>LR989998.1:5000000-7500000 GCA_905147175.2 Nymphalis urticae | reverse complement strand
CATAAAAAACAACGATCGCAAATAGAAAAAATAAGTTGAAGTAATAAATAAAATTCTTTATATGATAGGCCCAGTGACTAGAGTGACATGAATCATAACCGAAGATTACGGGTTCAAGCCCTAACAAGTACCACTGAGATTTCGAATCGAATATCGTATAATATTATTATATGTGTTTCTACCACCACAATATTCCTTTAAAGTTGGAAGTTATCATTGGAACAGCCTGGTGGAAAACGATACAAATTTCCTCAAAAAAAAAAGAGGCCTTGAAGTAGTACTAGTATATATACAAGCTGTTAATAAACTTTTTTTGTATAAGCTTTTTTTAATCTACTTACAAAAATGAATTTATTTACTATACTAAATTAAGTGTGCAAAAAGAGTGATCATAAATCAGCTGCGAGAATTGACCCACACATACTTACAGCTAAATTTAAATAAAAGCTTATAAAACTACAAATGGGGTATTCATTTGTGGTTTGGTCAGTTAGTTGGTACCTTAAGTGAAAATTAACCACTAACTAAATCGATTATCGAATATCAAAGGTAAACTAACGTGTGAATAAATTGAATTATTACAAGCCATTTTTTATCTTCTTTTAATACTATAAAATGCTAAATTTCCTTAAAATAATTTCCTTGTTTCATTTTTTTTAATAACTAAAGAAAATAATTATATTTTGATTATTGATTGTCCTCCTGAGCGATTTCAGCCACGGCTGCCTTTTGTAAGGAAGACTATAGGCACATAGCATTACTACACAATAAATATATATGCAAACACAGGTTTACTCTATTTTCCCTCACTCTTAGATTCCGATGGAACGGCAAATCCGATGTTACAAGAAAGAGTTCAATTCAACTTTCTGCGGTTCGGAGCACACACTTTTAACTCCCAGACTCCTAACTGCTATTGACAATTTAACACAATCATTTCTTTTATATTCTTTTTAAAGTTTGCCAGGAAGCGATCTAAAGCATCTTCCTCCCATTTATTTCATTTTTTAATTTTATTGGCCTACAAGAGTAATTTAAAGTAAATTTTATATTACTTTAAAGTAAATTGCTTTAAAGTAACATAAATCAAATAAATATAAAAGGAAAAATTTAATAGCACTGCTAAGTTTTGTAATAAAATCTATTTTTTAAAGTACATCGGACCGACCAAATGGCTCGGTTCAATCAAATTTAACGAAAGCCTTCTTATCTCTTGTCTAGACTGGACTCACTTTTTATCATAGTAAAATGTTATTGACCCGATGAAATATAAAATGTTAACGTATAAAAATATCAAAGTATCAAACAGCCAGTCCCAAACTGCAGCTTAAAAGAGATTAAAGAATTAACAGAACTCATTTTACCAAATGGAAATTTCAATATTTAAATTATTCATTTAAGACCTTTGTTAGTGTGAATTTCGATTTAAGAAATTAATTTGTGATCAATAATTCAATTTACTGCATCTGATCAAATCGTTCAAAATCGTTACGTATCTTATTTTTTTTTTTAGATACAGTTTACACAGAATATTAATAATATTTAGTTGACGGTAAAGTCATTAATAAAAAAAATATTCTTTTAAGTATGAATTCAATAAGTATTTAATGTAAGAGGTAACAAGATATTTTGCTTATACTTTATACAATTACAGAAAGCAGTCTCCTATAGTCTAGTGCATTCCAGTATATATATCCTATTCCGTCAAACAAATTACAAATGAATTTAGTTGACTATGTAATATTAGATTGGTTAATATTATACTCAATTATATAACTAACTGTTTCGATAACTAAGCTAATGAATTCGCTCTTTTTTAAAATTCATACTGTACAGACAGAATAGTTGTTATGTTTACTATGTTTGAAATTACATTTTTGTCACATAATATTTAATTTACTACGAAAACTTTAAGTGTGTAAATATTCATACATTGCCAAATTCTTAAAAATGGAGCATTCTCATTTCGGTTGACTTTTTTTTGTGTACTCCATAATCGGCAAAAGAACTTAAAAGTGAGCTTTAGAGCGCAAATAATATGTATTTTTGTTGTTTCAATTAAAATATTTCAAAAGGTTAAAAAAAGATTCAAAGTACCATTGATGTGCAAGAACACACTTAAACTTGCTTTTACAACTGATTTCTTTTTTTTTATAAAATAGGAAAGCGGACGACCATATGGGCCACCTTATGGTAAGTGGTCACCAACGCCCTTAGATATTGGCATTGTAAGAAATGTCAACTATCGCTTACATAGCCAATGCGCCACCAACCTTGGGAACTAAAATTTTATGTCCCTTGTGCCTTTTATTACACTGGCTCACTCACCCTTCTAACCAGAACACACACAACATCAATTACTGCTGTTTTGCGGTAGAATATCTGATGAGTGGGTGGTACCTACCCAGACGAGCTTGCACAAAGCTCTACCACCAGTAAAAGAATAAATATAAATAGTCTTAAAGATAAAATAAGATAAATTCAACATAACATAAATTAAGGTACAATTTCCAGTTTCTATAAATAAGAACTTATAAGCTTAGAGAGAAAAGCAAATAACTGCACAGCAAAAAGATTTCTACTGATTGAACTACGGCGAGCCTTAAGAGGCAATCGGAAGTTTTATAATCACTTCTATAGCTGAACCTTTCCGGGTAGAAGTTTCAATAAATATTATTATAATGCACACTTCGTTCGGAATTTGTCGACAGGCGAAAAAAAAAATCATATTTATCGACGGAAACATAAAATTATTTATTTGCGTATTTTTTTTTTAAATATCGAGGCGCATGGCGTCATCGAATGCAAAGAGTATGTTATTATGCGTAGTAATGGATAAATACGTTCTAATTAAGAACACACGTGTATAATACTTAATTTCTGTCCGCGAATCTGTCGCGTGATGGGAGAGGTCAGGTGCCAGGTATCCTATGTCCTTTTTGCTCTTAAAACGTGTATGCAAAATTTCATTATGATCACTTGAGTTAAGACGTAAAGGCCGCTAGCGAGGAATGCGGGGATTGATTCCGCTGTCTCTCCGATCAGTGCCGAGGACGGCCATCGCAGTGGTCTTAGTGGGTAAGATTCCCACATAACCCAGTTCCATCCAATGGGAGCTAAAAAAAAGACGTGAATGCCGAACAAATAAACTAATTGTCGCATTCATAATATTAGTAAAGATTAATAAGTTAACGATACAAGTTGAATACAAACAGTATGAGTAACAAATTAAATGATTCATTCATTTAAATTTTATTGCACACTGTCTAAATAAAAAGTTAACAAAGCAGTAACAAAAATAATATAATTATCGGACAGTTTGGTAAGAAAAGAATTTATTTAAGCGAGCATATTATATACTTGTATTTATGTTAATTATAACCAACAGCAAGCTAAAATAATTTATATGAATATATAATATAATAATCACATTAACAATATTAAAAACAAATATAATAAATAAATTTACATAATAAATACTGGATGAAAATTAATTAATTAGAATAAATATTTGAAGAGATCGCTATAGCGATAAGGCCGCCTCTGTACGCCTTTACCACGGTGTGTATCCTGTGCTATGGTGATTAGAGTTTAAAAATATGCATTAGGTAATTAAGGATTTGTAAAACGAAAACATATTAAATAAAATAAAATACTAACCAATAAAAAGCCGTTCCATTCTTGCAATTAAATAACATGAAATAACAAAAGTTATAGCAAACGAAATAAATATATAAATTAAAAACAATTTTAGCTACAAAAACAAATAACTTATATAAATATTCTTAATATAAATGACTAGTAAATAGACTAGAATACACAAATCACATTCAATACCATCTCTCCCATTAAACGTAGACATTTATTCGTGAACTCGGAGATGAATTGAGATTTATATCGAAGCACAGTGATCTGTACGAAATTCACCATATTGCCCAAATAAACCTCCCACGTCTTATTTACAACGTTTTCTAATTCTGTTTTGTATATAGTGCTTGTATTTTTATATAATACTAACTTTGAATAATCATACTATGAATGAGAACCTAATTTTTATTTTTTAAGTTTATATATTACAAACAAATATATATTAATAGTATCATTAATGATAAATATGTACTGAGGTACTAATTTATTGATTTTCTAAAATTTATCAATTTGTGAACAAATTTTACTAAAATAATTATTATAATAAACGAGAACAGTTTTTGTTTCGACGAAATATGAAATAATTGAGTTTTTGCTATTAAAAAAAAAACATTTAAAATGAGTAGCGATGTATTCCCAGTAATTTAGAAAGTTAAAAAAAATATTTATTATAAGCATACACACGAAATATATATTTAAAATATATCATATGAAATGTAAACAACTCACTTGTACATTAATAATTTCTATTAAATTGAGATCTTATAATTTTATTTTACTAAAAAATATTTTATAAATTTATAGTATATTATTTATTATATTATAGTATATTAGTTATACCTCAAATGCCTAAGGACATACAAAAGCGTTTACGTTTGATATAATTAAAGTGTTTCTTTACGGTGTAATACTTTGAATATTTATTTTAATCTTGCATTATTTAAAAATGGGTCAACGATTATTGAAAAAAAAATGCGTTATCCCAAAATATGTGTATGGTAATCTGTATAAATATTTAATCGAATTTCATCTGAAATTTTAAATTAAATAATGTATATAAACTAGAGCCGAGATGGCTTCATCAATCGCTGAGTTTTATTTACTTAATTTGTGTACCGCACTTTTGAGTACCTTTTTTGAGTAAAGCTTTTAAGCGTATTCCACCACGCCGTAATAGGGGTTGGTGGTTTCGCATGTGACAGAGACATGTCGGCTTATCCTGAGTCAGGGTGTCATTATATAAGTATGTATTTACAAAATAATCCTAATATTATAAAAGCAAAAGAAAATTTATTCATTTATTACCCTTTCAGTTCTTTCATACACGTTGTCAAGGGTACAGAAATAGGGTGACAGAGGGTACCATTAGGTACCCTAATTACAACACTGGTGGTAGGGCTTTGCGCAAGCTCGTCTGGGTAGGTACCACCCACACATCAGATATTCTACCGCAAAACAGCAGTACTTGGTATTGTTGTGTTCCGGTTTGAAGGGTGAGTGAGCCAGTGTAATTACAGGTTCAAGTGACATAAAATCTTAGGTGCCAAGGTTGGTGGCGCATTGGCAATATAAGCGATGATTAACATTTCTTACAGTGCCAATGTCTAAGGGCGTTTGGCGACCACTTACCATCAGGTGGCCCATATGCTCGTCCGCCTTCCTATTCTATAAAAAAAAAATAACAAATATTAACCTGCGCTTTCCTCTCAAAAGCGGGGAAGCCGCGAACGAAAACTAGTATATAATAAATTTAAATAACATAACAAAGCTTACGTTGATATTGTAGCTACGAGCAATGTAAGGCTAATGACCCTGATATAACCAATTTCCATGTGTCGAGGTGACCTCTTAATAACTGATACGCTTGTCTAACCTCAAGTTTCAAGTACAATAAACATGATTAATTTAATATATTTGTGTATGTCTGTAATATTATGTAGATAACTTAAATCGATATAAAATATATACACGAAATGCAAATTATTGCGGCGTTTCTAGAAGTATCCGTGGTTAAGTTGGTAGCATTCATTTCTAAATCAATCAATGTCGTAACATAAGGACCATAATTTTTCATATTTGAATGATGATTGATTGATCTTAATACTTTAAACAAGTTAAGTTTTGAAATGGAAGCACGCTGTTGTTATATATCTAAATTTTAATCCAAATTGCACAATCTATTTTTTAATATTGGTTTTTAATTATTATAATTTAACATTTATTGGATTAAAAATATAAAATGCTGTTTTTTTCTTATACAGTATAACAAAAAAATATCTCTACTCATAAGACATTACAATAGAAAATAATCTTAATTCGATGTAGTTACGCATTTCAATAATTCATATTTGAAAAAAAGACATAAGCCTACACACACTAATACATATCGATAACTGCGTTTATATACCTCTTTAAAATCTATGTATGAGTATGTACCCTTGTAAGACATTTATATTAAAACAATATTATTATTTGTAAGCAAATGTTTATTTTAAACTTATATCATATTATATCAAAAGACTACTATGAACGCCGTAAAATATCTTTAAATATTAACATTATATTATATAAAACATGAACATTTTTGGTATTCCTACATAGAATTAACTAATAGGTCAAGTTCCTCGTGCAGAATATAACTAGCCTGAAGCCATTATGGCACATTAGGTTAATGCAAGTAGCTTCGAGTAATTCAGGCTATTTATTACCTCGCTCACCTACACCTAGACGTACTCTAGGGCAAGGTTGCCATCAGAATTACTCACTCTGTGCAATTTCACACTCAATTTGTCTTCATCATCACAAATTTGGTTATAAGCTATCTTATGTTCTTTTACATAATAAATTGTTGATATTTGAATATTAATAAATTTAAATCTCATATTAAAAAAACACCACAATTAATAATACCCCACCCCACATGAGAAGAATTTATGTAGGACTCATCGGCGCTAAGTACCCTAGAATACCCACTAAAAACTAGCGCTACCCACTCCGTATTTTCAAGGGGGAAACCGTCACGAAATCGCTTCGCTTAAAAAAAAGCTTACTTAAGTAAATAATACTTTAATTTTGTAATTGCTAGTCTGCACAAATATGCTTATATTCTCTATCTGCACAAATATTCTTATATCTTTTTCATTATAATAATATATTAATAAATATTACTGATCGATACGAGTATATTTATTTACATAAATAATCGACAAAACCACTTTATACCAGCGATGGTCGTGCGTTGGCAATTTTACGTCTGACAAATGGCTTGCAATGCCAGTTGATTTATCTGTCTTCCGCTTTTTAATGACTTAAATGACTTACGCCTATGTGCCACTAAAAAGATCTAAGCTTAAATAATTTCAAATAGTATTAAGAATAATCTGTATTATACCTACCAAGGATTATCAAAAATTACAAAAGATATTGAAGATTGACAAGGGTAAAAAACGCCTAAAATAATATTGTAAATATTATAGAATTAATATTTTAGTCATCGTATTTTATATGACATTAAAAAATATGTGCAAGCGGTCTTGCTGGTTATAAAATTTATTTTACATTTACGAGCAAATATACTTGAATTATTATACAACGCAACGGTAAATCCACCGCTTGTATTTGTTGTTTTAGCAATTCGAAATAAATAAGTTTCAGTTATTTTTGCTTCATAAATAAACCTCCAGCTGCGATGAAACTGCCTGGGTAAAAAGGAAATCCACATCTTACGAGCGATTTCAGTATACATACACCAGATATCCTACTACAGTTTCGAAACTTCTAGACTTTAAATGTGTTTCTCGTATAGAATAGTCTTATTTATTTTTCTTATATGTAGGCGTATATAGTATATATAGCAATAAATTATCTTAAATTTGTGTACGGGCGAAACCATGATATGTAGTGCTAATTGTATTTTTATTTATGAACAAATTAAATCGGTTTTTTATCAAGGTAAATGTGTATTTTTTTGTTGTTAATAGTTATCAAACTTAATTAATGTCCTAAAAACAAAAGTTCAAAAAATAACTCAAATACAATATTGTTTTGTAAAGGTCAAAACCAAATGTCTATTAAATACAACCTTTTCGTTTGTAACCGTTTACGTACATAATAACAGCGTTTCATTGACTTTATAGCGTACTTAGTGACTTGTTCTTGAGTATATTATATTGTAAACCCTTTCCACACGCGGGTGGAAACTATTTATTCATAAGGCTACAGTAAATAATAGAAAATGAAACGGTGAATGTTAGAGCTTTTTATGCTTAATGGTAAGACTTTATGCAAACCTGCCTGCCTACGCATTAAATGGTGAAGACGAATATTCTACCGCTGTCCAGCTTTACCATTTATTGCTATGTTTAAATTTGGAGGACAGGCGAGCACGTATAATTACAGACACAGTGAACATTAGTTTCCATAACGACGCGTTGGTCGTGTAAGGAATATTTAACATTTCTTATAATGCCAATATATGTATGACTACTATATTCATGAGAAAAACCTATTCGACATTCGAAAAATAATCTGATCTTTTTTTTGAACGCAAGAATACTAAGTATTGCTGTTTAGCGGCAGAATATTTGATAAGTGGGTGGTACCCACCCAGGTGGGCCTGCAAAAAGTCCTACCACCATGATCTTTAAAATAATATCTATGTAAAAAACGTTATTATTATTTATTTTAATATTTATTGCGTTTCAATCTTCTGTAACGCAAACGAAGTGTGACGGAGCCAGTGAACCTTTCAGCGTATAAACATTGGACCCTTTTTAGTTTACATGCTTTCATTAAAACGAGAATAAAATATACTTTGACATCGTTTTAATCAAATCCCGATAGCAGATAATGTAAAGGATATAAAAGGAAATTAAGTTAGGATCACAGAAACGACATTAAACAAATGTCCTTTGTAAATTTTATTTCTTTATGTATAATTATAAATGTGTAGTAATAGTATTATTAACAATCCTTACAAGCTGAATTGGAGCCTAAACACAATGCTCTACTTTCGCTTGGACATACATACATGTGGCGGGATTTCATTCGACACATGCAGGTTTACTGGCAAATATACTTGAATTTTTCCTTCACATGAATTATACACATGAAAAGTCAGTAGTATCTGCTCGGAATTTTGCCTGCAATAATTAGATCCATATGTTGTTTGCACTGGGCCATGTTTCTTTATATGTACAATAAAGTAACCGAAGTTAATATTTATTTTATTTTAATTTTATTTGGGCCATACACGTACTTTACGCATTACATTGAATCAAACAATAATTTCTAATATTTAAACTAAGGAGAAGGAGAGGAGGCCTTAGCCTAGCAGTGGGACATTCACAGACTGTTACATTAATTTACTTTTGCTTAAACCAACAAAGTTTCGATTCATAGATAGAACAAAAAAAGAAAGCTGTGCAAAGAGAAATAAGAGACCATGAATGCAAGTTGAAGGATACATACGTAGAGGAATCATATCAGATAAGCAGGTTTCCTGTCCGTATTTTCCTTCATCATTTAGCAAGTAATAGCATATAGCACGAATTAAGTACATCTAAATTCAATTGCACTGGCCGGTTCGGTAAAGATACACATGTTCTAGCAACTGTGCTATCTCAGATCACTCGATACAAGTGACAAAAGAGAAGCCATTTAGCACAAAAAAATTACCTTCTTTACATTCAGCTATTCATTTAATTATGATTATTTAGCCGTAACCACAGCATTGGCCACTGCGAGCTACTGTCTACAGTATTTATCTTAATACCCAGAAACGCTGCCGACCATCTCGTGAAATACTCTCATTCTACGTATTACTTACACTCAATGAATATGTTGTATTAAATTATTCAAAATTGAACTTTAAATTTAAATACATTAAGCACTACACACATTAGGCAAAAAGCTTCAATAAAATAAAATAAAACAACTTAAAAAAAAAAAAATACGTTTAGGTTTCTATAGAAAAAATACATTACTTATCTTAAAAAATCGTAAATACTTATAATATTTTCATATAATCTTAAACATTATACTTAATATAATATAATTAATTATTAACTAGCTGTCCGTGCAGACTACATGTAGATAAAAAATGAATTATATTTATTTGTTTAAAAAAAAATCCTACAACCACTCAATCGCAAAAATATCATCAAAATCGGTCTAGCCACATAGGAAGAGTTCAGTAAAATCCACGCGTACAAAAGCATTATATGTATAAATATAAGTAAATCCTTAGTCCATAATAGGAAGTATATAAATATATGCAAAGCGAAACAATGTTAAGGGCCTCATAAATTTTATTAATTTACTATCGTATATTACTCGAGAAGTTCAAATAAGACTGGCTTTAAAATGTAATTAAAGAAATTAACAGACTCGTAAATTTCTATATTGTAACAAAGTTGTCGTGTAATTTACTTGGACGAGAAGTGAGTTACGTTTCAAAATATAAGAGCATAGTATATATTTCTTCCGGCCTCTTAGTATGAGTAGAAAGAAAGAAAGAATATTTTATTTGGGGTAACAATAACTAATAAGTTATAAACAATATATCCTTTATATATCTAGTCTTAAATAGGCAAAGGTAAACACTTAAAATGGCTTTATCACTTTTTCAGAATTGATCTCCGAAATGGTCTTTATTCATCAATAAAATAGAGTTGTTTTAACAACAATACTACGGCGTTTCTAGAATTTAAGATTATGTCATTTTAATAGTAATTATTATAAATTGTATTTAGAATTTCTAAAGTTTTACGTGCTCAATTTTTATTTATAATTCACCTCGTGCTTGACGGTAAAGGAAAGCATCGTGATGAAACCTGTCTGTCTAATTTCATTGAAATTCAGTCACATGTGTATCCACCAACCCGCATTGGAACAGAGTGGTGGAATAAGTTCCAAACCTTCTCATGTGGAGAGATGCCCCTAGCCCAGTAATGAGAACTTTACTGCTTTTACGCTATCTTTTTTTATTTTTATTTGTATAGTTTTAAGCAAAATATTATTTCCCATTCACGGAAATTCCATTCATGCATGGTTTTTTTCTAGATTTGATTGAACGATATATTTCATAAAGTCGGTACTTAACCTTACAATTTTCAATTTTAATGAAACATTTAATTAAGATAAATACGATTACTTGAAAAAAAATTAAAACAGGTGAGTTTTAATCATAGGTTATTTTTTAATGCGAACTTTATTAATGATAAAATAAAAGCTACAACGACAACGAGAGAAATAGATTTATCGCATTTTTTTTTTCAATTACAAATCAATCGTCTGCCTTCCATTCCGGTATTCCAATCGAACTGTCAATTAACACCCAACTGCCAGATCTCTTCTTGTTAATGGTATAATACTTAAATAAATGAACAGCAATTAAGGCTGTGACGTGGTGCGATGGTATCTTTTCTTAAACAAATCATTCCATTGAACTTATTCCATTTCCTTTTCAAATAAATGTTTATGTGGATTTTAAAACGTCGAGATCTTTTTATTAAGCTGACATTATTTCTCAGCGATATCGGTGACGTTTGTAATATTATTATTTTCTTAAATATAAAATACCATTTAATAATAGTAAAGAACATAATAATTATATTAAATCGGTATTTATTTATTTGGATATTGATTAAATAATTAAAAAACAAAATAAATTTGTTAATACGTAAACAAGAATAAAGATGGTTTGATTAAAGTATAAAAAACTTTGTACTGTTTGTGATTTAAAAAAAATATTATTGTGATATTTAATTGTTAAAATCTCAATGTTCAATGACTGTGAATATGAATCGAAGCATTTTCAGTTTAGAATTTACCATTGTTATTCTCTGTAAGCAAACTCAATGATTTTTTTCAAAGTACTTCCTAATATTACTATTATAAAACAATTAGCAATATTCCTAAATTTCTCTCAACAGGATAGCCCAATGGGTTAGAACCGAACCTATTGAGGCAATTTAAAAAAGTTAAACGTTCTAGAAAGTTTGCAACATAATTTCATAGTCATAATTATCTCAATGTTGATCCGTCGGATTTGTCAGTGCATTCGAACTCGAGATTCAATTTCTGCAGATTCTCTTTGACAGTTCAAACGGAAATATTTTAAGCATTATGTCCATTCTATTTTCATTTCAATTTTCTGTTATGATTCCGCTATGATGGAGACATTAGTAAGATGAAGCCTTCTAAATACTCATTAAAAATTATTCAAATGATTAAAAAAGTTTTGTTATTTATTGGTGAGCCCACTTAAATGAGAATAGAATAACAATGTTACAAGAAACCGAAAAAAAAAAAATTAATAAATTAAAGTTATAATTATATTGCTTCACCAAAAAAAAATTGAATGTTATGAAATAATATTATCATTGCAATGAAATATAATTTGTATCAGCATCATTTTCCGATCATGTGCTATACAAAATAAAACTCACCGCGTATAATTCATAGTAATAACTATGTCTTACAATAAGAATAAAATTATGATTAAAACAATCTTACCTATTACGCGTCGATATCAAAATTTCTTCGTTGTATTCGTTGTCTTAATGTTTCGAATAGATATGAAATATATTTACACAGCACTACGTTTATAATATAATGTTTACGTCACTATTAAAACTACTAGTTTACAGTACATACAAACTTGGTCCTCACACGGATAAATAGTATATAATTATATATTTTTATAGGATAAGTAGATTGATATGAAGTTTAGTTTACATTGATATTTAGGGTTAGAAATGAGTTTTAAAATAAGTCTCACAATTGGACCAATAGGTATTTGAAAGTTTAATAACGCAAAGTAAAGGGTTTAAAGAATTATGTAAAGGTAGCAAATAAAAATCTACACGTTCTAGATACTTGTAATACACCACAAACACATCCTTGTACAGGGGCATCAATATAAAACAAATTGTAATTTGAACGTCAAGTTTTAATCGGCCCAATGTTTTTTTTATTATTATTTTCGCTCGGGTAATGCACTCGTTGCAACGGTGTCCAATTTCCCATCAAAAGTAAATTCACGTCCGTCCATACGAACGGCAATGTTTTAAATACTCCGCGTGAATTCACTACTCGTGAACGAACGCACATCCGATCACCGTGCCGCACGAGCGCGGACTGAAAGCTTTTCCTACACTTCTGAAATTATCGCTCCTTACGTGAAAAAGCTAGCACGTTGCCTAGCGCTTTACCAGTACGTGAAAGAGGGATAGCTATATTTGTCAAGTACGTATTTAAAACCATGCCTGACTGTTAGAAGGAAATGCGATGGTGTTAGTATCAAAATAAACATGCAGTGAGCTGTCTGCTTTTGGTAAGTCGCATGCAAAGTGAACGCAGACAAGGTACAGTATGAAAGAATAAAAGGTATATAACTGCTTACTTAAATGTTGTTTGTGAATTCATAAAGTTTCTAATTACATAATTATACTCAGGCATTATAATTAAAAGCTAATGACCTAGCTTATGTTACAATTAAAACATAAACAAATATATCTAATGCTATTAGCGTTAGGCTCTATTTTGCTTACAAGTATGTTCGTATCATACTAACAGGTTAACTTACAGATAATCCAATTTTCGGGTTATTATGAAGCCTTATTCGTTTTGTATCAATCAATGACTAAGACATAATGCGACATTAGTTTTATTTTTCTTGCAAATAATTTAAAATCGATACACAACGTTATCATCCTTACCATGTTCACCATTTACCTTGATTTAATAAAAAGAATGCGGCCCAACAAAATCGACTACTGCATAAAACTTAAACAGAAAGCCTACCATGACAATAAAAGAATTTTAAGACAAGTCTCGTTTTTTATAATAAGTTATCATGATTGATAATTTATTATGAACATATTAGTATTATAATATAAAGTTCAATAATAAACCTTAAAACATCTCGTTGCTGTATTTTATTAATAACTCAAACAAATAACACGCAAGGGTTTTGAAATTCAAAGCCCAATTCTACAAAGTTTGAGAAACACACATCAAAACTAAAACTTATGATTAATTGTCTTAAAATAGTATTCGATACAACTCTATAGACATAATTATGAGAATATAATTATTTCTTTTACAATCAATTAATAAATAAAAAAAGTTAAATGACATTTAAAAATTTTGTTATTTATCTACGCAAATACGATAATGTATTATTTTAACCGTCTTCATTAAGGACTCGGCACTGACTTCAGAATATTTTGTAGTAAATATAAAACAGTTGCATTTTCTGTTATTTCTTAATATGTTGTTTATTATTTACGTGTGTTTAAAACATTTATTTGATTAAATTCTTGTTGTTGATTTTAGAAAAAAGGCGGGTGCTCAATGGATGCGAATCGCACAGGACCGGGAGAATTGGCGCGCCTGTGAGGAGGCCTATGTCCAGCAGTGGATTAATGTGGGCTGAATACGATGATGATGATGATTATATTTAATTTTTAAAATGTTAATGAGTGACGTTGTTTTATAAACTTAAAACATGCAATTTATTAATCATTACAGTATATTGTGATATTATTTAATATAAATATATTTATTTGGAAATAAAGTTGTCTGTGAAGGAGTCTTCCCTTGCAATATCTTTATTTTTGTTGCTCGACAAATGTCCA
The DNA here is from genome assembly GCA_905147175.2 of Nymphalis urticae. NCBI lineage: Eukaryota > Metazoa > Arthropoda > Insecta > Lepidoptera > Nymphalidae > Nymphalis > Nymphalis urticae. Next base: position 7,485,709 of record LR989998.1, on the reverse strand, counting down.
GCAACAAAAATTTCATTTGAAAATGTGTAATTTATGACTTTTTTTATCTAAAATAAGAAGTTAAAATAAAAACCTTATTAATCAAACACTAATGTTCTAAAATGTCTTCCATTTTTGAAAATAACATTAAATTGAAACGGGATTACTTAAGAAATAGAATTACTGTTTATTTTTAATCTTTCAGTTTTTCTATTACTAATCTCTAATACACGACTTTATTGATCCTATTTGTTAGGTAGTTGTACGCTTCATAACTTCAAACTACAGACCAAAGGAGCAGAGCATTGATCATTAACGTCAATAAAAATGGCAACACTTACAACACACAACAGTTATCTTATATGTAAAACAAGCATATATAAGCCAATAAACAAAACAGCCAAAGCCGTGCGGCACTGCAAGTCTTATTCACTCAATTTTGCCTCTTTTATATTATTAATCTGTGATTCAGTAACATTTTTTAAATCATTTTTATGAATATATTGAATACTTTATTTATTGTAAATTTGAATAAAGTCTTAAAGCTTAGTGTTCATCATCATCATCATCACCCTTTTCTCTTCCACTGCTGGACATAGGTCTCTCCAATGGCGAGCCACTGAGCTCGATCCTCAGCTCTCAATCTCCAACCGCTGCCAGCCACCTTGCGTATATTGTCACTCCACCTAGTTGGAGGGCGTCCTACGCTACGTTTGCCAAGGCGTGGTCTCCACTCCAGAACACGTCTACTCCAACGGTCGTCGGTTCTGCGACATATGTGTCCAGCCCACTGCCACTTCAGCTTACTATTCTTTGGGCTATGTCAATAACCTTGGAATTCGATCCTTCAGAGAAACTTCGATCATAGCCCTCTCCATAGCTCGCTGAGCGACCTTAAAATGGTGGACCAAACGTACTGTCAGTGTCCACGTCTCGGCTTAGTGTTATTAGACTATCATTATTAGGTTTCTGTTGGAACAAAACAAAATAACAGAAAATTTATATGTGACATAAAAAATAGCAATCAGTACGTATTATATTATTTTAATTAAGTCCTACAAAAGAAACAATGCCTTACGCGAGAACAGCTGTAGACTGTTCTCGTTTTTCTTCATACAATATAAGTGTTAGTTTAAATTTAAAGTAAGAGCACTCTGTTAAAATGACATTTTTAAGCGAAGTCATCTTTTCCTAATATAATCCCGCTATCAGAAGCAGAATTAGATCATTTATCAAACACGATTCTTGACATGTACAGCATACTTAAATATAAGATGTTTTTTTTCTGATATTATAGATAGTATTTTCTTTAAAAACGAAACACGAATCTAATGTGTATAACGAAAATAAATTCACATTTAACAATGAATAACTTTAAAGCTTATGTTAAAATAAATATATTGAATAAGAATTATCATTGTTTTCAAGATTATTAGAAGTTTGGACTTAGTATTCGTTTTTAATACATACATTTGTATGTGAGTAATACTGATTTACAAAAGTAATAACTGCCGTTTTTGCCAATTCTCAGTAGAACACATTAACCGAAACGGTTATGACTTTAAATTATATTTATCTTATAAAATGACGGTAGAATGACGTAAAATGACGAACGTCATTGAAAGAGTGATTGCATAAATCATATAAATTTAGATTTTTAATTAATTGATACACAACGCTTAAAACCCTTTGTAGAATTGTTATAAAGTGCAAACATTAGGTATGTTAGGTTTTACCTTTTCTTCAAAGCATTTGCCTTAAATGTCTTGTGGGTTCTATCGTTACGTTTTGTATTATGTAAATATGCATTCAAAATTGCATGGTATTTAGCGGCTTTAGGTAAATGACTTCTGTAAAAGTTAATCATTCCCATAAAGCGGCGCAATTGTGATACTGTTTTTGGCTTGGGATAGTCTGTAATGACCTTCACTCTATTACTCAAAGGTCGTATGCCTTCTTCAGATACGTGGTATCCCAAAAAGTCTACTTTCGCTTTTCCAAAATCGCACTTAGCTAAGTTGATTGTAACGCCGTATTGATTAAGACGTTTGAAAACGGTCTCTAAGTGCATTCGATGTTCCGATTCCGAGTTTGAAAAAATAATGCTATCATCGATGTAATTAAATACAAAATCCAGACCTTCAAAAACAACATGGTTCATAAAGCGCTGAAAAGTTTGGGCTGCGTTCCTTAAGCCAAAAGTCATCCGTGGAAATTCGAACAGGCCAAATGGAGTTATTATTGCTGTTTTTTCAATGTCGTCCGGCGCCATCGGAATAAAGTGGTATGCACGATGTAAATCAATTCGGGAAAATATCTTCTTTCCAGCCAGTAGGTATGTAAAGTCATGAATACGCGGAATCGGGTACCTATCTGGCTTGGTGATGGCATTAAGACTGCGATAATCGCCGCAGGGTCGTATTTCACCGTTCTTTTTAGCAACAACGTGAAGTGGACTGGCCCAACAACTCTTCGAAGGTCGACATATGCCTATTTCTTGCATGAATTCAAACTCTTTTTTAACTCTCATATATTTGTCGGCGGAAAGAGGTCGAGCGCGGGCGAAGACAGGAGGTCCAGTAGTCTCGATGTGATGCATAACGTTATGTTTTGGCACATTTTTGTAACACATAGATTTTGTTATATCGGGATAAGCTGACAATAAATCGTAGTACGGGTTGGTGACCTGTATTGTTTTGATAGTGTCTTGTTTGCAATTTACCATAGACCCAATAACGTTTAGACTCGTAACAGAATCGATAAGTTTTCGACCATTTACATCCACTAAGAGTTTGTGGTGATTTAAAAAATCGGCACCAAGGATAGGCTGGTTTACGTCGGCGAGTATAAAATTCCAAGCATGAGGTCTTCTTAATTTTAAATTTAACTCTAAGCGCTTAGTTCCATATGTTCGTATTTCACTCCCATTCGCGGCATAAAGTCTATAACTGTCACTATCACTGTGTCTGTAGGGTTTTTTAACGGCTGGCAAAACAGAAACGTTGGCTCCCGTGTCCACCAAAAAACGTAGACCACTGTTTAAGTCGGTCACGCAAAGGCGGTGGCATGGTAAAAGGGTGCAGACATCCGCCACTGACTGCACCTTATTTAGTTTTCCTTGTTCTGGGTATTTTGTTTATTCCATGCGCACGGCTCTGTACATTTGTTAGCTCTATGGCGAAATCGCGCATGATAGTAGCAAAGATCATCGGCGCTCCGTGACTTACGTCGTATCATATTACGGCCACGGGATTTTGATCGGTAGCGATTATGAATATTATAATTTCGTTTTTTGTGTTGAAATCTTTGAATATTCTGCAATTCCATCACTTGTAAAGATAACTGAGCCACTTGTGCTTGCAACACGGAAAGGTTATCAGCTGACGTCGACGGTTTACTACTAACCTCCGCTATTTGAATAGGCCTTGTATTTTTCATAATTTTGTCTGCAATAGTAGCCAAATTTTCCAAATCTTTTACATCAGTGACGGCAAGGACGGAGCGTACTGCGGCTGGCAAGTGACCTTGCCACATGATACTCAGCGTTTCGTCGGGAATTTTCCCCCTGGCTAAATCTCGCATGCGTCTCAAAAGTTGAGATGGTTTCTCATCGCCAAGGTCGATTTCACTCAAAAGTTTTTGGAGTTGACGATTTTCTGATTCTTCGTACACTGCTAGTAATCTCGATTTTAGGGTGTCATATTTCTTCGTTTGGGGTTGCTGAAGTAGAATGTCGCTGACTTGTTGTATTACGTCTTTTCCCAGCTTCGTGACGACTAAGTTGAACTTCGCTTCGTCGCTTAGTTTTTGAGGTGTTAATATGGCTTCACATTGCACAAACCATAAGCGAGCTTGATCGCACCAAAACTCAGGGATTCTTGGTGACATTGTGACCGTTGCTAACTCGGATGCTGTGCTGGCTGATGGTGTTCTATTTTCACAGGTCATTTTATAATCACTTATAATTTCGTATAAACTGACTGAATCACGTCGGGGTCATCAATTTGCCTTAAATGTCTTGTGGATGATGTAATGAAAGGCAATTGAGTATAGATATATGTATTGTAATATAATTTACAATATTTAATTGTTACGACGATATTACAGTGCGATGTTAGAATGGCGACTGGCGACAGAACAAATAATAATATATTAATTGACAATGTAGCATATCGAATATCGACTTGTTTCTAGGTGCCATTATGGTCAGTGATTTTTGCTTACATTAACAAAAGATAATACGTAGGCACAGCATAAAATACTTAATATTGGCTAAATCACCTACGTGAGGAGGACTGCACCAAATTCGGTAATTCGACAGCGCAAGAGATTATAAAGAGCAAGTGTGTGCACGAATATAGATGCAGTCTCTGTTCTTTCACTCACTTAGTTCAAAGGTCAGGAAATCCAAAACGACCGACGTAAGATCAGATGTAGAACCCACGCCTTTACTCGCTTAGAGAGGAACGGAAGTGTAATACCAGCAACTTCCTAGCGCAAGCCGATGTTAAGAGAATTATCTAGCCTTACCTATCGAGCTAGCCACTGGACCAATGATGTGATCAATTATAAAAATTATATTAATAAAATTGTAGGGTATGCTTATATTTATTATAAACATAACGTTGGTAGGTAGAGAACTTTGTATGAGCGATTACTGGAAATAAAACTGTTTAACGAGAAGCTGTGTTTTACTGATCACCTTCGACTGTACCAATATACTACAAAAACTTATAATATAAAACTGCAGAAAATAATTTAACATTGGTTTCGTTTTAAACACCATTGAAACTGTATATTTAAATATATCCATTAGGATTTCTTGGCAGTTGAGAGTTAACTTCATTAAAACGAGTCCAAGGGAGGACGAAGATGGACGTGATAAAGTGGAATTTCTTGCTGACCTTTATACAGTATTTACTTTGAAATTATCCTGTCTCATAAAGTTACTTACAAAAGTTTTTTTTTGTCAATCCAATATAGCACCAAAACCTATAACGATAATATTAGTACAAGGTTTGGTTCGTTTTTGTATTTGTTCGTAGAAAGAATATTTACGAGTATATTACTATTATTGCAGTAAATACAGTCGGGATATGTCTATAATTTACCGAATAGAAGCTTCATATTCATTACAAAGTATTTTTTTTATATTATATGTAGGCGGACGAGCATATGGGCCACCAACCTTGGGAACTAAGATGTTATGTCCCTTGTGTCTGTAATTACACTGGCTCACTCACTCTTCAAATCGGAAGTCAACAATACCAAGTACTGCTGTTTGCGATAGAATATCTGATGAGTGGGTGGTACCAGACGAGCTTTCACAAAGCCCTACCACCTGTGAATATAATGATAGTGAGCAATAAAATGTTGCAATCTAGTTTTTTTTTTTTTAATTGTATTAAGTAGGCAGCATGGCAAGTGGGCCACTATTAATTAATAATTATGTAAATTTCTATAAAAAATAATCTTATTTGTTTCCACTCTACTTTGCACAGTAAAAATGTACAACAACATTTCATAATATTAATTTTCTTATGTATTAATAATAATATTTTTGGCGTAAAAACAAATTTTACACAAGTATATAATATTATATAAAGTTACAAAGTAAGTATGCCTATAATTAAAGATTTTTATTAAAAATTAAGTAACAGCCTATGAATGTAACACTGCGGGGCTAAAGGACTCTCTTTTTGAGGAGAAGGTTTGGAGCTCATTCCACCACGCTGTTCCAATGCGGGTTGCTGGAAGAAAAATTAAGTACTCTTCTACATATAAGGTGTTTAATCTTTACAAAGCGTAAAAGTTGTTACCTCTATTTATTGATGCGTAAAAATCTTAGCGCTCGATAAACGGGTGGGGCTAACTGAAACTTCGAGCGTCATACGAGTAAATTTTTACGAGATTTTTACTTGCACATAAATTCTCGTGAGTAAGATACTAGCAACATTTTTTATCTTTGTTAAGGATGATTAGCCTATCCTCTAATGGAAAATTAAAAGTGACAATATTTAAGATATAAATAGCAGAGTAATTTGCATAAACGAAACGAAAATCATAAACTGCTGTATGAGAGCATAGTTGTGTTTCGAAAAAATGATTTGTAATATTAATTCGTAATTTTTATTAAGAAGAAAATGTTTTACATTTTTTATTTTATATATGGCATGTTGTAAATAAATAGTTTTCCATTATCATTGCTTTATAGATAATAATTATTATAGTTAAATGAAATTTCATTTTAATATGTTACAAAAGTTTTATATTGAACCCAACTTACAAGTATAATAGTTATATTACATTATTATAAGTGTTTCTAACTACTTATTTTGTTAAAATTAGCCTTAATTAAAATGACCTAGCTTGTACGAAACGTATTATGGTTCTTGTTTTTTGCATTTTATTCATCAAGTAGCAGAAGTGCCCCTTACAGCATACATCCGTAACCCTTCCACTCCAAATACCCAGACTGCATTAACGAATACATTTTACAGAAAATAACCTCTAGATCTCAAAGTTAAAAACATTATCATACAACCAAGAATTCTTATAGCCTTTCAGTGTATGTGTTACTTTGAAGCGTTACCACTCCAAAGATTTAATCTTTTCAGTAGATGTATTTGTAATAAAGAAAATGTTATAGTAAAAGTAAATGTTTAGGTACTTTTAAAATTGAACACCCCTGCAACCCTCTATTTCCAATTTGTAATACATAAATAAAAAAAACTCCAATATAATTTTTAGATTAAAAATAAATAATAAAAATCATGTATAGTCGACTCCAGTTTTGTGATTATAATGTTTAATGGACTTTTTGAATGTCAAAAGCAATTGGGATAATTTTATTTTCAAAGGTAAAACATTCCTTAATTTTTTAATTGCTGGAGCAGTTAAGATCTGATCTTATAATTTAATTTAATGGACAGAAGTTCTAAATATAGGCCGAAAATAATGTTGGTAGGAATTATTTCCTATCGCCTAATTGACTATCGGTATATCCAGGTGTTGAAGTGTTTGTACGAAGCCGCAACCATGACCGTCCAAGTACAAGATCAGAGCACAAGACCAATCCAATTGCATCGCGGGGTAAGACAGGGGGATGTAATCTCCCCGAAACTTTTTACCAATGCATCGGAGCACGTCTTCAAAACGCTCGATTGGAACGGACGCGGCATTAATATCAATGGCCAACACATTACACATCTGCGATTTGCCGACGACATTGTCATCATGGCGGAGACTCTGCAGGATTTGGAAGAGATGCTAAACAACTTGAGCGATTCTTCGAGACGAGTAGGTCTCGGGATGAACATTGAAAAGACCAAAATTATGGCAAACAATCATGTATCCCGGGGACCAGTGGTCGTAAATGGCTCTCCACTTGAAGTTGTGCAGGAATATATCTACCTGGGCCAAACTATACAACTTGGCCGGCACAACTTTGAGAAGGAGGCTAAAAGAAGAATACGTTTGGGCTGGGCGGCATTCGGGAAATTGCGTCATATTTTTGAATCGTCGATCCCACAGTCGCTTAAGACCAGGGTCTTTAATCAGTGCGTCCTACCTGTAATGACTTACGGTGCCGAAACGTGGACACTCACCGTAGGACTGGTCCACAAATTTAAGGTCGCTCAGCGAGCGATGGAACGCGCGATGCTTGGGGTTTCTCTGGGCGATAGAATCCGAAATGAGGACATTCGCCAGAGAACTAAAGTCACCCACATCGCGCGGAGAATTAGCTCGCTGAAGTGGAAGTGGGCTGGTCATGTCTCCAGACGCATTGATGGCCGATGGAGCCGACACGTGTTAGAGTGGAGACCGCGCTTAGGCAAACGTAGTGTAGGGCGCCCTGTGACAAGATGGACCGACGATTTGAAGAAGGTGGCGGGCACGGGATGGATGCGGACTGCCCAAGATCGGGATGGTTGGCGTTCTATGGGGGAGGCTTTCGTCCAGCAGTGGACGGCAATAGGCTGAATAAATAAATAATAAAGGAATTATTAGAACATATTGGTTGTACATACCAGATATACAACTTGGGCTACAGGTTAGGTGTGTCTTCGTGGTGCAACTTGATGAATTTTTTGAAAGGATCGATGGTTTTATGCTAGTGTGGAGCAGTTGAAGGCCATGTTATAGACTGTCTAATACACAGTATCACACGAAAGATTTCAAAGAAATATGATATGCGTTTATGTAATAAATCGAAGTCAAAAATAAAGTTTTCTTAGTTTTTCTCAATAATTATAACCACATAATTATTCCTATCTGGCCATACAAAACATCCAACATTGTGGAAAAAATTACTCTCTTTTACAATATCACTTCCAAAAAATTAATAAATATGAAGGGGGAAGCAGGAATTAGGGAAAATAATTCCTCGGAACACTCGCCGTGATACAGTCGATAGAAAGCGCTCAGCGCAGCTATCTCTCCACGCAATTGTAAAGGCTCGAAGGTGTTAGTGACCTTTACGTCGCCAATAATGTGGACCGCACGTCGCTGCAACCGGTCCAAGGCCTCAAGCAATATTCAACGCAAGACCGTACCTGTGTTTTGTACAGCAGGCACAGTTGTTGTGGCGTGAAAAAACGCCGCACCTTGTTCAGAACTCCGAGTTTCCGTGAAGCTGTTTTTATCACAGCCTCGATGTAATCCCTTGGACTAAGGTCGCAGCGAACGTCCATCCCCAGCATGGCGATTTTGCTTTGTATCACCGGCGGAGTGCCACAGAGGGAGGGAAGAGGGGAAAATGGTGACTTTTTTGCTGTGAGAGCGCATACCTGTGTTTTCTTGGCATTAAACTCAACAAGATTATCTGAGCCCCATTTGGCGATAAGCTCTAACGTCCTATTGAGTTCAATGACAAGATCCTCCCGCCTCTCCTGAATTTCCGCTCGCCCAGCCACTGCGCGTCCGTGGTATCCACCATGCACTGTACTATCGTCTGCATAGCAATGAATGTTCCCGAGAGAGAGCATATCATTGATATGCAAAAGAAACAGAGTGGGAGATAGCACAGATCCCTGGGGGACCCAAGCATTCACTACATAGAATTGTGAAGCGCAACCATCAACTAAAACACGAAGGCTGCGCTTGTGTAGGAAGCTGGCAATCCAGGTGCAAAGCTGAGCAGGCAGACCATATGCCGGCAGCTTGGAGAGAAGACTTCTGTGCCAGACCCTGTCGAAAGCCTTGGAGATATCGAGGCTGACAGCCAACGATTCCCCATGCTTGTCGATAGCTTCACCCCAGAGGTGTGTTACGTACGCTAGAAGATCACCTGTAGACCGTTTTGGTCGAAATCCGTACTGACGATCATTAATTAAACAGTGATCTTCTAGGTAATGGATCAGTTGGTTGTTAAGAATCCGTTCCATCACCTTACAAAGTACTGAGGTGATAGCTATTGGCCGATAATTTGCCGGGTCAGACCGATCCCCTTTTTTGGGAACCGCTTGCACATTAGCTCTTCTCCAAGCCTCCGGCACACATCCCGAAGAAAGAGAAAGTTGGAACAGGCGCGTTAACACGGGACACAGCTCCGCCGCGCACTTCTTCAGCACTATGGCTGGTATTCCATCGGGACCGCTAGCTTTCCGTACATCAAGTGATTGCAGCTCCGCTCGCACATCACGCTGCCTGATTTTGATGTCAGGCATCGTGTGGCCACAAGAAGGTATTACTGGTGGCAGAGCACTACAATCATCGATGATGGAGTTGTCGGCAAAGAGTTTAGCCAGGAGATCAGCTTTCTCTTGCGGACTGTGAGCTAGCGATCCGTCCGGACTTCTGAGCGGTGGCAGCGAAGGTTGGCAGAAATTGTTTTGCACAGACTTGGTCGGACGCCAGAAGCTACGGGAGCCCCGAGGATGTGAAATTAGGTCATGACCAATCTGTACAATGCGCTGTGCGTCCGCTCTCGTGTAAGCCTTCCTACAGGACTTGGAGTTTTTATTGTAGATTGCTTTCAGTGAGTCAATGTTAGATGCCTCGCTAATGCAGCCATTGATCCACTCGCGATATGCCGCCTGCTTAGATGATACAGCGTCGGCACATTCGCGAGTGAACCAACGGTTACGCGCGGGGTGCGCGTACTGTCGAGATCTGAGCTAGGAATGTAGTATTTCATTCCCAACATGATCTCGCCAGCAACAGCAGCGGCACTAGCTGTCGGGTCATTCCCACTGAAGCAACGTTCCTTCCAAGGGACTGACGCATAGTAATCGCGCATACCGTCCCAATCTGCCGACTTGTAGTGCCAAACGCGACGTTTGCATACCGCTGGTGGCGGCAGCTTGGCCTGTGGCACTTTGGTAGATATGAGGCTGTGATCCGAAGAACCAAGTGGAGCTTGGACCACAACCTGATATTCCACCGGGTGAGAAGTTAGCAGAAGGTCCAGTAGAGAAGGCGCTTGCCCATCAATGTCTGGCATCCTGGTGGGCTGATCAACCAGTTGGGTCAAGTCATGTGTGAGAGCAAAAGCATGAGCAGTCCTCCCAGCATGGTCAGTTTTGAGGGATTTCAACCATGATTCAATCAATCATCAATTCCGCGCTAGGAAACTGCTCTTGCGCAGCATCTGCCACCCGACTAAGATGGTCGAATAATCGGCTTGTCTCCAAGTCACCATTGTGGGATCTGTAGAGGCACACGTAGACCCGACTCTGACGAACCAGATCCACACGTACCACCAACATGGAGAAGGAGTCCTCCAAGCAGCGCAGTCGGTGACAGCAAACATCTGTCCTGACGAACAGGCATACTCCGGCTTTCGCTTTGAAGGATTCTTCAAGCATGTAGCCGGGATAATTAAGGTAGCTGGTATCGGCAGGACGGAGTATTTGTGTCTCCGTTAGAAACAACATTGCTGGCCGTGCTGTCTCGAGATGGTGGTGGACAGCGTTGAGGTTAGCGTGGAGTCCACGGATGTTAGTGAACTCGACCTCAAACAGCGTGGGTATGGTGGGGGTGTGCACCGCTGTACGACCGTCATTCCTGCTTTGATGCGCTACCATATGGGAAAAAAGAGTGGAAAAGAGACGTGAAGCGAGCGACGTATTGCCACGATAGGGATGGGCAAAGTGTGGAGTCGTGTTTTCCCAAGTGGTTGCCAAAAGGGAAACTACACTGACCCACCGGACGGAAGGGCCCCCGAACCCCCCCGGAAGTGGCCGCCGGGACCCCACCTTCCGGTCACCAACCGGCACGACGGTCAACCCCGAGATTATGCGTGGCCTGGTGGGGCAGCCTCGCGTGCTGGTTAGGCACGCTTGGGCCCCTGTACTATGCCACGGGCGGCCAGCGGAATAGCCGTTTCTTCGGGTCTCCCTGTCCGGCAGGTTAATACATTTTCCCCCGGCATTGGTTCAGCAGCCGTCTCCACTGGACCAACACCCATCGCGGCAATGCTCGCTCGGGCACTGGCTGTACGCTGGCTGACCTCGAAATGCGGCTGCAAGCCACTTCACGAGATTTTCACCATGCGTACGGTGGTAACAAGCCAGGCGGATGTTTATCATCCTACCACCGAAAGTGTTTAGGAAGTGGTTCGCTCGTTTGGGCTTTGAAAAATTCAACGTCAAAGACAATACACAAACGAACACATCGACCCAATAAAAAGTCGATGCGATTCCCCAAAAAAACCAAAAAGATCAGCAAATTTATTTATATTGACCAAAAATGGATTTGACCTATTTGCATAGCGCTGTGTTCAGAAAAGCTCAATCTGCCGCGTACATAACCACTGAAAAATTTAATCGGTCGAAGTTAATCAAGCAAGTTTTAAGATATTAATAACTAATAACTGATGGATAACTGGTGGTAGCTTAAAGTTTTTTTTTAATCTTGTAAAATGACGATAAAATAAAAAAATGTTTGTACTAGAATAAAGTTTTTTACAAGAAACATTTTGATAATGTATTAATCTTAAATGCTTTTAAAATAAATATATCATGTTTATTTGGTTCTTTAAAAGCTTTGTCTAATTTAAAATTAAAATCAAAATATATTAAAAATACATTTGATTTGATTATTTTACAAATTTAATTTAATGTAAAATGACCACTGATTCGGAATGTAGATTCGACAGAGAAAACCGGCAAGAAACTCATTAAACTTGGTAATAATATTTACAATCTTTCATGGACAAAGTCAAAAACGATCGAATAAGATCCGTGAGAAGTAACATGTTGCTACAAAAGCTTAACATAAAACTAAATTTAAAAGCTATTTTATAAAGCAACAAAGTCCCATATAACAAAATGTGGTTCTCACATTACAATGCATATGAAGTTCTAAAGCGTAGAAATTCATGCATAACAATTGAAGAAGAGGATAGTGCCGTCGAGTGAAATTCATTTACATACCCTTCAAACTGAATCTCAAGCAAAGTCATGCATTTAACATGCATAAGCAAGGCATCTCCACTTTAACTGGTTATTAATATTATCTTAGAATTTCTCATATATTCAAACAAGATCTTTGAAACTTCTTGATACTTTGTTCCCCAATGGTTACCCAATGTATACACAATGAAAATTACATAGAACCTAAACATACATTATTTTACCATTCACTCTTATTACCAAATAAAATGTAAGTGGAAATTAACGTAATAGAAAAAAAAACTGCGTATCTCAGTGTGAAATTTCTAAAACCTATTCATATACTTAATTTCAATCGATAAATTCAAGAATTCATATTCCTAAGGGAGTGAGGAACCTAGCAGCCGGTAGATTGTGCGACATTATAAGAAGGTGTATTGAGACCAATGGAATAACAGATTGGTGTACACTGCTTACATTTTCTTATACTGCGCTTAGATTACCACTTCTGCAGGGCTCGGGTAACCTTACGTCCAAAGTGAAGGCCAACATAACATCCTGTAGCGCACCCGATGATGTCGATGGAGATGTGTCCTATAGAGCGTCTTCAGTCCAAAAGGCGATCGAGTCAAAAGTGTTTGAGGGTGACTTGAGGGGGGCAGTGCGCTTGTTAATGTCTGATGATACAATAGCACCGTCTGGTCCCGAAACTCTAGCTTCCTTGACGTCCAAACATCCATCCCCATCGCGTCCAGTAGCTTTTCCTCTAGCACCGGATCGACCCATTCAAATATTAAAAGTCAAAAAGGAAGACGTACTTCAGGCTCTGGGCAGTTTTCATAATGGTTCAGCGGGCGGCTTGGATGGTATTCGTCCAGTTCATTTAAAAGAGCTGATCACGAATTCTGCAGGGGACAACGGGCAACGATATTAATAAACAATATTGATTTGTGTAACTTCCTTCTTAGTGGGCAATTAAATCCGGAAATTTGTCCATATCTGTACGGGGCGAGTCTGTGCGCGCTATCAAAAAAAGATGGGGGCATTAGACCAATTGCAGTGGGGAGCATCTTCCGTCGTTTAGTGGCAAAGCTAGGGTGTCGTGCTATTAGAGAGGATATGGCCAAATACCTTCAGCCGCACCAGTTGGGGTTCGGAACCCAAATGGGATGTGAGGGAGCAATACACGCAACACGTGCATTTGTAACAGAGCCAGGGAACGCAGATTGTGTAGTGATAAAATTAGATCTTAAGAACGCGTTCAACTCAGTGGAAAGGGACGTACTCCTGGATGAGGTCAGTAGAAATATTCCTTCTCTTTATCCATTTCTTCTACAGGTTTATCAGTTCCCTTCTAAGCTCTTCTACGAGAATTCCCTTATACTCTCCCAAGTTGGTGCACAGCAGGGGGATCCACTTGGACCACTTATTTTCAGCCTGGCAATCCACAAGGCAATCTTGTCTTTAAAATCTCCGCTTAATATATGGTACCTTGATGATGGTACTATTGGGGGAAAGCCAGAAGACGTGAAGCAAGATATCCTTACTTTGATTCCCCTCTTTAAAGACTTAGGGTTAGAGATTAACTCAGATAAGTGCGAGTTTTTTCAATGTGGAGCCGGCCCCTTTAATAAATTCTCTCTTTTCTCTTCCATTCTACCTGGCCTCAAGGAGCTGTCTCGTGATACCTTTAATCTTCTGGGTTCACCTATTTTTCCGGAAGCAGTTCCCGAGGCTATTGAAGTCGGGAGACGTCTTCTTTTACTTGCTCAGAACCGTCTCACTAAGATCTCTGCGCATGTAGCCTTGGTTCTGTTGAGAATGTGTTTTGCGGTACCACAGATTACCTATCTACTAAGGACGTCTCCTGTCTGGTTGTTCCCTCAAGATATATCTTCCTTTGACAGCTCCTTAAAGTGTACGGTGGAAAGCATATTGAATGTTTCGTTGAATGATACCCAGTGGAGCCAAGCCTCTTTGCCTGTTCGGTTTGGGGGTCTAGGTGTGCGACGAGTGAGGGATGTGTGTCTGCCTGCCTTTCTCGCATCGGCGCATGGGGTTGTTAGTCTGGTCTCTCAAATTTTATCTTCCGATGGAGGCAGGACTATCATACCTTTTGCTGCTGAGGGAGTAGCGGAGTGGGAGACGCTGTTCCCGAATGCACCCCTTCCTGGATTTCCAGAAAGGCAGCGTGCTTGGGACGATGTGGGGTACAAGTCTGAGCTCGACCGACTTGTCAGTGAAGCTAGTGGAGTGGATCTGGCCAGACTCAGAGCGGTGTCGAGGGCGGAGTCTGGAGCTTGGTTGCAGGCTTTGCCTTCCCCCTACTTTGGGACTCTTCTCGACAGTGACTCTTTGCGTGTGGCTGTGGCTCTCCGCCTGGGCTGCGATGTTTGTCAACCACACCGATGCATCTGCGGGTCTATGGTGGGTGCCAACGGGCATCACGCATTGAGTTGCGGACGATGCTCGGGGAGATTTCCCCGACACCACGCTCTTAACGACATTGTTCGGAGGGCCTTGCTTTCGGCGAATGTCCCATGCGTCCTGGAACCACCAGGTCTCTGTCGCTCCGATGGCAAGAGACCAGATGGTTTGACACTGGTCCCATGGCAAAGGGGGAGGAGTTTGTTGTGGGATGCTACCTGTGTCAATACCTTTGCAGTATCTCACCTGGCTCATACAACACGGACGGCTGGGGCGGCTGCTGAGAGTGCGGCAGCGAAAAAGCGGGAGAAATATGCCTCCTTGTGTACAAGATTTTTATTTGTGCCACTAGCGTTCGAGACGTCAGGATGTTGGGGGTCGGATGCCCTTGCTTTAATCAAGGAGATTGGCTATCGCCTTAGAGAGAGGGGATTTGACAATTACTCCGGGTCCTACCTGGCGCAGAGGTTGTCCATTGCCGTACAGCGTGGAAATGCAGCCTGCATTATGGGCAGCTTTGCGTCGGGTGGGAACCAGGAGAGATTTTAAATTTGACTTTGTATAACAACTGTACATTATATGTATTCAAGAACATGATTCAATTAATATTGAAATTAAATAAAAATAAAATATACCAAAAAACTACACTGCATTCTACTTACATATTAAATTTGGTTATATAAACATGAATGACCATGAGACATGGCTTGTCTTCACTATAATCTTTGTATCTATATAATAAAAACTGTATTAAAATCATATCATATCATATCTTAAAATACAGGTGAAATAAGAAATAAAAAACAAGTAAAACGCTTACGCAGAGGAATATTTTATAAAATTATTTATAACAATTTAAATATTCATTATACTTAATTAAAATGTTTTAGAGTTAAAGCAATAAAGCGATTGATTTATAACAATTTGCAATATTTTAAAGAAATAAATATAATCAACAAACACAAATTTTTAAAGCGCTTTAAGTTGTACAGTTTGACTGTGTTATTTGATAAGAAATAAAGCACTCAATACATGAGGTATTAAAATTTATATGTGATGAAGCTGATTTCATGAGAGGAAGTTTCATAAGTTAGAATTTCCAAAACAAAAACTCCCTCAAAATGTAATCTGTTCTGATCTACATCTGTTTTAATTGTAGACCAGTCCAGCATACAAGACAAATATGTAAGTTTACTTTTTGTTTAAATTCAAATTGTAGTAAATTTACAGATTAGATAGACAAACAGAGGAAGAAAAAGGACAGAACATTTTGTCTGTCTATTAACATAATATATAATAAAGCCGAGATGGCCCAGTAGTAAGAACGCGTGAATCTTAACCGATGATCGTGGATTCAAACCCGGGAAGCACTACTGAAGTTTTTCATGTGCTTTATTTGTGATTATAATTCATCTCGTGCTTTTCGGTGAAGGAAAACATCGTGAGAAAACCTGCATGTGTCTTATTTCACTGAAATTCTGCCACATGTGTATTCCACCAATCCGCATTGGAGCAGCGTGGTGGAATAAGCTCCAAAGCCTTCTCCTCAAAAAGGGAGAAGAGGCCTTAGCCCAACAGTGGGACTTTTACAGGCTGTTACCGTGATTAACATAATATAGATACATAGATAATAAGTATTTAAAAAGTTTTATACAATCATATAAAATGGTTGTTTGAAAAAAATGGGAGACATTAGATGTAAAAAATATACCTTTCTATATTATCTTATGTATTTTGTAGGATAATTATTTAGTTGAACATTATCAGATTAAGATTTTTACGCTTAATTTACGTCTACAGAAGCGACACGAAATTTTCATATAATTTATTACAGCGACACGACAGTCCAAGTAATTTATTACTTAACAACCTTCAATAATTAAAAACCATGTGTTATATCGTAAGTACTTTGAATTAAGAATATACAATATTTTAAGTGTATCACAGATTCTCAATAGATATTTGATAGAGTGATTTTGTATTTTCGTAAAAATATAAAGCTTAATAAGCTTAAGCATAATAACTAAATAATAACAAGCATGCTGGTAGCATTACACAGGGTTAAAAAAAACGTCGTTGATGAACGTTTGTGTATTGAGAGAGGGCTTTAATGTCAGTAACGTCAATGAAACAAAAATTTCAAGAAGCGATTGCTAGATCTATAAAGCCCTTGTCAATTGTCAGAACTTAAACTATTAAAAAAATTAACATTAAAACGAAAATAATTAAAACTAATTTTAAGTAAAAGTGAATTACATTTTTTTTTAATTTTTTTTTCTTAAGCTGACAAAGAAGACGAAGCTATAAACTATATTTATTAATATATGATAAATAGTTAAAGAGTTACATAATGACATTTAAAAACTTTGCGTAAAACGCACCACTCTTTTTCTTTTGCTTCTCGGGTAAATGGGGTAAAATAATATTTGAAAAAAGTAGGTTACTTAGTAAACATAACTCGAGAACATAATCGAAAGGTCTTCAACATCAATAAAAAAGAAATAACTAAAAAGTTACAAGAAGAAAGTTTTATAAGGATTTCTAGAACTACTCG
Source organism: Nymphalis urticae (assembly GCA_905147175.2). NCBI lineage: Eukaryota > Metazoa > Arthropoda > Insecta > Lepidoptera > Nymphalidae > Nymphalis > Nymphalis urticae. The sequence goes on along the minus strand of LR989998.1, from coordinate 7,468,414 downwards.
TAGCATAAATTTTATATGGGATTCAAGTAAGTAAGCTTTGTCAGAATATATGTACATACGTACGTAACTGTTATAGTTTTATCAGTTTTCACTTAGAAAGTGTTTGACTTTCTTGTCGCGTAGAAAATTCAACTAACCTAAATATCATCTTGAATTTTTCTTTTTAAATTAGTTACTTACCAAATAAAGTTAACGGTACTTTCAAAGTAATATTTCAGTTACCGCCTTACGCTACAATTAATATGTTTTACGTTCGGATTAACTTCAAATTTTAAACGAAAAGTTTGTAACCAACAAATCTTGTGATTTCGTTTCATGGTCACTATGAAATTCTCGAGGTAAGTATATTTTACAGACGGTGTAGTTTTATGCTCTATATTACCTTTTTTATTATTTTCTAATCGATTACATGCCAGTAAAAATTGTCTTATTAAATTCCATAGATACCTTATATTAATATTCGATGGTTCAAGGTCTAGAACCTTTGCTTATATCGCTTATATATCATAGTGATACAAAAATAAGATTGATATATAATAACAAGACAAAATTAAATTCAATTATTGCCAATAATGGTTAAAACAACTTTAAAATCAATTCGTAGAATTCAAATATTTTGCACAATTTATAATGAAATAAATGAAAAATAAATAAAACCATAAATGATAAATGTGTTTTTGTTGAGATGTTTAAACTTTACACGATTTTCCTTTTTTCACTAAGTACAATAGAATTTAGCAAGATTTAATGTGAGTTCGACTAGCGTAGGCGAATTTCCACGTGGGATTTCTTTTCGCGAATGTTACCAACCGTTAAAATATAAATTGGCTTTTATTAAGCCGTGATAAAGTTCATGCAAAATTGATTTTCTTTTGTATAACTAATTTTAGCGTTCGTTCGTTTTTGCAAAAATTGATATGATTATATTTGTGATTTTTTTATGCTTATGATATTTACAAGTGGTTTAGTTGGTCTTTTTTTTCTTATCGTTTAAACTATCGCTCACTCTATTCATATGAGTATCTATAAACTTGAAGATTGTTTATATTTAAATATAAAAAATATAATTATATTTTAAATAAAAATATTAACCTTGCTTAAAATATTAACACTAAATATTTTTAGAGATTTTTATTAATTTAATATCATTTTCACTAGTAAAAACTCATATGTTTAATTCGTTTAACAGATTGAAAGTTAGATAGGGACTTGATATAAGACTAGAAAGTATGTATTATAACTATGGTTATAAATCAGCAACGCTTTATGAAATATTATGGACAAGGAGGGAACTATTATCTTATATAATTACGTTACATGGCGACAAGCCGTTCCTGTGGGAAATTACAAGCATTACTCGCGTTGGAATACACGGCACCAAGGTCCAGTTTAGCCACTGCAATCTAACTTTGCCATCTGGAATAGAGTTTTGCGGAATGCATTCGATTTGATTAAAAATTTAAGGAGCAAAGTTTATCTTTTAGAATTCGATTTATCTTTTATTATTGATTTTTGAGATTTTATTTAAAAACTGATTCGAAGATTCTCGAGTTAGTCGTTATTAAAGTTATTCGATAAAAAATATTCGTAATAGGATTTCTTTCGTACATATCTGTCTGTCAGGTAATAATTATTTAATTTACTAGACAAAAATAACAACATATATTTATATTTAATTCAAATTTTATATAGTGTGAAATGTATTCATGAAAACATACGTGGTAGAGGAAAAATCTTGTGGACGAAATTATGAAAGTAAAGAGTAAGAGCCTCTAATGTCATAGCCTTAGGCCTACTTTCCTTTTGAGGAAGGTTTTAAGTCACACATCACACTACTGTAATCCGGTTCGGTGGACATACGTAATAGCTTTTTATCCGCACACAAATTTCCTCATGTGAAGGAAAACATTCCTTCGCCGACGAGCACTAGCCGAATTATAAACACAGGTTCAACACAATGGACCATCTGGATGATTTTGATTTTTTCTCAAGCTTAATAGGAAATTTAAACATGCAAACTGTACGACAAACCTTCTTCTTCCTAGCGTTTTCCCGGCTTAGTAATGCCAGGGTCCGCTTTCCTCCACTTTGCCCGATCTAAAGCGTCGTCTTTAGTGAGATCGTGCTCTCTCAAATCGTCCCTCACAACATCGAGCCAGCGCTTCTTGGGCCTGCCGCGGGATCTAGGGCCTTCGACAACAAAGTCCAGGCATCGGTTCCCAACATAGTCTGGCGGTCTGCGGCTAATGTGGCCAAACCAACGGAGATGGCTTTTCTGCAACTTATCCGCTACATCGCAAACGCCAAGGCTACCACGGCAAACTGTACGACAAACCAAAATGTTAAAAATTTCAGCAATGAACTTTGTGGAGTTAATAGAGCATCAACCTACGTAGTAACGTAGCTTTCGTAAAAGAACCTTGAACTAAAATATTCACATTTCCTAGTTATTTTTCATCATATATTTCATCATTTATCATCATCTAATGTTTGTCTATTCTTGCTTGTTTTACATTAGTACCAAATCATCGATAACTACATCCTGTGTCTGTGAGCAATGCGGTTCGCCCTTACATAAAGTCAAAGTAATCGTTATTCAGAAGTTGACAAACTAGTCAGTATTTTAAAGAAATAATTATACAATTTAAAATTTAATTCATCTAGTTACGATATTTTTGTACCTCATCAGCCTAAGTTGTTGCGAGGTAGCACTGTGTAAATAGCTTCGGGCGGTTAGTATCCGATTATCGTTTCGATTCGTAATCCTAATTCATGAATCAAATTTTAGGTTAAGTTAAGTAGCTCTAATGCATTATATATATATTATTATATATATTATATATATATATTTGCAGATAAGGTACTAGTGTTCATACTACCGTGCTTCGTATAACACGAAAACCGTTGGTCCTTCGTCTCTCCGATATTACCATCCCATTTGATTATGAGTGTGCATCTGTGTTTGCACATTTACTTGCAATTTTCCAATATGAATATAATAGAAATTGGTCAGAGGCACAAGTTGATTGCAGTATGGGCAGAGTATGAGTACACCCGGCTGCCGCCCCTGCAAGACCTACATAATTCATAATCTCAGTAAAAACTTTTATTATATAATTTGTGATTATAATTCATCACGTGCTATACGGTGAAGGAAAACATCTCCAACCCGCATTGGAGCAGCGTGGTGGAATAAGCTCCATACCTTCTCCTTAAAAAAGGGAGAGGAGGCCTAAGCCCAGCAGTGGGACATTCACAGGCTGTTACTGCAACTGTACTGTATATAATATACATATGTAAGTCCTCTAAAAGTCATTATTTATACCAACCTACATTAAAATTAAATGATTCACCCCCACACATCAATATAGAAACAATTACTGAGACGACTCTCAAACGAGTGTCTGAGAAAATTGTCAACGAAGCAGCCTTATGTGATAAAATCACGGAATATATTCCCTCAAGTGAACACACACGAAATATAAAAGTCGGTCGCTCTAAAATCAGCTTTTTCGGCTCGATAAATATTTTTCAATACCTTTGAACACAATAATGTAAAAAAGTTATCTGAATCCAGTGTGTATTTTATCTGTAATTGCGAAATAAATTGTAAAAGCAAATTTACATTTATGGGCGTTGTCGAGAAGTTCAGGAGATAGTCACGTAGGATCACTTTACATTGGCTTTCTAAATCAAAGGTATGTTTTAAAGATATATGTTGATAACTCAAACTAACCAAGACGTAAAAAATGTTAACTTTAAGATTTAAAGTTTCTAAGTTATCGAGTGCTTTGTGTTCCTTAAATATGAAAATAACTCATGTATATTTCAAGACGATATTGAAAAAAAAAATTACTAGGCCTAATGAATATTCCATTAAAAACTTTACATAAAGACATTATTAAAAAGTGCTGACGTTTAGAACATCAATTCCCAAGATCGCTTATCGATAATACTTTATCATTAAGAGAGTTCGAGACGACTTCAAAGCATCATTTATCATTACTTAAAAAGGAACGAAACTCGATAGCAAAAGGTTATAAATAGATTTTGATACAACATTAACTTTTGACCTTATACTATAATAAGTCATTGTTAAAATATTCATATAGCTTCTATTAAAACGAAAGTAACGTTTATTTATTCGGAAATAAACGGTTAGGCTTGTGATAATTCAATAATTATTATTTTATAAAATTACTGTAAGTAATTGTAATGTACTGTAAAAAATTACGATTTTAAATACAAAAGCTTAAAGCTTATTAATTTTATGTTAGAGTTCTCTTAAAGTGAAACTTTATATTAATAAAGTAAAACGTATTTTCCTTAACTAATTATTTTAAGGAGTTCAAAACAAGAACAGTAGTATTTATTTATTAAGTAAATAAACGTCTAAAATGAAATTGACGTTTCCTACAGAAATTGTTAAAATGAAAAGTTAACTGAAAAGTTAAGCAGCGATTGAATTCGATCCCATGTTAACTTGGAAAAATATTATAAAATATATATTTAATAGAAATCGAGCAGATTTCTTAAAACCGCCTTAATATATTTTGTAATACAATGTTATATAATTTTAAGTCATATAAAAAGTAATTTTATAATTATAAACACTGTTGCGGTTGTTGTATCTCCAGTGTAAACTAACTTGATACATTTTGTTTTGATGATAAATTATATCAAATTAGCGGCAATTCTTTCATTTATTGCCCAATCTCATATGAAATTGTACGTGACCATTTTCTATGATATTCTTCTGAGAGGTAAATGACCTTTATACCTTGAGTTTTTTTTACAGATAATATTGAGTTGGCAGAATATTAAACCGTAACCGTAACAGCCTGTGAATGTCCCACTACTGGGCTAAAGGCCTACTCTCCTCTCTTTTTTGAGGAGAAGGTTTGGAGCTTATTCCACCACGATGCTCCAATGCGGGTTGGTGTAATACACATGTGGCAGAATTTCAGTGAAATTAGACAAATGCAGGTTTCCTCACGATGTTTTCCTTCACCGTAAAGCACGAGATGAATTATAATCACAAATGTGCTTAACATGAAAATTCAGTGGTGCTTGCCCGGGTTTGAACCCACGATCATCGGTTAAGATTCACGCGGTCTTACCACTGGGCCATCTCGGCTTTAAATATAAAAAAAATCATAAAAATATAGCAAGAAATTTACTTTAATTTACTAAAACAAATTAAAAACAGACTAGGGTCTACAATCAACAGGTTCAGCTTCTGTGCCAATTTTTTTTAGTGTTTCGGAAATGAGGCAAATGTACAAATAGAAACAGTTAGTCCATTTTTAAACGAGACCGCTTCGTAAAACGAAAATGTACTACTAACCACGGAATTCAGGCTGTAATGTCCCTTGTCTCTGTAATAATATTAGCTTGCACAAAGCCCTACAACCGTTGGTCATAATTTCACCCGACATATGCAAAGTTTCCTCGCAAAGTTTTTCTTTACCCAGAACGTGAGATAAATTATAAAAAAACACCAACCGCCAAACAGCTATAATCAGTATTGTTGTGTTACAGTTTGAAGGGTGAATGAGCCAGTGTAACTACATGCACAAGTGATATAACATCTTCGTTCTCAAGGTTGGTGGAGCATTGGCGATATAAGGAATAGTTGTAATTTCTTACATCGCCAAAGTTTATAGGCGGTGGTGACCACTTACATCAGGTACACCAGTTACCAGTCCACTACCTATTTCTTCAAAAAAAACCTGGAATCCACTAAACGGCTCTGCAAACGACGTTTTTTACTTTTAAATGATCTAAATGTATTTGTGTATATTTCTACTCTTGAATACCTAAAAGAATTAGCGATTAATTTGTTTCTTTTTTTAAATATAAATATGTATTATTTTCAAGGAATATAAACTTTGACATACATATTATAAAAATAAATTAACAATGAAAATTAAAATAAAATAACCAAGCTACCGATAAGATTACAAGTTATAAAAACAACACGCCGTCCAAAAAGTTGTCCTGTGGCATTGTACTTAGGATTGTTATTTGTTTCTTTAAATTTTATTTAATTGTTCAAGGATTTTTATAGAAAGTGATGTAGATTGAATTGTATGATTGAAAATATTATTTTCGATTAATTATTAAAATATGTATCAGCAAAGCAAATAGGGCATAATGAAAAAGAAACATAAAAATTGTTTATCAAGTACTTGCGTCACCTAATGATTACACCCATTAATATTGTGAAAAGCGCAGTATGGAGTGGGTGTAACTATGTAATGGGATAGTCGTGTTTGATATGTCAATCTATTAAAAGCATTAAGCAACAACAAAAAATAAGCATGGGAATTGCTGTGTACAAATATTTTTAGCAAAAATGTTTTTTTTTTTTTAACTACCATAATTATTAATAACTAGCTTCTGCCCATGGTTACATCCGAGTTTGGTACCCTTTATTCTTTTCTATACTCCTGACAAAGCGTATGCAAAAATTTAATAATGATTGGTTGATATTTTAAAACGTGAAAGTCTAACAAAAAACCTTATTATCGCATTTATTACATTAGTAAGGATAATATTAATATGATTCTTATATCACACTTAAATTAAATTCGCTTAAAGTAAAAGTGTATTAAACGTAATTGTTCCCCAGATGGACTAAACCCTCCTTTCCTTATGAGGATTATATCTGTTTTATTTCACAACGATGTTCCCATGTGATAGAGGCGGTGGGGACACATTTGCTGTTTTCCTTCCAATACAAGCATATTTAATTAAGATATTTTCCTTCACCGCCAACCAAGAGATAAATTATAAGGCAGTGTGGACATTCAGTAATGTCCTATATTAATATTATATATACTTTATAGTCACATTTCTGTACCAATATAGCGTATCTTTTTTTTATAGAAAAGGAAGGCGAACGAACATTTGGGCCACCTAATGGTAAGTGGTCACTAACGCCCTTAGACATTGATATTAAAAGAAATGTTAACCATCGCTTACATCACCAATGCGCCACCAACCTTGGGACCTAAGATTTTATGTCCCTTGTGCCTGTAATTAGACTGGCTCACTCACCCTTCAAACCGGAACGCAACAATACCAAGTACTGCTGTTTTGCGGTAGAATATCTGATGATTGGGTGGTACCTACCCAGACGAGCTTGCACAAAACTCTACCACCAGTAAATTTTTAGTCTTTATTGTTATGTCAGTCAATTAATGATGAATAATTTATATGCGAAATTTCATTCCAAGTGATGAGCCGAGTAATATTTACTGCTTCTAAGATTTTACACAAAATTTATGGTACGATAACAGCAGACGATTAAACATTAATTAGAAATCTTGATTGATGGTGTAACTATAACTTTATCGAAATATGTAATAAATGACTAAAGGTAAAAGTCCACTAAATGTAACTTTATATATTAATATTATAAATGCAGAAGTAACTCCGTCTGTATGTTACGCTTTCACTTTAAAGCCACTGAATCGATTTTGATAACATTTCATACGAAACAAGCTTGGAATCCAAAGAAGGAGGCAGGCTACTTTTTTATACTTAACACCTAGCTATATAACTTAATAACTATTCCTAATATCTATAGTTTCTTATTTTATACATGAAAATAACTTCGCAATTATAGACACAGAACTCTAAAGTTCAAATTTAGGTAAATTAAAGTTCCCCGTCGTTAATTTTTTATCTCGGTAATTCATTGAAAGCTCGAAAGATGTAAATATTTCTCAGGAACGCTATTTTACGATTCAATCATTAACAATCCGTCAACACTTCGTTTCATTTATTTTCGATTGAAAATAGGACCATTATGCTATTCTGAAACGGAACGTGAGTTAAATATAAATATTTTTTCAGTGATCAATATAAGCGATTTTATAGCCAAGAAATATATAAATAAAGAAATTCTGTTTATAATTCTGCTTCGAAAATCTATTGGAGAGTATTTTTATACACATTTTAATGTTATGAAACATTTGTTATCGAGTCAATCAACTGCTATTTAACAAGACCATGAAGGGCATAAAATTGATGCAAAATTACTGCAAACACCACTAAAAATATGATAAACAGATACAACCTGCACTTAAAATTAATAAGGATGGTCTCGTGATGTATTTCGATCATGGCGACCACTCTAGTCCAGTTAGCTATCACTCAAGACACAAGATCACAAGTTTGAGCACCAACACAAGTGCACTATCCGTTGCCTCGCTCTTATAACCCAATGGGATGGTAAATACTATATAACTAGGAAGAGTTCAGGAGCAGGACTAAGAACTCTATGTTATTTCCGGGGCCAAATCCAGACTCAGCACTGTCACTGAGATTTTTCGACAGGAACACCCAATAATTTTTTATATTACTAACCTTTTAAACTAACCAATGAGCTAATTAATAACTGATACAGATATAACGTCACTCAGATGACTGATCGATATGGATATATAAAATTATGCAAAATCATTTAACCCCGTAACAAAATTGTACGGAGATAGCTTGAGATATTTATATCACAAGTTTAATATTTAAATCACACCGCACTCTGTCCTACTTTCCTCCGTCAGTAAGAATGCAAATTATTATTGTGGTCCAACGGTTACGGTCTAAGAAAAGTTTACAAAATTAAATTAAAAACAAAGTTTGAACTTTATTTGGCGCTTAAGTGGTGATTTCTATACGAAACAGACTTATTGTTTTTCGTATATACATATATCTAACGATATCCCACAAATACTCTTGATTTTTTTTATTCTAATATACGCCTAATGCCAATAGTAGGAGTTCGTTGATTTAAGCTATAAATCTTCGCATAGCTCACTGTTAGAAGTGGTGCTATGTCTTTAGCAATTGGCATAGGCGTTTCCAATATAAAGCCACTTGCGCTTTCGCAATTAGCAACGGTTCGCTGGACGTTAATTACTTGTAATGGTACGATATTTAATCTACTGCCGTCATTGCCAAAATTGCTTCCTTTATCGAAAATAAACAATTGATTCGTTTATAAAAGGCGTGATAGACACTTTCAAGGAGTAATGCTTTTCGACGAGCCGGTTGGCGTGGTTGGTAGATACTTGCCTTTCACGCCGAAGGTTGTGGGATCGATTCCCACCCAGGACAGACTTTTTTTGGACAGAATTTGTGTGCATGAACATGTCTGTTTGTCCTGAGTCTAGGTGTAATTATCTATATAAGAATGTATTTACAAAGGAAAAGTAGTATATCAGCTGGTTTATAGCACAAGCTCTGCTTAGTTTGAGATCAGAGTTTATACTATACGTTTTTATTTCTACAGAACAAATTATTAATTACCTTATTTATAACATGTTATCAAAGTATAAAAATATATTCTTTCAATATAAATACTAAATGGAGTAGTTTAGGCGTTCATATATTAATAAATATCAATTGAAAGTTAACGTTATTTTATTAAAAAAGAAAGGAATATAACTTATAATATCATGTACGTTAGGATTTGATCTTCTAAATACGGGTGAATTTTAACTTCAGACGAAGACAATACTAGTACCAATTATTTTATTTAATGTTCTTTCAGATTGTACGGTACTCCGTTGTGTGTAAAATCCTAACTGAGTAATCGTTTATTGCTAACGAAAGTTTGTAAACTATAAGCTATAAATAACGCGAAAACTGTATAAGTATTTATAATAAAAGTCTTTTTATAGAAGTATAAGTGTAAAAGGGTATTTTTATTATATTTCGAATATATTAAAATACAAATTAATTTAAAGTAAATTATAGGACATAAGTCAGCAGATCTCGAAGTCCTGGGTTTAATATCCGGCCCGGCAGGCATATTATTCTGTAAAACATAAATGATAAGAGAGCTTCGAGATGGTATTCGTTGATTTTCGTACAAGGAAAGATTTAATGACTAATTAGTACTAATTACTAAGTCTCCCGTCGGTTATCACGATGGAATATGAATTAAGAGCCGGTGGTATATTAAAATGTATCTTATGTAGTTAAATGAATGAATGAATTATTTAAATTTGATTCTAAGAGCTTTTTTGGCTGAAATTTATTTTTTATTTTGAAATATATCTTTGATTGTATTATTATATCATTAATAGTTATCATTTCTCGGATTGCGATGAAACTGATGTAAGCTGTGTACGCACGCCCGTGACAGTTTCTGCCCAACATTGTACTGTTCAATAGCTTCAACAGGATTTCTATCGGATACCTTTATAGAAGAAAAATAAAAAGAAGTATTAGTACTCGTGTTAGATCTTTGTAATTTAAATTAATATCGTAGTTTCTAATAGTGTATCCTACATGAATTATATACTATTTTGTTATTATTCTTCGCAGTTTCTTAAACAATAATCTATTATTAATTAAAAATCGTTATAAAAATGGGTTCATTAAGATAAATTACCACTAGTAATCAGGTTTTGCGTGGGTTAATGTTTAAACATTCTTTCGCATAATGGATTGAATAAACAGGCCGGGACGGAAATATATTATTTTATGTAAGCAAAAATCACTTTTAATAGCAATCGCCGCGCACCGCAGTGAGTAGGCTATCAACGTATCGATCGTACGTACATGATAATTGTGTCTGAATTTTTATTAAAAAATAGATATACCATTCATAAGCATATTTATAAAAAAATACATTCAAAATGTATTTGGTATTTATTTAGACTTCGAAAATTATTTTTATTAATAAGCATTTTTAAATAATTTACTATTCATAAATCAAAAGTAAAATAAAATGTGCTTGGCGTTGAAAAAAAAAAACAAATTAATCTCATGAAAATTCAGAGATTTTAACTCGGAATCATCGATTAAGTTTCTCGTCTTCTAGCCTATTAATAAATTGTTTTAAATAACGAAAGTCTGATGAATTGTTTTCTATAATAATACTGCGTATTAGGAATTATCGTTTATCTGAATTTGTAGTACTTTTATCGAACAATTCACTCATATCGCCTTCTCTTTGAAACAATTTTACACATAAAAAATATAGGTCATGTTGTTTGATTGTTCATGTAAAAATTTCTTTTATTTTTAATAAAAAAAAGTGGATTTGCTAAGCACGTTTAGTAATCATAAAGAATTCGAAAAAGGCCACACTACGCCAGCGTTGAAGTTATTTCCACAAAAGTTTTACTGCGGGTTACAGCTATTCACAGATTCTAGTTTCCTCAGTTGGCGAAATGAAAAATGCATAGGCTCTGGTTATTGAACCGATATGGCCGTTAGAATTGGCTTCTCGCCTACTGCTACTATTTAATTCTAGCTAACATTTCTAAAATATACGTCGTATCCAAATTATATTAGAAATGTAATTGTGTCATTCATTTAATCCGATACATTTTTGAATACTGTAAATATTACAATCCGATTAGCGTGAACATGAAATACCCTCCTAATCTGCGCAGGAGATATTATATTGCACAAATGTGTGCACAAACACAGTTGTACTCTCTACGCCCTCACACCCATAATCCGATAAGGCGCCAATATACGTCGATCCAATGCACTGCACTGTTAGAGTGACGGGGTTATGGCTAAGCCAACGTACTTTCTCCGGATAATAAGAATTCAATATATTAGATTTTGAACCCTAAAATCTCTTTTCAAACCTAGAAAAGTAGACAAAGAGGCAGTACATTACGAAAAATATATTATTGCTAAAAATTTATTTAATGTATAATTCTTTCGATTTGTATCTTCATCGTCAATTCTTTCATCGTCTTTATAAATTTCGTTATCTTGATGGATTTATAAACCTATTCTTCAGAAATTCCTTCTCGGACGTATCCTTAACCTTTTATCTAGTCAATGCGCCGGTTTAAGATCTTGAGTAATTTATTTGGGTTTAATTCAATTCAATCTGATCGTTGAAAAGTTTATTATTTTGTAGATATTATATAAATATTTTATTAGTATTGTAACTAAATATATATATTGTTTCTTTATAGAATTTATAATAATTAATTTTATATGAAAATATTTAAAAAAAACCGTTTTAAAAAAAATACAAACTATAATTATTACATGTATAAAATATCGTGATTGTGTGTTTTCAATAACCTTACACTACATTCTTCAAAAAAAAAATAAGAACTAAATATTCGTGTATTTGTTAAAATCTCCACAAAGATAAAAGCATTCTTATTAGATTTCCTGCGATGACTTAAAATTAATGTGTGTATATGTAATTAATAATAATTAATGTGTCATTTATTATATATTCAGAATAAACTACTGATACTATTAAAATATATATAAAAGAAAATACGTATAATAAAAGGTATAAATATTCATTGACTCATGACCAAATCTTATGATAAGCTAACAGCCGGTTAATGGCCATTGCTGGAGAAAAGCCAACTTCTTTCTTCTTTAGGAGAAAATTTGGAGATTATCTGACCACTTCTTTACACTGTAGTTTTAATGGATATACGATGTTTGCACCGCTTAAAAACTTAGCGGTTCTTGAATTATTAAATAATTCTTCAGTTAAAAATTAAATCACTTCGCCTAGTGATTTTTCTTACTCTTAATAAAAAGCTTTGAAGAGTTTAATAAAAGAGCTTTTCAACGGTGACCTTTTTATGTTTAGTCAAAAAATATATATAAAAAATGTACCCATTAACCTGCAAATTTAAAATTCCTACCTCACTTAACTAATCAATAACCTAAAGTAACTCCCGTCCTGATCTTTATCAAAAGAATTGTCAAGTCATTAGAACATCGTTTAGAAAGCTCTTAAATTTAACGACATTTTATACCCATAAATCACTTGTTCAATAATTGCCTAAAATAATTTAAATATATTATGAAAGTTTTAAATTTCGCATACGTTTAAAATATATAGATTTGTAATATTTGAACTATTAGACGGAACATCAGGCTCGTAATATTTACGTGTAACGTCTTTAAAATCACACCGAGACATGCAAGTAAAAAGACAAAAATGTGAACCTTAATTCCTATTTTACAAATTAAACTTCTTTTTATTATTTAATTACTAAGACAGACAGACCAATAAACTGATGACCGTCTTTGTCTTAGGACACTGGCGCTTAAAGCGCACGGGATCTTATTTATTATAACCCTTGTGTCAGATCATTCACTCTTGAAACCGAAATACAATAAATAATAATGCAATACTTGTGTTGTTAGCAGTATAACAATAGTAGAGTAGTATGATCCACAACCACAGCTTGTCCACAAAGTATTATATAAAGCCAGATAAACAACACCAACAAAACCAAATCAGTTCAAAATGCTAATGAAACCTGATGTTTCTTTTATCATAAATTTATACTCTAAACGAATACCATGAATCTGTTCGGCAATTCTATCCAATAAATTAATGCATACAGAGAAATTACCCTATCTGACCTAGATATTTCGCTTCAAATGAAGCAAATATAACGACCGAGTGAAGCAAAATCAACTGTCAATTATGTTAACTTTATGTCTCCAGAGGGCGACATCGAATCAATTATACAAACAATTAAACAACAATTTGGATATCTGAAACCTAGACATACGTACGTTTTACTGTTGTTTTTTTGTTGGTAGTAGTATGATATAAACATACTTCATGTTTGATTACATATCTTACGATATAATTAATACGTTTATTTATTTAATAAATATAATTTACAAAAAATTTACATAAAAATACATAGTAGCACGCAAAGGCTTTATCACTTACAGTGATCTCAGGTTTCCTCACGATGTTTTCCTTCACCGTAAAGCACGAGATGAATTATTATCCCAAATTAAGCACATGAAAATTCAGTGGTGCTTGACCGGGTTTGAACCCACGATCATCGGTTAAGATTCACGCGTTCTTACTACTGCCATCGGCCATCTCGGCTTCAGACACCTACATACATACTCTTATATATATAAATACATATACACTTATACATAAAAACATAAACAAATACAAAAAAAATAAAGCGTGTTAACAAAGTCCACCGCCGTGTCTTTCTGTATGTCTAAGCGCTATAAACTCAAAAATTACTGTTTTTTTTTGTTATACAACTTCACCAATGGACGAAGTAAATAACGAAAGTAAATAAGGAAGGTTAGGTATTAATCTACAAAACCCTAATAAATAATTATTTAAATATTTATTTATTAGGGTTTTGTGTTATTTAAATATTAATTTATTAGGGTTTTGTGAAAATTAACTGAAATATATCAAAGATTGTTGATGTTGTCGGGAAAAAACATGCCGACTGAAAGCTTTATTGGCGTGCGCAGCGTAAACTAATAGTCTTAGTAATAAGTATTACGATATAAACTTTAGACCCTTATATTTTATTCGTTCGAAGCCAGGGTAGCTAGTATTAAAATATAAATATTTTAATTACTTAAGCGTAAACGTTAAAAGAAATGTATTTATTTGCCCTAAATAATGGTTTACAAATTTCAACTTAACATGCTTAAATTGTAAGACTTTAGGGCCTCGATAAAGGGGCCGATAGTACTACGTGTACGCTACGAGCCGATTTGTAAAACTTATTGAATGTTTAATTTCGATTCGCAACCGAAGCACGTTTATGCAATATTTTTAAAGAGAAACTTGTCTTTTCTATCGATCGTTAGATTTTGTTATATGGTGCGACGTTTTTATGTAAAATTTAAACTGAAAATATCATTTTCAGAATGAAAGAAAACTAAAATTAAAAATATACGATATAATTTTTATAATACAAGATAATATATTTTATTTACATCCTTTACATTTACACAAGACATTATTGGTAACATTCACTTGCGCTCTAAAGATTTTTATATTTTTTCGATTGTATCAATAACTTTCACAGATTTGAAATGTACCGGACCTGGGCAGAAAAATAAACCGTTCCTAACAATGTATACATTGCAGTGAATTGAAACTTCGGATGGACATTCCTTTTAGTATAAAAAAAGACAACATAAAATCGTATTTCTAAAAATCTATCACCGAGCAGATAAAAGGGGGAAGACATGGGGGCATAAATGTACACAACACTCCCGTTTGTAACTAAGTAGGATTTTCTTATTTCGACGACGACTTAAGATGATTTTAGATGTCCGCTGTAAATGGATTTTGAAAATATTAAATACTAAGCATTTGAAAGCTTACACATCTACTTTAAGGCCGTAACAATTATGGTGCAAAAGAAGAGTGCGTTTACATTTCAAAAGGTTTTTCTAAAATACTAAATAAATATTATGCAATGTTATATATGTACGGAAATACAATAATGACTTTGTGAGAAAATTTGATACTCATAACATTGGTACAAGGAACAAACAAACTAATTACTCTTGTTACTCGACTGCATATAGTTGGTAACTCTTTTATGGGGCTATTTATACAATTTTAAAACAGGATCCCAGAAGGCGTTTATATTGCCTCTGTTGCTCAATTAAAAACAATGTAAAAGAACGCTTGTGTGCAAGAAGTTATTATAAAATTAGAGAATTTATGATTATACTACCGCTTACTATCAGGTGGAGTAGAGTCATTTCCCTTAACAGCAAATATATAAAAAAGTGTGATGCTGAATAAATAATTTATACTTATCATAAGATCATAGTTAGATGCTCAAAATATTATTTTAATGATTTCACAATGACCGTCGATTTGCTTGTAAATAATTTACTTATAGAATAAATCATTTTTATTACGGAGCTCGTTGCGAAGCGTGCTTATATACGACGGTTTTGTTCCCACGAGAAGCTAATAACTTTTCGCTATAAAAAATGCACGGCTAACGCCATTGCCTAGGCGATAGATGTGAAAATTTTATTTGTTTCTTGGATGGAATGGCATACTTGAAAATTTAAAGAGTTTTTTGTTAAACGATAAATCTTTATAATTTTTATTTATTACTAGAAAAGCATTATTGATTAGAAAACTATTTTGTAATAAAAATATACAATCAAACTTTTATTTTACTTGAAGAAAATTATTTATTTTAATCTGTATTGAAAGATTTTATGCAAGGCGTTGTAGCATACTGATGAACAACCTTTAACAAATTCATTTAAGTCATGTTTCAAAGTTAATAATTCAAGATATCATTATTTAAATAAGTCCTCAATAATTTAAATAAGGTTGCCTATTTAGGGCCCGGGTCGTCTCCAGGGAATAATATCGGTACTTTTCCGAACTCATTTAATGTTTCATTTGACTATGACGGTTTCGCAGAAGGACCTACGAAAGTTTTATTTTTTAAATAGAATAGAAAGGCGGACGAGCGTATGGGCCACCTGATGGTAAGTGGTCACCAACGCCCAGACCTTGGCATTGTAAGAAATGTCAACAACAACCTTGAGAACTAAGATTTTATGTCCCTTGTGTCTGTAATTACATTGTCTCACTCACCGTTCAAACCAAATAATATCAAATACTGCTGTTTTGCGGTAGAATATCTGATAAGTGCTTGTACAGCTAGCACAAAGCCCTACCACCAGTAAGAAATTTAATGTTAAAAGAAAAGTTCATGTTGGTTTTTAAAAAGCATCGCCAACTGCGTGCAAGGTAAACTCTCATCCGATTTCTCAGACTTCAGACACAGTCAAGTGCTGATACTTCATCATAAACTACATCAATTATATCTAAAGTAGACAGAATTATGTTTAAAATGTAATATGTTAAACTATGTTTTCTATAAAATAAAATTATTTTATGTATTTTTTTTATAATTAATGTAAAACTACTAATCCTATTTACGTGACTTTTACGTCGGATGAAATATCATCATACTGTCCTAATTTCTCACAGATGCTAGCAAATTATATATACATAGCATAATAAATTATCAACAATATATAGTGTTGTATATTGTACAGTAAAGTAGCCCACATCGCTATAAACCTCGCAGTATTGAAGGCTAATTAATTATTCTCGGAAAACTGAAAATGGTTTTAATTTCTTAATTTTCATGTAAAATATCCAGTTTTCTAAGAATTCATTAGTCGTGTTTGCTTTTATATTATTATTATTATTTTATAGGCCTATGTTGCTTTTTTAACAAAACCTGTCATTATGTTCTTGCAAATAGAACTTATATTCGGATATATTAAATTTTGGAAAAAAGTAGTCATAAAGCGTTATAAAATGTAGACTGGTCGATTAAGATATATTTTATGTGTTACATTATAATAAGGGTCAAGTTATAATTGTACCCAATTCAAATATCTAGTTTATCTTATACAAATGCAAATGGCCAACTTAAGTCATTAAGTTATCAAGGGAATTTACTACCGTTAAATTAAATTCCTGCGGTCAGAACGTTTCAGTTATCGTGGTCACTATTTTACTGTTATAGTAACTCAAATATGTAATACAAAACATCCTTGCTGAATCAAATACTTTTCTATGATTAAATCCAGCAGGCTCATGAATTAGCAAATTGATAAATTAGAAACTAATCTTATAAATGTATTTAAACAAGACGCACATTATCACTATTATATAACAATTATATAAACGATAAAAAGCGTGGAATACTATATTACTATGCTTTAATTTTAAGAAAAATATATTAAAATGTAATAATTAAAAAAATACTAAAAATACCGATATTTTTGGCAATTCTTCTTTATGTGCGCTACATTATTAACCGACTTCAATAAAAGGAAAAGGTTCTCAATTCGGTTAATGTATGTTTGTTTTACCTCAGAACGCCGTCATATATGAACCTATTTAAAAAAATATTTTTTCGTTTGGGAAGGAATACTTCTTTTTTGGTCCCGTTTAAATTTGATTAATAAATAGGATAGGATAATAAAAATAATAGAATGCATTTTTATAGGCTCAAATTTTATTTGAAGTCGGTTTTGTTTTTAAGAAAGGTAATTATAAAACTATGTGGTTTTCATTGCTGTTTAAGCAAAAGGTATAGTGACATAAATTCGCAGTAATTACAAGTATGCCAACCCTTTAAGGGTCGCATCCCTAAACTAATGACAGGAAAATAATGATCATTGTGCTGGTCATCGGGGTGAGATCCCGGTACGATTAATCGATCTTGTCGGATAAAATACGGATTCCAAACGACTTATTACCCGGAGTTTCGTGATACCAGAAAATATTCTGGTATTCGATAAGAAATACAGTAAAGCGTAATAAGTCAAATTCTGTGATATGACAACCCTACCATCATTCGAATTAAAAGGCGTTCCTTCGAATGTTTACAAAAAACTTGGTTTTTATAAATAAAAGTGTTAAAATAAAAAAATAATTGATAATATTAGAATTTTATATTGTATGTAATTAATATATTTCACATGTATGACGTAATCAGAATTACATTTCGAATCCCACAAATAACAGAAACATTTTTAGGCTGTAGCGAAATGTCATCTGTAGGTGATACACTATACCAATCAGAATGTGTTCTTTTTTCGAATGTTAATAAAAAACATAATGGTAAGTGGTTACTAACGCCGTACTTTAAATTTAAACTAACACTTATATTGTATGAAGAAAAACGAGAACAGTCTACAGCTGTTCTCATGTAAGGCATTGTTTCTTTTGTAGGACTTAATTTTTTTTTTTTATAGATCAGGAAGGCGTTCGAGCATATGGGCCACCTGATGGTAAGTGGTCACCAAACGCTCTTAGACATTGGCACTGCAAGAAATGTTAACCATCGCTTACATCGCCAATGCGCAACCAACCTTGGGAACAAAGATTTTATGTCCCTTGTGCCTGTAATTACACTGGCTCACTCACCCTTCAAATTGGAACACCATAATACCAAGTACTGCTGTTTTGCGGTAGAATATCTGATGAGTGGTTGGTACCTAGTGGTGGTGATACAGACGAGCTTGCACAAAGCCCTACCACTAGTAAATTCCATACTTGGACATAAATGAATTTGACGGATATAATAATAATAATAATTTTATTCACCAAACAAAAAAGAAAAGACAAAATCAGGGTACAGCCATAAAATTTGTTGAAAATGTCGTAGCCTCAGCTAAGCTGTTTTTCAGGCTACGCCTTGTACATTTGCTGTCAATACAAACATATAATTTAATAAAGTAAAAGATAAAATAATATAAAATTTCTTAAATATTAAACTTACATTAATACATATTTTATAACACGCCAAATATGCTAAAATAATCACACGAATAACCAGCAAAATTTTAGGTTGTGTGAAATCGTTTTCCATTGTTAAATGAATCGAACCGCCGGTTCAGTGTAGTTAGTTTTAAGAGGAATAACTTCCACATCAACTCATGAAAAGACGTAAGTTTTGTTATAACGTTAACCTAATAATTTACGTGGATAAAAAATTTAAAAAAGGAAATACTTTCCAAAAAATGTATTTGTCACCTGTAACAATAATTATAACACCTCTAAATATCTCACTTTATAGCTTGCCATCACTCTAGTCTAATGTAGGTTGATGGAAATACATATGACAGATTTTCATCCAACACGTGTTAGTTTCCTCACGATATTTTGTTTCTCCACCTAGTACCAATTAAGCACATAAAAACTCAGAGGTTCAGGCTTAAGCCAGCATTTTTCGATTAAGATTCACTTTTTCTCATTCATATCTATACCAAGTTTGTAGTCCACATGTGTGTCACATTTATTTTATAGCCCACAATTTATTTCAGAAGTTTGATTAATCGTTTTATTCGCAGCTTTTACTACTACCGGACTACCCGTGCTATGACAGCTATTTTCATTTCATTATCATTGCTTTTGGCGTCTCGACATGCGAATCTGTCTCACACCCAAGGTGGTGTTTCAAATCAAATACAGCAATCTATTTGGTTTTTCCTTATAAATCAATTATTACAGTGTTACAAAAAATAACGTATCTATCTTAGCGTCTAAATATACAGAGGCAGTTTTTTACTTTGTCTATTGTTACATATTGTAAGAAAATTAATTTAAATAAGCCATATATCAAGGCTATTATTTTATAAAATAGTTCAAAGCGGGCGTTCACCGTCTCCAGCTATAATTACTGAAATCGATTGATGCCAGCGCCGCTTAGTCACTGATTCAATGTGCATTTGTGTTGATAATTAAAATCGTAATAATTATCATAACAAAATATACGTTTAGAAAGATTTGATAAAAAGAAGTAAAAAAGATAAGCTTTTTATTAAGGACAATTATTAGAGTTTTCCCAGGCCCATATCAAAATGCTATTTCGGAAAAATTATAAACCATTAGTTACCAGATTAGTGCGATAAAGTATTATAAGTTAAAAAAAACTCAGCTAGAAGAACTGAGAACGCAACTCGTTGATCATATCTTCCATACCAGATGAGAACCGATACAGGGTTTTTGGCGGCCTGCCAGGGTGAGTAGCTGAAACCAGAAATTGTCTTATTTAATACAGTAACATATTTTTCAATGTAAGTAGGTGTGTTATTATATATTATATAGTGTGTTATTAAATTGCAGTTTTCGTTGTTAAATTTCAAGATTTAACTTTTTTATTCCATAGAAACGGATGTATTTACGATTCATCTCGTGCTTGCCGATGACGGAAACATCGTGAGGAAATCTACATAAATCGGAAGTAATTCCAAGACGTATGTATATCAACTAGTGTCTATAGAGCGTAGTGGATTCAATTTTAAATCTTCTTTCTTAGCAAACAACGAGGTTTTGATACTTCAGACGGTAATTTACTGACTATTACGAATACGTTATTAGTAAAAGTAAAAAAAGGTAAGTAAAAGCCTGTAAGTGGTCATTTGTACTTACAAAACTCCAAGTTTATTTTTACTTAAAGTTCAAGGTCAGTTATATTGATTTAATAAGATTGCTAAATAAAAATAAACATATAATATGATGAAGCCTAAAAATACATATTGAAGAGTTCTTGTATAGCCCTTATCCTCTTCGTTGGACGTTCTACTTTACGAGGTAAATTTTAATGTAGATAAGAAAATATTTTTTTGTTACTATTTAATATTACTTACTTTAAAACTTTATGCATTTCATTGTAGTGATATTGTTTAAATATATGACTCTATGCTCATGACATTTTCGTTTTTATATATTTTGATATTGAAAATAAATAATTTGTGAAAATCAAGTGGTATACTTAGTAAAATTGTATACCAACCAATTATTTGGTTTACTGAAAATTATGTTCACAATACACTGTTCAAACCACTTTTGTTTTGTCCGCCAGAAGAACTAAATCCATAAAAGGATAATGATACAAAAGTTTGTGACGTCATGTGCTTTAGATGAAACACTTGAAGCAGGATAGCTGTTTCGGTCAGTTTAGTACAGCTTCTAATATTTTTCCTCGCTGAAGCCATATGAGGGAAGAGTAGAATAAACCCCATTTAAACTCGTAGGTATCATATTTCTTGTTAAGTGTGTGTCGTGCACTCTAAGGGATTTTTTATTGAGCGTAGGGTATCGAACATTTAAGCGACTCAACTCGCCGCATGGTGGCTAGACATACTAACCCCAGTGAACGGAATAAAGGAGGGCGATTCTTGGATTACCAAACAGGAACTTAATACTTTATTACAAAAAGCATATTATGTTCATTCAATCCCAAAAAGACTTAAATGCAAACTAAAAAAAAAACAATGAAATAAATTGTTTATTTTCAAGCGTCGTCTCTTTATTTTCCTACCGATAGGTTTACTGATTACCAACAGCAAACGGAACATTGTCCCTCTAAATTGGCTTTATGATTGCGATCGTGTCACGACACAGTTTACATACCGATCATTCATTAGCCCGAACGATAGGACGGACATCACTGAGCTCGATATTTGTGTAGCTGGAAAGCCCAGAGTTTGCAATGCGAATATTGTTTATTGGAAAATCAAAATCGAGACGTTTATTACATTTTGGTATATCCAATATATATGTAGGTAACTTATGTAATTGTTTTAAGTATATGCAATAATTAAATTTACGGATTGTATGATCGAAAGAGATTTTTTCCCCTTATCCACTTGGACACTCTAAATTTAGTGCAATAAAGACAACAATTTACTTCTGCCTATCTTTCTCTTTTACTTTAATAATATAGATATGATTTACATTATCTGTGTGAATTGTATAGAGTCAAGAAGATTAATATAAAATCGAACTTCAAAGGAACGCTTAGTCAGAAGCAGGAATATAACATATTAATCCACTTTAAGAGTCAACGGTTTCTAAACGTTCATCTTTCAGGATACAATATGCTTCAGTTCTTGAAACATACATATAAAATACAGAAACATTCACGATATTTGAAGAAGTTTATTTTCAATTTATAAGACTCATTCGTATCCGTATAAAGTTTGAATAGAATTTATGTGAAAGTAATAACAAGTTTAATTTCTGGGAAATACTTCTGAAATACAAATTGTTTTTGCCGGATTAGTTTGCCTACGTTTTTTTTTAATATTTAATTTTACTCTTATGTTGATTTAGAGCGTTATCAATCAGGAGGAATAATACATTTAGGAGCGTGAAGTTGTCGATTTTAATAATAAATAAATGTGTTTCTCATTCGTTTTATTATTCTGCTACCAAACATTAATACAACCCGTATTGATATATTACGGTTTGAAGTCCAAAGTTTGACGGAACGAGTTATAATATTCTAGGTTCCATATAGAGGTGGTATAAGTTTCTTGATGATAACTAAATATTCCGTCAGTATTCCTTCATCTGCTATATATCTTCATCTGCTTGATACACTAGGCATATATCTAAATTGATTCCGACTATTATGCTGACTGACCAACATATCCGCGGCGGGAATACGATCCACGACTGACCGCAGCCGGGCAATTGACAAACATGTTTGCTTTTTATATCTTTTATATTTAGGTAACTATTTGTAATAAAGTTTCTAACACCTTTAATATGACCAGTGTTGACGTCATTAGCACAGACATTAAAAGAGTTAAGAGTTAAAAATTTATTTATGTAGAAACACGAGGAAGTACATGATTTACGAACTTAGTTAAATTATTTAAAATTTTGCACAGTGAATTCAATTTCAATGTTCTCTAAGTGGTCTATATTTAGTTCCCCTAATGAGGGTTACAACCGTTAATTTTTAATGAAAAGCATTTCCTTTCCGTTTTTAGGTCAGGTTGTGATATATAACACGCCTTAAATTATTCACAAAGATGTCTTGGTTGACCTATTTCTATCACTACACTAATAATCTAGATCAATATAATTATTAATATTAATATTTTTTATAAGACAATTGAGTTATTGTCGCTTATAGCACAAGAACTGTTGTACACACAAAAATGCCTAATAGGTGTACTGCCTCAGAGAAGTTTACGGCGTTTAATCTTCATCCAGTAAAGTTAAAAAGACGCTGTTTCTAAGTACATATAACGGTACTGCGATCTCAAAAATCCAGCCTAAGATCCTGTACTGAACATTCACGCAGGCCAAGAAGAATCTCTACAGAAACAGAGTCGAACAAACGGTCGGAACATTAGTATTGTGCAGTGGTAGTAATATCACACACACCAAACTGACAACTACTTTCATTAATTAATTTCAATGGTAAGTAGACGACAGTGCTTGTATATAGTGCTTGCGCGAACACAAGTGACAGGAAAGGTTTCAGCTGTAGGACCAACGGTTTTATGTGACCCAACAATATTAATTACTAGCCCGACCAAGATGTCCAATCCAGGACTAGGCTTGCGGCCTTATTAGCTAACCAATAGACCAACGAGGCCGTCAGTGTAATATATAACAAAACCTTTTTACATTTTTTAACATTTTAGTGTTTGGAAGATCAAAGGGCTACTTTCAAAGGCTTTATTCTAAGTTTTCGTAAGGAGTTGAAGAGGATGTGTAAGAGATATAGGTCGCGATAAGTGAGACGCTTTTCATACTGATACAATAAATGTGTAATACTTTTTTTAAGATATAATTTTTTTATAGAAAATGTCACAAGTACATTTCGGTAAGAGAAACACATTTTTTTCTCCTCGTCTGTAATGTTCAATTTGAAGGATTAAATTTTTAAAGTGCAGGTAAGGAAATAATCTATTATATAGTTAAATTAATTGAATATTTTATCTATAAATTTAATTTCCTTTTCAACTCACCAGTTAAATATAAATAATATGAAGTCATATACTTACTGATGTTTATTTTTGTTTACGAGTATTTATGTGTTACATTTTAATTACAAATACTATCTCTTTTATTTTTCTGTGCTTCAACTATCAAAAGAGAATAGAAATAAAGGAAAACCCGTCTAGATTTTTTAATAAGTAATTCAGTTATTTTCTGACCGTGCATCTATTGAATTTGTCTTGTCTATTGAAAAAGGGAACGAAGGGCTTTGTTGGCGAAACAAATTAACTTTCCGATTAAGTGATATGACTAACCCTTTTTTTGCTTTTGCTATTTTATGATTTATAAATTTATTTTATACTTTACTATGACAAATTTTAAAACAGAAATTAAATTTTAGTACAGACACAACGGATATAACATTTTAGTTCTTAGTTAACAGGTTATTGATGCATTGACTATGTAAGATTAGTACTTATGAGCCCATAATAGCACATTTGTCCGTACATAATATAAAAAAACAAATGACTATATCATGCTCTCTCTTATACTCAATACTGCAAGCCTTATTTATTCCAAAAGCCAAAATGACTCAGTGGACACAATTTTTGGATCAAATTAAATCCGTGCAAGCAACAATGATTTTACATGTGTTTTCAGGATTTGAGTTATAATTAATTTCGTTATTTGTGGTGAAAAAAAACCTTCGTGAGTAAGTTTTATTTGCCAGATGAAATCCTCTCATATTTCCAATAATCTGCTGTAAAATGTAGAGAATACGCTCAAAGTAGATTACGCTCCATAACAGTAAAAACTTTTACCGATTTTCCGAAAATAATAGTATAGACAATAATAATTCATGAAAACTGTTTAAAATTGTAAACCCAACCGAGTCTTTTTTAAATTTATAACATCTAAAAATTACAGTTATATACATTAGCAGATTATAATGAACATACATTATTCCTTTATAACATATTTTGATATAATCGTAGCTATTATGGATTTTCTATTGTCTACATCATAAACCCGGGACATTTAATTTTCTCTGACTTCATGATTACACAAAAGCAGACACAGTGTACATCATTAATCATAACCTATCCTAAAACTATAAACTATTTTGATGTCAAAACTTCATTTCATACAACTTCAAACGTGTTAGTAGTTAGCATGAATAAATGTTTCATCTTCATTTAAATTTCTTTTACATTTTCTTTTTATAAATAATGCTATTTGAATTGAAATTAATTATACAATCATGTATCATCTAAAAACGTACGATATAAACATAAGTCTGCTATTGACAATTTTTCTTTACCAAATTACTTAGTAAATTGATTATTCGTTAAATATTGTACAAAATTGTTAGACCGTCACATTTTATAAAGCATATATAACGAATATAGAAACCTTTGAACCCAGGTATTCCACTCTCATACAAAGTACCATTACCTGAAAATGCTTAAACCTCTTAACCTTTGTAAAATCTGACCTCATTTCTTTGGAAGTAAATTAAAAAAAAAAACAAATTACTATATTCACAAAAAAAAAATATGTACTTTGAAGTCAGACAAATATTTTAATTAATATATTAATGTTTTTTACAGGCTCAGTTCAGTGATTTATATGTTTCTAAAAACGTATAACTTGTATTTAAAGTGGGAACTATAACAACCTAGCCATTAAGAATCGAACCTGCGAATGCTACATCTCTGACAAGACTAAATTATAACGTTGAGCTATTGAGACATTCAGCGCATTATTTAATAAGCAGATAGTTACGACTACGTCGCGCCGTCTGATTAAATAAAACTAATATAAGGTTGCAGATAACATTTGCCCGATATTTATCGCGCAGCGTCTAAGTCCAATACGAAACGTAGATCTAGGCTAGCTGGGACAAAAATAAACAAATCAATGACTAGGCTTATTTCCGGCATGCAAATGTGGTTCCGATGCGCTCGCTTTGAAAATGTTATTGCAAAATTGTTCTATATTTGATCTAACGTCGTTTATACGAAACGTGAATATTAGATCAGATTTAAACGGAGTGTGCTTCCTTTGTCAATTCACTTTATATTACCGTATCTCGAGTCCAAAATTTTACGAGTATGCAGTAATTAATAATCTGCTTTATATGCTTTTAAAAAAATAGTAATAAATATATATATATATATATATTACTATTTTTTTAAAAGTACTATAACAATTATTAATATAGTTCTTTTAGATAGAAATAACTTCGAAACGAGTGGTATCGTTTGACGATTTTATAGTACTTATTAAACTTTATTTGAATAATCTTCAATTCAAACTAAAAATAAAAAAAAGAACGATCAAACTTTAACAACATTAAACACAACTGTTTATTTATTGTGATAAGTTTTATTGTAATGCTGCTACTAGTTTTCCTGCAGATATCTACTTGCATGTATTTTATATATATGGGATAAAAAAGTGATTATAAATATAAATGAGATTAAATAAGTATGTCGAAAATGTTTAAAAAAATAATCAGAAATTAGTGATTAAACCTCTTTTTAAACCAATAAAAATTAGTATATAATTTATCAAAGAATGTGTTAAATGATGTCGGTTTGGACTGCTTATACTTTCTTCGTTCTTCCAAACCAATTACAAATCGGACACATCGCGTGCTGCGATCTATGGAAACGCCAGGTATTGTTTGAATATTAAAAAGATTATGACGCGGAGGGTGTTTCATAACAATTACATGTAACATTCTTTTGTTATTTCTCATTTATAAACGCGACGGCTTAACACTACGAAACTATATTCTTGGAATGTTCTTAGTTCAAAAGAAACATGGTAAAGAAATCACCGAGGTACTTTACCTAGTTTCTTTTATTTCTTTAGGCGATTACCTCTAACGACTCTAAGGAAAATTCGTACCGTTGTATAATGCAATGTGTAGTTTTGAAGACTCGGCATTGTTAGGTCTATAGTGGAATTGCCGGGTCAGAGGTGAAGGAACTTTCGCGTGATCAACTTGTTTTAAAGCCGACTGCATCGTCTCTGATGTGTGAAACGATTTGCAGTTAGGGAAATATTCGAAAATACCGTTTCTTGTTCGTAATTTTGCATTTTGCAGTTTGATTGAAAAAAAAAACTTTTGACTGAAAACGATTTGTGATTGATCACGTTGAAAAGTATTAATGAAAAATTGCTTAAAGAAACGCTAAGCTTAAATTAAACAAGACAATCGTTTTTTCTAGCCTTAGAATATATACATGTCGTTATTCTATTAAATGATAATAAGTCTTATTTTTTTCCAATTAAATACACAAATGTACTACAAATACAGCTATAAATAATAAAAATCTTGCGAAACATGATAAGAACCATCCATATTGTTTTTAATAAGCAAAACGTCAAAGTTTTTTACTTTTTGCTTTTTACGCAAAAAATTCAAATTAAGAACTATTTATTTAATTAATAATAACGACTACTAACTGATATATGCGTTGGCTGATTTTCTTTGAAAAACAAATATTCCAGGCAAAAACCTAAAAAAAGAAAAAAAATATCCACGCAATAGGAATTCCTTTTTACATAAGAAATAGTGTACCTGCAAAATGTACTGAACTAAATAATATATTCATTGCTTATTTATAATACATATATTTAAATATGGACAAAGTAGAAGGTCCGATCCCGATTTCGTACATCCCTACAAAGTCTTTACACTTACCTTAAGTAAAATTTATAGATCAAGGATATCCGGCTGATATCGTCTGACCACACTAGTTTATTAGTTTCGGATTTTCATATACGCGTGTCGTTTCTTATGTACAATATATGGCTGAGATATTAAATATTATATTATTCCCTGCCACCATACAGGTCGGTTATTTGAACTGATAGATGCGCTTAACGAAAAATTATTTATTCATTTGTTAGGAAGTTTGACGTTACATGACGTGGCGTGACGTTATTTGACGGATTGACTGTTTTTCTATTTTTATACTCTACCAGAACCACGTCGCTGACATATTAAATCTCGAACTATACCGTTCGACTGCGGTATTAAATCATTAGGTAAGTATTACTGTTTGCTTATATGTTTAAGCTTATGTATAAGCCAACAGTATTTTAAAGTAACTCGATCAGATCTTCTTAAAAATAATTAATTATATAAAATCTTTATTTATCTTTCACCATTTTGAAATTTGCTATAATTTTCTTCATTGCGAACATACCATTTATTTTAATTTCCCACAAATCATAACTAAATTTATACGCAATCATAAATACATAAAATAGATCAATTAATGCATTGCCAGTCTTATAAAACTTGGCATGATTTTTGAAATTTCGTAACGCAAAGGGAAAACTTCAATAGAATTATCATCACACAATTTGCATACATGGTGAAGGAGGTCGCGATGCACGTAACAATGTGATATTTGCATATGAAGCACCAAAAGTTTGAAAGTAAAATCATAACGGAATCGTCAAAATTGGAAAAGGGAATTTCATGGAAAATATAATTCATCTTATAATAATCTTATTATAATTTATCCTATTTCACACGAAGTATTTTCAATTCTCTCTGGAACCATTCTTTATAAAATAAAACATTTTTGTAATAAATTCCGGCAATTTAATTCATAGACTGAGAAAATCACGCTGTGTTTTTACTATGTGTTGTTTTCGTGTGTGTGTGTGTGTTTGTGTGTATGTATGTGTTATATATTTTTGCCATCATAAACCAGTTAAGTAATTGAATGCACGTTTACACGAAATTGGAGAAAACATATAAACTGATGAATTTATCAGGATTCGAAGCATAATTGGAATAGACGCCATTTTATCACTGACCCAAATAATTGGAAGACATCAATCTTTTATGATCTTGGTTTTTAAATTTCGAACCTTTTAATACTTTTACATTACACATTACTGACAAATTTTTATCTGTAATTTACTGTACCTTTTGGAAAGGATTTAAAACTCCAAAATTGTGCTTGAAATAGATCCTATTTGATTTCATTTTCATTTAATAAAATACATTAATTTTAATTGAAAAAAAAAGTTTTTAGAAGCTCACCTCAATACACTTCCAATATTTAAAAAAAATATTACTTTTAATCTATATTTTAAAACTAATTGAAATATAAATCATTTATATGCCTAACAACAATAAAAAAAATAACTATTTACCAGTATACCCACATTATATTCATCTAAGCTAGTAGCCCTTACGAAATACAATAACATTATATTATAATAACAAAAGCTCATCAGTTAATTACCAAAGCTTTCACTTGTCATCATAATTATGCTTCTATCGTCCCATTCCGAAGATAATTGATTTGCGAGCCGTTTTACATAACAATAAGTTTAATAAACATTTAATTAAATATTGTCCCAGTTTAAATGAATTCATATTATTTACAAATACATAACTCGTATATTAAATCATTTTATCGTTTTGAAAAATACGATGTGCGTTTAATATTGGCAATTTTATTATATTCATACTTTTTATTGGATCAATTAATGAACTGTTCGTTTGTTAATATTAAAAAAAAAAATTAAAGGTTTTTTCAAAACACTATTAATATAAAAAACTTCAATGGAATTATCATCACACAATTTTCATACATGGTGAAGGAGGTCGCGATGCACGTAACAATGTGATATTTGCATATGAAGCACCAAAAGTTTGAAAGTAAAATCATAACGGAATCGTCAAAATTGGAAAAGGGAATTTCATGGAAAATATAATTCATCTTATAATAATCTTATTATAATTTATCTTTTTTAATCTTATTATAATTTATATTTATTTAAAAATACTTATTAATTGTTTATTCGGTAAATATCTTAAACGCCACGTATCAGGTTTTATTTTTAAATCAAACGTATTTTATTATTTTGTAAAAGGACGACAAATGGATCGAATTAATAATTAATTGAGGTTCCAATAATATTTCGTTAATATAACAAAATACAAGCTTAACGCTCGCTAATCGCTATTTTTAGGTTGTTATTTAGTATTGTGACAATAATAAATAACAACCTAAAAATCATAACAGATGTGGCCCGATTATGGGTGACTGGTGGAATACCAACCAGATCGACTAAGGAACCAGAAACCCGCGAAGATATAACACCTAAGGCAGGAAGTTCAAGGAAGTCAACTGGCACGCATTCCGAATCAATTAAGAAGTCATCTGGACATTGCCTATGCAAACTTATATTTATATTGCATATAATGACCATCGTACCGTAACCGTACCGTAACAGCCTGTGAATATCCCACTACTGGGCTAAAGGCCTACTCTCCCATTTTGAGGAGACGGTTTGGAGCTTATTCCACAACGCTGCTCAAATGCGGGTTGGTAGAATACACATGTGGCAGAATTTGAGTGAAATTAGACACATACAGGTTTCCTCACGATGTTTTCCTTCGCCGTAAAGCATGAGATGAATTATTATCCCAAATTAAGCACATGAAAATTCAGTGGTGCTTGCCCGGGTTTGAACCCACGGTCATCGGTTAATATTACCATTCTTCGCGTACGCGTTCGCGTAGAGTACGCATTCTTACCACTGGGCCATCTTGACTTAATGACCATATATTTATTAATTCTTAATATGAAAATTTATATTGTTATACTCACTTTTCAAAAATTCCCAAGTCACTTATCCTTGAGTATCTAAAAAGCCTCGTACTGGTATATGTGACTTATTAATTTTATTGTTAACAGCCTTCAAAACATGCTTTATAGACTTACGAACATTTTCTTTGATAATTAAATTTACCTTCATTACTGGAATACAATTTGATTAAGTTACAGTAATATATTTTAGCTATAGAGTTATAATTGTAACTTAAATCATTTGAGAATTAATTTACTGACAAGTGATAGGCTGAAATTTACTTTATTCATAATTTGACAGGTTAATATATTTTCAACAGAACAATGGATTGATTAATAACTTTTAACTTACGGGTGAACTTTTTTTAAATTAAAATGGGAACACAGTCGTGATATAATTGTTTGTAATAGAAGGTGCGATTTTCCGCTCTATAAACTCCATAAAATATACGATTTTACCGCTTTGCGATATAAATATAATAAAACGAGACGATATCAGCGTTTTCCGCTTTCAGATTAAAATATATGTTTTTGTATTTACAAAACGTGCATTTCGCTCACTTTGTAAAAATAAGACAAAGGATACAATTTTACAGCTTATTATTTTAATTAAGTATTAAATAATACGTAGTTATGACAGTAATTTAGCAGTTCTCTCCTATTAAATATATAAATCGTACCTTACAAAATGATGCAAGGATGTCAAGAAATTGTCAAATCTGTATAATTACGTAATTAAACAACGAATCAAAATTAAAATATACATACTTTTATCAAATAGGTTTTTGAATCGTCATTTTACAAGAATGCATTAAATTTAGAGCTACTACCGGCTTGGAATGACAGTAAAAAACTGGTACTCTATTCCTTTGTTACGAAATATATGCAAAATTTTATATTTTAAGCAAGGTAGGATTTGCTAAGTCAGAAATTAAATATTATAAGTTTGTTTACGTAATGCTTGTCACAGATTACTTATATGAAAATAATGAATAAATTTGAGAATATTTATTAGTACCATATGTACTAATATGTGTTTTTGGATATAAAATTGTGACGCCATTTTACCAGTTTATAATCGTAAGTATTCTCAGACGATTTATTTTGAAAACAATATTTGTTTGCAGTAGTTTACGATACATGATGGTGTAATTATACAAGAGCGACGTCATACACTCTTGCTTAGTCGTAGCTAGCTACAGTGTATGTGTCCGCTCTATAAACTCCATAAAATATGCGATTTACTTGTCTCAAGTTTAAAGGTAGCTGTATTCTGTAGTGTGTATTCTTTTTTATTTGCTTTAGGTATAATATGCCCTATATTACTTTTTAAATCTATCCTTCAAACTTTTGTAAGATAATTTTAATAACGTTGTATATACGTTGTGATTTCATTTCGATTTTCTAACTAACCAAAGTAATCGTGTGAATCGCACACTGCAATTTGTAGTAACGGCTTGCTGTCGACGTCTTCTTATATACTTTAGGTATAATATGCCCTATATTACTTTTTAAATCTATCCTTCAAACTATTGTAAGATAATTTTAATAACGTGGTGCCTAAAATACTTTTAATGTATCTTTATTCTCATTTAACAAATGACTTCACAATCACAACGTTACATAGTAAGTTAGTAAATGTAAAATAAAATCCCCTACG
The DNA here is from genome assembly GCA_905147175.2 of Nymphalis urticae. Lineage (NCBI taxonomy): Eukaryota > Metazoa > Arthropoda > Insecta > Lepidoptera > Nymphalidae > Nymphalis > Nymphalis urticae. Next base: position 7,436,067 of record LR989998.1, on the reverse strand, counting down.
GCATTATATCTCCAGATTAACTACACAGTGTTCTGTCGTCGGAAAGTAAGCACTATGACTGATTAATGCAAAAGATAGCATTGTCTTAGTTCACTCTTTCAATTAATGCTATATGGATGGTTAGGGAATAGCGACTTTGCATTATCCAGTTTTTACAGCGCTTTTACATGTTTGAATTAGTTTTAAATCTTTTGATAGGAATGCTTTGTGTTTTGTTTCGTATCTTTAAATTAATTATCTGTTTTAATAGTTTATTCTCTTAATTAAATAGCAGTTTTAATGTATATGTTTGATTGCTAACTCGATATATCCGATGGTAGGTTGTCCTTACTGATTATATACCAATTATTTTTAGCGGTTGAACGGCACCACAGTACAGTTGCGCTATCTAACGGTGAGTTAAAAAAAAATATCGAAAATTTTCTCTTCTAAAAATACATATATTTACCAATCGTCGTGGTGATTGTTTAAACGTTGTCAAAATATAAAAATCTAAAACATATAAACATCAATTTTACATAATATAATGAATTTCCATTAATGTTGTTACATATATTGGATATGTTGATAAATATAAAATATGTGATAATATGTGCATGTGTATGTATAGGGAATAGAGGGTGCACCTATGTGTGCGCACATACTTGTACACTATAAAATGCCCTGCGCAGTTTTCTAATCTGTCTTGAGATATATTTACTGGTGGTAGAGCTTTGTGCAAGCTCGTCTGGGTAGGTACCACCCACTCATCAGACATTCTGCCGCAAAACAGCAGTACTTGGTATTGTTGTGTTCCGGTTTGAAGGGTGAGTGAGCCAGTGTAATTACAGGCACAAGGGACATTAGATCGTAGTTCCCAAGGTTGGTGGCGCATTGGCGATTTAAGCGATGGGCAACATTTCTTACAATGACAATGTCTAAGGGCGTTGATGACCACTTACCATCAGGTGGCCCATATGCTCGTCCACCTTCCTTTTCTATAAAAAAAAAAAGATTGGCCGCCGTGGCCGAAATCGGTCAGGAGGACCATATGTGGATATCACATCTGGACCGGACTATTTTAACTATTCTCTTTCAATTCCATACCAAATGTACAAATTCTTATGTATCTAATGTATGATTTTGTATTGTAATGATTTTTCGATTAACAACATTCACGAGAGCGACTCTTAAGCTTATTTCTCATTAGTTTGTTATAATTAAAATTAAGGCACAGAACATACCCTGATTGAAAATTCAATTCAATTATGAAGTTATCCCAACCTACTGTATATACAACCTTGTGATCAATATATACAGACATTGTAAGGGCTGGCGTCCATCTGGCAAAATGCAGCGAATAATATTCGTGGGGGCGAACGCGTCGATTTATGTGCCAGCAAAAAGACATCATATACGTAAAAGTACTTTCATATACACTAAACAAATACTATATTTATCGAGGAATGTTCGACATGTTACGAGCAGACTAAAGATCAAATCATCACGGAGTGAAAGATGGTGGAGAAGTGAAACCGGCAGATCAATTAACAATTGGTAACATTATAGAAAATGTGAAAAACTTCAGAGAGTGTAACTTTATAAGTTTATTATACGTTTCCCTTATTCGAGTTTTGGAATAATTAGAAAAATAATTGGTAATACGCTCCTAATACATGGTAACGAACAGAGAAGTTAAATTAACGTCGAAAGCAGCAAACGTCTGAATGTTCGTTAATTCCATGTTCATCTGCACGTCTTGCGGCAGATATCGACAGCAAGCCGTTACTACAAATTGCAGTGTGCGGTTCACACGATTACTTTGGTTAGTTAGAGAATCGAAATTTGACCACAACGTACATCCAATCAACGATTTCATTAAACATTGTATTGAATCAGTATTAAACATATGATACCTACTCATTATATAGTATCATACTTATGTAATGTATTATTTAAGAAAATAGATTCGACAATATTTAAGGAACGCACGAGAAAAGTGCTTGTAAAAAAAAATTAGTAGAAAAAATATTAAATAATTAAGTTAATAAAAAGAAAAATATATATAACTTTATCAATTAAATGTCACGATATTATTTTTTGTTTTACAATTATAATCATTAATTAAATCTTACTTATATAATGTTCTATAAATAAATTGTAGACGAAGCTATTTGACACCTATGAAAACAATTTACGTAGAATAATTTGACATTATAAGGATGTCAGCCGTCGTTTCGGCATTCAATTTCACGGTAATTAAATTTTGCGTCCCTATTAGCAAAACCTCGATTCTAAAAGCTGAGTTTGTATCACAAAATATGTTAAACAATAAATTATACTTATCTACATAATATAATTCTAAGTCATCGATTATTTTTTAAATGACAATAAACAAAAATAAAATTTACTTACTTAACTACGATAGATTTTTTTAAAATTATTATAATAGAAGGCATAATTTGTCTTTATTTGACTATTCATAAGATAAGTCGATTGTTACAATCTTTTTTTAATGTAGAAATCTATGACTAGACAGTTTTTTTTTTAAATCAATATAAGTCCTATACGAAAAATGTCAGGTCACTTTGTTTAAAAAAATGCGTTTATTAATAATGTAATATTGACAAGTTCAAAAGTTCAATCAAAGATAATCCAATTTGCAAGTAATTTCATTACTTTCCAGTCTCTGTACATCAGGTATGTCAGCAGGACATTATCAGATGCTCCAGTCCCCAAGTATCATAAAATTATCACTCTAAAAATCTATGAAATATTTTTAAGATATAGAATAGATCGCCATAAATATTGATACATATACATTTCGCAACAATTTTTTTTATTATATCTGTAGTGTATACCCATCTGCAATAATATATTAATTAGTATTTTATAATATAAATATATATTATCTGTCATCTGGGGTGACACACATCGCGGAGCGCGGAAAAAAACAATAATACATATTGGAATTATTGGCGCGAAGTGAAGACGGTATGTGTGCATAGCGAGCCGATATAAAATATAATAAATCTTATTTAGTTTGTAATACCGACCTTACGTCGTGAGTTAATTGTTGTATGTAGATACTAAATAACGCTGAAGAACATTAACTTTTATACTATTCAAGCGATCACAATAACAATTGGTATACATTGAGCGTGGAGAAAGAAGTGATGTACGATAATCGTTGGCAAAGAAAATACTAAAAAGCATTGCAACGCAAGTAGGGCACTAGCTAGTGTTTTATATAAAAAATATATTTACCAGCTGTAACAATCCAATCCATGTCAACGATACAAAACATTAAAGCGTACAATAATATATTGTGACCTTGTCCTTTGTTACAAAAGTTATGTAACATTCTACATTTCTTTTATAAAGGTGCAGTCTCAAATAAAAGAAAACTATGTTAGCTCTGAGCAGAACTACAAAAGAAAATTAAATAGTTTGAATATTTCATTGCAAAAAATGAGACAGTCCTCTGTTCACGTCGCTATATATTCAAAAAGACAAAAAATTACAGCTTTACAGTGTCGTCCCTAAGAAATTTGATAATATACTCGTATCACTTCGTATATATAGCATACTTATATTATAAAGGGATAAACTTTATTTGTGGTTTTTTTCTTAATTTCGGTTTGACGCAAAAATTACTAATTCGATTCGATAGACCTTCCATGTCCGAGATAAGGAAGTAAAATGTGACATATATACTGACGTAGACATTATATGACATTATATGCTGACGTAGACACGGAGAAAATTTTTGAATGAGACGCCTAAACTATTTACAAAAAAAAACTTTGTATGAAAAATTTGTAACTCTTTAAAATATTTGCAGATATTTATATAATATTTTTTTAGTGAGAGCAGTGTCAATCTTTTGAAAATAACTTATAGTAAACATTTTATTGCTTAAAAAATATATTAAAATTTTAGGCATTTTTTTCTTATCTTGTAGGGTACATCCATTAAAACTCATTAAAATCTTATAATGCATGCATATATTACTAAGATATTACAAAAGGACTATTCTCGCTTTACAAGAAAACAAACAAGCAAACCAAAACCATGTCCTGACATTTTCAACACACAATTTTAAGTACCAGTAAAAACCGTGTATTAAATATTTCTAGATTTTCAAAATGTCTACAGAGAAGCCTCGCATCGGTCGTTGAAACAAAAGTCATAGAATCCATTATTTTTTAAATAATGATCGCTTAGTTCAATTTTTGTCACATGGTGCGAATTCTTATAGAAATAAATAACATTTCATAAAAAATACATATGTATTTTTATGAATTTATAGATAGATAAATACAAAATATGGTACAATATATATATATATATATACTTTTGTTTAGAACATGTTATAACTCTTTATTGGATGATTTATCAGATTAAGCGACCGACGTGTCAACATTGTTGCTGGGAGCAGCTGGTCACAATCCATTTTATATATAAAGTATTATTTTCTTCGACAAAACAATCATAATAACTACTATTAACTAAATAATTGCTCAATCAATCAACAAATATTGATATTGACGAGTTAACTGTGTCTCATCAAAAGAAGAAAAGATTAAGTAATGACTTAGGCTGTTTGCAATGGCTCATAATATCTCATGTGCTTACAATTGTGTACCATGTTGTTTAATCTCTTGGTCTACGGAAAGTCGATTGTATATGATATATTTTTAAAAAGGGTAATAGTTATGAGAGTTCAGTAAATTACTAATATTATTATTTACCTCTACAAGTAAGCGGAAAGCTTGAGCTAGGAGTGAGGAAGACAATAGCCCTGAGAATCGAGGTCGAAACTACGATGTTTACATCGCTCGGCTGCCCAAACGGCGTAAACCATTACGCTATTTACGCTTAGTGTTTACATGTAAGCCCTATAGTCATGTAGTTTCCAGTAGAGTCATTCTAATGAAGGGAAAAAGATACCCGGCCGTCTTACTGGGTTATATGGAAATATAAGTTACTAAAACCATTAGGATGACGCTCCCGACAAGGATCGATCCCGTGGCTTCTTCGATCCTTGTTCCCCATACGTTTCAAACACACCTCTCGTATCTATCCCCTAAACACATAGAAAATGTTACAACCCTTGTTCTCAAGAGGTTAGGAGGCCTTTGCCTAGCAGTGAGACATTTATTACATTTTGACAGAACAGACATTTTTATGAACCGTATTGTTATTATTTTTACGTTGACCTCATACAATTTTTAATACCATTGTTACAACTTTATAAATAACGAAAATATGGTTGGATTTTGTTATAATATAAGTGACAAATATTAGGTCCTTACATATGAAATTGGCGTTTTGTACGGATGGAATATAATTTATCAAAGTATGCACCGTTGTTGTCTATGCACTTTTGCCATCTTATAGGTAGTTCGTTGATCCCTTTACTAAAAAAACCGACGAGACGAGACTCGATAAACTCTTTGAAGGCGGTTTGGACTGCCGCATCGGAGTTGAATTTTTTTCCTTGTAAGAAGTTATCCAAATTCCGGAAAAAATGGTAAACTGTTGGAGCAAGGTCCGGGGAGGACGGTGGATGTCGCAGACATTCCAATTGTAGCTCATCTAACTTAGTGGTTGTTTGTTGTGCAGTGTGTGGTCTTGCGTTGTCGTGAAAAAGCAGTGGCCTAGAGCGATTGACCAATCTCGGTTGCTTAGCAGCTAGTTCTTCCTTCATGGTTTGTAGTTGCTGACAATAGATATCTGCCGTAATCGTTTGGCCAGATTTTAGAAAGCTGTAGTGAACGACACCGTCGCTAGTCCACCAAACATACTTCAAGTAACTTTTCCTGAGTCAATTTTCGCTTAGGGCAGGATTTGGCTGGGTCTCCAGGGTTCAGCCATTGCGACGAGCACTTCCGATTATAGTACAGTATCCACTTTTCATCACAAGTAATGATTCGATTTAAAATCCCTTCATTATTGTGTCGGTTGAGCTTTGCTTTGCCGATTTGCTTCAAGTGGATTAATACAGTTTTATCACTTACCCCAAAGCCTGCAGCTATCTCTGAAGTGCTTTGTGATGGATCCGCTCCCACAATAGCCTTTAATTCTTCATTTTCCACTATGGTCTCCGGCCGTCCACGAGGTTGATTCTGAAGGTCGAAATTTCCAGAACGAAAACGTTAAAACCAAAAACGTACAGTGCTTTTTTTAGGACACCAGCGACGTACACATCAATAATCCTTCGAGCTGTTTCTGCAGCACTGGTGCCACGGTAGAACTTGTACTCGTAAATATACCGATATTTCATGTTTTCCATTGTGTGGTAATAAGCGACGCCAAAGAAAAAAATAATGAGGAAAAAACAAATTAATGACTGTTAATCAAAACTCAAATGTACCAGCTAAATGAATTTATAAATTTGAATTTGGAATTCTTAACCAAAGAGGAGATATTTCAGATCAAAGTGGTTAGTTTAAAACGCTTATTTCATATGTAAGGACCCAATATTATTAGAAAATAATATTTTAGTCATAAACCAGAGAAGTTTCGAGAACTATATATTCACAATACTATTATCATAATCATTTATTGGCCCTAATCTCATATTAATTTGCGGTCGGCGCAGTGTATAAAAACATTACATAAAAAGGGATTTAGCAGACTTTTACGGTCGGTCGCCGACCTGATGCCTTATAAATAATTTTGCTGGTGGTTTGTTTCCGTCGTCTTATGAGGCTTTCTATCGTATTGAAAATAGCACTTAAAAAACTAAATTAATTTTTTAGTCTCAGTGAAGCTTAGCAATTAGGAGTTTTAATCAATGTTTAACGTAACGTTTTTATTTGATATTAAATGAATTATGCTTGGGACTTTGATCATTCACGTGAACTTAGATTGTAGTTACAATATTTATTCTTGTGTGTCAGCCCTTTTTTGTGTATTATGAAATAATTTATACCCTCTTCATAAATCTAAGCTCTAAGGGCTTGATTTTTTTTAAAGCAATACTTGGTATTAGGCTGAAGATAGAAAGATAGGTACCTCGAGAAACATGTATAACTGTAGGCTCTACGTCTGATCTTTCTCTGGTCGTGTCGGATAGCAGTTAAGTTTACGAAAGTGAGGAAATATAGAGTGCACTTTTTTGTTTTTGTGAATGTATATGATTTGTCTTGTCCAAAATCTATCAGGAAAACATCAAAGATCGCAATATAACAAGAAATCATTTCTAGTGACGATGGAACTCTACGTCGCGGCTAAGAGGTAGACTTGAAGAATTTACATTAAAAATTGGAGATAAGGCTTGAAATTATTCACCAATTCTTGCAAAACTGCAATAGTAATAAGAAAGAGCGCAACGATAAGATATTCTATAAACTTGAAATTTCACTCTCAGCGCGCCCAAAGTTTTATCTTCTTTAACGGTAAATAACTTTAAATAATTTAAAAAATATATCATAATAAATGATAAAAACTAGTTTGGTTTCTCAAATATTTATGTTTTATACAAAATTTATTAGATATTGTTATTATTATTTTTTCGATATTACATTACGAACATATTGTAAAGAGAGATCATTAGTAAAATGTTATCCCAAACTAATAACACAAAAGTATTTTTGCGTAAAATCAAAATTATACTGACCCGAGTAACGAGATGAAGAATTGACGAGGGTCAATTTGACGGGTCCGTAACGTGATGTACACGTTGGCATCCCTCCGACGAGTACATGACTCAAATTTTGAGGTTATTAACTGTCTAACGGGATCGTTCCATAATGAACTAACATATTATTCATAGTAGAAGTCAATTCAACGCGCAGGTGTCTTTTTTATTATTTAAAATATGAAGGCAGACTGGTAATAATCTGATAGTAAGGAGTATACTACCTTCAGTAGACATTTTCAATGTAAGAAATATTGACTATTCTTTATATCGTCAACACGTCACCTTTGAAAACTAAGATAGAATAGGTTTATATTTGGTAGAATCTACATTTACTGGTTTTAGTTCATTTGTGTTAAATAAACACTCGAGGTCTGGTAAGTACTTTCTATTTAAGAAATCGTTGTCTTTAAAGCGTAATTAAATTAGAATTTATTCAAGTAGGCGTAGTGAATTGTCATTTTACAAGGTTCTTTTTAATGAAAAATATGTACTTGAGATTATAATGAGTACATGAAGAAAAGACATGACATTTGGGTGTTTAGTGACGTGTATTTATTTTATTTGTGTTATCATTTAACTGCAATCCTATTATTATTTGTTTTAGTAATTTCTTTTATTTAAGAATATTGTATATTGTATATTGTCATTGGTATAAAAAAAAAAAAACAAAATAAAATGTTCATGCCAAGCCATTCATTTTAAACAAAGTGGGCAGACTATATATATTAGGCATTATAGTTTTAGTAAAAGTGTAGTACTATTAGAAATCAAGATGGAAATAGGTTTTTTTAAGAGATAAATCAAAACAACTATACAACAATAAGGTAAACGTAGATCGACACGTACAATGTACACACACACAAATAGAACAAGGAATCAAAACTGAGCAAATGAAATATTATTTATGAGATATCCGCCACATCCGAGAGTCCAAGGAGAAATGTCTGAAGCTAGCCTGGCCGGCTGATGAACTCAGCAGGGCCATTCCCCACCACGATGATCATCACGTGATCAAGTCGAGCCGCTAGGCCACGCCCCGTCGGTAGACATTCCTAACACTACATCTTCTTAAAACTTCTATCGGTATAATATGGTATATTGTGCACGGGACATCTCTTCTTAAATATATATATATAATAATTTATACTCAAACAACGTATATACATAAGTTAGCTTTAAGTGTGTGTAGCAAGTGTGTTAACTATTATTTATGCTTACAACTTAATTAAAAATCTATTATAGAAGTAAATAAATTTCTCCAGTAAATAAAAAATGTATTTTACATTTTTCTTTCTTTTTAGGGTTTCGCGATAAAATGAAAAGCTGAAAGCTTTACTAGATCACTTTTTCTTGAGCCGTTTATTGATCAAGTGTTTTTTGAAATAGATAGACAATGTATAATAAATTAGTATATTAAATAGGTGACAAGAAGGCTGATTCATTTATTGCCCAGGGGATCCAAATTGCGCGATAACGTGGTAATGATGATTAATGATAATGAGGATTTATATAGTAGCTATTTTTTTGTATATACAAATTTGAGCTCAAAATGTTAAAATAAAAAATGAATGCTTAAATCATCACCGATTTCAATTGTAGGTAAACAAGACTTATTATAAGAACAAGGAAAATAAGACCTTAGACCGTACCAAGTGGCTTCTACTTCATACAGTGTCAGTACGACAACTTACTTATTGACGGGCCGGTTGGCGTGGTTGGTAGATATTTGCCTTTCACGCCTAAGGATGTGGATTCGATTCCCATCCACGACAGACATTTGTGTGCATGAACATGTCTGTTTGTCCTGAGTCTGGGTGTAATTATCTATATAAGTATGTATTTACAAAAGGAAACTAGTATATGTAGTATATCAGTTGTCTGGTTTCCATAGTACAAGCTCTGCTTAGTTTGGGATCAGATAGCCGGGTGTGAATAATGTCCCAGGATATTAGTATTATTATTACCATCATTGGATTTACCTGTCTGCACTTTAAAAAAAAGTATTATAATCTATAATTTCAAATACATGCAATTATTTAAGATTATCGTGACTATATTGTAAAAAAGTATTATGTAAAAAATCACTCAATTCCTTTAAACACATTTCATAACAAGCAAAACTTATTACTACTATTGTGTGCTCATAACTTTCCATATTATGTTTTTTTTCTGTATAATACTTGAACCAACGCGAGTACGAGCTATGTCGCACTTGGCCGTTTCTTTTGCTTATGTATTACAGTCGTAGCGCCACCGTCCCTTGGAATTGTAATTTGGAGAGGGAAAACGCTGCTAGGAAAGGGATTTGCTCAAAGCCGATGTGCTCAACACGCGCCACGGGACTTAAATTTATAGCATACGTGTGAAGCCGACGTGTTCATTATTACACACTACTTTAGTTAATAATTTGTTTAGGATTACTCGTGTGCCTGACTACCGTAGGTGCTAGAAATTGGCTACAGCCCGGTTTGAATCCGTGTTTATCGACAAAAAAACAAAAGTGTGATGTATATGACCGGTTGTGGTTCTAGAGAGATTTGTAACTGCAGCCGGGTCTCGATATCTAGAGGAAGCGTTTCAAGGATAGAATAAAGCGATTGGCAATTGCTTACACGCATATAATTAAACAATAAAAAATAAAGATTAAGTAAATTGTAACGCAAGCTTATGTTTAAATAAAATATGTAAATAAATTTACTCCTGTATATGTATTTCTTTGATTATATCTACATCAGTGTGTGTACTGCACTAGTGCTTATTTTACACTCTCTAGCACGAACAAGACATTTCACATAATCGCAAGGATTGCTTCTGTGTCCTAATCGATTAGTGCTACTTCTCTAATACAGCCTACCCAAAATATTGTCGACGACTTAGGACAACTAAATGGCTCAGTTAAATTTCACCTTCACTCGACAAAACTTGTACTGCAAGAAGTAGAACTAATGGTGAAGAACTGGTGGTAGAGCTTGGTGAAAGCTCGTCTGGGTAGGTATCACCCACTCATCGGATATTGTACCGCAAAACAGCAGTACTTGATATTGTTGTGTTCCGGTTTGAAGGGTGAGTGAGCCAGTGTAATTACAGGCACAAGGGACATAAAATCTTAGTTCCCAAGGTTGGTGGCGCATTGGCGATGTAAGCGATGGTTAACATTTCTTATAGTACCCATGTCCAAGGGCGTTTGGTGACCACTTACTATCAGGTGGCCCATATGCTAGCCCACCTTCCTGTTCTATAAAAAAAAAAGTAAAAACCACTCCTTACATCATAAATGTGCTAACAATCACGGGGTCTTAAATAGATGGTTTTGTGTATGTATACTGGGTCAGTCACTCTTCAAACCGGATCACAGCAATACAAAGTTTTACGGTTTGAGGACAGAATAAATTTTAAGGAGGCGGCAGTACCTGGAGGCAAAAGAGCTTCGCCAAACTTCAAAACGTCCTATTACGTGATAATTTTTTACTAAGTAATTTTTAAATTAGTATCCAAGTATATTTAAATGTAGCTCTGACTTATACAGAAATATACAGCTTCTTAAAAATTCTACTTAACAAATTAATATTATAGACTAGCCATTCATATTTGGCATTCATAGGTGGCAGTATGTCAAACGGTTATATTTAATTTAAAAAATATATAGCAAAACATTTTTTTTTAATTTTCATCCTTTGAAAAACTTTATAGTTTTACTGCGGTGGTGTGGGCACCACGTGGTTACAAAATGTAAATTCATGAATAGGGCCACGTAAAAGAGGTTACGGAAATAACACCATAACCTGACCTACTTAGTTTATTGGATCGATAGTTTAGTTACCAACCGTGAACAATACTTTGACAGAAACCAAATTTTTATAACAGCAACAATATTGATAAAATGTCAAAGCATAACATTACATATGCAAATAAAGTATTTGTGGTGTTTAATAAAACTAACAAAGCATTAGATCAATAATATTGTCGTATAGAAATTGACGTACATAAACCGCGTGAAATAGAAACCTTAAAGTTATAAATAAATAATAATAATCTTTATTGTTATAGTTTTTGTACAAACATTCAAAGATACTCCCTGGCACACTAAGCTAGGAAGACCTGTATCTTTAATACTTAGTTCTTTTGATATTTTTTTGGATACTTTTTTTTCTGATACTTATAACTTCTTCCTTAGTGACTTTAGTAAAAAAAAAAAAAACTTACTTAACCTTTCATATTCACTCCCACACACTAAATAAACTAAGTCATTTACTGTGACATATTCGGAAGGTAATATGCATTGCAGAATTATAATTTAATTAGCAGGAAGTCAACTCACTAATAATGTAAACACTAATTATCATGATTTTAGATTCAATTATATTATTCAAATCCTCCATTACCGTGATGTTTCAATCTAATTACTATAAATAGGGCTCTTTAATTAACTAGGATTAGAGATTCCATATGTTTTCGAATCGGCTCGTCAAGATAAACAATGATTGTCGAATAATAAAATATTTTTTCTACGTAAATTTTATTTACTTATTTTTAAATCAGAAGGTAGACTAAAAACGGTTCGTCTGATGGTAAGTAATCATACCGCCCATATACATTGGTACTGTATGAAATATTGACCGTCCAACCACCAGCCTTGGGGATTAAGATGTCCATTGTGCATGTTGTTATACTGTCTCGCTCAACTTTCAAATCGGAACATAAAAACATTAAATATTGCTTGGCGGTAGAATAGGTAATTAATGTGTCGTGCCGTATGTGTACGAGTCGTGTCGTATGAGTGTGTACCTACCCACAACGGCCCTGTACAAAGCCCTACTACCCAAATAAATGTCAAGCAATGTCGATTTATAACAATTACTAGGAGCTGTGAAGGCCTGAATCAATCGAATCAGCGAAATCTTTCGTTTATAGTATCGTATATAGTTTTCGCGTACTTAATATGTGTTTATAATATAATTGCGCAAATATCTATGTCCGTTTTTCTATGTATCTGTCTGTAACGCTTTCAAGGTTAAACCACTAATCTGATTTCGATAAATTTGGTATAAAGCAAGCCCAAGAAAAAACATAGGCTACTTTTTTATACGTAACCACCAAACCAACAAGCGGGGAATGCCGCGCGCGAAAACTAGTGCATATATTATGTATCTCTTATTCGACGATGAATAAAGTTATCAATAAGAAACCTCCACGTGTCAGATGAAGTTCTGATATTCACATTCACTTTAAATAACAATAAATTTTATTACAAAATTATAATATGAAAATATGGAATTGCGCAATTGTAGCCATCAGAGAGTACTTGAAACTAAGTTAGAAGTTGTTAATAACTTGCAAACTAAGAAACTAAAGCAAATTAAAACCTTAATTGCTTAAACTTCTCACTTCTCTTCGCTGATGGTAAAAACATAGTTATATAAGTAATTTTTAAATACATATATACCATTTAATAACCTGTAAAAATAATCCAGGATAAGATACTCTTCTTGCGTGCACTAAGAAATGATTTTATCAAATTTATTTGATTTTTTTTTTTCAGCCTTTTGCCGTCCACTGCTGGACGAAAGCCTCCCCCATAGAACGCCAACCATCCCGATCTTGGGCAGTCCGCATCCATCCCGTGCCTGCCACCTTTTTTAAATCGTCGGTCCATCTTGTCACAGAGCGCCCTACACTACGTTTGCCTAAGCGCGGTCTCCACTCTAACACGTGTCGGCTCCATCGGCCATCAATACGTCTGGAGACATGACCAGCCCACTTCCACTTCAGCGAGCTAATTCTCCGCGCGATGTCGGTGACTTTAGTTCTCTGGCGAATGTCCTCGTTTCGGATTCTATCGCCCAGAGAAACCCCAAGCATCGCGCGTTCCATCGCTCGCTGAGCGACCTTAAATTTGTGGACCAGTCCTACGGTGAGTGTCCACGTTTCGGCACCGTAAGTCATTATAGGTAGGATGCACTGGTTAAAGACCCTGGTCTTAAGCGACTGTGGGATCGACGATTCAAAAATATGACGCAACTTATCGTCTTATAATTCGGCACGTGCAACATAAATATTAAACACCTAGACATATTTTCTTGATAAAAGTAAAACGTTTTACATTTTCACATAAATTTTGTATGTGTCACGACGTTTAATATACCGAAATCGCAATCACGGATTAACGCGATTTACATTCGTGCGTATAAGATACTTTCATTTCAAATATGAACCTTCAAAATTCAAAATACGTCAAATATTACGTATTTTACGTGTCAGATATTAATCATAGAAATTACAACGGTAAAGATAGGATCACTTTTTAACAGACTAAAAAAAGGATTGCCTTTATTATGTATATGTCTTTATAATTTCTTATTTTATTAGTTTATATCTCATATATATTACAATAAAGCCAATATAAAAAACAAATGTCAATATATTTTTTGGTCACTTTTCTTCACAAATTTTAATAAACGTCATTTTTATGTTATAGGCAGATGGACGAGCAAATAGGCCACCTGATGGTAAGTGGTCACCACTGCCCATATACATTGGCGAGGTAAGAAATAATAACCATACCTTACCTCTCCAAAGCGCCACCAACCTAGTGCATTGAGATGTTATGTCCCTTCTGCCTGTAGTTACACTGGCTCACTCACCCTTCAAACCGGAACGCAACGGTATTAAGTATTTCTGTATAACAAACTAGCAGTTTAAATCTATCCAAATTATCATTCTCCCTAAGTTGCGGGTTTTACGTTTTGGAATTTAATTAGTTTTATATTTTAACTCTTTGCTTTTTCAAAACAATCATGTATAAAAAAAATACTTTTAAAATGTGTGTGTAAACATAAAATCCTCTTTTTTTCATTCATCTTCATCTAAATAACATCAGAGCTGATTTCAGGTATAAAAATACTCGTATAAATATTGCTTGGTCAAAATAAAATATTATGATGTATAAAAATTATTTACAGATCCAAAGAACTGTTGATTTCAAGTACGAGACTTTAGAGTCTCGGTGTCGAATTCTGGGTCGGATCACTTAAAATGATTGAGTCCTGCGTAGCAGTCTGAAATCAGACATATGACAGTGTGACAATCGTGTGCCCTTAAAACCACATGAAGCATTGCATTCCTGTGCGACTGAACCCTCTCTGATTGTGTGACTTGAACATCCAAAGCGCGTACGATTTAATCGAACTGTCATCTTTTGACGTTTAGATATTATTTATTCCACTCAGGCCGCAGATTGCTCACAAATACATTATGCTTGACATATTAAAATGCTTTGAACACAGTTATGTTGAAAAACCTCTTCACTTTTCCGGGATTGTGTTACTTTATTTTCTTTTCTTCCTTTTTATCATTACTCATAATCATACTCAAGCGAGAAGCATTGTCAAGAATTCTCTAGAATAGAAATCAAACATAACCTGACACATATTGGGCGCGTTGAGAATATTACATCAGTTTCATATATTATACTCAGAATATTTCTCGAAGTATCCATAACCTTAAATATATATACATACTCAATTCTTACAAAAACATAAAATTGAAGAACACACAAAGTTTTAAACTTATTTTATTAGTTAAACTATCCCCATATTTATATTGCCGGAAAGCAAAATACCCAAACGCTCTTGGATTAACATTAAAAATAACACTAGGAATACATAAATAAACAGGGGTTAATAAAGTTTCGAGTCTACAAATACTCGTGACCCACTTTTTATATACCATACATTATTCAATAAATAATCCTACAGACAATTTAATGGCAGACAATTATAGTCAATTTTATATTGCTATGTTGGACCTTTGTCCTACATTACATAATAATAGATTATTTTGTGATCATTTGTATATAAGTTCCGCAATATTAGGTTAATGTGAACCTACATTTATAATATATAACAAAAATTAATAAAAATGTAACAGGGCCATAAGAGACCAAAACATCAAAAAAATAACAAAGGAAAATCAAAAAGTACGGCCGTAAAAGTCTGAAAACAAAGAAATAAAATTAAAAAAAGTTTTGTAATATTTATGTAAAAATCTTTAGAAAATCTTGCCATACACAGCTTACAAAAAACACGAAATTTACACTGAAAAACTATACAATTTGAAGCCTCAATGAGCTATGGTCATGTCTACTCTTAACGCAATTTTTTACGCTTAACTAGATTAACGGAATATTGATAATTCTTTGAAAACAAGCGGGTTTAAATCAACACATTATTTTTTGAAAAGAATATCGGCTTTGATGGGAAGGAAAAATGAGAACGGACGCGGCAAAGAAGATACACACAATAGCGTCGATTCTCACGAGTGAAATCCAAGACCAAGACCGAAAACGGCGCAAACCGGCGTCTAGTCGACGAGGCACTCTTGAACCAACAAGAAAGCTACAATTACACGATAACGTATGCGAGTAACACGAAAATCTGTTTTTATACCGGCCAAAACGGAGACGCAGTGAGAACACTGGTGACGACATCATTATCAAAATGAAAATGAATATTTTTTTTCTTATGGAAGCTTATTTAAATTCAATACAAATAACCTATTGATATCGCTTTCATTACTCTAAAGATAAATACTTACGATAATTAGTTTGACATTTACATTTGGTTACATTAATTTTTAAGTGTATTACCATTTTAATCTCTTTATAAATGTAGCATATATAAACAGCTTCTGTATACACATACAGATGAAATGTATATATATGAAAAATGTATTACTTAGCAAAGCATCTTTCAAGATTATATGAAACAGAATATTTTATTCGGTGTGTTATAACTTTAACTGAAAATGAAAAACCATTTCAATAAAACAAGTAATTTATAGAATATAAAACGTAAAAGTTTTAGACAATTCTTTTAAGTGGACAACAAAAATAAAAGTCTTCTTTGGGATCTTTCATAAACAAAAAAATAATAATTAATTCCTATCTTGATTTTCTTTTTTGCTACTAAAACAACAAACATACATTCTACAAATGTATCATTTTGGGTTAGAAAAAGAATTTCTTACTAACCTTGCGGATCGAACCTATCGGAAATTTACCCAAACAGTTGACCGTTCAAGTGATTCAGGGGTTAAGCACGTTCACTACAGCCAACGTTTATATAAAACTAGCAACCAACAACGTTTATACAAAACAATATTGAAAAACAGACATATATTCTCATTTTTTTAATAAAAACGTAAAACTGAAATTACAAAAAAACTTTTACTACCAGCAAATACTACTCTTATTTGCAACCAAACCTATACGACTTTAAGCAAAATGCTACGAACAACATTAAAATTTTGGAACTCAACCTGTTTAATGATATACATAATACATACATAGAATACCACGAACAAAAACAGGCAGACGTTTTATATAATAATAATAATTTATTTATTAAAATAATAAGACTCATATACAAAATTACAACAAAATAAAATAAAATAAACAATACTATACACTACTCGTACAAAATAAGTATAAGATACGATTAATATGATAAAAAAAAACTCATCTAAGTTTCTTACAATGAAATAAGTGTACCAAGTGAAACATTTCGGACTATATTAAAAATTTCTAGCATTCTCACATTTCATGAGACAAATAGTTGTAATATTTTATCGCGTAATTTATTAGTTTAGCTTAGAGCGACAGAAAAAAAAATTCTAAATCACAATTAATAAATAAAAATTAAATAAACATTGACGCTAATGTATGCCTACTTTATATGTACATATTAAATCGATCTATTAGGAATCTTTCTTTCAATCCTTAACCCTCCTGTGTTGCAAATATGCATGGGCGGATGTAGTTATTTTCCATCAGTTTTTCATTTGTCCATCAGTAAATTTTGTTTTATAAATAATATGAATTCAATTATCTATTCTACTAAAATTATCAATGCGAAAGTTTATGACGATTATCTCTGTTATTGTTTCTTTGTTTTTTTTTATTTATTATTATATCATGTTAAATCTTGCAGATTCATTAATAATAAATGCTTTCAACATTTTTTAAATCACGTGCAATATATTAAAATTATTTAATATCGTTTGCGATTCAAAGTGAAAATGCTGCTAGCATTCTTGCCACCATTCCACGCGGTCACGATTTGTATTATGCTATTTTTAATTTTTATTTGTATTTATTTAAGGCATTAGTGTAAATAATTAAATTTAATATACTTTTTAATGAGATATTTAAATATTGTTGACGTTGCCTTGAATCTGATAGTATATAGGCTCCTGAGGATACTAATAGTTTAAGCAGAAAAAACAAACTTAGACTTTTTTTCTGACGCTCTCTTCCGGTACAAATTGCCGCTGGCGCTGGAGACCCTTATTGCTAAGTGAGGGGTCACTATCATTTGTCGTACTTGAGTTACTTTTTAAGAGCCCTTCATTCTTCTCCGCGATATGTGAAAGTTCGTTATACGTATAGTATGTGAGTTAATATTAATTGTATTGTATACAACTATACTACTCGTACATATTTTATGTAGTGGTATATTATCCACTTATCAGTTATTCTACAAGGAACTTATAAATTCTCGGATCAGGCTTCCTACCCTTTTGAGAAGATTTGGAGCTTACTACATTCCCATTCCGGGTTGTTGTTGTTGAAAAAAATCATCCGACACATTTCTTTACAATACTTTCTTTCGTCAAAAGTCATATTTTTAAGAAAAGTAGTGTGTAGTATACCAGTTGTCTGGTTTCCATAGTACAAGCTCTGCTTAGTTTGGGATCAGATGGCCGTGTGTGAATTATGTCCCAGGATATTATTAAATAATATCAAAAATATGGAAATTACAAAAAACTTATTTTTGAACCGTACTACTGTGAAGTTTATCTTTGTAGCTTTTACATTTTCAGAATTGTATATTACTAAATCGCCATCACCAACTGCAGCGGGCGTCTATAAAAGTATGTCCTACACAGTTACAACAGTCTATTGTATATAACCTCTGTGCCCTCTGTGGTTCCCTTTTCATTCCCTCGGAGATAAATTTCCGAAAACTAAATTTTAAGTTATTGTCTTTGTGCAATAAGGAACGTCCATGGCGAGTTTCATGATCCTACCAACATATGGAGGTTGGCAGAAGCTTTTAGAGCCTTAATTTTCTTACAAATCTGTAGACATTATATACCTATTTATATTGTTGAAGGCTTTTTAGTGTTTATGATTCACTAACCAGTGGTACCCACTCCGGCTCTTTGAAGGGTGCCACGGGAGTGCTTACGCATAATATCATGACGCTCCGACTGTTGGCCCACAATTGCGAGCAAATATTTTAATATCAAATATTTACGCCTACCACAATACTATTTATAAACGCATTTTCGAAAGCAACATTTTTATGGATATCTTTAAAGTATACCTAATAAGATTGAAACAAATACGTTCCGCTTGTCTAATTTCGAATATATAGGTGACAAACCATTTGAGTAATTCGATCATTGTTATGACGTAAACCATTTTCAACATATTGGAAGTTTATCCATGTTCAATGTTGTAATGTATAAAGTTTCATTTCTCAAGACTTTTTTTGAAATTTGATATTCCAGCAACTACCAAGAGTTGAAGACTCTTTTGTCAAATTTCGTGAAAGTAAAAGAAATATGTTTTTTGGAATAAAACGTAAGCTGTAGATCAGGTGGTCTAAGATCACAACAACAACTTTTTCAAAATCCATTTGGACATTATAGTGTTTAAAAGAAACTGCAGAATTTTGCTAAATGGCCATCTCATAAAAACCGTGCGATTATTTCGCAATGAAGCATACTGCGTGCTATTTCAAAGTCAAAATAACCTCTATATATACAATTGTAATAAAATTCGTCGAGCCAATTTAAACTAAACTGGCGTACGTACGCGCGTCAACATAAAGAAAATGCGATACTTGAAACGCCTTTCATACATTTGTAGGAAAAAGAAAAACAAATTTAGCTTTACTGCATAGATTATATAAAACATTATTTTGTGTCAGTCACTATAAGATTAATACTAAGTAACACAATAATCCTCGCTGGCAATTATATAAATAAAACTTAGTTTACAAAAATCAACTTTATTTAACAAACTATTGCTTCAATGCGACCCCATTCGTGTAAACGTTCAAACAATTCCGTAACTCCGTGACAGGAATTTCGCTTTCTTGCAATACGTGTTTAGTTACACTCTAATGAGCAAAGGTCTACCATTGAATCTTTTGTAGCTCAATTTAGTTCCAACAAATACGTGGTTAATTATCTTATACTAGGGCTAGGGCCTCGTATAGTGGTTTAAAGATTGCAGATCCCGAAGTCCTGAGTTCAAACCCCATTAAAAACTTTTTGAATTCCTTGAAAAATCATCCATTAAAAGCCCTCGGAAAGCATGTAAAATCGTTGATCCCATGAACTCTTTCTGGTCGCGTAAGAGTGTGCACCTGTATTAACGCACACACATATGCACTATAATAATATATCCTTCACAGCTGGCTAAGCCTTTTTTGAAAATTGCGTCCGTGGCCGAAATTAATTCTACCAAAAAATGGCACTTTATCGCAATCGAAACGAAACGTAATCGTTGCCGTTTAATCGTTCTACAAACACAGCGATCAATTTGCAGTTCGGTCAAAGTTGGATCTGAATAAAATCGGGATCGTATCGTTGCCGTAATAAATTAGTAGACTTGGACTACAGGACGGCGTCATAACCAACATCACTATGCCATTTATACTTTTAATCTATAGACTATATTTTTATATACTACTATAAAAATTGGATGGAGAATTTCTATATTAATGTGTTTCGTAATTATTTTAGTAATTCTATGAATCATTATGTACCTTGATTACTTCTAAATATATTATATAGACAAAATTAAAAATAGGTACCATACAAATCAATTTTATTATTCGGGGCATTATCTGAAATAAATAACACCTGCTAATTTTGTGCATATGTATCGCACAGTATCATGTAAGCCCTTTTAGTATTGTAAAGATACATTTTACCCTGTTTTTTATAATAAACTAGCTAAAGATGCTGCTTCGTCCGCGCAAATCAGACATCGTGACTTTTAACGTTTAGTTATTATTATATTATTCTAATAAAATATTTATTAAAAGTTCATTCAAAATCATTCAGCCGTTTTTGCGTTATTGAGTAACAGACATCCAAACATACAAACTTCACATTTATAATATTAATAGGATAAGATAATGAATACGTCAACATTCAAAATCTTCTATTAATCCCTTTAGATATACTAAATAAGTACAGACAGAAGTACACAGTCATCACTTTAATTGTTATGAGCGAATTTAATTTGCTAAAAGCTATTGATTGTTGATATGATAAACGTATGCAATATCATGACATGAGATTTACATTCAATTTAATAATTAATGTACCGTAACCGTAACCGTAACAGCATGTGAATGTCCCACTGCTGGGCTAAAGGCCTCCTCTCCCTTTTTGAGGAGAAGGTTTGGAGCTCATTCCACCACGCTGCTCCAATGCGGGTTGGTGGAATACACATGTGGCAGAATTTCAGTGAAATTAGACACATGCAGGTTTCCTAACGATGTTTTCCTTCACCGTAAAGCACGAGATGAATTATAATCACAAATTAAGCACATGAAAATTCAGTGGTGCTTGCCCGGGTTCGAACCCACGATCATCGGTTAAGATTCACGCGTTCTTACCACTGGGCCATCTCGGCTCAATAATTAATATATGTTATTAAATTTATTTATAACGTTATTGCAATATATTATATTACATTCAATTTGATTTAACATATTAAGCACTTAAACAGTGGCGGGGCAATACCTAAATTTTACGTGGATAAGATACATTTTGCGAGGCCCTCTGCCTAGACTGAATAAACACCTATTTAGTTATGTCAATTATATCGATACATGACAAGTAAAATTTTTCGGCGCGTTCACGGCTTTTAATTAATGCATAAACGTCCGGGGTGCGGGGCCGCCTTTATCGCGAGGCCGTAGACGGTAGCCCAAGTCGTCCACGCATCACACCGCCTCTACACTTAGACAAAATAAAGAAATAATAGTTTTGGTAAAATAAATTTTAAGTCTAATGATCTCCTAAAACATTTTATTTGCCAGTTAAAATAAATGTTCAGGTTCAGCTTAAATCTTCAGGGTTGTAATTTAAATTCTAACAAGAAGCGACAAAAACCTAGGTAGTCATTTTTCACGATACAGATATATATTATAATATGTATTGTCACAAACTTTAAATCCAATTTAGTTGAAAATAACATTGTCTCAAAATATTATTTTGTTTACATATCAAAACAAACACATGAATCATTCAAAATACATAAGAAAACAATGTATTTTTACTTGACTTTAAGAATGAAATGCCGCAAAAAACCTATATTTGTGAAATTTTGGTAGTACGCGTATTTGCAACCCGTTCACGTTTTGATCGAAAAGGATAACCTACCTGGCGGGCGGAAATCTAGTAGGTATATATTATGACACTTAATTGCATATTTGCTCGTCAGCTTTCGACAAATGCTTTTGAGATTTAATGATATCTACAATTTCTAATTCAACGGCATGGTCTTAACACTGATGATGAACATGATCTGTGATAATTCTGAGGACAACCTTATTACGAGATAAACATAAATTCCTGTATTTTCACAATTTGTCATTTAGATTCCATTACATGATCCCACTAATCCAACGGGATCTCCGTCAATTTACATACGAGATTAAGCCAGCAAAATTCTTTCAGGCTCCCGCTATTTCGTGATATCGGTATCCCACTTGTACTTTCCCTAATACGTGTTCTAACTGAATTTATTGTTTAAAACAATTATTGTTCAGAAATATTGATTGAAATAAATCGACTTCTATAAATATAAATATTTTAGCTAAATTTAGTAGTATATAACAATATATATGATATATAGCAGTTATTTAAAAATTTAAAATATAAAAATAAGTTGTATGTATAATGCCTAATTTCATTAAAAAAACATCGACATAATACTCGATGGTTAACATTTGTATTCTTTTTTTTTTAATTTTAAGTACATCGTATATGTATATGTTTAAATTGTAAATTGAGATAGCACTATAATAAATATTATTTAGTTGATGGACATATTATATTTGCACAATATTCTTAATATCTGATAAACATGTTCAACAGCGCCATCTAGAGAACTCTAATTTAACTTCC
Source organism: Nymphalis urticae (assembly GCA_905147175.2). NCBI lineage: Eukaryota > Metazoa > Arthropoda > Insecta > Lepidoptera > Nymphalidae > Nymphalis > Nymphalis urticae. The sequence goes on along the minus strand of LR989998.1, from coordinate 7,413,224 downwards.
ACCCTATCTAAATTGAAATAAATGTAGTTTACCAAATAGAGTTGTCTGACCGGCTACTATTTCACCACAAAGATAATAGATGGCGTTGTAGTTACTAAAGAGATTTTTTTTTAAGACAAGAATTATATTAGAAATTTGGAGCTATTTATCCCGGTTTCGCATAGAACAAATTAAGTTTTCTCTAAACTTAAAAATAATAACTATATTTAAATAATCAGTATCGATAACAACGATATCCGCCAGTGTAATATAATATGCACGCCCCAGGTGTATTTTTAGTACTTTTTTTTTAAATATCATCTAACATCGCCTAAATTACTGATCTAAATTGCAAAATAAAATTAAAATTTACAAATTGTTTTAAAATTAATAAGTTGATAAGCATAAATCAATATTTGAACTTATCAACTAAAATAAATATAAAAAAACTTACCCAGGTATATTTATTTTAATTTATTTGTATACAATTATGAAACGCAAATACAATGTAAACTGTTCGCAAAGAGCGCTTTTTTTACGTTTTTTAACAATAAAGACTATTGTGTAAAAATCACTTGTTTCTATAGTAGCTACATATTCCGATGACTGCCTCGTTGGTCTAATGGCTTGATGTAAGGCCGCAGACCCGGAAGTCCTGGGTTCAATTCCCAGGTCGGGCCAATAAAATGTTATTGGGTTTTTCTGTCAGAAAATTCTCAGTAGCAGCCCGGAGTCTGGAAGTTGGAAGTGTTTTCATTCCCTTGCCTCGGAAAGCACGTGAAGCCGTTGGTCCAGCGCCTGAACTCATTCCGGTCGTGTCGGATTGCCGTCCCATCGGATTATGAGAGTTAGGGAATAGAGAGTGCACCTGTGTTTGCGCACACACTTGTGCACTATAGTGCAATATAAGATATTATAATATCTCCTCCTGTAGTTGGCTAATCTCTCTTGAGATTAGCCGCCGTGGCCGAAATCGGTCTGGAGGACATTATTATTTACATATTTCGATAAAAAAATACCATTTACAACGCAAATAAGTAAATCTGCAGTAAATCTACACGAAAACACCAGACCAGATACTGTTCTAATGACAATGTAATGTTCACTATTTAACTTACAGCGTAAATTCATAAAAATATTGCAAATTAGTAAAAATATGTTTTGGATATCGCTCACTTCCAATATCTCTCTTTATTTTCCCGCGCTCTGCCATTTGACAATCGAAATGACAGATATATGATGACAGACACCAACAAAAAGGCGATTTTAAATTAGCGCGTGTCTTCTTTTATTAAAGCTCATGTTGAGATCAAGGAACTACTAACTATATATTCATATTATAAAATTCTAATTATTATACTATTTAATACATTTCATCAATGTTTGCCGACGATTTTCGAAGCATAGCGGTAAATTGTGATCCAAATGAGGGATATCCTATCCTGAAAAATGAAGTCACAAACGCTCTTAAAAAAGCTAAAACGGGAAAATCAACCGGACCGGATTATGTTCACATAGAGGTACTCAAACTTATCAAAGACGAAAATATTGACTTCCTGGTTAAACTATTTAATTTGGTATACGATTCTGGCCACTTACCCAAAGACTGGCTAACCTCAACTTTTATTACGCTTCCTAAGAAGGCCAACGCAAGAAGGTGCGAAGAGTTTCGAACGATTAGCCTTATGAGCCAAGTATTGAAACTATTTCTGAATATCATTCACGAGCGAATAAGAGCTAAATGCGACGAACAACTCGCAGATAGTCAGTTTGGCTTTCGAAAAGGAGTGGGCACGAGAGAGGCTCTTTTTGCAATGCAGGTTCTCGTACAAAAATGCAGAGACATGCAACAAGACGTTTTCCTTTGTTTCATCGATTACGAAAAAGCCTTTGACAGAGTACTGCACGACCGTCTAATTGCAATATTACATGATATCGGCTTAGATGACAAAGATGTACGTATTATTCAGAATCTGTATTGGAACCAGAAGGCTACTGTACGAGTTGACAATGAGGAGACTGATGAGGTAGAAATAAAGAGAGGAGTCCGACAGGGCTGTATATTATCACCCACGCTATTTAATTTGTACTCGGAAAAAATAATAACAGAAGCAATTGAAGACCTAGAATGTGGAGTCAAAATAAATGGCCGGTATATTAACAACATCAGATACGCTGACGATACAGTCCTAATAGCATCATCTCCTGAAGAGCTGCAATTAATTGTGAGCCGTGTTAATGAGTGCAGTGAAAACGCTGGTCTGAGGATGAACATATCAAAAACGAAGATCATGGTATTGTCTAAACACAGCTTCGATGACATTGCTATCATTGTAGCAGGCCAAAAAATTGAGAGAGTGCGCAAGTACAAATATCTAGGGACATGGCTTAATGACACTTGGAGCTGTGAACAGGAGGTAAAGACTCGCATTGAAATAGCTCGAAGTGCCTTCTGCACGTTAAAAAAAGTACTCTGCAATCGCAGACTTAAGATCCCTGTGCGCATACGACTCCTACATTGTTACATCTGGCCTATACTTCTTTACGGATGCGAGGCGTGGACAATTAAAGAAGACCTCAAAAAACGTATCTCGAGGTCTCGAACGTGGAAGTTCTGCGACGCGTCAACCAACACCGGCAACTTTTGGAGACTATCAAGAAGAGAAAAATTGCATATCTCGGACTCGTGCTTAGGCATGAAAGATATGAACTTTTGCAGCTCATCATGATGGGAAAAGTTGCCGGAAGGAGAGCTGTTGGGCGCAGAAAAAAGTCTTGGCTGTGCAACATCCGAGAATGGACGGGAATTGCGAGTGCTGCCGATCTCTTTCGCCTCGCGAAGAATAAGAAGGAGTATTCCAAGCTGACTGCCAACCTTCGCTAGTCGGAGTGGCACTCGAAGAAGAAGATACTATTTGGATGTATGTACACTACGAACAATACAGCGATTGACATAAAGGTGTGTAGGTACTTAATTATTTAGACCCTCGGTTTTGTCAGCGGTGATGTTTGTTTGTAGCAAAAAGATTTTATATGCTTTCATTCGACGGGATGATTGTATAAATAATTAAAATTAAATCTATTCAGATATTTTTTTTGAAATTTCGAGTCTTTGACGAATATTTAATACTATTGTAGCCTAGAGAAACTGCAGCTGTTTAAATATACCTAATATTAAAGTTTAATATCACTAATTTACTAACAATGTTCAATCATTATTATTACTATCAGCATAGATTTGTCAATTTTCCAACTAATAATTATATATCATTTAAATTATAAAAAAAGGGATATTCTTAAAACCCTATTTTTAATTATAAATCTTTACTTTTCTAAAAGTAATCCTAAAAAGCTTAACCATAGTAACATCACACACAGTAGATACTTGTTTTAGTAATAATTGTTTGAGTATAAATTTTATTCTAAAGTAGTTATTTACATTTGTTATGGCAATTAAAACTATTCATAATAAGCAAAGTGATATTTGTAGATTTTATTTTGTGGTGTTGTTTCGGATCTAGATTTCATGATTTCATGATGGATGGAATGACGTACTCACTTACATGCTAACTGCTAACTCACCGGGGGATATCATGCTGGTGGGGATGTAAATATATAAGTAGATAAAATAAGCGTAAACTTCTAATTTAGTTACTTTAGTAATAATGTTGTGTTGTTAGTAAATTATTCATATTTACATTATTTAATATATTAATAAAATTGAGCACGCGTGTGTAGCTATAATAAAAACAAATATCATTTGATCAATAGCGGCCAAAAAATTTAGCTATGTTCACATTTTATGACATACTAACAGGTTAATAATTAACTATAAGTCCATAAAAGTACCTACAAATATTAGGCTAAAATAACAAAATTTAAGGAGTTCATAATCACAAATGTATCCATAAAGAGTCTATTGAACCATTAAATTTTTAAGAAGTTGATGTTTAAAAAAATGTAGTCTTTTTGGTTTGAACCAAATGTTAAATATCAATTATCAAGTTTTTAATTTAAAACAATTCCACTCAATCTTTCAACTCTTATTTTACTTGCTACAGATTTAAAAAATGCAATTATTTATGTTAGTATATTCTTTGTCTGTTTTACACGTAGACAGAGAAACTAAACTAACTTTGTTTCTCTGTCTACGGTTTTACATAACACCATATGACATGTGTCATCGGATTAGGATGGATGTCAAATCATGACGTAATCCCAGTAAATCTCTGTCTGTCACTTCCTCTGTTACCTTGTTGTTTTTTCTATTTATAGAAAGCATTTAATTTATTGTACATAATGCAGTGCCAATTTGAACAAAAGGTACAAGCTTTATTAATGTTTGGTATATCTAGTGCTCTTCATTTGGTCCCATTTAGAATTTTGATCCTACTAAGAAGTAGGATCGAAAAGCAATGGTTAAATACCGTTGTTATTGTCCGCCGTACCATTTAAAAATCTTTAATTGTCAATTAAAACAACAATTTCGTTGTCATGTAGCTATAACAAAATAATATTAATTAATACATATTATTTATTTTTATAATAATTAAATACATGTTCTATATGAATGTTCTTAATTATTTTAAAGGAATTATTGGTAAATAAAAGATATTCTCATTTTTTAATATTTTTTTATTTCATCATTCATTTCAAACTACACCTTCAAAAATTATAATTGATTATAACTACGATAAGCTATAATTTTACCTAACATACGACTCAAACCTACGTCGTTTCATGAAAAAATTTTGACACTTCAAAACTTCCAACAGGAATTTATTATTCTACCTTCCATTATGCACTTACTACTTTAAATACAAAGGAAATAAATGCATGAACAAGAAAAAACTCACATCCCTTTGTTAGGTACAGGCTATCCTGAAATACAAAAGTAAGTAAGTCGAATAAACATAATAGCCCATACAATCAAAGAAACAGTAGAATGTCACATCTCGAGGGCCTGATAAGGTATGTTTGATAATAAATTAACATAGTTTAATCTTGTTCACATAAATTTATCCACTTAGTGATAAAAATTTATTTTAAATTATGTATTAAAAATTATTTGCACGCTTGCTCAAGCTGCTCTGCGGTGGTTGAGTAAAATACATACAATATTATTTTTTCACATACATTGAAATTCGCTCGTTCCCATACACAACTACAGTTATTACTAATGTGTCTTACTTAGTAACAAAATAAATCTGTTAAAACGTAATTTTAAGTTTCAAACAACAATCATTAGTTTTCAAAATCAGGTACAAATTAATCGAAATTAAATCTAAGGTAACTGAAACATCCAGGGAAGAAATATGAGATCACGTTGCTTTATTAATATTTATGTCATTTGGACATTGTATTAATAAAGCGATATTCCACACAAGATTTTTAAATTACGTACTAATTTTTTTGGCGTTTCATTTTATCAAACTAAATCACAGAAAGAACGATAAGAAATAATAGCTGACACCTTCATTAAACCGTCGCTTTATTAAAAATGAATCTTATCCTTAAATAATCCTTTATTGAAATTCTTCATATTTTAAAAATATCACTAGCGTTTTAAATGTTTCTTGAAATGTCGCTTATGTTGGAATATTCTTAAAAATAAAGCGACAGTTTTGAATGAAAAAAAAAAACTTATCTATGGATTATAAATACCAGGGGCCCATAAACACTTTACAAACCTACTTAATTCTAATATAACAAAAAATATAAATAAGTCAATGTGAATGTTACATAACATGTGCATTCTTTTTCTATGATCTTAGTTATATGCCGTGCCATATAACATCGGAGTTACCTACAGTAAGATTGAAAATGTTTGCTACGCTTTTTCATATAAATACAGTATGAAAGCCGTATCAAAATGGTCTTTCTAATAATCTAATGAGTACTTCTAAACGTCCCTTATTGTAAACACATGGACTTTCATTAAATTACACATCGAAGATATTTATCATAACAGTGATTGTACTCTGTACTTACTTACTAAAGCTCAAATTGATGAAAATCTATTGTTTTATGCTACGGTGCAAAATTTATTGATCTTATAACTATTGCTAAATATAGAAAATACTTGAATAGAGAGACCGCCTTGTAGGAGTGTCACATTTCGTGTACCAGTTTGTTCCTTTTCAAATCGATACGATTTTCGTGACTATAGTCGATGAGTCACGACGGTATTTATAAGCAAAAACCAACCTTTTATTTATGGCGCTAAGGTCTATAGTAAACTATAGATTGTTGTGTGTGATAACGGTGTTCACTCACAAATTGTTCTATTTATTAAAAGACAGTCGTTTTATAATTATATTTGACCTCATTTTTACTCCATGAATCCGTAATTATTTTTAATCGGCATATACAAAAGCATAACATATACTTGCCTTTATCTAAGTGTTAAAAAAAAATCGTAATATTAAGTCAAGCATTTTGCTTTTAGGCCTTTTTACATGTAGCTGCTAACATAGCTAAAAAGTTAAAACGAAACCATTTTAAATAATTAATATTAAATGTGGTTTAAGTGGCCTGTGAGACATATACTTAGATCTTTCGACCTTGGCCATAGTTTATCATATATTATGACGTATTTTATATGATACTAGTGATATATGTTGCATATTTACTTAACAAAACTAATTGGTTTATAATATGAGTTATAAGTTTATAGTAAATAAAATTACTTATACAAATTAAGATTAAATCTAATGTTACCGTGGAACTCATATTAATAATTACATACATAATAATTAAAATATCAATACAGGTTGCTGCGGTGTTGGGACTAGCATAATTCTAAAGCAAGCGCTTAATTATTAAAGTTTCAAGCCATTTTAGGTGGTCCATTGTATTAGGTTATATATCTTATTTAAAAAAAAGTTATATGTAATAATAAATCAAACAGAATATGTTCATAATTTTAATTTCATGGCTCCTTTTAATGTGGTTGAGGCTTTCCTAATAATACAAGCGCTAGCTCATAGCGGTAAACACCGCTGTCATATGACAACATTCCGAGCGAACAAACATTTTGTAAGCCCATTAGAAAATTGTTTCTATGTACGTATGTTTTCTTTGGTATTATTTACTGGGTACTAAAACTATTCACATTTCACATTAATTAAATAACTGCTGCTATATTTACGCTTAAGTATCAAAAACACAAAACTCGAAAGTTTATTGCGTCTTCTTTATATACACGTGGCCATTGTTACAGCTTGAAGTTCCTCACTGAACCGTTACAAAGACTGAGTGCTACGAAAATGTATACTTTTACCGTCCAAGCTCCTACAAAGCGAACGAATCTTCAAAGAAGCTGAAAGAACTCCATACATTGGGTTCTTTGATTAATTCCAATCAATTTTTCCCAATGATTTCAAAGCATAACAGCTGGCAGTGGAGTCGATAGAGCCATGTGTTCAGCACCTCTAACTGGAAGCCTTTGAGCCGTAACGTAGTGTCTCATTAGAGCGGGTACGTTGGGGAAGGCAGTAGCAGCCCCTCCCAAAGTGTATCCGTCGCCCCCTCGACATATCCGCATGTGCATAAAGCCACGGGTGGATCTAGAAAAGAAAACAAAATTAATTTATTTCGAACATTAATATATTTTGAATAATATGAAAGTCTAGTACTTTTATATTTCTAGTACTTTTATATTGAAATAATATTGTTTTAGTTAGAAAGTAGGCAGAAACTCACTTCAAGCTAAGCGAGTAGTCGTGTTTAGCGGATTCGCTATTTCTTACTAAGAATGCTCCCTCATCTGCATCCCTTAGTAATCCCTCAGCTTCCAAACGCGATAACGTTCCATGATACCACCTGAAATAAATAAAAATATATTTTTATTATAAGATAGAGATTATATATCTTGATATAATGTATGTACATAGTAATACTTAGTAATAATAACTAATAGTAAATTTAGCTCACCCTTGTCGGTCTAGTGGAAGAGTAGCATCAACCAAGTCCCGTGGCGGTGCTATAGGTCCTAAGTTCAAATGTAATCCTTTCGCACTGCCGGAGCTACCAGTGCCACTTTCGAAATTCAAAGTCAATTTCTCACGATGTTTTTTCCCTGAAAGTAAATATTTTACTGCATTAACATATTCTGACACGATTTTAAGTAATATGATTCTGTATCATGATTGACAAGTGCGTTCCCAAAAGTCAAAGGTCATTAAATGTCAAATGGCAACTTATCTAAACTCTTAACTCAACTGTACGTTTACAAATTGCTCAGATCATAAAGGGAAAGTTCCCACAAAAAGCACTCAAGTATATTAAATATTAGAAGGGCGTCGGAGCAGTTTGTATAAAAGAATTCGAAGTCATACGTCTTAATCGGCATAATTTGGTAGTAGTCACTTCAAGTTACAGACAAATCTCGAAAATGCAAGACGACAGACCCTTCTTAGATTTGTTTCTTACGGGATTGACATGTAAAAACCTTGTTATATAATAAGCTTTTACAAGATAAAATAAGTGAAACGATTGATTTTGATTTAGGTTATATTTTTCATAAATAAATTTAATTTAATATGAACTTCGCTTACCTTGGTTTAAATCCTGAACGCTTTGACTCGAAGAAGCGTTAGATATAGCTTCTCCAAAATCATTGTTCAGTTGCAGCGACTGGCCACGCAATTTACGTCTCAATTTAGGCATATCGAATGGCAATGAGCGAAGGTCAACTTCGGCTTCAGCCCGACGTCTTCGTAATTTTGGCATATCAAATGGAAGGTCAGACAGATCAACAGCATCATCTTTACGTTCTTCTTCTGTATTGCTGTTTTTGAAATTTATAAATGCATTTCGTGAATCTACACCTTCTCTTGAATGAATTGATATGCCACTGTCGGATCCTTGTATTTCTGTATCGCCGGGAGTTGAATGCCTAAACGTTAGATTTAACAAATTTCTGTTTTGTAAAGCCCGCCTTTTCGGCTTCGGTAAAATTTCAACAGTAGTTTGTATTGTCGTGTTTCCCATATCACCATCTTCGGGAGATACTTTTTGTGAGTTATTATTTTTATTGTTATCAGATGTTTCCGATGCTGGCTCTTGGGATGATTTGTCTGATATAGGACTTAAAATATGTAGTTTATTCGGATGATGTCCAAACCCCGAAAGTTGCATATGATGTGATTTAATAAATGGAACGTTTCCGGAATCAGAGCTATGTGAACTTAAAGATGATGAGTGTCGACTTTCAGAACTACTGCTACTTCTGTCTCCTTCGCTGTTACTGCTCCGTAATGACTCCATACTTCCTCCGCTACTGCTTGTTGCCATGCTTTCGGTGCTCGAATACTTTCGACGTGGACGAGCTACTCCGGGCCTGCCTTTAAACTCCATTATAGGGCCGACCCCCTTTGGCCCCTTGTACCGATTCATTTCGGGTGTATCAGAATCGGAAGTGGGTCGACCCTTAATCTCTAAAAAAATACCGTCTTTTGATTGCACCCTTTCATCATCACCATCACGAGACTCGCGACTGGAATCCCTCAAACGTTGTCCGACGTCAAGTTCTGTGGATACAGACGCTTTAACGTCAGTCATACTAGCGTCACTACTGGTCGGTGTGTCCCTAGCCCGCAGAGATTTTACCGGCAGTCTTAAGTCTTTTAGGCGGGGATGTGATGGCTGCGTTTGAGGCAAGTTTGGAGCACTTTTAATGCTATTCATCGCAGATCCATCTTTTTGTTGAAATTTTGTAGGTAACGGCGCTGTTGATGGCGGAGAAGGAGTGTAACCGCGCAACGGCAGTTGAGATGTTGATGTACGATCTTCATCTTCAATGTGCACTTTTTCCATCTCCTCCGAGAGTGCGGACGCATTACTTTCATTTTCTCTCTTTTGGCGAATAGTAGGAATCTTTGAGCGACGAACGCTATCAGTTTTCATAGTCACCTTACGGCGACCTTTATAATCTGGTTCACTGCGTTCTACAGCTTCAAATGCAGACGATGCTGATGATATAACTTTGCGTTCCTCAGCTTGCAAGAGCGCTGGGTGATTACTAACGCGGTCAAAATCATCTAAGTCATCATCAGAACGTGCTATTTTACAGTCAAAGGCCGTTTCGTAAATCTGTCGTGTGGTCATTTCTTGTGGCCAGCGTGGCAATGGCGCTGGCACGTAAAATACGCTACGAGAAGATCTATGCTCCTCTACATCTTCGGGCGCGGCGCACGCGCAGCCGGCCGCGTCGCGCCCGCGACGCCTTGGCGGCATCCACGCGCTCTCGCCGGACGATGATGATGATCGCTCTAGCTCACGGAATCCATCTTCTGCCACTGAAAATCTTTTAGGCAGATTTGGTCTTTGAGCAACGTGGGGAGCGTCAAGACTAGCCGACTTCCTATACCGAGGGCCACGAGACGAGGACGTTGATGAAACAGTCGGCGCTGTAGGAGCGGGTGGCGGCGGGGCAGTTTTAAACAAATCACCGTAATAATATGGACTAGGGTTTCTTCGAGGGGCGTTTGCGTATCGTGGATCAGATCGCCCGCTATCTGGCGAATGCAAGGATGGTGCTGTTGCAAATGGATCGAATTCACCAAATTCGTCTTCTTCACCTTCAGTTGATGATGATCTGTCTTCTGAACTCGATTCTAAAACAATAATAATTGCCATTAGACAAAGTGTTACATATACTCGTTAATTAAATTATTGTGAATACATTAAGACGTTCTACTCTATCTGCGTTTCATATGGTAAAGGAATAATACATTTTCGCGAAAATTTTGAACACTAAAATTATTTAAATTGCACAACGTATAACCGTCGCCACAAAATTGGAAGATTTAGAAGATAAAATGAAAGCAGCGAGCTAGAAGTAGGTTCGTAAACGTTCCGTAAGTCTGAGGCCGCAGTTAGTCTCAAGTGGCGTCGTTTAAATGAGAGTCCGGAATTGTACTTTCACGATCCTTCAAGAAAGCAGTCAATCATAAAGAATGGAAAAATGTTCCCCTATTATTAAAAAAAGTCCCGAATAAATTTTATTGCTATTTCTTGACTAAAGTTCGTCGTTTAAACTTTTATAAGGCGCGAGTGTTTTTTTAATCGTATTTAAGTTTATAATATGACTGATTAAAAAAATAAGATGTGAATAATTCTTAAATTCATATTTGTCGTGTCAAAACGTATTCATAATATCATCAAGCGTATGTAGTTATGTATAATTATTGCGTTCGTACCTACGCTTTCATTTTTTGAGATTAACTGAAGTACTCTTACAACGCTAAGGTTAATGAATGCAATAAATCCCCTTTAACTCGTGCACACGATGCTAATGTTATTTCAAAGGCAAGTAGAAATACCCTAATGAAAATTCCTTGCCTCGCGCAACAAAGGCGAATCTCTGAATGCACGTTGAGCACAAAAAGTCTGGATTTAAAGGCCCAAGCTGAGACAAATATCTACAACTAGCATGTTATATTTCTCCTTCGTCCATGAGTTGCTAGATAAATCTTATGGATGTAAGTTTTGAAAAAAAAAACAACAATATTTACTTCTCGTAACTAATACGAAAACAGTGCAAATTGTCCATTAGCGCGAGGGTTGCAAAGTGACGTCATTACGTGTCGTAATTGCTTTTCCACGTGAATGGACATGAGCCCCTACGAGTCGAAATTTGTTGAATTACGTCGATTAACGTGTTAAATGTCTTTCAAAAACGTTTGAAGCAATGTCAAAGGCGCCGGTTTAGAATAAAGCTATTTAAAAGTTAACGTAAATTTAGACGGATTTCAATTAATAGTTAGCTGGAATTGTTATCGTAACGGAATATTTGATAAATATTTATATACTCTAGAAAGTCTTAGGTACTTATTACTAGACATGTCGTTATGTATTCTTATAATATTTCTCATTATGTAAGTGGTTAACAAAACTCATATTAATCAAGATAAAATGAAAAACTCTTTTTCCATAGACAAACGACATTGCAAATCAAAAGCCACTGTTTATTATGTCGAGACATTTTTCCGAGTCTAGACGAACTAGCAGAAAAAAAGGCTGATTAAAAGTTGCCATTGTTGTTGATGCCTAGCGCGGCGTTTATTACCTCGCGGGTCTAATTGTGGATATTCCATGGAAGCTTACAACATATTTATTAAATTAAAGGTGTTCAGCTTGAAAATAAATGCACTCATTTATGTAACTGTTTTTTTTTTAAATTATAATAAAAATATTTAAGAAAAAAACTCATTATTTTTTTGAGAACTCAAGTTTTATATCGCATTACTATAATTATATATTTTTAATATATAACCACTTATTTCGAAATTTTATAAAAGAAAGTAGTTCTTGTTAGTATGCGGCGTACACGTCGAAGTAAAACTATGTTGACATAGTTTACTTTTTAAAAGCGAAATTGTGAACAAGTTAATTAACCGACCCCGAGAATGTGTGTAACGAGGAATGGCGTGCAAGTTGTTTTCTTTTCATTTCCACGACAAACGGACAGGACTAGATACCATCTCTCGAGAACAATGCCGTAACAAGTCTCAACCGCGATTGTTGTGGGAGAAAAGAGGCTTTGTGCGGTCTTAGGAGATGAGCTAGAGTACAATCCTACCTATGAATTTACGTTAAAAAAATATTTTTATTTTTACTATTTACGTATATATATATAAACGTTAAAAATAATTTAGAATATACTACTAATATAATAAAAGTTAAATATCTATTCGTAATAGTTTTTATGCGCTGAATTCGTTTTCGATTACTTAAATGTAACTAGTTCATTTCAAATAAAAACTATCAGAAATCTGTAAATTGTACACGAACGAATATAAATTTTATTTAACAACCAGAATAATAAACTTACCAGATTCGTAATATGGTTGTGCCCGGTGTCTGGACTGCCTCTCTTGGCGTAGTGGCGCTGAGGGCGCTGGTTCGGGCGGAGACTCAGCCGAACCTTCAGGTGCACTTTCGGGACTACGTCTGGAAACTTCAGGAGCTGACAAGTCAAAGTCAGTCCGTCTTGCCGACTCGTAGTCTGCTCTTCGTCGAGCTGACTCTGCGTCAAAAGCAGGTCGTCTTCCGGAATCTGCGTCGTATTCTCTACCGATATATCTTCTTGATTCGTATTCGTATGGTCGTCTTGAATCAACGTCGCGACGCGATTCGTAACGCCATCTGGATGTGTCAGGTGACCGTCTGGGCTCCCTTGACCGGCGACTACGCTGCGGTGATCGTCTGGCTGTGTCGCGTGGTGTACAATAAGCCTCTAAGAATTCAACCTGAAACAAAATACTACTGTTAAACTTCTTTATTTCAATAATTTAACATTGATATAATTAAATTAAAATATAATTAATATTAAAAGCGTTAAGTACAGGCTATACAATATTAATGTATGGAACAAGGGATTCTGCATACCAAGTGACTATTAGTTGGAAAGAAGCCCTTCATCATGAAGGTCGATTATGTGGCAGAGTAAAGTGGTAATAAAATGCAGCGGTCACATATCCGCCGACCGTAACGGTCGGTTAGACGTTCTTTCCCCTCGACGGGGTGTCATTACCGGGGACCATTTCTGTTTATGAGAGGGAGCATAAAGAATATTATGAGATATTGTGCTTGCATTGACGATACGATGAGGTGATAACACTTCGGAGGCTGGTCAAATTTTATTCCGAATGACAGTTTTTTATTGTCAACATCACACGCTTTTATATTTGTACTAAACGCTATGAAATTTAACGTTTTATAATAACAGATTTTGTTTCAAAAATTAACTTGTGGACTGCATACTTTGTATAATGTTAATTTAGTTATAAATGTTTTCGATGTACTTATTACTGGTGGTCCTTAATAACTAAATAAACATACGTGCGAGTCGAGGTATCAGTACAAATATAATTATTTTTAATTTCATTTATAGAATTAACGATGTTTCAAAGTAGTCGACCCCGTGATGAGCTCCCACATCCGCGCCTCCGGCACGAAGGGTCCTAAGCCCTCATTAAGGGTGAGTTTAGGATTTACTAGCTTTAAACCTCGAGAAATCTCTACCTAAATGAGAGATTAGTCAACGATTACCACACGTAACAGTTACATAACCTGATTACCAAACATTATAAAAATCGTTTTCAACCTACGTTACGATCACCATTCAATACGAAATTTCGTCTACCCACAATGTTCATATAAAAAGCTGATTAAATACATTAAACGTGCAAGCAGTCATTATAAGTCGCGAGGGTGACTTTATAAATAAAATAAAAGGATTGTGAGCAGGTTTTGTAGCTGGCCCCAGGCCTGTTCTTTATTCAAACTTTTACCATTGAGTGGAAGCTAGGGCTAGCCTCATCTGGCGCATTGTTTAACGATTCCTTCCTAGGCATGAAAATTTATTTACATAATTAAACATCGGTCGCACCACCCTCGTTTTGATTTGCGATGTCTACGAGATTTTCTGTGCCATTTACATATTTTGTTTCAACGCTTAATTAGAGTCGGTCAAAGCGTTTTTACACATAAAATTATAAAAGATTTAATTACAAAACCGTGTTTCCTATTGAATTACATTTCATAAACATTTCATATACTATATTTCAAGGTTATGATTAAAAATAATAGTCACTCAATTCCACTCGAAAGTTGTTTATCTTTACGAGATAAAGCGATAAAATATCCTTTTTTTAGAATGAAAATAAATTCATTCGGGTCTACAGAGTGATGTGTATAAGGGCATTATTCGTTTCGTTTTATTTACCAATTCAAATCAATGTTCCTATTGAATCGGAAGGGGTTAGCCGAGAGGGATCAAATTGAAACTGCTCAAGCACACATGTTCACTTCTGGCTATTCATCAATCGCATCGCATAATGGGGAAATAAACTACAGCTCACTTCCTCGACAACTACACGTATAATAAATACTAATAGTTAACTTCCTGTAGTAACGACATGGGCAATTTATACGAGGCAAGGCTTAATGAGAATTATCATTGAAATAGCTTCGAATAAAGTATATTTTAAAGTTGTCAATGTTTTGTTTGTAAGGAAATATTTTTGAATGGAAAAAATATCGAGTATTAAATATTTAAGTTTCTTTGAGAATAAAGACATCGCTTCTACTGCTAACTTATTAATCTTATCGAATGTATATGAATACCTAAACGTTTTTACGAAACTATAATAATAATGTAATCGTACTACGCATGTAGTTTACTATATAAATAACGTCATACATTTTAACGAGATAACCTTACCTACATGCTACCAACTAATTGCTTCTTGATTTGCTTAAACTACGTACGTGTTTTGAATAAATAATTAATAAATTGCGTGTTTACGTCAAACTCTATGTAATACATTATTAAATTATGTTTTTTTTTTTTATAACATTTGAAGCATGTTGACCGACCAAAATCTTAAACAGAGGACCAGTTTAAAGTTACTAGAAAGTTCTACGTAAATGTAGATAGAACTAAGTTGATAAACGTTGTACCTATATTATTCATAAAATTATTAATAGGCATAGAATCTGCATTGAATAGATTTTTAATGTTCTAAAGTTAAATACAAATGAATTTATTTTTTAAAACGGATACGACACAGATTATGTTTAATGATTAACGGATACAATATTCGTATATGTGTTTCTGTTACTATACATTACGGTTTATGGGTTGTATATAGAAAAAAAAGTATATGGGCTATCATGCTTAAAACCAAAAGGTATCCAAATTATTAGTTATCTACAAATACTCACAAGCTTAACACATCAGTGCTATGAAAAAAATTATTACTTTTCTCTAGAGAGTAGGCGACGATGAACAAAAAATATTTAATATGTATATAGAGAAAGTGTGATTCCGGGTTCGCCCGCTATGAGTAATACCAACAGAATGAAGGATGTGGGACAAGATGTAGTTTTCAGACGGCCACATGAGTCAGCCGGGCGATTTATAAATACCGGAGACACGCCTCCTGGCTGCCCAGCCTAAAATAGTACGCTGCAGTGTCGTATAACATAAACATTAAATGCTTCTTTGATCACTCATCCGTTTTGTATGGAAAAATCTCAGACGACTGCAAATATTACATCAGATAAAAAAAGCCGTCCAAGGCCCAGGGAATTTAAAAGATTCTGAGATATTTCGCTTAAATATTCCGAAGCATAATGTATACAAAACAAAGTCATTAATTAAATAAATGTTCATTTATTTATAAAATAAAAATGCTGAGTTATTTAAATATTTTAAAAACAATCTTCGTCACTTAAGATTTACATGCAGTTCGAGATGATTCACCGGTGTCTTCGTGCTGGTATTTGTTTACAAATATAATGACAATATTATATGACAACAATTGTCGTTAAATTAAATATTTAGACAAACTAACTACTATCCTAGTAGTAAATAAGCTTATTTATGATCGGTAGCATTCTTTATTTACATTCGTGACCATCTAACATCCATAATGTAATTCAGCGGCTAAATGTCTCGGGAATTAACAGACTGGTCTGACTGCAATTTCCCCATCCACAATTGGCGCGGTCAATCTTACGATGTGAACTCCTGTCTAGTCACGTTCAGCAAACCAGAGCCGGCAAACAGGTTCCACACAACTGAGTTAAACAGTGTCTTTTATTCTTTTCACTTTCATAACAAGCATCGCGGACGTGCTTTTCAATCGCATTCTGTTATTGAATCGTAAGCTTTAATGTCTGATACATTTCTATCCAATTTTCTCTCCTATTTATTTTTAGACTTTTATTTTAACGTACTTTAAAATTAATTCCAGACAAACTAAAATTTAACTATTAATTAAAACAAATTGTCTTAAAGTACGTCTTCCTACCAAGAGTAGTTACTGACGTGACAAAATTAGACACAATTGTTGCAAATGAAAACAAGCGGAGATGGGAAATAAGCTTAATTACTAAGTTGCAAGTCCAAATCGCCTAAAGGACCGAGGGTCTTCTTAAGTAGACCCTTACAAATGCTTCAATGAAGGGAGCAATTATGAAAGAAACTTCGTCCTTCCTTTAAAAGGACATTCACTTCAAATATTGTCATTAACACTTAATATTAACAGATTTTATTAAATGTCATATCATTTTATTTAATGTAATGTTTTATTTACTTGTATTACGAGGCTCACATTTATACGTGTTTAGTGAATGATATTTTTTTTGAAACTATAATAGCATCATTGTGTTCCAGCAGGAACTGTATCTATTCAATTTTTTCTCATCTGTCTGTGATCACTACATGTGATTGCCTTTCCTAAGACAGATCAACGGGAGACCGAATGGTACGAAAATGAATTATTATTGTAAACTAGGAATTCTCTTAACTGCATCATTGTAAATGCATAAATATGTATAAGTACAACTTCACATCATTATACATAATGTTTTACGTGTGAATTTCTTCGTTAAACGTGTTTAAATATTTCTGTTTTCTAAGTAATGTAAGATTACTATGTTATTAATTTGAGCTTGAATCTAAATTAGTTTAGACTGGAAATTGCACGAACTTTGTAGTTTTGGTCTTTATTTTGTTTCGATAAAAAGATTGCGTCTATCGACGTACAAACTTTGCTCTCTGAACTTGTAACTAAGTTACGTCAACCCCAGGGATGGTCAGTGGATTGTAATCAATATCTACTACTTTATTTTAATCTCCTACTTTCTTATAAAGTAGTTTAAGAACGTGGGGTCGTAAATAAACGTTTGAAATAAATTTCAATTCTCAACTTTTTGATATGATTTGCATAAAGACTTATTGAATTAGTCTACTCAAGACATTTGCAGATACATGAAATATTTACTCCTACTGTTATTGTATTGTAGCTATGTGTACATAATATTTTGTTTGACTTTGACTAAACGAAGTTCAAAACGGTCACGTTCAGCAAATTTTTTTGTATGATTCATCGACATCATACATCTTCAATCAAAAGTAGGTACGTAAATTAATTAATTAATTAGGTACAAGAAATTGTATTATTTAGTGTAATGTATTGGTTGCATAAGTGTTCTAAAGATTAATAATGATTAACACCGTCATTACTTCCTAATCTATGCAGGTATGGTAATCATATACTTACATACATCACACATAAATCATACTAAAACAATAGTAAATACACCTGTACACTCAATAGTTCTTACTTACCACATGCGCCATCAAAATCCATTGTGCTATTTGTCGCATTTTCGACATCAACTTCTTGTTGGAAGGCATTGTCACAAGTACTAACAGAAGTATGTAAGGAATTCACAAATAGCACAGAACGTCCATCAACTTTATCGACCGTTTCACTAGTGACACGCACACATATAAACCGCTAAACTAGAACTAAATACACTTTCACACTACTTGTTCTCGTTCTATAAACTTAATGTTTTTGTTGTCAATTCTTGTGGAAGTCTAGGCGTTGGGCAGTAAAAACCTGCGATATAAACGCCTAAAACGGTTCGGTTGCCTACTTGACGAGTCCAACTGTAGAGTGTAGACTGACAACACAGCTCAAACACTATACGCGAATGTGTAAAACGGTGACTCATCGCCCCGCATACTGTTTACCGAGGCTTGAGTCATCGCGCGGTGGAATAAACCATTTAGCGATAAAGCGCTTGCTTGGGTGCCGTTGTAAACGCAACACAATATGAACGTACTTTCTAAAGCGCTAAAGTGCTTTGTTATATGAAACGAACTCCATTAATACCTCGATTCCGCACGTGTCGTTAAGTGTATTAGACAAGTATAAACTTTATCACAAATATATAAAGTATAAATTAGAATGTTTAAATTTATCTTAGTATAGAAACAAACTTTCGCGTTTAAATTTCAACTCGTTATGTTAGATTACGAACTCGACTAGGTCGAATGCCGTTTTGAGGTCGTTTACGCTGTAGATAGACCAAAGTACTGCACCAATGATAAAGGGAAGCATGAGTAATTTGCTCGACAAGGAATGCTTAGTCTGAATGCATAATTAAAATATTTACAAACCGGATTATAAATCCTTATAAGATGTTTCGAAATTATATTGTATATACAAAATAAATTAATGCAATGCAAGGAATATTTATACACCTATTACTAATATTGGTGTGAATGGTTATGAATGGGATGGACAATGACATATTGTTTTTTTTAATTTTACGTCATGATAATAAGCCATGTTAAACTTAGAAAATAAAAGTTTTATAATAAGTTTTATATTTATTTACATATGATTTATTTATTTATGAATGTTTGTGTCCTATGCGTTTCTACTATCTACTAATATTTAATCGATTGTAATGACACTTTGGTAAGGTGTTCTGCGTAAGGCCATGGCCCAAAAAAATTCTCCAAAGATTTTTCTCTTAATCTAAGGCAAACTCCTTCAATTTAAACGTTCTATGTCAATCGTTATTCCAATCTTGCAAAGCCGGGTCGGGTAGTTAGTTAGCTATTTTATTTTATTTTTATTTATTAATACAATTTGTAAGTTAGAATCTATAAGTATAGTATAGTATATTTGTAAATATTTATTACTGGTGTCAATAATTAATTGTACGCTGTTGTATTTTTTTTTCATAATTTTAGAACACTATTCAATTCTTTTGTTTATGTTTGTTAAAAAAATCTGTCTCAGTTAGGTAGATATTAATACCATTAATTTTATTAAAAACAAATACTAAATTAGTTAATCATAGTGTTTATTTAACAAAGTGAGTATTCATTGAAACCTTCCATTTTTTGTAGTTAAAATAATCGTGGAATCTTTTCTTGTTTTTAATTCTACTACATAACATATTATGTATATTTATAACATTTTAGTTAAAAATAATAATATGACGTGAATGTGTAAAAAAATTTAAAACAAAAGTTATTCAACTACTATGAACATCTGTTTACATAGTTTTCATTTACATAATTCTTGTACCTACCTATTTATAATTGAGCCGATTACAAATAAAATTGCTTTGATTAGCTTTGGGTGACTTCAGTAATATTCTATCTAATTATAATTTTATATATTGCTATTACTAAACTTTTTTTGAAATATGTAATAATGAAAAACATTATTATAAGCTACGTTTTAAGGTGTAACGTGCAAGCAAATTATTAAAGTGAGTTTTTGTACTAAAAAAGTTTTACCTACTTATTGCCATGACTGGGGAAATAAGGTATGCAATTAAGAATTCCAATACTGAAATCGGTTTATAGGCGGAAGGAAATCTTGAGCAATTTTAGGCACTAAAGTAAAATGATTTGATGCATGTTTAATTTCTTATCAGCGAGACTCAAAAAGGGATTATCTCGTTTACACTTTCATCAGTTATTTAATGACCAATACAATGCAATAACAAATGAGCAATGCTTCGTAAGCTGTGTTCAGTAGTGCTATTCTATAACAGCTTACTTCGTATCTCATATATGGTAAGTTCCGACTTAGTGTAAGTGAGAATAGCTCTACTCGTAATTAAGACGAGATGTATAGCAGAATTATTAATTTCGCAAAGTACTGACCATTTAAATACATACATTATTTAAATAGATTTGTGGAATGACAAATTGGCTATAAGTAGTCACTACCTCATGAGCTCAATGGCATCCGAGGAGGGCACTGGCGCTGTAGGAAATATTAACCCAACCTTACATCGCCAATGCGCGACCAACCTTGGTATTTAAGAAGTTATCCCTTATGCCTGTAATTACACTGGCTCACTCACCCTTCAAACCGAAACACTACCGTAATACGTAATGCTGTTTTCCGGCAGAATAAGCGATAAATGGTGAATGTGGTACACCAAATTATGTTTAGTAAGATATATTAAAATACGCCTGCGTGAGAGGGGAGAGGCAGATGTTAGGTAGCCTGTGCTATATAAGCTGTCAATATTTCAAATTTCATCCATATCTAGTCAGTTATTTTTGTGTGAAAGAGTAAGAAAGATCCATCTATCACATTTACAATATTAGTATGATAACATTCTTATTATGTTTAAAAATCTACATACGGTTTCGCGCTCCATTTTCGTACTGATCTCTAAAAGAAGTTAGTGGGCAGATCAACTCTTATGATGATCTAAGTTACCGGGTGAATGTACTCCGTCTGTTCTTTCGGATGACGCCATCTTCACACAAACGAATACTAATTACCTCTACAAATGTTATTGTATCTTCCACGTTGACAAGGAGGCAACGATATAATAATTCTTATTTTATTTACATTTTTGTTTAAGTTTTTTTTTGTTTTTTTTTTTGTAATATGCGACCTCCTTTTATGGAAGTTCATTCGTGTTCGAATGAATGAATTGTAGTTGTAGTGGTTTTATCACTTACTATTGTTGTGCTGGCACTCATCAACAGAAAATATGTCCAAATTTTAAATTTATTTTAATAACAGTTCATTCAAAAAATGCAATTTTTTAGCGCTCGTTACAAGAAATACAAATTGTTAGATGTTATATTTTACTGGGCCAGCTTAGATAGGTACCACCCACTTGTTACTCTACCGCCAAACAGTAATACTATATATTATTGTCAATTTGAAAGGTGAGTGAACCAGTGTACAAGCTTAATTAAAAGTATTTTAATATATGTATAATTGTATAACAAAAAAAATCTTCTCAGTGCACCTTAGGTATAAAATAATCTTATATATACATATGTATTTAAAGAATTCTACAACTCATTAACACCGACTCACCATCATAACCTTGGTTTATAAAATTAGAAACAAGTTTCATATATATTATTTTCAAGATAATTTATTTGTTTACATTTTTCATGTTCTAAAATCATGATATTTAGTCGTACGTTATTATTGGAATTTCATATTCTAATAGAATAAACGTTTTGATTTCGCTTAACGTATCTTTGATGAGACACTGAGTATGTATGTTTTCGATTTTTTATCTAATAATGATAACGACGCCAATTTCCTCCGTTTCTAATTTTTTTTACTCTTTTAGTTTTCATTGAATTATAAATAAAATAATTATAAATGTAAACGTTAATTTGTTATTTGGTACGCTCTCAAGGTTTCATCATGAAATTTTGCATACAGATTAAAAGGAGACGAAGGAAGCTGCGGGCAGTAACAAGTTATAAATAAAGTAACTATACTTAAATATGTTTAATTGTGCGTCAAATAAATAGCACCCTGACCAACTTTCAGTAGTTGCTTATGTTACAAATTGTTAGTTATATTCATGTATTGTATAAATGTGATAATATCTCGGTTTTTCCTTACCGATAAGTTTTCTTAGTAACATTTACATATTTTAACACTTCCTGTTACAAGTGTGAACATCTAAATCGCGAATTTTCTTAACTTTGCGAAGCCTTTTAGGATCTTTATCGCCCCCCCCCCCTGGGACTACATTTTTCCGCAGTAATTTTACCAAAAATATATTAAAAATATAGTTAAGCATGTGCTTGCGACTTTAATGAAATATGTATTATATATAAATATATATAGTATATTTTTCGTTTTTAAACATCGCTTTTGTAAACATATTACGCGAGAAATTGAAGGTAAGTAGAAGAAGGTGTAATACAACTAAAATCAGATTTTAAGTAAATGTCAGTTTTATGTTTTTATCTTATTCGTGTACACAGGCCCTGCCTACATTACGTTTATAGCTCTTAAAGTTTTAATACGTGAGAGCTGATGGTACCATGATGTATAGTGTATGTGTGATGTATTTAAAATATTTATTAATTTAACAAATTCAGCAAGTTCAAAAACGCGACATTAAATCTTTATCCACTTATGCATTCAATTTTCAATTCTAGGATCATTTATACAAGATAAGTAATCCTATATTCTTCTTTTTTTCTTTATATTTTAGTATTATTGATCTATCGAATACTAGTTATATCGAGTAATTGATTATCGAGTTTCACTCGGGTTTATTTTTGCCAAACCAAGCAATCTCACGATACTCACTCTATACTTGATAAAGGACTATACTCGATAAGGGTTTATTAAGGTTTGAAATGCGGCAAAACGTTCAAACGTCAGAGTGATATACTCATCAGTTCCAGATGTTATATATCAAAACAAAAAGTCCTTTAAACCAGCCCAAACAACCAGCATGGAAAAAAATCTTTAAGATTAAATTAATAATTATATAAATCATTAATCGCTTACTCAGCACTATAAGTCAAGCTATTCAAGCGATAAGTGTAAAAATTTCCGAGTCGATTATCGATTAACAAACAATTACATGGCTCAACTCTATTAATTATGTATGTCTAAGATACATAAACCGTGATTGCCCAGTGGTTATAACACGTGTATCTTTGACGAAGATTGTGGGCACAAGCCCGGCAAGCAACATTGAGTTTTGGTGTGTTTTATTTGTATTTATAATTTACCTCGTGTTATGTAAAGAAAATCCATCATGAGTGTCACAGGAGTAATGGTGTATTCACCAACTTGACTTGGAGCAGCTTGGTAGAATAGACTCCAAATTTTCTCCTTAAAAGTACAACCTTAGTTCAGTAGCAGGGACTCTTTATATATCGGGATATTTTTTGTAGTTTATTTTATTATTTATTCATACTAAACATAAAACATTATGAAAGGCCTTACTAATACACACGTAGCTTAGCGGCTGTTTAGTTAAAAACTGTTTTCGCTCTTTCTGTTATCATTACTTCACATTTGCAAGAAGAAGACCCCGTTATATATAACGTTATAACTAAACTAACAAATTACCCACGAAACAACCTTTATAAGTAAGGACGTAATACTTATTAAGTATTCATTTAAGTAAGTACTTATTTAATTTACGTATTATTATGAATAAGTATTCACAATATTACATACACGACTGACATACATTGCATTAACAGATTATTGCACTGGAACAAATAATGTTATATTTATTATAAAATGTTTAGCTGATTACGATTAACAGCGGTAGAACATTTACAGTCCGTTACTTAAATAAAAAAATAAATAACAATATAAATAACACGTATTGTTCATTAGGTGCACCAGTTAATTTCATTTATTAAAACATTAATATAAACACACAAAATCGAGCAAGGACGAGATATGAGGGTGAATCACTCGTCCGCATTGCCGAAACGGCATTGATAAGAATGCCTATATTTGAGCAAAAAATTTACAGCTGACTTAAGTCAACAGTTTCCGTGAGTCATGTTTTGTTTTTACAAATCTGGTTATTCGAATTATAAATAGAAATTTAGTTCTCTAATGAAAGTAGCTGTAATTTAAACATTATCACTTACATAGTAATAAAATGTTATCCGTTGACTTTATTTGTAATTATGTTTACTTTTCTAAAAAATGTCTATAATTAGGTCGGATATGAGGTATAAAATGTATATTGATTTATACAGGTTAGCTGTGAAAGCGTAACAGACAGATAGACAGAGATATTTACTTTCACTTTTATAAAATTAGTATAGATTTTAAATTTATTTTTATAAAACTGCATGAATATAAGTACGCTCTTGACTGCGGCTTGATCCACTTAAATTTTAGTGTTTCTCGTTACTTCGTTAATGAAATTATTCTTATGTAATTGCATATAAACTACAAGCTTTAATTATTTTTATAGCTTTATTCATAGTTTTAAAAACAAGTCAAGAATGGTCAGTTGTTAACCAAAGATCGTGTTTAAAATCCGTAAAAGCCCCACTGGGTTTTCATGCGCTTTACTCTCCGTAAATTCATCTCATAATCGTAAAAAACATTGGCATGCTCCGCATGAATTGCTGCCACATGTGTTATACTGCACTGCAGCGTGGTGCAATAATCTCTAAAACTTATTCTTAAGAGAGGCCTTTGTCCAGCAGGACGTTCGCTTTTGTATACTTTTATTTATTTCATGTGATAATATAGGAAAATGATTATATGTTTTCATTACATGTGAAGAATTAACAATTGAATTAGAAAAAGTACTAGCTCTTAACTCATTTTAATTGTTTCAATTATTTGTTTCTGCTGTTATTTCAACGGACCTCCCGAACTTTATATCAACTATAAAAGATTTCGAAGACAATTATAATAATATGTTCTGTTTAAATTAACGCAATATACGTCTATAGATCTTTATAAAATCTTCTCTGTGTGTAGATTACTAACTATTACTGGCGCAATAATCATAAAAATTAGTCGCGTATACACGAGACGACTTCCCTTTTTTGAAGTTGGTTAATGATTCACACGCTCCTTTATTACGCCGGGTCGTATGAACGAAGCGTTCACGTGGAATAATGACTCATTTTTGACACAGGTGTTACACGTTCGACGTTCCGTTTTTTTCGTCAGTCATGCACATATGTTTCAGTATAGGGGAGCATGAATACAGAACACCGAGTTCTTATAGCTTGTATTAACGGCTATACAATATTCGAAAAGCCAAATTATTTTCGGTGTCAGCACCATAAAGTTTAACAACGCATTTTATGTAATTATATTTTTATCGTGCCATGTTAATACAATTTGTCAATACATATAATCTTATATTTCTATCAGATACGAGTAACACTTTTTAATTTCTTTACTTCACAATTACAAAGAAAATATTATCTACTGTTTTTTTTTTCGAGTTAGTTCTAAGTCGTCTATTAACAATGTGACCACTTTTTGTATGTATTGTTATCATTCCAAATGTTTTGCTTATCGGAGCTCAGACGCTTGTGTTAAATTTGTTGCATTTATATGATAACATTGTAAGCTTACAACGTTCCGAAAATATGCATGATCGTCATTTTTACGTCAGCCGGTGGAAGCCTTTGTGACGCATAATTCCCGGCATAGCAATACGCGATTCAGATGCGAAGGGGTTTCCCTTAAAATCTCTGATGATTTAATGAAAAAACAATGAAGAGTAAGAGGTTAGAAGTTCAATGAGTAATAGTGTTTACATAAACGCTAACGTTAACGACTTTATTAATATTGCTTTGTCATCGTAATTAATTTTGAAAATAAATATAAGAATAATATGTTTATTTAAATTGAATGATATCTCCCAGTGACAATGTTTCATCTTTATCTTTTAAATATTTGATCTCTGTTTTATGTTTTTCCCCTTTTTCTTCGTCGTTTAACTAAAGTCACGTTTATTATCAGTTGTAACAACCGTTATCAATGTGCAGCAAAATTAACCTTTAAACATTAAATTGATATACATATATTTTATAAAATGGTTACCTTAAGTAAACTCTCTTATGGACACAAAAAATAAAGTAATTTAAAAAAATCTGTGTGTATGAACCGTGAGGGACCTACAGATTTGACGAATTTAAATGTACTCCTTTTTATCTTATATTATATATGGAATTATTAATTTCTCATTTTTGATTTTATGACCATAACTTGTCCTTAAATTGTGTGCACGACTCTAATATTATACACAGCTATTTAACGGACTTAGGTAATTTTTTCCGTATATGTGTGTATGTTTTCAGATAGTGTCTGAATCTGTCGTAATTTGTGCTACTTTTACTGGAGATAAACATACTATACAAAGGTAGTAAATTATAAATACGTTACTAAAATAACGCTTAAATATAAAATATTATGATACCATTATTACGTAAGGACTTATAAATGTAATCATTTTGTTTATTACAAGTCCATTAATTCAGAACAAAAAGCTCCGCTTTTGATTCATTATTCGCATATGTACAGTTTCTTATTCCATACAATGAGCAATTACGTTTGAAATGAGATAAAGCATACTTCGCAACGTCATCAAAATTTTATAATTATGATGACAGGAATATTATTCAAATAGACAATTATTATACCATATGCATGTCAAACTTAAATCAATCGTATAATAGTTTCATTCAATCACTGACACACCCCTTGCATTGTTTGTCGTATGACGAAGCTGTCTAACTAGCGGGGATGAAGCCTTGAGTCATATCCTGACTCACTGAGGGGCTATCACACGCAACTGATGATTAATTCAATGACTTATTGCATTGTAATCACTAATTGTATAATTATGAATGGGAATTCGATGTCAGGAAAATTCTGAGCACGATTATTTTCTAGAGTAATTGTGATTCAATTGTTATTTCAATGTTTTATTTAATTGTATTGTTCGAAAGTGAATTAATTAATTAGAAGTTACTCATCGAACTCTCTATATATATTAAGAAAGCATTTTAACTTTCCTCGTTTTGACTAGCAAATTCAAACGGGAATCTACTTGACTTCCACGCACGAAAATTCTAATACCGGATTCATACGGTTCAATTTTAGTCGAACAAAATTTGTTTATCAGCAGCAAATTGAATGTAAACTGAAAATGACTAATTTTAATTGTATCAAAAAGTAAAGATAATAAATATTTGTTGAAACAGTTTTCGTTCCTTCAATTTGATTGAGTTCAGATGATTTAAAGGACTTTCAAAACCTTTGGCCGAATACTGCATTTGACAGTTTTAGATGCTTTATACAAAGACTAGAATAAAATGTTTAAATTGTTATCGACGAAGCACTTAACTTATATAATTATACGCACTCCACTCCTTTAGTTTCGTCAAATGCAAACAGTAACTACAAGCACAAAGGTCATATCATCTTAGTTCCCCAAGGTGGGCGCATTGGTAATGTAAGGTTTGGTTGATATTTTTTAAGGCATTACCTATATTATATAAATAAATAAAAAAACAAAAAAAGACCCTTTACTTACTTCTAATGTAAGAAATAACAGACATAATACTTTCGAGGTACTCAAGATGCAACATAAAGCTGCTCATAAATTAATGAATATTGAGAATCATCAACTTTATAATTGGACATAATCGAGAGGGAATAAAATCACCTTCAAAATTACTATATAAAATTAAATAAGTATGTGACGAGTGGTTTTATTCAATTAATTAAAAATATCAATAGTATTAATTTAATAACTCCACGAAGACGAGGGAACGCATATCAAATTTAAGGACATGCTTTTATAACATTAAAGCACTTATTATACTCTTGAGTAAACATGAGTCAGAGAATTTTAAAAGTATCATTTAAAGCATACGTGGAGGTCTGACTGAGTTCGTTGCTCTTGGAATTCTATCTCACTTAATAGAATATACCAGAATGATCACCTGATAGTAATAACATAATAAATACTTTTTACACCGTTAAGAGAAGTTTTAGGGCTAATTCAGCAACACTGCTCTACGATGCAGACGTGTCAGAATTTCATCTGATGTTTGCATTATATTTTACTTCATCGCAATGCACAAGATAAATTTTAATTACAAATTAAACACATGAAAGCAGCGAATTTAATTCCGCAATTTTTAATAGAATTCAATCATGTTAAACTTCGTGTTCATGTTCAATTGCGTTAGATTGTCTTTAACACAAAACTTTTCAATATATTTAGTGTTTACTGTAATGAACTATTAAAAACATATGTTATTATACATATTTAGACAAAATAATAAATCAATTATAATTATTCAAAGTCATTGTCTCTAAGTTTAAATTATTATTAGTAACTTCGTAAAAACCTTAACCACTTACAAAAGATACGTGTCAGATAAAAGACCTTCTGGTAAAAACGTCTGAGCTGGGATCCAAGACGGATAAGATAAAAACAATATCGAAGTGTTAAGACCATGCATCCAATTGTTATAAACAACAATGTGTTACTAACCTAATCCAAGTTGAATGACTCAGTGACTCATTCGTATTACTATCTGTATTCTGTATTACCTACATTGCTCTTGAAAAGGTTATCGCAAACCTCAAAGGGTTTAACTTGTAAATTAATCATGTATATTAATGTTATAATTTAACTTTACCAATTAATACTTTTAAATTGTTTACTAAAAACATTAAAAATTAAAGCATATTACTCAACACAAGATTACAAAGATGACAAATTAGCGTGGACTTTGTTGATTTCCAAGTAAGATATATTTATATATGTTGTTGTATTTGATTGACATTATAATTGAAATGATGGAAAAGAATGTTTATCGCCGGTTTTTCCCGGAAGAATCTACATTCCAAACCGATGTTAGCTTTACGTCTAATATAATCCAATAAAATGACAATTCAAAAGTAGACTACTTGAATGACGTATAATATTTTGATTTATTGATTTCGACTTAAATGTTAAACATTATTTGGAAACTATAGCGAAATGTATTACAAAAGACGGTGTGAATAACTTGACATTTATCTATAGTATTACAAAATGTTTTAATGCATTAATTTGCGTAGACTACATAAATGTATTAAGCTTTATTGTTTTCAATTACACTTCTAGACATTGCAAATAATTTAACAGATACGTTTATTAACAGTTTACTAAATAGCTCAGTGGATAAAATAGAACTTGATAATGAAATTTTATTTTTATGATTAATCACCTGATTTGTGGTGTAAGGCGTTAGAAAACCCGATCATGATCAATATAAAATTCTTCCACACATGTACCTAGTACTCCGCTCTGGAACAGCGTAGAACAACAAGCTCTGAGCCTTCTCCTTAAGAATATCAGGGTTCGCTCGGGAGTAGAACATATAATAGTAAGAGTTTATAATATTATCCTTATTCAATGTTACGGTTTTACTTTATTTATCGACAAGATTGTAGATCTTCAGTAGTGTCTTCTCAAAACGTGACGACACCGGTTGTCATCATCATGGACAGGACTCGTTTAAATCAAGTTGCTATCCTTGTATATCGTCGTCCTTGTATATTGTCGATGAATAGAAAAGTGAAACTGGATTATTCAATAATATTTATGTGTGTATTAAAAAAACAATAGCCTGTAAATGTCCCATTGCTGGGCTAATGGCCTCCTCTCCTTGTGACCACCATGCCAGTTCAGTATATAGTGAATACACATGTGGAAGATTTTCATCCGATCCATGCTTACCTCACGATGTTTTCCTTCACCAAGAAACACGAGATAAATTATAAACACAATTAAGCATATAAAAATTCAACGCATGCTTGGTTACGAACCCGCGATCATCGGTTACTAATCACGTGTTCTAACGACTCGTTCGTCTCGGTTTTTTTATTATCTTTTAATTATTTTTAATTACTTTAATATTAGTGTTTATTTTACTGATATAAATAACTTAGTATATAGTGATTCACAGTGTATTTTTAGAATAAACTAATTATGGTCAATTATCTGCAAGTCATCGGGTATTCCCGTTCGTATAGTGATTTTCCTCCTACCCATATTCTTTTTGTAGGGATATTCTATAAGAACAAACTCGAAACTCACCGCAGAAAACAGTCGTAAATGTCAGAAAGTGATATGCGACACTGACCATAATAATTATAAAATTTCAAGAATGTACTCATCAAAATTGTATATCGCCATAGGTCTTTTATCAACAGCTGTTTCTGAGCTGCTGACTCTCCTATATGTTATAGAAATTAGAAATATTATATGTGTCACAAGAATTGTGTAATATGATACTTATTATTTATTTTACGAAGGCAAACGAACTAATTCGGTACTTGTAGTGTCGTCAATTTTTAAATAAATAGTTCATGAACTCCAAATATGGATTATTTAATTTTACCTCTAAAATAATAAATTACATACATTTAAAATAAACATATTTTTGAACCGATTTTACCGCTCTAGTGCTTCTTATGTCTTTAATACGCCGGCGAGTAAAGGTCAATGCCTTGAACAAACCCTACCACAGGTAAAATTAAAAAAATAACTATATTAATTGTGATAATCTGTTATTTTTGTTAATTAATTTTTTTTTATAATCTCATACGTAACTACTAAAGGGTGCAGGGGAAGTAAAGAGATATGGAATATATAAAATTGTTCTGGCTTCCAATTTAAGTCAAGAAACTTTCATTTCGCCTTGGAAAAAACGTAAACACCTGTAGTACAGGACTAGGGTTTGTGTCCCGTTATGTCTCATGTCTCAAAGTCCCGGGACTTAAGCCACAGTTTAATTTATCCTCTTTCTATGTGTGTGAGTAATGGGAAAGGCAGATGGTATACCTGATAGCGTTAGATACAAAAAAATATAAAAGTAAGGTTAACTACGCCAGATGCGCTGCAACGATAGCACCTTGACGTCATTAAGTTTTTTTTTTTTTATAATAGGACCATATAGCAAGATGTTAAATGTTTTAAAATTTATACACGCAGTAAAGAAACCACTTAATATCTGATATTGATTAAGCACACATAATTATGTGTGCTTAATCTAAATTAATTAATAATAATCTAAATTAAAGCTATAATTATAGCTTATAAAGACAAATACTATAAGGTATAACTGTAATTGTTTTGTCGGTGTGTAAATCGGTCTGGTGGTTTTTGAGATTTGTATATCGTTACGAACCTCTTAGATATTATAATAATATATTCGATTCTTACTTAATATATAGTTAGTAAGTACTTAATATATAGTTAGTAAAGTTTAATTTCAGATTCAGGAATGTTTAAATAGTTTTAGTTACTTATTTTCAAATTCGGAATATGTTACTTTTATTTAATTACCACTCGAGAAGTACAATTGAATAACCTTACAAATAACGCAAATATCTACTTGGATTTATTATGTAATTTTTTATTGTTTTAGACTTACTGGAAACCAATTTCTGAATGTGAATTTACGCAATATTTAATGTTATTGTAGTTTTTAATATAATAATAGTATAAATTGATATTTAATAGTTAAAAGAATATTCGGTCCGTTGCACGGACGCTTAGGACAATTGTGGCGATCCTGATCGACAAAACATGCAAATCACTTTGTGGTACTTGTAGGGTTTTTCGAAAGGAATGTCGATTTGTTACATATAAGAAAAATCAAATAAAATTTATCAAAATTAATGTAATATATGGATGATAACAACTGAACTAGTTCTATAAAATAGATTTATCATTTGCTCATACAAAAAATAAGAACAACAGTAATTTATAAAACTAAATTTTAGCTTGTAATGAATTATAATAAAATGTAAGATAAGAACTATTGATATTCCCACGGCTGCCATTTGCCGTCAAACTGTTATACACAATATTCTATAGCTAAACAGCAATACTTAACATTGTTGCGTCCTGTGAGCCAGTGGAACTACAGGTACAAGGGACATTACATCTTCTTTCCCAAGGTTTGTTGCGCATTGGCGATGTAAGAAACGGTTAATATTTCTTACATCGCCGATGTCTATGAGCTGTAGTGACCACTTAACATCACGTGGCTTATTTACATACAAAAAAAGCGGTTCTTTCATTATTAAGAAGAAGGCTTAGAATTTATTCTACCATGCTGCTTTTGCGTAATATATGTATGTTTACAAGCAAGAAATGATTTCAAAAGTAATAACGGAATTCAAACCAATTTTCGATTACGATTACGATTCACGTTTTCTTTCAACCAGATCTATCTCGTCTCGAAATCATAGAATGCCTTTATTAGTATGAACCCTTTTGAGGGATATCGCAAATGTAAAATTTGATCTATCTAAGGATAGGAAATTTATATAATTCTTTATTACTTTTGCGGCTCTATGTACTAAAATAATTTGGGTATCTTGTAATACGACTTAAAATGACGAGACTTTTTATGTAACTAACTGGAAAAATTACCAAAGATTTAGCCATATATACATATAAACAGTACATGCAACGCATTTCGGATTATTTATCTTAAAATTTTTATTTTTACATATGTAG
Organism: Nymphalis urticae; assembly: GCA_905147175.2. NCBI lineage: Eukaryota > Metazoa > Arthropoda > Insecta > Lepidoptera > Nymphalidae > Nymphalis > Nymphalis urticae. The sequence continues at coordinate 7,380,587 of LR989998.1, read as the reverse complement.
CTATTGCTTCACATTGTGCAAAAAGCACGAATTTCTTGTACTTGTATATATTTAATAAAATTCAACATAATTTGTTTTTTTAAATAGTGAGGTCATTCAATAAAAATTGACCTTAACGCATGACTAATATATATGTATCATTCTGAAATGGTGATTTTTCTTATAATTTTAGTCACGATTAAACCACAATGACTATATAACAAGCTTCTTAAAAAGTAGTAGCTATAATTAAACTAACGCTAATATCTGCATCGTACCTTGTAGATAATGAATGATAATGTATGAATCATACACTTATAAGATAGCGATAAACATTACAATTATCGGCTGATGAAGAAGGTCAATAGTATACTATGTTTTAATAATATGAAATACAGGTTAAATATAATAAAACAAAGAACCAGACACAGAAACATTGAAATTACTTATTATGGGTACGATATAGATAAGATATACCAACATAATATATAAATAAAAATACTAGATATTAGAATTTTTTTATACTGTTTTCATGCAATTAACCACAAACGAACAATCGTATTTGACTACTGAACAAAAATTGGCAAAACGATAAAACTATGTCATCGTTTTTAAACTGGCCGCTACTCACAAAGGCTTAGTGGTAAGGTAGAAAAAAATATATAACTTTTTTAAATAATGAAATTTAATCTGAAACGTGAAATGTGAAATGAAAAATCAAAATAATTTTTAATTCATATTGCTAAAATAATTAATACTAAAGACAATTTACCTTAAAGACAAGAAAAATTAGACATATTATGGCAAGCGTGCTCTATCTTAGATTTCATCAGAACTTAGGTCGATTGAGGTCGATTGCATGCTTATAATCCATAAAAAAAGAAGAAATTTTTAGGTTACCTAAAAGGTAATACTTTTCTGAAAACTAATAAAATCAAAAACATATATATTTCAATACTAAGGTATCCTTTAACAGCTATTAATATTACCAACATTCTCATTAAATGATCACTATAAAAGGTATATTTATTTTATTAATTAATTAATTTAACTTGAACATAAATAATATATACCATAGTAACAACAATAGTATTATACTGTGTCGTAGCTACTGACGCCCTCCAATTCGACAGCACATTTATTTATTATTTCATAATTCGTTCATATTGTAATGTTTTACAGTCATTTAGATACTTACTTTAGGCGCTGATATCTCGTGAAAGGAGCTCGGGCGCGGTGCTGGGCCGGCGGCGACGCAATCTACAGGAACGCTGTAGTCTGCACAGAGAGCCGCCTGGAACAAGGAAATAAATATTATTTTTTTTGTAATATTTACTCTTCAACTAAAAATTTTGAAATATATTGCTTGATTAGGCTAAAAATGTTTACAAGGAATATAAGTAGAATTATTTTTATATAATATTTTTAATACAATTTTTGGGGTCAATGCCAGACATTATTTACTAAAAAAATATTTAATTATAAATGTTATATTCTTATATATTAAGAAAGTAGGCCATAGGCTGTTACTTGCAGGGCAAGTTGTTAAATAAGACAGCGCCGTTTTACAAAAAAATGTGATGTACCCTACTTTTTCACCCTTATCGCCCTTTAAGGATTTCATATTTCATCTATTTTCTTAATTAAATGTAGGTAATCAATAAATTATAGACAAAACAATGAAGCTAGATAATTATTAAAATATATGTTTAATTTATCTCTTTCTTATTATTCGAAATACATCAGGTTTGTTGTAAAAAAATAAAATTCTTAAATGTGGTAACCCGACAAAATTAAATGTTAGGAATGCGAGCCTATTTGGGGGTAATATATGTTTCAGGGGCTCCTATTTAATATCTCTCATAATTGGTTTCGAAGCACCATCGGTATTCAATTTAAAGAGTAAAACAAACAAATCGGGGCAGCTAAGTATCGCTCAAAACCAATAAAAGCGCGGGGCCTAGAACCCCATTACAAGAAGCTGAGATTAATTGGACGCAATTATCTTTTTGTTTTGCCTTAAAATTAAATCGTCTTTTAACATTAATTATAACCTTGCTTAGTTTAACTGCTAAAAGCTTCACTAATTTACGTTTCTATGTATTACATCTATCATAAGTTATAAACGCCTTGATTGAACTTGATTTATAATTTAAAGTTCATTTAAGGTAATATTTAAAATATGTTGTAAAATCTTCACTTTAAAATCCTTTGAGAGAACATTTTAGATTTCGTCAATAATTTGACGGCTAAGTCAATAGCTGTGCTGTTATGACGCCGCATACTTCTGATATTGAGTTATGCAGACAGGCTGCAGATGATGGGCTTCTATATTAAACGTCTGGCTATTTCTTAGTGACTGGAAATATTATCATATGAACGTAATCACTAACGCAAAATCTCTTTATACCATAATATATATTGCATATATTAACAAATTTTTGTCAAAGAATTTTGTAATTATATACTATGTTATAAAGGTATTATAATTTTGACGTAATATAATATAGATTATGCTTTAACTTATATAAAACGCATACGGTATTTATAAAGGGATACTGGACATATTTCAATGGTGACGTAAATTAGACCCCTCCACGATGAAGGGAATATGCCTTTCTGAAACACGTTGAGCATTCCTTAACAAATAATAATTTCCATTCATTTAGAGTTAAACATATCATTCGTATTACAATATATATAGGTATGATACAAACTATAATACAATCGTAGAACGCTAAGATTTTCCAACATTTCATTACTCCTCCCACAAAATCTCTCACAATAGACAATATTGCTATAACGAGTAAAAATATTGCAACGACGCCGCTCAAATCTCAACAGCTGGATCTCAATGAAAGCATTTAATAAAAACGAAAAAAAAAATCTTTTCATCCGCAAGTTATGTTATGATAAAGAACTTCGGGATCTCCCAAACAATTCCAGTTTTCTTTCATAGTAAATCAAGTTTGTCCTACAAAAGGCACGTATTCATAGTCCTTTCATCGTCTCCCCAGCAATCAGATTATCATAAGTCACAGATCAGCGGAGCGTGGAGATAAAATTATCGGCGACAAAGGGACGGTTAATTGTTGTATACGGTTCACTGCACTAGATGACAAAGTTGTCTAATTTTTATCGAAACATTTCAAAAACATAGCATAAGCAATTTTAAGCATTCTAATTTTGGAAATAACTTTTGAAAAGACAATTGTAGGCAACGAGCCCATTTATTATGGCAATATTTGATAAAGTATCTTGACCCTGTTTGGACAATTAAGTATGAAAGTGCTCGAGGTATTTTGATTCTGCAAAACAACCGATATCATTTAATCTTATTGATTTTTGCTGAACGCTGACACGGTTGATTCATTGATCGCCAACTATGACGTGACTCGTATAATGGTGTGGAAAACTTTGTATGGTTTGAATATTCATTGAATAAAAAGAATCCGTGTTTTATTTTTATACATACACTTAATATTTATACATTTGTACCTACAAAGTATCAATACTGTAAGTATTGAATTTACTTAAAGAAATAGTAATACATTATTAAATTATTTATATTTTGACTAGCTTGTGACTTTGTATTTAAAAAATATGTTTTCGTACTTTATTGCATTACTGATAAAATAATATAATGAAATTATTACCCAAGCTGTCAGTTCCTGTTTCATTCTCTTTCTCTATACAAGGACAAAACAGGTTTTTTAAATCACATAAATAAGTTATTTATATTTTTATCAAAATATTTAATTTGAAGTTCAGTGGTTTTAATAATGAGTATAACGGATTTCTCTAACGGAGTGCACTCAAGATATTGAGAGGGACTTTAGACCTCTTTAATACTATTTTTGTTGGTGGTAAGTTGTCTCTTGTGCCTATAGTGACACTGGGTCACTCACCTTTATAGTGGAACAACAAAACTTATTGATGAGTACGAGGTACCTTCTCAGACGGAAGACACATACTATTATCGGTTTTTTCGTATAACAGAAGTTGGTCGTGATAAAAAATTACAAATATGTAAAGGATAATAGTTAACCACATATAAATAAAATCAAATTGTTCAATCTCTCTTTCAATCCATTTCGTACCCTTTATATATCCTCTATATACAAAAATTCCTTCTTACTAGTTACGTCATAAAATATACATAATCTTAAAATTATATAGACCTAGCAATTTTACCTTCAGTAGATTCAGGTCGGCATTGATATTTCAGTCAACATGATCTTTGATACGAATATGTATATTATAGATAAAAAATATAGAGACTTTAATTTATATGCATACATATATGTATGATTTGTATTCCATAATATTTTTAAAACCCGGTATACAATAATATTAATCAATTTTTTTTTCTTTTTCTGACTAATTGAGCGCAAAATATTCAATGTCACGTATACAAGAGATGACACATATGTATGAGATCAATCGGTTTCAAATTATTTATTATTGTTCTGTAATGCATCGTTTTTTTATATCAATACTTACGTCATTTACTAGAATTCTTGATTGCTATTATACATCCATTATTTATATTATTAATTTATACTTATTGTTATTTCTATCTAACAATACATCGCTTAAATGCTTGAACAAACACCGCTTGTAATCCATGGGTCAACATAAGTCAATGTCACACGTGTTGCCATGTAACATAGGATTTGCTAGTGTGTTTAGAGCCTAGACAATTTAGTTTGGAATTTAGATTAGGGCCTTACACACGAGCTTTTTCAAGAGTTGATTATTTATTGTTTGTTTATTGTATATAATTAAAAAAATTACTTTAAGTTTAAATTAATTTAATGCGGTGGTAATAAAATATAATATCGGACAATAATGTTGTCAATTAATTAATTATACAATATTTGACATAATTAATAACTAACAATAAGTAATAAATAACCATAAAATATATACATATAACCGGAAACATATGTTGACAATGAACTAGTTGACTCGTTTTAAGTAAATTAATCATGTAATCTACATTTTATTTGTTATGTAATAACAATAAAGAATGGCATTAACTTTTTTGTTTCTTATAATAATTTAAATATGTCAGTTACTAAATTATGTATTATAAACACGTCGTCTCGCTACTTATCGCTTTAGTAAACAAACATGGCATCGTAATCCAGGGCTCGATACAAGACATGTCTACACAACCATATCTTAATTCTTGTATGTAGTATGTGAGTACAACGCCTATTATTATGTACGCATACCATATGATCACTCCGCTCTAAAATGTAAGCTAAGCATAATTGTACTTATCTGTAAATTTTGTATAATGTTTAGAATATTATTATGATACAATTAAAACATGAAATAATTTACGATAGCGCTTATTATGCGCGCGCATATTTTTTTATCTGTTAGAAACACGTATCTTAAATATTTCTTAAGTAGTAATTATTGTATGTTATATTAATCATAGTAGATTAAAAATTTAAAGTAAAGCAAATACACTTCAGCTTCCCATTTTGAAGATTTATTTTTAGTTAATATTCAACTTCTTCGTTGTTTTTTTAGTCTCTAATTATACATAAATAAATATAAACTAAGCATTTTTATCATCTGATCTAATCTTCTATATAGTTATATAGAAGATTAGATCAGATATATCCCTTTTTTATATATTAATATATTACATGGTAAAAAATGTAACCAGAGAGAATATAAAAATATTGAGAAAAAAAATAACAATGTTTTTCACAACAAGCAAATTGAATTCGATTGATAATTGCATAACAAACGCCTCAAACCTTCAGCAGTTTTGCTTAATAATTAAAAAATTAATAGCTTTAACACGAAATCGTGTTCCATCTCACATAGTTCAGACCAATTTATTATAATTTAGACAATCGTGTATTTTTTTTTTTATAGAATAGGAACGCGGACGAGCATATGGGCCACCTGATGATAAGTGGTCACCAAACGCTCTTAGACATTGGCTTTGCAAGAAATATTACCCATCGCTTACATCGCCAATGCGCCACCAACCTTGGGAACTAAGATGTTATGTCCCTTGTGCCTGTAATTACACTGGCTCACTCACCCTTCAAACCAGAACACAACAATATCAAGTACTGCTTTTTTGCGGTAGAATATCTGATGAGTGGGTGGTACCTACCCAGACGAGCTTGTACAAAGCTCTACTACCAGTATTAATACACAAATCGACATTAAAACAAAATACCTAGTCATAATTTCAACTACATAACAATATCATTCAACGAACAATTGCTTTATTTAAAAATTAAATAATGTATGGTTAAGTTTATTAATTATTTTTACTTGATGGTAGGGTTATATGCAGTCGGGGTAGGTACCTCCCTCTCATCACTTATTCTACCGCCAAACAACACGGTTTGTTTCTTGAATATTATCGGGCATTAAGAACGAAATGCACTTAGTCTAGTTTATTAGAAATTAGACGCTCGTGTAAAATAATCTGGTTAAGTTTTTTATTATTGATTTCATTTTTATCGATTATAATGTGTATTGTTAAGATAACACTGTCAGGTGAGTGATAAATGTTATCGCAACCGTATTTATTAAAATTTTAAAAATATATATGATCGATATTTATATTGATAAATAATAAAAATTATCGATTTCAACTAGTTACTGTATTGTTTAGATATTACTTATAAAATATATCAAGTTTTTTTTTTATTAATTTTTTCGTGTTATATTTGAGTAAGACGCGTTTACGTTTTTTAATATCACGATTTTATTTATCACGATAAAAATATATTTTACAATTATAATTAATTACTTTCTAGAAGGTAATAAGAGATTGCGAGGAAAGATTATTTTTTTCGAAAAATTACTTCGTAGGAAATATTACTTTAAGAGAATATATAACGAAACCATTATATGATATTATTTACTTTATTAAATAATATAACACTAATGCTTAAATAAAAATCCATATATTATAACAATTAAAAAAAATTGTCTATGAATCTCATATTGTTCCATCTTTAGAATCCAGGAATATATATTTTTTAAGCATACGATAGCCATACCGAATCTACTTCGTTTGGGTAAAATGGACGCACGAAGTCTAACAAGTAAACACACTCACGCATTTATAATATTAGAAAGGATTACAATATAAAAATTCCAAATCAATATCAATTGGGCGTGTATCCAAAACAAAACATACTAAACCCATTAATGATTTTTTTTTTTAATTTAAAATTCGTGAATTAACTAGTTACCCTTATAAATGTGTATTTGATGCCGGCTCGTATACTTGATATATAAGCGTATGTAACATACATGCGGTTGGAGTGTTGTAGGCGGAGGTGCATAGCTGAAATACTAGACCGTCTGAAATTTAATTAACCACCCCATCGATACAGCTAAGCCCTTCCATTAGGTTTAGGTTTAGATAACAATTAATATATAATTTACATACAATCTAATATACGCATAATAAATTATGATGTAAATTTGCTTTATAATATTTTTTTATTAATACTTAATTTTAATTTTGTGTTTTTAAAAGAAATACTATTGCAAGTCAATATGAAATGTGAGGTTATTGATATATTTGTCTTACTAGATATTAACGGATTGTCATTTTGTTTTCTTAATTTATCCCTATACAAAACGCGGCAAGCTAATTTTAAGTATTTTTAAATTGTATTAATATGAAAATTCTCTGGATGAAAAATGAACAAGCGCTTCAGTCAGCGGCGATAAGGCTTTAATTTTTCAAAGACATAATTGACTTACTTCAATGTTTACCGCGGCGCTGTTTCCATGATATTCCATAAAAATATATACTGTTTCATTACAACTTTAGTATGCAAAGATTATTTTGTTTATATTCTAAATGATTTATGTACACAATAGTGCTATTATCAACCAACCAAGAGATAAGATAGCAACCTTGCCATTTATGTCTTTATTGATGAAGCAATTCACGTTGAAAGCGAGTAATAGATAAAATAACCCAAGACTAGATGGCGCCTTTTTTGTTTTTTTTTAACTATTTGACTGTGACAGCTTGTAAATGACAATGCCATCTTGTAAATGACAAACGCCTTTCAATATAAAGAGAAGGATTGGAGCTTATTTCACGTTGCCGATTTACTGCAAATTAATGGATATATATTTAAAAAGAATTTTATTACATGCAGGCTTCCTTACGATGTTTTAGTTAGTCCCCATTAGATCGTCACCACACACACTGATCGATCGCCACGGTCGTGTTTATCGTGCATTATAAATATGCTTTTTGTTCTTCGGTTATAATTACAACCACTCTAGGGTTCCCGGAGAGATCTCTCGCAAGAGATAAATTATCCTGTGTATATTTCTTTCTCCTATAGTACATAATATGTAAATGAATAATTATGATAAAAAAATCGCAACATTCAACACACATAAAAGTAATAAGTTTCTTTTTATTTGAAATATATAGGGACTACATTGGACCCTGAATAACTAAACGGGTCGCGTCATGAGGTCTTAAGTCAGAGATCCAAAGCTAATTTGTTATACATACATTACAACCCATTATGAGCACGTTCAAAGTGGGAAGTTAAAATATTATATACGAGATATAATATTCATCCATCATTCATTCAATAGTCTTCAAACTATCTAATAATAAATAAAATACCTGCATGCATAATTTAAAGAGTTACGACAAAGCGATCATATCAGTGCAACAATACCGCAGGCCCACAGTCATTTAATTACCTCTTCTAATCCACTTCAATAAACACATAATTGATCCTTATAACTTTTGGAATAAAGAACAAATTCGCTCAAAATTTTTCGGAGAGACGTCGCGTTTGTGTATCATGATTGGATAATGCTTTAAATGGATTACGATGTTAAAGTGCTCGCGGTTGCAATGAGAGTAAATTACTAATGCAGGTGCAGCGCTCCGCGTTTAGTCTAGTCATCAGATGACTTAAAATTTAATAGGTACCGCCATTAAAAATAATATTGCATTTAATAATTTATAAATGCTATAAATCTAGCTTGAAGTCTATAAATATCGTCAACTTGTGTGTCCACGTACTAAGCGCTATATTAATTATTTATAATAAATTTGTTTAAATTTAGTTATTAATAAAAAAAATTATGTCTACTAAAATATTTGAACTTAGTTTGATCAGGGAGTCCTATTCAATAACTGTTACGGTTTGACAGAATTATTGGAGTAAGCTAGTTATTTGTGTAGCAATATTTATTTAAAAAAAACATACCAATTATTTTATTGAGGCCAAGGAATAAATTATTTTTATTAGTCACAAAGGTAAAACTGAATTGATAGAGTATATTTATATTATCTCAGATGTCTAAAAGTATTATATATTGTTTTTTGTCTTTTATATATTATCACGATGATAATATTATTTTATGAAGATTGTTGGTTTCGACAAATGTGTCATTAAAATGATTTGTTACCACAGAGAATAATAACTTAAACGAGATAATCGGATTTAAGCATTTATTATAATTTAACATTCGAGGTATGAAACAGAGTCATGTCCAAAGGGTAACGAATGGAAACAACTTTAATTTCCGTTAAATTAACATTTCGAATGTCGCCAAGGCAGGAAGCGAAGCGCCCTTTGCATTAATACGAGCCTTTGTTAAATGCCTTACCAAACTTGGCTCAATAATTTATAGTATTAAAATACATCCGCATTATAAATGTACGCTTTCTCGGAATTATTTTGTAAAACAGATCTTTGCAAAGCATTTCATTAGCAGATGTATCAAACCATCAATGAAATTAAATTATTTGATTATGATAAATATCTTTGATTTATGATAAAACTGATAAAATCTAATAGTTCTATAAAATCAATATGTTATATATTTTTTGGTTACAGCAAGAAAATAAGTCACATCAACTTTGTAATTGCGATCGTAAACCAACTTTATTTGTTTTACTTCGCATTTATTTTAACTAGGAGACACGCTCATTTGCCAACTCATTAGCAAGTTTGAGCGTACACTGAAAGTATTGAGGCCGTCCGTCTCTTTCCTATCTCATTTAATGACACCGCATCGGGTTCTGAACTTCTACTCCCTAGCCGCAGACCACATTCAATCGAGTCGTGCGTAACCCTAACCTCAGACATCGGGAGCCCTTCAGGGATTCCTACCGAATGGTTTTAATTTCGCAACTGTTGAGAACATGCACAATGTATTAAGGAGATAAGAATGAACCTTGTATAGATTGAATAGAATGCATTCAGCCGGCCGGTATTCATTGAACGGGAAGTTGGATTGTGCTATTCAATGGAGGAAGTATAAATCGATACGTGTATTGATTTAAATTGTTCGCACAGTTTTACAAACTATTTGTAGAATTTATTTGCCTTCTATCATATCATGAACAACCCGAGGCAGTTTAGAGTTGGCATATGCATATTATATTAATTTTAACTCAATCTATAATAATTATTATGTCAATTATATTTAACTGCTTTCTGCTGGTTGGTTGAAGCGCTTAAATTCAATTAATTTAAGCGCTGAAATGTTTTGCATTCATAACTGAATTGGAATTTTGATCTGGAATTCGATCACTTTAGAATATTGCCGTTTACTTAAAGTCATTTGATTGGTCGTAGGGCTCTGTGTACTCCATCCTAAACATCAATAGTTTGTATTGATATATTTCAATTAGAACTACGAGTTAGTGTAATTATTGTGTGAATATAAACAGGCACAAGAGATACTAGATCTCACGGAAGACAGTGCATTGTCAGTCATAAAAAATGTGTATATTTCTTCTATAGCTAGCCTGCAGATCTCGCGGACCAAGGACGGATTTAAATCTCGAGTAGTGGGCAATAAAAGTTATTCAGTAGTATTTCAATAGTATCTTAAGAGTTTGTTATTTAGCAGTTTTCCACTCCCACTTTAAATTTATTACAGATTGAAGATTCTATGCGATAGATTTTATAATTCCAAATACAATGGAAAAGCGTTTAAGCATCTTAGAACGCTATATATATCGTCATATACTCGTACGTAATATAATAATAGAGTGGGTTGGTTTTCTCACCTTATTTCTGGTCATGCGTTTTCGTAAAGCATACTTATTACTAAAACATATTTTGGTTACATTGAATAAAAAGTCCTTAATGCTTCAATACTATTCCTTTACCACTTAAAGCGATCCCTAAGGCTTTTTTATTCTGTTCCCACAGATTCGAGTACAAGATAAAGCGTGAAAAATTATCCATATCATCTGATGATTTAAAAGTGTTTTCTGGTCGGGTAGCTTTATATTTCTCATAGCTCGCAGCAATGGGGCTGTAAGGGCTCGCGTTACATGCATTTATCAACTTGATGGGCCACTAGTCGATATCAGAGGTACTGATTTATTACTGTCAGTAAGTGCCCATCGCGTTTGTATGTTGTAAAATACGGTATCAAATTTATGTGGTGGAAATATTGCATGAACCGTCATTAACATCGACTACGTTCGAACTCAATACCTAATAGTGCAAAGTTGCATATATCAAAACAAAATTAATTATTATTTCAATCCTATTTTATTAATATTATGTTTTTTAATTATTAGATTAATTTGCATAAGCAAATGTTAATAAGTTTAATTGTTAGTACAGTATGGTTTTAGTAGCATCATCGTTTTAAAGTTTAATTGACGCAATAAACTTGGTACAAGATTAAGAAGGTGTACGAACCAACTAGATACACAGGTAAGTAGAAATACTACTTACTTTGTAATTGTAATTCTTCGAGACATATTAATATAATTCAGACATATCCAAGACAATCACCGTCACGGATGTGTAGTAGAAATGAAAATAAAAAACAAAACGTACTTTTAGTTCGGAAATGTTAGCGACAGATAGTCGTATGTGACAGAACTTCAAAGCATATCAGTCTTTTTAATATCAAAATACATCACGACTTTTTCCTGGCACTAAATAAATCACAATGACGCACAGGGAAACAATCCGTGTCAAATTCACTCACTTGCGCGTATGTCATCTTTTTTTTTTGTTTTTTCTTTATTTGAACCCCGTGCACGGATCTTTTTGCAAACAGCCTGTGTTACGCAGCAGACTGTTAACCCTTCAGCGTTTTGTTAGCAAAAGACTACACGTAGCTTGTGCCTTAAAATTTAAAGCCTTCTTAGCAGTTTTATGAATAACGAACACAAACAATTTTTTATGTAACCAAGAATTAATATTATATCACAGAGTAAAAATATGAGAATTATTTCTTCATAAAAATCATAAAATTTAAATAACACATAGAAGCTTAATTCTATTTAACACTACTTACTCTGACACTAAACAATTGACTTTAATAAACAACAAATCAACAAATCATGGATACAAGAGTGCCTATTTTGTTTAATTTTAGTTAATTTGAACAATTTAAAAAAAGTTTTAAATATGTTTATTAATTATAAAATTATATTTGTAACAAGTAATTTTTTAATATAAATGTCATTAATTTTTAGCATATTCTGTTAAAAGATTTAAAAGTTAAAAATATTTAGTAATATTTAAAAAAGTTTTGGACAAAAAATACGTATAACAAAACGTAAAAGTGGCTGCCGTGGCCAATCTGACCAGGACACCATCATCATCATCGTTATCACCAATAGTACATCACAAGATAAAATAAAAAAAATGAACGTGTAATAATAATAATCTAATAAATTATAATACCAAAACAATTCTCTGAACTGTTCATATTTAACTTACATCAATTAATGGATTAAGCCCTATTGTTTATATACGTCTTGTTTATGAAACGCCATATTTTATTACACTGGGTAAACTTAAGCATGCTTCTTCTAAGAAACGCCTAGTTGCGAAACTGGTTTCACTATAATGTGCTGATTTATGAGGCAAGCAAGTTTTTGATATCTTGACTCATTCGACATCCGGATTAAGGATTTATTGTGGAATTCAAACTAGGGATAGAAATGATATCATAGTTATCCTACAATAATAAAAATAACTAATTATTTTAATTATATTCGATAATAACTAATTCTATTCTAATTATATAAAAAATTGAAATGTAAGAGAAAGAAAAACCAAAGACGTGCGTCTCAGATTATAAACATGAGAGTTTGAAATTGTTTGCATCAACAAGCTAACAATACAGCAAAATTTTGATCCCATTCAAAATAAACTCAACGTGACAGTTTAAAAGCTACTACCGAGAGTGTCGAGATGACAAAAAAAACAGACACAAAGGAGACATGACAATAGCAGTCAACGTCATTTCCAAGCCATCGTTGTGGTACTTTGAAGAGTTGTAGATCATTGCAACGCGTTGAAAGCATCTCAAACAAAAGACAGTGGTGTCAGGCTGTACAGATTTATACGTCGCTCCATTTCAAAATGCGGCTGCTACGACGAATATTGAAGGAAAGAAACTTTTCTCTGATTAGAGCTCTCGTTGATCTTATAATTACCATGATGAGTGGCTTCTGTAACTTCGTTCGGTTTTCAACCCTCAGCTAAATTAATAAACAATCAGAACATTGATTTTCCTCATTAAAATTATGGGCTTTTGTAGGCCATAAACATATTTTTTGTTGATGATTTTATTTGTGAAACACCAAACAAAAACTATTGGATTATTTTCAATGTTGCTTAAATAAATAAATCGTACTTTAAAGTATTATTTTTTATTAAAACGAAATTTTTAAGAATTATTTTTCTTAATTTTATAGTGCTGCAAAATTTACTTTTCCCTAAGCACCTAAAGATGTCTCATGGTAATAAAATGTTATTGCGGAAGTTGTGAATTATTTTTATATTTCAAGTTGCAATATAATATTTTCGCTTAGCTCGCTAACGTCTTTGTATTGCAAAATATATTTTTTTTCCTAGAAATAGAAACATTACATAAAATTGATATTAAACAGAAGCTTAATATTCGAATTTGATTTCTGAGCGATATTACTATTGAACTTTATAAAAGAATTTTCGAGTAGCAAAGCCGAACGCCATTCTCATTAAATTTTAGTTATTAATTTGAACTCAGCGTGTCGCTAGACAGGCTCTGTTAAACGCGTTACCACTAATAGTGGTTTTCGTGATTGCGGTTGTTTTTGTCATAAGATGAAATTATTTCTAACTCACTTTCCTCATTCCTGCAAATAATTGTCGAGGGAGTTGTTACGTTGTTGAAATGAAATTGCTTTTGATTCAGCGCGTCTATTTGTATTTATATAAAGTGCGAATCGTTTATTAAATTAACAATCAACAATAACTGTTGTGTAATGTTATTAGTTAAAATTTTATTCATATTAAATTATCCTTTTCTATTACATTGTGTTACTTACATAATATATTAAGCTAATACAGATGTTGACTATTTGAAATGTTGTTTAGCCAGATATATGGGATATTTTTATTAATATCCCCGACTAAATATCAGGCAATTTTATCTATATGGTTCAATATCTATCTATCGGAAGCTAGTGAATGAATTTTAATAAAAGTTGGAACTTTGATCATGATTGGGATATATTCTTTTTCACAAAAATAAATAACGCTAGAGGCCAATAAAAAAACAACTGTATATACCTATGTAGTATATTGAACATACATTCGAACTCTCGTAACATAATTATAAGGCGACTAGTTAACATAAAAGTTGACAGATTCAAAAACATAATTAAGAAAATAAAACATATTTTTATATGTTTTTAAAAGGCTAATGTTGAGATTTTATATTACTAGATATTTAAAAAAACATTACGTTTAGTTTAGTTTTTTTTTCTATACAGTGTACTTAAACAAGGTTGTTAAAAATAATAATATAAATTCAAAGACCATCGAGTTTCATGTACTTAATTTGTTTATAATTCATTTTGCGCTCATGTAGGGAACCATCGCGACTTATGAAATACGGTTACAAGTGTGTCATTGCAGTTTAATTGCAAAATAGTAGAATGAGCTTCAAATATTCCCCATGAGAGATAAGGGAAGACTCTGTAGTCGATATTCAGGCTGTTATTTTTTTATATTCCAAACACGAGAGCATCCAATTAACGCGGCTAGAATGGAATTAGACGAAAAATTCCGATTTCAATTAACGGTAGCTTGTACCATATAGGCGACATAGAAGGGAATTGGCTAGCACGCGACACGGTGGCTAAATTGCTGGAAACTGTTCGTGGAATATATTTTATTTTGCCACCGTTGTAATCCTGCCGACGCTGTTAACTACTGCCGACGATGCTTTTTTGCCGAAAACACATTCTGAAACGAGAAACCTTAATTGCGGAATTGTTTTTTTCATTCGCTTGACAATTGTTACTTTATATAGTAACTGTTGCGCCCTTAACGCTTATTTTATTGCATCTGGGATTACTCATTTAAACATAGAAGTATATTTTCTACTATTATTTTCTGCAACAGATATTTTAATTTTCGAACGAAAAAAACATTGAAAAAAATATTATATGTGAAACTAAACACGACAAAAGATTCTCCCATCGTAGACACACTTTCAAAAACTTTAACATTAAAAAGGGTACAACATAAAAGCATTATCCTCGTGTCAGTTAGGTAAAAGGAGGAGTAAAAACCTTAGCTAGGGAACCAACATGTGTCCAATTGGCTCTTAAAGTGTTTCCCTACTTTTGTCTGAACATAATCGTTTTCCTGCATTCCCTTCGCAAAGTCTAAAAATATGAGGCGGATTTCGTCTAATTGCTATAATAGTACCTAAATACGGAACTTATATAACTGCATTTTCTAGCTAAGAGTTTAAAAGAGCTTTTACGCGGTGTTAGCTTTAAGTTCTTTCTTTGCATTAAATAATAATAATATGCATATTGCTTCAAGAAATTGCTAGAAGTATAGAACTAAGGGCAAAGCTCATGGTGAGCTAGATATAACATTAATCCGAACGGGCACCTAGACTAAATCTGCGACTTTAACGTCGTTTAGACGAAATCAAAAATCGAAGAGTTATTCAAGTTTTGCAAAAGCAATGAAGTATCGTATGAGTCGAACTATTATATTTAAAACACATAATAATATATTTATTTGTATATTATAAAATATGTTTTATAGAAAGGAAAATATATAAATGGATATGTCATTACCCAAACACAATTATTTGCGTCACTACATGTATAAATATCATATATGAACAATAGAGCCAGACGCGAATAAATAGTTAACATTTATGTTTCAGCGGGTTTTATATAAAAAATCTCCTTTATTTCATTGTAGGCAATTAATAGTAATAATAATCGATCGATCGTGTTGCTTTGAATGGACACAATATTATTGAGAATACTAAATAATAAAGACGAAGTAATGAAGGTCCAAGGTTTGGCGGTTACTTACAAATGATATTCAAGGCGTTTTGTTTAAAGAAAATGATAAAGAAGACATTTTTTATAATACATATTATATTTAGTCTGCATATGAAGGTAGTCGTGAAAAATATCGCAATAGAACGACGTTTGTTCCATTACAAATTACGTCTACGATACTATTACGATTATCCGATATGGGAAAATTTACATAAGATTTGAAATGAAGCTGACACAACTATGTACTAATAAAGTTGAAGCTATTGTTTGTCTGAACGTGCTAAGGATATATCAGCACGATTTGAAATAATCGCATAGCATTATATGCATAGCATATGGTATCTGAAATCTTATATAACTTTTATATAATTAATAACATCATAAATTATTATATTTCACACTAACATAGTTCTAGTTTTACTGGTATCAAACTCCCACACTTGGTTGAATACTAAGATTTTGTTATAACTAATGAAGTAGCGTGGGTAGATATTGCCAAACGGCATTCATCTACATTCCTAATTTGTGTAGCAATTTACCGTATCTTAACAAAAAATGTACATCAAGAATGAATAATAAGGAATATCGCTTTGATCTCATACATTTTATTAACAATATATTGAAAAGTCATTCTATTTTTCTCGCCGACGGATAATTCAGTTTATTTGAATGAAAAAGGTTGTATTATTAATAAATTTCGCTCCTTTGAACATAGGTTGCTTGCAAAATCGATTTCAATGCAGACTCGTATGAGGTCTTCTTTTAAAAAAGAACACGGAATATCACATACAGTTAAGTGATTTCCACGATCCAGACGCACTTGGTAGAAAATTGATATAAACCTGTTGTGGGGCTTGCTCCTCTTGCTCAGGTGACGACGCTGACTTATTTGTTTTCATAGGCGAACCAATTTCGTCTTTAATAACATAAGTATAAGGTTCAGACCACTATAGCCAATAAAAATAGCCAGATATATGTACTTAGCTGTAATTTCTTAAGAATAAATATTGTTCACGAGTAGAGAACAAGCAGTGTGAAATAACCCGCACTTGGGAACGCGAAGTTTGCTTACACGCTTTAAATATTTAAGTAAACGTCTCCGTTTTTCAAGTTATTAATCGCGGGTCCTTTTTTAGTTTGGATATACACATGTAAATGTTTATAAGTATTTATTCACAATAATTTTTGACTTGAATTCGAATATTTTTATCATATAGATTTGATCATCAATTCTAAAACCATAAAACAATTATCCGGCTCGAAGGACCATAATTGAAAGCGTATTCTATAAGATCAGAATTCTGTTCGCATGGAGAGAAATGTCCGAGTAACGAAGACAAATCAAAGTCTCGCTGACCTGATGGGTATGGCACGGATGGACACCCTTCTAAGACAAGAGACAGAAAGCCATTAAGTCGAGATAGTAGTATTTATCTTTGTGTCCCCCATCTAAGGTGAGGTGACGTAGCTGTTTCCCATTAAGGGATAGTGGTTTTGTAAATAAATTTACTTTTTTTACCTGTTTTATAAATATATGAGGAGTAATGTAAACAGATTTTGTTTTCATCGATAAGATTAATAAAAACTGCTTATATTTAATCCCGCATGTTTTATACTATATTATTAAAATTTTGAATGACTACAAACGCTATTAAAATCAAGAAATTTTGCATTTTATTTATATTTTTCAACAAAATAATTATAATGGAATTACAGTCTTAACTTCCACCTGAAGCCAGTGCGGAAGAACATAGCGTTTATTTACCGAGCCTTGTAAGAACGCCGAGCATTGTTATGTTTCCTTTCCTTCCCAGACTATTTAACAAACATCTTACTTTTACTTACGCGGTAATTACTCCCGCCTCATTGTCTACAGCTTCGTGATAATCATTGTTCTTGAATAACTCTGAGTTGCAAAACTTTACAGGCATTTATTTTTTGATACTTATGACTTTCGAGTTTTTAGTGTAGGATGCGAGTAGAGAGGATAACGAGTTACCAGTGGGTAGGTTAGTATAAGTAAATCTTAAACGATGATTGCGGGTTCAAACTCAAGAAAGTCCTTCCTTTCAATAAATTTTTTTGGGCTGTTTTGTGCTTATAATTAATCTGCGTGATGAAGTAGACCATTAACAGGAAACCTGCATGCGTCTAATGGGAATCTGCCAATTGCACTGGAGCAGTTTTAAGCTCCAATTCTCTTTAGCATTAGTCCAGAAGTGATGTTCTATCTAATTAACATGCAAACCGAGGAAGAGCCTGCCGATGGATAATTTGACATGTAGTTAGGTTAAATTTTAACATTAATTAAAATATTCATAATCGCTGGCGTTTATTTGGCCTAGTCAAACATAGCAAATATATTAAATAAGTTTAAATAAATTCAGAATATCGCTTAAATAGGGTAATGTTGTTGTATTTATCGCTATCATTAGTGTGATTACGATTTGTGAAGAAATATATTTGATATTTTTCGGTCATTCTAGTTTATATTTTTTTCATAATTTAAAATTAAATTATTTATTTTATTGTATAAATCTGGCAACGTTGACAAATCCGTCTTATATTAAAATATACTTTTAAGAATCATTAAGTAAAATTATAATATCGTACAAAAAAGTTTGTACGATATTAGAATTTACAAAACAAACCAGTCTGTTTATTTATCGAATGTACGATTAGTAAACGCAATTATATTATTATTACCTATTCGTATTTCATTTAAGTTAAATGATGATGTTCTACAGTTTCCAGAAAGACAGCGGTTCCCATTGCCATGAAGCGTACACGTAAAAATCACTTGTAAACAATTACATTAGTCGTACATTGATAAATTATTCGCTGTCGCTCTCCTTTGATATACTAAATCAAAACGTTTTATTGTCTTAGTATGTTGATTCCGCTTGACCTGCATTAAAGCTAAGAACTTCAAATAACATATATTTTCAACCTTAACATATACAGATAACATATTTTTACTCAATATTGTTTTTGTAAAAATATTTGAAACTTACACGTTTTCAATATGATATTGTTATAAACACATAACAAAATATTGTTAAAGTAGGTACGAAGTAGACAAAGCCGAAGGAGGCAGCGAGGAAAAGTTTTTAAGCCGATTTCCATTCGACGTGTAAATATTTCTGTAATTTCCTAAAATACTTAAGGCATAATGAACTTGCGTGTTTCTTTTGCGTGTTCGCAATATATATAAATCTAGTACTTAAATAAATGGGTATAGCAAGTCTTTGAAGAAGGTAATTTCGTTAAAAAATTTACGTATATTTTTACTTTGCAATGGTCAAGTTTCTTTTTTGGTTCTAAAGTGTTTTGCAACACAATTGGTAAGAACGTATTAATAATAATCATTACTAATTTTATAAATGCGAAAGTAAGTTTATTTATTTATTTGTTTGTTACACTTTCACGTTTGAACTTTCTAACGGATTATTTTGTAATTTTGCAAAAGTTGTAAAAGTTGTTAGGGGTGCAGAAAAGAACATAGGATACTTAACACTGACCCCCCTCAGACGCAGGTGTAGCCGCGGGTGAGACCTAGTCCTAGTTTAAGCGAGAAATCGTTATGCGTGTAACAACAAAGTTAAAAACTAACGAGAACTTGCGCCAACAGATAGACTACGATAAAAAATAAACTATTTATCTTATTGTATAATGTTATTTAACTTTTTTAGAACAAATTCTCTTAAAACAAACATGTATATATATATATACTATTTCTTAGTTATAAATTTAAGGCAAAAATCCTTTAAGGCTATTTCTTAAATTAACTCGTTTCTTGTTCTATTACTAGCTGGTTCCACATTAGTTATCAGACTGATATTAAAAATGTAATAGAACTCCCCAGGATGAATTCACTGAACTAATCATAACAAAATTTGACATAGAGGTAGCTTGGGACCTGGACATAATATATACATCACAAAATTCACGGGAAAAATAAATTTAACGCAAAGGAAGCGCGGGGAACAGCTACTTTTTTATAAAAGTGATACTATTATTGTGAAGGTCAGATAAGAAATTCGACTATTAACATCAGCAATTACTCAAACGACTGAAAATATATCAGACACATAAAAACTGTAAATAAATGCTCCAATTCCAAAGCATGACTCAACGTTCCAAACGACCTTCCGAGGTTGCTAAACGATGCCTTTGCACAACTTTTGCATAATATCGATCGTTCCAGGAACGTATCACTAATAAGATTACATTTTTAGAACATGATTAACTATTTTTATTTGGACTGATATTTATATATTATACGGAAGTCACGCTATGAATTTTGTTATAAAAAATACTTTTGAAAACTAAATTTTGATCATTATCTAAGGTTTATGGTTCGATTTTGTTTTATATTTTGAATAATTCATTAATTTATGTGTTAGTGTGTGTGTATGTATAGTTGTAAAGTTTTTTCTTGCCTTGCATGGAGAATAAATGATGATATCGATATAAAGTTATTTCCGACGCGTCATGTCGTCATTTTAATGTAGTTCTTATTATGTTATACTTTATTTGATACAATATTTAAGACAATAGTAATTTGTTACTATCGAGCTGATTATTGTTACGATGGAGCTGGACTTTTCAGTAGCTACTTATATAAAACCCTTCGAGTTTGGCCCATTTGGTTTTGAGTCTTATACTTTACACAGATACGAGCATGATTTTTAGTATATTGTAAATTCTTTATTCATCAGGACGTCATATACATAGATTAGTCAGTGATTAAATAACACCAACATAAATTCAGCATCTTACATAAAAAACTAGTAATTATAGTTCAAGTGACGTCACTGTTACGTTTATAACATTGTGTTTTCCTTGTGTTATGTAGAAATAGTTTATGTTATTACATAAGCAATTGTAAATGATATAATTCATATACCATTAAGAGACGGGTGATGTATATTAAAAATTTACAAAACAACTATATTAAACATATATTATATGTGGATTTTTCTGGATCTGGAGTCACGCTGTATGAGGTGATTCCAGATCTCTTCGTCACGTAATCGCTCTTTGTTAGAGTTGTTAGAGTTAAGTTTTAATTTAATAAACTACACGTTCTAACTAAACTTTGCAAAAGTTTGTTAGTTTGTATAAGTCAAATCCTGTAAGCTAAATAAGAACTCATTCAATTTCACTCAGTCATATCCTACGGAAATCAAGTTTTACATGTTGGTCGAGTTTTGATGACAATACTTTTTCATAGTAAGCATGAACTGTTTCGACATCCAGGATTGATTTCAGATGAAGAAACTCCTATAAGGTCAACAGCGTAGACAATTTTTTTACATAAAACCTTTTTTTTCAAAATGTGATTTTTCGTAAATATTTTTTATAATTAAATTACCTATTTAATTACCCATCAAAATCATATAATAATTTTGAGTACCTACGCGACTGAGCCTTCGCTTGGCTCTATTAATAATTAAATTTTCTTTTATCTTTGTGAATTGCCTTGCTTCAGGAAAGTCGCCTGTAGAGATAAGCCTAAAATGCAAAACTTTATCGTTTCCAACATTTATATACTAGAATAGCTCATGTAATATTATAAGATATGAAATATTCATCTAGAACTTATAATTGTAACAGTAAATCAATAAATCAATAAAACGTTAATAAATGAAATCGGATTAAGAGAAATTTGATGAGGCAAGTTCTCAGCTTAAGTTGAAACAATGCCTTTCAGTAGACAATGGTTATCGATCGGAAGATCAGAGACATAATATGATGTGCTATATAATATATATAATATAAGATACATTAGAAAACCATTCTTTGTTATAGTACTTCATTTATCTTTTAATATTTTGGTACTAAGACTTGCAATATAATATATTTAGTTAAGTTTCTATCAAAGAGGTTGATTCTAAGGGATCGCTGTATCAATAAGCCAGCATTTGCATGTTTTTAAACAGCTGTGACTCGAGCTATGATGATTTGTACTGTGTATGTGTGCAATAAAATTATTAATATTTTAATACACATATTTAAACAAATAAAATAATTATAATTCAATAAAATATTTCATATTAATTATTTGTTTGCTTTAATTTATTACGATTGTCAACTTAAAATACATGGTCATCCGTTTTTAAACTATTATTAATGTAATACTCAATTATAACTCTTAACTTGACTCTATAAAACTCCTCTGATAGATTTTTCATCCGTAAAAAAAATAATTATAACTTGTGCGTTTTAATCGGACACATTTGTGTAATACTAAAATCGTATATGACCTATTAGTATAATTATTTTTGGTGTGCGTCATTGAGGAAATGACGCGTCGGACGGATTCAATAAAGCTTAAAGAAGTTCAGCGATTTCCTTTCAATAAAAAAATTATGCAATACTTCCTTAATGCGTTACAAAACGAAAGTCTTCTATAAATTTCTAGACTCTATGTCTAATATCTATTGTCACTATATATTACACGCAGTTACATACGAGTTCGATTTTATATGTATACTATCCCCAAAAAAATATTTTTTTTTTTAAACAATACTCCTAACGAGAACGTATAATTAGAATATGACTATGTAAACAGTAATGGATTTTAGTAACTGGGTTTTCAAGAAAACAATGTAGTTCAAAGTATTGTGATTCAACCACTGACCTTGGCCAAGCTGCAAAAATGGTAAGGTTTGCAAAAGGCTCATTCAAGCCCTTGAGTCATACGAGAATTAGTAAATAAGAATAGAATGTTGTATAATAATTCTCAAAACTTTTTAATTGGTTCTTGGATGCTTCAAGCTTAATCTATTGCGATGCTGTAATACGAGTTGCATGTTACCTCAAGATGTTTTCCTACGCCGCCAAGCAAGAGATAAATTATTAAACACAGATAAGACTCCTAAAAATTATATTGAGTTCGCCACTGCTCTAACTCTAACCTAACCTAACCTAGGAGCCAAATCTACTAGTTTATAACGGTTACGATACGTTCCCGATTCTATTCCGATCGAACCGAATTGCAACTGCATCGTTATGGTAATAAAATAGGAAAACGGTTAAACGGCATCTTCTGCTAACAAAGAGACAATTTCTTAGCAGAATTGTTCCCCTGTACATACACTTTGAAACAGTATTTAAATGTAAAACTTGTAGGGTAAGTGAGCCAATACAGTAACAGGCGCGAAGGACGTCTAAACTAGAATCCAAGGTAAACAAGCCACTAAGGCACTAAGGCATGACGAATATTGTGACAATGCTTATAATTATGTAAAAAAGTGAATTGATTATATAATTTGATGATTAAGTTATCAAATTATATGATCAGAGTGATCTTTGTCTAAAACAAACGCTAATTTAAAACCTAAAAACGGATGACTATTTCAAAAATCTATTTTAATGATATCGTCACATTTAAAAGAAAATCGAATTGTTAGCATAAGGCAAACTTCTCACGTGACTTAAAATGACTTCCTACTTGGAATCTACTTATGACACACGAAGACGGACGGACAGAGATTTTTCTGCAATGACTGTGATTATATGTAAATTTTTGAATCATAACGCAGGACGTTTTTTCTTGAGAGTTCTGCGGTATTTATTCAAAGGGTTCTAAGTTCTTAGAAATCACCAAATAAGGTTTCTACGAACTATGTATTTCATTTAATAGTAAACAATATGAATCTTAAAAAATAAATGTCGGTTGTTGTTATGACGTCATTATAATGACTATATAAATCTCAACGTATTTTAACTACCTTCTTAGTCTAGTGGCTAGCTATAAGGCCACATATCTCAAAGTCCCGGGTTCAAAACTCATAGAAAGATAGAAAAATCCAACCTTTTTATAATTAAAAATAAATCCTGTAATTCTCAGTAGCAGCTCGTAGTCTGGAATTTGAGGATTGTAAACATTCCATGGCTCGAAAAACATGGAAGACGGTAAGTCCTGCACCTAAACTCTTTTAAGAGAGTTAGAAGTAGAGAGTGCAGCTCTGTTTACGCACATACTTGTGCGCTTCAATAGGACCTTACAGTTTTCTAAATTCTCTCTTGAGAATGGCCGACGGGACCGAAATCGGTCCGACGCACGCTATCATAAATATCAACAAAGCTGGAATGCATCAGTGAATAAAACATTTATTCATTGAAACGAATTCAAAACCAATTAAGCACTGTAGATATTACAATCAACTCAATTCGTATATAAAATTCAATTTGTACTTTTAACAAAATTAAATATCGTGAAGAATCGTAAGGCATTCTTTTAATGTTTCCAAGATTAATATATCTAACAATTATCAAAGCAAATATTGATCACACGCAATCGAAGCTAACAATACATAAATCATTTAATATAAATCACTCTTTTCATCTTGACTCATAAGCCTATTGTCGAATATCTTCTGGCCTAAGTTTTTCATTCAATATACAGGCTCGTCTGTATACTCATTAAATATTCGCGCTCTATATTAATGGTTCCTATTGATGACGGTTCGAAGGGTAAGTAAGGCAGCGTAATTACTGACACAATGTCCTAACATAATAGATTGTCGGCGTTGCATCGACGTTTTAAGGCTTATATGGTAGGCGTTACGTTGTACGGCTTATAACTTACACATTCTACCTTGTCAATATCTATATATGGAAATGACATGAAAATGAGCCTGTAAAGGCTTCCTACCGAGTCTACTCTCCTTGAAAAGATTTGGTGCTAATTCTGCCGAGCTGCTTCAATGAGTCAATTAGTCGGTACGTACATCAGATTTTCATCCAACTTGAACAACGCATGAAAACAAAGTGATGAAATTAGTCGTATAGCGTGCGTGAGAACACGTAGACCCGAGATCTGTTTAAAGTATTGCTTACACTATTTACTCTTTGATATTCAATCGCTCATAAGTAAATATTAGCGTTCTTTTGAATTACTAGTTCAGGGTCATATTTTGTATATTGTATATTAATTTAAACTACACTTATTATTTCTTATGCTATAACTTGAGATCGAATTCGTTTATTCATATTGTAACAGAAAACTATAGAAATTATTTGGGTTCATATTTTAATTTGGACACCAATATGTAAAACATGATTATTATTGTATTGTTGGTTGTTCTTACTAGCAACCGTAAACTTCAACAATATTTAAGAAAAATAAAAAGTAAGACACAAAAAACCATTCAAGTGATATATTGTCTAATAAAAAGTAATATAATTTTAATACAACTTAAATTATATCTTTCTTTTATTTAATTAAGATGCATGTCAATTAAAAATAATATAAGGCACTTAGCAAAATTTGATTTACCTATTATAATTATAAATAAGTCTTATTCATAATTATAATAGTTACTTTTACAATATTTATTACACAAGTATCTCCCATCTTCATACATTTACCCTACTATCTGTATATATATATTTATATTTATAGCTTTCTCATCCGTTAGTTGTGAGTGTATACATATATATAGTTTATCGCTTTGATATGAAAAACAAAAGAAAGCTGAATAATTCGAGACGAAGAGTTCATTGTTTATTAAAATTCTATTTATATCTGCCAAAACTTTGCAAATGAATTGGAATATTAATAAAAGAATACCTCACTCCCAACGCATTTCCCTCCAAAAAATACAAATATCATCCCATATCGTGATCTCGAGTTATAAATATTGCCAAAAAATTCACATTCATCATATCTTGAACGGCATGATCCCTGGATTTACGAGATTTATGCTGCGGTATGACAATTTTCATAGCACGTGAAACGGTGGATGGTTTTGAAATGATACTGGGTTAATAACTGTAAACCGTTTTAATAAACTCAACTCAAAATGTATACACATAGCATTAAATAATAGAATAAAATAGGGAAAGGAGAATGTTGGTGTTGTAAGATACATAATATCTTAACACGTATTTATTCGCTGGGGTCAATATTCGTATATACTACAATAATCAAAAGCAGCAAACTATATTATTAATCTTCACTAATCGTAATTGTAAAAAATATATTTTTATTATGCATATTCAATTATTGTTATTTAAGATAATCTTACAATGCGTAATATACAAATCCAAGTACAGTTTTATTATAGCTTGAAAAAAGAATGTATGTCTTGTAGATAGATTTTAAATACATTCGTTAAGATATTTTATTATTATTATTATCATTTTCGCCTAAAAGAAGCAAGTTACTATACACACAGAAATTGTTCAACCAATCAAAAGCCGTTTATTCTATCGCCTATATAAGCTAGAGCGATTGAATGCAGCTTCAAAGGTAATCTTGGTCAATTACGCCAATTGAGCACCTTTGACTCAAAACTGGTATTTTCCAGTTCGAACTAGAAATATTGAGACACAGCTTAGAATATATCCTTATAAAAAACTTATACAGCTTTATATGTCATCAGTATTCCTATTTACAGTTTACGACCCACATTCGAGCTGTGAAGTCGGCACAATAAAAATTCCGTAACGCATAAAAACCATTGTCTAAGCGACTTAGTGCAAGCAGTTAAAGTAATGAAGAGTTGTCACTTCTATCGGATTTTATAGCTCTCTGACGTCACCGCCATGAAAACAAAATAATGACTTGAAAAAATATAAATCGTCACAAAGATACTTTTAGTTTATTTACACTAGGTTATTTAAATGTAAAAAACGAAAATCATATTTGGATAGGTCTGCTTTAATTTCTTTTTTTAATAAAAATAAAATTCATTTTGTTTATGCATGCCTGTGTTAGGATCACGTGAAAATTAATGAATGCATTTTAATGTGTGATATTGAAATAAATTATAATGATGTCTTACTTATTAGTTACATTTGGGATACTTTATACTTCGGTTATTGAAATAATCACACATTTTGCCTCCTGAAATGAACATAAGCACTGTTCATTTGTTGAATTCGAGTTAAAATCATATTTAATGTATGCTTATTATTATTTATTTAAGTCGTTGGTAATAGATTATAATAATTATTTACATTAAGGCCTTCAATATATATAAATAAAAAAATAAAAAAGCTACTTTACAAATCGTGCAAATGATAGCAGCATTTCCCCGTTGAACCGCAATTCTGAACCTCTGAACGAAAAATGAACCAGCCCCCCCTGTTAATCAACCAGTAGACGAGGTGTCATATTTTTAATGAAACTTTTTCCACTATTATTTCAAAATTATTATAATTCTTTTTCTTAGGTTTAAGAAAGTACTACTTTTGTTTTGCATTTATTTTAAATGATTTTTATTCTTGGGCTCGCTCTATAGTGTGTTTACAAATAAAAGATTATTCTATTCTGTAATAAAACTGGAGCGTCATATGGTTGATTGTGCTTATTTCAGCTAATAATTATTTTTACATTGCGTTTTAATAATCTGTTTATTAAGCTTTCAACTTTCTCATCCAGTGGGAGAAGGTACTGCTATCATACACAGCCTTAACCTATTTACTTTAAATTAATGGGTTACAGCTAGTTTACAAATAATAATTATAAAAGTACTGCCTTAATATGTTTACATAGTTCAATGATCTTTGAATTAGGTTAGTAAGTTAATATAAATTAAAAAAAATGAATAAATCATATTACAATTAAAATAGAATCAAATCATTTTCGCTTGGAAACACGAGATGTTGCGTGAGGTTATTCTAAAACCCTGTTCAAGTCTAGTAGCATCTCGAGGGACCGCCTTGTATGTCTTTAGATTTGATCACGGAATCTTGGACACGATTAGAGGCTAAGTGTTCTCGTAAGTCAAATGCCTTTCAATTCTAGTGTGTATTTATAAAATATATTATTATATAGGTATTGCTTAGTTACCTACATTATAGTGTCTTGTTGGTGTAGTGGTTAGCTTATAAGGCTTTAGACGCCGAGGTACTGGGGACAAACCCGGGCCTATAAAAATTATTGGATTTTTGTCTCCTCCCGTGCTTCGAAAAGCACGTAAAGCGATTGCTCCTATGCGTGAAATCCCGTCCGATCGAATTAAGAGAGTAAGATCTAATCTAAACTTTAATTGTGTATATAATATGTGTAACGCATTTAGCAAAACAAATTATTCACAGAAAAATGTAAATATAAATGTGTATAAACGCTTTAAGAAGACTATGGAGATTTCAATATGTGAACCTTTCAATAAACGTCCAAATACAATAAACTTCGAAAATAATTCCTCAAAAAATAGAAACACACATATTTATAAATACTTTATTACAGTAAAGTACAGTTACAGTAGTTCATTATTAATCTTCGAAAAAATATAAACAATATATTTTTATTTTATTTCGAATGCACTCCTAAAGTTTCAATATTTATTAATATATTACTTTTCACCTTGTAAAGATACAGAGGATGTATTTAATATTATGTCATTATATAATATAATTTAATTATATAACGTATAATTTTGTCGTAATTATAATTGACATTTAAAACATACGTCAGCGAATGTAACTTTAAAGAAAACAAACGGGCTTTCCAACCGACATTATATGGCTTCATTGTAGAATATTAATAGATACAAAGTTTATAGTATAAAACTTGAAACCGTTTCACGTCGCCAGAAGCATAGTCGCGTATAAATACAAGTCGACTGAGAACTAACGAGACTCCAACGTGGATCATTAACAACTGACGCCTTCCGAGGAAATTGAATACATTTACTGGCAGGAAAAATTAAAATACGGTTCGTTTTCTAATTTCAGTAAAAATGATAGAACATCACACAAAAATTTTAAATGTTTTTCATTTCGTAAGTCGTATTTAATTATTAATAAATATCAGTTAGTGCTATTTTTCTATGAACCTACGGTCAGTCAGAGCATTTTTGTATTAACATCTGTTGATCCAAACTTTCGAAGAAGAGGTTACTTGTTTTTTTATCAAGGAATTATCTCGCTGACTCAAAAAATTGCAAATACAAACTTATAATTCAATAAATAGTAAGTATTTTAAGTAGTATTTTCTTGGATTTCAACCTGCGTCTTTCACGTAAGTGATTGTATCATAATTATTATACAATGATTTATTTATACCAGCGTAATATGGTAACTCGTTTCCTTATTCCTAGAATAACACAGTTGTGTAACATGAATATCCTGGGAAATCCAGTTGAAACAATGTTCTATGTCTTATCAACTCTTCTTTGTACGTATTAGGATTCTTCATATGACAATTCTCTTAAATAGCATAGTGTTCACTTAACAGGAAGATTTGTAAAATGTAACAGCTTTTATATACCCAAATAGAGGTAAGCAAATATGTAAGTAAACTTTTTTTTTCTTATAATTGTATTTCCACAGGCTTGGTGCCTATTGTATACCTTATGTTATTTATTATCACATTTTAATGTGTCTGCTTGTATATGTTTGCTTGTGCCTCCTAATTTATTTAGGAGGCAATATCACAATCTACGTTTCAGGATTAAAACTTTTACGTCATAAAGGCCAGATGACTAAATCATTGACTCGGAATGTGTGCCAGTTGACTTCCTTGTAGGTAATTAAACTTTAATACATACTTTTTTATAGACAACCGATTGTAATAAAATAATGATTAATTGATATAGAATATACTAAGCTATATTGGAATACCCCTTTTAATAATTAGCATTTTTTAAAGATTTACTTGTACAAACAAACATATATACAAAAATAATAAAATTGATGTTTCTGTATCTTGTAAAGACATATATTATTTTTAAGAACGACATCATATGATTGTATAAATGACATTTCTGCTTAAAAACAATTTTAAGGAAATCGATAATTGCTATAAAACTGTTCAAACTATCTTATACACGACTATAAATTAAAAATATAGTAAATAAAGCGATAAACCACATCGAAGCGCAGGAGAATATCCGGGGTTCTTACCAAACTGCTTAATCTACAGGCAATTCTAAGTAAAATACGATCGCGTGAGAGATAACCATTTTTCCTTTCGTGCATTTGCAACGCAAGGGTCATCCCGAAATTGCAAGTTAATCGTCGTATATTACCTCAATAAATCATTAAGGTCCTGAGTGAGTCGTAAGATGAACTACCAGATTTTTTTAAATAAAAGATCTTGTATAGGGAAGAATCCTCCCAATCCCTTCTCAATTAAATCTGATAAACATTACTTATAATAATAATTTTATTAATTACTTAACTGTAACTAACTAAATAGATATAAAAGATATATATTTCTTTCTGATATTATGCCCGATATGCGTTAGCATTATTAAGTTTTTTTTTAAATATTATTTAATCTGCATCCAACGTTTTTATAATATTATGAGTTCAAAGCTTAGTAATAGCATTTTGCGGTTTATTTTCTTTATTTGAAAGGATTAATCACAATATATACCTTTAGTACCAATAACTTTAGTTTTTAAAACAAAAAAAAAAGTAACGATAAAACAAAAAAACATCGACCTAGATCGTGGAATACTTTAACAAGTATTTAAGGAAACTATATATTGAAACAGACAAGCACATTATTTTTTAAATGTGCATGTATATAATTAATCCTTGATAGTGTGAAGATTGCATGCAAAATTAAAAAGACGCACTTGCATTTGCAAATAACTTTGAGTACGTCAACGGAGCGATAAAAAACGAAGATGAATCATTAAAGTTAATATAAACACACCGATAACGCACTCGAATTGCCAAGTTTAAGTCATTTGTATAATAAAATTCCGGTATCAATACATCGCTTGCGCACGCCGGCGTCAGTAGCCGGTCACGTGACGAACCAAAGAGTTTTCCACTAAGTGATTCATACGAGGTACAAAATAAAGGAAATACAACGATGTAATATAGTGTTACTTTATTTTTTAAATAAATAGCAATTGTACTTTATTTTATTGATTAGCTGCAAACCGTAAAGGAATTAAATAAAAAATAATTGATTTTTATTTTAATAGTCTATTTAATTCAGATAGACTTCCGAAAGTTTTTTGTTAACTCAAGGACAGATAGGCGGAAATAAGGAAATGGTGTCAAAGAGACTGTGTTAAATATTTGCGAATTAAAAAAAAACAAATGTTGGTAATTGTCAAATTTCTATTAAATTTGTTTACGACTAAAATAATTTTAAATTATACCTACATATTATTTTCTTCTTTTGAATGAACTAGCGTAAAATATGATAACCTCAGATATATAAATATTATATAATTTCCGAGTGTAAAAATAATGAATCAAGTAACAAAGTCTATTCTTTCGTTCTAAAATTAACACGTTGCCTCGGGTTTCTTTAGTACTAGAAAAAAACCCTGCGGGCTAACGCTCGTTTCTTTAAACTTTTACCTACCCTTACGCCTTTACATAAGTGAGTAGTCAACCTTGAACTCGTCTTATGTTAATTATACGAGCTCGCTTTTACATATATACTGTAATTAAAATCGTAATATTTTGCGTCACCTTTTTAGCTTCACATATTAATTTCAGTTTTACCATATTAATATTATTTAAAAACGTACGTTTCGATTGTTTGTTTTTCAGAATTAACGCAACATTTTAAAGTCCAAATGATATGGAAATTTAGCATTGCATATTTTTTTATATTTATTATAATGTCAATAATTGGTGAAAGAGCATCAGCCTGGATTCTTTTTAGGCGAACGCTATAAATAACATATAACAGACACCGATACCAAAATTATATATTAATCATTTATGAATCTATTTGAGAATACGTTTTAAAAATACTTTCTAATGTTTTGACTAAGAAATAATAATAAAACCCTCTTTACAACTTCTTAATTAACTCTTTACACAAAAAAGCTGCCACAATAAAAGTAATTTATAAATAAATTTAGAAGACATATATTAGAAAACCCAATCTTATTAATGGACAAGATATTTGCTAGTACAATTAACGTTACATTTGAACGTATTGTAGTGAACAGTATAATTTATGATGGTTCCTAAGATTCTTACAAAAGATCCTCGGTCCCACGAACATTTTAATCTATCCACCACGCTGCTCGTAATGTCTTTATGTACTTAACTAAATCACTTGCATAAATCATATTTAAACGTGACGAATACAGCCGCCTCGTTTCTTAAGATAAATCAAGCGATAATATCCCTTGATGCGTTAATATTAAGACAAATTTTGCTTGCACATGCCTTCACCTTTTTTTCATGTATTCAATTTCTCTTCTGAGAAATTGAATTCTACATTCGTACAAATAAAGTACATATTAGTTTTTATCAATTGTTCGCGATTTTTTTTCTTAAATAATGTCAAGTGTAAATATAGTCAAAATCGTCGAGCGTTTAACTTACAAATGATTATCATTAAATTGAATCACTGAACCGTTATAGGCTAGTGGATATGAAGGCGAATCAATAACGCGGTGACCCGTATTGAAAGCCAGGCTATCGCTGATGAATTTGTAATATTTAGTCGATTTATTGAAAAATTCGTTACATCAGAGATATCGGTTCTCTTCGTTTTATTTTTTTTAGGCGGCTTAAAAACGATATTGCTGCTCTTATGGGTACAAATCTCTCAGCCATATTATTTCATTTCAAAGATCACAGATAAAAAACAAGACTCAGAAGTGTTATTTTATTTCAATACGCTATTTAATTTTAGTGCCTAAAGATTGCAATCGACTATTTTAAATGTTATCCCTTTTCGCCCTTAAACCTTATCAAATTTTCACGACATCTCTAAAGAAAGACCCTTAACTTGTCGTGCAATGTAAGTAAGGTTTTATTCGAATTGGAAAGTTCGATATCGAGCAAGCTGTATCTTCCCAGGGTTCATGAAACATTCCTGTGGATGATTTACACGTCTTATCTTACTCCATTAAGATTAGATATTCACGCAACACACCTGGTACTTTTAGAGTGAAAATTTGGTAACAATCGCTTCGGTATTTGTGACCCATTTTTTATAGAAGTGTTAGCGCAATATTATAGGCGTTGTCGATTACTAACAGATTTTCAGTTCCTATTTAGACTTTAACACACCATATACAAATAAATGATACAACAAAATAAAAACTATAAAACATTACTCGCTTAAGCGATATAGGCATTATAGTTATTTCATATAATCTTATGACTACGTTATAACTAAGGAAAAAAGCACACTATGTAAGTAGTCATTTGCTTGCTTTAATTCTAATTACTCGGAATTAGAACAGTTTGCAAATGCTGAAAAAATATTTGCCCGTTTATATAACCGGATGCTTGCATGACGCCAACATCCTTGGCAATAATTTCCCACCAATCGGGTGGTGCTCGATTGATGCATGTTCTTAGAAAATCCCTTAGTCGGATGCTAGCAGCTTGGTGGAAGCTTAATATTTGATATGATCGAATTCATGATTCAAAATTGCTTGTTAGAGACTACTTGAATGAAGTATTGGATTTTGATTTTTCAATCTACTCTACCGGAATACATGTAAGTTAAACCTTAAAAACACCCATATGTTTCAACCTATTTATAAAAGAGTAATAATTCAATTTATAAGTGTTCCTAATACCAGACTATAAGATACTAGAAAGTTAATACGGTGGAAAATAGACGACACAGCGGCTACGATACACATTAGTTGTTGCTATTTTATCGTAAGCATTACTTATATTATGTATGTCTGTATTTTTTATTATTTCTATTTTGATATTATTAGTAACTGTAACTTAAATGACCTCAGCGTCCGTGCGTCAATTGACACTTTTAGATAACAACAAGACATTTACAGTTACGTGTATATAACGTAACACAATTTTAATATAATTATACAAAACAGATTATATAAAACCATATAGTGTAATTCTATTTATATTAAGATATATCGAAGCAAGTTTTTTCTGCGAACAATGTACATTATCTTGTTAAAGTATAAAAATAGATAAATACTGCTAAATACAATTATAGTTTTTCTAATAAAAATATATATTATATTAGTACTAGTATATAACAGCAAATTATCATAATAGTTTTAATATAATACTAGCACTATTCGTTTTTAAGGAACTAGTCATATTTCCATATACCAGAATTAAACGCACAGATAGTTTTAGGTATGAGGAAGACAATATGCCGAGCGGTCAGGATTGAACCTGCGATTTTTGCATCGCTAGGCGACCCGTAAACCATTGCGCCTATTAACGCTTTCTAGTGTATATAATAATAATTTTGTAGTTAGTTGTTTTATATAATATTTCCTTTAAATATATACTTATGAAGTGACTGTTGTGTAAAAATGAAAAACATAATATATGTTTTTCAAGAACATTTGAATTTGGTTAATAAATTTGGACACATTTTACGTAAAATACAAAAGAAAAATATATCCACACGCTCTTTCGTAAATAATATAAAAAAAATACCTGGATACCCTTTTGGACAAAATATACATAGCCTAAAAATGTTCCATAAAATTTTACGCCTAAAACATGTATAAAGGTAACCAGAAGGGTAAAAGGTTTTTAGCCATTTCAAATATGTAAGATTTAAAATTCTCGCGTAATTCATGTTGTCCGTAGTTTTATTGCAATGACATGGAACTTCACACACCCTTAAACTCCATGAAAAATCACGCTTAATTAAAGCCTATTTAATGGTCTAACATTACGTAAACCTACGTTTATTAAAATTAATTCACAGTCATATATTTTTAAATTAATTTTAGGGAAGTAGAAAAACAAATAGATGCTTTGTTTTTTGTTTGAGTTTTATGATGTCGACCTCCCGAACAATTTCAACCTCGGCAGCCATTCTCAAGAGAGACAAAGATGAGAACTGTGCTGGCGATATTACAGAGCACAAGATTATATGTGCAAACATACACTCTCATAATCTGATGGGGCGGCAATCCGACACGATTTTACTTTTATTAAAATTATTATATATATTATTATTTTAGAGATCAGACGCAGTATTTGCGTACTTTACGAGGCAATAGATTGTTATTCTATGGGTTAATTGTGAATAAAAGAAAAACTCAATAACTTTTTATTGGGCACAAACCGAGGCTTGTATTGAGGAACTCGAGATCTTTTAATCTAGCTATAACTAGATCAACGAGGCAGTCAATGCCTATAGAATGGCACTGGAAAAAGTAAAAACCACTCCTACACACTCAACACTCCATTGAAAATGTACGTCAATGCGACGTCAATCTTGGAATCTTAGATGTTACATCCCGTGTCTGCACGGCTTGCTTTTTCTTCAAACTAGAACACGGCATTCATTTTTTAATGCATTAATGTTTGGCGGTAATGATAATGAGAGAACCCACTAAGAAGGTCTTTACAATAAATTATAATCGATAATATTCATTTAACCAAGTTATAAAACATTACTTTTTTAGATGAAATTGTCACGTTGAAATTTTTTGTATAAGTTGAATGGTTAGACACCCTTTTTTATAAAATAGGTGAACAGACTGGCAATAGTAACAACAGAAACAAGGCAACAGAACAGTAAGTGGCAACCACCATCCAGAGATATTGTCGCTGTAGGAAATGTTAACAATTAAACACTGTACAAAACGAATTAACCACATGAAAATTTAGTGTTGCTTCCCCAGTTTAAACTTTGACCGTCATTGAAGATTCACGTCATCTAACCAATAGGCTAACACGGCTCTTTCAAATCTTCTTTAAATGGTTTATAAGTGTATTTTAAACTTTTTAAAAGATAATTAATGAACTTAATTTCTAATCTACCGAAGCAATTCATCCCGCCCGTAGGTAGCAGACGCCATGTTTGTACCCATGTGTTACAACATCATTAAGCACCCCTGTACGTTTACGTGTACAGTTTATTGATCTGAATAATGTTTCGATACGTAACTAACTGTAGTGGCTACATATCAGCTTGTAAGAACTTATATTAGTAATGTTTAAAAACAGTATTAGTATTAATATATAATTGAATTTCATTTAAATATCATACACAAAAAAACTTTCTTTGAATATTGTTATTCAAAAATAATTTAAATATATATAAAATATACATATATCCTTCAGTATTATTATAGTATTATTCTAAAATATGTATTTAAATAGTATTTTTTAGTTTCTTGATAATGTTTGGCAACACAATATGAAGTTATTTCAAAAGGATACGACAAAAGCTATAATCTAGCAATAACGAATATTACTCTTCTTTTTGTAGATTATTCATATGTTTTACTGCGTTATAAGGATCTTAATAAGAATAACACATTAAAAACATTGCTCTCAAATGATTCCTAGCGCAAATACTTAAATAAAAAAAATAGTTTCACCTGACAGCTGTCATCGCCTCGATATAATATTATAACAACGAGAGCCATGAAAATTAAATATGTAAAGGTGTACCAATAAATATTCTATCAAATTATAGTACACAGCAATAAACATTTAAAGATATCTCCGTCGTAAGTAATAGTTGTTATAACTTGGTATCGCATTACACAAAACAACAACAATTCCGCTACGACAAAGGGTAAGCAATTTTACAACATTACAAAACGTTTCACGGTAATCGCCATAATTTACTTTACAGCGCAATATTACATTGGGGCACTCAAATAATAGTAAAGGGCGGTATTTGCCAAAACAACGTCCACGCCTTCTGACCTCACGTACCCTACACACATAAATTTCTCGTTACACCCGTATGGTCGTGGCCTTACAAAAAAATTTACGCGACACTTTTTGCTGAACGCCAATCCATAAAAGTTTTGTAATCAAGTGGAGGAAAAACAAGCGACATCACATAATATCAATTCAGGGGAGGGGAGTTGAGTAAAAAGCTTTGTTTTGTTTGTATATAAAGTTAAAAAAGTTAAAAACTGTGAAAAAGTAGCAGTCCTACTGCGGGGTTCGTCCATTGAGAAGAAGGTTTGGTGATTATTCAACCTCCAATCATTGGATTGCAACGTGGCGTGTTGGTTGTATTTGGTAACATCACAATTTCACACATGCATTCTCAGAAATGTATTCATAAAATCATATAGAGTAATCTATGAGTTCTTTACTTTCACTTCTTTAAATTACTGCGTATTATAAAACAAAGTCTGCGTCTGTCTGTTTGAACGCGATAAACTCAAAAACTACCAAACGGATTTTCATACCATTTTCAGCAATGGACGGAGTAATTCACGAGGAAAGTTTAGGTGTATGGTAATTGGCTGTAATATACTGATTGTTGAAGATCTCGGAAAACATAATGTCGACTGCGAGCTTTTCTGGCGTGCGGCGCGTGAATCAATATTTGTACGTATTCAAATATAAAAGTGTTTTGTAGACCATTCTTCTACTCTTACGAAAACGTGACAGGTAGTTAGTTATAAATATAAAATGTTATCAATTGCAAATTCGAATTAACTCATATATATTTATCAATCAATTTATTTCAATAGTAAATATGAAACTAACTTTACTCGTCGTTTACTTGTACCAAGTGAATCTGTATCTAACACGAAAACCTGCCAAGTTCGACGAAGGAACATTAGACGTTGGCGTAGACCATAATGTGATTTAAGCCCGAGGACAGACGTGCCACGTTAATCTTACGTCCATTCCCCTGGGCGTCATTTCCTTGGCCACACCGCAGCACGTGATCTCCGTGATTCCTTTAAAATTACGCAAAAAATCAGAGTTAAGGTGTAAGAAATATGTAGCCGTATTTCGTAATTTTTGTTTTTAAATGTCTATCATAATAAATACCGATAAAAATCTTATGAGTTTTATTTTTTTTACTTGGTGTAGTGTCTATTCTAATGCGCTTCAGGGATAAGACCGACTTGTATGCCTTGACGGCCAACAGCATGACGCAATCTTATCCTACGTGTATCCTCTCCGCTACCGTTCTCTGATCCCTTTTGTGCGCGAATACTGTTATACTTCATATTTGATGTATACAATGTGCATATATTACTATAATAATAAAGAGATTTTTAACGTAACTCTATATGTATTTATATTACTACAAATTTATTTATTGGTTGTGTTTAATTATAAATTATTTCAATAGCCATCAATATCGATGTGTCCGATCTGGCGAGCGTCCCGTCACTGTTACCTATTATTTTTCTTAACGGATATGACACTGATGATAAAACGCACGCTAATAATTGTCTATATTACTGATAAATATGAACCCAGCTCATGTTACATATTATAAAGGTACAAAACAAGACCCTTGTAATGATGTCGAAGGTTAATGGTTAATCCTTTGTTGGCCACACTTCTCATCTTCCCAACACAAAGAACTGTGTCACCGGAGTGGCCATTCATTATAATTTTGACGACCAAACACATCTCAATGCCAAGCTGGGATAGGCTATTAATTCATCGTCATAACTCACTGGCTTTCCTCAATATTAGTCGAAAATAACACCGTAACGTAAGCATTATCGTTGAAGATATTTTCACGATAAAATATTTCTTTTTTTACCAGAATTGAATGTTCAAGTTATAAAATATAAAAAATGTTAAGCGGAATATTTAATTTCTTCTTTATTTATATACATAATATGACTAAATTGTTGAATTTATATAACCTTTTAAAAAGAGACTTCTGACTAGAAAGATCACGAAATGATTGAGTTTTAAATACACTATGTTTTTGGAAAAATATATAGCAAGGAAACATAAAAATTTTTAGTCAAGTCTCATAAAAGAACTATAGAATGCTATGACGATTTAATTAGGTATAACTTCTGAGACAACCAACTTCAACTTTTGTTCTCAGTGAATAAAGAGAAACAAAGCAAATAGTTTAAAATTAGTCACTGATTTCATTACGAATTAACAGTTAGCCTGTCTGAATTAATTAGGACCGACTATTTAAAAAGGAAACTTCAATTTTAAGTAAATTTTCTTAGTAAGGAAAGGAAAATTCTTACCAAAAGCGATTGAATAGCCCACCTGAAAAGAACAGACACTTCATGAATATTCTGATTTGCTCTTAGTAAAAGTTTATTGAAAAGAAGTAAAAGTAAATTTTAAATATAAAGCAGGCGCTACACTTATTCCTACAAACGCAAATAAAATGTTGTTAGCAGTATATTATATCTATTTCATATATTATATATTCGGATAGCTACTCCTTTGTCAGCTTGTGACCTCAATGGTCGAGAATTAAGGAAAAAATATGATATAGAAACGATCGTGTGTAAAGCTCAAATATAATATATAGATGCATACCAATTCAATTAGTGTAATATCATACTAGTGGTCGCCCATTGCTCGAAATTCGGACGGTAATTAATTGGTAATAAAATTAATACTTGACCTCTTAGACGCATAAGATACATTCTCTGCTACAAAGCATATATGACTTTCTTAATATTTTTAAATTATTTGTAAACCTTGTCATTTTCATAATAAAAATGAAATGAAATGTCAAAAAACACGTTATTAGTTTTTAAGTACGACATGTTTGTTGACATTGGCAGTATGACCGTAAAATATCCACGTTTTATGTAATTTAATGTAATATATTTGTAACACATATTATGTATATATTTTAGCTTTTTGCTCTTCTTCTTTAAAAAAACTTAAACTATAACAAATCTGAATCTATACAAAGTTTTTTGCGTATTAATATATACATGAAAAAATAGTTTGAGAAACACTGAGTATCAATAATGTATTTTATTAATTCTCTTTATAATATATATATATTTTTTTTATATTAGCCGGGAGGGCAAATGACTCTACTCCACCTGATGTTAAGTGGTAGTAGAGTCCAAACGCGAGGACGGCCAGTACAGTCGGGAAGAAGGTTCTGCACTAGCCGCCCTCGCCTTGCCGGCCCGCAAGATGCCTCTTCACGCCTCGTTTGAAGGAACCCGGGTCGTAAGAGGAGGGGAATACGTGAGCTGGTAAGGAATTCCATTTCTTGGAAGTGCGACAAAGAAAGGAGTTGCCAAATTTCTTTGTGCGCGATGGAATTGATGTCATAGTTAGTCGGTGACATCGAGAGCCAGCACGCGTAGACTTGTGAAGGAAGGGGGAAGCAGGAATTAGGAAGAAGAATTCATGATCTCCTAATGCTTATGCTTTGTGTGTGTGTGTGTGTGTGTCTGTGTGTGTAACCTTAGAGAATGAAATACAATGCAAAGACAAATTAATTATCACCATGGAGCTTGTAACTCTAATTCATACACAATCACAATTCCATCGCGTTATGTCGAGTCTATCTTATATAATATATTATTAATTAAAACTAAAGGTTACGTTAAATAACATAATATATTCAACTTGTGACTAACTTCTCACTTTAACAAAATATCTTAGTATATTATCAGCTTTACGAAAATTATTTTCGCACCGACGGCGAAATACCTACAAAGTTGACTGATTCTAAATGCAACTGGACTAAATAAACAGGTGGGAATTCATTTTGCTTTTAATTGACTCGGAATATGCAAATGATCGCAATAAGACCACGCCAACCATTAGGAAACCATCATTTAAATATTATTTTGTACATTTGAAAATAAAACAAGGTATTTTAAAAATCCTGCATGTAATTTTGGTTGTATTTAAGTATTTTTAGTTCAAATTACATAGAAAGCCAAATATATGTTATATACGATATTCCAATATCACATTTATTAATTGGATAGTACGTAAACAAACATCTCTTAGCGTTATCTTATAAATGACTTCCGTAATTCGATTTACCCCAAATAAATATGACGGGAAGAAGTGTTAGCTATCCTAACTAATATTATATATGCGAAAGGGAGTTTGTTTGTTGTTTGACGCGCTTTCACCTCTTAACTACAAATCATTGTGAATACAGAAGTTCAAAAAAGAACATACGATACCTTACACCTACCCGCAATATCACACGTGGGCAAAACCGCGAGCGAAAAGTAGTATACTTATAAAAGCAATAAATATTTGATGTTTAAGTATTATTTTAAGATAGTCACTTATAGATAGATAGATAGTGAAATCTTTAGTGAAATACGGCCAACCAGCCATGTTCGGGCTAGTTTGGGTGCCCTGTCTCCCACATATAACTGTATATATATATTATAAAAAAAAATGTAAACATTATTGTCTGTGGAAGAGAATAAATAAATTTATTTATTTAATTACGTACTTTCATATACTTAATTTGTGTTTATAATTAATGAGAAAATTTGTACCGTTCGCTATACTAACCTGCATTACTTCTAATATCTACTCGCCTCAAAGTAAATACAAGAGAGCCTGAAAAAATAATGTAGTATAACTGATATACGTATAATGGTAATATTATTCTTTCACTACTCCATCATAACTTCGTAGAACATTGATGCTGAGTGTGCAAAACTCTTTGTCAATTTAGTAACTTTTCAATCTCATTTAAGATAACCAAAGCGTATACATGAAATTTTAGTTATTATATCCGTGCCTTCATTATCAATGCCTATTGCTGTTTAATGTTACGAACCTGCTCTATAAGTAAAGCATGTTTAAGCCTAAACTATAAAACTATTCCCAAAACAATTTCCTCTATTACGTGTATAATATTCTCAGTATCCGATTAATACATCATCTGATCCTTTAGAATTCTAACCCAGATTAATTATGACAGTGACTAGCGCTATGAGATGGTTTAATTGTGTCTGAAGGGTATTCAAACGTGCTTAATCTGCTATCATCTTGGCCGGAGACAAGTGTTGAAATATACAAAATGTATAGATATAGGAAATGAGAAGGTCATTTGGGTCATTATTGTAAGCTTATAATTTTACCCTATTTCTTTTTTCTAAATGATTTAAATGTTAACTTACGCAAAGGCAGCATGACATGACAGGCTGCCATTAAAAATGTACGTACCTCAAATATATGCACCAGTCAGTAATATTGTAATTTTATTTTCTCATGTGATAAAAATTAAAGTAAATTAACGGCCCCTTAATGTCTCATCTTAAAGATAAGGTTATAGCGTAATTATTTATTAATCAGGTTTTGTGTGTTACTCGTGTAAGTTTTCAATCTCTTTCTTGGCCGTCGAATATAATGAATATTTAAAAACAAGAATACACGTACGCATTCATACAGCAAAAAATAAATAAAATAAAATGTGTTTAAAAAAAACATATTTTGTTATCACACTATAAATACATATCAAATGTTAATTTAATTTTAAATTATAAGTATAATATGATTTATTTGAATAAAAAAAACTGTTTATCAGCCATAATAACATCAGAGTATTTAATTAAAAATTAATGTTTATCATTTATATGCATATTTCATCCAATGAATAACTTTACCGACGGCTAACGATCAACGTCATCTGCTCGTAATTACGCACCGTAAAAACTCCTAATTGTTTTTCCACCATTTTCACATTCGAGTTACGATGTCGATACTCGTATCATATAATGGATATATAAACATCGATTTCTGTAACTTCCAACCAACAAACATCACTAGTAAAATATAGTTATCGAATCGATAACATTTCTAATCGATTAATCACGCATTTGCAGTAAGCGATTCGTGGAATAATAATTATCCAAAGTTGTACTTGATCGAGAATCTATATATTGTATATGGGAATACATTTCTTTTATCACTGGCTGAAAATAATAAGATTTTGCTAACAAAAAAGAACATATGACCCAGAATATAAGGACCCAATCAAGTTAATCAATTTTAATTAATGCTTTTTGCGGGAACTCACTTCGAGTGTGATCCGATTGATGCATGTATCAATATCGTGCGTATCACCGTAAATGTTATAATTATTTCAAAGTGATTAAAATAATCTCTCTGATATTTCAGGTTCATATTCTGCGGCAAGCATTGATTGTATTCTACAGAACAGCTTAACGACAAAGCACTTACAAGCCATTAATTACTTTAAAAATAATATTTTGAATTTTTTATAAAAAAATTATTTATTTAAAAAATATTTACCTATTATATGTTTTTATGTGACAAAACATTTGATCCAATTTTAATTAGCAATATTATGGACCGATAATTTGGATTTTGATTCAATTAACAGAAAGAAAACAATTGAACTTGAATTTTCGACAAGACGCGATTAACGCAAAGGTTTGTAGTGATTAATTTAAAAAAAAAACAATGTCTTTGATATTTAAACAGTGATCTTACAAGAAGAAAAAAATAAGCTTATTTTATTTCTTATTGATATTATTATAAAAATGTTCCTTGTTTCGTCTTTCTTAGACAGAGCCAAAGTAACCGAACGACGTGATTTTGTGACATAGTTTATGTTCCGGGAAATTAAATTTTTACCTCGAAGAAACTTGCAGAAATCAGTGGTCTAATCAACACGATCAATTATATGTGATTATGAAATCTATCGAAACGAGATGACTCAGTGGTAATACGTGAACCTTGACCCAAGTATGAATCAAACTCGGGCAGCATCACTGAATTTAAGTTTTTATTTCATCTCGTGTTCTGCTTTAAAGAAAAACATAGTGAGGAAACTTGCATATGCCAGATGAAATTCTGTCACATGATTATATGTACCATGAACCTGCGTTGGAAAACCGTTGTGGAATAAGCTCCAAGCCCTTTCCGCAAAAGGAGAAGGACAGAGAAATTTTTTTATTTAACCCTAGATAACATGGTATCGTTTCAATCAATGTTCTCTACTCTTGATCGAAACAACATGTATGTTATCTGAGTATGTAAATATACTCTAACGTTCTCATATACAAGGTAATGATAGATAACAAAGCATTCAATTTTCCCATACACTGTTTGTAGAACAATAGTTAACAACGCACTCCCTGAGACTAATAACGTGATGCTGGTTTACGCAACGATTTCTTTATTATGCCGCTGCAAAGCGAAACGTAACAAAAAGCGAATCGCTTATACAGTGTCCCATATCATGATATGCGCATTTTTATAAGCGCTATTACCATTGTATGGCTACAGTAACAGCGGTAGCGGAGTTAATGATTGCAATGAAATCCACATAAATGTTTGTAAAGTATGAGCTTGTGAGTAAAATAAAATATTTTATTGTTATAAACGAAAC
Organism: Nymphalis urticae; assembly: GCA_905147175.2. Classification (NCBI taxonomy): domain Eukaryota; kingdom Metazoa; phylum Arthropoda; class Insecta; order Lepidoptera; family Nymphalidae; genus Nymphalis; species Nymphalis urticae. Next base: position 7,336,305 of record LR989998.1, on the reverse strand, counting down.
ATTTTTAGCTATTTTATATGGTTTTTTTTAATACTAATAAGGTCCATTAGTGGCTTCGTGCAAGCCTGTCAACTCCTGCTGCTTTATCGAGTAATCCCTTACGTTACAGAGCAATATCATCTATTTCAATGCTATTAATAGTAACTGTAGAACACGGTGACCGCTTACCATCAGATTATAAATATAATAAATAATTAAATGTGTTTTTTTTACAGTTAATAGGCAAGCGCTTGACCGTTGACTTGCCTGATCTTAAGCATAGTCACGGTCTAGGATGGAGCGCGCCTGCCCAATTAGTATTTTCTGACATCTGAATCGATTAAAACTCTTGGATTCTTATTTCGAATATTTTTCCAAAAAGTCTGTTTGGTAACGAGTTTACAATAATAATGACATTCAAGATTGACAGGTATATTCAGGGTTCCCACGTTGCAAGCCTCTTAGTGTGGATGCCAACGAATTTATTCACAAATTTGTTAATTAGTTTTTAAAAGATTTTTTCTTTTTATATGCAATCAATAAATATATGAGTTTATATATAAAGTTCGCGTGTAAAGAGTGGACAGGCTTCTTCGTCTACATTTACTTATAAACAGCGACTTATATCATGCAATCATAATATTATTATGAATCCCATTGGTCGAACCCGCTACAACTACTTGTGGTTATACATAAAACCATTTTTAATCATCCTAAAGGATTATATTATTCTGTATGAAGCTTATCTTTTATTATATATGTTATATGTTTACTGGTGGTAGGGCTTTGTGCAAGCTCGTCTGGGTAGGTACCACCCACTCATCAGATATTTTACCGCAAAACAGCAGTACCTGGTATTGTTTTGTTCCGGTTTGAAGGGTGAGTGAGCCAGTTTAATTACAGACACAAGGGACGTAAAATCTTAGGTCCCAAGGTTGGTGGCGCATTGGCGATGTAAGCGATGGTTAACATTTCTTACAGTGCCAATGTCTAAGAGCGTTTGGTGACCACTTACTATCAGGTGGCCCATATGCTACTCGTCCACCTTCTTATTCTATAAAAAAAAAACTCATGATGTGATGTGATATTTTCGAAATTAGAAAAAAATAAAAAGCGATCATCAGTCTGGTCTTAAAAGGCCGTAACTTCTTCTTTAATAAATATATTTTATAAAATCGCTGTCGCGTCATTCACTACCTACACCCTAAGAATTTTTTTATGAATAACGTCAAATCTTATCGGCGAAAACGTTTTTTTTCTAAATCCGGATTACGACCTCATCTTTACAAAATGTATTATATGTGTATCGTAGCTGACCGGATGGTTTCCAACAATGGCCGAACCTTATACAGAGAGATTTTGTGGAACAGAATTCGGATGAGCCTTTATAATGAATTCAGGTGAATGAAAACAGTATTTTTCATGCTGACTCATTCGTTACAAAGTGAATTTTGTATTGCAGAGGTCCCAATGGTAAACTCTTGTTAAGTTAGAATAAGTGATGTCATCGTTTCGAGTTATTTAAGGTACCTTTGTGGTTACTTCAATTAATCGTTTAGATTAAAACAAATAACAAAGACTGAATGGGTCTCAAAAGATATGAAAAATTTAAATCTTTTACTGTTTGTAGAGTCTACATAATATAATTGAACGACAGGACGTGGGATTGTGTAGAAATATTTTGAGATTTCATCGCATCGTAAAACGAAAATGAAATATAACATTGCTGTCAGATTAATATAACTAATAAGTATCAAATGAGCTTATAAACACAATAACACGTTGTCAATTTCATTTGCTAGTAAGAAGAGGGATTTACATATTAGATCCAGGGTTAAAACTATCAGTATACGGAATATCGTTATGATCCACCCAATGTTTTCTTTTGAAAGGTACAGACAAAGAATGATTTCAAAATATATATTTTGTCTCTACTAACAAAAAGCTAAAATACCGATATTATTATAAATATATTTCTTACGAGTCTACTATACTTGATATGAACTTTAAATGTAAGATACACATATCGTAGTATTAAAAAAAGTATAACTAAATCAATAGTAAATATGTAGAATCAACATTTCGTGGAAGCTTTACATTTTATGCAATACTGTTACACAAAGATTCAAAAGAACCCTTATAAGCCTACTTGAATAAATATTTTATACGATTATCGTATAAAGTTTACCTACAATTATTTTATAACACAAGCGACAATTTATCTTTTGCGATTTTTCAGATGAATGTTTTTTTTCATATTTGTAACAACAGCAAGAATAACTTTTTCTTTTTACAGTCAGTTCTACTATAAAACAAACAACAAAAAAACAAATCTATAATGATTTTTTACTGCTATTAAAATGTGTAAGTATAAATATTTTTAGTCTATTCTTCATCCGAAATAGAACGTAAGCAGTACTAATCTGTAAGAACAAAGTCGTAACTAACCGTAGAAACCGGTCTATAGTATATATATATCTAAATACAACTAAGTAATCGACCTTTCAATAAATTGGATAAAGTAATGTTTGTTTGTATTTAGCAAACTTTTTTCAAGTAAATTTAAAAACTATAAATTGCTATTACTATTCTTTTCTACTAGCAAAATGAATGAAGAAAAATACATTGCGCGTGATTAGATTAATGAATATTTACATGGATTTTTTTTCCAACATAAGCAGTTTTCCCTTTTAATCCTCTCATTATACAGACAAATTAGGCAGTGAATACTTGGTTGCAATTGTACACATTGATGTATAGCGTCAGTGATGGCCGGGCGTGATATCATGAAGACATTATTCTCACTCTCAGTTGCAATAGATGTTATCACTTTAGGCGACGAAAAAACAGCACACTTAATGTTTACAGTTTTATTTTTAGCAACTAACTTCAATTAACACGATAAAAATAACTACATTAAGCTTCTATTTCTTTAATTATTAATGAATCTTTCAGAAATATTATGTAGTTGTTCAACATAAACACAAGTTGGTGGCCACGACTTCGTCCTCGTGACAGTCGCCCACACTCTTTTTTACATAAATTTATTTTACATACACACACACCCACATACACACAGTTTCTACTGTTTTATTATATGTATAAATAAATATTGCGATTTTCAACACATTTTTACTTAAAATTTTCATTTGATAGTCATTTTTAAATTTATTAAACGAGATTTATATTAGCCCTTTACATTATGGTACTTTCACAAATCTAACTCGCTTCGTAGTCTTAAACAAAAGTCCATTGTATTCAAATGAGTTTCTCACGTGAAAATGGCTATTGACATTAACAGGAATCAAGTTACATGTACAAGAAGAAATCTGTACTATTCATTGAAATTGTATAGAGATTATACCTGTTTCTATTTGAATGTTTTGTTTTTATGTATTTGTTTATTCGTTACAAGTTTACGTGAACCAGACTTCCAGAATAAATTCCATCGAGGCGGCCATTCTCCATAAAGACTAGCTGAACAAGTAAAAATAACAAGTTAATCGAATGCTCTGTGGTAGGTTATTGTGTTCCTATTTGAAGTGTGAGTACAGTGGACTACAATCACAAGGGACATAACATCATATTTCCCAAGGTTGGTGGCGTATAGGCAATGTTCCTCATATTGTAAATATTAATAGTACCGATGCGATGGAGACCATTTGCCCGTCCGCCTACTTATTACATAAAAAATGCAGTTTCTCTGAAAGTTCACTACAAAAACCATTGGCGTTCCTAGTACGAATAAACGAACTCTCTTTTTAATTTACTGTCAAAGGATATCTCGTCTGAGTATAAGTTTACAGTATATTAAATCAACCCTAGACTCGTTAAGTAAACAAAATGCCCTGATTGCAAATTAAATAAACAATGGCGCAAACGAACGGAAACGGAAGTGACGCCGGACGCGATCGTCTATCTGGTGTCGTTTAACTGCTTTATAAACCCTACAACACTGAATGTTTTTGAGATATACGAGTATGTATGTGTGTGTGATTTATTTAAAAATAGAATTGTTTTTAATTGAATAGCACTCTTACAAATGGAATATGATACTAAAAAAAATGAAAACTACAGTCTTAAAGGAAATAGAAATTTTAAGAAATATTTAAATAGAATTTTTAAGAAAATTTTTAGAAACGTATGACATAATAGCTTTTCGACATATGTATAGTGTTTCTTGTATCTTGTGACACATTTTCTTCTTGAAAATATTATTTTTGATGGTTGAAGTATAGAATAGAAAATACTTAAAATAATGTTGATTTAATTTTAATACGTGTAAACAAAATATACGAAAACTTTTTCCATTTGAATGTTCAGGCGTCACGTTAAACAGTACGACGAGGGAACTGAAATCAAGGAAAACTCGTTTTTAAGTTACATGAATTTAAGAACTATTATATTTCGTGGGACACATTGCTCCAATCGACACAGATAAATCATGAGATGCATCTTAACATTCACTTCCCAAGAACATTGCCACCAGAGTTTGGAAAGAGTAATCACTCAGTTCGTAATCTCTCAGGATTTTCTCGCTCTGAACTGTCGTCACAGCAGCCACCCCAGAGATAGAGTGCTCGGCCCTTTTTGTTTTTAAAAGGCTGCATCTTACAGATAAGGTGCAAAACTCCCCTTTACTCCAAAGACCCGTCATTTAAATTTCAATGTGCATTATAATTTGACGCTTACACTTCACTAAATCACATCGCAAGCTCAAACATATGGTGGAGAAAATGTTTTACTTTGAAGAGAGTTGTACTTGGTCCCTATCGTTAGAAAAATACAAAGAAAATTATAATCTTCACCGTTTGTCGAACGACCGTCAAAGCTATAATATCCCTACAATTTGAAGTGTACCGAACGACGTAGCCACCCCAGCCGCCATGTTACCATTTTGTTTTTGACACTTCACTTTAATCACTGTGTGAAAACATAACAGTCGCGTTCTCATTTGGAAAAGAGCAATGTTTTCCCGCCAAAGCGAAAGGTACGTTAAAAATATACGATTCCTTTGTGAAAGGGAACAAGAAATATTGTTTTTCTTTTGCCGACATATCCATTCGTAAAATTATTATTTTTTCCACTAAAAACATCAAAAACAAAAATCAATTATATAAACGTCAAATAGTAATAGTTTTTATTTGGTATGGTCATCATTTAAGCTTTGACAGTATATAGGAGATTTATGCTCTGTTTTCCGGTATTGGGGATTCGAAATTAAAATGGCCAGACGCGATTATTATCAGATTCGAATGGTAATCGGTGATGATTGAATCACGTATGAACGAAATGAATAGGTCGGTCTGAGCTTTTGTTTGATACGCTGTAATTCGACCGTGTATTGAATAGGTAATTGATGTTTTACGGTTTCCCCACGGAAAGGGTGCTGATTGGCTTTACAATTTTCATATTATTCTAGAGTCAATTATACAAATTAACTGCTGATAGAAAAAAAAACTTAATGCCGCAAATATTGATACTTAAAAAAATACCGACTGAAGAAAAAAAAACGATAATACGTAACTAAGGAGAAACATCTTAAAACTTCTGTATTAATAATTGAGCCAAGTCGTTATAGGACTCTTACATGGGTACCTTTACAAGATAAATAACCATTAGTTAATCCAAGGGCAGGCCCGCAGTAATTCAGCCGAGCAATATTGCTTATAGTCCAACCGCTTTAATGAAATAAAATTTGCATATTATCAAGATTTATGGGCACCGAACGTTTGGCATCGGAAAACAATGATGCTTGGGATAATTATTCGAGATGGGGGCTCGTTTAGCTGTAAGCTGTTGCACGTTTAAAAACGTCAATTAGGAACACTCTTAATAAATATTTTTTGTATAAATTACTTTGAATTACAAATTTTGACAAACTTCACATTTAGGTCCATAAATATCGATTTTAATAGAGATAAGTGTCTTATATAAGGATTAGTTCATCTAGCAATATGAATGACACTGTCATCCATTACGGTTTTGTCGTTCATTTCGTTTCCTTGAATATAAGCAGTATACTAGTATTATTTAAAATTCACGGGATTACATTAAATTCATACAATAAAAAGGATTACGGTTCATAAAAGATTTGAATTGCAAGACGATTCGCTCTCCACGATTTCTTTTCCGACTTGACTTGTACTAATGAACCAATTTAGGACTCGCAAAACGAAGACCATGGTGACTTTAAATCTTTAGGAGGAAGCTAAACAAACACAAATAAGGAAATCCTCGGGGATCCCCCTCATCAGATGTTATTCGATTTGCATCTTCAAATTTCGGGCCATCTTAATCGTTAGGGAGCTTTGAAATGGAATAATATAGGGATTTAATATCAAACGATTTGATAATGTATGGTTCGGGTATAATATCTTGAGCACTTAATCAAATACTTAGAGATGTGGTTTATTGTTTTATTTTTAAGAATTCAATTTTGCTTCTGAAGAATTTTCTGTTTCTTAAAAAACAAAATAATTTTAATAAAATGTGTTTACTTAAATACATATAAAAACAGTTAGCATAATATTAAAAATACACTAATTTATTTTTATATAACAACTAAAAAAGTCAGAAGTATATTCGGAACATAATTAAAACATTATTTGAAATATATTCAGTATAATTTTTAAATATTTTTAAAACAGTTTATAATAAAATGGTTTCCGTTTCACTCATCTCCATGTTAAATCCTTAGAGGGCTACATCTCGTTAGTCTAAGTGGTCTAAAGTAGGGAACAAAACCTAATCACATTAGGCAAATGTGCTTACCTTGATTTAGTAAAACTTTAATTTATAGATAGATACTTGTACATTATTTTTTCTGCGACGCGACGTTGAATTATAACGTATACTATATATTATAATACAGTTAACATTTAACATAGAAGGTTTTCATTACAAAATATAATATTGGCAGCCAGCCCGTTGCTGCAATATCTATCTATCTATCGCAATTAATACGTTCTTTTTTGTATTTACTCTTCTAATGATATTTTGTCTTTGTTTGTATATTATAAAAACTAAGCTTGTTCACCATTTATTCTATTTAATTTTCCGATTATGTGTATAATATCACGTATATAGTAACTATGTTATAGATTATAAATGCCTAATAACAAGAACCTATCATTAACGACTTAAAAACTAATTTATTTAATCACCGCCATCTATTGTTACCCAGTTGTACTATAATTAGACATTACGAAATAATGAGGTATTCATATAAATTTACTTTTAGATATTTTTAAGATGAACTACAAATGTGTGAGTCAACTCACTGAAATCGCTGCTTAAACAATGGCTTTGCTGTCTTAGCATTATATTTGCCACAGACATAGTTGTAAGAAAATGTTGCCTATTTACATACGACCGTATGATACAATTGCAGATTTTTAATGAAGCAGCTATAACAAGTTACTTTTAGCGGAATAGTATCGACCCTGTAATGAAATACACGAAGTATATAAGGGTATCCTTATTTCTTTGACATTACCCTTGTGTATTGACACAAGAACTCACACAGAATCGTAAAAACAACGCTTAGAAAATGACATCGCATTATTAAGCCCTTTACTTATTTATTCATTTAAAAACCTTTGCCAAACACGTTTCAATCACAATAGAAATTTATTATTTTTATAATAAAAGCTACTGGTTTTGAACGTTAAAAGACCGTATTCAATTGTTCGTAAAATCGAAAATTATGAACAGCGCGGCTGTCCGAGGCAGGATTTTCGGATTTACGACTTCACCGCACTACGGCACTGACTATGAATATGAATGGATGCAATGTTAGATTCGAGTGTTGATGTTTTACATCATATATACACGGACTATATTTAACATAAAGTAAAAGTAAAGTAACAGCCTGTTAATGTCCCACTGCTGGGCAAAGGCCTCCTCTCCCTTTTGAGGAGAAGGTTTGGAGCTTATTCCACTGGCTCTCGATGTCACCGACTATAAACACAAATTAAGCACATGAAAATTCAGTGGTCAGCTCGGGTTTGAACCCACGATCATTAGTTAAGATTCTAACCACTAGGCAATTTTGGCTTTTACTAGGCCATCTCGGCTATTTAACATATTGTATGTTAAATAGTATGGCTGAAATGAGCGGTTAGAACACGTGAATCTTAGACGATAATTTCAGGTTTAATCCCTAAGCAAGCACCACTGAATTTTTATGCGTTTAACTTGTGTTTTATTATTATGTACAACATGAGGAAAATGGAAATGTCGTATGAAAATTTGAAACTGCTATCCATCGCACTGGAACAATGTGATAGAATAAGCTCCAAAACTTTTCGTCAAAAGGAGAGGACTTAGCCCAGCTGTGGATCATTTACAAGTGGTAACTTTACTTTTTTTAATATGTACTAGTCTGCCTCGTTAGTTTTATGCCTTGAGTGTTGAGTTTGTTTTTATAGAATAGCTCAATTGAAATATGCAGTAAAAGTAAAAGCGTGTTAGTGTTCTACTGCAGAGCAATAGACCTTACCCCTCCTCAAAAGGAAAAGATTTGGAGCTCATCCGACACATGTAGGTTTCCTTACAGTGTTTTCCTTCATATCTGAGTATATGATGAATTATAAGCACAAATTTAGTATATGAATACTTAGCGGTGCTTACCTGGGTTTAAACCTATGATTTATAGGTAACATGTTCTAGCCACTTTCATCATGTGATGAAATACTTGTAAGTGTTAACTTAAATAATGTATTTTAGGTTAAGTGATTTTAAATTATATTGAATGCCAAGAGTTTTAAGTGGAAAGTCAAACAAATGTTTAATTGGACGATTACACTATTGTTCCATCGAGACCCTTCTAAATCACGAGTATAACTCATATAGCCCCTTTAAGCAAGATCCTCCTTTCATTGAGAATTTAATTTCATTTTCACCCCTCTCTCACTCGGTCTTTAAGAAAAGAATGACCGAAAGACTCGGTGTTACGTGATATACAGACCATCGCATGAAAAGTATATTAAGATATTATTAATTTCGGAGAATTAATTTGAACATACTTTAACATAATTATTATTAACATACAAGGTTTTCATTATGTTATTCTTTCCAAACAATTTTCTTACAAGGACGAAAATATACGAATATTTTTTAATTAAAAAAGATGTCCATTTCTTTGTATTCATAATATGTGTACGACGGCACAAGAATCTCAATTTTTTACTTATGTATAGGTCCAAATGCGAAACCTATATGCTTAAGAGTCATTTACAATTCATACCCTTTATATAAAACCAATCTCATCAAAATATATATTCCTTAAATATATTAAAACCTTACCCAAAATTTATTCAATTTTTCTAGCTCTATTTCAAAACCTAAGTAGGTCCTATATATTCACTAGCTGAAATGAGAGATCTAATATAATATTTCCTTTAGTACCTACATTACCTGGTATTTTTTGGCTTTAAAAATAAGTAAATAAAAATATATTTTCAAATATTATAGAGATATTTTTGAAGGACTTCACGTTCAATAGCCATATAGTCGTTATTGGACGTGAGTTATTAGCAAAAGAAAGTAATAGAAGGTAAATGTGCCATTGTTGTCCATAGATCTCCTTCTCATTTGAGCAGGTGTACTTGTTCTACGACTATATAGCGCAAAACTTCATCGAGCATATGAAAATATCATCTTCCCATCCCATCTTGTTTCCTTTGAAAATACAAGATGACGTTTTAACAAAAGTAGTCAAATTGACTTACTTATTAGATATTTTAATGCACATATATTTATTATACCAGAGAGCCCCTTAACATGTTTATTATATTTTAAACTCAGGTTAGCATATTTGATTTGTCATACAAATATTTGATGTAATTTTTTAATCACATAATGAAAACTATAATTGATATTACTAATATATGCCATAATCCAAAATACATTACAAACAATAAGCCTTTAATATAATGAATCCTAATTGGCATGCATCTCAGTATTTCATCCAATACTTTAAATCTGTTAGACTGGTATTACTTTGAGTATATAACTTGTCCTAACTCGGTACTCGTGTAACTTGAAACTAAGTTGGGAAGTCTTCCAATTCTAAACGTACAGGTGAGCTCGTGTCTTGAATACAAAAGTAATTAGAGATTAATAGAGACTTGTTGAGATACTCTAACTACTCCTGATCTCTTGCTTAGGAGTATCAAAATCATAATCATTTAATTAATTATTATCTTACATATTGATTTCTGCTGCTTCACTGCCTCATTGGTCTAAGGGTTAATTTATGATGATGTTATTTTCCTTAAGAAATTCAGTTTGAGAAGGAACTATCATATTACAATAACTTATAGTTTCAACATGGATCATAACATTTAAAATACTAGTCCCAGGTTAATATGTTGCATATTCTTGAGATCAATTAGGGGTCAATTTAGGTTCCACGCAAACTGAACAAAAAATCATACCAACGTTCAAATCTCCAAATTGTCTTATTAATTAAAAACAAATTGTGACTAATTTGAATTTTACCTATTGAATTCACCTATGCATAGTTAAGACTTTTAGTTTATATGTAATATTACACCTTAATTCGATACAATCAATTAAGTTCCACACGTACGCAAAACAGCACCTGGTCTTTACATTGCAACATCACAAAGGACCCAATCTCAATCTTCGCGAGACTAATCCAATCGAAGGCACAATAAGATCAAATTGCTTAGAGCTAACATCGCACGTTATTGCCACTAAATCTTTCACTCCGGAATACACAACCTTCGTATACACCCCGCGGCTATTGCTTTAGGCCTTTTAGATACATTTAGCAATCGATGCTTTTCGATTCGCGGGTCAATGTGCACGCCAAATATTTGTTTTATTTGGTGCTTTTGCACTCTTTATTGCTTTGTTAACAAATACTTTAGTATTTCTAGCGCAAATAAATTGTCAATAACAACATTCTTTTTTTTGTATTTGACTGCTACATTGGTGTTTATTACTCACGTCGCCACTGTTGTATTTAGAAAAAATAATACCAATTCGCCATAACCATTTTAATCCTAAACTGACACTTTCAAAATTTATGTCAAATATACTACTAATTATTAATTGTCAGTACCGGCAATATTGTCATGCATAACAATTATGTAATCGAAAAAGCAAATTTGGAATGAAAAAAAAAGTATGACGGATTAAGTGACTATGAACACACTCGTAGATTGGAACACTCGTGGTTTTCAAGCGTCATTTTTAGAAAAACGTTGCGCTGAAAATTCCTTGATAGATATTTTTTTCCTGTTTTTAAAAGTTTTTTATTAATTGGACATACTTTATTAAGCAATAAACACTACTCAATAAACAGAAGAAGTTGCATACAGTTACATACGATTTAATTTTACAAACATTCAAGTACTTAAGCTTTCTTTGTTACTTTTAGTTTACTTTACTTATACTAAATATGTAGAGATGGTGAATTGATGATTACTTTAATATTAAGATCGATCACCCCTGGCTATTCAAACTCAGGTGGTGGTATCTTGGCATTTGATGGGCGAGGCTCAAATAAATTCGCACCCACACTCATTCCAATCACGTACCGCCGAATTTGTCATATTGGATTTCGGAGGCGGACGCGTCATACGTCCTCCCTTCCTGTCACGATGCGAAAATGAAAACATGTATTTTTTTGAGACAGACAAGTATAGACCATAATTTTATAGCAGTAAATGCTATTTCATAAAGAACATCGTAACGTCCTGGAAAAATATAACAATTTGTTTAAAATACTTTGATAATGGAAACGAGAAATTTGTTTTGCAAACTTGTAAGGACGAAAGTTTCTAAGATTTAGATTACTTATTCGACTTTTGTTCAAATTAATATTTTGTGACAGAAAAAATATTTTGTTTTCAGATTAAATCATTGCTTTCGTCTCTTTTTATAATTACGAAAACACAGTAAGAAATTAAGATTATACGATAGAATATTTTCTTTGTAGACATTAATAATATTTAGAGTTTACAATCCAAAAAGCTATATGATCTTCTTGTAACTCATTATTTAGTACAAAATAGTATTAGTAATAAGTGTATTGTACGATATTTTGAGCTAAATATCGTACAATACACTTATGTTTTATACTAAAATGATAAATTTTATTTAAATCCTTTTCAACCATCGAATTCCATGAAATTAAATCATTCGACACCGTTATATTAAAATTCATGCGCCTATTCATACGACTGACGAGAAGTCTTCAATTTCATTTAATTCGATATTGCTAAAATATTTTCACAAAATAATATAAGCCTTTATAAATTGTAACCCAATACTTTACGGCTATAAAAAGATGACATCGACAATTTTACCCTCCAAGGAATTGGAATTTTACATCTGTTCAACCAAATCTGACGTCCTCTTATAAATGTGAACCTATATAATAAAATATTTTTATCAGAAATGTCCCAATCTTTGTCATAATAATACTTTTATTGAGTATAGTATTTTTAACCACGAGGCCCAGTATTCGCAACCAGCTAAGCACTAAGATTGTGCTTAATTTATTATTTATAATCCACCGTACACCGCGATGAATTAAATATTCTCGAAATATAAAGAATATTTAATTCATCGGTAATGAAAATCGGTAATGGTCTTCTGCCTAAAATGTATTCCGCAGTGGAGCAGCATGGTGGATTCAGCTTCAAAATAAGTTCTTAAGAAGAGCAGGCTTTGACCGGCAATGAAATACAAACTGGCTGTTATAATATTTTAAAACCTTTAATGGATTTAAAGGTTGAATTGAAAAATATTGGTATGTCTAAGGTATGTTGATGGTAAAAAAATATTTATAGTTATACGCATATCTTATCAAGTGTAGTTTGTAAGTATAAATAAATATATAAGCTTAAGGCAACATCTGCAAGGAATTTTAAACTCAATCAAGAAAAATCAAAATGCGGAAAATAGAAGGGTCTCTAACGGAGGGTTAAAATCGTGTTATCGATTCGTTTTTATGAGTTCTGCTGACGTTTCCACTTTTTAACCGATATACTGATCCCATTTGGTCCAATGAATTAAATACAATACAATAACGAAAATATAATGCATTTGATCAGCGAAAGAAAGCATTTCGTATTCACCAAAATATCATAGCTGGCTAAAATAAAAAGCAAATATGGCAAAACCCGGAGAGTAGGCAAAGAGTAGTGTTTAAATAACTCTCATTTGAATATTTTCATAGCATCCTCTTTTGTACGTATTTTAATTAAAATACGCTAGCTTATTTTAAAAATACGGTCTAAAGCATGAACCACTCTAACATGACAATAGTAGATGACATACTCATGAAGCTACAATCGGCTACCAACAACAACCTTTAAAAGAGGCGCAAATTGTGCAACTAGTCTATCGACTGATCGTGAAAACGGTCTACGAAAAAATCGTCTGATCGGTGCAAGTGCAACAAAAGATAGAGTAAACAAGTTAGATCTGTCCCCAATACTCATTATTAGGGTATTTTTTCGCATGCTCACCCTTGATAAATTCCTGAAGTAGAAGATAAGGGAGGGGAGATGGGAGATAACAAGCGCATTATCGAAATACCTATGTCGTATTAAAGCAGAAAAACTGACTTTAATTGAGATTTATAGCCAAGGACTTCTATAACAGAACAAAAAAAAATCGGATTCTCGATGACTTTTATTGAAACAATTTTATGCGGAGTAAATTTAAAATAAATTCTAGTTTATTAATAAATCGCTTAATAGTGTTCTTATATTAAAGTATAGTTGGATTAATCTACGTTTATGGTGATAGATAAATTAAAACCGTACATAAACATAATATTCTTATATCGAAATTATATTACTCTGAACTTTGATCGGATTATCTAATCGCGGAAAGGTAACGGCCCATCCGAAAATTATGGAGCCATTAAATAAACATATTGCGTCCCGCGAATTCCTCATAAAATACAACATATTGAACGGTATATTGTTCCTCAGCTTCGACCATTACTAGGGTAGTGGGGATCGGGGCACATTTCCTTCGGCGGCTTTATTGAAATTCTGCAAACGACAAAGTTTCGGATCTCTCTGACGGAATGCGAAAACTGGCAAATGAATGAAACTCAACAATAGATATCAATTTAATTTAGATTTGTATGCTACTTATGAATTTATCACTACAACAATATAGAATCTATTTAGTTTGGGCAATTAATTGGTAAAGTACTTAAACTGGCTAATGTACTAAGTTTTGATCTCCACTCATGACAAATATTTGTATTGTATTGTATTTTTCTAGAGACACGTGGTACGATTTCCTGAGTGATAGTCATTGAGTGTTCTCAAGCTAACTGTTCTCTCTGTGTTAAGTGTTCTGGGCACAATAAGAAGTATAAGCCCTTACGTACCATCAGGCAACAACCACGGGATCTAAGACACTATGTTCCTTGTCCCTATTATTACACAGGCAAGCCTGCAACGAGTCCTAATAGATCTTTATTACATTCACAATACAAATTAATATATTCATATTAAATATAATGTTTATGAACAAAATAATCATAATAGTTACAATATAACTAATTATCATTCACTTATCAAACAATATAATACTAACTCAACAAACATAGACCGTAGTTCACTACAATCAAACTTCAAGGTACAAATCCCTTGGCGTAGGGTAAGTCACCATCAGTTCTATATCACCCCTATTGCACCCTTGAAGGTTTGTATTGAAATTTTAAAGCACGTGTATGTCACAATGCTTAGGTTGACATCGATCACTTTACATTGCTTGTGTATATAAGACCAGCGACAATAAACGTAAGCTAATATTTTATATATACGCATACAACATATTATTTTGACTAAAAAACGCAATTTATTTATTATTATATATCACAACGATGTTATTTTCTTCTTAATATAAATAATTTGAATTTGTCTTTTAGTAACAAAAGAGTCATAATAAAATAAATATTTTCTTTTTTTTACATTTTTTATAACTTACAATATAAAACTGTTTTACTTTTTGTGTATATGTGAAAAATTCTACGGATAGCATACTATGAATGATATAGCAGACGGAAAAGTAATTTCTAGTTGGTACCTAAATTCTTTTCATTTAATGCGCGATTTGTCTTGTAGAAATCTTACGGCCTTACTTGTAAACTTTTAGCGGGTGATTAGTTAATGCTGTCTTCTCCCTTCGAATGTCAAATCAATGTCAAATCAAACAGAAAGAGCGAAATCAGTGTTAAACTAAACAAACGCCAAGCAACGTTTAATGATAAGGAGGTTACTTTTTTTTTAATATATTAATCTTTAGGTGCAAACACTGATATTGTTTTTTTTAACAATATGTATATAGATTTATTTTATACTAAAACGATAATCGTATAAACAATAGTTTTACAATTTAGTATTATTTATACATGAGGCTTATTTAAACCTCGCTAAGACCTCAGAGGGTTCAATGTCGAGCATCCCTGAGCTCAGACTGAGCAAAGAGGGAGTTAAGAGCAGAGAGGTAACCCTTTTGCCCTTGTCCATTTAAGGGGATTTTAAGATACAACTTAACAGTCTTTGAATATTTAATTTGCCAATTGTTTTAAAAGAATACAAAAAAAAACTCCCTAAAGTAACATACTTGTAAATAACTAAGGTTATGTTACCACAAAAAAAAAAAAACATTTACTGAACGAAAAATTTCTCTTAAACGTCTAAGATATTAATTAAACAACATAATATATGAAAATTAAATTAATGGGTTCCAAAACTGTGCTTGCCATATTTATACATACAAAAACCATTTAAACCATTTATTTTGCTACACACATACATTACATAGATTATACAGAAGAAAAAAATTAAATTTAAAGAATACAGTGTAGGTAGCAAGGGGTTCATCTCAGTATAAGCTGTGCTAATGCACAGCACTGATTTTCAGATGGCCCCTGACTATTGGGTAAACATAAACAAATGCGCGCACATGAAAATAAATAAATGAAATTATAAGAACAAAAAAAAACTAAAACTAAAAAGCCCTTATCCTTGAGAAAAAAAAACATATTACACAAAAAGAAAAACATCACAAGGAACTTAGACATAAGATAGACAGACAGACAGTCAGACAATACAACTACTACTATTACTAATAATTATAAATATATGACTCGCGGGTGCATTGCAAATGCATTTAATATATCGATCACTTCAAATGGCCACCTAATATGTTTATTTGGTGTTAATATAAAAATAATTTAAAGACTTTTACTGTAATACAGTCTATAGTACCACAACGGTTGGTGCGATTCTGCCATAAGACAAGTAAATTGTAACAAACTTCAAAATATATTGATTGTATTATATGCATACGATAATTTTGTAAGATATGCATTGTAAATAAATAAATAAATATTTAACATCAAAAAGGTGCCTTATTATTCCGAGTCGTTTCAAATTATTCTCAATGTCACAACGATAAATGTTAAAGCTGGCTCAGGGCGCTTTGATTGGGTCCACGAGTGTCATATGTCAGGGAGACGGATGAAAGCGCGTTCTAATTTCGAACTAGCAACTATTATAACAAAATATATATATATAAAAGAGTACTGTTTTTTTTTTAAATATTTTTTACATTTATTGTCAAAGGTTTAATTAACAAATTCTTATCAAACAATGAGCTTTAAAAATATGTGAGCATAGAAGAATTTAATATTTCAAAATCTAAACGTTCAATAATCTCGATATTCAAATAATTCAGCCTAAGAATTGCAATTATCGAAGTTTTAAGTAATTAAAAAGTTTAAGGATTTCCAAATCTAATTTTCCCCTCATTCATTTGTGTTAAATGAAATTCATAAAGAACGCTCTTAAATTAATTTTTATTATGTCTCTCTCAGTCAATTTTACAATCGGTTAAACAATATTTCGCTTATTTTTACGGCTAAATAAACATATAATATATGCATTACTGCAAATACATTATAGAATTCCAGTTTCAAATACAATAGATTTGTTGATTAACTAAATCAATTAAATAAAACTAAAAATAATTTATTGCACCTTCTTATACGCAATAACAATTGTACTATTAATGAATAACACAACTTTGTAATTAAATGACGTATTTTAACAATGTGTTTGTGAATTCAATTAGTAAGATAGCCTTGTACCGAAAAGACACAAGTGCATACTTGCGAGTTTGGTTATAGAAACTTCGCAGTCGTATATCCGTTGCGTAACGAACCGTAGTAGTTTCCGACGCAACAATCTTATTTGCAAACTAGAACTTTGTCAATTTACTGAATTTAGATAAATAGGTATTCCGTTTCAATTTAAATACTTTATTCATCGTTCATTTTAATTTATACGTATACTAGGCGTAGATTTTTCAGATTTCCAGTCTATAAAAAGATGGATCCGATAAATAAATTCTTGTTGGATCAAAACCGGATAATAACAAATTTAATGTTTCCAAAATGTAAGGTTTTTTTTGCTGCTATCAAATGACATTATAAGACTTTTTTATGGTATAAGTAGGCATAGCATATGGGCCACCTGGTGGTAAGTGGTCACCAACACCCATAGACATTGACACTGTAAAAAATGTTAACCATCGCTTACATTGCCAATAGATTAAGTTCTAAAGGTATTTAGCTATAAGCTTTGTGGGACAAAGGGATTTTTATTTACTGAATCCAAAAACAGTAAGCTAGTGTGGTTTCCTACATGAATTGTTAATCTCTCTCTCAATCTCAATGAGTATTTCGAATTTAACCTATTATTTCTTTTAGTACCATTTATTGAGCCAAAATCAAAACTCACACGAATCTTAATAGAAGGACATATTTTAATTCCCAGCGAGCACAAATATCTTAGTTATAGTAGCAATAGGCTAAACATTTGCTAAAAAAAAATTATTTCAAAAAAATATTCCTTCTTACAAGGAGATTCTTTTAAAATTATTTTTTAAGTTAGATTTCGTAGGTAATTAAAAATAAAACTTCTCTTTAGGGATATATATGTAAGTAGCTTTAGTGTATTTTAAGCGTATAGCTGTTATATACACTTAACGCAGAGCAAATCCTTATCCAGCCACGTAGAAAGTTCTAATGCCCTGTCTGAAACCTATAGTTTGAAACATCGGTGTGAATCGCTAAGTAATTCTATCAGACTGATCGGACTATTCCGTGAGACGATACAAAAGCAATAATACAGTATTGCTTTTGTATCGTCTCACGGAAAAGTCCAACAACAAAAGTCCATACATCGCAATATTAATATTGAAATGGTATAATTAGCCTATTCAGAAAAATTATAAAGGTTAAAGCCACTCACATTTTGTTAATTAGTGAGGCGAATTAATATTTGTAACCCTTTAATTGTGCCAACCTTTAAGGTTCCTTAGTAAACCATGAAGTAAAGATGAAGATGTCTCCGATGCACGCGTACCAGTGAGGAACCACTGTCTTCCTTTTTATGGGTAAAGAAAGACATAGTGGAAGACCATAGAATGAATTAAAAACACAAATTAAACGTATGATGTGATAACTCGATGGTACATCCACATTTCAACTCGTGATTTTCGATTTAAATTAACTTTCTTTAAATATTACGAGACTCGGCTCGATATTAATTATTACTAAATCATAACTCTTCACTTAAATCTTCGCCATAATTTGCCCTTAAAGTAAGTTAAATTCGTATATTCATTTTTCTTGAATTATTTTTATGTACAACATTAACAACACTAGGCATCTAAGCTACAAAAGCTTAATAACCAATGGTCACGACAATCCTGAACAAACAGTGTAGTTTAAACTTTGCATGTAAAGTGACTGTAACGAACCGAGACTAAGTTCGCCCGCTAACTTTGTTTGCACTTTGTGCCTCCTAAATGTTCTAGCGTTGATATTGTTCTCTTAAATATAATTGCTCACAATAAAATGTCAGGCGCTTACATGTTGTCCTTTTATTTATCGCTGATGCTGTCTTACCTGAAATAAATAAAATAATTAGTAAATTGAGTTGAATAAACATTTATTTTAACATTACCAAGCAGTGAATTTATATTTTACTTTAAAATACGTGTTAAGAATATTAGTCTGTTATTAACAAAGGAGTATTTAATGTCACGGAGCTCACGCCATTAAGTTTAAGAAAAACCATAAAAATGACACTTCTACATCGCCGTCCGCTGTCAAAGCACACAATTTTTCACAATTTTTATTACTCCATATTATTTTCTATGTTGTTCGCTATTCACGATTTAAATGTAATATTATTTAAATACACATAATTTTGTTACGTCCAAAGAGTTTTACTTCTTCGTACAAATTCACGCAATCATCATCAAGATACATCAAGGCACATGTATAGAACCTTGACGCCATAGTCAAATACATCAAACTACATCTATACATTGACACCATAGTCTACCATACGTTAAATAAATTTGTTGTATAAGACATTAGATGATAAAAATGATGGAATTAGTGTTCATTGATTTCCATATAAATTTAACTGTACATTATAGTTGACTGTATGAATGTATGTATTTAATTTCGAAAAAGATAGATAAGACTTCAAAAATCAAAATCCCAAATCTATTATTTCGATTATAAATTTCGTCTAATTTCAGTAAGAACCTTTAGATTTTTTATTCATTAATTTCGTAACGCACAATTATAGGTTTTATTTTTTTATATTTTTAATTTCTCAGTGGCATAGATTAATGATGTCAAAAGTCTCAGATTTCATGGTCAAGGTGTAAATTTACCGAAATATGACTAAGCAAGAGTAAGACAACAATAGAAATTAGAGCCGGCATTCATGAAAACCCTTAAAATGCGATACTAGATTGTTCCCTCGGGAAATTATGGACTTAGCACCTGACGAGGCTCAAATTTTAATGTTACCGACGCCCTTCTCTTAACACTTCGGAATAAATTAACATATTATGTTGAAGTTCTTATGCATTTGCTGTAAAATCTTTTAGGCAAATTATCTGTATATAAGACTATTTGTTCTATTTTCGTTCCTCTGTGAGCTACATTCTGCTGCAACTTTAGTAAACTTCAATTTTACCTTCGACCGATTTATAAAGGAGGCCAATTTACAAGCGAGACCAGCAAGGACATATTAAAATGTCCTCCAGACCGATTTCGGCGACGGCGGCCAATCTCAAGAGAGATTAGCCAACTGCGCAGGAGATAGCAGGAGATAGATTAGCCAACTGCGCAGGAGACAGGTGCACTCTCTATTCCTTAACTCTCATAATCCGATGGGACGGCAATCCGACACGACCGGAAAGAGTTCAGGCGCAGGACCAACGGCTTTACGAGACACGGGAGTGTACACACTTCCAACTTCTCGACTACGGGCTGCTACTGAGAGTTTTCTGACAGAAAAACCCTATAACTTTTATTGGCCCGACCTGCGGCCTTATATCACTAGACCTCGTTGGTCTAGTGGCAGTCAAAAGGACATATTATAGTGCACAACTGTATGTGCATCCACAAGTGCACTTTCTATGCCCTCGTTCTTATAATCCGATAGGACGACAAATCTCATACGACCAAAACGAGTTTAGTAGCAGAAAACGGCTTTAAGTACTTTCTGAGGCACTGGAGTGTAAATATTACCAATTTCCGTACCGTAGACGCTAGTGAGAAATGCTTGACAAAAAACCCACTAAAAATTTTATTACGTGAACAAGGGTTTGAAGCTAGGACCTCAGATTTATAAGGGCCTTATAAGCTAACCACTAGCCAGCAAAGCAGTCAGCAGAATAGTAAATTAACATAGACTACAAGCTTGATAGAAAAAAAACAACACAAAAATAAAGAAGCCTAAAGTGGTTGATTCTGTGAAATCTAGGTACAAAATACAACACCTTTTTTATCTTAATTCTGAAGATGTAGCGTTGAAAACTTGCAGTTCTCATTTAAATCCGCCACAGGCTAAGAGCGTCCCCGTTTCTATGAGCCTTACAATCGACATTGCGAGATCTCACCGCAACCCAAATCACTACACAGGGTTAAGATATTGTAGCAATTTCTAAGACTAAATAACCTTATAATTCAAAAGTCTATGATGCAAAACTTAATGTATCAGCAATTTTAACATTTACTGATCGCGGTAACTTAACTATAAAAACAGATCTTGTTTAAAAGTTGAGCAACAGCCCGTGAATATGTCAAAGTGACAAAGGTTTTTAAGGAGCTTTAGAATCTTATTCCATCACGCTTCAATGCGCGTTGATGGACACTAAGGTGGTGGAATTTTATCCGATACATACAGATTCCCTCACGTTATTTGTCATCACGATCCTTCAACCTTCGGTTAAAAACCATATGTTCTACCCACTGAGATATGTCGAGTTAAATATTGTATTTCATAATATTTTAACTCCAGAATATACTCGTAGATTCAATAATCAAATTTAAATACATTTTATCAATCAAATTCATAACTTTCAAAGCGCCTACTCGTTTACATATAGAAATGTTATGATACAGTGTAAGTGTAGATTTTTAATACTAGGCGCCTTATTATTTGGATATATTTTCATATCTGTCACCTGTGTTAAAACTATGCCCTAAACATTTATTTACAGATTGTTAAGTTTTATGCAAAGTTTTCTATTATTAATATATTTTTCAAAGAAATAACTTTCATAATAGATATGTCTGCTACAATACAATATTCTTGTCTTGTTGGTATCAAGTAAGTTTTCTTTTAAAACTTTACCGTTATGTAAAAAAAGTAAGACGACTTATTTCAAAGAACAACTTTTATATTTGTTGCACAAACAAATTGCAATAATCACAAAAATATCCTGTAACCGTACTTGGTCTAAGACATGATAACCTACACATGTACCCTTATCTCGTCTGGACGGAGATGCTTAGCGTTACAAATTACTGTTGCTCCCGAGGGCTTGCTCACGTCTTTCGAATTCAACTTGACGCAACTATCTGAATATTTACAAACTTCCCGAAAGACCTTTAGTCTTAGCTCGTTTAGACAACTTGTCTCTGTTGTGGTCCTTGTCACGTTCTTAACAATTTGCGCCCGCTGTCGCCGATTCATGTTCATCCATTGAATTCATAACAAAACTTTGGCTATCTCTAAACTTTAAATATCAAAGAACCCTTTTTTTACTGTAATTTCATACAAATTGCTTTTGAACTACGTAGATACGGTTGAGAAATTATATATATCACTATTGCAGAAATTAAAAGAAATATGTTAGCGCGTTTTTTCTCATAAACGTATATGACCATAAATCTCTTATCTTGGTGTGCTAATAAGAATAACACTACGAAAGGGTCGATTGAATTATGTTGAATATTGAAGGGGTGAAGCGTCCCCCTAAAATCAAAATATCACAAAATCCTTTCTTTGTGCTACATTACAAAACGAAGATCTCCTTTGAATGTTAAGTATCTATGTCTTATAATATAAACTGCGTATTGACAGTGTGTCAGTAAGGATATTGATTTTTATATATATAAAGTAAAGTACAGTACAGTAGAGCCTATAAATGTCCTTATATTCGGCTATTCCACCACGCTGCTGCAATATAGTTTGGTGGACACACTTTTGGCAGATTTTTATTCGACACAAGCAGGTTTCTTCACGATGCTCTCCTTCACCGTTAAGAACGAAATAAATTATAAACACAAATTAAGAACCCACGATCTTCAGTTATGATTAACAAAGCCATATATTTAAACGTACATATATATATATTAGGTTATTTTTTATTTATAAGTTACGGAAAAGAGACAGCTACATTTATATAAAAGTTGGTAATTTTCTCATTAAAAAAAAAACATGATATGGCCTAATTTATATCAAATCAAATCAAACCCACTTTAGTCTGAAGTCTCTTAAAAGCAATTCTGATTCGTCATTTTACAACGTTTTTAATGTACAGCTATCATCCACCGGTTTGATATCTTCATGACAATAAAAGATTTAGTAAGTAGTTCAACATATAAGTTTAACAATAGCCCTTAATCAAGTTAAAGCGCTTTCAATATAAATAACAATATTTTAATTAAAGAATTGTATACAAAAACATTTAAGACATCTCTTAGACCTACTGTAATATTAAAGAATGATAGAATATCCGGTGAGTTAAAAGACCCAAAAACTTATTAAAAGATAGAACGAAAAACGGTACTGATTTAGTCATACTAATCTTATGTTATATATATATATATATATATATATATATATATATATATATATATATATATATTATAAAGTACGTAGGCGAACCTAATGGTAAGTGCTTACCAACGCCCATAGACATTGGCGCCTTAAGAAATATTACTCATTCCAAACATCGCCAATGCACAACAAACCTTGGTAACTATTAGCTCTCCCACCCTGGCGGTAGAACATCGATGACAGGGTAGTAACCTAACCCACCCAGGCGGGCTTGCACAAAGCCTTACTACGAAGTAAATTGTTTATAATTTCATCACATGTAATATATTACATGCGATAAATGATGTATATAAATATTTTTTGTCTCTTTCTCATCGTAACCGTAAGATGGGATTTACCTCTTTTATCGAAGAATGTTGAATTTATGATTTATTTTTGTCACACCTATAATTTTGCATAGAAAGCTCATAATAACGGATTCGTACCGTAAAAATATGAGTCCCATTTAAGACAAAAAGAAACTGAATTATTAACGAAGCAAATATCTGATAATTCATAAAAATTGATGGATTTTTATAAGGAAAAGATATCAGACTTTTAAGATAAAGTTTTTTGATTTTCAATAATATATTTAACTAGAAACCTACCAGACATCATCTGTCCTGTGCATAAATATACATATACACTCGCAGCTAATCACATCATTGCTCGTAATTCGTAATACATGACGTATTTTCTTACGTATAAAAATTGCTTAAATTCAGAAAAGCTTATTCAATGTACTTGTTGAATACAATAATTCTTTCTTTGTCTCAAGTTAACTTTAACTTACGTTCTACTCAGAAGTTATTCATTTCTTAGATTTTCATTAGCAAATGAAATAATATTGCCTGATCTACATTCGCGTCGCGAAAGACGTGGAACGCTAGTGTAGTTCGTTTCGCAGCGTTCCCCGTTCGAGATCGGTTTTTAGTCCCGCGACAAAGGGCATGAAAGGAACGTTAAGAGTGTATGGGGTCGTATTTTTCGCGTGAAGACCGCACGCGAATTGCGGCTAAAGTTCGCGACGGCGATTCATGGGCGATTGTAGAGCCAGCTTATAAATATGTGCTAAGAATCATTGCGATCACCGGTCTCGCAACAACTAATAGTCTAATAATAAAAATTATGATAACCAAGGACCTCGATTTTTCAATACAAATAAATTGTAAAACAAGTATATGATACATTATTGTTATTAGAAACCTGTAAATTGTTTATTTACTTGACTTACTTTTATTACTTTGATGAAAATTATATAAAATGTTATGGATATACTTAAAACCTAACGGAATTACTTATAAACGTTGCTTAGCGAATTTTTAGTTTTACACAATTTTTTATGTTTAAGACATTATTGATTTCACATTCGAAAGAAAAAGAGAGTATTGTTTAACTAATATATATATATTAATAATGGATTTAATATTACATAAAAAATATTCACTCAACTTCTTCGTAATATATCGGAGAATGATAACGATTTCTTTGCAACACATTACACATACAAAGCTGATGAAATAGCGAACGAAAAATAAAACAGAACAGTATAAGCTATTTGATATGAACCCAGCTGAAAGCCGTATTAAAGTTAAGCTATAAAGAACTGTGGTTCATTTTGTATTTTGTGTGCATGTAGTCATAGATAATACGCTGCAGAACGACCGGTGTTTATGAATAAAATATAACAACTCGTAGAGCAGCAAGCATGCTAGCCAAGCTTACGATGTGGTGAGTGCATCCTATACTTTAAATCTCTAGACGAATCATGAGTTATCGTCATGGAATACTAATAATAAATGATTTGATTAGTCAACTTAATGATCAAACTCCTTGTTTATCCTTCTTTAATTTTGATTCCGATGGCACGGTGGTTAAACACGTTAATCTTTAACGAAGATTGCGAACCTACGTCTGAAAACTCATGTGCTTAACTTTTGTTTATAAATGATATTGAGAGGAACCTTGAGCCCAGTAGTGGTAAATTAAGACTGTTGCTTTACTATTTTTATTATTAACTCAGCTTTCCGAATTAATAATCTCTATTAATATGTATCACAGAATTAGGCCAATTACGTACAGTCGGCATCTGAGAGCATTAAAAACAAATGTATACTTTTGTGGTCAAGATAAGACCAAACGCTATTAATAAAAATATAATGTCATTGCAAGTTCGTACTGAGAGTGTACAATAGAAATAGTTCACATAATTAACATTAGAGGCACTTACGTAATAGTTTGTGTCTTACTATCAATGAATATACACATATATACGCGCGAATTGTATAGGATAATAGTTAACAGAGTTAAGATTTTAAAGAGGCTTTCCAAGACGTGCTGTGTACATGCTAATAATTAATAAAACATATTTTAATATTATGATATTTAAGTTTTAATCCGTGAAAGTATCATCATCATCATTATTAATTATATCAATATCAAGTATCTTTGTATATTTTATTCTAATAGATAATCGACTAAATTAATTTTCATAAGAAGCCGAAGAAGAAGAAGTTCGTTCAAGTATGATTGTCTTACAAACAGAAGAATATAAACTTATGCATTTATAGCATTGTTATTAAATAGATATAAAAAGCAAAAAAATATTATCTATTACAATTTTAATGATTTTTTTTAATATTGTTTGTTACTATAATATTGTCTACCGTAATGTCGGCAATAAAAAAGTTATTTAATTTATTAAATAGCTTCAAATATAAGAAACGAGGTTTCATTTAAGCATATAGCCAATGAATGTTCTAAATCCAATAAACTTTTTTCTCTTTCAATACAACGTCCCTGAAATTAACGTTATTGAACTAATCTCAAATCGAATCGCGTTTTCATCAAAGCCAGTGTACCTACTCGTGGACCCTAACTAGAATCCCCACAACTAAATACTTATTACACCTACACTTGTTCAATTCCAGACGTTACGAGTAACTCTTATTGCTATCAATATAAGGCTTAAAATCGAATTAAAATATTTAGAGCCCGGTCCATGCCACGAGAGCACCGGAGGGTGCGGCTGCATCTCTATTAATATTTTATGAAACCAACGTGTGCTGTTTAAACTGAATATCTTCAACACTGTTCGTTTTTGAATAAATTTACAATATGTTTTTTGTCGTAATTTGTTCGTGGGATTTGTTTTTTTTTTGTAATAAATTTTCCCGTGTCAATACAAACGAATGATTTGCAATTTAAAAGGTTATTGATCCTGAGTCAATGATCATCCTATTGTTTATGCAATTTGTTATTTTTAAAATATGTTTTATCATTCTCTGAACCTTTTTTAATATATAAATTTTCTTCAATCATTCTTGATTGAAGAAAAATGTTTAATAATAATTATTTACATTAGAGACGAGTAGGTATTTATATATCAAAATTAAAAATACCTATTACAATCATACTCGCCTGGCATAGTTGGCCAGAAAAGGAACTGCCTATCCGCGTTGAAACAATAAGATGGGCGTTATATGTTTTTTCAAAGTTTGTGCACTGTTATTCCAAAGTCCGTTTAAGCCTTATGATATGAAATACCCATTAAGCCAACTTCGATATGATAAAGACAAATTTCAAAAAGAAAATGAAATTTAAAACAAAAATAAAAATAATAATTTTTAAAATAAGTTGAAGTAGTAAGGTTGTTTCTATATTGTGTTCATAGCTACAATATATATACATTTTTAAAAAAGTGTTGTTTTTTTTAATTTTTTAATTCTTAAATGTATGGCAACAATTTATGATTACGAAACGAGATATTAGAGAAATTTAATTAATTATATAAATACTACTTAATAATTATGAGATCCTTTTCCCATTAATTCCGAATATGCTTTTATAATCTGCGGCATTTACAATTAAACCATTGATTTTAATATCGTAATGTATGACAATTCACATCACGGCTCTTTGATACTGAGAGACGAACCATTCTTATCACCCGAGGCAAGGCAGGCTACACCCTTGCATGAAATTACGCAAGGCTTCGCTACAATTTTTCAATCGCCCGTCGCTCCGAGCGAGAACGCTTCAACCATCCGCTAAATTTGAAACGTTATTAATAATTATAACAAGTGATAGATCGTTTAAGATATCTGTCTATTTCATACTTTAGCATAATTTGGTAGAGCAGTGATTACTGGAACGATTGCTTGAAATTAAATGTATTACGGAAGGATAAATAATAATTACAGTAACAGCCTGTTAATGTCCCACTGCTGGACTAAGACCTCCTCTGCCTTTTGAAAAGAAGGAAATAATAATTATTTTTTATTATAAATAAACTATCAGTTTCGATTAATAAAATATGAACACGTAGTTGTACACCCAGTATATGCCCCACTGCTGGGCTAAGGCCGGCTCTGCTTTTGAAGAAGAGTAATACACATTATAAACTACAACATTTACAACAGAAAAATTGGCAACATCTTCTCTTTTTTGTTACCACTGAGCCATCACGGCTCTTCAATGTATCTCTCTACGCATGTGGAATAACTTTTAATACCTACTTCCTCTATCGCTAAAGCTTAATTCGATTTAAATCACTGTGGATTTTTTAATTACTTTTTTAATTAAATAATACGTCTCAAAATATTTGACACGAGGCACGTCACGTTTTCATATACAGTGAAATATATTATAAAATGAATGAATATTTTGTACTTATGTGTCTCACATCGATCTGGCTACCTTCTATTAAAATCTCGTGTTCAAAGCGCCGGGTGAACCTCTCTTAATTTTAACGTAAAACTTAATTATTCCTTAATTCTATTATTATATTTTAACAGTGAAATAATTAATGAACATTTTAATTGATATTCACACCATAAGGTAATACTTTGAGTGACAAAACCATCATGTTATTAATTTAATCCTCGTCTTCTACACGATCACGACACGACCCCCAATTCTCTTAATTCGCAAGGAGGTTGCGAGAGGTCGCATCTTTTAAAACAAATAATAATTATCATAATGGCCACCCCATTTTTCAGTCTTAATTTCTCAGTCTACAAAACCGTCACGCTTCGAAACAAAAGATTGATACATTCTCTCTTTTCATTAACTTAGGAATGATAAATATTTTTACACCCCATTCCTGAGTTAACAATTTGAAACGTAAATATAAACTTTCATTTAGAAGGATCTGGACGTTAACTACAATGATGTTTGGTTAATTTAAATAGTTCTGTATATAAAAATGTATAGTCAATATTTTCTTTAACACGATTAAGATAGAATTACTTAGATAAAACTTAGCAAAGAAATAATGCTTTCTCATACAATAGGCTGGTAATGCGTTTCATTGATCTTAAATACCAATATTCCGTAAACATAACTCCATTGTAACTATCGTAGTTTTATTATCTCAATATAATTTAAATTTTGCTGAAAATTCCCGATATCAAATTAATTATTCCTCAAACGGATTACGGCTTTATCCAGGACTAAGTATAACAAACCTTCGTTAATCCCTTTTGGCGTAGAAATATGGTAAGTTGAAATTTTAAAAGTTAATTGAAATTAATTTGTGAGCAAATTTATACTTATATCGAATTATGTAGTACATTCGTATAGTATACATATAGTAAGCTATTGTCGAACGAATAACTAATAATATTTTACCAATACATGTCTTTGTATAACTGTATTAAGTATTTGTGAAGAGGAGCACCTCTTTTTATTCTACCGCCTTACACCTATTGTTGTCTTCTGGTAAGTTAATAGTATGTTAGTGTAATTACAGACGCGATTTGTTTCTTAGATCACGTGGTTGGCGGAGCATTGACGTTGAAATAAGAGGTTTTATTTTTAGTACCAATGTACTGTAAGGAATTTAATCGCTTTTAGTGTGAAAGGATCTACTTATAATCAAGTGCACATCGGTCAGTTGTGTATCGTGTCACTATAGGTTCATTTTTTTTTAATTATAATATCAACACCAACAAGAAGCACACTAATAAATACAATTGAGTCCTTAAACAAACATAACGTTATATAAATCAAGTGTCTCCTAAATTATAGGTGTTGCAAAATATATCAACATTTCGGTTGTTAACAAAAATAATAATTTTAAAAATTAATATCATGTGGTTTTAATTTTTAAAATTATTATTTTGGTCCCTCTTACTAATAACCGTTGCGTAACATCTGTGTAGTTCAATTTGTCCCTTTTTTTTAAAGTAAATTAGTGATGATTGAAAGAGATAAATCTGTGTATAATTATTATTAAATTAATTGTTATTTAATGTTAATAATTATCTTAAAACGGGAATCGACAATATTTTTTTTTAAATTCACATTACATTAAGAAGTTACATATCAAAAATTAAGTCTGACTTTGATCTAAGTACTCGGAGTTTCTAAGCTGCATAAGGAAAGTGACATACGGTTGTTAGTAAATACGAACAACAGTAGATTAATACGTACAAACCACTTGAGTGGTTTCTCGTGTTACTCTTAAAAGGGGAAACACTAATATAATCAATAATGGTTATTTCACTTCCTGAGATTCGCTAATTAATTGGAAATACAGATAGACAGTTTCAATATCTTCAAGACACATTTGTAAAGGTTGTCGGGTGATCGTTCTCTTTGATACAACCCCTTGTATATTATTTTTACTATATTTTTATTTTTATTAGGCTGGCAGACTGGCAAATTGGCCTTATACAAAGTGGTCACCATTGCCTATAGACATTAACGAGGTAAGAAATAATAACGACTCCTTACACCGCTAATACGCCACCAACCTTGGGAACTAGAATGCTATGTTCAGCTAAATTATATATAGATAACAAAGATTATATAATATACACATATATGTGTACAGGTACCTAATAAATTCATTCATCAAAGCTGGCTATAGGAACCATTTCTTGGTTGGCAGCAAATTAACAATTTGAATGTCAATGTTGAAAAAAGCTGTCAAACGGTAACTGGCAATTTCTACTAGCAATAAATATATAAGAAATAAACCCTTAATTACTTTTAACGATGCCCGACGAAAGTATAAGGAAATGCTTAGCGATAGTCTTAACGCTGTCACCATCTGTTTTAGTTCCAATCAAATTAGTAGCGATTATCCTTAAAGGCGATCTATTTACTATCAATTGCCCGATCTAAGAATTAAGCTGCATTTGAGCGCATAAAATAAAAAAAATAACGACGCTTTGAAACAAGGATTTTAGCAGTCTGTAAATATTGCACAAAGCTTGTAAGGTTTTTTAAAAATTAAGAAATTCGTTATTGTATTTCACAATGAATCGTTTTTTTGTTTACGAATATACAAATTAAATTGCTTACAATATCTGATATATTATGTGAGTATGTACTCATCGGGATATATAACTTACATGCAGCCACGTAAGACTGAAATAGTAAACATAACGCTACTGCAAAAATATGTAACGATACTATAAACCGCGTCGTTCTAGACCGTTTTGGTTAATGTATACTTTATGCAGTTAACTGAGAATTTTATGAAATATTAATATTAAAGATTATCATTTCCACTTTTAATAAATTTTAATAGTTAATAAGCATGAGCTCAGTGGGAAACGGATCGCTTCGATTGAAAATCGTAACTGAGACCCTCGGCCTATCGACATCTTCTTATACAACCTTTAAGCTAAATTAAAAGGTAAAATAGAAATGTAATAAACAATAATACGGAAATATTTGGATTTCTAGAGTTGCCTTAAAATAATAATTTAAAAAAAAAAACATTTTATTATACAAAGAACAGAATAAGAAGTACTCTTATCTGTGCATGTTGCACGCAGGAAATGTATGCTTGCCAATGACTTCAGTCTTTTAAGTCTTTTTTATACGACTAATGTTTAAATAGACATAGTGACTATATAATGTGAATTTGTTGAAGCACTGAGCATCGTCAAATATTTTCTTTTAATATTTTATTAGTAATGTTTGTTTTTTAAACAGTACACGAAAGCTGTTATTTATAAACGAAGCTACGCTTGACCACAATCATATCTGGAGGTAAATATTCATCAGGCTAAGCTGAAACGCGCTTGGCTAGAAGCTTATTCACATTTGCCTTGAAGATTCCCGGATTATACTTAGGAAACCAGCCAGAATGTCTCACACAATGTCACCTGTTGTGTAATTAATTTTGCTCCTAGTAAGTTTATATACGCTAAGTTTAATTGTATGGCTTTGTACATACCCGTCTGGGTGAGTACCACCCACTTCTCTACTTACTATCGCCAAACTACAATACTTTGTATTTCCTACTCTGGAAATAGTTTACACAGAATTATCAGTGTAATTTCAGACACTATATAAGATATCTAGTTCTCATGATTAACGGGACATTGATGATATAAGAAATAGTTAATATTATCAATAACAATTATCAGGTCTAGAAAAAGTGCATTCGAAAATAATTGTTCGTCTAAATTATTAGACAAAAGCGAAGTTCGATATCACATTTACATTCAATTCAATACCTCAGTAGTTATCCACGTGATAAATCGAATAAACATAAATATATTATTATACATTTTGGCACTTTATACAAACGAAATCGACGATCGCTATTGCAAATTTAAACTGCTATTCTGCATACTTTAAAAAAATAATCCTAACTTTTATTGACATTTAATAACTTCAAATCAACATAATACTAAAAAAAATTACTTTTTTTTTGTAAAGGAGTCCTCAATTACTATTCTATATTTAAAACAAAACTTCCTACTCATGTCTTAGTCATTTAGTAAAAAATATAAAACAAATGTAGACAATGTTATTTATATTTATTATTTTTTGCTATAATTATTTCGATGACTCAACCTCGATACAGCACCAACTACTTAAGTACTTACCTGTCCTTGAAATAATTGAACACAGGGCAAAAATTGAAGTAGGCCTTTACAAAGTTGACCTTCTACATTTCAGCCAAGGCATATTAATTTTGATGATACTCAATTTTGATGTGCCTACATTTTAGTAAAAAAATATATTTATATACAATTTTTGGTTTAGTAGCGATTTTTGTTTATTTTAGAATACGTTAAAATTGGCGGGTAATTTAAACAAATAAATATTTAGTATTGTAGATTGTATTGTCACTTTTTTATATTTTAATATATGTGTCCCCGAGCTTCTCTTGCTATTTCGGGCAAAATTGCGTTTTTCTAGTAATATTAAACTTAGAAAGATAAACCTTTTCTTAATACAAAATTGGAGTCAAAACGTTAGAGGTGTTTCTGAGATACACGAAATGATGCTATGTATGTATAAGAATTACTCAATTAATATAATTATTACTCTTTATTTATTCATTAACTTTATTGCACACAAACACAGTAAATCATATCAATGATATACTTTGCAAGCATTTAACTTGCTGTGGCGGCCCTATCGCTAAAGCGATCTCTTCCAGCTAACCTATTATTGTGATCACAATCTTTATATAGGAATAAGTTGGTTTAAAGTTGACATTGTATCGTGTTAAATTCAAGTACACATTATCCCCTTAAATCGAAGGGTTATTTGAATAATCCCCGGCCAATCAAAGCCATCACTATAGATGAAAACACGCCAGTGTAAAGTTTCCAATGCACGTTTTACTTCTTTTGAATATTCAAATACGAAATGCGAGCGAGTAATGGTTAGTTAGATCAGAAATGGATTCGGCGCTGGCAGGGGACATTAATTCTCGATAGTATCGCGTTACGTGGATGCTACTCAGTATCTAAAACGTGATCTTAATATTGATTCAAATTGGCGGTGACTTTATATTAGTTAGGTAACAGGAGAACAAACACGTAGATAATGTATTTGAAGATCTAACGTGAAACAATAAAGTTATATTAATCAAAACTCATGTTTTGTTTTCTATTTTCGACATTTTTTAAATTTATACTATTTCTATTAGATTAAAAAAATATTTGTTATATAAACATCGATTCCTATATTATGCATATTTATTTTTGTTTTTAAATAAATATTTCTGCATTCGCTTTGTATTTTTTATAAGAAACAATCCAACGGTTAAAACGTAATTGAATAATTTATTTATTTATGTGTAAATTTTTATTTAACTAAATAACTAAACAACACTACAAAGATTCTAAAAAAGACTTAATCTAACAATAATAATTCAAAGAGAAGCTTTTGGACTTATAAAGAAATATATGATATATTAGAGTTACTGTTATATAGCAAGGGAAACTGAAATATAGAGCAAGTACATCATTAAATATTTACACAAACAACGGGTCGCGGGTAAACAAATTGCGACAATTACAGAAAATATTTTATTTAAACAACACTAGAAATTTTGTGTTAAAAATCTTATACATTATACATTTTCAACTATTATAAAGAGAGGCTCTTACGTGATGAAAGGATACGTGTTTACGCATTCACTTTATATATTATGTTTACGTTCATGGAGAATGGAGTATTGATGTATTTCGAAATGTATTTTGGAGTACACTAGTCGTTCCAATTTTTATTCATCCGAAGGCAACATATAATTTGATGTGAATTAATTCTAAGGACAAGAGCCGAGATGGCTCAGTGGTAAGAACGCGTCAATCTTAACCGATGATCATGGGTTCGAACCCAGGCAAGCACCACTGAATTTTCATATGCTTAATTTGTGATTATAATTCATCTCGTGCTTTACGGCGAAGGAAAACATCGTGAGGAAACCTGCATGTGTCTAATTTCACTGAAATTCTGCCACATGTGTATTCCACCAACCCGCATTGGAGCAGCGTGGTGGAATAAGCTCCAAACTTTCTCCTCAAAAAGGGAGAGGAGGCCTTTAGCTTAGCAGTGGCACATTCACAGGCTGTTACGGAATTCTAAGGACATACGACTACTACATACGAATTTGTAAATACTAAATTGACAAAAAAACGTTGAATTGTATTTCAATAGAAAATGCCTTTAGTCAAAAAATGTCACGAAGTTACCAAAGATATTTACTTCTCCTTAAATATATCCCTTTTAAACAATTTGACTTTTTATGAAGTTTTCATATTTTTCATTTAGCACCTTTTTAAGACTATTAGTGTCAATTTTCTTTAGAAGAGAAACGACTTTGTAATTCTACTATAAACATAAATGTGGGGTGTATGATTATAGTGTTTCTTAAATTGCATGCTATGCTTTACCCGTAACCAACAGCAGTCCTATATAAACAAACCCGCAGTAAGAAAAATTAAGGCCAGAAAACGTTATTACAGCGAATATTTCAATGGCTACCTTTCATCCTTTCAGTTTTTTCGCAGCAGTGAAAATATACTAAAAAAAAATCTCAGCAAAACATGAGCTTTCATAATATTGAAGTACCGTTAAACAATAAACGCAACTTTACCTTTATATTCAGAGATATTTCTTATAAGTCGTTATGTGCGCACTATCATTCGAAACACTGCGTTATCACTTGACTCGGTATAATGTTTACCACGGTCAGTCCCTCTAGGACATCTACTAGAACGTCTGTTTGTGTATCAACACAGGTCGCGCGAACACCCTCCGGCCGCTGCGGAGTGACTGTTAGTGACACTCAGACCTACGGGTTCACCCCGATGACGTCACCCTAGACCAATGGGGTGGATTTTTATACGCATGCGTGCTCCGTCAGCCGCCACGGCGCCGCTATCCAGATCATAAGCGAAATAGTACTGCGTGAGGCTTAACACTACGTACATTGCTGGTTTCCTTAGACGAGACATTTGCTTAAACATCACACTGGCACCGATTTATGTATCGTGCAGTTTTTATGTGAATCTCAATATTTGCGACCCTAGTTAAACGTTCTTCTGACTATGACAGCTTTCCGGGCTCCCCCGATAGGCCTTTCAAAGGACCAGCCACCATTCCTCAATTCTTTTTGCGTCTGTGGATATGCCGCGCTTTTCAAATAATTGAGACACTCGCTATATGATTTAATTTGCCCTTTTCGAAGCCGAACACTTTTGCCGCGCTAGGGTGAAATTTTATAGCCATAAAAAAGTCTACTGCAATGGAAGGATTAATTACGGCTGCAGAGCGGTGGTTACAATAAAAAGTTCTGGACGTGATACAGAGCCCTCATATCAACAACAAACAGTTCACATTTTCAATTTTAATCATTTGTACGAACATATATTCAGCATGATATAAGCGATAAAATAAGGAAATTACATTTACAGTATTGGCTATACAATATAAATGAAATATATTTTTTTAAAAAGGCAGGCGATCAAAAATTTAAATAAATATTATTTTTATTTATTTATTTTAATTATTAAGAAATAGTATTATTTATTAATTTTAAGGAGTCGTCGTCTACCACCATTAACGTGCGTTCAAACATGGCATCTTAGATGTTAAGTATCTTGACAAAACACAAAAGTTCTATATTTGTCGTTCTTTCACTGACTCGATATTTAAATCATTAGTTTATATTGATACATATTTTGTAGTTTTTGAGTCAGATTACAGAAGTTTTTAGTAGCCTGAAGATAGAAAGTAGGCTGACATTTCCGTGACTCGAAAAGCACGTAAGCCATTGGTCCTTCGTCTGAGCTCTTTCTCATGATGTGGATTGCCGACTTATGGAATTTTGCGAATAGAAGGTACATCTGTAAACTTCTTAAGAGAAATAAGAAAACTATATAAAACATGGTTTATATATGTTTCTCTTATGATTTTATAAAATATTAATAGAGCTACTTCTATACAAAAGATTCTTCCCCTGTTTGATAATTTGAAACTAAAAATTTCCATTTTTTACTAGAATATCAAAAATTTTACTGATAGTAGGGCTTTATGCAAGCCCGGATAGGTACCACCGAGTCATCAGATATTGTACCGCAAAACAGTAGTACTTGGTGTTGTGTTCCGGTGAATGAGCCAGTTTAATTACAGGCACAAGGGATATGACATCTTAGTTCTCAAGGTTGGTGGCGCATTGGCGATGTAAGGGATGGTTAACATTTCTTACGATGCTAATGTCTATGGGCTCATATGCTCATTCTCCTACTTATACTAACAAAAATTAAATAATTTCTAATTTAATCTATATGTATATATGGGAATTTTTCTATATAACTACAATAAAATACCATTAAGTGAAATGTAGTGACACATTACACATGCTTTTACTTTGTCGACGAAGCGATGAAAACTTAGCGATCCACTCGGGCGTTCAGCAGCGACATCAGTCCTTGCACTTGTGCCATTCCGTACACTTACCTTATAAAAATAAATATATACACTAAGCTTCCTCTTGATATTTGTTTAATTAAACTCTTGGAGAGTACAACCATTATAAGCAAATCAACTTACATGTGTTTTGTCTTCGCTGTATTATACAGACATATAGATTTATAAGTTTTAAAGTTTAACGCCGTAGCTTAAAATAATATACATATACTCTCTTATAAATATGATACAATATACCGGATCAGACCTTTTAACGAATTTAAAATACATATAACAATGTATCACAATAAATATATTGATTTTTCTCGAATACAACTGCAAATAAACACACACATTTGTGTGCATTACATTTCCACGTGGCAAGTTTTAATCACACGTAGAGCATTGATCGATATCCTATTCGTAGGATTGTAATCTGGCGCGAGCGCTTTTTCACACTCAATCACGATTTTCCGTCGTCCCAGCAAAGGTTTTAATTTGCCATCCGTCTCATAACAATGGCTCAAGTCCCAGAAAGGCTGCAATCTGAGCCTCTACAACTACAACTATGAGCTAGAAAACGATGTTAGCGTATAGTTCAATATATACTTATACGCGCATATTATATTGACGTATGGTTTTTAATATTTATAAAAAAAGAGATATGAAACCAACCACAAACATTTCGTTCAAAGTCGCTAGTTTCGTCGAACCAAGATATTTATATTACTCGTATTTTTAAAACAAAAGTTTATTCGGCATTTACGTCCTCATATTCTATGATACACTTACGTAAAGGTTATTTCAATTAACATATCTTGAGAACAAATGACGACATCGTCTCAAAACCAATTCCACCCAACTGTATAAACTCCTGATATGTGTATATATATTTTTAAATACATATAAATAGATAACAAAAAACTTCAAACAGAATGGTATGGTCAATCTAAAATAGATCTAATCGAATATAAATTTAGTTTTTAATACCTCCCGTTAAGTTGGCTAATACTTTTATTGAGCCCATTTATTGAGCCCATGTTATCATGTTGTTAAAGGAGAAGCCTTCGATAAAACGGTAAGAAGAGGCTCGAGGCCAGTTCTTAATTTTTGAAATAAAATTAATTTTGATACACACTATACCATCCATATATGATTTACACGATACCACCCTTAATATAATTTATTCATTAAACATAATAAGCCGAAATTAAATATCTCCTTCTTTTTAAATTTGGCTCAAAATACATGGTGTTTATATTAGCACGGTTCGAGTTGACCAAAAAATAATTAAGTTGACTAAAAAAATAGTTAATCAACTAAAAACGACTTTTGAAAGCGTTCTTACAGAGAAAATCTCTTATAGCTTAACCTATGTTTTATTCCTTACATTATCTACACAATTTATTATTACAAATTATTTCCAATCCATATATGACTTGACAACTATATTGTATACAAAGTTGATACGCGTATAAAGAAATACAAAGGATAATTCTCATAATAGCAAACATTGTTATCTTCGTGAAAGGTCATTCACAATTGCCTATTTTCTCTTGGACGTAATTCAAAGAATAACCTAACATGTTCTAGGTCGTTACCGATAATAATAAGTCCTGTGCGATATAACTCGACTCGAGTTTTGATTTATAACGTAGCTAATGTACCGAGAGCTGGCAGCCACTTTGGTTAACGTGTGATTAAATCTTTTTCGTACAAGTTCGCCTACATAATTTGTTGTCACGTGTTATATGTCACTATTTTTAAAAACTAGTAAACGATTGATCTTTTTGACCAAACATTTAATACCAGCTCGTAACTTACCACCAGGTAAGTTATTGTTCCTGTTTCCTAGTTCTTTGTTTTGTGATTTAGTGTACAATAAAATATATTTTTATTATGGTGTGTGAGGTACATGGTTGGTAAAATACCCAAATTTAAAACAGCAGTACTTTAGCGACTGCGCCTGCAATATTCTTATTTTACTAGTAAGTTAAATATACAAATTTTTACCTTGTAAATAATGATCAAAATGCCTGCCAACTCTCCTACTATAATATTATATTTCATAATAATAACACTACAGGACAACCAAGAGACATAAGTTTTTTCAATCTAGAATTTAGTTTAGAAAGTTAATAATTTCTTGAAAATAAATATAAAGGTCGACTTGAAAAACACCCTTACTTCCATAGATCACAAACTTTATCAACAACTTTATTTGCGTTAATATTTTTTATACACAAATTAAAAGTATTCTCGGAAAAATCTACATTCTAAAGCGGCGGTAGATTTATATCTATACAAACAAATAAAATTGAAGTGTATGTCTGTGATTTAAAAATAACTGCCTGCGAGTTACCAAAACCAAAACAATCATTTTTGTCCGGGCTAATCTTTGAAACGGCTAAAAATTACAAATTGAAATAACTGAAGTATTACAAGAAATATTTCAAGGTTCTGTTTAGTTTTTATTTTATCAAAATCGGTTTGGTCTATCAAAAGTTATAAAAACGTACGTATTTTTGTTGTTATAATACAGTCTGCGGCCACTAGCCCATAGATGTGGTGGTGGTGCGTGGTGTGACCTTCTACCATACATCGTTGTTCTGTCGCCTTTTCGTCTGATTGTTTTGAGTTTTTTGATTAATTTCAATATTGCATTGATAATATTAAATACGTTGTGGCTTTGAGATGTAATCATTGACTCGATCGACTCAAATATTTTGTGTAGAGTTCGATTTAATAAAGACAAAATATTATAAGCATTAATAAGTCTAATATATAAGAGTAGTCAAAACAAACTAAACGAATTCAACTAACCAACTAAAGTAACTAACCGGCGTTAATATAAACCGTCGAAAAACATAATAATTTGGTATCATATCGAGAAGGTACCTTATAGAATCTTTTGTACGGGAAAAAAGACGCAGTGTAATAATTAAAATGTTTTTTGGTTTTGAATTTAACAATATACTATCATCATATAATGTGTAGTTTTTTTCTGTTAAAAAAATATTTGTATATTTTTATTAGACGTAAATTAAAATATAATAATCTGTTCTTTTTTTATTTAAAATATAAAATAAAGTCTCATTGCACGTTTGACTTCTTAACTTTAGATTGTAAATCTAGCTATACCAGGACATTTTCGAATTCACAATATCATTAATATATTGTTAAATTATATAAGTAATTAAAGTTTACTTCAGAAATTAAAAGTTTTTTTTGTATAAGATGTTTGAGTGTAATATTAAAACGGAACAGGAAACGTTAATATTTCCGCCATTTGAGATATCAAAAGTAACCATTTAATTTATATATAGCGATTGATTTTGCAAAAGTCGCACGTAAAATGGAAAACTGCCAAATAAAATACTTTACAAGCAACTCCACGAAAACAAGATCAGCAGAAATGTCAGATAAAAGTTTGTAATATAAAGCGCTTGTCGAACTTGGTTTGATTTTGAAGTTATACAATGTTTATTGTTAAATCGAGTAAAATTTTTGTTAAATATTGTTAACATAAGACTAAACTCATGAACATTAACATGAGACTCAACTTAAAAATTGAAAACCATTATCACATGCCCCTAAACTATTTTCAGCTACGGCAACTAATCTTAACGGAGATTAGCTAACTGCATAGAGATACAGGTCCCATCAAACTATGACAATGAAATACAATGTCATAGTTTGATAGGACAACAATCTGACACAACCGGAGAGAGCTTAGGCCACCCAAGACACGGGAGTTCAACTCGAAATTTTTGTTTAACAAACTAATGCAAAAAAAATGTATTGTGGTAACGCGAGCTCGAACTCCGTATCTCATATTCTGCAACCGAACAGCAACTACACTAACGAGAGAAATATATAATAACTAAATATGGAAATTGTAATAAAAATAATATAAAACAAAATTATTTTTAAAATTATTAAGTAAGTTTAACATACGCGTATTCATTTTTTAATTTAATAATGAGAGTTAAGGGCTCTCTCAAACATTTTCGCTAGCGATATACCAAGTCATGATGAGACAATTTTTATGCCGAAATGGAACCAGAAATTACAGATGGCATATATAATTTGATGTCATCAACATTCGACACACCGTATACAATATATCTATATCACAAAAAAAAACAAGTTATTATTAACACACAATACACTTCATTGTTGAGAAACGAATTAATCAAATGATCAAATTCAAATAAAAAGGTGGATTCGATTGTTTCACAAAGGGTGCGGATAGTCTGCTATGGGGAGCTAATCCTAGCGACAGGTAAGCTCAGCTAATTTATCATCCCAAAACAATAGGAGGGTAGACTTTACATAGGGCGCTATGTGGAACTAGAGGGCTTGGTAAAGACCACCTAAATTATTGTTGCACTCACGCATTCACTGTGACTCTATTGGAGAGGGTGTTGGAGGTTACTCCATAACGATGCGCACTTTGTGATGTCACTTGTAATAAATATATGCATAAGTAAAAAAAATATGGTAGTCACTGGACACCCGACTGCTGCGAAACATCTAGAATGATTGTTATTGAAATAATTTAAAATTAAAGAAGAGTTATAAATATTCGTAAATAAAATAAATGTATATTTCTTATTATAAATACAAACACACACACACACACACACAAACAAGTTTGAGGCGGTGGAGAGGGGGGGAGCTTCAAGCCGTTTGCCGTTACGGCATACGAGTCGGTCTGGCCCTCAAGGCGCGCGATTACTTTTTTCTCATCAATAGCCACAATACATAAAATTAAATACACATAAAAACGTTTAATTAAATACACATAATAATATAAATTGTTAAATAGATATATTAATTAATTTACCTTTGGTGGGACTTTTTCAAGCCCTTTGGTAATTGCCAACAACTCTTCAGCTAGTCTAGTCAAACATCACAACACGGGATCTACGATGTTGGGTCCCTGGTGCTTACTGTCATGTACCAGACACATAACATCTTAGATCCCGTGTGCGTGTGTATTCCGATTTCTGATAATCATGCACCAGGAACATAATATCCTCCCCTCACATCACCTCCTCCTCATGTGATAGGCGGCGCAGTGACGGCGTCAGGAATATTTTTTAATACTTCTTATTGTGCCAATCCAAGGCAGATGAGCTTACTTACAATACATCAAAAATTACTCTTTTGAAGATACATATTAATTTAAAAATACACAAACTAATATACATCATATATACAAAAATATATCTACTCAATTTGAAAGGATTATATACTTTGATGGTTTAAAATTGCTTTTGACCAAAAGTTAAATTTTAAGCTGCGTGTACGTCGTAAAATCATTAATCATTTTTAATAAGAAAACATATTAATCGTATGTTTTATTAGTTATAAACAATTTATATAAAAATGTATAGTAATAAACTTTGCATTTTTACAACCATTATTAAAATCAATTTACGACGACTTCTGTAAAATATTTAACAAAAAAAAAATACATTATACTAAACCAATTTTTTTATATTGTATTAAATCTTACAGACATAATAAAATATAATTTAACAATGTATTTAATTTAATTATATAGTCATCGGTTTAATAAGAACATGTTAAAACGAAACCGTATAAAAATGAAATCACAAGAAATACAATAAAGTTCAATTTATATTTGAGTAGATAAAGAACTAATATTTGATTCATGAAATAAAAACAAATATTGGATATCAAATCGAAAACAAATGCTGCATAATACAAAACCTCTTTCATTTCATTTCCGTGAGGAATTTCATTTACACCAACCCTTTAAAAGGCCGTGTATCGAGTCTATTGATGGCCGGATAAGCCCCTGAACGCGTATGAGCCTTCAGGCTTTAGGCGCTCAGAGATCGGCGTGTAAACCCATTTATTGTTCCACTAGTAACCCGCGGCTTTACCTGCCGTTAAACATACTGTCATCCGCGTTCATCTACTCGTTCTATATGATACTTGTGCATTGACATTCAAATCGAATAAAATATACGACCGATATTTCTAAAATATTACATATTATTCTATTTTTGAAATGTATGTACTATTAATGTATTCAAGATTAATTTCATAACATTTTAAATAAAATATTACAACAAACAAATTGTCCTTATCAAATTTTAGAACAATTTGAATTCAACATCATCAAAAAATGTTTACATATTTACATATAGATATACATTTCTTGTCAGTTTGTTTCAGTAGAATCAATATAATAAGCTGGTTTCAACTTTAATTTAAATGAAAGATATATTATAACTATTTAAAAGTCGATTACACTTAATAACCTACTTGATTAAGTACAGTTTTATTCGGTTAAACGATTTCACGGTACCATTGACATTATCGATATTCAAAAAGCGCTTACTGTTAAAAGATTTTATCAAGATTTTTGTTGCTTCAATTTAAATTGAATAGGGTTCGTACTCATTAGTCATTAATAATTGACATTTAAAATGGTGATTTAGACATATTATAATAAAAATAACCAAGTACGTGTAATACGTTATACCTGTATAAAAGCTGTTGATATTTTAAGTATAGAAATTTGTATATTACATGTATTTATGTATATCTTCTTACAATATATGGTTTAAGAGAAATTAACTAAAGATATTTTAAGGTTTAAATACTAGTTTTTATCCTATAGGTTTAGGATAACATGGGCAATGTATACAAGAACTGTATACCCATTTTAATTATATATCATATTTAATTTGTTAACCAATAAAAACATATAAGTGGTTTATTTTTATGCTATTGGCTATACATAATCACTAACAACTAAGACCTTTGAATCAAATTAACTATCATAAAAAATGCGAGCTATCCACTTATATTACATTAATTAATATTACTTGAAATAAATTTAAATTAGGCAAAATATTTTCCTCCTAATTTACTGTTGTGAGGTTTTAAATCAAAATTATTAATGTTATTGCCCAAAAAAAGATACAGTAATAATATTCTTATCCGTTAAAAAATAATTATTTGAGTCGAACGTTAAATTAATAACTGCATGTAAGATCATATAAATGTTTTATTATACTTCTTTATAGCCAGAACAACATAACGATGAGTCATGAGGTTCGATAAGGGCCTACCTACACGTATGTATATACGCTACGACGTCACACGACAGAAACTCGCGATGTTCACGTGTATCGCTTTGTTCGTTTTGGACATGTGACGTCACACTTGTTGACCATTATTTGAGTTGATTTTTGGAACACACGCAGTTAACTTAGAGTTGCTTGCATTTCCAGTCAATTAACAATCTTTTCATTTATTTTTTAAGGTGATAAAGCTTAATAGCTTAGGAATTTACTTATAAACGTTACATAGGGGGTGATTAGTTAAACAATGCTGTGTCTTTTCCTTTCGAAGGTCAAATCAATAATGATAGAAAAAGTGAAATCAGTGGTTACCCACTACTGCCCATAAATAGACGATGTAAGAAATATTAACCATGCGCCACCAATCTTGGGAACGAAGAGTTTATGTCCCTTGTGCCTGTAATTACACTAGCTCACTCAACCGGACCTTTAAACTAGAACGCAACAATACTAAGTACTACTGTTTTGCTGTAGAATTAAATACTTGATGAGGTACCTACACAGAATGGCTGTCACAAAGGCCTACCAAGTAACATACCCATATCAATCAGCTAAAGACAGTATGTCAGTATGTAAGAAAAATAACGCGTAGCTTCGCATCGCAATGCTTCATGTGTAGATGTCCTAAAATATATTTAATTTCTTCGCACATTTACGTTGCAAACAGATCATTCGTATGTTAGTTTTTGTGTATTATATTATATAATAAATGTTTGTTTGTACGTATTCATTTTTGATTGTTAATTTTGTTAACACATGCATGTTAACAACAAAATTATAGAAGTGTTTACGGGGTATTGCG
Organism: Nymphalis urticae; assembly: GCA_905147175.2. Taxonomy (NCBI): domain Eukaryota; kingdom Metazoa; phylum Arthropoda; class Insecta; order Lepidoptera; family Nymphalidae; genus Nymphalis; species Nymphalis urticae. The sequence goes on along the minus strand of LR989998.1, from coordinate 7,292,014 downwards.
AAAATTATATATGCTTTTATTAACTGCAGTTGAAAGGGCTGCACTTTGTTAATAATACAATCATAACAATATATTTCATTTATTTTATTTATATGACTGTCATTGTGTGACACGTCGCAATGAAGCTTTTACACTATTCACATTTTCACTACAATCTCGCCCCTAGATGGCTAGCTCACACAATACAACTTCCATACCCCCTTACTGACTTTCTTCATTAAAAAAAAATTAAAGGATCAGATCTAAGTATAACTATAAATATTTGATAGATTATTATAGCAGATGGAGCAACAGTCGTTTTAGATAGATTTAAAGACAAAGAATGAGTAAATCACAAATCGAAGAAAAATTTTTGGTCGATATAGCTGGAGAAAAAATTGTTTAATAATTCAAAGTTCAAGTAAACTTATGAGTTTTCTGCTTTGCTTTTTTATTAAATTATCAAATATAGAAACATAAAAATATAATAATGTCGTATCTACAGTACCGGAACATCCCTTTACAAAATGAATCTCCTTTGAGCTCAGGATGGATTAAAAGAATCGAACTCCAATTAGCCAGACGAGCTTCGGCATATGGGATCTGACATTTAGAGTGATCTGCAAATGATTGCAACTCAACATATTGCAGTACAATATATATGCAATTTATACCGTTAATGTTTATAACCCTAACGGTACTTCAGGTATTTCGGTTATTGATTGAGTACCTTTCAAACAGCTCATATTTCGATCTGATTTGGGCATGTATATGTGGTTACCATAATATAAGCATAATTTTGTAATATAATAATTTGACTTTCGCAGTCATAATGGCTAGATATAAAGCCGCAGATTCCGGGATCCCGGGTCTAAGCCCCAATTCGAGGCGATAAAAAGTTATTGGGTTTTTTTCGTGGAAAAATTCTCAGTAGTAACGCGGAGTCTAGAAGTCAAAATGTACACCCCGTGACTCGGTAAGCACGTAAAGCCATTGGTCCTTCGCCTAGACCGATTATACGATACATGTTTCCTCGCGATGTTTTCTTCACTTCCAATTTCGTATTAATTATAAACTTTCATCTAAATTAAGGAAATTAAATCTTTGCCGTGCTCGTTCGACCATATCTCGATATCCACATGTTCTAAGTCGTCACAGCACTTTGCAAAACTAATTTAAAATTAAACATAGCTAGATATAGAATAGAAGTTATTTAAGTTGATTAAATTATAAAATCCTGATTCATTTGTCATAAATCCATCGAAATGAACACCCGTCAAAGTCTAACCGACATAAAAGTCAAAGTGAGAATGCGCCTAAATGAATATATAAATGTTAAGAATAGGAAGGTTGTCTGTGCAATACAAACAGGTTACATTTAGAAACATGTCAGATTTTTTTTATAGAATAGGAAGGCGGTCGAGCATATGAGCCACATGATGGTAAGTGGTCACCAACGCCATTGTAGACTACTACGCCATTGTGCACTATGAGAAATGTTAACCATCGCTTACATTGCCAATGCGCCACCAACCTTGGGACCTAAGATTTGATGTCCCTTGTGCCTGTAATTACACCGGCTCACTTCACCCTTCAAACCGGAACACAACAATACCAAGTACTGCTGTTTTGCAGTAGAATATCTGATGAGTGGGTGGTACCTACCCAGACGAGCTTGCACAAAGCCCTACCACCAGTAAACAAGTGTAACAGTAGTTACAGGATCATAGCATAAAAAAATTGAAAATAAAGTGATATTTAATATTTATATTAAAGTATGGTAGTAATATTTAGTATTTATAGTCTACTCTTAAATATGATTTTTTTAAGACATTTCATGGCAGCTTTATTATTCTCAATTACTCTTCATATTCATATACAGGAATAAGACATTGTCCAAAAATTTATGCTTACAATATAGAGCAACGGAAAAGTATTTTTCTTCGAGATCGCCAAAGTCGCACCATTACATTAGTATCGAGCAAAATTGAATTAAAATTACAACGTAATCCTTTAAGAACGTGATTCAATTTCAATAATATATAAAAAAAAAACAATTTCACGCTTACTTGGTTTTAAAGTAATTCGAAAAGGATAACATTTTTATATCCTACCTCAATATTGACCTTAGGTCCATGATACCATGTCAGCACTTAAATTAAATTCAAAAATATACCTAATGAGATTTTGGATTGGTTATATGTAAATCAATAACATTTTAGTATATTGGACATTTATTGTGGCCTAATATGGTATTTCGGGTTCAATTTTACCACCAATAACGTGTTTCATTTATGAACCCAAATTCTCAAAATTAACTGACGATCTCTAATGATGTGATGCTGGAATAAATTTATATAAGCTCAATAAAGAATAAACAATAAAAAAAAAAAACAAATATATAAATACAAAGTTTTTTTTAATTGTACCGATATAGTAAAGGCAAATATTGTGCAGCCAGTTCATTTATCATAATGGGAAATTAAATCCGCGTTTGTTACCGACGTTATCAGTTTTGAGAATTTAAATATTTTATAATTGATCGTTTTAAAATTTATAACAGAATACAATTGGAAGTTGTCGTTATAAAATTATATTTTTATTAGTGAAAGAGATTTTAGCACGAATTTGTCGTTCCTCTATACTATATATATTTTTACAGCCAACATTCCTTTTAATAAATTGTACAGAACCGTCCCTTATTTTTATTACTTAAGAAAATATTAGTTTAAAATGCATCTCCACTAACACCTGCACGTGTATTGGAAATCCAATTAAAAAAAAACACGATACAGCTTAGAATGAAAATATCAATCATTTATAACGAGTTATGAGTGTTTGAACAGAACTTTAATCTCTTAAGGTTTTGAATGCTTTTTGATTGATTTTTAAATACAATTGATTTGAAAATACGGATTTAATTACAAAAAATCAAGTTATATATATAATAAGCACTTGTAAATTCAAAACAATTAACATACTACATCTGATATAGTGTACCAACTACAGAGTAAAACTCGTATTAATAGATTGTTACAACTATTATTTCATTTTGAAATTATATTAATCACAGTTTAATAAAACAAAAAATATATATCTATTCAGTGAAATTAAACCTTATCAATGCAAATCAAATAGGCCCAAAATGCATTTACTGGACCCCATTTTAGAGTATATCTCCAAACTTCTGGCTCGGTCATTAGATCAATCGACATATATTTAATTATACAATTATTATTTGTGTTCGTAATAATTTATTTATTTACAATAAATGAAGCTAACAAAATGTAAAATTAATATATTATTAATAAATAAAGTATAACATAATAATAACGGTTCCTCTTGTACATATATGTATAAGAATAATAAAAACATATTTATCTGATTTTATTTGTAAGTAATATATCAAACATTCAGCAAGAAATACGATACCTCAAACGGAACACATACTATTATGTATTAATAGCTTATCTGATGTAGACAGGCCAATAAGATTTATAAAGATGTTAACTAGCGCTATTTTTTAACAAAGCATATTTAAATCATAGTGATTAATGAGTACTGTAATTCCCGAAATAGGTTTACATCGTATCGTGTTACATTTTAAGAATTTTTTAATGAAGTTGTATATTAAAGCTGGCGATGAATGTGTGATTGATGGATTCTTTTACATTAGATTCGACATTAGATCTCATATATTTATCTGTTTGAAATTAATACTTTGGTTTTATATAATGTATTTATTTTATATAGTATTGGTAGGCGGACGAGTAAATGGGCCACATGGTGATAAGTGATCACCAACGCCCATAGACATTAGCATTGTAAGAATGTTAACCATCAGTTACATCACTAAGGCGCCACTAACCTTGGGAACTGAGATGTTATGTCCTTTGTGCCTGTAATTACACTGGCATACTCACCCTTCAAACCGGAACAAAACAATACCAAGTACTGCTGTTTTGCGGTAGAATATCTGATGAATGGGTGGCAGATATATGTTATTTTTCAGAGCATTATAGTACATTATTTAACTCATATAGAATTCCAATCAAGTGCTCGATATTTGTTTTTTTTTTTTAACAAAGCAAAGTAAAGACACAAATGTTTTCAAAATGATGCATTAAGTTACATTAAAAATAAATCATACATTTCATTCGCAATCGAAGCTAAAAAAACTCTAAAAGTAGTAAATAAACAATAAAACGAATCGCATTTAATTGCTGTGGAGTGCACAGTCGTTTTTAATGGTGCCCTGACGTTGATTGCCCGAAAATAAGCACAAAAAGCGGACAGAGAGAGCAAATAGTATCTCAATACATTTTGCGATATGAATCCGTATTTTAATCTGACAGCTCTGAACAGACACACAATAGAGCGAATGGCCGATAAAATTACACCGTCATGGGTGAACGAGTGGGTATGAACAGCGAGCCTGAATATACTTAATCCGGATACTACTGGTATTGATTAGTGACTGATCGTTTCATGTTCCTTAACAAAAATCAAAGTTTACTTTATTCAAATATGCAATATTATAAGCAAATTTTAATTGTCATGTTACAGGAATCAAGATTCAGTTGAATGAAAAGTCACCGATGATTTAATTGAATGCAATGTCAGCCTCAGCAATTATGCTTTTTCTAAAATAAAATACATAATCAACTACATACATGCAATTATTTTTTTAAATAAAAAATGAATATCAATGAAAAGTCCAAGTTTTTTTGTCTATTAATGTTTTTAACATCAACATCACATTCAAGATCTTAAGTAATAAAAATCTTATGTTATAAACAGCAAAGTTAAAAACTTTTTGCCAATATTATTACCACTTATTTCAATATACTCCGTTCTATCAACACTTGTAACTTACCTTTTGACGTCGTTTGCAATAATGATCATGAATATCTACTTTTAGGAGTTGCTTTTATAATAAAGTAGTATTTGTTTAGGCACGTCTGGGTACTATTGACTACCCACTTACCTTACCACTAAATAGCAATACTCTTTATTACATTGTTCCGGTTTGGAAGGCTTACCTTATATATTTAGCATATATATATCTATACATATCTAATACTATCAGTCTGTCTGTCTGCCCTCAAATGCCAACCAAGAGTGTGAAGCCTTTCGATAAAGTAATACACTTTAGCAACAATTATAGGTATTTGCGTTTTGAAAAAGTTGGTGTGAAATCGATAATACTTTATTTTATACCGAGTATAACAGGGCGAAAGAAAACATAAACGTGTATTCACGCACATACGAATACATCCTTCTAATACAAAATACTCTGGCCACTTCAAAACCTCAAGATATGTCAAAATTTCGCAACATAAATTTAAAAATCATTGATTTTATTTTCATCGACGTCATAAGAACAATTCGCACTGAGCCAGAAATAAGAATCAGCGACACTTGTGTCAATTTGGATTTTTAACACCCACTGTGAGTCATCTTATAATACAATTGTTATTTTATTAGTAATGACTCAAAGGTTATATTGCAACGACAGAAATTGATTTAAATTAAGAAACAATATTCATAATAAACTTTAATCGAAATTAGACGTGATCTTTTATAAAGATGCTAAATTTATATTGTAGGATATTCATGAAAGACATATCTGCTAATATTACCTTAATTATTATGTGACTTACGTCTGATATATGACAATCACTGAAAACCAATGCTTTAGTATTCGCAACATCGAACGTACCAACAAATAATTTATTGCATCACATTGCTTTGTAACATTAAGCTATAGTTATATTTTAAATTACTTGTTTACAAAAATAACTTTTAAATATTTGTTAACAAGAAATATAAAATATAATATAAATGACGATATATGTATTTAAATTATCTGTATTCTTTAGCATATATTACAAAATTTAATAAATAAAATCTTATCTACCATTAGGGTCGCTTTCGCCCCACTAAAGATAGTTATACTTTTAGAACTGAAAAAAATTACTATTACAAACCTTGTTTAAGTTCTTTAATAAACGACATGAATGAAAATTATTTGAATCTATACCAAAAAAGTCTACGCAAAATTTATATTTATTAACTGATCATCATTCGCTTGCCCTTACTTTATTTATTTGGGGTTGTAAACTGAATAAGGTACATGGAAAAGGATTCACAGACGCTCACTCACCAAGTTTATGAGCTGTTAAATGTTCTATTACATAGTACATACATAATAATATATAGAAAGAGTTACTTAATATGAATTTTCAAACTATTATAAATTAATTGCTTTGAGTCCAGTAAAAAACATTAATAGAGCACCATATGCAATTATTACATTGCTTTTTTAAAATAGACTAAAAGGAACCCAAACATAAGGTGTGTCCACTATGAGTTTTATTAAACTCCTAAAAATAGTTTTCCTGTAAAGCGATGTAAAGCGCAAAAAGTCTACAGCTGTTACAAGCAATCGTAAAGATTGACAAGCAAAAAACATTGCAATAATTACGTTTTTTAAAACTTGTTTCGATTTTAAATTAATCATTAAAGATTTTACGATCAATTGAATTAACTGTCTGATTTAGAAGGTGCCTTTTACACGCTTTATACTTATAAGCTTCACTTGTTTAATAGGGTAGGTATATAAAAAAGTGAATACGTCGATTAAGACTTGGAATGATGTATAAATCGGATAGTAACATAATAATTTGATTTCATAGAACCGCATATAGTACGTTTTTATAAAATATTCAAACGATTTATCGAATTTTTGACAGTTTATTTGCCTGGCTATTCTTAAAATGTGTCGTCCATATTTGAAACGAATTTACAACATTCCTCTTTATAACATTTTAAGCAAACAAAACTGCTGTAACAATGATATATTTGTACGTATAGATATAGTAAATAAAAAATATACGCAATGAAGGCGATAATTGGAAGTGACTTCACCAACGCATCTATCATAATACACATATGGACGGGTGTCACGGGTGTCGGACAACGCCTACAACTGTATAAATTATGAATATATTACATTCTTTCATATGAATCGATGATGATAAAACAATGTGACTTTATTTCTTGAATAGATTTAAAATTAATTAATTGAAATGCCTTTGATTGTTTGTAAGATAACATCACAATGGCACAAAAACAAAGAGACTACCTTAATAATTGAATATGTAAGTTTTACTATTTTTTTTTTTAGAATTAAATATAAAGAAAAAGAAGGTTCTATGTATTTTTCTACCAAATACTTCAGGTGTTAAGCAGTTTTGGCGTGATTGAGTAACATACATACAATAACAACAAAAAACTTATTCTAAAATCGTTTTACTGGTGGTAAGGCTTTGTGCAAGCTCGTCTGGGTAGGTACCACCCACTCATCAGATATTCAACCGCAAAACAGCTGTACTTGGTATTGTTGTGTTCCGGTTTGAAGGGTGAGTGAACCAGTGTAATTACAGGCACAAGGGACATAAAATCTAAGGTCCCAATGTTGGTGGCGTATTGGCGATGTAAGCGATGGTTAACATTTCTTACAGTGCCAATGTCTAAGAGCGTTTGGTGACCACTTACCATCAGGTGGCCCATATGCTCGTCCGCCTTCCTATGCTATAAAAAAAATTATCTGAAATGTAAATGAGTCCATTTTTATTTATACTTAGAAAATTTTCTAAGCAATAGAAACATTTTCAAATGGTCACATTTCTGGTAAATTTCTCGTATTGCCTGGATGATATATGAAACACAAATTCTGTTTTAACATTGCGTCATCACACTTAGTTATGTTTGTTTATATGACATTTTATCTTAAATCCTTTACACAAAAATTAAACGGCCCCAACAGTCAAGGTTAGGAGTTATCAGATGCTAAAACATACATCCATCTGTCATCACATAAACCTTTGAGGTAGACGGATAAAAATCTTGAGAAAAATACGTGTTTAGAAATAATAACACAATAAGGCATAAGTACATATATATTTCTACTGGCTGCTCGTGTTCACTTAGTACGTGTAAAATTCAAATAAAGTAACTACCAATTCCTTCACTATAAAATACATGTTCAAAATTTAAATTTTCTAGACTCACTAGTTTTGGCTGTACGTTGAATCATTAGTCAGTACAAACGCTTGTATAATATAACACAACTTTTGCTAGCTTTTGCAAGTCAACCTGTCCATATGTATCATGTGTATTCCACCAACCTGCAGTGGAGCAGCGTGGTGGAATAAGCTCCAAACCTTCTCCTCAAAAAGGGAGAGGAGGCCTTTAGCCCAGAAGTGGGATATTCACAGGCTGTTACGGTATCAAAACTGATAAAAAATTGTATGTAAGTGTCGAACTTGCATATTCGAATCAAATCATATCAAACTATTCTTTATTAATAAGATCTTGAGAGCACTTTTGAAGTGTCATTATACAAGACTAAATTAAATTTGTAATTACTACCGTATCGGAATAATAAAATTTATACGAAAATATAATTTATACGGCATTCAAGTTACACAATTAAACAAAATTGAATTATTTATCCTGCATGGAAATCAACAAAAAACGAACTCCCACTTTTGATCATCTATATCCTTAATCGTATTTCACAGTTTTCATAACATATGATTTAAATTTATTAATTGACAAAGCTTAACGGTCTACTTTTAAACGTGTTTAGATGGTGATTTGTTAATCAATGCCATCTCTTCTTCTTTCGTCAATATCAATATAACCAGTAGGAAATACCAGTATTTAACTAATTAGTCGCCAAGCAACGTTTATAAATAAGGCCGTGTTTATGGAATTATATCACTTAAAAAATATTTTATTTAGTAACAGTAACAGCCTGTTAATGTCCCACTGCTGGGCTAAGGCCTCCTCGCCCTTTTGAGGAGAAGGTTATAAATATTTAAATAAAATATATATATATATATATTTTTATATAAAAATATTTTATCTATATATTAATAATTAAATAATAATTCGATTATATAACATTAACTCGTTTAATTCATATATAAAATATTCAGAAACCTTTACTATATTTCTTGACTTAGTAATTTAGTTTCATTTAAAAATGAAACTGTAGTGAACGTCCTAACTCGGAAGTTCGCCCGATGTAAATAGCAGTAATTACCTCTAAACGGGAACGTGGCCTACATTCAACTAAATATTGTAAAATACATTGCCAGTCACAGTTGAAACCTTCATAATATAACCTCATTTCATATATTTCATTCTATTTTGTCTTTACTTGGTAGTTTTCTTATAAAATAGCTTAAAAATCCAACAAATGCTTATAAGGTAAATACTAAAAATCAACTGTATGTTGTAGTTGTGTGGGTGTGTATATGTAGTTGTGGGTTTGTAATATATATTATACTTTAATTGGTATTAAAAACTTGGTATTTGGAGCAAATTGGTCATAGTTTTGTGTTTATATTTGTATCGGAGAGGTAAAAGTATGATTCACAATTCTAAAAGCACCACCATTAACATCATTAATTGGTCAAAAGTATCGAGTTCATTCACCTCAGCCCGACCTTGCTTTACGGATTTGGAAAGCCAAGATAATAAATATTTGGCATTTTTGTAACAGTATTCTCTTTTTTGCAGACCCCCTGCTTTGGTCCCGAATTTCTCCTAATCTTGGTGACTAATGTTTGAAGTTATTTTTTTTTATTTACATTTGTTTACCGCATATTTATCGTTTAAGCCTTTAATGAAGAAAAATAAAATAAATATGACATCGTTTTATTCCTTTATTTAATTAATCAATGAATTTAATTTTCGATCGTTGCATATCAATATATTTATCTTGAACATATTTCTTTGTTTTGATTTCATATTGATATGTATTACAATTATTTATTTACAGGGTCATCTGGGTACCACCCACTCACCATATACCGCCAAACATCAATACTCCAATAATATTGCTGTGTCCAGTTTCAAGGTTATGAGTCAGCGTTGTGTATACAGCACACCGCATAATGTAACATCAAAGATTACATGGTTGGCGCTGAATTATCGGTAAAAGGAGTGGCTTATACTTATGTACAACTCCAATCTCGAGTCTATGGACAATAGTGTCCAATTAACAATACATGGAAAAAGAATTTTAAATGAGAATTTTAAAAATATATATTAGTCATTCCATTATTTCATTAGTTTTTTACTACATAGTTAGCTGTTTATTTTAACTATTTATTATATTTGGAATCTGTCCTTGTCAATTAATAAGTTTAACTAATATTTTTATTTGAGCCTGTTAAAGTCCTACTAAAACATACACAGAAAGCTACTCTAAAGCCTCCTATTTATTTTTAGGAAAGGGTTTGTTACGTATAGGCTTAAAAAATATTACAAATTAGCTTAGCTTAGAGACAGTATCCTTACAAAAAATTTTTTTTCCATTTTATTACAACAACTATTAAAATGATAAGTTATCTCTATCAATAATAATACATATGTGTATTAATTCATTTGTTGTTGTATTTTTAAATGTGGAAACTGGATTATTTAAACGTACCCGAATCAAACGAAGTGCTTGTTACCGTGTGATAATGGGCAGTAAAAGTATATAAACACATACATACGTACATAAGTATACGCATATATGCATACATAATATTATATTAGTCTTACATTTTACCATGCATAATATCATAATAGACGAAATAAAATGATAATTTAATTAAGATATTAATTTTTAACAAAAACCTCAATAGCTTCTAGATCAATGAGATTGTAACCCTTAGACTATGGTCTCACCTACTCCTGGCACAAGTTTTATACTTAACTAAAGGGTACATTACAATATGATATCAATTCCTTAAAAAATTGCCAGGCTAGTTAGTACATATTATTCTTTAAAATAAAAGTATAAAAAATAATCATCACATGAAGTTTACTAAAAGTCACAGTCCATGATATTGCATTGGACAGAGGTTTAAGAATAAGGATCGGATATTACAAGAATTCGTATGTTTTCTCACGATTTTATCGCTCGAGATGAATATTTGAAAAGCTTTCGTATATCTTATCCGGGTTCAAACCAACTACTTTCGATTAAGATGCATAGAATGCTGTCCTATCTCCTTTTAATTATTTAATTACCATATAGATAAATATATATTATCATGATAAAAATATTTATCATTTTTCATATACATCTATGTATATGAATCTTTATATGGTTATTGTCGCATGTGTTTTTTTTTAATGTATAAGCTAGCGCTTGAATGTTATCACACCTGATGGAAATTGAAGATACAGTCTTGGGTGGAACGCGCCTTGCCTTGCCTAGAAGATGCCTTTTCACTCTTGACTTGAAGAAATATCTCTGGCGTAGTAACATTAACGCATAATATGTGATGCCCAAGTATAAAATAATGAAAAATGCATTAATATCAAATTAATCACAAAAAACATCCATATTAGAACCGTTACACCATTATGATAACAACACTAATAAATTAAAAACGTTTACAGTATTATAATTTTAATAAGTTCGATCTTAGCCATTAAATAAATTGATTAAAAAAAGTCAATTTGTTTCATCGAAACAAAAAAAAAAACAAAATATTTTGAATTAATTTAAGGACACAAGTTAACGGTTACGATTTTCTAAATTTAAATAAGGGTTATCACAGTCGATATCAATCAAAGATTTCTTACATTTCGTCGGAAGATAATGAAGTTTGAGTAAACAAGTCCACTGATTCATGCACGAGGTCAATAAACCCGACTTGATATATGAAACCAGTTACAAAAATGCTATATTACAAGAGTTTATATTCGCGCGGAGGTCTTTTGAAAATATGGCAACGTTCTGCGAATCCGAAGCTAAGGAAATTCTTGAGTTCCATAAAAATGGGTCAGTTGTAATTAAATGTAATAAATCAGGCGATTTTTTTTATATAATGTATAAATGACGGCTCTTATTTAAAAACCTACCAATATATAAATCGTACAGTTTTTATTTAACGATAATAACATTTTTTTTAAGTTCTATTTTGGAAATTCAAATGATAGAGAATCATAAATATTATTTAGTAAAATAGAAAAATTAAAGATGATTTTAGACTTTTATCAAAAATTTTAATAATACTCACCAAATCACAAGGTAAATAACGAAGGGAAAAAAAGAGAATTAAAGTCTTATACACTCACATACCTACTCTCTAATCTTCAAACAGTTGCTTAGGTTTAATAATGTCTATTATTGAGATGACGTTAGTTAGAGTAATAAATTATATTATATTACCTTAAAACCTGAAAACCAAAATATCTTCAAAATATTAAAATCTTAACAGCTTATTTTATAAGAATTTAAAAAGATAAATATCTCTATAATTAAACGTTCCATTTTACACTTACTTTATGTTTAAAATAGCGATGTAATTTCACGATAAAATCTAAGCATTATTCAACTGGATGAATGACAAATTGAGCCTAGAGCTGCTTTGATCTTTAAATAAGAAATTGCCAACCATTAAATAAAATTAACCTGTTTAATAATTTTTGAGGCGATTTATCTGATGATTATACTGCATTAATTCATCGTTGCTATAAGGGATCGAACACACCTGCGCCAAATGGAGCGAAAGCGACATGGAACAATCTGAACAGCTACGGCCACACTTGTGCAACGAAGCGAAACAATTACAACAAAGAAATTTTGTAGTCTCTTGATCGCCTTAATGAAGCGGTAACTTTACAAATGATCAGTTATACTTCCGCGGACGTTGGATTTTAAACAAAAGGTAGCCAAGTTTTAATTACCGTAATTATTATTTTTTATGACATAAATGTGCTCATGTTGTCAGAATTTGAAGATATTTTGATAACCTTTTAAAAACTCGATAAGGTAAAGGAGTTAAGAACAAGACTTAATATTTATTTTATGAATTCGTTATGGCGCTGGTGATAAGAATTTCTTTTTAATTATCTCATAAAGTACATAAGTGTACAATACGAAACAATATAAACGGCATTTGTCAAGGTAACATTATGATCGGTCTAAATTATCTTGGAAACATTTAAGCCTTATGTGGTATACAAACAAAGAACTGCTTTATCATACCTAATTTTAAATAAAAGTGCTCTACGAAGTCCTTTGCTCCTCTTGATTCACTAGAACTTCCTTTTTTTAATTTTAAAGCGCTTTATCTTAAAAACAGCGAAATACAGACTTTATTAACAAAACCTAAGCTCTAATCCCTATTTAATAGCCGCAAAGACAGAAAACATCGTGAGGTAAACTGTACAGTGCACTGCGATAAAAATCTGCAACATACATATGTATCCTCGAACCCGTATTACAGCGCGGTAGAATAAACTCCTTGACCTCAAACGGGGAGGACGCTTTAGCCCATCAGTGGGACACTTATAAATTGTTACTTTATGACATTTACGAAACATGAGCAAATCTAACTAAAATGCTCACTAACTTAATTCACCGCATACAGATATATTTTTTCTAGCGTTTACGTACGCTTGACCGCATAATATTCTACCAATGTCACATATTAAAGAGATGACAAATATGAGATCAATCAGTTTCAAATTTTTAATGGTTTAATGAGGTTGAGTAAAACTATCAGATATTACTATTCTATATATCTACTATAGTTCATACTACAATAGATATCTAGATTAACATAGCAATTAAATGAATTAATTAATGCAATAGAACATATAATTAACATAAAAATCTATTATTTCTTACAATAAAATAAATATTTCTTAAAATATTGAATAAATGGACAGTAAACTAAATATATTATATTATTTAACATATATAACAAATAACACAGAACACCTATAATTTATTATATTTTGACATTAATATTCACAGGCATATATCTTTTCGGAAATAAAATAATTTTCGAATATTTCAAATGTCGAATGCGAAACGGAATAGAATAAATTCAATTTAAAACATAATATTGTTAACGCGATTTTATAGACTAAAAAAAAACAATATTTAAAAAAAATAAAAAGCATATGAAAAAGTGATAAATTAATTTGTTCAATTGAAGGAATGATGCATTTAAATTATAAGGCACTTATTAATTATTAAATTTAAATTAACATTTTATTTGTTATTAATTTATTTTCTACAATCGTTATATATCTGAAAATGTACATTGATAAGTGGCTCGACTTGTTAGGAATTTTTAATAATGAATAATAATTTAGTTACATATTCAATGAAAATCTGTTTATGTTGACCCGACCCTCCTATATCATCATTAAAATCATGTTTATTTTATTAGTATGGTGATTAATAACAAATATAAAACAAGCGGTTGTTTCCGGCCGTTAGCTTTTAATATATTAGATTTATATTTTATATATAATATGATAATGACCCTCTCTTATATGGCGGTACGGCGCCCAACCTCAACGGATATTATTATCAACTGCGCAGGACATATTATAATGCACAAGTGTGTGCGCAAACACAAGTACACTCTCTATTCCGTCATCAAAATCTGATGGGGCGGGAAGGAGATCAGGAGCAGGATAAAGGTAAAAAGTGAGTAAAGCCATTGGGCTATACACATTTTAGTGAGGCATGGGATTTTAAATAATAGCAAGTTCCGAACTACGGCTGAGAACACCTGTGATGATCTTCAAATTAAGGTTCAAGTAAAACTGACTTTATTATAAGTAGAATTTAAAAAGTGAAACAAGTCAAAATTTTTGAGAAAGTGTCGAGCATCGTTTAATTTTAAAAGCAATATATACTTAAATGTTTGCTTAAAACGGTAGCCCTTACGGTCTTACCTCTTACCGAAAGTGCGAATAATTTTGTAAAGAAAGTAACCTTGTCATGTTAAATATGTCACTAAGGAACCGTTATAATGAATGACAATTTCGAGGATTCAAACGGAAAAAACATAAAAATACAGAAACCAGGCAAAGTATTCGACGTATCTTTTATGGGACCTTAATTCGGATTCATTTTTAAAAGTGATAAAAATGTTATTACCTATAAAATATACCCAAACAAAGTTTCACTTCATATAAGACTAAGAAGGCCAAATTGTATGAAATTTGTTTTAAATTTATAGATATAATCTAAATAGGTTTTATATATTAAATTGGTTTCAGAAGAAAAGTTAGATTACATAAACTTCATTCTTCAATATGGCATTCATCCAAATACTATAATACTTGAGGTATTATATGGATTCAATATCGATACGACACAGCTTAAAATACCCCTTTCAAACTTACTGCTTATTTTCTTCTTACTTTTAGTATTCATTCTTTCTTTTAAGAGTAAATATTATGACGACAGATATTTTTTCTTGTTACATTACTCAAAATCAATACTCTAAATTTTTTACCAATAAATACACACAGTAAATATTTGAATGACTTGTCTTTATGCATTAGGTATATATCTCGTAAAATACCTTGGTTGTTAATATAATACTACAATCCGTCATCAGCAACTAGTTTTGCTGGTGGTATCAATCATTTTTTTGTATAAGTCTTCTTGTTATGATTCTTCTCGTTTATGACGACTGTTTCGTTCCTTGGTTATTGTTAATTAATCTTTAGTTTGACCTTAGTCCTTGCCCTTCCTCAATAACTAGCGTAAAATGTCGTAATCTATCTCAAAAGGGTAACTCAAATCGACCTGATATCATGTACATGATTTTGCAGATTGATTGCACGTGTAAATAAACACAATCAAAACTTCATGAAACAGATTCTTTTTTTATAGAAATATCTACCAATCTACTTTCAGCCGGTTCTTCTCAGATCTTAGGTGTTTCATTCCGAACCGAATCCGAATTAAAGATTTTTGAGAATCAATAAGCAAGTGTATTCCTTCTATTTTAAATAAAAATTTTGAATTTGACTTTGACTTCTATCGAAGTATCGCATTATCATGTGAAATAACAAATGTTTTAATTAAGTGGTAGTTTTTAATCATAAAAAATGATTGTATTATATAAGGAGCGTTACTGTCTATACATACGCTACCAACTATTATTTAATTAAAGTTGAAAGTACTGATACTGTCTGAAAAAAAAAACAAAAAAAGCACTTAGCAAATTTTATTTTTTGTAACCTACATAAACAAGCCTGCACTCAAATTAGTAACATCAAAGTTCCATAGCTGCCAGTATGTTATAATTGGATTTAAAAAAATAAAATATAATGTCAATTAAAGTAATTCTTTTTTATACTAATGACGTATTAACTAATGTTAAAAATATTTCAATAATAATAAATTGTTTATTTTTTCTTTTTAAGGCTTACTTATCTAAAAATACTATTCCAATACATATTATTTATGAACAGATATTAACGATAACAGAGGTTTCCGCTCTTTTTTAGTGGGTATATCGACGCCTTCAGCGCCAGTGAGCCCCGCATACGCCCCCTTCGCCTCGCGTGGGGAAATTCCAGCGAGAAAAAAAAAGGTGGACGAGCGTATGGGTCACCTGATGATAAGTGGTCACCAATGTCCATAGATATTGGCATTGTAAGAAATCTTAACCATCGCTTACATCACCAATGCGCCACCAACCTTGGGAAATAAGATGTTATGTCCCTTGTGCCTGTAATTACACTGGCTCACTCACCCTTCAAACCGGAACACAACAATACCAAGAACTGCTATTTTGCGGTAGAATATCTGATGAGTGGGTGGTACCTATCCAGACGAGCTTGCACAAAGCCCTATTACCAGTAATTTGACTTCGTATAATTTTAGGGAGTCATAGGTAAAAAAATATATTGGCAGCCCTAGTGCATATCTCCGTTATCTTGATCATTATTAGAATAAATTATTGTACACATTTGGTGGTAGAAATTCAACATCCACTAGTTTACTTTGTGTAAGAAAGGAACATGTTCTGTGTGTGTTTTTAGTAATAAAACTTATTTATCTATTTTATTTACATATTCTGATACAAATATTGATTTGTGTTAATATTCCACAAAAATTTACATTAGAAAGTAGGCAATTCCTTTAATTTATTTTAACCGGAGTTATTTTAAGAAAAAAAAATTGTATATCTGTGTCAGACTATTATGATTTTAACCCGTTAGATATTTAGCTAATTTACATTTGCAATTTACAAGCATATGCTAGCCACTTAATTTGTTAACTCACAAGGTTTTTCTGTTAGAATAAGACAACATTATAAATATTTTTCTTAACTTAAATAGTTAATTGACCTGAGACAATAGTCTTTCTTTTAGTTATTGCCTTCAAAAAAAGTTGTATTTTTTAACTTTTTTTTTCGTAATATATATAAAATATTAAATGACTGACTGACATATCAACACACAGCCCAAACTACCCATCATCATCATCATCATCCACCATCGTCCACTGCTGGACATAGGTCTCTCCAATGGCACGCCACTGAGGATCCTCAGCTCTCAATCTCCAACTGCTACCAGCCACCTTGCGTATATCGTCACTCCACCTAGCTGGAGGTTCTTTTTAGACAGTAGGTTAACACTAAGGAAGGACTTTTGACAATTTAACGCCTAAGGTAAGTGATAAAGGGGACGAAAATTTGAATGGAAATCCTTTATTTTTGAAGAAAGTAAAGCAATTTTGAATTATGACGCGAGCGAAGCCGCGAATAAAATGCTAGTAAAATATATTTGCTCTTACATTTCATTTTATTAATAAGACCGTTAATTTTACGTATTGTATTAAAGTTTTTATTCTGTCTTACTAAAATATAAATTAACAAAGTATTCATAAAAAGGAACTGTATTCATAATAAAAAGCACAAGAATTCTTTCATGTCGGTAATTTTAAGTATACCTTGTGATTTACAGTCCATTTCTTCCCTCTCATCACATAAATACCACTTCGATATCGAATTTATTATTTTGCCATATATTACTTTGACAGAGATAATTTTAAAACATTAAAATAATAAATAATGCTATGTTAATGTAGAAGATTAATTTAATTCAATATACATTTTAGGGACCCCACGCACATTCTATCACATGCTTTATTATATTTAGGTAGAAGTAACCGCGTTGACATTCCGAGATAAGACCACTAACTCAGTAATGTTTCATGAAGATTCCAAGCAACATATTATGACAGGCAAATGTGATTTCAGAATAACGTAATTTTTTTTTATTCTTTTCTTTTAAAATCCCGTGATGTACGGATCTAGTGGTAGTTGGTGGAAATGTGGTATAATTTCATCCTACATAATATGTAGGTTTCCTCGTGTAGTTTATTTCAATTCACAGGGTATATTATAAAAAATAGGCATTCAAATTCTATACATATAATATTATAGGATGCTTAAGAAAGTAAAAGAAGCTATTCAGTTTAAAAGAAGGTATAACTTAATCGTTTAGAACAAATTTAATAAGACTGCAGCACAGGAAAATCAAATATTTAAAATTGACAGATGCCAATATTACTAGCCAGCGGCTCTTTTTCTTTTAGTAAAAGTTAAAATAAACATTCAATAAAGATCCACGGTTTTATCCACTGGGAAATATTGGGTATTTCAAACTCGAAAACTCGAACCAAAAAAGTTTTGAATCGAATTTAATGAAGACTCAATCAGATTCATTATGCAATTATTCATCGAATGAAAAAAAACTAAAAAGAAAATGCTTAGGATAAGTAGCGTCTTTTGTAACAAAGGTATAAGGCAAAAAAAAACAACTTACGTCTACATATAGTACATACTGTACACATACAAAGGATCGCACTCTGTGACCTTCAAACATTTAATCAAAAAACCGTGGGTAAAATCTAGCACTTAAAAACAATGAATGTTAACTTAATCTCATTCCCGCCATGGTCCCGCCAAAAAAAAAAATGGTGACTAATCTAGACTATCAAAAGACGTTTTCTAATTCTAATTATACAAACTAAGATTTATATAATGCATATATTTTAGTGCTACATATTTCTAAGCTATAAGCTAAGTGTGACTTACTTTTACAAATAAAATGGATCATGTCGCGTTTCTATAGAAATATTGAATAAACGTATAAAAACGCCAAAAAAAAAGATACACTTTTTGTTATTGCCTTGTACCACCTTATATATTATATTCTTATAGAAGTTTCTGTTACAATATTTGTCTTGAAGAAATCATTATAACGATATAATGATAAGGCCACCTTCGCACGCTTTTAACCAGATGAATATTGTGTGCTATGATTACGTATTTTATATAAAATATGCTTTATTATGCTAATATGCAATTAAGCATATAATAAATAAATAAAATTTATTATCTGTCTTGAAACTATATAGATATTACCAAAAAACGATATGTTTCAATACAAATTTAGTCAAGCAGGTTCATTGCTGAACTATTCTAATCCAATAAAAAAGCGGAAGTGGAATGAGACAAAGAAACATAATTCAAATGCCAAATAAATCTAGAATATTATAGAAATTTAAATTCACTATGTTATACAACTTGGCTATACTATTGCTATAATTAAATTTGAATAATTAATTACCAGTCATTGTATTCTTTGCTATATTATAATTAAAAATAATTGGATGAGTTTTATAGATTAACAAACATCAGTGAGATCTTATCTCCGAGCTTATAAGGTTCATTGACCTTAACAAACGTTTATAGTAAAGCAATATTTAGTCAACATTTTTTATTAAGTAGATCATTTTTTTAGCTTTAGTTTTTGCTTATGCAATACCACCATATTAAATCTACACGATAATACATAAGGCTTGATAAATCGTTGATAACTTTTTTTTATATATATATTTAAGTGCGGAATAAAACAATAGTTTTAATAAATTAAAAGAAACGACAGTCTACATCGCTTATCATTAAGTAGCGCTTTAAGTATGTTCATACGTGTACAGTACAGTAACAGCCTGTTAATGTCCCACTGCTGGGATAAGGCCTATTTTCCCTTTTGAGGAGAAGGTTGGGAGCTTATTCCACCACGTTGCTCCAATACTATTAATAGAATACACATGTGGCAGAATTTCAATGAAAATAGATACATGCAGGTTTCCTCACGATGTTTTCCTTCACCGTCAAGCACGAGATGAATTATAAACACAAATTAAGCATATGAAAATTCAGTGGTGCTTGCACGGGTTTGAACCCACGATCATCGGTTAAGATTCACGCGTTCTATCCACTAGGCTATCTCGTACGTGTTCATACGTTTAGCTCCAATTTATTAATTATTTTTTTTTACTTCATTTAATCCATTGAGACGAAATAAAATCTCATATTACTGACATCAATATGTTCCCACGGCCGTAGTTTTGAAACGTTCTACAGATGAATTTGGATGTGTCGCATGCAAATTTTATAAATGGACTCATCCTCGATATGGAACCCTGTTTTATTGTCAAGATATAAATCCACTTAAGGGTAAGATAAACATAAAATCGAATTATGTCCTTCATTACAGAGCATTATGAGGCGTCGCTCCAGAGATTTTTGCTTTTTTAATGTAACTTGTTAATACGAATCGTTTGGACACTGGTAATAAAGTGGTGCGTGTCTGACTTAACGATATTTATCATTCAGTTCGTTTTAATTTAAGACTTTATCTACTTATTAATTTTTTTACCGTAATTTTTATAGCCTTTTATATAATTTAACTGTAAATGCGATTAATGTTGCAGAAATGAGTAGTTCTTGCCTATTGGATATAATACGTGGATTTTATTCGAAATGGGTTCAAATCCTAGATGCTCTAAGAAGGTCTATGTATATATACCTAGACTCTCTCCCGTCACGAACGTTGTGACAAAACTTCGTATTCGACCTACGGCGAAAATGAGCAATTCCACATACTTCGAACTTCTGGCATCTTCTACCACGTTAGTAAATGACCAAATTAATCGTACCATACAATGGCTATATTTTGCGGCGGTCAACAATTATTTGATACATTAATAGTAAAATATTTGAACTGTCAAAATCAAAAGGCCGTAAGAGATATCAACTATTTTATTTTATTTAAAGAAGGTAGGCAGACTTCTATGAGCCACCAAACTTGCGAATTAAGGTGTTATGTTCTTTGTGCCTGTAATTTAACTGACTCACTTTCTCTTCAAGCCGTAACACAACAATGCAGCACAGCAATACATCTGTTTACCGGTAGAATATCCTGGTATGTTAGTAGGTACCCAGAAGGGCTGGTACAAAGCCATACCAACACGTATATATATATACAACTATCTACAAACTGCGAACTGTGTACCCTGTGAAAGTGTTAACGCGCAAGTAAAATAAATCGCGATAAATCATTTGATGTGCGAGAGCCAACAGATAATGCGAAATGCCTTCTTAGGTCAACTGAAGTGCAGATGTCTTTGACAACATAATCGCTAAGTGATCGCGATGAGTGCAGCCCAGTCATTGGTCATAATGATATCCGATAATCCGAATTGAAAAAGCGCGATAGTCTAAGCTGTTTGGGGAAACACAAACTCCTTAAAA
Source organism: Nymphalis urticae (assembly GCA_905147175.2). Classification (NCBI taxonomy): domain Eukaryota; kingdom Metazoa; phylum Arthropoda; class Insecta; order Lepidoptera; family Nymphalidae; genus Nymphalis; species Nymphalis urticae. The sequence continues at coordinate 7,270,586 of LR989998.1, read as the reverse complement.
AAATATTGAGTCAAATAAATACCTGTAAATATGTCTAACATACAAGCTTAGGATAAAACAATTAACCACCAATATTTTCTGATTCATCTTACCACTAACCTAATAAAATTTGTGGCTCGGTGTTAACAAAGTCATAATGTTCTTGAAAATTACTATTTTCCTTGTGACGCTCGACCCAAACGCATTTAATAACGAGATGCTTGAGATCTTAGAAATACCCAAATTTGTTCGGACGAGCGTATGAAACATTTAAAAAGAATCAAAAATCTTATAAAATAAATTTCAAAGTTAATCAAAATATACAAAATATTTTAGGTCTATATTTTTAAATAATTCGCTTATAAAGAATAATCACGCTTTATAATTTTGACAAAATGCTTTAAAGTTATTAATGTTAATATAACAAGCGTAGGAAATAAACGTGACCACATTTTATTACGAGATTATGTTAGGTTTGGGGTTTGAAAAATTATGAAATTTTTAAGTCGATACAAAATTGTCCTGTCGAACAACATGACTGGATCCTTTGACGGTTAAGTCCATGCTATTAATTATTAATAATTCAAGAAATAACCGTGCCAAAGGTAAAATAAAAATAAAATTTGAAAATATTTTTTTTTTCAATATGATTTTTTTTCTATCACCGCTCGAAATGGGTTTTTCCTTAAAATGCGACTAAACTTCAAACACTAGTCAGTTCAATGACTATGGTAGGTATTTACGTAATTTTATCACAAACACTGTCCACAGTTTTTTTTTAAATATCGAAAGCAATAAATCAGTATTATCACTACATATAATACTTTTTTTGTTTGTAATATGCTTCATATTGTTCTATTCGGACTACAAAAAACGTACATAAACAAAAAATACATTACACAATATCCTTCGAATAATTTTACATTGTTCTTCCATTTGCATTTCAGAGTGGACTAACGATAAAAAAGATAGTCATAGTATTTTCGTATTTTAATCTTGTATACATTTTAAATAAAATCTATTTTATAAAGTATATATACAAACTACACGAAATATTTCATTTTAATCTAATTATCAAATGTTATAAATACTAATTTTTATTGCAAACAGACCTCTAAGCCCTATTAGATTCATTTACATCACGTTAATTTGGTCACTTGTTAAACAAACTACAAACAAGCGTAGTCAACTCCTACAACTTTTATGAATGGCACTTCAACTGTACCATTCATTCATAGAATAATAGAGTACGCTTGGCGCTGTATGGATCTTACATTAAAATTATAAGAGCAACCTTAAAAAATCTAATCTGACTCTCAATTATAAAACTAAATATGCATCAATCAAAATTCAAAATAAGAATGTACTCAGAACAATATCACACAATTACAATAACAAATGCTAATTAATCATTAAACATTATCAGTAACAAATGATTCGTATTAATTTTCATCCAAGATTAGGTATTCAAAGTTTACTAAGTGCACCCTAAATTCACATCTCTAATCGGGGACATCAAAGTGAGGTCATTGTGAGCAACGTGTGTGATGATGCGCATACGCACGAGGACGTAGGATATTTTTCCTATAAAAATGTGCCGCGACCCCTTGTGGTCACAGTTTCGAGCTGAGCGCGGACTCGGAAGGACATCAAGATGAAGCTGGTGAGTCCTTCGAGGTTAATATTATCGTGAAGTGAGAAATTAAATGTGTATATCATAGTGTCGAATTTTACATAAACTTAAATGTATTCCAATTTGCAACTAGCAGCATTTTAATATTGTAAAGATTTCAGTATAAAATGAAGTTAATTAAAATGAATTTACAAAGTTAACCTGAATAAAAAAATACTAATATAAAAAAGAAGTGAGTTGTAAAAAAAGAGGCAAACAACGTGAAATCTTAAATTGTGTTAATATTTAATTATTTTTCTTCGAATAATTATCAAACATACATATTTATTAAATTAGACAGAGTTCCATCTAAACGTAATATAAAATATAAATAACAAAACTTCATGGTAAAATAATAATTATTTTATTTTGTCCACAGCTTTTCGCAATAACCGCCATTGTGGCATTTGCTCTAGCAGATGAGTTCGAAAGGAATCCACAATCTATTGAGGCAGATCTTTTAGCGTCAGCATCAGTCGAGTCACAAAAATCGCAAGAATTTCTTCAGCCAGCTGCTAGATACAGCTATGTCCCACCAACGCCAGCTCCACAAAAACCGTGGGTTCCTCCAAATAATTACTACCCCGTAAATCCGCCAACTCAGCAAAATACCTATTTCCCAGTTCAAAACGACCCTCCACAGGCAAATTATAACTACCAACCCGAAAACAACAACCAATACCAAACCGATACCACAAGTTCGTGGAATAAGCCTATCCCTAATGCTCCTTCAAATTCATGGAATCAAAACAAGCCTCAAGACACATGGAATAATCAACAAAATACTTGGACCAACCAGCAAAATACTAATACTCAAAACACGTGGGACAAGCCTCAAAACACATGGACTAACCAGCAAAATACTAATACTCAAAACACATGGAACAACCCCCAAAACACTGGTAACCAAAACTCATGGAACAAACCCCAGAATACAGGATCTCAAAACAACTGGAACACAGGCAACCAGAACAATTGGAGCAACTGGAATCAGAATCCAACCACTGCACCCAGCACCACTACTCAGACATCCATTATCAAGAACGAACAGATTTTAGGCGAAAATGGCAGCTACAAATACGAGTAAGTAATTTGATTATGATACTTAGCTTCAAATAATTTAAAATCTGTCTACCTAAAATTATTATTATACTAAATTATTACAATAGATTAAGGGAATTAATGGTTAATTCAAAATATTAGTGCATTAAGTAACTAAAACATTAAGTAAAAAAGAAAGCATAATTTATTTTCAATATTTAACGAATTTCAAAATCGATAGCGTGTTAAATATCCAATAAATCTCAAAGGGATTTAGGGTTATCCCTCAGATTTTTACCTGAACTTCGTTTCTTCAAGGTTAACCCACGATGATCATTTTTAACGCTACTTTAACATGCACATTATCAAGATGGCCTGACCCTCTTCCATGTTAATTTATTGAACGCGCTTCAAATAAAAAGAGTCAATCCAAGTTAAATTATCAGAGGATATGCATCATCCAACTGTTTCCCGTTTGAAATACGAGTCAATGTACTTTACATAAAAAAATACTTGCCACTTGTTAGAAAAAAATAAAATTTAAAAACGTTCTAACCATTAAAAAATTAAGACAAAAAGAAAAGAGAAAGAGACGATCGAAGGATTTCCTATTAGACATTTTCCATTACAAATTAATTTATATTAACGGTTAAATAAAAATAAACAGAAAGAATACGTATTAATTAAAGAGATTTAAACTATTCTTATTTATGGTTTACATTAGCCTATATTTTTATAATATAAGCAACTAATTTCCAGAATTCGATTTTTGTTTACGAGTAAATGTTCTTAATAAGGATATAATAACGGTATAAAGGCTATTGTAGAATTTAAGTGTAAATAAACGAAAAACCTGTTATTTTATTACCAATAACAGTGATAACTGTTTCAAGATATCGGTCCTAAATTTTGCATAATTAGGAACCTCCGACAAGAACTTCTAAATTTGTAAACCAACGTTAAATTCTGCTCTTAAAGATAAATGATCTTTCGCTTATGTATAATTTATAAAAACCAATTTCAATCTTCATATACATATTTATTAATTTCTTACAAAGTATAATAGAATCGATTAGACTTTATTGTACTCCAAAAGACAAAAAAAATCGCTAAGGGGACGATGTCGTCACTTAAATTTTTTGTACTTGAATTTTTAACTATTTGCATATATCTTATTCAATATTACTTATTAATTTACGTAAACAATATTTATATTAGTATTTGATTTTAAAATAAAAACAGAAATTATGGGTAATTTTCATTAATTAATAATTTCTCTAAATATAATTGATTGTTTTAGATACGAAATCGCAGACGGCACTCATGTCGCTGAAGAGGGCTACGTTAAAAACCCTAATACCGAACAAGAAACCATTGTGAAGAAAGGTTTCTACTCCTACACTGGCGCTGATGGCAAATTGTACACTGTTACATACTGGGCTGACGAAACTGGCTTCCACGCGATTGGAGACCACCTTCCCACGCCCCCTCCAATTCCCCCAGCGATCCAGGCGTGAGTATTCCAACTTTATAGAAAAACCTAACAAGTTAAATTATTTAAGAATAATGTAACATTTAAGGTACGTAGACCATGAGTCATATGCGGTAAAAAAATTAAAAAAAAAATGCTCCAAGTTAAGAGTCGAGTCGTTCAAGTTTATTATCAAATTCGAAGTTTTAAAAATAGCAGCAAATAAAATTAATTTTATCATAAATCAATAACAACGGCTTAGGATGTCGATAAATATATTCTATTTTTATTTATAGGCATTGTCTCGATAGAAATCAGTTGTAACATTCTAATTGACGAATCAATCAAATAAAACTCAATAGAGAAAAAATATGTAAATAGCTATTAATGATGTTATAACAACAATTCCGCAATGTAGATAGATATATTTGTTTCTTTTAAAATATATCACATTTGCATTAACACGGGTATAATGACTTCTAAATATTTACATTATTCATGAATGTGTGGAAAATCATTTTAAATACGCCTCATCATTGCATATACATGTTATTGTTATTTTACATAGAAAAATATGTATATATTTATTTTATTACAATATAATTATAAGGTTATAAGTTTATTCTCATCGGATCGATGTTTTTATTATACTTATATAAATCTTTGTATAATTTTAGATCGATCGATCAGAACGCAAAGGAGGAAGCAGCCAAAGCTGAAGCTGAGAAAAACAAACCCCAACAGCCACAAGTTTATCCTCAGGGACAAGAGCCACCTATGCCAATAGTTCCCCTGCAACCAGTCCAACCCGTTCAAACTCAATACCCTCAGCAAACCTACTACCCTCAACAGCAACAGCAACAAACCTATTACCCCCCACAACAAACATACTACCCTCCTCAGTCTTACGGCAAGTAAGGCCTTAAAATTTAAATGACATAAAATAATCTATAAATTATCTTAAATCAAGAATTAGAAAACGTTTTTTATGTGATAGCTACTAAAATTTGACAAGTTACCTCAACATAAAATAAACATCAGTTATCTTGGTCACGACGTTTTTTGTGAACTTGATAGCTGTAAGTGTTTCTAAGCAGTTTGTGATAAACTCCAGAAACATGTGTGATATGATGTACTCGTAATTATTTTAAATAAATTTATAGCAATAAAAGTTGTTTTTCTACATACCACATATACTTCGATATAGTTAAGAGCATTTTACCTGAAACAAAGTAAAAAATATCAATTTTAACAATAAAAATATTATATATATACAAATATTTATTCTACTTCATATTCATACCTAAAAAAAAATCTTTATATGAAGCGTTTTTTTCATTTAAAGTTAAATAAGCAAGCAACATACAAAACCGGTTTTAACGGCCAATGACACGGGTTATAACAAAAATTGCCTCACTTTTCTTTGATAAAATTCGCTTCAGAATAACCATAAAGAATATGCAATTTATCGAGATATCGACCACATACAAATAAAAGCCAATGATGTCATCGCCTTTAAGCTTATAAAACGAAAGATAGTGAAATGGAATATATATTTTATATTATATCAAATATGTTTTAAAAATACCAATTTTGTTGCAAAAATACTATTATCGTATTATATATTGTGTAATCCTCTTTATACTGTCTTATAAGACAAGAGAAACCCAGAATGCAGCTGAGCGATATTTTCACGAATGCTTGGACACAATGTTGCGTGTGTATAAATGTATGCGGAATTCATTTTCATTACCAGTCTATTTTCTATTTGTGTTAAGACTTGACGTTAATTTTATTTTTTGATAAATTGATAACAGCTTCCAATAAAATGAAGCTGGTGAGTGAAAGTGTTACTGTGTTTTGATATTGGATTTATATTTTCAAAATTTGTAAGTGCTGAGTAACATTATAAATATTGTTTCAGATATCACTCATTACTTTACTAGCGTCAGTAAACAGTCAAAATATTCAACAAGAAAAATATTCATTCCCATCTCAGTATCAAACGCCCAGTTCAGCATTATTTTCTTCAGATAGTTCTATTTATTTGCCTCCAGAGTCGCACACACCAATCCCTTATTATGCCTTAAATAATGTTCATAAATTACCATTTCAATTTTTGCCCCCAACTGGAACTAAAGGGCCATCAATATTTTCAACCCCGTTTTCTATGGTAATATCATCCACTTCAAAACCTAATTATGTAGATTATGATAATGAAAACGATCAAGATGAAACAAATAATCGTCGAATGCTTACATATAAACCTAACTTTAATCACACATCTACCGTAAAACAAACATTCGATAAGAAAGAGGCAAAGACAAATTCAAGAATGACAAACTTTCAGAAACCCTTAGAAAAGGTTGATATAAGACAATCAGACTACGCAAGTGGTACTAAAGGCCCGACACAAAATGCTGCTGCTCGTAGAATGATTATAACCAGCGAGATTCAAAGAACAGAAACTGGAACCGATCAAATTAAAGCTCCTTCTTACCAAAATTCTCAATATGTTCAGGCACCAGGAGTTTTTATATCGTCAACATCTGAACCGTCTATACCTATACTTCGCTTATCTAACGAAATGGACTTAGATGGAAGTTTTAGCTACGAGTAAGTAAAATGTAATATATGAATATTTACTTTGAATTCGTATTTTGGCATATGACCGCAGTTGTTTTGTAATTTCAGAGCCTTAGGTGCAGATCAAACCCATTATGTTCAACACAGCCGCATGGAAAACATGGGCACGGACAAAGAAGAACAAGTAGTTGAAGGCTCATATTCTTACGTCGGCGATGACGGACGCACATACACAGTTCACTATGTCGCCGATTCTAATGGATACCGAGCAACTGGTGATCACTTGCCTGTACCGCCACCAGTACCAGAAATCATACAAAGGTAACTAAAGTGCAATTATCTATATTAGTAATACTTAAATATGCATAAGTTTAATACCGCTTTTGTGATAGGGCTATTCAGTATAACTTGGCTGAAGAAGCGAGAAAACCACCACACCTAAAATCAACATGGGAAAATGAAGATAATGAATACGAAAATCGAGAAGAAACTAAGCAAAGATTTTTTAATATTCCTCCACCCCGAAATTTATTTACTGGTAAAACTCCCGAAGCTTTTTCATTCGGGTTTTCTCAAGGAACAAACTCACAAAATAATTTAGCCACTGCAGCTAGCTACCAGGTTCCGACAAAATCAAGTTTCGAAATAATCATGGATCAGTCTAAGCCAAAACTTAATGTAACACCGATTTCACCACAAATTACTTTTTTGGCATCTCAAGGAGCCCATAACCCTTCACAACAACCTCAGCCTTCTCAAACAAAAACAATGAGTAATGAGAAGTCATCTCTACCATTATTGATGAATTATGAAGCAGATATTAAGGAACCCGAACAAGATGTGAACAAAGGATTATGGAGATGGCAATATGGCCTAAATTCAAATGCAAACCAAGACTTAAATAAAAATTCTATATCACGTTCGTCAAGTGAAGGTGATGACGTAGTTATTAATTTTAGTGATATGACACCGGATCAGTATACGAGAATGATACAGTCACAGGTTCTGGGACGAAACATTAACGAATATAATAACATTGAGACAGCTAACGAAAAAGAATCATCGACACCATATCATCAAAACATTGAAACTTATAGTACTGCAAGTAACAGCAATAAACCACAAACGTATACCGCGACTGAAAAATATGAAACCTTTGCATCTACTCAAAATGATGACTTATATTCAAAACAAAATGATAATACAAAATATACAGATATGTATTCTAAAATAATAAGCAGAAATAACTTTATCCCACAGAATCAAATAGCAACACAATCTTATAATGTAGAAGTTACAAAACATGAACCTACACAAATAAATACATACAACGAAAATGCAACTGAAAATATAAATACAGCTTATAAGATGGAGTTCTTAAATAATCAATATTTTTCGCCTGACAAAATTGTACAAGAAACTTCATCTATAAATCCATTTATTAATACCTTTAACAATATAAAGCAGGCCGATTTAAAACATGAAAAGGATAGTTTTAAACCGATTGTATATAAAAAAGATAATGAGTTTAAATACGACACTACAACTACAGAACCTCCTATGGAAGAAATTATTAAGAATAATATATTTTTGAGAAATTTGTTTAAACCTAATAATCAAGAGAAACCTAAACAGAAAATTGATAATATAAACAAGCAAGAAAATGCTACTTCAGAACTTAAGCCTGACAAAACACCTAAGTATATTTCATTTCAAGAGAGACCTCAAAACGAAGTTAAATTGATGCAGTCAAAGACTTTAGATATCAGCGATGTTCTAAATTATGTCGCCATGAAAAATCATTTTGAATCGATTAAAACTAAACCCAAAGGTAAACAAAATACAAATAGTTTTAATCAAAATTCAAACCCTAAAGATGCATCCGTACATTTCATACCACTCAAAGAAAATAATATGGACCGCGAGAAGAATAGACAAGAACAGGAAAGCGATTATCGAGTTTTGAATCACCAACAGCAGCAAGAGCTACACGGACTTATTAAAAATTACAAAGTGCTCCAACGTCAGAAAAACATGGGGCAAAAAAGTCAACCCATGTCGGAGCCTCAACGACACATTAAAGCGTTTCACACACAAAGTTTACCGCCTTTAGGACGAGCCGGACCCTCAATGAAAAGTTACTTACCACCAATTTATTTATAAATGACAAATCCACTGTGATTCATCAAAATCAATTGTAAATATATTTTCCAAAATGCATTTATTAAGCTAAAGAATAAATTATATTATTAAGTATTTATATATTTTTTAATAAATTAGTTAATACTTTGATTTAAAATTTGTTTATATTTATAATTTTCCATAATACAAACATATACAACGAAGGGTTTTAAGTCTTTAAACAGTTGAATCATTAAGATTGTTATTCGAAATATTGCAAAAAATCGACTGTAGACAGGAAGAGGCTGTCTGACATCACAGAGGAAATGGGGGTTTTGTGAAAAGCCAGCGGAACTTAAATAAAATCTTTAAAACACCCATCATTGTCAACGCGATCCAATTATTTTTCATATTAACGCCATCCTTATTATTAAATATACCACACGCTTTTCAAAATGAGAATGGATGTTTTGTGTTTATACATTTATCGTGTTCACAATTCAACCATTACAAATGTAAACAATGATTTTTATTAATAAAATAAAAAGCTAAAAGCCTGTTTGTAGTTTAACTATTTTTATTTATTAATAACGCCTGTGAATGTGATTTATATATTTGTATGAAAAAACATGTATTGTACAAGTGTTATATCAAAATATGTACATACACAATATCATTGATTTGTTGTTGTAAATAAACAATAGCTCTATTTCATCTCTTTGGATCGAAGTTATTACATTTAAAATACAACTGAAGTGAGAGTCACAGCAAAACTTTCTCGATAAAATCTCGCTGTTTTTATAATTGAAAGCGTGACTAGTGAAAGAAGAAAAAGACGCTGCAACCTATCTTTTAATTAGGCACTTATTCATTTGTGATGCCTTTTGTTTTACATGCTATATAAAATTGTAAGTACAAGTTTCATCGAATCGAATCTTAATAAATTGGTATTTAATTCATACTTTAAGAAATGTTTCTACATAAACACGAATTGTTTTTTTAAAGTCCCCTGAAAGCATGTTTATAAAAATAATTTTATTTACATGCAATTTTAATAATATCCTGGGACATTATTCACACACGGCCATCTGATCCCAAACTAAGCATAGCTTGTACTATGGAAACCAAACTGATATACTACATATACTACTTTTATTTTGTAAATATATACTTATTTAGATAATTACACCCAGACTCAGGACAAACAGACATGTTCATGCACACAAAAGTCTGTCCTGGGTGGAAATCGAACCCACAACCTTCGGCGTGAAAGGCAAGTATCTACCAACCACGCCAACCGGCTCGCCCGTCTTTATCTGTTTTAAATGTTAATTTACTCAATTAAGTGAATAAGTGTTAATTGATATTCTTTTTTTATTCTATATTATTATTATTATTTTATAAAAGTTGATTATTTATCAGTGTTTTTTTTTTCAGAATCTTGTAAAACCTACTAATTTGATTAGTAGAAAAGCAATTTTAATAATTTATAGTTTCAGATATCAATTACACAAGATTAAAATTATCAAGAAGACGTAGTCTTAAAGAAGTTACCGTCCGTGCTATTTTCAAGCCAAAGCTCAGCTAAATTATATCAGACAAACAAAGGATTTGTAAATCTCTAAACAGTCCTAAAACGCGGGCAATGTCACGAACGAAACTAGTAAATAAACAAACATTTCATTATTTATTCATAATAACATATATTTCAATTTAAATTACTGCAGTGTATGTTTTCATACACTGCAGTAATCAAGAAAGATCCGACAGAACATTATACAAGAACCTTGAATTAACGAATAAGAAAAAAAATGAGGCGTGCGGTAAGTTTTATTGCAATTAACACGGAACGGATACATCGCTTGGTTTAATGAAAAGAGTACATTACATTTATTATTGTAATGTAACGTGACACATAGATGTTTTCTGACGATGTTTTCCTTCAACACCAAACACGAGATGAATTACAAACACGAATAAAGCATATGAAAATTCAGTATTCTGTATTCAGCTGACAATATTTGCCCAGATATAAATCCACAATATTTGTTTAAGATTCCTGCGTTCTAATATCTAGATTCTAGAATAATTATAAAACTTCAGAATAATAAGCTCAATGATATATAAAATTCAACAAGAACTATTAACTAAATGTTAAAATAAAACAAAAAGCAATACATTAAAGTAACATCTCCATAGAACAAAAAAGATGACATCAAAAAATTACTCGTGCAAAAACTTTTGACAGATCTAATTAAGTTCGATTCAAATAAATATTAACTCTATTTCATAGCTAAATACAGTAGAGTATCGTTTGAATATAAATTCTTAAAATGAAACATGCCTATAGTTGAAGTAGCAGATTAACAGTCAATTAGTTATTAGTTATTATTCAATAAAAAAAACAAACCACATAATAATTTTATATGCGTATCTATACATATGAATAAAATTGAAGTGTCTGTTTGTGATTTCAAAATAACTCTCTCTTTTAAAGTGATGTATGGCTATTTGCGATTTTCTAAAACCAAAACATTTTTTTTTTTATTTTTTACTGTCTGTCTGTCTGTTTGTCCAACAGTCCAATAATCCAATAATCTTTAAAACGGCCCAAAATTACAAATTGAAATAACTGAATTATTATAAGAAGTATTTTAAGGTTCCGTTTAGTCTTTATTTAATCAAAGTCAGTTGCCTTTCAATAAATATAAAAACTTAAGTATTTTTGTTGTAATGTCATTTTGATTTAGAAACTCTAAATTTTAGCAGTATATATTTTATGGTGTAAGCACCCATTAAGGAAGGATTTCTAGAAATTCCTATTTACTTTTAGTGTTTCTTGGTTGAATTAGTAAACATGAATTTCAAAGTTTTTAAAAAACCATGTGGACAATGGTTTTTTCTTAAAGTAGTAAAGTGGTAACTTCCCTAAAGTAGTAAAGTTTGTATAAAGAAAACGTATTCCATTATTTTACGGGCCACCTGATAGTAAATTGTCACCAACGCCCATAGACATTGACACTGTACGAAATTTTAACCATTGCTTACATGCAATGTAAAAAAATGCAACAATACCAAGTATTGCTGTTTTGCGGTAGAATATCTGATGAGTGGGTGGTACCTACCCAGACGAGCTTGCACAAAGTATGTCAAGTCATATGTACCACTTAATTAGTAGTCTCGAAGCTTTACCTTTACATGACCCTCAATACCTAGAGATTCATTGTAGGATGTGCTCGAGGAGAGGTAGTTTTCATTCCAAGAAACCATTCATGAAAATATATTATTCAAATTCCAAAGTATACAGTTCCCTCTTAAGTGTGCTTCCTCATGTCAACCAAAGTCCCATTGCCTTTGTTGAAAATGCCAGCATTGATTTAAGTGTGAAATGTTATCACATGAACAGTTTTTATGTTGCATGCAAAGTAAGTCTGTGAGTTACTTAGTAATTTAACCCCATAAGCAAATACCGCAAACGTCGTTTTTTTATATTATAAGTAGGCGGACGTGCAAATGGGCCTCGTGATGTTAGGTGATCACCACCGTCCGTAGACATTCCATTTCTTACATCGTTAATGAACTACCAACTGTGGGAACGAAAGTGTTATCCCTTGTGCCTGTAGTTACACTGGCTCGTTCATCCTTCAAACTGGAAGGCACCATACTAAGTATTGCTGTTTAGCGGTAGAATATCTGATGAATGAGTGGTACCAACTTAGACAGGCTTTGCACAAAGCCCTACCAACGTTTACAAAGAGGTGCTTCGATTATTCAGTGGCGTGGTTAGATGCTGAGGTATTTAAGCAACAGAATCGAAGATCGAAATATTTGTATAAAATAAATTTATCTTCAAGCCATTTGCACTATAAAATATATTAATTAAACTTAGGGATTCTCAGTAAGTTCACTGATGATTATTAAAAGAATAATCATCAATCTAAAAATAAAAAAAACCCTTAATATACTTTTTTCTAACTAGAATTACATTTCATACTTCTTACTTTAAAATTGCAGACTTCCAAACAATCATTTATCCTTTACTATCATATTTAAGTATAACTTAAACGCGAAGCCGCGGGTAACAGCTAGTTTAAACTAATAACTTAATTCAAATGAACTTACATGACCGTTGAAAGTAAGCAATGCTTATTAAACTAACAGAATGGTACTACAAGTGTATACGTTATTCAAAGAATAAAATAAAATATTTATTTACATACAAAATAAGATTTATTCATAGACTCAGTGATGTATAAAATGGAATGCTTATTGACTTCTGATCTAATACAGAACAACCTGCAACTAAAATGAGTTGTTGAAATAAATTTATAGAAATTAAACTTTCTCATACATTCAGAATGTAAGTTCAATAAATTCAATTTCTGTAGATACATATTATATGATTTATTATAAACAGAATTGCATTATATTCAACATTCGTAAAATATATATCTATTCATAAAATTTATATACTTACAATCACAATACATTGGTCTGATTGCGTCGCGACGCTAGACTACACAATTTGCTTGTGCAAACATCATTTCATTTGGATAGGATTTCCTTTAATCACGAATATATTCTCATCTACACATATAAATAAAATACGTGTTTGTCTGGATACAATATAAATCATCAAGATCTAAATTTTGATACAGATTTTAAAAAACCGGTTTCATATTAACTGGTATGAATGTATGAAATAAATTGATTCGATTATATTCTACCTTATTAATAAAACAAATAAATTACAACGTATTCAATAATCCCAAGGTAACCGAATATTTTATTGAGAGTCCTTTTTTTTTACATTCTCATACTTTCAAAACAAATACACAACCACAAACCGAGTTACAATTTCTCGCTTTGATATAAACAACTTCTAACAACCGATCGATCCCGCTGAATACAAACCACATTGAAAACAACATCAAAGTGGAAACACAAATACGAAGGAAAATATGTAAATTTTAATGCAACCGATGGCAAGATCAAAGTCAATGCACGGCAGCCGGCTGATTTTTAGTTTGCTCTTTTATTTTTCTTACCCCGGAACGATTGTGGCCGATCCCTTTCATATTTCTGTGTCTGGCTTAAAATAAAACTTCAGACTGTAATTTACACGCGGACTAAGGCCCGATACTTTAGAGTTTAGTGTTAATAAAGTTTTAATTTTCATTGGACCTTTTGGCGTTTTTAAATCAATTTCTTATGATATCAAATTGCAGCCCGCATTACTTTCTATTTATAAAAAAAAAAAAACAAGCTTGTATTTTTGTCAATGATATTTAGCATTGAGGTAAATTATGAAATATTATTTTAAATGTTGATACCAAAACAATCTACTTATAAAGATAAAATGTTCAGAATATTTGAAAAAAAAGATAAAAACATTAAAAACTTTAACCGTTCACAAACCATTGTATTATAACGGGAATTGTTTGTTATAGACATTAAGCTATAAAAGTAAAAAAGTAAAGTAACGGGCTATGAATATCACACTGCTGGGCCAACGCCTCCTCTCCCTTTAAGGAGAAGGATTAAGGCTTATTCAACCATGCTGCTCCAATGCGAATTGGTATATTGAATATGCATGTTACAAAATCTCAGTAAAAATTAAGCACATGCAGGTTTCCTCATTTTTTTTTCCTTCGGCGCCGAGCAGGAAATGAATTATAAACACAAATTAAGCACAATAAATTTCAGCGATGCTTCAAACCCACGGGTTTGAACCCGCGATCATCGGGTAAAATTCACTCGTTCTAACCATTGGGTCAACTCGGCTCTTTATTTAGCTATAAAGCAGTTATATTAAAGTAAGCATCGTTAATTATAAAAAAATCAATTAATGATTGTAACTATTTCGCCACATACATCCCATTAGGACAAGATAGTGTAAGCTACCTATTATATTAATTACCAACGTAATTATTTCAGAGTATTACAAGCTATTCAATGTTACGGAATGTTTATGATTAAATACGATATAGAAGCTCATAATGGCGCAAATGATCAAACTTGGGCTATTGATGGTGTGATTAGGATTGTCAGAGAACAAAGGTTAGTGTTGTTTCTTATCGAGTAAATAATAAATGTTTCGAAATTATATACACATAATACCTAATAGATAACATTATTTTAATATCTGTAATAGATTGTATGTGTTATTTTATCAATTATCATTATATGTATTAGGTATAAACTCGAGTTGCGACCACATAGTTACTAATTTGTTATAGCTATATATACAAGAAAAAGATCGTAAGAGAATATCAATCGATTTTGTAGATATTTCAATCGATGTTTAATTTTGCAATTTGCAGGCATTCTATTTTAAGTATCTAATATCAGAAAACACAAAAAACTTTAAGCATACTTTTTGGACGTATCTAAGTCATTCTTATAGGGAAACTTACAAATTGAATATAAATTACTTTATACTACAACTACTGGCGGTGCTTTGTGCAAGCTCATCTGGGTAGGTACCACCCACTCATCAGATATTCTACCGCAAAACAGCAGTACTTGATATTGTTGTGTTCTGGTTTGAAGGGTGAGTGAGCCAGTGTAATTACAGGCACAAGGTATATAAAATCTTAGGTCCCAAGTTTGGTGGCGCGTTGGCGATGTAAGCGATGGTTAACATATCTTACAGTGCCAATGTCTAAGGGCGTTTAGTGACCACTTACCATCATGTGCCCGTATGCTCGTCCACCTTCATTTTCTATAAAAAAAATTATATATTTAAGGCAAGGGAACACCAAAGCGATGAACAAGAAGGCCGATTTCCTAGAATAATTAACATTAATGTAGCTAGACTTTCTGCCCCAACTCAAGTGTATACTCAAAATTAGTTTTATTAAATATTGATGTAACAGGTAAAACATAGTGGTAATTGTCGAACATTCAAGTAATTTATATCTAAGTATGTGTAATTATACTCTGAATTTTTTAAAAACGAATACTAATAAATGAAAATTATATAAGTTGACTCGTTTATGTAAGCCGAGTCGAGTCGAAGTTCCGTGACATTCACCCCATTTCATTTGTCTAAGCGAGATTTACTGAAACTATTTGTTCCAAACTTTACCAATACCGTAGAAAGTAATTTACAAGTATTTATTAAACGTATTTCATAGAAAGTTTGTAGGAACCGTAATCTTCTGTTTTGTATTTTTACAAACGACTTGATAACCATAAGGGCATAAGTGCCTACTAGCTTATTATCAACTTTATACCATGATATTAGAGAATAATTTTAAACAAAGATTATAATACCATCTAACCAGAATAAAGTTTTAATGCATATATATTTCTATGTATTTAACACATGTTTTTTCCTATTATTTGAAACACAAATATATATATTTGGCTTTAAAAAAATATTCTAAAATTAAATTGTTCTAAAACGAGTTTTTGTTTTAATTTCATTTATATTTCACTCTAATAAAATTTCTAGTGCAAAAAATAATATTTCAATTGGATTGGTAATTCCTAAGTTAGGGCTGTTTAACAATCACGGTAGCATGCGAAAGCGATCCCGTGGCGCTCCTCGTTAAGACGGAAAGGGTACGGGGAGGTTTTAGTGGGTAGGACGGTGGCCTTCTGCCCCGTAAGTCCCACATAACCGTCCCGGTCGTGCGTCGTGGTCGTCGGGCGGTAGGCGTAAATGCCTTTCCTCCTCGACAACAAAAAAAGGGCTGTTTAACAAGAATGCGGTTATAAATACGTTTTTTTTTTATATATATCTTCAGTTTAGTTCCGCTTTAATTAGAAAAAAATCTTTTCTTTGAGTGTAATAAAGGTAGAAAATTAGTGAATTTATTTTTGTGGTGAAAAATAAAAATGTATCTAACTTCTTACATGGTACCGGCAAGCCGAGGGGCATTCAGCCAAATTTATATAATTCTACTCTAATGGGGGGTCATAAATGTCTAAGTGCCACGGTCCTTGAATCTCTAATGTGAATCGTTTTTAAAGATTATTAACTTAATGAGTTTAAAGAACTATTTCATGCGTGAAATTTGATTTGAGATATAGATTAAAAAATGAAAATATCCGTCACTTGTTTTGTGTTTACACTAGTTAATAAACGCCGATTATACTTTGATTTAATAAAGGATATTATATTATATTATCATTATTTGTATATATATTATTAATCGAAATTCCACTATTAAGTTTAGAAATATATATATTCCTCTAAACGACGTTAGATGTAAGCAATGCTCTTAGAATGGAGAAGGAGGAGGAGATCTATTTTCCAACGACTATTAAATAATACATTTGAGTGTGCATGCATGCAATGCATACATATATATAATAATTCTGAGTATTACATCACAGTGTAATGTTCTAAAGGGCCATTATCCTTGCCACATTCTTGGAATAAAATTAAAACCTCTTTCAAGAATTTAAATCAAATTCATATTCGAAATGCGACGAAAAAAAAAACATTCACAAGCAATTCATCAGGTAACAAAAATTAATTGAATAAAATAAAATTACTTACCTTGACAAAACAGTACCTTTCTTTATTTATTAGGGTATTAAGATTTTATGTCCCTTGTACCTATAGTTCCTTCAAACCAGAACACAACAATATCAATACATAAATTATAATTATAGACTAAATTATCGCTGAGAAAAGCTTAAACATTTTCGTCTATCTGTTCACTTATTCTTCATAGGTACGAGTAATTTACACGGAATCACATATTCAATGATATAACCTTCAAAATATCGATGAACAAATATTTTACCTAGGTAGACATGCCTAGGGACAGGGGACGAATGTCATCACAGCGATTAATTAGTGGAAAATGAACATCGCACCGTTCGACATTTTCAATTACAGCTATCCGAAACAGAACTTGATTACAGAATGGCCGAAGGGAATAGCCGTGGCTTAATATGGGCGTAATAAAGTTAAAAACTACGCGCTCAAATTATTGAACATATCATTTCGCTGTCATTAAAATCTAGTGATACTGTATCATTCCAATTTGTCATTGGCGCATCGTTTTTTTTTTCTTTTTCAAAATAGTCCATATAGCTTAATATATATTATTAATTTATATTATTATAAATTATGCCCTTAATTTATATTATTTCATTCTTATAAGCTATCGCAAATTTTTGCAGAACAGAGAACAGAGACGTCGTGGTTTTCACTGACGAAAACCGAAAGTTGCGATGCTTTATATAATCTTACTCCGCGTAAAACCAGACAGCGCGGTTTCCACGGCGTTTACATAAAACCCAGTGTAAATAAGATAACTTTGTTGTTTGATTATTGTTGTATGTCATGTGTATCTGTAACTTTGGACATTAATCACTCCGTCTATTAAAGAAAACCGCATGAAATTCTGTTCCGTAGTTTTTAAGTTAATCGCAGATATGCGCGGCAAACACTTTGTTTTAAATAATATGTACATACGTAGAATTTAAATATAACGGAGCGAATCGTCACATAAAATAAAACTCGAAAAAGGCACGGACGCAAATCCTTTGAAGGTATAAACATCAATTTAAAAAAAAACTAATGCCTCAATTTTTTTAAACGGCTGCCCAAAAAGGATTGTATTATTTTCAGGGTTCATATACTACCTACGTTTTTTTTTGTATTTCCTTGAAGTAACTTTTAAATGCCTGAACGGATTTGGATGTATGAGTAATCGTTAGAACCCTCAAATAGTCTCCAGTGACACTGGCTGTATATTTTTTTTAATTTTTATTCGTTTTTGGCAGAACAATCATGTTTTTCATTAAACGATATTAATATATTTGAATAACATGATTTTATAGACATGGGCTCCTAGATACGCATTAATAGTTACATAATATGCAACCTCATCTTGACAGTTCGCAAAGCTCAATTTTAGTCGAATAGCAATACATAATTTTGATTTTATAAGAGCCGTGCCTAACAAGCACCTGTATACCCACCTTTTAAATGCTTCGAAATGTTTTCCCTTATAGTCCAAGGATCGTATCCACAAAAATACGTGGACTAGATATAAAATTAAATGGGACGAATCTCATAAAACATCAAAGTTTTTAAAAATTTATTATTTTAATAAGCTTATCATAAAGAGCCAGCAACGGCGTGTTTTTTATTTCACTGAATGCTACTGCGTATAGTTTTTCTTGCTTTGTCTCTTCAAAAAATGTTTTTACCAAATAGGAAGCAGCGGTCGTAGACACAAGTGTTCCGAGTTTTCTCATAACGAAAGCGGTAAATTTTTCTTTGAACGGAACAACTAAAATGTCTGATGATTTTCTTTTCAAAAAGTATGTTTATGTAAGTATATGTCTGCAAATTAAATGGCAATCAATAAGAAGCAACAATTTGCGTTGGAATATTAAATTGACGCTAATTTTATATTTTATATTTTAATTAGTTTAATGTTTATGTTACCACTGATATTTAAGAGTTTTTTTTATTCAAATATTAATAAGCTCATACATTGAAAACTAAATACAAGCAAAGCGTGTTATCAACATACCCTTACAAATATCATTATATTTCAATAAATAGATAAAAAAATCATCGAATCGTTACTCAATGTATTTTGGATTATATTACAATTATAATTGTATTTTACTTTGTATAAAGCTCTTTAAAATATACGCGGTAGCGTTCAAGCCAAGTTCAAGCTAACAGAGCTGGTGAGCAGCACACGTACATATATGAGAACTAGCCCAATCAGACCTTAGACTTCAATATACTATCCTAAGTTATAAAAAGAAATAATATTTTACGTTGTTACAAAATATTTTATGTTGTTATAAATAAATTTTTTCCACTGACCATTGACTTTGTTACATTTAGATTGCTTGGTACATTCTTTTGTCGTTAAAGTCAACAATCAAATCATATATCATAGTATTGAACTTGGCTCTCATTTCACATTTATGTTTTTGATTATATACTATTCACTTACAAGCTCAAATCACCGCCAACCACGTAATCTCAGATATTATATCCCTTGTGGCAGTAATTGCACAGGCCCACTCACTATTACGGCTATTTTCGGCTTGGCGGTAGAATAACTGGTGAATGGTACCCAGACTGGTTTGATGAAGCCTTAACGACTGACATATATTACTTATTAATACTAACATATTATACCTTTAATTTGCTATTCTTAGATTTCGAAAGCATCCTTTTAAACAAATGTAAATATAACATCAACGATATAAAAAAATATATGTTAAAAAAATATCAGATTGAAAAAACAATTGCACTAGTGCGGAATCAGTATGCAAATCACAACTTACATAAACTACCTAAAACACTACAGCAAAAGGACAAACTTTAAACGAGTGGATTAAAAAAATAAATGACTACGCTTAATTTATTTAAATTATTAGTGCGTTTAAGGTATTTTGTATAATAATTCATAATTAAGATTATCGTCAAAGAGGATAAGTGTTACAAGTTATCTTGATAGACGTGATAAAAACATAAGAAAACGTGGTTTAAACTGAATTTACAATAGGAGGCTGGAGGGGGTTCTCTGTTCATCTGTATATAATATATAACACTAGCGGCCGGCCAAAACTTCCGAGTTGTTGAAAGTTGAAACATTTAATTATCTTAGTAAATATTTTATAGAAAAAATTTGATACTTTGAGTTACATTAATGCAATTTTCGTAGGGATCTCATATCTTTATTTAATTACAAGCGTTTTGACAAATTTATCTCATATAGATTTTTTTAATACTAATTATAACAATGGATAGGTACTCAATTTTAAAATAACATCAAAAAATTGTATTTATGTTTTAAATATTACAAATGTCTTTATATTTATGTTCGGACTTCGGGTATAACTTTTTGTTTTTATGAAACGATTATGATGGTGACATATATAAATTATTATTTAAAACTGAAAAATTAACAATTTTAATTTATTTGATAAAAAAAAAATTGTTACTATGCTTAATATGCAAGAAAACGATATATCGTTGTAACCTTAAATTGAAAATAGTCAAGACGAGCGTCTCCCGTTACTCATGTTTATATGCATAGATTTAATATTTATGAGCGATTTATTAAAATTTTATTGATATTTATCACTGAATTAATTCTACGGACAGCGTTTTAACTGCAATTAATATATTTTACGCATTACCGTCCATATATCAATATGTGTTCTTTACTGCAGTAAACCATTAATAAGAAAAATCTCGTAGCCGTTTTACTGGACATAGACCTCTGATGTTAAAGTTGATTTTACTTGAAAATTGCCTAATTCATTAATCTAATTACAGAATTAAAAGAATAAGTGGGGCTGACTCGAATCTTCGAACTCGAATCCATCAACCTGCAATGGTGCAATATAGTAAAAGCTCTAAAGCTACTCCTCAACAAGAGAGGAGGTCAAACCAACAACCAATACTTTACAAGCTTTTACTTCACATTTTTATTATGAATTTTTTTTTTTTTAATTTTGCTGTAAAACCTTATTTAAATAAATAAGCTAGAATATGAAGTTATGCAGTTTATAAGGGCATGCCAAAAACGGTTATCACAGTCTAGCAAACTTTAAGTGAACGTTTTAAAAATTATGGGAGAATTTTCATCTGTACTGCTCAGCCGCATCTGGCGCTAGACAAGAGTATATTGGAACCAATAAATGATACAATTTACGCAGAGCATAAATAAAAAAGAAATGAACCATCTATGCAGCAGTGAAAACTATCTGTCTGTACGTTCAATAAATATAAAAAAAACGATTATCGGCGATAACTATACAGTAACAGAACAGGAAAATGCATTTTTAATAAATGTTTGTCTGTCTGTCTATCTGCATGTACACGTTAATCTCCGACACAACGGAACGGATTTTCTTGTGGTTTTAGCAGGTAGATTCGCTCTCGGCGGAGATCTGGATGTCGAGCGTGATTAACGCCATGCTAATGGCGAAGAAGGAGAGCCGTAAGCGCTGCCAGGGCTAGTTGGTATTCCGGCGCCTTCAACGCTGGCGAGTCCTACATCTGGGGGAAACGCGTAAATGCGTTTTTCAAGCGAAATAAAAAAACTACTTATCATCAGGTGGTATATTTACTTTTCCAATAAGCGAACAAAGCCCATACCCACCACTACCGAAAATACTGACGCTTACATTTTCAATTGACGGCTGATATTAATCAACCGAGAGGAATTACCTGAAACCCTAAAATTACAATTTTACAAATGCACATTTATAATATTATATATATACATATATATAATATAATTTTTTTAATATTTTTTTAATATTCTATATCCAGCCATAAAATGAAAGCTTGAAAATGGTTAATACATCAGTCTAGCCGATTTCATTAGGCACGCAACATCTGGTACATCGCATTAGTATGTTGATGAGGTAATCGCCAACGCTGGGAGGAACGTGATTTATATAGGGTGTGAGGGCTGTCAAGGATATTAGATAGCAATGTTATTGACGACTTTTAGTTTAAGATATCGTGTTTTTTTTTTAATTATTTTAATAATATATATTCAATAATTACTTAAGGATACATAATAAAATTAATCTTTTTTTGTATAGAATAGTCAGTGGTCACCAACGCCTTTAGACATTGGCACTGTAAGAAATGCTAACCATCGCTTACATCGCCAATGCGCCACCAACTTTGGGACCTAAGATTTTATGTTCCTTGTGCCTATAATTACACTGGCTCACTCACCATTCAAACCGAAACACAACAATACCAAGTACTGCTATTTTGCGGTAGAATATCTGATGAGTGGATGGTACCTACCCAGACGAGCTTGCACAAAGCCACCAGTAATCAACACAAAAAGAAAAATAATTAAATGTGCTTTATGATTTATTAACAAAGAATGAATAATATCACCTTACACCAAAATGTCTGGTATAAAATGAAATCTAAGTGGTTAGGTACTGCATATTAAATACATGCTGTTATGTCCAGATAATAAACCAACCAACTATTTGCACGACTTGAGTAATACCCTCTCGTACGCCGTGACGACAAACGGATTAAAGGTCTCTTGTACCTCTCCCCTTGAATGTGCGAAGCGCGTATACAGTTTTTTTTTCTTCATTTATATGCATTCTTGCTAAAACCGCAGCTTCGCGAGCGTGAAATTCAGTCGTGACGAAAATCGATCAAATTTTGACATTTTAACGTACATAACGTCTATTTGAGTTATACACATACAAAATTTGAAACGTGGAAATGCAGCCTGCATTATGGGCAGCTTTGCGCCGGGTGGGAACCAGGAGAGACTATTTTAAATTTGACTTTGTATAACAATTATATACTATATTCATTTGTAATTAAAAAAAAATTAAATGTTTATATTAGATAAATATATAATGTATCCAAATAATTTTTATATTACCTATATATAAAACATATGAAATTAAGTCATTGCATTCGTGTCTTCTGTCCGACGAAGTCATATCAACTTGATAATATTTATTAATTAAAATAAGTAATTAACTATGGCTTATTCCTCAATGAAGTCATGTTTTTGTATTTATCTTTTATATGTACATACATGTGTCTCCGTGTTATGAGTGAGTATAATTGATCGGACAAATTATATTAATGTCCACTCCCTCAACGCAACATGTGTAGGTAATTTATAAGCCAACATAGATATGGGTCCCTATATCATAATTCACCAAATACATACATTTTTTTAATATACGTTTTTATCTGTTTAAGATTTATGATTCAAACTATTATGTATTAATTTAAACAAGATGTAAATACTTTTTTCTTTGTAAAGAACATTATTATGGTTATACGAAATAATAAAAAATATTGTAGAAAAATATTAAAAACTAGCTGTGCCCGCGGTTTCACTCGCGTGTAACTTCAATAAATCCCTAAGAACAGACTTATAATACTTCAGTATATATAACATTTTTAGTTTTATTTTCGTAGGATATTAGTATTTATTCAAGAAAATAAATACGTATGTATATATGAGTACTTTCAAACAACCTACTCAACTACCCGTTGTAATAATATGTCAAAACTATAAAAAGTAATAAAAACTGTCTATGTCTATTTTCAGTTTTATTTCGATATCTTTCATAAGAGTTAATATTTTATAAAAACGAATTTGCAAATAGTGCATTATCTTAGAAGAAAGTTGACTATCATATAAAAAGTTATAGTCAACCTTTAAAGATAGACATATATCTACGCATGGGCGAGTTAACCGACGTACAACGTACGATCAATCATATTAAATACTATTTAATACTATTTAATATGTTGATTTAAATATTTCGATTGATTATATTAAATACTATTTAATATGATTGATCGTATTGATATGAGTTCAACTCACATTGGAAGTACTAAATCTCTGAAACTGTCCATTTTTTATCTTTGTTTTGTTCCTATAAACTTTCAATCATCATCATTTTACAGACTATCATTTATAGGTAGCTAAAGTTTCAACAAATTCAACTAAAAAGTTATTTTTTGTAGAACTATTTAAGAGATACATATCCGCTGTACATTATATTCGTATAACTCTTACGGTTTTTACAGCGCATGCCAGAATGGCTCTCAGATCCGACTTACGTGACACTTATTGTTATATTTTTGCCAATTTAATCAATAGCTATATAATTTATAGCCTATATGTTATTCTGATGTATGAGCTATATTATTGTAAGGTTTCATTAAAATCCATTCAGTAGTTTTTGCGTGAAAGAGTAACAAACATCCATCCACACATACAAACTTTCACATTTATAATATTAGTAGGATATATATTCAAAGAGAATACATGAGTATTTGATTAGTTAATAAATGTTTAACTTAATTTCATACTAAAGAGTATCTCTCTGTTAGAGTTCGTCAGTTTACGAGGTACAATGTCTGCAATATTAATTAAATTTTAGACTTAAATCTTTTATTTAAATTAATATAACACCATCGCGACTTGTACAAAAACGCATGCAAAAAGCGCCCTCTGTTAAACCCATAAATGCAGTAAACGTTTCCTTACAACGCCATCTATGGTGGACACGTATGTTCTTTTACACCTCGCTACCTGACGTTTTCAAGATGTTCATACTATGGAATACCATAAATCAGAGAGCTGACAAAAGATGGCGCTAGTAAGAAAACAAAACGAAACAGTTACCTTAGACAGATAAGTTTTGGGAACATTTTATATTTGTCTCACTCTCAACTGACAAAAAGCAAAACAATCATCGTTTGTTTTAATTGAAAGTTCATTGGTAGACTACAAAAACAAATTATAATAATACAAAATAAATAAAATTAAATGAAACAAAATATGAAGGAAAATTGAAACACTCTGAAATCGTTCGCTCTTGTCTAATAAAAAATGAATAAACATATTAGCATTTATATAATTTAATTATTATAATTTAAGCAGACTCGTTTCATATTCAAAATATTTTATTTTATATCATAAATGACCACCTACCACCAGTATTAGTTATTACTTAGCTCACTTAGCATAATTAAATGAAATCCTATAAAAATGGGCCGCATATGGGTTAACTCAAATAAGAAACAATAAATACTTATTTATGTACATAGTAAGTATATGTATTTAACTAAACAAAAATCGATGGAGGTGGAAAAAATATTCAATTCGAAAGTTTTCTGCCGCAGGTCTAAAACCTAGCTTACCACTGAATTAATAATAACATCCTAATTAATTATATGATAATTTTTTACTATATTTTAATAAAAACTTAAGTTATTCAAAACAGCACCAGCCCAGTAGGATCTCATACATACAGAATAAATATCATCGAAATAAGAATTTCTCTTTGAAACATCAAACGAAGTCCCAGAAAAAAATAGAACATTTCATAAAAACATATTATATTTTCAATTTACATACAACTTGTAGTGTACTTTAAAAAGTGACTTACGGAAATCTCAACACAAGCAGACCATGAAACGAGCCCTTTGTGGACGAGATGACTCATCTAGATAAGTGGGTAACGCTTTCACGGTGAACGCATCCTTAGAAGACGACAACACTTCGTAAATCTAAAAGAGTTTCTAAGGATCTCAATTTAGAAGGATAGTTAATATTTTTGTAAAAGTTTTTCACACGATATTAAAATATAATACACCATATAATATATCATATATAACAAAGTAATAGAAAAGGAAGGTTATAAAATAGTTTTCGCATGCGTGGAGGGGGGGCGAAGGTATTAGATATAAAAAATACCTTATGTCATTCCTTAAAGTTCAAGCTTTCGTCATACCAAATTTGATCAAAATCGATTTGGTGGTTTGGCTGTGAAAGCGCAAAAGACAGATTGACAGCGAAATTATATAGCTACAAGTACTCGTATTGTATTATATTCTAGATTCTTTCAAGCGTTTTTTATTATACATGAAGTAATAAAGAACCTAAGGCTAAGGCCTCCTCTCCCTTTTGAGGAGAAGGTTTGGAGTTTGCAATAAATTAGACACATGCAGGTTTCCTCACGATGTGTTCCTTCAACAACGTCCACGAGATGAATTTATACAAACAAATTAATGAAAATTTATTGGGTTTTGGTGGATTGAAATCAGAATTATCGGTTAAGATTCACATCTTCCAATTACTGACTCATCACGGCTCATATTGAAATATATTTATATACAATGAATTCCAATCCAGTGGTTAACCACTTAACAATTAAAAATACATAACTACGTCTGGATAACCAACTCGAATAAAAAAATCATGACACAATATTACTTCTAATCTTGCTGACAAGTATATAATTGTCTGATATTTGATTATATACTTACATGTTTAAATATTAGTGTATTTAAAGTAAAAAAAAAATTATCATGCATATTAAAACAACTATGTTTTGATATGAACATTATGGAGATTGCGAATAAGGATATTCTTTTCACTGTAACAGTGATAGACAATGTTCCTATTGTTTAAACGAAAATCCATCGTATGTCCCACACTATCACCAATGAGCTATCTTATATTATATATTTATAACAATAGTTTGGTATTTATAATAATGGTTTCTAGTCCGTGGTAGTAATAGTACTACCGTGAACGTTAAATAGATAGCGATTATTGATTTAAAAACGAAAAAAGAGGTTTTTCTAAAGAGGTTTAAGATTAATGCTGGACATTAACAATCCTAATATAAAAATGCTTTAACTATATTCACTAACCTGTGATCCGGTGCTGAATTCATCAGCAGGCTGTTCCCGCGCGAACCTCTCGAACTTGAAGCTATTAGAGCGGTAGAGCTCGTTGTCTTCCCGTGAACGACGACCGCGGCAGAACCGGCGGGTTATAGAAGTATGTCTGGAAAAGTTAACAATATTATTAAGAAATTTATAATTTATATATTACATGTATATATAGTAGCTGCTTAACCTAATATGCTGGATAAAAGGCTTTGTAGGCCAAGTGTGGGATATTACATTTTTACTTATTTTACTCTTTATATTTGTAACTAAATATCACCAAGTTATGGAAACACGTTTTTTACAGTTGCGTTATTTGTCCAAATGAAACAAATATAATCAAATTGTCACTCAATACACTGCAGGGTTTGGACAATTAAGGCAATAATCTAACAAGCTACATTGATTGAAGTTCGTGTAGAGGATTCAGTGTCCGATATTAAATAAACTATAAACCATTCGGAAAACCGTACGAGGACCATATATTAGGGGAGGTTAATAGTCAGTAAATGTCTCACTTCTGAAACAACTCATCCTCTATTATTAAATAAATAATTCCGAACGTAATCCAACTCGTACAATATTTATACTGGCGGAAAGTAATCTCCGGAATTACGACTTGAAAATTCTTTCACCGATTGAAAGGTCCAGATGGACATAGATTATATATATTAGCTAGTCATGATGATATTTGTCAACAACTCGGAAAAACTTGTGCACCTTGAAAACTTCTACAGCGTGCGCTGCGTAAATAGTTAAAGTTGTACGAAAATAATACATTTTTGATTTTGATATGTTACTTATATTTTAAGCCAGTCATGACTTTGACCTACTCACAAAACCGAACAGGACAGTACTATAGGTGTTTAGTATAGACCTAATATTGGTGTTTAGTTGTAAAAAAGTAAATGATACCTATTCGACAAGCTTGCATAAAGTTATAAAACGAGTAAAAAACTAATATAACTTTTTATATACATAATAAGAAAGCTTTTTTAAACCCGCAAAAAATTGTTACAACAAAAACACGTTCGGCGTTCTATTATTAAATTACATATACAAAATTTGTAATGAGAAAAAAAAAATCAATCTCTACAAACATTTATATTTGTTATAGTGTTCGCCCGCGGCTTCGCTCGCATGTTAGGGGTGGGCCGGAGTTATATTTACCAAGAGTACCCTATATCATTGGAGTTCAAGCTTATTTCATGTCAATTTTTTTAAAACCAATACAGTGGTTGTGTCGTGAAAGCGTACAGAAACAAACGGACAGACATACTTTCGAATTTATTATATTAGTATATATACATTATTATATTATAGATTATATATACATTATTCCCTTTTTATTGATCTGTGTATTGTCTAAATAATAAATAAACTTTTTAATAGTCTTTTTTTATTTTTCTAAGGCATTAATACTTTAACCGTATCCTATTACCAATACATCTTTTGAGCTTTA
This sequence comes from Nymphalis urticae, assembly GCA_905147175.2. Lineage (NCBI taxonomy): Eukaryota > Metazoa > Arthropoda > Insecta > Lepidoptera > Nymphalidae > Nymphalis > Nymphalis urticae. The sequence continues at coordinate 7,242,049 of LR989998.1, read as the reverse complement.
GCTTAGTAATTAATGAACAAGTAAATAAAAACCAACAAGCCTATCATTTAATTCACCTTAGTTACATAGATTTTATAATTACAGTAGTTTAGCTGAGCAGTTTTAATATGAATGAACACGCGAAGCCTACTAAGTTGAAATGAAATGAAATCGAGTTAGTACTTAACTCTCAATATCTCACAATTACTAAAATATTTGTTACAATAATTATTCTGTCAATTAAATCTTTTTATTATATTCATGGTTTTATGATAATTAAATAAATAGTAAAAGATACTAGTTTTAGATAAGCTTAATAATTAATAATTTAGATTTTTTCATTTTGTTAGAACTTTATTATATTTAATAATAACTTTATTATTTATCTATGAAAAAGTATACATTAAAAGAGTTGGGTACTTCGAGACGAGATATTTAATAATAACAAAATATCATTAGAAAAGGTAAACGATAAAAACAAAGAAGATAAGATTATTTTCTTAACAAAAACTCATGTTGATATTTTGGTAATGATCAACAAAGTATTTATCATAATACATAAGTGATTACATGAATCCGTTTAATTGCTTTCATTGTTGACTCGACGTTAACCTAAAATGCTTGATTAATTAACAAATGAATCCTCATTATTCGATCAATGATCTGCAATCAGTTCGAATGACTGCGTTCAACGGGATTGTAAGTTTGCATAAGTCGAGTGGTAATCATGTCGTGCAATCTGCTGTACTTATGGCAATCAAAACTGCGAATGACTAGTATATTGATAAGTACTTCAAAAAAATTATATAGTACTTGCCTAGAATCACTCGAATGCAACGGCCATTGGATACCGAATATCTTTAATTTGGCTGGAGGACGGCGTTTCTGTTCCGTGCGAGTGTTTTCTTCCACAGGTGGCGTATGGTGCCTACCACCTGACGATGCCCGTGTACCACTCCTACGTCGTCTACGTCGTCTCCTCTCAACCAAGATAAAATTATCTCCGTTCCGTATAATATAAGAAGAACGGAGCGTTGACTTTTCTTCCCCTTGCCTCTGTCTTATCAAATCAGCTGTTCGTAATGTGTGGATATTTTGGTACTCAGCCTCTGGCGGGGCCGATGACGTCACTTCCCTACTAGTCCCACTTCCATCCCTTTTCTTTCGGGAGGAATGGAGCCCGACTCGACGCCAAACCTTTTCCATGAATCCGTATTTCCTGTCATCCCATTATATTTTGGTCACCCGCTTATGTTTCACCACAGACAAAGCAATTCACTCAAATATCACTAACATTAATAATTATAGCTATTAACATATCAGTGCAGATAACAGAAAGTACTAAATTAATTCGTTAAACAACCATCAAGAGCATTGGTTATCGCAATAAATCATTTGAAGATCACCCACACATTGTCATTGTTCACAAGATAAACGTCTGGTTAAAACTGCACTCCCTGTGGATAGTTGAGCTTAGATCGTTGATACAACACATTACTTGTGACTCACAGAAACCAGGGCGTTAATGATTAATCGCATTTATTAAGACGTACTGGGTTAGTGGAATGAGGGGAGAGAATAACTTGTTTTTTGACATCACATTTGGTAAGGTCCCGGCCCTACAGACAGGGTGCGGGTGCTTAGTTTACGCATGCGCAGTCCCCCTCGCCTGTATCCCTCGCCCGAGCGAAGTTCCAAAATGGCGGACCTCCGACCCCCCTTTCCGTTATTGAATATCTAATTTTATCCGTGCATTTGATGTAGCTACACAAACTCTGTTGCGCTTTAGCTCAACTACTTATGTATAAAGTAAACTCTTTCAAGCGGTTTATGGGTTAATGTTATTCATTCCCTTTGGGACTGTCGGCGGCGGTACTATTATGAAATACGTTGTCTCCTGTTGCGGGCTATTTAGCAACGTCAAAGTATTCAACTGCATATACTAAAAAGATTGATCTCAGCCACTACATTATTTTTTATCCAATTGTTTCTAATATTTTTGTGAGACTAGATTAAATATATTTTGTTTTGTTTATTTAAATTACATTTTATTTTATTTTATAATACTTATATATATTTTTATTTTATTATGTTGTTAGCTCATACTCTAAGCATATTACTTGCAGTTGAGTCCGCTTTGAGTCACGCTAAGTACTACCATTTATCACGGTACTGTAAGGCTGTTCTAGCAGTGTACTTGTATAAAGTTATAAAATAACGGGCATATATTCACTCATAAGTCTTTTAAATTCTATTTTCAAGCGCTCATGTAAAATTTGATAATTTTAATTTTATTTATGCACAACATTTAAACATAACAAACAAGATTTACGGAACCCTTTAGAAGCTCCCACGTTTTCCAAAAATAAAATGCAAACAAATTTCTACTTTAAAATGATTACAGGAAAGTACAAAATCGGTCATATTCAATTAGCATGTTCGTCAAGTTTTGATGCAGGTATGAAAGAACCGAAATATAAAGTTTGAAAAAAAAAACCGCTATGTAATGAAAGCCTAACTACCACCCCGTGTCGGTGAGGTGCACCCCTTGCATCCCCGTTGACTCCCCTGCTTACTCTTCAGACACCAAACACCGCACTGCATACTACAACTATCCTATAATTTGTGCAGGCAGACTACCGGCTGTACGAGCCTACACAATGCACTAATCTCTACCTAGAGACGACTCTTTAATGGTATGTAAGTATGTATTTTAGATACATTTGCTTAGTAGATTAATACATATATTATAGTTATTTACTATTATTATTATTATAATATGTAATAATAATTGATAATATTTGCATGATATCATTTATACGAGTACACTCTAAAATAAGTTAGTTTAACGTAATTAGAATGTTATATTATGTTTGACGTTCAGACATAATATTGACGTATCGTGTTCGATACCTACTAATAATACATTGAATTAAATAAAAGTATAATATATTTTTATTTTCTTTGTATTTCACATGTATTTGTCATAATTATGTACATATCTATTTATATATCGGTACTATTATTAAAGCTGATGAGTTTGGTTTATTTATTTAAAAGCGCTAATCACTGGACTGAACTATACAATTTGAAAAAAAAACTTTTAGCTATAATTAGTAGTTAAATGAACTATTTATTTCATAATAATAAATTATTTAATTCACTTTACTAATATTAGACATGCGAAAGTGAAAATCTAACTAATCGCCCCGATTAATGTGCATTGAAAAGGACATATAGTTATATGCGTTTTGGGATTTGACAAATGAGTCGAATTGAAAACGCACTAGTATAGTTATTATTTAGCATTACGCAGTGCTAATCTATTCATACAAATTCGTTATAAATCGTTATATAGAATTACACCAAATTCTTTTGGGAATATATACTTTTTGTAGCCATATAGGAAATAGTTAAATGGATCTTAAAGTTGTATACTGAATTGAAACATCAAAATTCAATCCGTTAGTATCGTAATTCGTAAGTGCCGAATAGGAAATTTTTCGTGAATACTCTTTCTATGGCCAACTTTATAAACTCATTTAAAAACTCACTTGCTTATGCAGACATGGGAATGATGATGATGACATAAATATTTTATTATAATGACATAAACAGATTCTTATAGAAAGGCCAAATAATACATTTAATTATAAAAACCACTACTTACATACATATTTGTTAGTGAATGAAAATAACATAATATTACATATCATATATATTTTTTTACTTTGCAGGTTTCGTCCACGTTTTACTTCACCGCCGAGTATGAATTGATGTATATGTACCTAATATAAACACAAATCGAACACATTAAATATCAGTTGTTGGTTTGAACCTGCAGTCTTCGCTAAGGATTATTTATATTAAGATAATAATAATATCCTGGGACATTCACATATCGGCCATTCGGCCATCTGGTCCCAAACTAAGCAGAGCTTGTACTATGGAAACCAGACAACTTATATACTACATGTACTACTTTTCTTTTGTATATACATACTTATATAGAAAATCACACCAAAACTCAGGACAAACAGATATGTTCATGCACACAAATGTCTGTCCTGGGTAGGAATCGAACCCACAACCTTCGGCGTGAAAGGCAAGAATCTACCAACAACGTTAACCGGCCCGTTAAAGGATAAATATCTTTAAATATAGCACAGCTTAAATAATCTACATCGGTTGTCACGTGACACGATAACAGCCTAATAAATATTATATGACATTATATATGCTAAAAATAATATAGGAACAACCACAAAAGAAAAAAATCGTTCGAATCGGTCAATTCGTTGTTAATCATTGAACATACATATGTACAAAATAAAAACAAAAGGCACACGGACACAATTTAATTTTTAGACAGAGTATATTAAGAAAAAGCTTTTTAACTTAACTTTCATAGTTATAAGTAAAGCACGGCACCACTTTGTGAACGTGGTTTATTTATTTAATTAAAATAATAAACGTATTGCTCAGAGCGCATATCTACGTCAGTGTATATTTATATATAAGGATCTATACCTATATCTATCTACCTTTGATTTAAGCCAAAGTCCTCGGGATCTGGTGCCTTATATGCTAGACTCTAGAAAACGAACCGATCAATTATAATTATCGGATTCATATAAATGAAAGTTGGTGAGAACTATAGAAATATGCGTAATTAATATTTGTATTTAAATCCTTTCAGTTTATCGTGCCCAAAAATCTGTTACTTATTTGTATTTACACAGTGACCACAGTTTATGTATGGAAGCGCCTTCCCCTACACTCCAAAGGGTTGGAAACTTGTGCATAAATCAACGAAGCTTCGTTAATATGCACCGTCACACATTACACAATTTGAGTAAAAATATTAGCTTTTTTTCTAAATTATTCAGAAAAAAAGCTAATATTATATGAGTATATAATAAAGTTATATGAATAACAACAATTATTTTTTTAATTAATTATAAACGGTAATGATTAATTAAAAATAAATAACAAAGGATATAATTAGCTTATAGTTAAGTAACTACATTATCGATTGCAAATAATTGGTAGGTACTTAAGTTGAACACCGCTTTTATATGAAGCTTCCTTTTATCTTTTACTGATAAAACAGTGTTGTATTAATAACTACTTCACATTAATATGAGCTGTTATTCTACGTAGATTTTTAGACATACACGGACAACGATTTATACCTTACAACTTATTTACTAAAACCAAACGAATCTTAAATTAATTCGATTTTTTTTTATTTAACAACGAATAACTCGAACATATTTTTAACGGTTTTTTTTTTCTTTATCTACAATCTACATGTTTTATCACAATAGCTTTCATAACTTTTTCCTTCTTTTTCTGACGTGTATTTTATTTAAAAAGTTTGAACATTTGTTTTCATAACTGTTTCTTAACGATAAATGAAATATTTGGTTACAATAATAATAACATAAAAAGCTCCATGAAGTATAACACCTAAGCAAAGATAATATAGTTTTAAGTTGTGCAAATTGAATTATAAAAGCTTATGTTAAGGCAAGGCACAAAGTAAAGTAAAAGGAATTAGTATAGTACCTATATTCAGTAACCAGAAGTGAAACTAATTTTATAAAAACCTCGAATATGTTTTACAATACCAAATTATAAAAATTGATCTAATCATCGAAAAATGAAACAAACTAACACTTTAGAGCCAATATTTTTTTAATGAATGACCTTTTACCATAGACACTTAAAAAAATATATCAAAGTAAACTTAAATAAATACTAAATAATACAAAAATAATTGTAACATCGCAGTTATAAACTACATAAAAAATAGTAACTGTCTTTAACTAGACAGGCAATAAATCAGAGTATCCATCTATTTCAGACATTCTATACTAGAAACTAAAAACGAATTGCTATATAATTGCATATATTGTAATACATTTGTTTAAGCAGTCTTCGTAATGGCAACATGTAATGGAAAAGCCAGTTGCAATAAAAGGTTTCTTTTTAATAAAAAAAAAGTCAAAGGTTTTTTTTTTAATAAAAAAAATTCTATACGATACATAATAAAAACTATAAAAAATAATGTTTATATATCATTTACAAGATTAAGCAAAAAATAAATAGTTATGTAATCATGCAGATTTTACATTGTAATTGTGTCAATAAAAGTAGTTCTATGATTAAATAATTTCCAAAAACATAAACAGACCTGACCTGCGAAATGACTTAAAAAATTTTACATCAATATAACAAATTATTAACAGGCATTACATTTTTATTTTTAGTATGATATAAATAAAATAATAAATACAGATAATGGTAAATAAAATTTAATTAAAAATAAGAAGACATAAATACAAAAACAAATATAATTCAAGTAAATTAATAAAGAAATGTGAAAGAAATGTCAGTTTAGCATATAAGTATTTACTTAATAGGTGCATTTTTCATAGAGCTAGTTGTAACTAGATTACCATTCACTTTACTTATTAACTTGTTTCCTTGCCATACTGCTACCAAATCGTCATTTGTCTTTAAATCAACCTGTAATTTCTCCCAAACTTTCTTTTTAGGATTTAATACCTCATCTGGTTCACCCATTTCATATCCTTCAATTACAATCCTATCTCCAGGCTTGCTATCATTTGGAGGGAGCAATGGTTCCACTTGTTTAGGTTCATCAACAGATGAGCAGAGAACCATACCTTTAGATTCAATACCTCGCATTTTTGCTGGTTTTAAATTACACAATACTACAACATTCCTATTCTGCATTTCTTCTATAGGTACAAAGTTAACAAGTCCAGAAACAACTGTTCTAGGTTCAGCTTCACCTACATCAATTTTTTCTACATATAATGCATCAGCATCTGGATGTTGTGATACTTCAACAATTTTGCCCACTCTAATATCTAATCTGTTTGGCGTTATTTCATCGGCAGCTGCACTGGCATTAGTTTTACTTTTAGATGGAGGTGGATAGGCTTTCTTAGCCAATTCTTGGAGTTTAGGATCTTTAAAAATTTCCTGAATAGGAGCCAAAAGCTTATTGATAACTTGCTCTACAGATGCCTTTAAGTCACCTGGATGAATTTCTTGTTTTGCAAATGCAGATTCTAAGTCATCAAATTTAGAATACTCAGCATTACCTCCATGTTCTTCCGCTCTTTTAATTACAAATTTCTCGTCGGTTTTCATTAAAGGAAAAATGACATGCTTAGTGAATGAAAGCACTCCATTATCAGTAATGTTACCAGGCTCACAGAAAGCTTTTTTAAGCTTTTTCTTAACATTAGCTGGATTGTCTAACAAATCAATTTTGCTGTCTTCCTCAGAGGCCGACATTTTTCCTCCAGTTAGCCCTGGAACCATAGGATTCATGAAATGTACTCTTTTCGCATAGCCTAACTGTGGCAAATATTTTTCAGCCAAAACAAAAATTTTCCTCTGATCAACGCCACCAAATTGAGCATCAACTTTTAAGTATTCCTCATCCAAAGCCTGCAGACCGGGATACAACAATCCACTCAATAATGGGTGTTCTACTTGTTTCACTACTTCGGCACCAGCTTTCTTGGCATCATGCTCAGTTATGACAGATGACATACGGTAAACATCTAGAGTATATTCTTTACTTAGTTGATATTCAGTACCTCTTACAAATTTCAATTTTTCCAATGGAACTCCAATAGAAGTTAAGATAGCTTTAATTGCTGCTTCATAATATTCAGTTCTTAAGGCAAGTAAATCCCAGGGTGCCTTCATGTTATCCAAATAAGCATGTAAGTCCGCAAATAAAATAGTAACCTCACATCCTGCTTTTAGAAAATCGGCTATCTTGGACATAGGAACAAAATAGGCTACATGAGGACGCCCGGTAGTTGCAGTACCCCAATAAATTTTTAGGTCACGTTGTTTCAGTATTTCAGTAAGTTTTTCATCGCCTAATACCTCTTGTAAGTTACGAGTAATAAGATGCTTTTTCTCTTCCCAATTATCCATTGTTAGAAATATCCAAGACTGAAAAATTAAAAAAATAGTAAGATTTTGTTACTAAAGCACTACAATAAGATTACTAAGAGCTCAAATTATTTAATCAGTCTGATATAACGTTATCTTAAAGAAAAATTACCTTCTAGTTGGGTACTACACTTTGTTTTCACGGAAACATATGCTTGCTGACGAAATTATTAAAAATCTAACCTAATACATTCCAGTAAGTTTGTCAAAAGTTGGAAAGTTAATACAGATGATAATGACATTGACAGTGCAAATGTGGCAACAACTGTTTCATTTAGGGTGGCCACTACAGAAAAAATAAAATAGTCTAGGCTATGTTGATTTAAAGTAAAATTATATTCTTACCATAATTTAATAAATGAAATACTTTAAGAATTTCACAGTTATTTTTTTCTTGATGATATTTTTTATGTTCCATTTTTTTAATGTATTGTAAAAAAATATATCACTTTATTTGGACTTAGATTGCAAAAAATAAATGTAATAGAATTAATAACAACACTAAATACATTTCATTTATAATGTAAAAAAGCTCTTCACAGTTCTTGCTCTTATTGACCTTGTAGGACGAGTCGTGATGATGGCAAAAGACGATGTAATGACACTGATACTCAATAGACTCAATTATTGGAAGCTACATACGTTGACACATTGATAGCATTTTCCCTATTTTCCTTCATTTTTGTTTCCCTTACAATTATAAATCCCATAGTGGTTGCGAAATCTTTTGAAGCTAACAAACAACGTAAAAATTCATCAGTATCTTAGTTTTAAAAACAAAATTCTTAATTCTGTTTGCACACACTTGGACCTTGTACTATCTTAACTTACGTAAAATACATTGTTCGCCAGCAAAGGAAAAAAAACATTGTCAATCTGCCTCAACTCGTAATAGACGGTATATCTGTTAATTTTAAGCCCTGTTAACTGGAATTATGATTCATGAAATGGAAGTCCTGCTAGAATTTTTACACACTTAAACACTGGTTAATTTTAATTTTGATAACAATATCTTTACGTATAAATTCACAATATAAATAATTATTATATAGATAAAATAAAAAAATAAGTTAAAAGTATGTTGAAACAGTCGATTACATTAGAAATTACATTAAGTCATCATTAAAAAATATAGATAAATAAAAAAAAATTGAAATTGTAATGCATTAGTTGAAGTGCAAAATGAAGATAAAAAATTGCACAAAAAATAAATAGGTACGTACGTTACGTAATTTATTAAAAGTTAATTCATTTACATAACACAACATTTATAGTTATATAAATAGGTACATTTTTAGTGGCCATTTTTTGCACTCACAAAGTTCAGCCTTGTAAAAAACTATATTATTGCCAGTACCAACAATTTGTTATTTACGTTTAAACAAAGAAAATCTTTTGCTGACACAGTTTGCAGGAATTAAGTATATTTCCGTATATTTTTCATGTAAATTAAAATATTTGCTAAGTAGAAATATATTAAAACTTTTTTTTATCAGACACATTAAACAAAAATCAATTTAATTATATTTGCAAGAATGTTCGTCAATGTCCTCTATAATACGAATAAAAAACAATATTTCGTATAAACAAGTCATAAGTCGTGTGTATTTTGTAATATTGTTCTCACTTTTTTAAACTTTTGAACTTATTGAAAGTTTATAATTTTATTTAAAATTGGCGCTAGTGTTGCAGTGAATGCTCGCGTTTCCTGTCAAAAGCGCCATTGCGCATGACAGTCAGTGCGGCCTTGCAGACTGAAGAGCGCTGCCAACAAAGGCCGAGTCGATGGGGTTACAAAAATTTCTTAATTTGGACATCTAAAAACCCTTTTGTTATTGTAATTATAATTTTAAATAGGTTGTGAATCTGTGATTACGTTAAGAAATGTGTGAATGATATGAATTGTGACGACTAGCAAAGGAGTCAGCTGGTCCATAGTGCGAATAGTGAATAAGAAATGGCGGCCTTGCCAGCAGGTGTTCAGTATGCGTTATCATCAGAGTCTAGTTATAAAGAAAACAAGGAACTAGTGTTTGTGAAATTAACGGATTCAGCATTAAAAGCTATAGAAGACTTTATTAGAAATAATAGGGTAAGTACCTACGCCATATTGTTAACACCAAAACAGGCCAACAATGTCAGAGGCGCCATACTTATATTACAAGTAATCAAACTGAAACTGCAAATTTGCATTGTTTTCGCTAAACCTTTTTATATTTTATACCTTAAGGATTACTCCAGTGTTAGTCTATATGGGTTGACGTATAACAGATATATTCTTTACGATGTCACGCCACGTCAACATGTAGAAATTTTACTCTGTTATTTTCACAGATTTACATATCATATGGCTATAATTAGAGTATTCTTGTCTTATTGTCACGGAATCTCATGATATTTAGAGATGTCAGATGCAGCTAAAGTTACTCTTTGATACAATAGTAAGGATATTATCGTTTCTTTCTTGACAAAAACAAATCGTTTCAATCTAAGTATGTTAGTTATAAAAAGTCGTTTATCAAAAAAGTTTTCGTCGTTTGCTGTAATAATAATATAGAATATAGTGTAAGTACACTTTATTCCAAGTGATGTAACAAGAGCAACATTTATAGTCAGTTTTACGTTAATTTTCAGTTGTTATCGAAAGTTGTTTATAACTTCTAGAAGTTTTTAAAAACATTACAAACGCAAATTCTATTAAAAAACTGTCATAAATAAAATATTCTTTTCTCTTTTGATAATTATACCAATATTTCGTAGAAGCAAAGTTTGTTCTATTATATTTTTAAACATCAATGGCTATTAAAAATGTCAGATAATTTTTTTTTGCATATCGTCGTTTTTCTGTATACACATTTTTAAGGTACAAACATAGAATGATAGTAATAGTTGTGCTCAAAAGAATTCTTAAGAATATTAATAGATACATTTTGTAATTTTATTATTTGTAAAATATATTCAAATTTATCACAATGAAAGTATCTTGAAAAAATATTGGATTCATATTTTTTTATATTTTAATAACAAGTTCGATTTTTAAAACACCAAGAAGTATAAGAATTCACTAATTACAAAAAACCCACTAAAACATATTTAATAACAGTATATACTTCTTTTAAAGAATAATGACCTGATTATTTACTGCATTAGTAGTTATTGCAATAAACCAATGTTATATTTGTCTGGTTTAATGCAAAATAATATGTTGAAGTAATCTTATACTACTATAAGTTTTAGAAAGTCACTCTAGATGGTGTTATATGTTGATAAAGTAATATATAAATTATTTAACATAACAAACAGAAATTACAGATTTACATCAAAAGGCAAGCTTATCTGTTGATGATATTCATTTTGCTATATAAATATCTACTTAAATACATTATATTGATTTTAGGAACATTTTCATATATTAATTAAAATACTTAAATTTATACACAACCTATTACATATTGTAATATGTATTAAAATTGTGTACATTACACAATGTAACCAATAAACTAAAGGGAAACTCAATTCTGTACTTGAAACTGCAGACAGTAGGAAAATATAAGGATGATATATAATTTATTGATTTTGATGTAACCCCTTTATAAATAAATTTGAAAATGGTTCACTTATATTTAATGCATATGAAGATATGAGTAATAAATAATTAAAATGGATTAAATACATTTTTCAAAAATTAATGAAAATAATAATTATTTGTCTTTGTAGTAAAGAGCTTTAAGTTCTATTAATATCCTAATTGAATTCCAAAAGACATTTTAAAGTACTTCTATTTGTCTTATTGATTTGGATTTTGTAAGCATATATCATTTGGATGATGAAACAGTAATTTTGTATGATCAACTGATTTCTTGATGGAGCCATGGATTGGATAATGAAAATCTTTGTTGGCTTATTTAAACCCCTCAATTATGGCAACACAATATGTAAATTTTAACATTCAAAACCGAGACTGAATAGCTTAATTTTTCAGAACGAAATATATGGTTATATAATTTGTTACAGTAACAGCCTGTTAATGACCCACTTTTAGGCTAAGGCCTCTTATCCCTTTTGAGGAGAAGGTTTGGAGCTTATTCCACCTTGCTGCTCCAATGCGAGTTGGTAGAATACACATGTGACACAATTTCAATGAAATTAGACACATGCAGATTTCCTCACAATGTTTTCCTTCACCGTCAAGCACAAGATGAAATATAAACACAAATAAAACATGCATGAACATTCAGTGTTGTTGCCTGGGTTTGAATCCGTGATCATCAGTTAAGATTCACATTTTCTAACTAGTGGCCATCTCGGCTAACAATAGTTTGTTCTCTTAAAAAAAAATTTAATACACACATTGTAGTAAGATTTTTAAATGAAATTGTGCAATTTGGCTCTCTGTGAAGAGATTACAGAATGCACTCATTTTTGTTATAACTCGCATGTATGTAATGGTTTTAAGATTTTACATTTATAAAATAAAAAATAGCCTAACCTATTTTTAGTTTTGGTAATATCAACACAATAAAAATATAATTATTCTGAATTTAAAGCTGAGATTTTAAATAGATATAGTTTGTTAGTACTTTTAATACAATCAATTTATTTTTGAGTTATATGTCTTTTAAATAAAATTAGGTCAATAAGTGATACATTTTTTCTAAGAACATGTAATATTAAGAAATTTAATTATCAATCAATTAATTGAATATATTCTTACGTTTGATCATACAATTAATAAAAACCTTGTAGGATAAGAAAAAAAAGACTATAAATGTCAACATTACTAAAAAGGTCCATTTTATTAAAAATATTTGTTTGACTTAAAAACAGTATAATTGATTAACGGGAAAACTTGTTACGGGCCTGTTTATGTGCTATTAACAAAAAAGTAATGTTGCGAATACAATATTAGATTTACTTTTAATCAATTAACATATCTCATCTTGATATGTATTAAAATATAAAGAAAACTTTATTAAATGTGGAAAATTATAAATGAATATATGAATGAGTGTAGAGTGAAAGCTAAGGCAATTCGAGATATTACAACTTGGAACTAGATAAAAGTACCTATCAAAGTTTACAAAAATAATAGGAGGCAAATACCAATTATATATAAAGTTACACAAATATTCTAAGGTTATTGAATGGTATTGGTAGAAAAATGAAGTCTGTTAGATGAAATGAATGATTAAATCTATTAAAAGAAATGTGACGTAACACGCTATTAACCTCAGCAATTCCAAACAAATATCACTCGTATTATGAAGTTGCAAGTCAGCAAATGTAAAGTAATAGCATTAGGTATTGACCGTTGATGTCTTTCATAGATATAGAAAATTGTAGAGGAACAAATTACTGAAAGGTATAATGTGCCCAATACCAGAGCTCAAGTGAAAATAGCCAAGCCAGTGGGGCTTAATTTTGATAAAATAACCGAATATAGAGTAAGAATATTAAGATTTCAATCATAGTTTTATATAGGTTTTAGAGAAGAATATCATCAACAATCATCCAAGCTTTGTGCCGAGGTTTTATTATAAAACAACTTATTGTATCTTGTTGTTATTTTTTTGAAGTTAAAGTACCTGCTCTAACCAACTCTAATTAACTCCGCTCTAACTATCTACTAACTAGTAGAAGTTATCATGTTCACTCGCATTTCACAAAATTCAAATATAGAATTGCTAATGCCTTTTTTAAGTTCAGAAACAAACACATAATTTTTTTTATTAAAAAATGCAACAGTATGGGATGTATAATTGGTTTATATCGTAATAAGCATGAATGAATATTTATTGAGTATTGAGATTGAGAGATTAATCATTATAATACCTATATAACAATATTATTTGGTGTTTTTTTAAAAACGTGCATAGAAAATGTTCCCTTTAGTATTTATATGTATAACAGTGCAGCAGAAATATAAAACCAATAATTCAAAAGTCACAAAATCTAAATAACTTAAAACAAATGATAAACAATATACTTAATACAAGAAAGTAATGTCAATATTTATATCATTTCCCTAATAATGTACAAAATTTTATCATTAAAATTATCTTATAGTTGATGACAAGTAAGTCAACTGCTTAAACAAAACTTAGGGTTGATGTGGATTTTACTGATAAATTACTGTCCCCAGTCTATTTTGTTTCAACAATTCCATTTATCAATCATTATAAGCCTATCTGTAAAAATGTATAACATTATTTAGAATAGTTTTTACTCGCGATATCCGTTTTTTGTGTCTTCAAATGTCCTGCCTCTAATCTGAATATAAATGAAGGAGAATATAAAATCGAATATTTCTAAAAGCAAATATTTGGCGCGTGTCGAGTAGCTAGTTTCGCAAAGAACATTAGGTAAGCGATTCGGGCGCAATGACAATGATGGGACGGTGAGGTGAAAGTATATGCTTTGGAGGTTTACAAAAAATTTAATTAACATCTTCATCCTATTCCTCTCAAATCGAAACCGGTCGCGATTATAGTCGATTAGCGAGAACAATTTTATATTAGGAAATTTCGTTTCGTTTTATAAATTATTATTAGTAATAGTGATAAAGATTCTTGTACGTTTTTTTTATGATTTACAGTTAACCGACTGCAAAACAAAAAAATAATTATAATCCTTAAAGCCTGTGGTCAGCTGATCTATTGTCGAATATATACAACCATTGTCTCTATTTCAATGTAATATTTTTAAAACTAAAAGCATTATTAAAGGGCTTAAAAAAATTCGTGAAGTTTACTTAACAAATTGTTTGTAAATATTATATAAAACTTGGTTATTGGAATGTCTAAATTCAAATACCTTAAACATTACACATTATATTAATTTTGTTTACATTATCTAAGCATCATGTATGTACTTTGTATCAAAGCCATTTGTTTGAATGACAAAAAATTACTGCAAAATTTTATGTTAAATTTGAGTGGAATAATACAAAAATAAAATTAAGTTAATAATATGCATTGTTTACTCATAAAGTTACTGTTTTTATTTTGTATATTCAGATTATGATGTATATTATTACAATTGCAATCCTCATGATATATTGAACCCTACTTCAATCTAGATTTTAGGTTTGGATTACCAATTGTGTAATTGTTTAGATTTTTGCTAAGCTACATATAAAATATGCCCTGTTATAGTATAGTTATGTATTAAAAGTTATATTTAAAGAGGTATTAAAAATATAACAAAACTCTAGATACAACATTTGATAACTACCTACTTATTTTAAATTCACGAAAAATCTAAACTTGAATGTTCAGTAATATATGTATACATTAATCATAATAACTGTAAAATAATAGCAGTAGAGTCAAGTTTATTCAAATGTAATACTTTTTTTTATATATTATATATCGTATACGGATGGTTGAAAGATGCTCTTATAAACATAACTAAAAGTTATTTATCGTTACAATTACGGTGATTAATGTATTTAATATGGTAGACATGATAAATAGATCCAATATTGTCAAAATATCTTAAAATATACTCAGCTATGTTATATTAAAATAAATAAAAAGTCTTCTTTTGTCACAATCATTGCAGCAAAACTAAAAACGTATTATTTAATTATGGTTGTAAGTAATAAAAGAAAAGGTACTGAACTGTTATGTCTTTGCATATTTACATAAAGATATGGTATTGGTATTCGAATATTAATACTTGAATATATACAATAAGTATCGTCTATATTTCAATAGAATGACTAACAAAAAAAAACTCGAACGATTACAAAACAGCTGAAATTTGAAACTATAAAAATGTTCAAAATATATACTTTCGTATTATTTCCGTTGTTAATATTTCACGCTGATTAAACAAATTAACGATTAATTTTGTTTCGTTTCGTTAACTACTACTTAATCATATTCCAAGATTTTTCCATTACATTCGCACTCCTTTATATATTTGCGATAATACTTCTTAACTGTTTTACGGTTGATACCTCCATCAGAATGTGACAGGTAAAGATTTTATTTTTTACTGGTGTTCAAAACCGTGTACGGACAAAGTACTTAAACTTCATAGAATGTTCTTTATTTACCAGTTGTTTTTTTAAATAAAAATAAAATATACAACCTACTTTAAAATGTAGATGATTATGTCTCTTTGAGTCGTCGTTGTTTATCGAAAATTTTATTGTAATAACAATAATATATTTAACTAATTAAGTTAGTACTATCATTGATATTATACAAATAGAAATCTCTGAATCTACAACGCTACAGTCGTTTTTATTTTGATTGACTTCCTCAAACAAACTACTTAAAAAATCCCGCAACAGAACGAACTTTGATTTCCGGTATTATAAAGTACATTTTATCATAAAAATCTACTGGAGAATATTAACGTATTATAAACTTTTCACTGTATAATACATAATCTCGCGGGAGTTTCAAACGATAATGTTGTATGTATGTAATCGTTGTCACAGAAACATTTTGCTTATCATAATTTACATTTCTTGATATTTGACACAAGCATCAATATAACAGACCTCTAAATTCTGTATTGAATTTTGAATGATAAAATACCATTGGATAACCATCAATACGTCGTAAAACCTCTCGTGACGTAGTTTACATTTGGAATATTGTTTTAGTTTACTTATTTTCAGCCATTGCGGTCATTCATTTACGATTGTTATGCAAGATATATTTCTTATCGAAAGTGTACATCCAATACAATTCAGATTTTTTTTCTTATTGGCTAAATGAAAAAACTATGACTTTATTTTGACATTGTACATACTTCCTGAGTTTCTGTAATTCATCGATTTAATGTCGTCATAAACGCCGAAAGTAGCCAGTAAATTTAATGGTGTTAGAAACTAATCATCCATCAAACATAACTGCTTTTAATTTGTTAACCGACCATAATATTTGTTTGACTACACAAACTCACAGATCGATCGTTCGTTTCTTAGGTTGAATTTTCGTGACATATTGAATTAGGACAAACATCGTTCCTAAGTCTATATTATTCTAATGCTCTAAATTACCAATTATGCCATTTCAATGAATATATTAAGTATTTAAATTTATAATTTCACAGTGAATAAAACGAATTCCAAAAACAAAACTACATGTTACTAAATATTATTGGACGAGAATATTATATCTCATATGAAATATACCTGGCCGAGCAGATGTAACGACTTGTGAAATTATAAAAAAAGGGAATTCCGCCAAGTTGCCAACCTAAACAATGTATTTAGTAACACAAGTCTTAAAAGTGGCTTGCCCACCTGACTGATTCCCTGAATGCACGTGTTTAAGGGATTTGTTCTCTGCGTGTAGGTTACGGATTCCTTCAACTTAAATTGCCATGCAATTTTAACCTCTTCTACAAATGTCTTAAGGTTTATTATTGTTTATTGTCGATGGCGGTTACATTTGACGGACGTTTTTTTTGTGTGACCGTTTTGTGAACGTGCCACCTGGTCTTTTTTCCTGGGCATTATGTCCATTGAAAGATGTGAATCACTTTTGTGAAGGCAGTCATGTAATAAAATTTTAGTGTCCACTGCATTCATAAACAATGAAAGTTATTATCATATAACAATAACGACTTTAGGGAAAACTTAGAGGTCATTTAACACACACTTTGTTAAAATTACATACATAATAATATTTTGTGTATATTTTCCATTTCATTTAAATGGAAACGAAAAATGGACGTAATATTTGAATTAAACCAGTCCGTTTATAGCTATTGTTTGTTAATTACTATTTTGCTCGAAATTTCTATTATAAAATAATCGATGTGATAGTTGAAATATGACAAATAAAAACTGTTCCTTTATCATTAAGATCACTCAAACACAAATTTTTTTCATAAAAATTTGCATAACATTTGACAATTTGATGATCACACGTAATTCATTTAACAAGGGCAATCTTAGTCTGTCATTTATCTTATCGTAGGATTATAATTTGTATCGTATCTTAGCAGCTAAGGTGCAAAATGTTAGTGTTTTTAAAACATAAAATTCATTTATTTAAATACTTCATTATAATTTATGGGAAAAACATATTCAATCGCTAGAATTTTTTTATTAAAACAACAATTAAACAAAAGATAAAATTATTAGTTAGTCTATTTTATATTTTGCTCGTCGTGTTCGTGTATTGTGCCACGTTCTTTAAGTACGATTTTGTTGAAATGCTTTTAATTCAAGTCGTACTACTTGGAGAGACGGTAAAGATTAGTTTGGGGGAGTAATACAACTATTACACGATAGGGTCCGGGGTCGTCGCACCCTCTGTCCCCTTGGCACCTGGTTGTCCCTTGTGAACAGATGTCAGTCTCTCAAGTAATCCCTCTCTATTACTTAGATCTATTTTTACAACCCTATACTTTCTTTGCATTAGAATTTTATGTTTGTAAGAGGTACCTGGTTATATATTATTTTATACTGATTGTCTAGTTTCAGAATAGTCAAAATAAGAATAAACATATTTATAATCAGATGATCCGTTATAGTAAGTACACTTTATACTGTGTTGTGATAAATTTAATATTGTACCTTTAAAACACCTGTGTTCTCTAGCTTGCGTCTAAAATGCATGGTTAAATCAAACAGGTTTGCAAAATGCCAGACAACCTGTACAGGTCCTACTGCGCTTGCACCGCTTTACGTAATGTGGATTTAAAAGGGACTTTATACAATTTACTACAACAACTAAATAAAATTTATCGTAATAAATTAAATATTTATCGTATACGATTAAAACATCTTTAAAAAATCCTAAGACTTAAAGGACCACCAACTTAGCCAAAAAAATATTTCAAGATTTAAATATAATAGAATAAGGGATTTGACCTCTGTTCATATGCACTTTTATAAAATTAACCTATTATTATATTAGGATGATAAAATCAAAATTGTCCAAAAGACATTATTTAAAGCGATAATTTAGGTAGTAACTATATGAGAATGAAGTAATTTTATTAAACCAATATTTTGTAGTTAATACAAAACTAGCGACGAGGACAACGGCTTTCAGATCCTTAGTACTAAGCCTCAGGTAGACAGTTTCGGACATTTTTTTGCTGATTGTAAAATATTTATAGCAGGGTCTACTTCTTTTATGTTATTGTTATCTTGTAACATGCCGATGGTTTTGTTAGTTAAGATTAAAATAACTGTACTTACTTTCTTTAAAGAGTAAATTATTTTATTTAAAAATATTGCAATATAATTTGTTCATTGTAAGATGTACACTGAAAGTGCATTTTTTCTTTTAAATTCCTTTGGCTTAAAGTAATTTATAATATGATTTATTATCTACTTTCACAGTTGGGTAAAAATAAAGTGTACAGGTTTTGGTCGGAAGTAGCGTTGTTTTCAAAGAATGTATGTCGCCGGGCCTACTTGGTCGAACTAAGATTCGTGCAACGGCGCTGAGCCCCGCCTTGCGATTTTACACTTTCTTATCTTTAATTCTGTCGTACCTAAAGCTGACCTCCGAACAACTGTTGAATCTCAATTTTATTGTACGCTCTGTCTGTGGAATTCCAAAGATTTTATTCAGCTAGTAGTTCATGTTCTTTAAATAGTCCCTGTACATGAAATATTTCATAATTATCTATATTATTCGTGAAGGAAAATTTTGAAACAGATGATTAGAATAAAAGACATTTCGATAATCATCTATCTATGATGTAGCTATGTTAATATATACTGATCTTGACTGAATTTTTTTAAGAGATCAAATCTTTATGAATATAAGTGATAGTTTTTATGTAATATCCCTAAATATTAAATATAATTTGTTTAACATTTTCATCCGAAATAAAATGCTGTTAAAACATTTGCAAAACAAACGACTTATGATTCTATGAAACCATACATAAGTCATATCAAAATGTACTTTATTCAAGTGGGTTTTTTACAAGCAATTTTGAATAGTCTTTTACACGATTTTAAATAAAGCTTACCACATACTAATTTGTTAAATGGATGTTTTTTTTAATCTCGGTTTGCTTACATGCATATTGAGATCTAAGTATTTTTTTTACTCACATAATATATTTATGATCGCTATATGATTATGTGTCCTATCTAGGCTTGTAAAAGCTTCTTTCTGCTATAGTAAAAGGTCACCGGCATATTCCGCGAAGGTCACTTTGTACGCGTATTTATTGCCTCACTGTACAGCAGCAATTCAACACAAGGTCGGAATTACTTTTGTATTTTTTATTGATAAAATGAGTAATAATAATAAGCACTCACACATGCATAAAGTTATTGTGATGTGACGATTACTATTTGCTAAGTAGTGTTACAAAATAAGCGTTAAACTTTATGTTGATACGGTTTGACTCGGTTTCAGTGTTTTTAATTTTATATTAAAATCGATACAATTTTTAGTATATTCGTATGTTATGTCAAATTAAACTTCACTTACATCTAATAAATGCATAGTTTAAATTTTATTCACGACACATTACTAAACTATAGATAGATAGGTACATAAATATATTCTGTCAGTAATAATTTTTAACACAAGCATTCCATTAAAGTCGTTTAATGAACAAAAAAAATATCATTATGGTTTTGTTTAATTAAAATCGAAAATTATTAACTAAAATGTTAGAAATATTAATAAAAATATATTTAAAAAAATAATAATTGCGCACTGTATACGTGATTAGAGTTCTAAAAATATATTCATGTATTATTCCTTTTTTCTCTACGTCATATCGTCTTCATGTAACGAAATGTGCATAAACGTGATGGGTCCTTAAAATTATACTTTCAATTCTCGTCCACTTCATATCCTCAATCCCGAATCTATAATCGTTTCTTTTCAATAAGATACATGAAATACGTGCGACGTCATACAGACGATATGTCCCGTCCATTAATTATTATTAATTATACACACTACTACATCTCTTGCAATACATTGATATTAAATTTCGGCCGATACGAAAATTAAATCATTAAGACAAATATTGTTTTTCCTGATACCTATAAAAGTAATTTTTAAATAAAAATAATATTAGTACAGTATCCTACAAGCATTAATTTTAAAGTTTGAGAATTTAATTGAGTTTATAAAATGTGTTTTTATGATAATTGAATGTCACGGGCGGGTAATTAACCTTGTCAGTAATTTGCCCTGAAAAAGTTGTCTCAAAATTGCCCTACCCTACTTTTATTACTCTAATTATTTATTAACAACATTTTCCTGCAGGAATTTATAACTTAAAGTGTAGGGTATATTAGACTTTGGTAAAAAAAAGTACTTATTGTCGGTTATTTTCGGTTTAGGCACTACTGAGAATTTTGTTTCCCTTTAGAGATAAGCAAGCGCAAAGCTTATTTATCGTATACTTAAATTAAAAAAAATTTAAACCACACCTTTATAAAAATTTACATATTTGTGATTCTCATAACCAGCTCACATAATGCAATCTAAACACCCTTTTCTGAATTTTCTAATATTGCCTTTCGAAATGAAACTCCAATGTCAGATTTTGTTTGATCATATTATACGTTGTTATTATATACGTAGTTATATATACCAATTATTATTATTTTTTAATTTAGTAGATTCTAAGAACATAGGTTAAACAAGCAGGAGAGTGAACCTAATAAGGTTCTTTTTTATGATTTTTTTTATGATATACGTAATCCAAAAATAGTATATTTATTTGTATCATATATTCATTTTCAATGACAATATTATTTTGAATGTCATTATAAAAGTGAAATCTAACAGTCTAACAGAGTTGCCTCAATTTATAGTAAATACTTAATCAAATTTTACTTATTAATTTATATCGTCTTAATATTTCTGTTCTTATTTTTTCATTAATTCGAGTCATAGGCCGTATTTAACATTGATATAAATAAAATCTTACAATTGGAATTAAATTATTTACTCCGACCTTGCCAGTTAAAACTGGTTTGGCACTCGCAACAAGTTATAATTCTTACATTTTTAAACGTGCAAAATCGAATGTTTATATTTATTATTTAAAAAGGTATATAATGTTGGCCAGGATTCATACAGTGAAGAATTTGGTAGAATTTATTTATTTGTCAGGGTCTCTAAATTTAGTTCCGGGTCATCCCCACTAGTCTCTACTGCGATGCAACTCTTTCAATTTCACATCGAGCTTGGTTGTTAAGTAAGTAACTAAAGCAATTTTTAAGTTTACATCATCAACGCTGCCGCCCAGCCTAGTTATGTTTCTCGCGTTCGACCATCGCCGGTTGTGCAACCGCACAACTTGCCGACACTTACTTATTGTGGCCAGCTCGACTAGTTGCCCAACTAGTTTGACTTTTTGTCATCTAATTATAACGTTTTATGAGGTTACGCTCGGTAATTACCTGGAAACCATACCCTCAATACTTTTTCACCAGACTGTGTACAATAGCCAAGATCGGAACGTAACTGCGTTCGACTGTTTTCCTTATTATTAATATAATAATTAAAATTGTTTTACAATATCAAGCGTTGACTCAGTTAAACTGTTTATATGAACATAATTGGCAAACCTTTTTCACTCGGTCGAAGAAACTAATGTAGTTTATTCGATGATTCATAGTTCGCCGTATTTGAGTATGATAATTTAGCATTGTAATATGACTACAGAAATTCAGAACACTATCAGTGTACTTAGAGAACATACTGTATATTATTGATTTATTGCGTCATTTCGTATTTTCCACAATACCTCTGTCCAAAGTGTTCGTTGTAAAAAATTTACATAATATCGGTACTATAAAATCGTATAGGTTCCAAGCTGATCTGATAATTTAATAGCCATTTTGATTGTAATCCATAAAGTAAAAAGCCAACGACGGAAAACAACTTATTAAAGACTTTGGTTTTTGTTTTGAAATACTTTTGCTGTATATAATTTAAGACATTTTCATTTTCTAGTTTAACTTTAGAAGTTATATTGAAGATTATAGAAATAGGTTTTCATTGAGTTAATTTGTAATGATTGAATAATATTTTATATTTGAAATTGACTCAATAATCATAAAAAATATATATTAATTATATAAAGTTAATAGTTTTTTCTTTTTTGTTTTCAGGACAAATTGGCAAAACCTAAAATACAGTTCCTACCCGGAAATGAAGGGGTAAGTTGAAACAAGTTAACAATTTACGTATTTTAGTTAATAAAAATATAACAAATTGTAATAAATATTTATTACCTACTAAGCTTCTTTATATAATGAAGCAATTAAAATAACGTCATAAATTTAAAATACAACATAGGAAGATCTTTATTCTGTATTGATAATTATGTGATTGATGATATAATAATAACACGTACTTATCCATATAGTTTACATAATATTTTGACATTATCAGTAAATTATTGGGAAATACATACGATGTGATGAAATGTTTGAAAGTCAGTTAAAAGCCACGATTGACGGAACGTTTCAAAAAACTATCAACTACGGCCTTTGCCTACAGTTTACAATGAAAACGTTTCACTTTCATCTTTTTGCGAATTTAATAATATCACTAACTGCACGTTTCGACTTCGTGCGAGTAAAGATTTTATCCCGTGAAACTTTAATCAATAAAAGATGAACGTAAATTATTAATAAAAATAATTCATGATTGTCTTTTTATGGTGTTAAGTCGCAATCCCGAAAGTATATAAAAAATTAGGTGGAAAATAAAAAAAAACTGAATTTCGGCAACAGCGCCTACCGGGTCCAAACTATAGACTATAGGTACAATCTTTTTTCATCAAATTGGTCAACTTTTGCGAAGAAATACGCAAAGTGGAATTTTATATATCGAGATAAAATAAAAGTATCATTGAAATTCTATAATTTATACTCAAAACATGTACTTATTATATTATATTAGATGGGATATAATGACCTCATTTTCTATAACTTTCCTTAATAATACGTAATGGTACAATTACCTACTTATAACTATTTTAAATTTTCGCCTTCGTGTATCAGGCGTTCTCAGATGTAATTTTAACATGGAAGTAATGTTTATTACTCGTTTTCTATTATATAATTTAATGCAGATTAAAATTTAAACATCGACTTAAAAATGGCATTCTATATTAGCTTATTTTGTGGTCATTGTCCAAAAAGATCGTTAAAAGATCCGTTATTAACTTTTATTATCCTGTCCTCAGCCAACTCTTAGTTAATGGGTTCTTTTGTCATATAAAATTTGGTTTTTTTCGTCGAATATCCAACCCATTAATTATTCATGTATTAATAAACGTTAACACAGTTATCGTAGATTGCTTAAATATGTTTTTATATAACATCATCAATACATTGTCTTAATCAATTAAGTAGGTATCTACTTAATTTAAAAAAAATTAAAAAATCATTTTGCTATTATGTTATTAAAATACTTAAATATATTAAAACGTCAAAATTAAAACGAAACTTTATACTAAAGAAATTTTTTTGCAGTGCCCAGTGTCATTCTCCATTGCGCCACAGGTCGCTGATTTGATCCAAGTCGTGACAGACATTTAGTCCATTCCAATATTTGACGCTTAACGTGTGTTGAGTAAATCGTGTATATTTTAATATAATATAAATAGGCCAAGCACGGAGCGAGATATTGCAATTACCGACTATTAAGCTTAATGATGTTCGGTAATCATTTAACGAGAACATTTATTATTTACTAGCCGTTATTACAATGTACTTAGAAGAAGGCACATTCAGGCAAGCAGGAGCTGTAGACGTCGACGGCTTGGGCCTTGACTCGACTCGGGCGTACCAGTTAACGCTTGCGGCACCTCGATACGCTTGCGAAATTATATGATGACCCACTTTACCGATTTCGTTTTGCTGCTTGTCGTTGCGGTTGGTCTATAAAACTTTTTACCCTAAAAATATTTCGAAAAGTGAATTAGACGCGCTCCATTGGTAAATAGTCGAAATACAATTGTTATTTAGATCGCTTTTTATTGATAGTTTTTATGCTTTATAAATAATATGTATTTGTAAATGATATCCTTGGTTTACAATCATAATTAATAAACGCCCTCGTATAACGCCGTGATGTATAGTTTTTTTTTTCGATTATAAAATTACTCGGCGATTTATAGCAAGAAACCTGTCCTTCCCGCTATATCAGATTAAGTACGCCTCTGTAAATCGCTTCATCGATTAATGCTGTAAGTCACATTAATTTACTTGTTACAAAAAACGTAACTAATGCAACGTAAATAATGCTGTTTACAAGGTGATAATCCTCGGACGATCCTGCGCCCGACGGCCGGCGCCGTCGACCGGTTTCGTTAGCCACCGTCGCTCGCTCGCCGGTTTGACGTGATATCTTCTCTTGTTGCTCTTTCTCACTTGTCCATAACGTATGTAAACGACCCCGATTGTCCTCAATAACAAAAAATACAGACGCCGATAATCGTCAAATCGTTACATGAAATCTATCCTAACATTTCGTTGTTGTGTTTCTTACAGCCTTGATTTATAATCAATACATTAATATGGAGCAATAAGCTAACAGTTATAACTTTTTTAGCGAACCACTTTACCGTCATATTATAATTCTTCGAATATCTCGCTATCGGTGTGTTAGGTCCGAGGAGCTGGCACATATCCAACTTGCACATAATAACCACAATTCAATGAGTGGCGGACCAGAATAGTAAATAAGATAGAGTGGAGGGTGTAAAAATAGAAACGGTTCCAGTCGCAAGCGAGTTTGCGATTGCACCTCCCAGGTGCGACGGCCGTTGTCCCCTTATTACTCACGACTCCTGCGGTACTTTTTACAATCTAACACGTACATACCCTTTGTCCCACTTATCGACACATAAAAATAATTTAAAAAAGGAGATTAATTTTAGTCAATAACCCGTATAAAAGATATGTTATTTGAGGAAAAATTTGCAAACTGTTTTCATTTTATTTATCAAACATATTCTCGATTGCATCATTGAATATCAACAATATGTTCTCTTTGAAAAAAATGAGCATGAGTCATTGAGCTCTCTCAAATTTCAAAACGTTTCACAATTACGTTCAAAAGCGATTTTTGACTGAAACAAAAAAAAAATAGATTAAAGGAAAAATTCGGGAATGTATTCAATATTATATACATTATTAAATCGAGAAATTTAACCTTTTTTTTTATAATACTGAATCGATCAACGCCACAACAATGACATCGCCAGATTTCCGTTAGTATCGTATGACAGCAATAACGAATGTTATCTATGTCATCTAATGAATCACCCGGTAATCTATGTACAATGAACTCGTATATTCATGTAAAATTGTATATGTGTTATTGATGTAAGTTCAATACAATTTGATCCACAGGGTCGTCGTCCTCCCGAGACGCTTTATTTACACCATCGCTTCGCGGGTCCGTTATTGCAAATCTTGAACATAGAATTCGGTTTATTATGCACATGACTTAGGAATTATATTAACTATTCTGCGTATGTAAGTCTATATCTTATGATAACCATAGAGCCGCAATTATTTGGATTTTATTGAGCAATTATATTAACAATTTATAAATATGAACGAGGAGAACGTGAATAGAGAACGTGATAAGTTTTAATAATATAATAAAACAAACTCAAAGAAACTTAAATTATAAAAGTCGATGACAATATAATATAGTATTTCTCGGTAAATATTTACTCTATTGATAACTTGACCGCAGAGCGAGAATCAACCATGTTTTAATTTACAATCACAACAGCGATAGAATTACCGTATCTTTTTATTTTTCTTTTTATATAATATGTTCTCGGAAAAACAAACTCGGAATATTGTTTACAACAATTAAAATATAACCTTCGTCGTAAATTTATTACGTATTTGATTCAACGATGAATAGGCATTTTATAAAACTTAAACTTGCTTATTGATTTTTTTTTACAAAAAAACAAGTTTTCAGCAAACGCTAGTCATTCACATATTCCTATTACCGACAAACAAAGGTTTACTGTTTAGCTGAAAACGCTTTTATCAGTTTATAATGGCAACAGCCACGTGATCAAACAATAGTGTTTACAATCGTCACAAGGACAATATGTTGTGATGTTCATTATATAAAGATCTCGATTCTTCGTGATTTCGTCTCGTACGACGTGCCAAGATATATTTGGTGAGCTACGAGAATTGACGCGGAAGTAAAATAGTTCATTATTTAGCATATTAAAGAAAAATAGTTTTTTATATTTCGTACATTTTGTAATTAAATTTATTGCTGTCAAATATGAATGTATAAAACATACCATGTTACTTCTAATTTTTATCTTTTGCCTTTAGCAATGATGATAACTGATAAGATACGTCATACAATTTACATTCTAAACAATTCCACTGATGTCAATACTAGAGATATACATAATATGTATATGAAGTTTTGTTTAATGTATAACCATC
Source organism: Nymphalis urticae (assembly GCA_905147175.2). Lineage (NCBI taxonomy): Eukaryota > Metazoa > Arthropoda > Insecta > Lepidoptera > Nymphalidae > Nymphalis > Nymphalis urticae. The sequence continues at coordinate 7,214,643 of LR989998.1, read as the reverse complement.
CTCGTCATTTTTATATAACTTATTCAGGTTGAACGTAATATCGTTTATGACTGATTTTTGAATGACGTAAAATTTTATCACATACGTACTTGAAATTGAAAGAGCCGTTTATATCAGTTAAAAAGAGTTCGAAAAAAAATATATATTCACGTTAAATATTATTTACTTTAAACCGTACTAAAACTATTTTTTATACCTTATAATTATTACGATAGACTCAAAAACAAATTATTTAATAAAAATAGGTATTGTTGAGAGAAAAGGAATATCAGCAATATGAAACAGGAAATAATAGTGATTTTATTTTGGTATAGCTTAAATGTTTCTTTTATCGACTGGACCGCAAGATGATCTAATAATTAGATACGGATCGTGTATACTGAGGGTGCAGGGAGCGGCGGAGTCGTTTTGATTTCCTAGTGGTAATTGCAGCGGTATGCGGACGGTGGTGTCGTCTTATTGGGACTACAGCAGTACGTGCGCACTGTTCACTTTCACTTTGCACCGCGCACAGTAGCGCACTTTACTATTGGATACGACTGGACGATAGATTAGACTCGGCCATATCACGCAGTAACATTAAGCAAAGGTCTCTTGACGTTATCTTAAATATTCCCATTGTTTGCTATAGCTCGACATATATTTTAAATATGTTCATAAACATAAAACGATATTGAATTATTAAAAAAGAAATACAAGTAACTGGTAACCTACATAACTTTCACTTTTAATTATATTTAGTTGGCATTCTATGATGACCTTAAATATATGTAATTTAGTGAGATCAAAAATTAATAGATACTACAATACGGCCTTAATGCGAATACCGTTCGACCTTTGAGGACACAAGCGATGGTCACGAGGTGGTTCTTTAATCGTTACGGACCACTAAAGGTCTGACTTATAAATGTTTAAACTATTCTCACAAGTGGAATCAATGTGGTTTGTCATTTGTCGTTGATCAATTTTGATTCAAATTGAATTTGACTTCAAAAAACAAGTGAATAATTATTGGACACAGAAATTGACCTGGTTTAAATAATAAAGATTTCCTAGAAGCTGTTTATTAATTTTATACTACTATATAAATTTGAGAAAATATAGTATGTTTAAAGTATTTCATTTTTTATTCAAAATTTGATATAAATATAAAATTGCGTGTATAAAAACAAAATTTTATTCTATATATATTTCATTATAAATTTGCACATTACTAAAACGTTATACCTCGAACAGCCATTACATAATACACAAAGACTGCTTTTAGTCCGGATTTCCCCGAGCACGTCCTTTTATTTAAGATCGTCAGAGCTGATCTTAAAAACGTGTGCGGAGAATAAAGTCATTAACTGAAATATATGAAAAACAACGATTAATCTTACCTTTTTTTAATGGTTGTTTTTTTTCATACCTAGTCAGACCTTAAATAAGTATTTATTTAAGGAAAGGAATGAGTTTCGATAGCTAATTTCTTTTTTGCTTTAATTTCATAAGGCATAGTATAAAACAGAGTAAAAATTAAATTATACGAATGTAGTTTATATATCTAAATTAATTATTTTTTTAAAGAGCACTCATCAATCGAAATGATTGATGAGCGTAGTAGTTTGACAAAAACAAAATGATATTTTAAATATTTATATGCTGTTTCATACTAGTACTTTATTCTTTAAAGTAATAATTATGTGCTAATAAGTGATTGCGAAAAGCAAGTGCAGTATAGTATGAGATGTACCGAAAGTCGGTTGACATAATGTTGTTTTTCCATTATAGAAAGGAAAGTTTGTAGAATGCGTGTTCATCATACTTTGCTAATACCGCTTTCAATGCCTAAGTAGGAAGTGCGATTATCTTTATTTACAGATCGTTTTTGTTAAACAACATTCGAGATCAATCGTTCTTACGTGTGTTGATTTTAATTACTTCGATATGTATAGTTTAATTATAAATAATTATTGTAAAATGATTAAAGCTGTGAAAAAAATGTCGGTTTGAAAAATAATTAATCCACTTTAATTAGAGACATGATAGCTTATATTTCATAGGCACCATAAGTTGGACGTTTGCCCTTTTGTCTGCCTCCAAAAAAAAACTTAAAACAAATGTGATAGCGTTTATAGCACGCACTAAGAGTCAATGACAATATCAACAGTGCATAGCAACCCACTTGACACTGCAATAAAATGAAATGAACAGATAACGTTGTATTGTATTTATTATCAATTGAGAAGACAATAACGTTTCTGTATAGAATCAGATGTGCAATGTGACATTGGTAAATTGTTTACGACACAACTTTGTTGTTCACTTATGATACCTGATTAATACCACAATTAAAATTTTGCAAACAATATTAAACTCAATCGTGTAATGAATAAAGGTTATGAAAATATTTAACTTTTATATATCGTATGTTGTGCGTATTCGTAATTAATAGCTTAAATGTCCAGGGGATACGATATGGTTTGTTAGTAAAAGCGTGAAAATTAGATTTATTACGTCTGGAAAAATAATTTCTAGCGATAGAATTATATATTGTTGAAAAACATGTTATTTATTAAGGTTTTTTTTTAATTACTGAGTCAAAGACTGTAATTATTCATTATTGATAGGAAAAATATATCGTAACTTTTTTGTATTTATTCTTAGTAATTAGTACTGTTTTCTACACCCGTATATTAATTCGGTGTATTGATCTCAGTAGGTACTTAATAACTGAATTACTGTGTCATTTAACAATAAAAAAATAATTGATGATTATACAACAATCTATGTCATCTACACAATATAGCGTAGTGCCTATAAACCTGACTACATAAAAAAAGACTCAACCGATTTCGTCACGCCTACAACTTTCACTTGAATTATGTTTTTTTTTCAGGCTTTATCTCGCATTCAACATGTTAATTTGCCAATCGCCAATTGTCAGTGAACGTTTAAACATAGTTTAAACTTCACATTAATAATATTTTTATTATTAGGCTTTAAGACTTTCTAACGTTGTTGTAGTAACTTTAATACTATAATCCTTGTTATTTTTAATTGTGACATTTTTAATGACGTATTTTTTCGTAGTTGAGTTTTTATTTATAATTGTAATTTATTGCGATGAAAACAATTGGTAAATAATTTGTAGACTTTATCATATAAGTAGTTTTTTATCTAAAACATGCAAGTTGTAGACAAAATGCAATGCCTTAATAAAGCTAGCTTAGTTATATTACGAAAGCTCGCCATGGAGTCGATAATAAATTACACCTGGCGTAGTTACGTAACTCAGGTAAAAGTTACCTCTCGCTCGCAACTATTCTGAACTTCAGACGCCCGCGACTAAACGAAATTGCATCTTAAATACGTCATAATTAGTGCACATAACAAAGTCGAATTTAATTATTACATGTGATTGATTAATTCCGAACTTTCAATTTTTGTATGAATAGATCGGATATAAACGCAATACACAACGTGGCCTTCGCCTCAAAACCGATATTAGGTCCATTTGACACGATCGCTACTTGCAAGCAATTTTGAATTGTCTTTCAAGGTATAATGTATTAATGATAGAACCTATTAAACTAATTACATATTGAATCGTTATTGTTACTTTACTGCCGCCGTCGCCGAATACTAGAATTTTCTTTGTAGTCTATTCATCCTTTGTAGTCTATACGCTTATTAGTATTATATTATTTTATTAATGTTAACTGTTAAAAGGTTTTAAAGGTTATTATTATAAACCTACGATACGTAAATGTCATAGTTACAATATTCCAGTTTTTAGGACCTTGATATTTGATGTAGTATTTATATTAAAAATTAAGCGATGTAGTTAACCAACACAATTATTCAGGACTTTTCGATTAATCTCTTACATGTATCGAGGTATAAATAAATAACCGGTCTCGTTAACAATTGTTTTCACCCCGCTAGTCGCCTGCCGCCCGCTTCGTAACACCCGTTATACAACAAATCTTATTAGCTAAACTAGAGACTAACTGTTACGTGGCATCTATACCACACCCGATGTGGTCAATTTCCTATAGCGCATATCTAATTGCTGTATATAATTTTTCTTTGTTCGTCTAACTGACCATGCCAGATAAAAACGCAAGATAATTTTCTTCGCTTGTACAGAGTATATAAAAAGTAGTAATTATAATTCTATAAAAAATATTATGAAGATCATCAAATTCAGTTATATATTTAGCATGTATGTAGTCCATTAATATAACTGGCATCAAATGGTAAATTTCTAAAAGCGAGTGTTTTATGTTTGTCGAAAGTGAAATTTTTACAACTTGACGATAACTAAGCAAACGGTGACGATTATTTAGGTTGCCACATTTTCGTATGCTATAATATGACAATATACAATATGACATACGACGTATATATATTTTATTTTAGTCTTTTTCTGGCAACCGAATTATATTGCAAACAAAACAGTAGTTTAGAACCTATAGTGTACATTGTATCTTGACAAATATTTAAATACGTCTGCTCATTGACGTAAGTATGTAAGTGGCTCATACTTATTATATGTCAGTCTGGATATTAGATAGGTACAATTTGTGAGGATATCCGCTTTTGATCAACAATACGGCGCACCTATGTTGTTAACATTGCTATACTGAACTCAACCATTCGGCAGTTCGCAGTCAATTTGTGCGCTTTATTGTGTGTATTCGTCGTTCTGCCGTCGTTTGTCTTCGCCCAGTCAAATGTCGTTCAGCTATCGTTGACATATGGATATATTTACCAACTTCGACACGTAGCACTGATATTGTTACCATGCACGAATACAATACGAGTGATTTATTTTTCATTCGACTACGGAATGTTGCTTAATCGTTATGATGAAGTCTTGTCTTTTATTACATTATGTTTTTTTTTAATATCTTTATCTTCTCTATGCATTTTAGTTTTACATATTTTATACGAAAGAAATCTCGTTTCACGTAAAAGTCACTGAGAATTAGCACAATTTGGTATCTATTTTCATATTCTTATGTAATCGCGAGAAACAATCCGCTCGCTCTGGTGTGAAAATTGGCAACGCAAAAATTTATTTCAGTAAACTATGGTTGAGAAAGAAATTAGGCGTTACTTGTAATTGGATATTTACGAAATGGTCGTACGCGTGACATATTATAGTACAAATTGTATTTATACCATGAGCATGATGTATAAAAATAACTATACAAGAGTATTTAGCTTCCTATGTGGGGGTGTGGTCCTCGTCACGCCGCGTCGGCGCCGCGTCTGCCGACTGGATTGTTCAAGATCCAAATTTCACACCCATCTAGAATGAATTCGAATTAATCGTTATCTCATATTCAAATATTCGTCAAGTAAATATAGATAATGTCGAATGTTTCGCTTACTCTTATCAACATTTTAGGTTATTTTAAAAATCGGCTCTATCGTAAACAAAAATTGATGTATTTTATTCCCTAAAAATGTATTTGTTAAATAGTTTAAAATAATATTAAAAAAATAATAGCTTGATCTCCTATAAAAAAGTGTCGGATCCAATTTCGACTCTCGAACGCGTGTTTTACACCTTGATCTAAATACTTGCGACATTGTGTACACATCGTGTAGTAAGTACGTTTTGTGCAGCATTACTATTTACTATATGTAATATAGTACTTTATTCAGTCGCTATGTTTAATTTATTTTTATTCGGACTTATTTGTCTCAGACCACGCAAAGGGTTGAGACCCGTGTTTATTTAATTAACATAAAACAGAGCTATTTGTGCAAACACTTGTACGGCTTTTTCTATGAGGTTGTGTTCATAATTCAAGCCAATATATGAGTAAAATATCATACAACTTCAAACTAATATCAACGAATCGTTTCAGAAAATAAAACCGTGTATATAATTAGCTGCATCTCTTTCCTTCAATAAATTTATTGACATTTAAAAAAGTTTATATTGAGTATTTTTTACGTCGTTTCTATTTTGAATGTGTCATAATGTAATTGTATTGAAAGGTCGTGTACGGATCTCTAAAAAAGAATATTTTTTATATATTATATTAAATTCTTATGAAACGAAATTGCGTAATAACATCGCCTAAATGTTTTAATGAGTAATACAAATCTCGCTAGTCCCTTTCACCATCACTACAGTCACTACAATAATATCAATGATTTTAGCCGCGTCAACGTTTAACGTTTCATATCGAGTTTACAGTTTACGTAACGTTAATTATAATTAATTTTATATATTCGATTAAATATAATAGAGCATGATGTCAATGTTAGTTTGATTTCAATTTAAGTAAAAGTTCTTTCAATGAGTGCACAATGATGTCGGTCGACTAGTGAGAATAACACACTTGCCTTTTACTAAACCATTGTTTTTGAATCTCGCTTATAAAATAACTTGTTCTGAATTACATGAACTGGTCGTTTTACTATACCTTTGTTATAAGATCGCTAATTAAACGCAAATAAGAATGAAACAATAGAAGTAAATAATATCTATTCAAATTTAGCAGTAGCTAATTTAAGTTTATATAATTTATAAGACGTATATTTAATAGTGTTATAGTTATAATTTCATAAGTAGAAGTAGAATACGGTTGTACCTTGTATTTTTATTACGCAAGGCGTTCACGTGAAGTGTTAGTGGTATTTAAGCGTACCTACATAGCTATATTATAAAGTATCGGCGGAACTTCTATCGGCCATTGGGTAACCGTTGGAAAGAGCTTCGTTACGTAGAGGTTTCGATACAACCTCGCGACGTAAGGCCGTGGTTGCAGTCACGTCGCCGGTGAGAGGCGCCCCTCCGCCGTCAGAAGGTCGCGAGCAGATATCGCGAGGAGAACGGCACTGGAATGAATCCTTAAGAGCACCGAGACACGCCCCGATACCGCCTCGAATAATTTAATGAATTACTAATAACGATTCGTCGATAGAAATATTTTCTAAATTTCTTTATTTTATATAACAATATTTCCATATTTCTGTTTGATTATTGAGTATAATTATCTTATATGTTGACGTTTTCATCCGTTGTTATCGTCAATATGAAAACTCATTACACGTTCAAGTGAACTGCGCGTGCGTTGGTAATCTAATCAGTAAAACATATAAAAGACAATTAACAGAGGCATAGTTCATTAACCGCAGTGGAAAATACTACTGAAAATATTGTTTCAAGCATTCAATAAGCATTACGTAGTGATTGTCAGTATTTTTGCCAACGCAGAAAATGCAACAGCGGTAATTATAATGTTCGATGAGCGTGAGCACATGCCGTTGTTTAGAAGCCCGTTAAAACTAAAGTCGATTTAAATATAGTCGTCGTTAAGCCGATGTTACATTAAACGCGATATATTTTTATATTATTATTATCTGTCTCAATAATAAATACAGACAAGACATAGAACCTCAGCGAAAATACATTGGCGTTAGAATTGTTCAGTGGCGGCATTATCCACGACTTGAATATTGTATTTTTTCACGTATGTTGGACATATAATTAAATGAATTGATGTTACCTCACCACTGCCAACGATTGCGACAAGACGGCCGCATCGTCCATTAGAAAGTCGGTGAATATGCAAATAGTATTGTAGAAACCTCACGAATAACTGGCCACTCACTTGCCTTTAAATGTGTCTGCGATGAAAGTGACGACTACCGTTAGTAATTGTTAGAACAAATTTCTTTTGCGGACGCTCTGCTAAATTTGCTAATTTTCGAACGTAATATCTGTTAATTATATTTTTTTGATTTAATAAATTCGTAGTAGATGTCTTTATAATCTGTATCGTAACGACTTGTTCAAACGGAACACGTTGTTTATCGAAGCGTCAGTTACTTTAACGTTTTACATTCATTTGTTTATTTATAAGAACGGCCCCTTTACGATTGTTCTTGCTAGCTACTGACTCGGTCAATATTAAATTTTTAACTCGATATAACGAGTCATAAGTAGATCGGTAATTACTAAGCAAATAAATTTAGGCATTATTCAAATTAATTTTACGTTCTCATAAATAAAATGATTATGGTAATACTGTAGTAAACTATATTGAGTAAATGTTATTGTTAATATATTAAGTACTTCTTCAAGCTTCTTTTTATTAGTTTGTGCTAGTTTTAAAGAGTTTAGATATGTCAAATAAAAAGGCTATCTAACCGTTGTGGAGTATCCGGAAGAATAGGAAAACGATAACTAAATAGTAAATTTCAATAAAGAATTTACCTTAGAAAGAGAAATCGTAAAATATCTGTATAATTATTATTGGTCAGACGTTTTTGTTTTTCTCATTGGACGTCGTTTATATACTTGTCTTGCAATAAACAACATCACTTTCATAATATTTATTGTCAACTGGTAGCTTATGTACCTATATATATAAAATAAGATAATAACAAGCCGGTAAGCAATTAACGTGGGGCCGATCACAGCCCAGCTGCGTGGATTTCCCGCTACGATGCGTGTTGAGAACTATTTATTATCGTTCGGTGCTGACGTACGCCACTATCAAAATAATTTATTTTATGCTCTCTGTCTTTGCGCATAAAGTCGAATTTCTGTCGTACGACCATTACCACCTCCACAACGTTACGTCAATAAGATACAACACGTTAACTAGCTCGACTGGGGCGTATGGCTGTTTCGTGTCCGGGTTGGTCGCTTAGAATCTATAACAACAAATCTTTTGAATCTTTGAAACTGATATTATATAGTCGTACTTGTCTACGAATACCTAGTCAACAAAACAACTTCGGAGCAGCAAAACAAGCCAACGCATAGATATTTTGTACTTATATCTCTTGTTCGAACGAACCGAACCGGTTCGGTCGGCCTCTCACTTCGCAACTCCGTATACCGCTTGCTGAGAAATTAGGTAAGCAACAAAAGCCTTGGTCGCTGCGCACGACGGACAGAATGCAATAAAGAAATCCTTAACATTAATTAACAATATCAGTCGCAATCTACAGGTAGTGAATGATGTAACAGTATGTTACCAAAGTAGTCAGCCAGTCGTTGTCCGGTTGAATAGGACTTTTAAAATGAATCGTTCAAACGGCATTCTAGTAATGCCTTGAAAAACGGATGATGAATTTCCTTGTGTTTTCCGGTCCAACCGAGGCGTAGACTCGAACGACCTTCGTTAAAAGACAAACAATGAAACTATACAACCTTGACATGGTACTATCTGCAACTGATGCATTGCACTCATTACCTACAAATGAATATCTAATCATATTATAACATTAATGAACTCTTCTTGAAATTCGTTACAAAAAAAAACAATACAATTAAACAATTGCTGAACTGGAGAAGCGTACAAATGTAGCGGGCGAGACGGCTGTAAACCGAATGCCGAAGTATTCCATCGCAACGCGCTCTTTATATCGGCTGAAGTCGCTACCGCAGAGAAAGCCGCGCCCCGCACTCCCCCGCGTTGCCCTCGCACTCGTCCCGTAGCGGGTTTTTTCCTCATCAGCTCTATAATTGTGTACAGTATATCTCACCTTGGGTTCATCAGTCGCGACATGCTTTCTGAACTTCTAACAAACGACACTGCTCTGTATTCAGCTTTTTGTTGAATACATTTTCATACGATATTAGATACAGCATATTGTATTAAACCATTACCATTACCAACAAGTACTTCGATTTTAGAAATTCTTGTTTGTGATAACAAAGCAGTTAAAGTTACCGATTTAAAAAAAATATATTTTCGCTTTTACTTTTGCCCGAAAATATACCGAAAAAAATCAATGTAGCGGCGTTGGGATTTCTCAGGTTATTGCTCCATTTGTGTCTGCATCACGACACAAGACGCAATTTTTAATGGGCTAATTGCTTGGCATGATGGCGTTGGCAGACGTCAGCCGCGATTCGCGACCTTACAGCGGTTCGGGGCCACGCATGTATGATGTAGGTGACGTGCCTTGTCCGGACGTTTTGAACTACTCTACCTTGTCATTATATACTGTGAGTGTGAAGAACGACAAACAAGAGCAACATAAATTTTAGTCAAATATAAGATTGACATTTTGACAAATATATTTTCACTTTCATTTTAAAATTCAAGCTCATTTTATACGATATACAAATGTAAGAATAATATTATATGTTATTCAACGTAACATCGCGCTATTTGCTGTTAAAACTAGCTATCAAGAGCAAAATGCTTATACGTAGGATCGAATTACAAATGCACATTACGTTCTCGTATAAATTCATAAAATATCGCGTGTACAGCGTCTACTTGGTGGCGAAACGGTACGTTGCGCTTAGTGGTTGCTTGTATGCTTGCGGAGCCGCGACGTTGCCATTCCAGGCGATGAAAGTCGTTACTCATTGCGAGCCCCCGCGCCATACTACGCACATACTTTCAACACCGAATCTTAGATTTTGTTTTCTATATAATACACCAATTAAACATCCACCATCCGCTACTCTGAGAATTTAAAATAAATAAATCTATCAATAGATATATTATTCGGCGCTCACTATCGTGTCATGATTTCAACGTGTAACTAACTGATTCAGATTGTATTCATAGAAGCCGGCTGCCAAAGTGCCGATGCGCGACAAGCATGTACATTCCACGAATAAAACTAATAGCAAAATTTTACCCACCGCGTATTATGTTACAACTACGACTTCAATCCGCCTTCTATTATTGTAGTTAGTGGTTTATATCAGCTTATCATGTTATTTAATCGAGAATCGTATTGAGATTGTTGTAATTTAAAATAAAAGTAGATATATATGTACACATTTAGTAAATACTTTGACAACGTGTTGAATGTTCCAATTGTAATTAAAAAGTATATTCTGGTTTAAAATTGAAAACGATTGGTTGATATAAAACGATATGAGTACCTACGATTATAGTAAAAGGTTTTTAAAAATTATAACTGAATATAAATTAAAGCCTTAGTTGCAAACTTTGTTTTGAAATACTATTTCTGATCAACACCATTATACATATTATATTACTACAATAAAGTTCCCGAAACGTATGATAAGTAGATTAACTCACGCAAATCACCAAACTAATGTTTTAGCGTAGGTAATAATTTTATTTTTATCTCTTAAGCTTAATAAAAATTAAATAATGTTAACGATAAATATTGCGGGATTGACACTCCTGTGCTTATCCATTAAGAACATAATCTACTTAAGTCAACGAAATAAAATGTATAACAAAAACTACCTTCCGGAATTAATTAAAAAGGTTATACAAAATTATCTCGTGCCCGTGACATCGATCACATACAATTTTAATCAATTTTCTATTTTAAATTATCGATTAATATTATACAATAGTTGATAAATATCGAATCAATAACGATTCTTAATGAATTAAACAACGGCGAAGTTATTATATTTAATTTTTATTTATTATTTATTTTCAGAAAATCTCCATTCCGGCTCCTTCCAGTGGCAATGGATCATCGGGCGAATCCACGTTTCACTTCAGTATCAATAGCAATGCAGAAATGGAGGGTCCACAGGTGAGAACTAATGCGAAATAAATTTAACAAACCTTCCATTGTAAAAGATAAAATATTCATAAAATATATAAATCTACCATTCACTTAAAAAAAAAAACGTGATATTATAATCTGCGAGAATTAGAATAATATCTGATATGAGGTAAACGTCATAGATGTATTTTTTTTATTAATTTATCGTTTGATAATAATTAGTGCAAGGTTTTATTACATTTGTCTTAAATCTGAATGCATGATGGAGATTGAATGAAACTTTTCTTAACTTTCTAACGTGCGTCGTATCGAGTTTAATCGCGCCTTGGTTTCTTTTCCGGTCTCTAAACAGCCCAAAAGTATGTACTTTGTATCTATTGGATTTATCAAAGTAATAATGTTGAATGAAATACGATTAAAACATTTCTCATTTATGTTCATGATTCCCTTATTTCTTACATTTTTAAACAGCCATGATTGAATATTATAATTCTTTCTTAGGATGTTATCCATAACATATTTATATCCATATAAACAGTATGATACATGATAAAACGATTCCTGAAAAATTAAGTGATTGAAATATATTCGTATTTTATCAATATATTTATTTATCATCAGTAATGTTTAAGATACTGTAACTTTTCGTAAAATCGTAATGCTTGTGCCGTAGAAGTGTTTCTGATATGATTGCTATCTACCAAAGGTCAATTTCTTGCTGACTTTATATACATATATTATCAATTTGTTTATACTCGACAAGCGTTAAATGTAACATCAAGCAATGTATTGTTTACTTTCCCATTATAACCTTGTATCAAAGTCGAGTGCGCTTGAGGATTTTCCTCGCAACCAAACACTCGGCTGATATTCAACAAATTATAACAATTAATTATAGAACTTAACACCGATAAGGTGTGCCCGTTTCGATTTGTAGGTCGCTGAGCGGTCGCTGCCATAAGTTGTCACAGACGAATTCGACATAGTAACTATTGCATGCCCTCACAACCGTGCGCTTGAATATTTTGATTACGAACTGATTTAAAACTATTGACTCCTTTATTTGTTTAGCGACCAACATTGAGCGATAAACGTCGACTCAACAAATTATCACACTCAGTAATAATACTAAATTATTTCATCTTGAAATATATTATAATTCAGTGTATAAATTTAAGGCTACAGTTGAAATACTTGAGTCTTCGCGATAATGATTAGTCGCCACAAGGTTAATAATAATAATATGCGTTTTTAATACGTAGTGATAGAAATATATTTTTGAACAAGTTTTTCAACGAGATTGTGCACGTAGGAAGCAATTATATCAAATGTCTCGTTTAAATTAGTCATTAGGTAGGATATTTATAAATATAAAATTACCTTTTTTAAAACATATTATTGGCTTGTATATATTTTATTCTTAATTATTACTAGTTTTGTGTTAATTTGGTTTTCTTATATGGTCTTTATATGTATATTATAAATCTTCCTCACATTATCATTTTGTTTTAAATAATTAAAATTGATCCCGTGGCATTTAGAAACGAATCGAAAATTGTGACAAACATACAGCTCAGATTTATGCCCAGCGGCCTACAAGGCTCCGGCCTAGGGGCCCAGCCAAAAGTAATATAGTATAATTTTACTCTAACCGCTTCTGAATGGGTCTGAAATGTCAAAATGTCTAGGGGCCTTGGATCTCTCAAGTTCGGCCAGAGTTTACAGAAACTTAAAGCTACTGTGTGTGTAAAAAATAAACAAAGAAATAGAAATTAATAATAACTGAACAGAATACAAAGGAAGGGAACAATAACCTCGTGATAACATTTTAATTTACTAATTTTGATTACTTGTTTAATTATCACTTGTTGGATAACCAATAGTGTTACTAGGGACTCCATATGATCTAACATTTAATAATGAAAATTGCATTTTTTAGGGTTCGTTCGAGTGCGTCAGGGGTGGGGGCGCGAGGCGCCTGGAGTCGTGCGGGCCGCTGCCGCGGAGGATGCGAGTGCAAGCCAACGACGACTCGTACGAGGCGACCAAGGACCGGATGTCCAGGACTATCGCCGCGGAGCAGAGCAAATGGTTTGTCTTTTGGACATTGTAATAAAGCTAGTCTGTCTAATTTGAATATAAATACAGCATTTGGGTTAAAAGGTTTCCTCATAATACATAAACAACTAAAAACGCAATTACATTATATTATAAAGTGCATTTTAGAATTTGTAATCGTATTTGAAATAATCTTATTTTATTGCTATAGATTTTAAAAACAATATTGTACGTTTCAGCACCCGCGTCATTAAACCTAACCAAACGGATATAGGTCGACGTGTTAAAGTGCGCTCAACACATCCTGCGTACTCAAATGGGCCTGCGGCTCAGTTGGCCGAGCGGCTCGAAAGGGCCGAAAGACCAGAGAGACCCGAAAGACCCGAACGGCCGGAGAGGCCCGAGAGGCCGGAACGACCGGAACGGCCTGAGCGGCAAGAACGGCCTGAACGAGCGGAAAGACCCGAGAGACAAGAGCGGCCGGAACGGCCTGAGAGACCCGAACGGCAAGAACGGCCAGAGCGACCTGAACGGCAAGAACGACCCGAGCGACCAGAAAGAGCTGAGCGTCCCGAACGGTCAGAAAGACCTGAACGGATGGAGCGTGTAGAAAGGCCGCCGGTCGCACCACCTGCGAGTCGCCCGCAACCCACTGCGCCCACGCACCCACACCCCCAGCCCCAGCAGCACTCGCAACCACACCCCCATCAGCCGCAACGGCCTCCCCCAAACCCAGACCTTACTAGGCGACCCTTAAAGTAAGTATAACTTAATATAATTGTTGTATATCGGCTATATATGCCAGAAATTCGATTATCATTTCAAATATTCTAACATTTTGTGTTCGTATAGTTCATTAAAATATTCGTAAAGTATCATTAACAAATGAAAATCAACATTAGGCACGTAAACTTTAAATGTTCAGAAAAAATTAAATTTCAATATTGATTGTTTATAATTAATCAAAGTATCGTGTTCCAAGTTATCAGTTTTATAAACGTTTAAGTATATAAATTAACGTGTACCGTTATAATTGGCTAATTAGTGATTGCTTTATTGTCTTACAAAATATATGTAGAACTTGCAGTGACCGACGTTTGTTCCTCGAGACATTAGTTAATTAATTATGTTAATAACATATTTTTGGGAATTCTATTAAAAATAGCCAAAATGTTAACCATAGGCCTAAGCCTATGAGCCTGAAGCCTAAGCTTCTATGCCATACTAGCACATACATTTATCATATTACAGCTTATTATAATATAAGAGAAATAATTATTATAAGAGTACGACGCGTGTGAATTATGTAAACATTGATCAAAATTTATTTAGACACGTCTGAAATTTATTAATGATAAAAAAATATATCCTTATCGTTATGTGATAAAGTGCGGTTGTTTTATACGAAATGTGGTTTTATAAATATATTGACAGGACACAAATGAATAATAATAAATACCCTTAAATACAAAGAAACTATTTTTTATAGTTTTTATATACACTTTTAAATCACTAAATATGATTATCAAAGGGTAGGTAACACAGAAATTCAATTCAATTCAATTAATTGGATTTTAATATATTTTTTTAACATTTTGATGTGAATGAGGTCTCACTTTCTATTATTGGTTTTGTAATACAAGCCTAACTTAACATGGCGATTAGTGCTTGCGACGGCTGACTCATGCCCCGCCAAGGTTGTGTACAAATTATTATTAAGCTAAAACAACTCAAGGCAATTCAGAACTCGTGATTTCTATACATCGGTGTTTTATTCATTACTCGCCGAATGAATTCATGTTATCAGATAAAAAAATAAATTATGCTAAAATTAGTGACGATTGTTTTCATAGTTTATTTTTGCTTCAAATAATATTTACTTTAAGTTTTTAAAGAATGAAAAATGTCTACAAGTTTTTTTATTATTTGCGCTTAACTTTGCTTTGAGTTTTTTTCGTATTTTGTCGTAAACATTTTATAAACGTCGGCCCGATGTTTTTGTAAATTAATCTGTTAGAAGAGAAACTTGTACTGATGGATAAAAATAAGTAATAAAGTTGCGCCATCTCTTAAATAACTTTTTTGTTACTACTATAATACGCCAAGCTGATCTATTGGAACAACAGAAAATAAAAGCTTTAAATTTTATATCTTAAATTGTTTTACGCGTTTAGAATAGAATAAATCAACGGTTCGAATATTAACGAAACATATTTTCCTTTTCAGAGAAAGACTTATACAATTATTAGCACTGAAACCCTTCAAGAAGCCCGAACTATATGCGAGACTCATGAGTGGTAAGCTTATATTCATGTAATGAAATCCGTGCATGTAATAATATTGAACTCGCGTAACGTATGAGTTACCTTGCAGAGGGCCTCAAAGAAAAGGAACGTGGTATGGTGAACAAGATCCTGCCGGAGATCGGCACGCTCAAGGACAACTGTTACCACTTACGTAGGCACGTATGGAACGATGTTAACGAGGATTGGCCATTCTACACGGAGGAAGAAAAACGTTTGCTCAAGAGGTATGGTCGAGTTTGAAACGTTACAAGTTTCCAATGTATTGTATTTAACAAGTGAATTATTTAAAAATTAAGTAAATAACAGTCCGTATATTTTCGACTGATCTGGTCTCGGTGAGGTTTGCAGGTGGTTATACACATGGCAGACTTTAAAGCGACACGTCGCCGGCTTACGGCGATGTTTCCTTGAATTGTGAGCACGAGTTTACTGCGTCCCCTCAGCTCGTCCTAATATGTCGTTTGCCCGCAGGCGGAAACCTCAAAATCTAACACCGCCGCTAAGCAGCGACTCTGCGAACTCGCTGTCGCCGCGCGCGTCGCCCGGCGCCAGCAAGCGCGCGTGCGCCGTGGCGGACGACGCGCCCGCCGCCGTCAAGAAGCAGCGCATCTCGCACTACCGCCGGCCCTCGCCGCCCTCCTCCGGGTACGCCACCACCTCCTCCGGCGAGCGCCACGCCTCCGACAACGAGGACGAGCGCACCACGGGTGAGTGCCGTGTGGCTGCGGTAGAATAGAACAGTGTTTCCCCATCTCAAAAGTCGTGGATCCCTATGCACGACTCAGCCCTCCGAGTTAGGAGTAATTTTTAAAGGCATCCATCAACGGATCTCGTGAGCGCCATAGCGACCAGGGGAAAAATCTACTAACACATTGTCAGTTTATCGCAATCGAAGTTTAACGTAGTCGCTGCTATTTAACCGTTTTCCCATTCTATCGAAGTTGAATCCGAAAAGAATAGAGAATGTATCGTAATTAGAAATTAGTTGAATTTTACCACGTGCGTAACGGGCAATCAGCGAACCGAAAAGATTTCTGTGCAAAATCCTTTCCAAATTAATAAATGAGACAAAAACAAGGAAATATTGACGCTGTCGCCATGCGTGAACAATTTAGACACGTTTACAATTTAGATACGTTTACTTATAAATAACTTTGTTGGTAGTGCAATGAGCAAATATGAATTCACTCGAAGCTAAGTAAAATAGGAACATCTTTCACAATAAATTACTCACACCATTATTATAAAACTAAAGCAGCGTTATTATTTATCTTTATTAATTTATGAGTTATGTATTTAAGATACGTTTTTTATCATCTTACTTTGTTTTATTTGTATCAAAACGTTTCCGTCAAAAATGTATAAAGTTTATCGTAATTATATCTTTAACCGCTCATTTCCGCTATTGCGACCACATCCTCCGAATTCGTAATCTTTAATTAAAAACAAAACAAAAAAATACAATTAGAAGGCAAATTAATGTTACCAAATAAAAAAAAATATCAAAGCGAAATATGAATATGACTCAATTCGCATATTACATAACGACTTTCATACTCCATTGCTTAAAAATATTGATTGATTTATTTGCATATTGCAATTTTGTAGCGCCGTCGAACTTTGCAAAGTTAATTACGTAACAAATTATGCATCGAAATATATATATTTTTTATTAATTTAATTATAAACATAAAGCAATATATATCGTACGATTTACTTATCTTAATGTTGATTTCATTAAATCGTTTTAGATTAAAATTTCCAATTGATACAGTAATAAGATAAAAACACAATATATTCTAAACATAATCTTTGTATATTTTTATTTATGTATAAATAATATGCGCGGATACGTTTTAATTCTTAATACCTAGTCCAAAAAATCGATTGTTTTCATTTACAAAAACAAAAAAAAAACCTTCGTATAACTCGACCGAATAAAAATCATTGTTACTTAGAACCTTGGAATAGAAACTAAATATATATGTATATAATGTATTATGTTTTATTTCAAACGATAGTATTATATTAAAATTAGATCAATGCTGTCATGTCGCAATTTGCACATAAATGGACGTGTTTACAATACGCGATAGATAACACGGTGTTACGTCGGATTTAGCGTTAATTTGTTATTGACTTTGTTCCATACATTAGCCTGATATATTTCATATTTGTATAATTATGTACAATCAACATTAAATGCCACGCATAGGATATTAATTTACATTTCAATTGTATCAATTATATAATAATGTTATATAAGAATTTAATTTACTTATTTCGATTTTTTTATTAAATAAAGATTAATTTAACCTAATAATATATAGCCGTAAATATTTTTTTTAAGTAATGTAAAGCTGCGTTATTTTCCTAAGGGAGATATTTGGATCATGTCTGTGTTTAGAAAGGTTGGAGATAATTCCAATGTGGGTTGTGTTTGTGCAGACTGGGTCCTCTAGTCTCTTGATGAATGTCTATGATATATTTTGTACTAGAACATATTTAAACTCAATGTTAATGCTAACGTGATTAATGTGTTCGTAATTAATATAATGTTGGTCTCCCGGCAAAAGTTGCTAGTTATTTGTTCTATGTATATCTTATTTTTTTATTTTTACAAGTACTTAATTGCCATCTACCGGCAACGTCTGTTGAATGCGATAAACTCAAAAACTATCCTATGTCATGTCATGTCATAAGGTTTACGCCAATATATGGAGTGATTCATGAACAAGATCTCCTCTACTTCTAATCATAGCTGTACTGGCGTTCACCGCGTAAATCATTTGAGTTATAAATACGTTATGAGCGTTTTAATGTAGACCCTTATTCTAGTATAAAATAATTAAGTTTATATTACTTTGTTAGGCATTAGCTTCCTCTCCTGGAATCGAAGCTTTTTTTCCAACTTATGTTGTTCCCTCGCGTTGTCTTCGGTCATCAGCAATCTCTAGTGTGAATTAAATCATTGTAATAAACCATGAATATTGTTAACATATTGAATGTTTCTTTGCTTTCAGTTAAAAAGGACAACGGTTATACTCTCAACTTTACAACCGTCAAGGATCTCTGTCCCAGTCCTGTGAAGACGAATGGCTTTAGTAGAAGTAGTCCTCCCGTAGAGCAAACTAGTATCACAGGTATAATATTATATACATTTTAAATATCAAATATCATCTAATATTTAGCTGAAGCTAAGCTGCATGTTGTATGTAATGTAGTCTCAAGAAATACAAGTAATATCTTAAAAAGTATTATCAGATTGAAGAATATATTCTATACTAACAAAGTTACGTTATTAGCAAAAATAGTATAAAATATTAATGATTTTTTTTTCTTTCTTTACAGTAAAAGACATCACAAATACGGAACCTTTAGAAAATACAGCTTTAACGTCTGTGCCTGAAGAAAACATGACTGATTTGGTAGATATTGAAAGGTGAGTATTTACAACATTGTGGAAGCTACAGATCATATTTCATATAATAAGTATACCCAATCTAGTTGTTTGTACATACGTCCCAACGAATTAAGGGTAAACAAGTAACAGTAACAGCCTGTTAATAACCGACTGCTGGACTAAGGCCTCCTGTTTGAGGAGAAGGTTTCGAGCTTATTTCACCGTCCTGCTCCAATGCGGGTTGGTAGAAAACACATGTGGCAGAATTTTAATGAAATTAGACACATGCTGGTTTTCTCACGATGTTTTCCTTCACCGTCGAGCACGAGATGAATAATAAACACAAATTAAACACACGAAAATTCATTGATGCTTGCCCGTGGTTTTGAACCCACGATCATCGGTTAAGATTCACTCGTTATGACCACTAGGTCATCTCGGCTATAAGCAAGTCATAAAAGGTATTAATTAGCACAATAATAAACAAGGATGCTTAAATTGAATCGTGTGAGACGTATATTAATATGGAAGTGCGCGTCCGTTGCAGACAATATCCGCCAATAACGAGCTCGAGCACGCGGCGCGCGTACAAGAACGAGTTCGCGACGCTGTACACCGAGTACCAGTCGCTGTACGAACGCGTCGCACAGGTCGCCGCGCTCTTCACGCAGCTCGAGCACCAGCTCAAGTGCGCCGAGCCCAAGTCGCCGCAGCACCGGGTCAGTCGCACGCACGCACTCGCACGCACTCGCACACACTCGCACACACATAGTCTACAATCAAAATATACTCAGTAGGCTTACACAAGCAATTACGAATCAATATTTTAAAGCATTACATTAAACGTAAAGCTGCCACCGGTTCAGAACATAGATGCTACCGGTAAGAAACTTAGTATTTACACTTTTCTACTCATTTCAATTACAAAGAAATACTTTCAAAACATTTAATCATTGTTGTCATCAAGTGATGACTGATAAATGTAAATCACTTTGTTTTTTTTGTGCATTACTACCAATACGGTTGAATTATTAATTTTCGCTACATTGTGTGACTCATTCTCTTTTTTATAACATTTTTGTTTAAGTTTTCCTTAACATTTTCGAGACTTAAAAGAAAAATAATTAAATATTTTTTCATTAGACATACGTACTATTCATTGAAACAATACATTAGTAATCAGGCCTTACTTATAAACATTGCTTAGTGACTGTTTAGTTAAACGCTGATTCATCTCTTTCTATCACTAGTGATTTGAAATTCGAAAGAAGAAGACAGCATTGTCAAACAAATCACTCCGCTAAACGTTTATAAGTAGTCTAATACAGAATTATAATTTAAAAATAACTGTACTCTCTCCCTTCGAATGACAATCTCGTATGCCTCGTAAAAAGCAAGGCCAACTCCTCGCGTCTCTTAAAAGGTTAGCGGCTAGCTCGATTCAAGGTCTTATGAATAAACTAAATAAGTACCTATACATTTTTATTATATTATTATATATATTATTGTTGTAAAGCAGTATTGATTTAATAATTGCAACGGATTTTTGATTTTCTTATTGAAAATATATTTTAATTCGTTCTCAAGACCTTTCGTTTTTAAGACTTGGATCTTGATTCAAATAATTATAGATTTAAGAGTGCATTTATCAGTTATTGTGACTAATTGACCTTCAATTAAAGACCAATACAAGTATAATCAACTCTCGGTAGCAATCAGATATTATTTTTAAAGTATTCAGTATGTAATTCCCATTTGGATTTTTTAAACAAAGATATATTTATTAAATAAAAAAATAAGATATTTAGATCGTTGCTTTTCTTTCAATTTTTATAAAATGCAGTACAGTAACGCAATTTCTTATACGAGTTCCAAATTTGAAACTTACTAATATTATAAATGCCAAAGTGAGTATATTTGTTTGCTTATGCGTTCACGTCTTAAGTAATCAGTCGATCACCATGACATTTCGTATACATTTTGTTAGGGATCTCGAAAAGGACATAAGGTACCTTAACGCCTGACTACATCTCCCCCCCCCCCCCCAATAACACGCGGCGAAAGTTACTTTTAATAATAAAATAAATCTTAATATTTAATAATTTCTGTACATCTCATTATCGTTGACGTCACAGTCGCTTGAAAGTATTCATTCTCAAGGTTAAGGGTGCACTGAACTTGTACGCCTAATAAATTGTATAAGTACTTTGTTAACTTGTTTGAAATATTTTCCAATCATAAGTTTTTGAGTAACAAATATACATTTAAATTGATTGTAATATTATAGTGGTAATTGATTATTAAATAAAATTTGATTTCTCTCTATGTCAACTAAATAATTGATTTAAAAACTCAAAATGTAATTGTTTCGACGGATCAAAACAACTATTACACAATTTTTTGTTCACGCAGAATTATTTGTGACACACTTAATATTTGTTTTTATCTCGTTTTCGACTTTACCAAAATTTCTTTTTTCTTTATTTCTACAGTTTAAATAAAATACCCATCGAGTTGAAGGAAGTCAACTTCACCATTAATTTATTCTTTATAGAGTGGTGCTACCCATCTGTAAGTTTGTAATGTTGTATTACCGTGTCCGCAGAGCATAGAGCAGCGCATAGTGGAGGAGTACCAGCGCATGCGCAATGACGTGGCGTACCAACGGGACAGGCGGCGCGTTAACTACCTGCATCGGAAACTCAACCACATCAAACGGATGGTGCACCAATACGACCAACTGGTGAGAATGGACTTACATACATACGCTTAAATATATTTAGTATGTTAGAGGTAACCGAGTCAAACGTTGATCGATAGAATAGATCTAATTATCACTGTCTTAAATATATTTTTTTATTAAATATAAGCGTTAGTTAAATTTGTTTTACCCAAAAAAGTAAGAAAGGGTATAGCGAGTACACTTGTGCTTGCCGCACACACTGGTGCACTATTATCCTGTAGCTAGCAATATATTTTTACGTCCGTCAGGTTATTAGTTTAGTAATTGTCTACACCAGGACTGAAATAAATATAAGTTTAACACAGAAAACCAACGTTAAAATTTTAACGTTTATAAAAAAAATTAACAATGTGACTCGGTTGACTTGCCGTCTAGAATTTTCGTAATACGTCAAAATATTCCGAAACAAAAAATAAAGAAACATATTATTCTAGATTTTACATAATTAGAAAGTTACCAGTAGAAATCAAGTGCGCGCGCTTAAAAAAACGAGAACATTATATAATTACCATTAAATAAGTAGTACGTTATTGCAACTTTGAAAACGTTTTATTTCTATTATATCTATATATTTTTATTTATTGCATTAAATGAAATATTAACAAAAAGATAATTTAATAAATGAGTGGAAAAGTTCAAATTTGAAAGAAAACCCATCTATCAAAGCTGAACTGTCGTTCATTTGAATTAAAAATTTTCAAGTCTGTAACACGCTTAAAGGATTACCGATATAAACCAGTAAGTATTCGTCGAACCCAAAAGGATGCAAAGTCCACAATATGATCGTATGATTAATACATTTTCATATTATTATCATACATTCTGTATGATTGTAATTGAGCTGAAGTCCGAAGTATGTTTACATAATAAAATGATGTCAATGTATTACCTAAAATTATATTGTTTCAATATGAACTTTGCATGCTTTCTTGTATTGAATATTCATTTTGAATATTCCATTGAATGGAAAAGGTGTTAAACATAAGCGAACCAAATACCTTTTTTAATTTGTATGCAATCTGCAAGTGTGAAATAAAATAGTTTTAGACCCTAATGAATTTTATAGAATAGAAATAGATAATAAGTCCGTTCGTGGGACGTTACCCTGTTAATGCCTTATGCTGAATACATTAGTTTTGTTAATAAATAGCGGCTATCCTCATAAATTTTATTTAAACAATGCTGCGCCTTCTTCTTTCGATTGTCAAATCAACAATGAGCATGACAGAAAGAGCGACGTCAGCGTTTGGCTAAACATCTTGATAGCGGGTTTGTGTGTCCGTTGCAGCGCAACCTGAAGCCGGAGCGCGTGTCGGCGGCCAGCACGACGCAGGCGTACTGACCCGCGCGCGGCCTCTAGTACCGCCGCGCACTGCCGTCCGCGCGCGCCGCGGGCCGCGCGCGCCTTGCGGGCCGGACGGGCAGTGCGAGCCGGACGTGCAGTGCGAGCCGGACCTTCAGTGCAATCCGGACGTTCAGTGCGAGCCAAATTGCAGTATTGTAAATGTGTGTATTTTTTAAAACGAAGGTTAGCCTTAAGATTTCTGTTATCGAGATTCCTATTGATGCCTTATTCGATCTGAACTCGAACGTACCAGTCGACTGTGAGATATGTCTTTAGATGTTATATATTATACGGATCGGACGACCGAAGTTTTATATGTGAGAGATGTATTGTACACACATAAGCGTTCTGACAATTTGGTAATGTAAGTATTGTTGTTTGGTCAAATATATTTAGTTAAAATTGTTATATTGCAGCTGAATGTTTTTAATTTTACGGTTCTTCCATTATTTTATATAAAAAAGGAAACGATTGATATGAAATGACGAATCGAGACACCGAGGGGAGGTATAGATCTTTGACTTACCGGATATGAGGGCCCATATTGAATTATAAGGAAACATTTATAAACCTAGCTAATTATATTATTACATATTTTCGGACATTAACTGTATTTAATGTATATCAAACTTTATTTTTTTACCAATGCCTTGTGTGTTTCTGCTTTAGTTACTTTCTCCTTCGGACAGAGAATTTCATGTTAATAAGATTATTGATTGAAGCAGAAATATACAAAATAAGGTTAATAATATTGTACCATAATGTTATTTGCTATTGTTAGTAGTAAAGGATCTTGACGATTACGAGCGACGGTTCAAAGTTGTATAGGTCCTTGACTTTGTTTTTTATCAATTGGTTTTTATAGTGTAAATAACTCAAAACTTATATATTTTAATAACAAATAAGTACATAATAGTCCAATAGTAGATGATTGTTCGTCCACATTTTATTCCACACGAAAAATATTGCCGTCTGATGTTATTGTTGTCCAAATGAATTTCGCTTATAAAGTTGCCAACGTCGTTGACCCTCGATATCGTTTCGTTTTTAAATCGCCTTTAAAAGGATGGATCGATTGTGAATCACTGCAATTTTAATGTCAATTTAAAGGACTTTTGCCCTTTAAAAATTCTAAAAAAAAAAAAACACTGTCGATTATATTTTAGACGCGATTACGTCCCTCTTGCTTCTAAACAATCCATCCATTTTTTAATGTTGGACGTTCATTTTGTACGCGTCTTGCCCAGCTTGCATGTTGTATATAGTAACATATAGAAAGATATATCATGTTCTTGTTAAATTTTACTATGGGTAGTGTAATATTTTCAGTTTTTTTTTTCTCGTCTTTATTAATAATATAATTACACATATTATTATTATTATTATATTAATATTTGTTCAATTGTTTTGACTCGGTCGTGTCACTGACGTGTATAAAAGATCTTATAAATATCTCAATGGCTTTAAATAAATCACTCATTGATGTCACAAAGTAAACTCAAACGAGATGGACGATTAGTATTAAAGGATGAGCGGAATTGACACGACCGAGATTGAATACGTAAATGTGGTCATAGTTTTTGCCAAAATTATAAATACATTTTATATTTAATTAGTTTTTAATTGCTAAAAAAACGTCTCGAGTTAGCAACAACCGGCCAGTGTTGAACATCCACTAGAAATAAGGAAATATTCTGGTCCTCTTCAGAATAACCCTCCAAATCACAATAAAAAAAATGTAGTTATTTTGTAGTCTGCTTTGGGATTTTTTGACGTATGGAGCATTTTTTTACTTTTCATTATGATTTTAAACCTTCGTCCTTAAAATTAAATAAAAAAAAAAATTTAATGTCAATGAATTTAAATGATTATTAGCTGTTACATAATTATCAAAATTTTGTTTTAACAATTAGTTCAAATGAAACACATTAATTTATTTTTATTTTCGAATTAAAGCTCCGTCTTAAACCCAATGTAAGAAAAGCCGTCTTTCGTATTTTGTCCTAAAACTAACGTCCATATTTTTGAAAATGATTTAGCGTTAAGTAATTCTGATTTATTCAATGAAAGGTAACTACTTTTTCGTGAGTCCACTATAGTCCGAAACGGAATGATCAATTTGCTGCAAATTCATCGTATTATTGAAAACGTTTAATACAAATACAAATGTGGTCGAAGCCTTATTATAAACAAATTTACGTAAAACACCGATGATATCATCATTATTTAAATTTTTCAATTGTCCAAGTAAATCTTTAAGAAAACCATTAGTAATAAATTAAATAATATCGTTTATAAACTGACTACACTTTCAACAGAATTGACTAAATGCAGTTTCATATCAAAATAACATCATTTTTATTGTAAAATTGTTTTCATATAATGTATATAACGACTTATTTGTTATGGATTCGTATTCAAATATATATTTTCTAATATATAAATACTAGCTTAATAAATTGATGTAAGGTTTACGAAACCTTGTTAATCGATGGTGTTGTTTCAGTTCATTTCTGTCAATTACTATATAAAACGGCGTTGCTCTTTCATTATTTTGTTTTTGTCTAAACGAATACAGTCAATTGTTTTGTACGTAACGACACAATATCAACGTGGTGTCGGCTAATCGGTCAATTCGTATGCAAGTGCCCTTTGTTTGCTCACACGGTTAATTTATCACTTTACTCATTAAAATGCTCAATATTATGGTCATGATATTAGATAATTTAACTTCGCTTCTGAATCTTTATTTATTAATTTTCACTATTTATTGTTTTTAATTATTTTAGTTTTTTTCACTCGAAATTTTTTCTACGTGTCATTGAATCTTATCATGCCATTTATCGGTTTTGACGTGTTGAATAACAACGTGAAACTACTTGCCCGTCTTGTGTTAACGTCTCGAACATTCACGATCATCAAAAAGAAAACATTATCTATTTAAAATAGGAAACTCAAAACAATTCGATTTTGAACATCTTTTTTAATAACATGTTTTACGGCTCTGGATACAAGTCCTTTGCGGCTTTAAAGTTAACAATATGTATCATTTTTTAAACAAAACCGTTAAAAAGTTATCGTTACCAGTAGTTTAAGCAACGATTGTTTTATTATAATATATAAATACTGTAAAATATTATAAATCATTTGTTTCCTCGAGAGTTGGTAATATCCTTGTGTTTGAAACGAAACTGTTATGATTAAAGTGGACATTGTGAATATGCATTCCATTCACCTCGAGTTTTTGTTTAGCACTGTTCATTGATGCACTTACTTATTGATTTTCTAAATAATTACTACTCATTCATAAACAATCGTCTTGATATATTATTATATATTCTAAATAGATGTGTAAGAATACAGACTAATGGCGTTTGCCGTGTGATCTATGATATATAAGAGTGCATCAATTATATAATACTACGTTAACATTCAGCACACTGTCGCGTTAGGCAGCGGGGAGGTGGGCAATGCGAGAATGTAAACACTCATTGCGTTCGACGCTCAAACATAATGTTCATCAGCGAGCTAATTGCGGATGTGGCCTGAACGTAAACGTGGTATTGCATACAATGTGCAGACCACTATAAAGATTAAATAAATTTTATATAGAAAGATGATATATCCCTTTCTAATTTAAACGATATCTAAAATACTGTCACAAAGGGAGTTATAAAAAAAAATGTCAAACGTTGCTCGATTGTTACCGAATAAGTTATTACAAGGTTGGACATAAATATTTGTATTTTGTCATGTTTATACGAGTGATAATATCTCAATATAATATCATAGCCCATTGTACAGAGTAGGCGATTATATATAGAGTCTAGTAACGTCAAACTTTTCTTAAATCCTAGTTAGTGATATATTTGTAATACTAATTCCCAAATGTATATTGATATTTGATACACGACAAACGCGTCACGATATTTGTTTCGCGTTATAACAATTTGCCTTAAATTTATTTCAATTAAGTAGGTCGCGAGTCAATCAGGTTGTGTTAACCCCATTAGTAATCATAACAATGAATTTTTGGCCTATTTAATTCATATATTTATTATATTATACATATATATGTAATATATTGAAATCGTTTTCGCGTTTTTCATGTGTCAAATATAAAAAAGTTATACTTAACATAGCTGATATTATAGCGGCTTAAGGCGGGCGTTACGTGAAGGTCCTTACCTTACATATTTTTTTTAGATGTAGATGTTTGAGTTTGCGTATTCTGATCAAACGTTATTGTAAATTTGCTGTACATTAATGAAAAAAAAAATGGCCGCGGTCGCGCTTAGGGCCCGACGGCGATCTCGCAAGACTGTCGATTTACCGAACAACTTAAATACTATGTATTATGTCAATGTAAATAAAGTACGAATTAGACATTAGACGCGTTAAGGAATGTAATCGTAGTGTTTTTATTTTTATGAATCGCGAATTGTATAGGACGGGAAAGTAAATGAATATATATATAGGCGAAGTGTTAGTGTGTCGGTACGGGCCAAAGGCTCGGCGGCGGCCGAAACGATGCTGCGATATTCCTTGTGCCCCTCGAAATATCAGTGCATTATATATGAGTCAAGATGTATAGACGATGCGGTAGTGTTATTGTGTATAGAGGTGTTTATACAAGCTCGAGTCAGGCGGAGGAGAACGATTCTTGCCAGCCGGTTCGAGCGAACGACGACTAGCTATGAATCCTGACATCGGCTCACGTTAATTAGCTTTTAAATATTTCATCAAAATATAAAATACACAAAAAAAAATGGATATAAATTTCTCGACCAAGTGCTGGTTGTTTTTAAATTATTAAAATGTAAAAAAAATTAGATTATAAACAAAGTATAGGTACAATTTATGAATTATACTTTTCTTTTCGGCATTTCGTGTATCAGTGGAAGGGACTTAGCTTATTTGCTACTCAGAAATCGACTATATTATTGTATACAGTTGTTTTAAGTTAAGAGCATTCATCGAAGCACTCGTTGAAGCAACCTTTGTGTTGAATGTTCCTTTTGTGATTTCTTTTGCTCACGTTCTCTTCCATTGCTTATATTTTTGTTTCGCCAACTGTCTAATTGTATAATATGATTTTGTTAAGGCAGGGTAATGCAGAAATGAGAAGAGGTACTTTTTTATTTTAAAAATAGAATGAGAATTTGTTTGAATGTTTCAATTGAGTTGATTTAATCCATTCAATGGAATTTGTATTGTTATGAAAGGAGCAAGAGTTTGTTGTTTTTTTTTTTTATTAAGTCATTTTCGATTTCGATGATTAATGAGGCAGCGATTAGTTAATTACAATTGTCAAGTTACCACACAAACAATAGTCAGGTGTAAGCTCTCTTTGGCGTTGTCTATCGTATTCCCTACGACTAAAAGCACAGAGCCAATATAGTCCCATGTGGAAGATCAGACTCAATTTTACATCACACATTACATGAGCTGAAGAGAGATTGTGAAGAGTATTGTTATAAAAGGTACCTATTCAAAATCTGGATAAACAGACTAACTTATCCTTAGTTCGGATAGTGTTGCTGCAATATGCATTTATGCCATCTTCGTTTGAATTATGGGATCAGTGCCAAAACTTTCTCCTTCTTGTTTAGCTCAAAAATATGCAATTGTTAGCATGCTTGATGTAACAGCTGAGTTAATTGTTTAGTTAGTCTGCCATTTTGTGAATATTTTGTTTTGATAGTAATATGTAAATCTTTTATAATATATTTGTTTACAATAAATAAATGACAACATTATAAATAAATGAAATTGTATTTTCCATTTAAACTGAAGAAAAAAATATAAAAAGAATAATATGCAATGATATTGGATGTTTTATTTTTCTCCTTTTAATATATATAGAAAGAGGCCCAGGATTATATTCTAAAGATTAAAAAAGTTTTTTTTTCTATTTTGCTCAATATTTATAGAGGTTTGATTGATTGATTTGAGTTAACGATTATTCAAAGATTTAGTGACAAACAACTGTAGTCTTAGAAAAATGGACCTTAAAAACATATCTTAAATATCTAAAGATTGCCTCTCAAAGCTTTTAAAAAACTGTTATCTTGTATGTTGAGAAAAATTTAGTATTCCTTAATATAAAAATATTGAAATTATAAATAATACAACATATTTTATTTTTTCTAAATTCGACGGTAGCTAATTTCTTGCTTTAAAAATGTATGAATTTCTATAAAAAATACTGATGTACAAACAAAATTTATAATTTTTTTTTTATCTTGACCATTAAATCTGGGGCATAATGATCGTCATAAGCTTTTTTGCCAGGAGTTCATCATACTTAATTTTTTAAAAGAAGATAAAATAGATTCTTGTATTGTATAAAAGCCGATTTTATCGACAGCACCATATTTTACTCTTCCAAACAATTAAATAATGACAAATATTTCGAATAGCAAAAATGAATCAGGTATTTTTTTCCACCACATTGTTAATGTGTTGCATCAGTTAATTCTATTATTTTTCAATTAATTTTGTCGACACTATTTTGGTGCATGCAATAATAAACAGGTAAAAGAAGAAGGTTTTTTTTTCTCCTTTTCTAGCGTGTATCTACGGCGTAGATTCTACGCTATTTGAGCGCAAAACATTCTGCCAATGTTACGTATAAAAGGGACATATGATATAAGATCATAGGTTTCAAATTTTGAATCGTTTAATGATGATAAGTAGAAAGTATTTAATACTAGAGTACATGAATAGAACAATATTATAGTTGACTTAAATAATGAATTGAACACAACATATAAATAATATAAAAACACTACACACACAATAAACAATAATTATAAATTTAATTTCTTTCTTACAATAAATTTAATTAAATATTTAATAAATGTTGTGTAAACTAATGTCAAAAGAAATTTCATGTTTACAGGACGTTGGATGTTATGATGGATGGATAGAGTTGTCTTTAATTTTTATTTTAGGTACAGAGGTACAGGCATGACCCAACCGAAGAAGGTGATAACGAAGAAGCTGTTTTGCGAACTGATCAGCTATTTCATTATCATGAATACCACAATGACATACATATATAAAGAATCTCACTAATCTGTAGAATGATGGACGAAGAAGGTTGTTACCAGCGCGCGGAAATTGAACACTCAAATAGGTCTCAATAAGACGGTTTTAGTTTGATCAAGCAAGGCGACGATCGTGATAGCTCACAATAAATAATAAAAATGCCTTCTGTATAGTATGTATATAAAAACTACCAATTATGACCACAAAACTATTTTATTTTAAACACAAGCGATCTCATATCATATGTAAATACTGAAATATGATTATGTGATGATATTTAAAGTAAATAATTGCATATTCCAAACTTTGATTATAAAGTGAAGATGTGACATCGTAGCCCGTAAGTAAAAATTTAATTAGATACTTAGGAAACCGCGGGCGATTTCACCCGCGTGTAACTTAAAGAAATCACTAAGAGCAGACTTATAACATGTCAAAGTATACAACATTTATAGTTTTATTTTGGTGGGATATTAGTATTTATTGGTTTTCACCGCACCCGGATCCAGACATGGCAACATACAATTGGCCATGAGAAAAACAGAATTTTTTTTAAGCCTATTCCGACATTCTTGAATGTCCTATGTCAATGTCCCTGTGCTTTATTTATTGTGGTTGCAAACGATACCTTCACAGGAAATGGTGTCCTTTTAAAACAGAAAAGTCACTGTGTATTTAAAAAATAAGTAGTTATCGTCAACTAATCGTTTAACAAAACAATGAAATAAATATATATGCCCGATAAAACGAAATAATCAATGAACTTTAACTTACAAAGTTATTTACAAAATGAAAGAAAAATCTTAAATATGAGTATTTTTAAATAACCTACTCAACTACCTGTTGAAATATGTCAAAACTATGAAAAGTACTAAAAACTGTCTATGATCTTATCTCGATATTTTTTATAAGAATTAATGCTGATTATAAATATCATCTCTCAAATAATGCATTATTTTAGAACAAATTAGATTACCATACAAAAGATTATAGTAATAAGTCAACCTTAAAAGATAGATATAATATGCTATCGTGGACTTTTTTTAAAACTTTTCAACAATTCCGTCATATATGATTGTTGTGTAACTTTAACCGTTTACGCATCACAACGCACGTAACGGAACTGTCAAAACATGTGTTACATACTTTTATTTAATCTGAATATTTTGAAATTAAAAAAAATGTGCACTTGGTCATTTACAGTATTAACAAAGACGTGGCTGATGGGTGCATCAGAGCTACAGCATCGTAGATCGGAAATATTAAAATAAATTTTGGTTCAACCCATTTAGGTCACTATAAAATATCTTAAGCCGCAGGTATGAAAAAATCTACCCCAACCTAACAAAACATATTATAGTTACCAGGAAGCGCCGTGCATCTCCGACATACGTGCGTTCGCTGCAAATAACTCTATGCTATAGACAAAAGTGCAGCAATCGGCGCTTTATATGCGTGGGCGCGTTTAACAGACCCATGTCCAGCATAAACTGAACCCTTTTTAATATGATTGATCATATATATATCTGAGCTCAACAACATTGGATATATATATTTATCTCTGAAACTGTCCATTTTTTAACTTTGTTTAGTTCCTATAAACTTTCGATAATCATCCTATTACAGAGTAACATTTAGAGTTTATTATTTATTTAAAGTTTCAACCAATTTAACTGAACAGTTATTTTATAGCCTTTTTATCGAATAAATGTCCGACGTGATTCTTTAAATTAACATAACTTTATTATTTCAAAACCGATTTAAATAAAACAAACACTAAATTTTAAATGAAGTTTGCCACAATATATTAGAGAAAACCGCACACAAATTAATTAAGCCGTTTCAAAGATTAACGCGCACAAACGCACACACAAAAATTCTTACAATCATTGTTTTGGGTTCTATTGCGTATCAACGCATTAATTTTACTTACACATCTTCCATGTACAGACAGCGATCAGTTACAGTTTTATTATATAATTAGATTAGTAAAAAATGAATTTGATTTCATTTCTATCATGTTTTATTTTGGTGTATAATAACAACACCCCCTTATGTATATATAGTACTTTTAATATCAATGTTGTGTTCTCCAGTAATTGGGGGTACATTTAAATAGTATCTAAAAAGCTTAATATTTTAGAGTTTTGGAGTTCCTATTTGCTATAGGTTTAATAATATAGTTGTCGAGTCATTGCTTTAGAAAATTGAAAGTTATCAAATGAAGTTTAAGTATGATATAGCTTTATTAGTTATCTGCCATCACTAGATATGTTGTTTTCCAATAGATAGAAAAATAGCCAATAAAAATATGAGGTAAAGTATAGGTATCCCTTAAAAATTACCTATAATTTGTAACTATTTTTATTTTAGCATGGAGTTCATACTTTCTTCGTTTATATAATTTGGTGCTGTAATTTTTGCAGTATTCAAGGAGCATATAACCTCTACTTTTTATAGTATCTGTATCGCGCTTTGTAAATTATTGTATGTGACATTTGTTAGTACCTACTGACAATTTTTAATTTAATTTCATGTTTCCAAGACCCAAAGTCAAAAATCAAAATGGTGTACACACTGTTTTAGGAAAATCATTTTAAGTTGTAACTTATTGTTAATTATCTCTTGATTATTGCAAACATGATTAATTTTAAAGACACCAAAAATAAATCAGCTCTCAGTACAAGATGGGCGCAAATGTCGAAACAAGAACAAATCATCGAAAAAAAGAAGATGGAAATTCAAGCCAAGCTACAGGCCCAAAAACAAGCTGCAGCTTTAGCGGCTCAGGCTAAATTATCTAAGTATGAAATGCTTATATTACCTACTTATTTTTCAATATTCCTTAAAATATTTCTATGTTGTGAAATGGCGTAATTCATTGCGAATTTTCTTATATGTACTTTATAAATTATATTACTGAGATACATATACCCTGCACTCTTTACTTATTATTGTTTTAAAATTAACTATAAATATCTAATCAGTTACTTTAAAATGAGTGCCTGGTGTTAAATATTTTTAACTAATATAACAATCCTAACATTTTGGCAAGACAGCTCTGAATGTATTTCATTGAAATATCCAGAAATAAAAGCCATTTTAATTATTCAATTTATGAATAAATGATGCGAAGTTTAAATGGATTCATATAAAATTACATATAAAATGAAAATAACCATATAATTCTTGATCTGTAGATACTTCAATTAAATGCGGAGTATTTTACGATTTTTAGAACTCAAAACAATGTAAATATTTCAAACATTTTAACGTTAGACCTTATGAATTTATTTATTGTATATTGTTCTAAATATTATTTGTAAGTTTTAAGACTCCATATAAGCATCTTTTTAGTTTATTTTGGTTTGAACAAATTTTACTTTTTTTATCAGTTGTCCAAAATCTACCACCGGCTTGGAAATAAAAACCAAATAACA
This sequence comes from Nymphalis urticae, assembly GCA_905147175.2. Classification (NCBI taxonomy): domain Eukaryota; kingdom Metazoa; phylum Arthropoda; class Insecta; order Lepidoptera; family Nymphalidae; genus Nymphalis; species Nymphalis urticae. The sequence goes on along the minus strand of LR989998.1, from coordinate 7,180,817 downwards.
TTAGTAAATACCGTTGCTCAATAATAAAATTTTAATAACAAATCTTAACGCATTATTGTGTACTTCTTATGTAATTTTTAAAGCTATAGTTGCAAATACAAATATTGCCCATTATTTCAGTGGAACCATAAGAAATAGTTGAGTAGTTTAAGTGACAGTTAAAGTGATAACCAAATACAAAATGTTCACCATTTTATATTTATGTTCCAGCCCTCCAGTGACAGATGAGAAAGGATCACCGAATATTTTCTCAAACGATGGTAGTTTCATGAGTCAATATAAAGCCCTTCTTGAAAAACAGAGTCAAGAGAAACAAGAAAAAGAAGCAAGAGAAAAAAAAGAGAGTGAAGAAAGTCAAAGAAATAGTAATGAAAATAAGGATACATCTGAAACAAATCCAATGCTGGAAGAAAGCGAAGTATTTGATGCTTTTGAACCGCACAATCATAACACAAATGAAAGAAGACCAGAAAGAGGAACCAGGTAGATCTCTAAACACTATAATTTTTATTATGATTATTTCATTCCTAATAACTATTTTAAATTCAGGGAAAGGAACCGACGATGGAATGACAGAGGCCGTAACCGAGCTCATAGTCCAATGACTCCAGTTATAGAAGACAGAAAGAAAGTGACTGATATTATGAATATCCCACCTTTAATGCAACTTACTGTGCAACCTCCTGATGATCAATCTCCACCACCTAATGCTCTTAATAATCGTTGGGATTCTCATGATGGCCCTTCTCCTAATGAGGAATTTGACATAGAAGGTCAGCAAGACAATTCTCTTGACCAATGTCCAGATTCAGTTTCAATGGGATCCGGCCCAATGGTATCTGGCCCAGGACCAATGGGACCTGGGCCAATGGGTTTTGGACCTATGGGTCCTGGACCATTAATGCCTAACTCTATAGGTCCTGGTCCTATGGTTGGTGGTTCGATGGGACCAGGTGCAATAGGTCCACCAATGGGGCCGGGGCCTATGGGTCCTGGTCCGATGGGCTCCGGCCCCATGGGTCCAGGGCCAATGGGACCTGGTCCAATGAGACCTGGGCCAATGGGTCCTGGACCAATGGGGCACGGGCCGATGGGACCCGGGCCAATGGGACCCGGGCCGATGGGACCCGGGCCGATGGGACCCAGGCCTATGGGATCCGGGCCAATGGGTCCTGGACCAATGGGCCCTGGGCCATTGGGCCAAAGAAACATGGGTGCTGGCCCCAATATACCTTCAGGTCCAAATATGGGCCAAGGATCTAGTTCAGGACCTAATGGGGGTCCCATGATGGGACCTAGAGGACCTAATATGCCACCAATGCCCCCGTTTATGGGTGGTCCTCCGAATTTTCCCATACCTCCAAATTTCATGGGTCCAAATGGACCAGGGGGTCCCTGTGGTCCTGGTCCGATGCCACCAAACATGTGCCATCCTAATATGAGAGCACCTGGACCTAATGGTCCTATGCCACCATTTTTTCCTTTCCCTAATTCTCAAATGCCTGGACCTAATGGCCCACCTAACTCAATGAACTCTCCCTTCGGGCCTAATGGTCCCAACTTTGGCCCACAACCTCCATTTGGACCCAATGGTCCTAATTTCGGACCAAATAATAATGGCCCACCAATAGGTCCTCCTAATATGCATTTTGTGTCACAAAATTCTTTGCCTCCCAATTCCATGCCCGATTCGAAACCCTTGGACAATATACCTCCGCCTGAACCAATGAAACTTCAGAACATTCCACCTCCACTATCACTGCCCCTCAGTCACATACCAAAACCAAACAACATGGAACCAGGACACAAACAAGCTCCACCACATTCTATGCAAGGTAAACACCTAAGAAAAATATACATATAATATTATCACCTTTATACTATTTATTCAATTTTAGTGACAAAAATAGTACAAAGGTGATTAGACCTCACTAAACTGCTAAAAAATTGCGAGTTCTATGACTGTAATTAGTTTATTTTTCATCTTATGAATGCATCGTGTTTATAAGTAATTATTGCTGTCACAGAGCTTAGACGCAGGAGGTCAGCTAACAGTGTGTACTTCATAATAAATAACTAAAATGTGAACTGAGCTAATCTGGTTGCTCAAGCAAACCAGTCCGTTGGAGCGGCCGTAAGACAAAATGTTGACTCGTGGTGTGCAGTTCTCTCTGCAGATTCGTTCCCGCCATCAGTTCAGCGAGCCGCCGCCGAGGTCGCAACCAACGGCGACCACTGGGAAAATGTCCTGAAAGCAATACACTCACAAGATCAAAATATGTGGTAATGCCACTGTAGCCAGTTTTGATTCCGACAGGAGGATACGTGCTGTATTCATTTTTATATTACATACTGAACATATATTATAATAATTTAGTCTGGAGCAGAGTTGCCATATTATGATCTCTTCTTACTTCCTAAAATTACATCGGTTTAGATGCAACACTGTTTCACGAGTATATTTTCAGGTTGTTTAACCTAACAAAACATCCATTTAAACACTTCTCCATTGATGTTATATTTATATTAGGTATAATTCCAGGTTTCTGCATAATACAAACTCGAATGAGTATAAGGCATATAGGGATCTCGTGACAAAGATACGCTGTGAAGGCCAGGGAGATATAAAACCTGAGATCAAACCCGAAGATAAATATGAGCCAGAATTTTCCTTAGAAGATGACGATAGCAGTGACAACAAATATTTAAAGGAGGAAATGAAAGACAAGTTAGTTAACAGTAAATGTTGAAAATAAGCTATTTAATTAACACTAGTTGTTATTTAATGTCCAAGAAATGTATAGGGGGTGAATGCTAACACTAATCTATAAGTTTCTACTATCAGTAATTTAACATGTAAAAGAAGAAGACAAATTATTTTATAACTATACACCTGCTTGACAACATTAATTAGTATAGCTGTTTAAAAGAACTAGAGTATACTGAACAATATATCATTATAATAATAAAAAAATGTTTAACTTTATTTCAATGATTAAATTATTTTCAGTTATGATATATACTCAAATCAATCAATCAAACGTGAACAGACCAGTTCTCAGAGCGACGACGATTCTGACCCTAGGAAGGAGCGTCGTAAGAGGAAGAAGTCACGTTGGGGAGATGACCCGCCAATCGATATAAAACCACCGGGTGTAGTAACACCATTACCAAATACTCTTCCAGGTGAAGTAAATTGTCAATCAGTGTTCTGTGATATGTTATAATTAAAAACTGTTAAAACAACTACTAATATTTTTGTCATCTCTGTATGCCAATTCAGTATTTTGAAGAGTGGTAGTTTATTTGAATGACAGTATTTCAAACAAATTTCCGCAGCTTATGCTTATTTGATGCATAAATAAAAGAGGTTTTATTTGTGCATATTATATCTTATCTAGTTTTATGTTTTTTTCTTCTATAAAGTGAAATCCACTTCACAGTCTTAGTTGTTTAGCAACCTTATAGTGATTATACAATCAAAAAATATTTTTAAACACATAAAACAATTAAATTTGTGTATTTATCTATCCCTAATTAAAATAATAACACTTACATTACAGGGGCTAATTTATCTAAGATAGATGAAGAAGGTTTAAAGCTTAAAAATGTCAATCGTAATAATCAAGCATTAATGATATATGCAATGACTAACTACGGTACTACTAACCTAAGTGTGGAGGACTGGAAAAAATGTGAAGATAATTTCAAACTCAACTTACTGTATCAGGTATGGAGAATGCAAAGCATTCTGTGTCTTTATCAATTAAATACCTTACGGCTTGACATATAAACATTATTTAGGGAGCGATTAGTTAAACAATTCTGTGTCTTCTTTAGAATGTCAAATCAATAATAACAAAAACGATACTACCAAATCTTATTTTATTAAGGTTGGTTAAAACAGAGAAAAATCAGCTAAGCAACATTATTTATAAGCAAGTGTTTAAAATTGTTTGTCATTCAGTTTTTAGTTTAAATTGTCCTTTTTAGATAAATGAATAATAGTAATATATTTAAAAAAAAGAAGATTAATTTAAAAAAATATAGTAATCATAGTTAGCCTATAAGTGGTGGTCTTCAACAGAAGACATTTTCCTTTTGAGAAGTTTTAAAAATATATTCTGATCATAGAAATTAATACATATATAATTTTCAATTAAAAGGATATGTTAAAGAGGAGGCAAGAAGTTGAACGTTTGGCTGCTGCTGGCAAACACAAATATGAGTATGACAGCGATGAAGATACCTCAGAGGGAACATGGGAGCACAGGTATGTTTAAACCATACCAATAATATGAAGAGGTATGTTTTGGTTGTTTATGTGTTTCGGATTACTTACCTGGTATAATTAATATATGTAACTGTCAAGTTAGAGTACATTTATGCCTTTGTCTATATTTATATTTAAGCTTTTTATTCTAACACAACTTGAAGTAAAGTAACAGCCAATCTGAGCTCTTTAAGTTAGATGTACCAAAAGCTTGGTGGTTTGACTGGTGGTAGAGCTTTGTGCAAGCTCGTCTGAGTAGGTACTAACCACTCATTAGATATTCTACCGCAAAACAGCAGTATTTGGTATACATTTGTATCACGTTAACAGTCAGCATAATACATTTGACAAGAGAATGAGAGATATGTTATTAGGTTAGATATTGTCTTCCCCTCTTACTTTTGGCCATCCCTGTTTTCTAGTCCCTTCCCTTGAATACTATAGAGTTACTTGCTTGCTACATTTGTATAATTTACAACGAATCATGTGTCCTGTCTAGCCTCATTTTAAATGGTTTATACAAGCCATGCCATGATACATAGTATGAAATTAGGATACATAGTATGAAAGGAATTGCTGAAATTTAACAAATAAAGGTCAGAAAATAATGAAGAATATATATACTATACAAAGGACCAGAAAATAATACATATTAAAGTAGACAAAAAAAGAATGTTAGGAAGATATTATTTAAGGAATAAGAACCATTGCACATACTTCCACTCTATAAATAATTTACTGGAAAAAAATAACTTTCAATATCTCAAAATAGAGCCCATTCATAAATAAAAAATCATGGAATAAACCGCGGCAGAGTCCAATTAAATATAATTGTACCTAAAATTTCAACTTAGGACACAGGCAAATAGCTAATAAAATATAATAAATTTTGTTATAATATTTATGTTAATATAATGCACATATAATATAAATATATATTACAACATAGATATATGAATTTGTTTTAGATTGCGCGCCAAAGAAATGAACGCCACAGAGAGATGGGCAGATGAACTTACAAAGCAAGCTGCGGGTAAACATCATATTGGTGACTTTCTTCCACCTGAGGAGCTGAAAAAGTAGGTTTACTTAAAAAAAATATGTTGATTATTTTGATAAAATCTAAAGCAAAACGCACTATATTTATTTATACAATATTGTAAATGTATTATTTATTTATCTTTATTGTATCAAGATAATTAATATATTTAATTCTCGTGATTTTTTTTTTACAACGATTTTAATTTATTTTATTTTAGATTCATGGAAAAATATTCTGCGATAAAAAGTGGCAAAGAGCCAGACTTAAGTGATTACAAGGAATACAAGCTGAAGGAGGATAATGTTGGTGAGAAACATTTCTATAATAAACATAGTGTTTTTTATTACAATATTTGTAACTAAAAGCTACTTAACACTATTTCCATAGGTAAGCTACTATTAAAATAGTAAATATTGAGGTACCCACTCATTACATATTCTACCGCCAAACAGCAATACGAGGAATTATTCTCCCTAATTCCTGCTTTCCCCTTCCTTCACAAGTCTACGCGTGCTGGCTCTCGATGTCACCGACTAACTGTGACATCAATTCCATCGCGTACAAAGAAATTCGGCAACTCCTTTCTTTGTCGCACTTCCAAAAAATGGAATTCCTTACCAGCTCACGTGTTCCCCTCCTCTTACAACCCGGGTTCCTTCAAACGAGGCGTGAAGAGGCATCTTGCGGGCCGGCAAGGCGAAGACGGCTAGTGCAGAACCTTCTTCCAGACTGTACTGGCCGTCGTCGCGTTTGGACTCTACTACCACTTACCATCAGGTGGAGTAGAGTCATTTGCCCTCCCGGAAAATATAAAAAAAAAAACGTAGTATTGTTGTGTCCCGGTTAGAAGGGTGAGCGAGCCAATGTAACTACAGGCACAAGGGACATAACATTTGAGTTCCTAAGGTTGATTGCGCATAGCTAATGTAAGGAAAGGTTAATATTCCTTAAGGGGCCAATGTCTATGGGAAAGAAAAGAAAGAAAAAAAAAATATCATGCACTACAAACCGTTCTTTACTAATATGTTTTTAATTATTTAGGTTTCAAAATGCTGCAGAAACTTGGTTGGAATGAGGGTCAGGGTCTCGGTGCTGAAGGGACTGGTATTGTTGAACCGATAAATAAGTGAGTGAAATTGTTTATTAAAAATCAATATATTTTCATACAATTGTGTAGTATTTTTATTTGTTATTATCACATGCTAATTTTGGAAAAACAAATTTTATTCAGAGCTCTTTTTTTTTTAAATAGATATATAACTTTTCTTGTGAGGAGATAAATAAGAGATTTTCTAGGGATGATCGGATTCCTTAAATTTCTCTCTAGGCTCTGGCAGATTTACATAAACATTAAAATGAATCTTAGTCATATATATTGGAAATGCTTGATAAATTGATAAATAAAAACATTCCAAAAGACTTAAAAAATGTATAAATATATATATTTTTAATTAAATTATAATCATTTTATTTCATCCGCTATCATTTTGAATATATTTTCATTTAGTTAATATAGGGAAATTACATCTCAGGTCTGTCATACCGTAAACCCCTCAGGTTAGAAAGAGATAGAATATTTATTACTTTCTTATATTATTTCACAAAACTCATAAAGCTTATGAAATATTTTTTTCCATTTAGAGCTAACCAGCCTGTAGCTAACTTAGGATTAGGCGCATCGACATCTGACGTGGTCTCACCAGAAGATGATGAGTTTGATGCATACAGGAAGCGAATGATGCTCGCGTACCGCTTTAGGCCTAATCCTTTGGTAACTAAGTTTTATTCAATATATAATTAAGTTTCATAAGCCATGTAGTTCTGGTGTAGAATAGAGCCATCCGCTTCTGTCTGGCTATGTTCTGTCCTTTTTCTTGCAATGTTAAAGATATTGGTCCAACCGCAAATAAATAGGATATAGGCAAGTGAATGATGATTGTTATTTGTAAATGTTTTGAGTTAGTTTTTTCGTGGTCGAGGTCCAAATGATCCATATAGGCAGGAATTAGTCAGTGGTTATTCCATCTTGAAATATAGTAACAATAATCCAGTGAATGGTTATTATGAGAGTGAATGTTCATCAATTTGAAACCAATTTTGATATTTATTTTTTATTTGTTATATCTGGACGAGACAGGATGGCACAATGGTTAGAATACCTGAATTTTAACAGACAAGTACCATTGAATTGAAGCACACGATGCTCAATTTGTGTTCATAATTCACCTAGTGCTCAACGGTTATAGAAAACATTGTGAAGAGACCCACATGTGATGCAACACAACCTGCCATATCTATCACCTCACAATGGAGTAGCGAGTAAGCTCTAAAAATTCTCCTTAAAAGGAAAGGCATCAATGGAACACTTACAGGCTCTCATTTTAATTTGAAAAACAAATTCCATCCCTAAAAGTAGAATAAGCGGGGAAAATTGGGGGAATCTATTACCGCATACTATAATTAGTATATTACTATCAGATATCTTTGCCAATGAATTGTAAATTGATTTTAATAAATATATTACATCCCACGTATGTTAAGTGAAAAAATCTATCATTTAGAATAGAAAGCTATGTTTCTCTAAACATAGTTTTTTTCATTTCAGCAGTCCACCAAGCATAATATAAATAATATAAAGCTTATTTAAATCTAATAATATTAAAAAAATAAAATAAAATGAATAAGCTGATTTCAAAATTTTGTTTACATGTACACTTAATCTTAATATTTAATTGTCTACAATTACTTTTTACTTATTATAGAAGTCGGTGTTAGTTTAGTTTCTAGTTTCAGCATGTATTTGCATATGCTCGCATGATTTGCACAAAAATATTAAATTCCTTATTAATTATTGAAATGTGTTGTGTATTTTTTTTTGCAGAACAACCCACGCCGACCTTATTATTAAGAAAGAAACTGGCTAGGATTTATATCTGAAAGAAAAATAATATGACATTGTAATATGTTGAGTTTATAATTACATAAATGTTTTAAACATAGCATATTTAAGATTATACACATATTTTTTTTGTGTAATGATATGGAACTTAAAATATATTTCTTATCACATGTATCAAATTATTTTTAGTGATTAAGTATGTTTTTGTGTACAAATGTTTAAAAGTTTCCATACTTATTGATAGTGGGTGAAGGCAGCAAATGAGAGTGGCATTACCTATAAATGCCTATAATAATTAAACAATGCTGCGTCTTCTTCTTTCGAATGACAAATCAATGATGACAGAGAGAGAGAAATCAGTGTTTCACTAAATAAGTAAATTCTTATATACACTAGAGGTTTCTTCTTTATATTTAGTTTTTGTCAAATAGGTAACATATACAAGTGTCTCAATATAATTAGAAAAAATGTATATCAAAAAATGTATATCACAAAATATACTTTACCATTACTAGCACTTATATTTAGACACGTTATTTATTCATATTAATAATATATACTCATAAAATAATACAGAATAAACTTAAATTCTGATCCTAAATTTTAATAAATCTATCAAAGACAGTGATGATCCACTGCTGGACGTAGTCCTCTCAAGTTTTATGAGAACAAAACTCCAATATAATATTGGAAAAAATATTCTGTGACAATTTTTTGAGGAGGAAATACACTCATTGTGTAAACCCTCATTAGCCGACTAAGGAGGTTTTCATTGCGGCTGAATGCGAATTTGAATATACATATGTTACAATATAAAAAATCATTGATTATGTATAATACATTAAGAAATTAATTTTATTTTACTTATATAAAAGTACTTACTTTTACTTATATATAAGTATTTGGATTATTTAAATTCCAATAATTTCCAAATGAAAACCTCTTCACAAACAATAATTATAATTGAGTTACTATGTACATTAAATATAACTATTGTAAATATTTTCCTAATCTCTCATGTTAAACAATTATGACAATGATTATGGTCCAGCTATACGTGTCGACTTATTCGTTTTAAAGTTAGTTGTACACAGTACAGCTTGTAATTTGATGTATGGAAATGATACTATCCGGAGTTTTCGAATTTGTGCAAATTTTCATTGCTATAGTAGAGTATGGCAACTAATACGTATAGCCCATGGCATTGAAGAAATCCAAAATTACTTGTATTTAATTATTAGATAGTACAGTTAGCAAAAAAAGTTTCAATAATTAAAAGACATAACTCAACAATAATAAATAAAAAAAATATCAGAAAACAAGAAATAGCTAGAAACCTATTCGCAATAGCTGTCATTGCACTATGATTGCAGATTTTTTTATGTGTTGTACGGATGTGTGAGTTTTGAAGAGAATAAAATATGAGTAAATGGACTGTGGACATGTTAAGCGTCCCGTTTCAATTGTTTCAATAATGTATTTATATAAACAAACGCCAAAAATACATGTAATTTTCTTTTATGAAATTCTTAATTGACAAGAAACTCACTGCAGAGATCGTATTAAAATAGTGCAAATTTGCTAATTGGCAGCTGTTTTTTTTCATGATTGTGACAAGCATCTTGTCATCTTCTTTTTTTGATGTAAATGTTTTTATTCCAATAAAATTGTTACTTATAAGATTAAAGACCCAAATTATTTTGTAGTTAGGTAATATTTGAAATATATTAAGAACTCTCCTTTTGTATTATATACTAAGATTTTATTAACAAGTACAGGTATTGTTTATTTTTAAATAAAAATTTAGAAGTCTTAAAGTGTTTTATTTATAAACAAGCTATGTTTGAAATTGCACGACTTAAAATTACGTTATTCCAGGTGTGTGAAAAAAGTTATTGAGCATTTACTTTAAAAATATACCTATAAATGTTGTTATATGAAAAAAAAAATATATATATTTCAATGTACACCAGAAAAATTAGACATTATATTGTCATGATTGGCGGAAAATCAACTGCGTAAGAAATTATTTATACTTGTTACATTAACGACTTCTAATGGTGAAGGTAACAACTTACCATCAGGTGGGCAATTGGTGCATCTCAGTTCCTAAAATAACATAATATAATTAGAACACATTGCATATATTAAGCAATATGAAATCTTGCACAGGTGCAACTTACACACGATAATTAAGATCGATCGATACCTATCGATTGTTTGGGGCTCGCGACACCATGACTAACACGTGTTGTGGCCCCCATAGAGAAAAGGTTGAGTATTGCTGATCTAGATTCTACATCTAGAAGACACCAATGAAGAATTCACAGCACGTGTAGCGCTGGCGCTAATCTTTTTAAATAATAATCCTGAAATTATAGTTCGAATTAGTAGGAAAACTGCTTACGAATATATGCCTTTCAATATTAGAGGGTAAAGAATAATGAGCAATATATATTCTTATAATTACTGTATTTGTAAAAGTCAATAATTATGGCGTACCTGTGATGTTACTGGGACGTTGAATATTATAATGTAGATATCATGTTGATTTTATTTTTGTTCATTAATAAAAACATATTTTGGTTATTTCACCAGTTTTTTGCAGCAGTCTTTATTACACTTGGAAGCGATAGAAGTTTATAAATTAACTTGTAAAATTAAAAGTGCATCAATAGAGATTTATCACCTCACCTCTTTATCTTGCTACATAATGGGGTAAATTCGGAGAACCGTAATGCGATAATTTTTCAATCTGATCTTATTGTTGATGACTCAAACTCGACGTGGACGCGCTTACGCCTCAGCGTACGAACTAATTTTAGATATCAGTGACAACTTATATTCAACTAGTATATATTCCTCCTAGCATCAAATTTTAGTTTCGGAATATATTTTAGTGTAGTGTGTGCTTACACAAGAGTATTTTAGTTTCTTTGTGAAACGTGCATGAATTGTCGGCTAAAATGTCGAAAACTAATCTTCGCAAAAGTCTTAGTACCTCCTTTCAAGTTTACCATCATATTAATTCCAGCAGTAGTGACTCTTCTACATCATCAAGTTCTTCTGAAAGTTCTGATACACCATTAAAAAGGTAAATATACAAATATTCGCGGCAAAATGTCATCATTGGCTCGCATGCAGTATGGTATTTACATTTAATGGGAATAATTGCTGTATTATAAAATAATATATATTTATAAGATAATTGATATTAACAAAATTGAAACAATAAATTTTATACAACGAATAAGAACTTGCGGGGCAGGGTCTTAAAACATTTAGTCCATGGTCGTCTGGTAGTAAAAAAAAATATAAAAGATCTCTCTAAGAAACTGGTCCACACTTCTGCTGGCGCTTTTTTAGCCCAATGGCTGAATCTAGCGGTGGAGAGAGGCAATAGTGCCAGCGTCTTGGGTTGCCACAGGACAATCTTTTAGAAGGCTTGTTTTTTTCTATAAATTTGTAATGCGTAGTTTAGTTATAGAATACATGATTAAAATGTCTGTATATAGATTAATATATAAGTAAAAAAAATGCAAAATAATATAACATAATATAAAATAAATAAATATTTGTGATTGAAAGCAAGCAATAGATATAAAAATAGAGAGGCTTAATACATATCTACTCAATAAACATTAATACCTAATATGATATATTGCTCTTTATATTTACATATCACCATTTAAATTCCACAATACAGGTTATTTAGTGAAGAGGCTGCTCTGCACTTTTCGCATCCATTTGCGTCTTAAAATAAAGTTCTTGTTTTGTTTTGCATGAATTTAATATTTTAATAAAGCTAGATTGTTGAAAACATGTTATATGCAACTACAATCTTTGATTCAAATGCTTAGGCTTTCGTTACACGTTATCTTATAAGTAATATTATACAAAGCGTAGATACACCTAAATAAATAAATTAAATTAATTCATTTTGAATATATTAACTAACTGCTGACACCAAAATCACACTAGATGGGTTTTAGTAACAAACTATTAAATAAACCTTATTAAAGATTCAACCGCCTGCTTCGCTCATCTGTAGCGAGACACTGGAGCTTTTTCAGAAGAGAACAGCCAAACCTCAGGAGCCGCGGCCGATCAGTGTCTGATGCTGGCTTGTGTTCTATCGTCCACAATGGTAAACTTGAATATTTTAATTTACATGTAATACAATTACAATATACGTTTCAATGGACTATGATTTTAGCAAGACCTAGTGTCCGAAAAATATGATTTAAAATGTATTTTTTTACAGATCTGGGTTTCTTGGATATTACAATGGTCTCGCCACGTCGTTCATTACAAGTTATTGACGACGCAGCGCGAGCCAACATACCGTCGTTATCGATAACGTAAGTGGTTACATAAAGTTAAAATGTATATTATTTTACCCATATAGTTACTATGCGAACATACATCATTTAGGAAAACTTTGACATAATTAAAGTACAATATGTACGGGAAACTGTTATACGTTGTATATACCTAGCAAACTAAACTATCGAGAACTCCCTCGCTTTAAAATAATTGTAACTCGAAGGTTGTTATGTGAACAGCCCAGGCAAAGCGGATACCCTCCATTATCACAAAATAACGCGCCCATATGCGCTCCCGTCGCGCCACGAGGTGCTCCCCACGCCCGTCAGTTGTAAACAAATAGATCTAGTCCGAGACCTCTGCGAAAAAATAATAAAAATTAAAGAGTGAACATTGCTAACTACTTTTCAAGGTACGTTATTCTGTAATTACTTATGTTTATATAGTACTACTGTATTGGCTTGAATCTTCAAAATGCATGTTTTCTTGCTGAAATATTGCTAAGAATTTTATTGAGAATTTGTTTCTATATTTGATTTTAGGTTGGGAATTATTCAACAAGTACCCGCTAGGCAAAGTGAACACCGTATTGAGTTTGCCCATCAGATGTTCGTTTGGCCCGGTACGTATTTTACAAGCTTTTATTAAGTTTTTTTCTGTCTTTTTTGTCTGCCTCTATGTAATGAAATCTTGCTAGTTAAAGATTTTAAAGTATTTATACAAAAAGAAACTCATACAGATCTAACATATCCACAAAATTGGGATAAAAATGGAAAAGCTAGTGATTTAGCTTTCAAAGCTGGATTTAGCACTGCTGTAAAGGAGGAACAAAAGGCTAAATTTGTTAATTGTGCCAAATTATTAAAAAATATTGACATAGATTAAAGAGATGTTGACACTACCGAAACGAACAAAAGAACCAAAACAACCAAAACTGCTAAAACTAACAAAAATGTTAAAATGACCAAAATTATTAAAGCTAAAGGACAAAGAAAATGATGAAAAGTGTACGTGATATTTTTGTGAAGAGGATTATATGGAAATTAACGAACAACCGGTTGATGACTGGATCCAAGGCAATTCCTTCAAGCAATGGAGTCACGAGAAATAGACTGTTTTTGAGAGAAATGGTATATTTATGTGTGACAACTGCACTGATGACTGATTAGTTGAATTTTCTATTATTCTTTCCTTTATTTACCAATTAATTTTTTTATATTATTCGGTAATTGTTCCTAAATTAACCTTGTGTTCACTTTGCCCTATGAGCCTAACCACTTTACCGGATGGTTTGGGCAAAGCGGATGGCGGTACCAAGTTTAATGTGATTAATAATTTTAAGTAAAGTACTGATGTTACGTGTTTTTTGTTGATTATATTAATAAGTTCAATAAATACTTTTTCAAACTCAATATTTTTATCTAGCTGTATTGGTTCCCTTCCCATAGCCCGCCACAGATTAAGGTATTCACTTTAACCGGCCTTCCCCTACATTCATCAAAAAGCTTTTATTTACATTCTAATCTCAGTCTATTTCGGTAATAGATGGTATAGGTGTTCGAGGCTAACATCAAGTTTAGGTATGTTGATGAAGGTAATTAAAATAAATGGTAGCGTAGTTGTACCTTGGCATTACAACTAGGTAACTATGTACATACCTTGGACACTGGTACATAGTTACCTAACGTTGCAAAAAAAAAGATTTCTGAGTGAAAAGATAAACATTATTGGTTATTTTTTTGTTTGTTTTTAATGGAAATTAAAAGTATAGATTTAAGTTTTAAGCTGTAATTTGATAATATTGACAAATATGTTGTTCATCGTTGTGGGACTGTTCGTTACATTATTTTATTTTTAAAATGTTGCTGTTCATTGTTGACTAAGGGTGTTGATTATTATGGTCATGATCGGCAATTAATTGTCACTAAAACAATTAGTCACTAGTACCTATAAATAAAAAAATAACCCGCTTATGCAAGTCCATGTGTTTAACTTCATTTGTCCAAAGTGTAACTGATACGGTCCAAGGTGCATCAGGTCTGTTGTACCTTGGACAGTTTTCCCTTTTTTTTCTAACAACGGAAATAACAAACTACAATTTATTTTGTTTTTAATTTGATCGCAATCTAAACCGACGATGATGCTGTCACAAAAGCTAGTTAGTATACACGAAGAAGCTGGTCAGATACGAGTTGTATTCGCGTTTCTTGTAACGGCTCATATGATGCACTTAGAATTTGTTTCTCAATTTTTTTATTTTTTTTATAGAAAAGGAAATTGGACGAATATATGGGCCACCTGCTGGTAAGTGGTCACTAACGCCGTTAGACATTGGCATTGTAAGAAATGTTAATCATTGCTTACATCACCAATGCGCCACCAACCTTGGGAACTAAGATGTTATGTCCCTTGTGCCTGTAATTACACTGGCTCACTCACCCTTCAAACCGGAACACGATAATACCAAGCACTCCTGTTTTGCGGTAGAATATCTGATGACTGGGTGGTACCTACCCAGACGAGCTTGCACAAAGCTCTACCACCAGTAAATAATAATTTGCTTTGCTCTCCAAAATAAAACCTCAAAATCACGTCCACAATGTAAATGTGAATTGCTTAGGAAAATCGGATGCAATATAATACCCATAGTACTGGAATCATCCTGTAAAAGTCTTTTTTGATGAAGTTTGCAACTTCATAAATAAGTATAACTTGTCTGGTTGGGTAAGATAAATAAAACTATCGTAAATAAACATATAATATATTATTCACAATGATAATTTCACATATACTATAATACTATATTTTACTGCAGCGTAATTGGTATCATTGCCCTTTCTAATAAAATTATTAAAACAATAAAAATATTCATAAAAATCGGCAGTGAGATATATATATATATATATATTGATAGATATATATATATATATATATATATATATATATATATATATATATATATATATATATATATATATATAGATAGATAGATATATTCTTTTGAATATATCTATAGGATTAGGTACGTAGAAGAGATAAAAACTTTTCTTTATAATACGCAATACTGAGATCGTATTGATCTTCCTTAGCCTTGACCTTTCAGTTCATGTTACAGGAGCGTAATAATAATTAATTTATTATCGTTGAATGTAGATGAACTTGATCTTGTGTATTGATTTGGACTTTGCGTTTAAAGCATGCGCTATAGAACGAAAGGAAAGTTTATTTGAGATAGCGCTTATTGCAGCCAGAGTTATTAAGTACGTATATAGTTTAAGAAAAAAGAAAGAATTTAACAGCGGGACGCGCGATATATATGTAATATCGAAATTGATAGTTATTGAATGAGTTTATAATTATATAAAAACACACAGATAAAACACAAATAAATGAATAGTTTTGTTTATTAAAAGAGAGCCGTTTCATTTGCCATAACGGCAAACGGTTCGGTCTTACGCCAACATTTTATTATTTTTCAGAAAGAATAAATAATTGAAAGAAGAGTCTATTACTGGTAGCTTTTTGTTATACAAATCATCTTAATTCAATGTCATGAATTGCTAATTTTATTGCTTTGGCAAGAAGAGCGACTTAGGCAATACATTAAGATATAAAATAACAAAAAAAGTCTCACTGCTAGGCTAAGGCCTCCCAATTTTAAAGAGAAGGTTTGTAGCTTATTACATAACACTACTTCAGTGTAAATTGTAACTTATGGGTACACTGTGTGTACAGTGGCAGAATTTCATCCGACACATGTAGAATGACGTTGTTATCCTTCACAGCCGAGCTCGAGTTGAATTTCGAACACAAATTAAGCACATGAAAATTCAGTGGTTCTTGATGATGTAATGGCAACATATAATTTAAGTTTTCACTAATTCGTCTTAAAATGTTAAGTCATAAGATATCAGTTTAAATTTTAATTGCGATATTTTAACAAACTAAAATGTTATATTAAATAAAATCAAATAATTCTTCAAGTGGGCTCCTAAAGGCACTTATGAATCGCCATGTTACGGTTCGGAATATAGATTCTGCCGAGAAGAACCGGCAAGAAAGTCGGGTGATACTTTTTTTTCTCTATCCTCGGTTTGTAACCATTCATATAATCTTTTGTTGTATTATGGTTTTTTAACATGGGTGTTGAATTTATTACTAGGCAAAGTTGCAATAAACTGTGGGGTCTTATTATAGAAACGTAGCAGGGACGTGTTAGAGACACTTGTAGAGCTGAGCTATTCAGCTCTACAATGTCTATATAATTTTGAACACAATATCCAAAATAACAGTAATAATATCAGATTCGAGAGGTCGATATGAGAAAAAGTCTAATAAAAAAACTTAATAAATTATGTAATATGAAGCGTGTTTATATATACTTGTATTTTATAAAAGAAAATTTATATTGTTGTTAAATATTATATTAAGTCATTTATACGACGAATAAAAATATATAAACTCTTGTGCTTTCATGAGATAATTTGAATAAAGTAAGTATATTTTGAATTTAATTTTTAAAATTACTTAGACGTTGAGAGAATGTTAGTGTCGATCTTCACTGTGTATTTTAACTAAATAATCATATTTATAATTGTAATACATCAATGAAACCAAAAAGTCGGAATAGTATGCAAATTAATTTGGTACAAATATAAAATAGTCAGCGCATATGATAGAAGCCACAGCAAAATATTCACGTGACAACTACACCATATTGTGATTAACTAAAGAGATTACCGTCGATTGTTCGTTTATTTATATATTTAGGTTAATAATTATTTAACCTAGTTTCGTAAAACATACTTTCCTTGAAGCTCAACGTAAGAACAAGACAAAACACCATACCGTAAATTATACTTCGTAAGATTTTTTTAATTTGTTAGTTATTTGACGTTATTCATTTAGTTTTTATTATTTCGAGTGTTACGTGTGGTTTTTCTTTTTGGACAAAATTCTTTCAATTTTTTGTGCAAATCTATGGTTGGTACAACTTATTGTACGGTAGGTATAAGTTTAATTACCTTATTTTATATAAAGTGTACGACAGTTTTCGATACAGATAATAGTTATATATAGAAATATACATTTAATAAAACATGAAAGTAAACCGTGAAAATCGAAAAAGAGAAGTTAAAAATAATCTAGGAAAACAATTATTTGCGTCATATTATTTTTGTTGTTTGTCAACCTTCCTTCAACTTTTCCAAATACAGTAAAAATCCTCATTATAATGAACTAACGTGTATATAGATTATAGATAACATGCAATGGTTTAATTAAAGTAGCAAATTAACCTTAACCGGCCCTGAGACAATCACAATTAAAACTATATTCATTATTGAAAATATAAAAATACCAACCGCTAAAAATATATTTTTTTAAAACACAATGATTAATAAGTGTAACAAACTAAGGTTTAATGCCGTTTAGTGAAAGTTCTTTAAAAATAAGCCAATATAAGAACAAGCAATAATATTAATTTAATAAAGACAACCATGTTAATTTATAGTATACAAAAATAATTTTAAAGAATATTTGAAGACGAAATTGCCGCCACATTTTCCATTACACATATGATTGCAATCAATATTATGCGCAATGCACCACTGCGCATGTTTCTGTAGAATGAGAAATACTACAAAACAATTTAGGCTCTATGTTAGTGGCATAAAGGTTATTTTAGAGTGATTAATTTATTCAGCCCAGATGACAGCTCCACGGGTTGTTAGGGATAGGTACAGTATGGAAGCGATTGGACGGCGAAAAGGAAATAACAGAAAGAACAATAAGTGTAATATAGAATACATTGCTCAATAAATTTCACTTGTACTTGAATTAAGTTCGAATCAGCCAAGTTGAAAGTGAAGTGTTATAATGATCATTGAAATTACATATATCGTAATAATCAGACAAGTGTTACCTCATATCTGTAAAAAGTGAATAAGCCTTTATTTGTTTTATTTTTTTGAATTATTACTTGATCGATTTATACATACTGTTAAAATTTATACTCGAAGGGGGTCAGTCCATTCATCCGTATTTTTTCATCAATTAACTAATGTCAGAAAAATTGTATTGGTTAGAAGAACAGGGTTGTGTTTTGTTATAATTTTTTATTTAGTTTATTATATAGGTTACTCCTTGCTTGAAAACAATGCTGAATTATAAAGTAGAAAATTTTCACAATGTTAATTTAATTTATGTGGACGAGAGGTTATTATCAAGTTAAAACTGGTATAAACGTTCCACGGTCACGCAGTGCTTAAGTTATAAATATAAAAATGCACTGATATACATATTACATTAAATCACATATTTAATTTTCCACATACTATCGTGATAATTCGTTACACTTTGTGTTCATAGTTCTTTTAAGTTATACACTTTTTATTATAAATATATGTTATACGTTTAAAGCTGTGCTTAGTTTTGAATATAAATATCCAAACAGAAAAGCATTGTATCTTTAGAAACAGTGATAAGATTAAAAATGATGCTATCTTTGTGTAATCCAATCAACTTGTAAGTCATCGTAATGTTGTAACGTTTTTTTTTTCTCTAGGTTATAGTTTGCGGCAAACGTTTTAACTTATTCATGCACCTACCACCGTTTACATTATAATTTCATATATTAAAATCCCATGCTTATTGTTTCATAAAAAAAAAACCTTTCAACTGTTGCTATGGTGTCGAATTTTCCGTGTAGTGGTCATTGGTTGTGACGAACTGAAGTAAATTGAGGATATTTTATATTGTGATAAAAGTGTACATAAAATATCAAGTCATTAGTCGCTTGAAGAGAATATTTCGGTGAGTGAGAACATGTAGTACTGACATTTTAGATTTTTATTAATAAAGACTTCCATTCATTTCAAAATCGATTAAAATTAATTACGTTGTAATTAAAAAAAGAAAAATAAGAAATCCTTTAATAATAATTATACATGTAGTTTTTGTTATTTCATAAAATTATAAATGATGTGCATTATGTGATATAGGTTTAGCTTTGTGCATTATTTCTAGGTAATCGGCATGGCGTGTGTCGAGTTCATAGGTCACCTAGGTTCCAACAATTAGTTCCTGCTTGCAGCTTTTTGAGAGCTTATAATGCCAAGGTATTATGCATGTGCACGAATAACTATCATTTATTATCACAGCACGTACAATATTGTCATTTTTATTCAATCTTGAGCTTATAATTTTTTCACATGCGATTTTTCACTTTATACGCTATGTTTGTCGTGTATTTTTAGAATAAAAAAAATGTTTTGTCACTTATTCTTGAACTAAGTAAACATTTACGTTAGGTTTAGGTTTAAAGAATATATATTCACATAAAAACTAACGTCACTTACATGAGAACAATGTTAAACTTAAAATTAATTATTACATTCGTCGTTCGTTGTTACATTAGTCGACACTTTATTTAATTTTGAAAGAACATTTTAATTTTGAAAGAATAAATAATTTAAAATATTTACTTTTATTAGTTCTTTATTGCTGTTTTCTGTGTAGGTACTTGTAGTTTGTAAATTATTATTTTTAATAGAAACACAAATGAGGCTTGCTACATTGACATCAAAAACGTTTTTAGTACCTACGTATTAATTATTACTATTTCCTAATAGTCATTAGGTATATCAAAGCCACAATATAAAAGAATAATGAACTCCTGATTTGATAAAATGTAACGTTTAATTAAGTACTACCTACTACTACTTAGTATGTCATAGAGGATATTATTACCTAATAATTCACTCTCCCAAATGAAACGTCGATATTAGGGCTCATCAAATTACGCGCGCCGTTTTAATAGGTATTTTAATTTCTTCACGCGTATTTACGCTTAACATTTTATCATTACTTAACAATATTAAATATTTACTTTCAATAATTACTAGTGCGTTATTCACCGAAGTTTGCTGAATTTCCACAACTATCTCGCTCTTATTCAACTCACATTTTAAAATAGAATGAAATAAGAATAGTAACTCCTAATAATTATAAAGTTGGACCAGACTATAACAGCAAGGATGAATAAAACATTACGCTTTTAATTTTCATCTTTAATATTTTACGAATCACTAGTTAGATTCAAGGTTACAATATGGGATGTATTCATCCGAAAAGGTTTCTAAAAGATTTTCCGGGTGAAATATTAATAAAAGGATCGTAGAGCTTTTTATATTATCAATTTTTTTTAAATATGACAACTTTCATTTATGCTTTAATCGATCATAATAATAGTACACTATTTCTTATTTTTTTTAAATAAATATATCCACTTCTATTATTTAATTATAACGTTTCAAAACTTTAAAACTTTATTGTATCGTTCATTATTTGTGAATATATTTTGTAAAACGCTGATTTAAAAGACGCAAAACACAAAAGTACAATTTAATTTAATTTTTGGTTGACAATTTAATTAAAAATGCACTTAGGTTTTCTAATAGTAAGACTATGGCTGACTCTTTGCCATAGTTGTAGTTTCATTTATTTTTTACAAATACTAGTCTAATTAACACGAGCTTATCGTAGGTCGGCGGGCGGGTCGGGGAGCGCAGTCGGTCTCGAAGAGGCGAGTGACGGCAGCGACGCCGAGCGCTCTCGAAGACATCTGCGCGTGCCTACACCGACTTACTTGGGACAGTAAGTCATTTTTTAATTAAAAAGTGTAATATGCATTTTACTTCTCAACAGAGCAAACCACCTTGTCGATTTTACAATTACATTAACGCGAACTTACTAAGTAAGAGGTAAATGACTCAGTTGATAAAAGATGATCACGATAAATTATGGCATTATATTAATAACGGTATATGGATGACATATTATATGTAATCATATTGACATTATCTTTCAATTATTACTGTAATTCATTGATAGAGATAAACACTAAAAAGCTGTTTACATGTGTTCTTTGTATGGTTGACATTTTTTTATTAATTGAAAAATTAATTCAATATGTGTGTGGCGATGGAAGAAATTTTAACCATTGCCTTCATCGCCAATGTTCCACAAACCTTGGGAACGAAGATGTTATGTACATTGTGCCTGTAGTTACGCTGGCTCACTCATCCTTCAAACCGGAACGCAACAATATTAAGAGTTGTTTAGCGGTAGAATATCTGATGAATACCTGTAGTGTACCTGAAGTACCTACCCAGACGGACTAGCACAAGACCCAACCACCTAGGAGACATAAATTTCGAGTTATATGTTGTAAATATACCCCAGTAGACGATCCTTCACATTAACTTTTAACATTTTATTCTCTTTCACACGTAACTTGTAATATAATTTAATACTAATTAATATTTTACAATTCTATTACAAATTTTATTGGAATTAGTGCAATCACAACCATCAAGCGAGTCAATTTTCCCGTGTTTTCTTTTTTTATATCAACTAAACTGAATTACAAAAACAAACTAAGTAATTCGGAAACTGACAATTGTCGAAGTAAGAGCAGCAAAAATTACATAGTCTATACTTGGACAATATATAGACCCGCCACTGAGTATCTATGTAATACATATTGATTTTTGAGACATTAAAACTAAGGACAATCTCTCGAAACAATCTAACCCTCAGAGATTTAATTTGAAATTGAAACGCTTGTCATTATTTGTTCCACAGATAAGTTACATGTCACGTATTTTTAATGTAAGCTTTGTTCCTACATAAAAAAAGGTTTTATATTAAAGCCTGTTGTTCAGTAGAACGTTTTCATCTATATCAGCTTAAGGAGTACTTACGAACTGCCCTACAGTTATTGAATTATTATTTTATAAATATCGAAGATTAATAGTTATTTGTTAGTACGGGAAACAAGTGCAAGTAACCCAATTAATTTAGAGAGTAGATCCGTAGAACTTAGAAGGCATATTGAAGATTGTTATCTAAGTTGTCGAACCTTCGCGACAAAGCATATGCTTAAGTAGTTTAACAACGGTAAAACGTTTAAACTCCTTAGTTCTGTCTTGCTTGGTCAACAAGTATATAGGGCGTGTGTATTCAAACCTATGTACAAAATTGACTATGTAAGCGATGGTTGAAATTTCTTACAATGCCAATGTCTAAGGGCGTAAGTGACCACTTACCGTCAGGTGGCCCATATGCTCGTCCGCCTTCCTATTCTATTGAAAAAAAAAATCAAATACCGGGCAAGCTCCATTGTGTTTTCACATATTTAATTTGTGTTTATTATTCATCTCGCGCTCGGCATGTATACATAATATCTGCATGTATATATAATTGGAACGGGGAGGTGGAATTGTACTGCAGAACTTTATTCAATAATTTAACGTTTATTCCAATTCAAAATATGGATTACACATAAATACTTGAATATCTATTATATTGCCCTAATTAACTTCAGTCTGTACAAAGATTTCTTATCTCTTGATAACCAGATAATAGAAAACTTGAATATCATAAATTCTGCCTTTCAAATAGTTAAGCAAAACAAATAGTGAATGTTTTATTTTATAATTGAATATTAGGTTGTGCGCTTTTAAAGCTCATTTAGTATTCACAATACATAATATGCCTGGACTGAAATTACCGATTTTTTTTTCTTTTATTTGTCTGAAAACGATAAACTCAAAAATTACCGAACCGGATTTTTTATCGGATGTCTTACTTACTTACTGTTTCACGCGGAAGGTTTTTTGTAAATTTGCTGATATATGACGATAATTGCTTAAGTTATTGAAAAATATTATGACGACTTTATTTAGACACTTATTTGACCCGCGCGAACCCACATGTAGCTAGTACAGTATAAGAATAGAGAAAAGATACAATCTAAGATATCTTTATATATTTAGTTATACAGTGATAGCGTATATAATAGTAATACACAATACAAAATGTTGAAATATCACTACTAATATAATGTACTGCAGTCTTGTCTTGGGCCTGGAATAACGAGTTGGCTCGTTTTATAGCCGCAGTGTTACGAAAGCTATTTCAGAATACCTGGGATAACTTCACGTCAGATAAGAGAAATATTAAAATTATTTTAAGAGATTTCTATGATATAACAGATAATTTACACATAAATCTTTCACTCTATTAAGTTTCTGTTGATAAATTCAATCGTATTATCATATTTCCTAGTAGATAATTCATTAAAAAAAAAATAGCAGTAATGCCCGTTTTTAGGAACTATTAATATTTCTATTTACCCCTCCAATTAAGAGTACATCATGTTAGCTGTGGGAACGATTATAGCCCAAGTCAGGATAAAACCAGTGACTTTTAACATCACAAGGCGGTCTGTAAATCATTATGCTATTGACGATTGGTGAAATTATTAACCGGCATTTACTTTTTTTTTTTATCGACGATTTTTTTTTGCTTATACTTTCTATCTTTTGTTTCTAATAAACATATACATATAATATATCAACGAATAAACAGCGACTTTAATTAAAATGCTGCGCGAGTTCTGTCTAATTGGAAGTGGGTTTTTATCTCGGATCTCATCTTGTAGAGTAGAGACAGTCAAGCATAGTTCAATAGATGCTCCGTTGAATTCAATCTTTTTCTTTTAAAGGTCGTTTAGTAAACTTAATTAAAAAAAGAAAACCAGATAAAACGAGATATAACTAGATTATTTACGTTTAAGTATGCTTTTTTAACGATAATCGACATATTTTTTGTACACGTCAATGGTAAAGTATCTTTCAAATAATATAAGTTTAATTTCCCTCCTTCTAAATATAATTGTACTAGTTTCCAAGCGCGGTTTCGTCCGCGAGTGAGGAGGTGAGGATAAATGAGGAGGAAGGTTAGTTGTCCCTATGTCCTTTTCTGTAGCCCTGACAACGTGTATGCAAAATGTACATGATCGCTTGAGTAGTTAAGACGTGAAAGCGTAACAAACTTACTTTCTTTTTTATAATATATATAGATAAGAATCTGATTTTAAAATTTTAATAATTATGTAATTAATGTTTCTATCGGGAACCATACGGTTACTAATTTTATATTTAAATGAATAAATATACATATGTATTTAATTATGTTTTCTATAAATAACAGTTATTGAGATTATGTATTAAAACTTAAACACACGCATTTTAAATGAAACCTTACAGCTGACATTAAAAACCAGGCCATGTGGTCAACCTTCTATAAAGAAAATGTATACACTTAACCTTAGAAAAAAATGTGCTGATCTCAGATTATGATAATTAGAATCAAGGTAGCTCCAAGAGGGCTGTGGATTCAAATGCGGGTAAGCAATATCGAAGACATCTTTAAACGCTAAATTTGTATTAACAGTTTGAATCTTTCACAGTGTTAAAGGAAAATACCGCGAAAATACAAGTGTGGCTAGATATAGTGGTGTATTACAAATTTTAAAATAACGTATGATCATTATTTCTATTATATCATCGAATCGGAAAAAATCTCAGTTACTAATTAATTTTATCAATTAAAGTGCATAGTTAACTATTAATTCTACCGATTCTGTTTTTTATCATTAAAATTAGTGAGAGAAAAGTTCGTCGTCGCCCATAATGATTTAAACACCTGGCATTATTTTAGTTGCTTGCAACTGCCTTTGTAGGAGTAAATATTATTTTTATAGAATTTTTAAACGTACTTGAGAACAATAAATTGATTGTTTTATATTGACACAATTATGTAACTCGTGTGTGAAGTGGATTAAAATAAAATGTTTTCACATTAAATTAAATTTAATCACCGTTTCAGGCATATAATCATTGTTGACACAAGCTCCACCGTATCTCTAAAGTAAATATGTAAAAGAAAGACATGATAACAGTCAGTTTATGCAAGGACCGCTTCGTGTTTTGTTGATTAAAACTGTGTTATTTGTGAAAATATTTATAATTAATACTCATTAAGTGTCGTGATTTCCTAAATGTCAAGTGTTGATTGGCATTCCGTGATTAATGTTACGCTTCTAGTCGCCAAATGGAAGACGCAAATGGAAAATGAGAACGAAAACTTGCATGTGATAAGGTCACGTTCGAGAGTTCGATGGACTATTAGGCGTGATAGCCTTCCTTTAGCAAGTATAAGGAAAGCTTGGCTTAAAAGTAAACGCAGTATATCGCCTGATGCATTACTGTGGCGTCGGAGGTAAGCTTTCTTCAGGCATATTAAAAATTATAAAGTATAAAATGTAGCATTACACCGTTTTTAAAATATAATTATATAACGTATAACTGCGTCGTTGGTCTAGTGGCTAGATGTGAGGTCCCGGGGTTCAATTTCCAGGTCGGGCCAGTAAAAAGTTATTGGGTGTTTCGGTCAGAAAATTCTCAGTAGTAGCCCGGAGTCTGGAAGTTGGAACTGTTTACACTCCCGTGCTCCGGAAAGCAGGTAAAACCATTGGTTCTGCATCTGAGCTCTTTCCGGTCGTGTCGGATTGCCGTCCCATCGGATTATGAGAACCATTTAATAGAGAGTGCACCTGTGTTTGCGTTCACACTTGTGCACTATAATATCTCCTACGAGCAGTTGGCTAATCTCTCTTGAGATTGGCCGCCGTTGCCGAAATCGGTCTAGAGGACATTATTATAATATAATGCATTATTCTGAAATAGACGAAGCGCATAGAACAAACATGTGAAGCCGAATTAAGCTGCAACATATTCAGTTTGTGTGGCGATTATTATATATTTACAAGTATTTCACAAATAATTTAATTTAAAAGTTTTCGCTATTAGTAAAAGTCAGAAGTCATACCTTTCATATATTTTAGGTAATATTGATTTCTTTCTTCTTCGCTTGTGGTAACGGTTATTCTGTGAATTCCGTTTTCTAATTTCTACATGTGATGCAATATTATTCAAGTACATTCCAATCACATTAATTCATTTTGTGATTATTATTACAATGTCACCATTCTTCCATTTTTCCGTAAAATCCTGTTAATGTTCTACTGACCGATTGAGTCTCGTCGGTCATGCTCTAGGGAGCCAGCGTAGGGCATATTATAGTGCTCAAGAGAGTACACAAACACAGATGCACGCTCAGAAACGACTGTAAAGAGTTTAAGCGATGGAACGGCTTTATGTGCTTTCTTTTGTAAGATACTCCAACTTCTGATTTCGCATAAATCACTTACCTAATTACAATTTTTATCTGTAATATAACTATTTTTTTGATTCTGTAATCTAAACGACAATAATCTGCGAGCGGAATGGTATTGCTTAGGTATTACGTTAGCTGACTTAATCTACAATTCTAAGCTTACTATCTAACTTATTATTTGGTCTCACATAAATAACTAATGCCTGACAAACGTTATAGCCGAGGTGGCCAAGTGGTTAGAACGCGTGAATCTTAAACGATGATCGTGGGTTCAAGCCCAAGCAAGCACCACTGAATTGTTGTATGCTTAATTTGTATTTATAACCAATCTCGTGTTTGACGGTGAAGAAAAACATCGTGAGGAAACCTGCACGTGTTTACTTTCACTGAAATTCTAACACATATGTATTCCACCAACCCGCATTGGAGCATCGTGGTGGAATAAGCTTCAAAGATTCTTCTCAAAAAAAGAGGCCTTAGCCCAGTAGTGGGACATTCACAGGCTGTTACTTCGACATACGTTTCCATATGGCTGTTTCATTTTTTTCGGTAAACATTTATCCAACAAGATTCGCGCGCTACCTTTTATTCGTTGGTACTTGTGTTAGATGTACCTTCACGCACGTGCCAATACCAACTGTACAAAGCTTAGCGAACGCATAGAATACGAAATTCATGTCAGTTCTTCTGAGTTGAATCCATATTCCGAAGCGGTGGTTGCGCTTAACCATTAAAATGTAAGTACTTGTTACAATAACAGTTAAGTTGATTTGTACAGTAGCTATTTTTAATTTTTATTCGAATATATATTAAGGCTTTAATATAAATAGTTCTATTGATAGTCTATTTAATAAAAATATTTTGATTTGATTTGATTAATACATTTTCACCGTCACTAAATCATTTTACATGAAGGTTTAACTTCTATAGTCTTTTTAAATATTATATATACAAATGAAACTATGTGAATATGATTGTTTTCTTAAAAACGCATTATTATTCTATCGACAGTTCTTTGCGCAATAATGTAAGTATATAAGCTTCTCGTTTGTGCATTATTTAAATATGCTCAGAGCTAATTAGGAATGCATAACTTTAATCGATATAAGAATTAAAATATGTACTTTAAAATATAAAAAGTACATCGATTTTTATTTTATTTGATATCTAAAATAGGATGATACAAGGTACCTACACTAAATCTCATAGTAATTAATAATTATCATGCCATACGTATAAAAAAATATCGTAATAACGTAATAAGGATTGTTCTCAGTGAATAGAGAAACAGCAATAAACCAGTTCTTACATTGAGACAAGGGTGGAAATCTATTGCGTATTACTTTATTATCCGGATTACACGTCATACTCTATCATTGAAGGAGTTTACATTGTTTAAGTGCATAGTCTTATATAATATCACTGTCATGAAGAATAACATATAAAAAGTAATAGATCGTGAATGTCCCAACGCTTGTTAAAAAAATATAATGTAATGATATCGTAGTAGGAGTTACATATAGCATTGTTGTAAATTATTATCAGGCATCAGATTATATATGCAGATATTTGTGCATTTGATGTTGAACGGATGAAGTAGTTGGTATATGTCATAGTACTTCGATATTATAATTTATTTTGACATTTGAAATTCGAAGGTTTTTGGTAGCGATTCGTAATTGGTTATTTTGGTTTATTATATTTGTTAATAAACCAAAATTACATACTTGTTTCTGGCACTAATGTCAATTTTTGTTGTGTTAAACATTATTTTGATAATAATAAATAATAATGTAATCCTTAACCAAAACTTCTTTGTGAATTGGAAACAATACTTAATTAAAAGTGGTTAAAATTTTAAGCATGCGGGTAGCTTTATCAACGAAACAATGACATTGAATAAAAAAAGAAAGTTATTCGACATTTAGTTTAATAAAAGTGCATTACACAATATTAAAGCACTTTCTTTCTAATAGGTATTTTATACAAAATTACAAAATTATAATAATAACAAAAGAAAATGATAGACTTAATCTTTTTATAAAATAATCTTGTTTTCATAATATGTTATAGCAATCTCTATTTAAAATATTTTCAGATAGTGTAAAACATTTAAAATAAATAATTTATAAAGGCCAATAATTGAAAACGACGAATTACGACGTGGGCCGTGGACGATTAAATGTTGGTCATTTTTATTGATTGATGATTAAAAATGTGTTTATGTATTAATAAGTATTTTTAAATATACGCGAAACCAAGAAAAGCTTCAATAAATATTACACGCGTGCGGGAAACATACGGCTTAAAGGTTGTAAAGTAAGGTGTTATAATATTATTTCGTTGGATTTTTTGCATTAATGAATTCAGAAAAACTATTACATTAAAATAGTTCATTTCATATCATCATCGATTAATTCAACCCAACATATGTATGTCAGTCCTATGTCATCAGTATAGACTATAGATGTATTGTAGTCGACCATTTCGACCGATTCGATCATCCATGAATCGAATGTATTTATTCAAGCGGAATTCATTGGACGAACGAACATTATAAACGTTATATAACTATTATGTCATTAAACAAACACCTCTTTGGAAGAAGACGACCCACTTTCGGAAATGGGACTTCATATCCTCATAAATATACTGGATGTATAAAGGACTCTTTGAATTCAGTTTCTAAGTTTTAAGGTGATGAAGTATATGTTGGCGTTTTTTAAGTAACTTTAATACTTGTTCTATATTTACATACATTATTGTCCTGTGAGCTTATAACGCTGGAGACCCCTAGTCCTTAGCTAAAACCCCGGAAGGGACAATAAAAACGTTATTGTGTTTTCTGTTGAGCAATTCTCAATAGCAGACCGGAGTCTGGAAATTGGCAGAGTTTACACTCTCACGTATCAGAAAGCATGTAAATCTGTTAATCCATCGCCTGAATTTTATCCGGTCCCGTCGGATTTGCCGTTCCATCACATTATGAGAGTAAGAGAGTAGAGAATGCACTTGTGTTTGCGCACACACTTGTGCACAAAATATGTTTTGCAAGGCCGTTGCCGAATTCGGTCAGGCGAACATAATCATTACTAGGTGTTATAATATATGAAAATATATATTAGGTGTCTTATAATTACTTTTTTAGAGGAATTAGTACTAAATATTCTAACAACCATTTGTATGTGTAATGTGTTAGTAATAATTGCCTTTTGCCGATCCAAGGCCTGTAGTATTTGGCCGTGTACAAAAGTTGCGCCAAAATAGCTCAATAATATTACCAGTTATTTATATAAACACGGATGTAACTTCTCAGATCCCATAGTTGGCAACGCATTGGGCATGTATAAGCTTCTCAACGTCTATGGGCATAATCGACCACGGAGCTCAGTCTAATGACCCATTTGCCGCTATGTCCACAATCAACAACAACTTTTTCACTAAAATTTACACCTTGTTCTTCTAAATCAGCATTCAATAATAACGTGCCGCTAATTTTACACATTAATAAACTCGTATCATGAGCAGACATTGTCCCATCACAGTCTAACAACATGCACATGATAATATTATTTTTAATATTAATAGATTCAACATTTTTCGTGATACTCACCTTGACCAAAGTTCGACTTTTTACCGTCAAACGGAGACAAAAAATCGTTTTACTGATGAAATATTGGATACAACGACGTAGACATTCAGTTGGCAGTTAAAATATGTAGGCGGTTCTGAGAAGTAAACAACATTATGTACATACTAACAATGGAACGATTAACATATAATCGTCGATGAACTAAATAGCCTTAGAGAAGCCCTTCAAAGATGAAATTTAGGCAATGGCAACTTAAAAAGTCTATGTAACTACTTACTCTTATTTAGTTAGTTATTTTAAATAGTGAAATTGACAGTTTTTATATACCTATGAATTTGCTTTACCTTTCAATATACAATCACAAACTATGTTTACTAAAAATAACAATGACTATAATTCCTATTAAAATCTGTTTAATTTAAATAAAAATTAATAATTACAAAAGGCGATCATGGAAGTAGATTAATATCAATACAAATAAACGACACTGTTCATTATGTTTATTGGCTACAAATTGAAGAAAAAGATCGAGAAGTAAATTTATGCCTTTTAAAAAAATTAGGTTCTGCATCTTGGCTATTTTCACATTTTTTTAACTAACGCGGATTTTATCGTAATCGGCTCCAAGTCTAACGAGTATGTGCTTCTTTTTCTAGTAATTTCGATTCAATTTTGTATGCGTTCTGCGAGAAATATATCGTTATAATTTTTTTTTCTTGTTAAAACAAAAATTTTACAGGTACGACCTATTAAAAAGAAAATAAAACTCTGATAATAAACAGAACGAGGGCCGTAATATCAACCACATCGAAGCATTGATACTTGCCAGATATTTCATGAAAGATATAAAATGAAGATTAAAAATGCTTATAAACTCTGCAAAAGAATAAGTAGAAACTTTTTTCTTAACTGTCATTAATCTGTCTATCTGACTATCTGTCTTGAGATGGCAGCAAATTTTATTCAAAGTATTTCAATGTAATAGGTGACTTTTTGGAGATTTGTAAAGGTTGCAATCAGTAGTTTTGCAACTTTATCAGTGGAAACGTGAATAAGAGCGTATAGATACTTGAATAACGTATGTTCTAAACATTCAAAGTCATGGATGCGATTTAGTAAAGATGTATTCGTATTACGAAGTCGAACATTGTCACAGTTTTTCATCAGGGATGTCAGAATTTGGGACACTTGCCAAAATTTCACGTCTGAGGCCGCCACGCCTTCATTTAAACATTGTGTCGCCAGCTTTTACGTCATTTGGTATTATTTTTACGCATCTTAATAGTAAATACGTCTCAAGGTTTGAATGGGAATACTTTGTACCTATTGTTTTTATATGTGGTTGAACATTTTTGATATCTAAAATCAAATTAAATATGAAAATAAAAACTTTAACAAAATTTTTACACGAAATATTAACAACGGATATAATACCATTTCTGATAAATTATTAGCGTTAGGCGTTTATTTATTTATTTTTTTAGCAAAAACGAGTAATTTGGCAACCTTATAGTGGTCATGTGTAGTAGTGGCCATAACTCATAGATATAGAAGCGTAAACCAGTTTATCATCATCATCAATATTCAATACACCCTTGGGGGCGAAATTGGTCATGGGATCTAAGATGTTATATCTCTTGTGCTTGTAATTATGCTGACTCACTCACCCTTCAAACAGAAACACAGAATGCAAAGTACCTAGTATTGGCTGAGCACCCAAATAAGCCTGCATAAAGCCCGTATACACCCAAAAAGTGCTTTGATAGTAGAAAGATTATAATAAACGCACTATTAAGAATAAACTTTTTTTGTGTTTGTTTATTAAGTCTAGAGATAGAGATAAAATATTTCGTTTTACGGTGTGTAGATAAAGCGTTTATCAAAATGACAATTGCCTATAACAATCGCCAAGAATACAAATTAGTACGATGATGTGTAAATAGCTATACTAAACTCTTTTTATAAATATCCTCATACCTCATTTATTTTTCTCGTATATTATTTCTAATTTATGAACGATGTTCATGTAATGCATTATCGCAATTCGTCGCACCGCTTTTGGGTAAAGTTTCCAATTTTTAACAATCTTCGACCGAATGTATCAGTCCCAGGAATATATTTAAAAAAAAAGAAAAGTGCGTCATCGCCCGTCATACAAGAAGATTTGGCGCGAAATTTGGGTGCCTTGAAAATACATTTACTTGAATTGTCATTTTTAGTCCATTTTGTTAGCATTTAAAGTTATTAATGATTGTTTTTTTTATTATTTCTGTATTTACAAAGTCAAATACTTATATATGTATTATTTAAAAAATAAGTCTTTTTCACTTCTGGTATAAGTCAATTTTATCTATGTACTAAGTTTACTTATTCGTACTAGTTTATTAATTCGTAGTAATCGTGTTTTAGCAAAAAAATCCCTAACAGTCATTATTTCGTAATTTACATATATGTTGGTAATTAAAGGTATAATTAAATATATAATGACTGCCCATTTTTTTCTTTTGATAGTGCAAAAATTCTCAATGTACTTTTATGTACTATTTGTGAAATACGCAAAAACTACGGAAAATACCGTGCAAAAACGAGCAATTTCCATCTACGCAAAGCAAATGTTTCATTAAATCATCATAATTTATAAATCTAATTTATTAATTATGTCGTCTTTAATAAACAAAGTAAAGGTAAGTATAACATATGTTATACTAACTATAACTCACTTATTAAGGATTACAGGCTACAATTTAAATAACCTAATAGTTAAAAGTAACAAAAGTTGAACGATAAAAATAACAATTATAATATAACACCATAAATAGCCTACTACTAGGCTAACGCCTCCCCTCTTTTTAAGAAGAGTTTATACCAGTACGAAAGTTGCAATTCAAATGCGAGTTGGTAGATAACATTTGGTAGATTTTTGTCCGTCACGAGCAGATTTCCTCGTGATGTTTACGCCGAATTATAAACACAAATTAAGCACATGAAAACAAAACGGCAACCCGTATTCTTCGGTTAAGTTTCTCAACTTACCAATGGGCTATCTCGGCTCAAATCCCAAAGATAACTAATGAATCACGCTCAGCTCCCATTCCATACAAAGACAAGACCATTTTAGACGGGAAAGATTTTTTTTTCTTTTATATAAAGTTAAAATTTAGTAAGACTAAAAGTATTATTATTTTATAAGATTTTAGCATGTTACGATACTTTAAACGCTAGTAATAAGTAATAAGAATAAATTAATAATAAAACGAAAGCTAAAAAATATATATTATTTTTAAATGTGTGTAGGCACCTACCACATGTGTGTACATACCTGCTCGAATGAAATTACGTCATCTAGTTAATATTATTTTTATATGACACGATGACAGCTACTCCAGATTTCCTCAAAGGAATTTCTTTGATGTATGATCTCAATAAAGATAAATTTTCCTGTATTATTGTAAACAATGTGTTTGCTTCTTTAAAAGTTGTTTATAATTTCATAAGCACATCGATTAAACTGAATAAGCTCCTGTCACTTGTCAGTAAATCAGTATGTTATATTTTAAATAAAACACACTCATCCTTGTTATCCATATGCCTACCAGACATTTTATCATTTTCCGCGTTGTTTGCTTACTAGTAATTTATATAGCGTAAATTTTTTTTTTCAAAATATATCGCATTTTAATAGCTGATTAAAAAAACAAAAACTACAATTTTTAAAAGACATACAGCTCTTTTGAAAGAGATAAACACAAACAAAAATAATTTTGCTGTTATTATTAATTTGTTACTTTTATTTATATCACAGTGTGCACTACCACTTGTTTAATATAATAATAAAATAATTATTAAAAAAATATGTATCAAAAGTTTTGATGGTAACAATATGTAACATTATTATTGTTTTTGATGAATTGTCTTAATTTCATTATTATATCTCACATTTGTGTATAATTAGGTACCTATTTGTCGATATATATAGTGATATAATCGACTTTTTTTATTTAATTATTTTGGATCGATTTTTATTATCTCGACGTTCCCCTCATTTAATACTAAAGCCCTTTGCTTTGGTTCCCGGTTACCCAGGAGATCCCGTAATTATTACAGGTTCTGTAAATGTATTCTGTATTGATCGAAATAGTCACGCGATGTGCACGCAATACTTTTAGTTGACTCCTTGAAATGACTTTTGAAAGGAAATTGAAATAAAATACAAAAATAAAAGGCAAGTAATCAACTTCTATTGTATTTAACATGAAAAAAAAAACAATAATTCAATTTTTTTTTAGATAGTGATCGAATTAAAAACATATAAAATTAAATTGATATATTTGTTCCGTTTTCAAGGATATTAATCCGACTCGTAAGTTTTTTTTTATACTTTAATTGCTTTCGTTTAAAGTGTTTATTCTTGGCTATTTTTAAATAAAGGTAAATGTTGTTTAATGAACAAATTTATACTTAGGTATCAAAACCTCGTATGGAAGATTTATATATGATAGTTGTATCTGGTTGAAAAATAGGTGATTACTTTATATCCAATTTCTATAAATCTGGCGATGTATTTAACACAGATATTGGGTTACACACACATTTAAAGCATTTACCATGTGTACCTAAGTCAAAACATTTGAAATTATAAAAAGGAAAAAATATGTTAGTCGATTGGTAAATTGGTCTTTATGTGGAAAATGATTGTATGACACCTGAGCGATTCGGGACGAGTATCTAGTACAATATAAATGCGTAATTTGAGTAACTATATCAATATACACATCGACACGCGCAAATATTTTTTTATCCTTTCACCGCAAGTTTGTTGCTGTCGCATCAGTAGGCTGTCAACTGTCTCTCATAGCTTAAGCTAGCGGCACACATTTTAAGAATATTTTATTTAATTTCTGCTTGCGATATAAATGTGAATCCATATGAAATGTAGGTATCAATTTACTACAATGTATATAAAAAAATTACATTGTGACACGACGTTGTGGCTGAGACTATTTTAGTACCTTATAGCTACTGCAATTGCAATAATTGTATCTATTGTGTATAATTAAAATGATTAAATGTAAGCGATATTTTAAAATCATTAGATGTTTAAAAAAGAAAACTGTGTCCAACATAACATTTGTAAATAACTTGTCAATATTTTTTTTATTACACTAATATTGTGGACCTCCGTCGCATGTCTGGCTTTACCTTTAGTCCTATAAGAACTGGGCGGGGGCAGGCATGTGCTAGCCGGCTCCGTCCGTCACCGTTCAGTACTTCACAACTTCAGTGTTCGTTAGCTGCTGTATAAAGTTATACGAGTGTTTTCGAACGAAACTGTTGTCACAACTTACAACTGAAGTGAAGTCTGAACTTAAAAAATATAAATATGTCAGACGATTCAACGATTATAATAAATTAAAATAAAAAAGTTTGCCGCGTTTTAATTTTCTATCTTTTCGTTAATGTAAATTCGGTATCGTGTGAGCTGTGAACGAAAAGTGACGTCAAAATATAGTAATAATAGTGAATAGTGGTACTAACAGAATTTAACTTTAATTCGATAATCTTTAATCTAATAAGGAAAAGTACTGTATACAAGTGCCTTAATCGAACAAGTTTTAAAAGTTAATAAGCGGGTATGACCTTCTAAATGAAGGAATCATATTACCCTGACGATATTATGCTCTGTTTCGTACAAGGGTTTGGTGATCGGGAACCTGGATATGGCAAAGACGACGAGGGTGCTGAATGTGATAGCAGAAACATTAACACTTTAAAGAAAAAACAAAAACGTAAATTCCTAACAGTGTCAAAAGCCTCGAGCACTGGCCTGGGTGAGCAAAGGGACATTGAATTAAGAAGAACCGACTCATTCGTAGCAGATAAGTCGTCGAAAGATACATATCTGAGGGGCTTACCAGAGGTAAAGAGAAGCTTCAGTGACAGATTCTCAGTAATTACCGATGCTAGTGGAAGTAAGATTCCGAAAAGCCTTTCGACCATCAGAAAGACCTGGTAAGAACTTTATATGTAATGTTAGAAGAAGTTTATAAAACTGTATAAATAAAAGCATTATTTTTTACTATCAAAAATGGCAATCATTATAATCAATACTTTACATAGGTACATAGGTAACAATAATGATTGATAGCTACGTAAGGTATCAATCATCATTGACATTTATATATAATTAGTAGTCTATCAAATGTAATGTCTTTACATTCTTAGTATAATAATAATAACAATAATAAATAAATTACTAATTAATCTATCATTATTCTGCTAATAGGGTTGCATTTTGTTATTCAAATTTAAACCAGTAAAGTCTGGAAATAACTATGAGTCATAATAAGTCAGTTCACAATCTATGAAGCTATCAAGGAACATACAAAATAACTGATCCTACCCAGTTTGCCTTTCTATTAAGAAGTTCTATTGTCTGTCATCCTAATCCAAGTCCAGTTCAGCAAGTCCTTGACAATGGTTAGGTACCTACCTTGTTTTGGATTTGTCATATATGTAACAATAGTGCATATATTTCTCATTTATTCATTGGATATTGAGACATTCTGTAGTGCACCTTCAAATCACATTATTATAATTGGTTAATTGACAACAATGAAGTTATTTATAACATTAAAAAAAAAATACAAGACAAATTAAAAAACCTTGCAATTTGAACAACCCTAGTTTTTTCTTTCAGTATTAATTTAAAATTGGTATCAATTATAAATATTGTCTTATATTTACATTTCAACTAAATTTCTCTGTATAAAATCCTTCTTGTTACTGTTTTCAAGAAATCACTAATATTTCCATTTCTCCCCGATAAGCAACCTTGCGTTAAAAGTGTAGATAACAGTCATCCAAGGCCGTCCACCTGCAACATTCACATTACACAGTGGACCCTTTAACATTTCGCTATTAATAATAATTAAGTTTAATCTATAGGAAAGGAAGAAAGAAGAGGTAGATATTGATCTGTTATTGTTGAATATAGAAGATAAGATAACACAGGTGTTACTTGTTATTATTAATCAAATGTCACATGATAAGAGTGCTATGATAGGATTAAAATTATAAGTACTTTAGCGCTAAACATAAATGTTGGTTGCCAATTGAAATCTAATAAATATATTCTAAATAATATTGTAAATGTGAAAGTGAGTGAAATATTGCATACATTGTCAGGTTTACAGAAAAGGACATAGGATTACTAACAACTGCTCCCCTGCCCCTTCACACACTAGTGGTGGAATAAGCTCCAAACCTTCTCCTCAAAAAGGGAGAGGAGGCCTTTAGTAGTATCTTAGACTGAATGTAATTTTTATTATATCTGTAAGGATTATATGCCTATGAATTTTGTATATAATTATAACTGAGTATTTTGGGTTTCTTTGCAAATTAAATGCATTGCATATTATTTATACTTATTAATTTGACAGTTTACTGACCTATGTTTTAACCATTAGCAAATTGTATTCTAATCTAGAAATATTTTTTATTATTATTAATCTGTGTACACAGATACACATAAAGATAATGTCCAGGGAAAAAAGTTTTTACAATGAATATGTGTTGCCAGGAATTATTTTATATTAATATGAGATCAGGCTTATTTACAAGGTCATGTTTTTATGTTTTAATTTGTAAGAGACAAGAATACATAAACTTCATAGTCTATTAGATTCGTTAATATCTAATAATAGCTGATACATGTGCAAATGTTTTGTCAATATTATCATCTGTTGTCTTGACATTGAGTCTTGTAATCTGTTAACCAAGAGGTCGCTTTAGAAAACAGTTATTGCACTTATGTACCTCATGGATATGAATATATATTGCTTTATTTGTATAAGGTATAAGAATTGCCACAAGAAAAAACAACTTTTTTTTTTAATAATATTCAAGATAATGGATATTTTTTTGTAATACTATAATTTTTAATTGCCGTTATACGATGATCAATAAATTACTAATGATAATATATTTAAATATGCGTTGCAATGCCTCTTTAAATTTTTT
This sequence comes from Nymphalis urticae, assembly GCA_905147175.2. Classification (NCBI taxonomy): domain Eukaryota; kingdom Metazoa; phylum Arthropoda; class Insecta; order Lepidoptera; family Nymphalidae; genus Nymphalis; species Nymphalis urticae. The sequence goes on along the minus strand of LR989998.1, from coordinate 7,142,581 downwards.
TGTAAACAATTATCCAATACGATTTCACCTATTTTACGTATGTTAGAAACATTCAAGCCAGTTGCAAAAATACTAGAAAAAACGTTTAAATGCAATCGATTTAATCGTATGAGAACATATACGGAATAAACGTAATAATTTATTTTGATACACATATAAACTATAATAATATACATCTATACATTAAAGAAATATATTATTATATTGGTGTTAAATTATGTTTTTTCAGTTTTCAGTTTGCTTAAGCAGTTGACGTCAGTATAATAATTTTAAAGTATATTGACGTAAGATACAACTCTTAATAACATATCTTTTGGCATTAAATAATAGCTATTAAGCATTTATACGAGTACACGAGCAATATATAAGAATCGTGTTTCACAAAATGCTTGCGTGGTTTATGTCGCAAGCGTTATAATGATAGACTTCTAACATATGTTACTGACCTAGTTTACGTTGAACTACACTACCGAAATAACTGTAGCGTTGTTAAGGCCAAGATATTTTTGTTTATTTTGTATCAAAGATTATAAAGGACATATTTAGATAATGATAAAAAATATAAAACTAAACATGTATACCGTATATAACACGTTTCGTTCTATAAGTTATTAAACTGGATCCTGAACTCTGAACATATGTTGGTACTAAACATTGAACAGATATTTAAACCTTCAAATATACTTTGAAAAATCTCCACTTGAATGAAAATAAACGCGGTACTCAGAAGTTCCTCTTTTTCTCAATTTGAATTACATATTACTTTAATATATCGTGAATAGAAATTAACGAATACTTAATGCAAACGTTTTAACCATTTATCTATTAAATTTATTAATAGGCAAAGTTAAAATATATGCGGTATTGAAAATACAGGATGGATGTTGTTGATTTTGCGGAGTCGGAAACTGTTATGGGTCTACTTTTACTTCTCGTGTTTAAACAATGATTGTCGCTGATTTTACCTAAATTATCTATACTTAGTAATATTATGAAGAAAAGTATTGTATCGCAACTGTAACTATTCTACGCTAAAATTATCTAATGTTAATGACAGCTCCTTTTTGTAAAATGAAAACAGGTTCAATATTTTTATTACGGTAGCGTAAAACATAATAATATGAAAATAATCGAAATATAAAAATCGAGTAGTAACAATATCATACAGTTGTCTATGTATGTATTACGTATATCCTGTGTATGCTGCGTACCTGTCTCGTTAAGGACTATAAATGAGGTTTCCATTAAATTTTCGAGTCGAAAGTTATTCCTTTAAATACTGCAACATTTAATTTACTGGTGGTAGGGCTTTGTGCAATCTCCTCTGGGTAGGTACCACCCACACATCAAATATTCTACCGCAAGACAGCAATACTTGGTATTATTGTGTTCCGATTTGAAGGGTGAGTGAGCCAGTGTAATTACAGGCACAAGGGATAACATCTTAGTTCCCAATTGGTGGTGCATTGGCGATGTAAGCGATCGTTAACATTTCTTACAATGCCAATGTCTATGGGCGTTTGTGACCACTTACCATCGGATATGGGCTTGTCCACCTATACTATAAAAAAATATTGTTATCCTAAGATCACTATTATTTTACGTTACCATTAACTAATCATAACTTAAAGCTTTATACATTAGTTACACAAAAGCTATTTGTTTTTTTTTTTAAATAATAATAAATTACGCTTAAACATTATGCAATTAAAATCATATTCCGACGTAAAACCTTATTATTATAGTGTTTGGATTAAAACTATGAGATAACAATGATCGAACAGATAGGAAAAATAAGGTTGTTATTAATTATAGTGTAAAAATATTTGTAATTGCGAAAATTCCGGGAAGTAAAAGGTCATTACATAACATTTATGTTTATCAAGTAAACGTAACTTAATCAAGGTTATTTCACTTGTTTTAATACAAATGATTTACTGCACTTTATTTCATTGTTCAAACGTAAAATACATTTTATTTAAATCACAATCAGTCACAGTTAATTTAAATAATTTTAATTTTCGAAAGCGAGCGTTTTGTCTATGATACTTGGTGATGACATAAAATATAAAAAATAAATATTCTTAAATATAATAGTTGTATTACTTGTATAATTTAATTAAATGCCAGTAAGACACACTAGTATCGCCTTTTCTGTTACGTAGTAGGTAATACAATATTGCACAGCGAGCTTAATGCCAAAAACTTTCTCCATCAGCAATGAATGTAAGAAATCATGTGGTATAAGCGATAAATCTGGTATAGAATGTACATAAAAAATATATTGATAAAAAGTTATAAATACTTTTTCGGCATCGAAGTAAAATGACGCGCTTTTGAAATATAGAACATAATATTTTTTTTTACAATAAACTTTTATTTCATCCATATAAAAAAAACGAGTAATATTTAGTATACTAAATAGTATGGTTACCAGTAAAAATTTAATCTCAATGGATTGGGTGGAACTGATTTTAAATTCGAAAAAAAATTGATCCAAACATTCAAACGGATGAATTTAATAAAAGCCGTGACATTAAAAGCGACGCTCGCAAAACTTTTTTGAATGTCCTCATGCGTTTATTTATATTTTATATATTATTTTACCGGTAGGAAGGGTCTTTAAACATACAAAGATCTAAGAATCATTTGGAATATTAAAACGCGACGAAAAAACAAAAGAGAGCTGGAGAATTTGTAGCTGTTTCAAACGAATGTCTCACTTTCATTAAAATATCGCAATTTATATTTGAAATAAAACATACTGCTGAATGTTTAGAGTTGAAACCTCCAAGGAAAGGAATGCGATTATACAAATATTTATTTAGAGTTGTTAAGTACGTCGTGTGACGTATATAACTTAGTTAAAAAATATCTTCATAATACATTATTTGGAGTAGCTGTACTAGGTACGAGTTGGTAAATAGTTATAGGGTGAATGCGACGCGAGCAGGAAACGTTCTCTAAGTTTTAACCAAGCTAATTATAGTGGGTAAATATAATCCAGACAGGTCGTTATGCAGAAGGGTATGTCGTAATGATTTCTGCGCAATTGTTACCCACCTACGCGTACAAGGTCATATATATGAGGACCGTCATTTGTACATCGCCTGATAACATACGTCATCGACCGAATACTGCTATGAATTACTTATGCTGATTTAAATCCTCGTAATCATTTAAAAATATAAGATAATTAAATTTATTTTTGCGTTTCTATATGAACTTATTCTTTTATAGTGAGATCAACATATATGTAACTGACATTATAAAAAAATGACGAACCATCCTTGGGTTTCTGCATCAATAAAAAAATATTATAAAGCATTTACTGAATTTATAAGACTTGCAAATTTTAAATGTTTTTTTTTTTTAAATAATCTTCGTCTCATTGTATATTTCGTTCTAGTCACGAACGTTTGCCGCCCACGAATATGTTCGCATATAAGGAATGACGTATAACCCTATTGAATTAAACATTAAGTCGTTCCGTCGCGGCTTTTGATATGAGTGTCCTTCTTAAATTTGTTCGCTTGTATTTTGCTTCCCGTTATAGAGGATCCGCAGCGCGTATGGAAGTTGGCATGGTGCCAAAGTTTCGGTGATTACCGACGATGTATCCAATACATACGGTAGGGAGAGAACAACGATTTTGAGTAGTTTTATTTCATTCTATTGGTCTTAAGTCATCGCCCAACAAGTTAGAAAATATTTACAGAGCAAACTAGAAATAGAGGGATCGTGTTAAGAATCTGTATTCAATAATTAAACAGAATTATTTCATAATCGTTCGACGGTTCAAACTAATAGATATATCTGCCTACATTCATTATTTATGGCCGTCATACAAGCTGGGGTATGCTGGCTACCTTACAAGCACAGCCAACAAGCAAACTCTAACGTGCATGTTATTAAACGTGTAAGTTATCTTTACCTGCACACGCAACCTGACGAATATTAAAATTCATATTTTTGCCACATATGCATGCGCAGTTGGCTGTTTTCGGTTATTAGCAAACGTAACGCATCAATAAAAAGCGGCCAGCGGCAAGTAATAAACAAAATGCATAACAAAACTCAGAAATTGGGGCCCACAGTTACAAGAGATATTAAAAATTAATACGTTTCGCAATTACGTTAGACGAGAGGAAAAAAAAAGACGAACATATAAAGTCAGGAGCGTTTTCTGATGATATTCAGAAACTAACACTGTGGTATTTTGACTTTTCTTGAAAATAAAGATTATCCTTAAAGCTCATTATCGTCGACTATTGACGATGACACCGTATCTTCAACTATCTATATTGGTTAAAGGGTTAAACTGTGCAGGCAAACCCTAGTATGCAGGTGCTGTTCGAATGTCGGTTATTTTTGTAGTTATAACCGCCATGCAAACCCTAGCGTGTATAGCGGCCGTTATATAAGTAATCAGTCAAGATATTCCAATATCGATTTTATGTATAAGATTATACAGTATATATTTTTACTTGAAATCTTGCAACCATTTTATTTTCCTTGAGCTAAGATTAGCTACACTATTTATCTCATTTATTGTTGTGTAACACAATGAGATATCTATCTGTGTGAGTCCGCGATATAACTTAATATATAAAAGTAACAAAAAATAAAATCCAAAAAAAGTAAATTGAATTTAAAAAATTTATTTATTACTCATTTTAGTGAATATTGATCGGATATAAATACGTTTTTTGTTTGTGCAAATAATTTCCTAGATAAGGACGTTATATAACTTTCTCGAACTAATGTAGAAATAATATAACACATATGACGCAGTTCCCACAAACCCTTTGTTGATGCTCGCTTTCGTGCGATGTGAATCGACATGTGCTCAAGTCGTATTTAATAACTCCGCAAAGTTAGTAGTTAAGGAAACTACATTATATCATGAATATTTGAAACACAATGAGAACTTATATTTATATTATTGCTTGAATATTTAAACGGTAAATGTTTCTTTATAATTATGTTTATTCTGATAATATCGTGATCATTAATTATTCAAAATGATATATTATATACATTTTCTTTATTTTATTAAGAATATACTTTGATCTCATAGCTATAATATATAATAAGTTATGATAATATTTTCTGCGTACAAAAATACGTTAATTATTTTTAAAAAGTATTTTATATATAATAAATATAGTTTATAATAAAACAGTATTAATTCACAAAAAAGGCATTACTTTTTGTTGTATTTCTAACATTATAAAATTTGGTAAGCCTTATGCCCTACAGACGGGGCCACACATGTTATTTTTCGTAAACATGTTCAATCAGGTGCAGTAATACGTATGGCTTCCTCACTTACGCATCAGGATTCTTGGCAAAAACATTTGGCAATTGATTTGGCTTTGTTGGTTGCTTGGTTATTACAAAACACATATTTCCTTTTATCATATATGTATCTATATTTGTAACTGGAGCTAGGACTATTTGTTTATAATAACAGTTTAAATGAAAGCATATTATTTTTTATTATATACTTTAGATAAGTGTAACATTTGATATATGAGATTAATTTTTGATTATAATTTGATATCACCATGCGTGTGGGATAGGTGGTACTTCTTTATAATATCTGTGGGAAAAAATAAATATTAAATAAACAACACTGTAATAGATGAAATTCTGCAGCAAATTTATGAACTTTATTATATTACATAATATGTCGGTTGCCTGGAAGATATCGCTATGTAGCGATAAGGTCGCCAAAATTGTATACTACTTTTATTTAGGCTTTATCTATGTTTTGTATTTTTTTTCTGTTTGTGGTGTATAATAAAGTATAAAGTAAAGTAACATGTAATAAGATGAATACCATCTCGAACACGATATAATAGATATCACGAGTTATCAATATATTATTGCGATAAGTATAGTTTACCTCACGAAACCTCCCAAAGGTGAAAACGCTTTATCATTTAGTGGCACCAAAATAGACTGTGATTTTAAGCCTTGGGGTAATTTGATGAAATATTTAACACTTTTTGGTATGAGAATTCCTACAAAATAACATTAATTATTATCTCTTCTGAACACTTCCCAAAGTAAGACACAGCGAAGTCAAGTCAAGCTTTGTATAACACTAGTTATGATAGTATTCATTTTTTATTCGTTAGGTTATATAAGTACGCAGCTCCATTGTTTTTGTATTCTCACAATCACTATTGCATTTGATTTGAACAAGATTTCCGTTGCTTCCGTTAATTTTCAGAAAGTGACATGTGACTAAATATTTATACTTAATTTTCGAAAATCATAACTAGAACATAATTACTTACCGTTCGAGTCGTATCTATATTTTCGAAGCAAAGATTGCATAGTCGGGTTTTGTACATTAGATAACACTACAATAGCACATGGCTGAAACACAATATATAATGATAAACGTTCATCAATTCATAATTTAATTAAACAAAACATAAATAATATTGTATTTAATGATTAGATAATATGATATGATCACTAGAACTTCGGAACTATTTCACTGCGTTGTTTGTTTTATTGAAAATTTTCGAAAGCTAATAAAATTTCAGACAGTTCAAATTACGTTCAATAAAACAAGCACAATATTTATTGATAGACAAAATAAAATTTACTGACTTCTTCGTATTCATAGTGTTAATAGGTAACCAATGAACATATTGATTATTTAATTAGTGGCTTACCTTCTTATATTTATCATTGATTTCTTCATTTATTTTAAGTCCATTGCGATCATCGTCTGTACGTGTGACTGTGGTCAGTATTACTTTTTCATTTGGACTTTCATCATCGTGGATATCCGCAGCATTCATAACATCCTCTGTAACCGGTGCTTCGGTTTCATAGTATATTGGTAGCATTCTCTGAAAATGAGGAAAAATACAAGACGAATTCTATTTTTATGATTATATCAAATGAATACTAACATTCTCGACCACAAAAACGTTTGAAAATATAGCTATTAAAATTCCTATAAACCACATTGTTGACGGTTCCAAATAACTTCTCTGACTGAAACTGTTACGCTAACGTCGAATAAGTTTCACCTTTATAAACAGTCTCTTATTTCGTTAATTTGAGAAATTTCCAAAACATACATGTCTTTGTTTCAAAACAATGTTAACATTTTTAGCTTTTGAATGTAATTTTAGTTGAAATTATTCTTTTAAGTTGATACCTAATATTTATAAAAAAATGAATGTATAAAATTAATCCACTAAGTGTTTTCTTTGAATATTTATTTTGGAAACAATTTATTTCGTATGTTATTTTCATTTCTTACTTAGTGTTTTTTGTATAATGTTGATTGTTTGAAACTAAATAATGCATGTAATGCGAAAATATTCGCTGAGCTTCTTCCGCTGGTTCTTCTCAGGTCTGAGTTGATTCATTCCGACCCGGTGAGAATTTTTTGACGATTAATAAACGGGTATTATAGAGATCGAGAAAAAATTTTATTTCATAAAATTATTAAATTACGACATATTAGTTAATTTTTAGGTTTACTACTGTCATTGAATGAAACTTGCGTCTAAAAACTCGGGTCTAAATTATGCGTCTGCATATGCTCGTCACTTTTATTACTAGAACGAGTTTCTACATCAACATTGTCCGGATTAAGTTTTTATATTCATTATTTTTGGTATCAGTAAAGTTTTATTAATATTTATAATTCATCAGTATTCTGTAAAGTAAATTTATTATTAATTTTTAAACATTGGAAGCTGAACAGCTGAACAGTGATTAATCACTACGAAATAGTCCATAAAATGTTTGTCAGCTAACCTTTTTTTGATAGGTGCCATAAAAATAGCTGTCTTTATACAATAGTTTTATATTAGTGAAAATAATCTACTAATGAACAATTTAACCTCAATATTTAAAAACAATTCCAGACCAGAATAAAGCTCTTGTTGTTATTGTAATAAGTAGGCTAACGGTAACATAAAATACATATAGTTTTCGCGAGTAAACAGTTTAATGGAAAAATAACACTAGACTGACAGACGCCTGTTTTTCGTTTATGAAGTTGATTACGGCTTTGCAGGTTTAAATGCCAATTAACAATAGCCGTGCTCGTTTCGATTTATAGTCTATAAAAACATTCCCGACCATCGATTATCTCTAGTTAACTGGCAACCTAAATACGTATCCACTGAACTGGAATAGTGAAAATATGCCCCAAAAAAAACCTGTTTCTTTAAGATTGATTACATTTTAACGCTAAAAAAGTGTGTTTATGTAATTTCAAATAGGATATTAGTTATATTCTGCAAAATATCTTCATTTTTCTTAATGATAAAGTGTGGGATAATTAGAAAATTTCATTAACACAACCAATTTTGATACAATCAAGGATGTTCCAAACGTTTTTATGATAGCTCCATAAATACAGTTGTTTGCCTTGGATTTACCCAAGGCCTCTCTTATTAGGCATTCGTATCGTTAGAAAGCTTTCATATAAATGAAAATTTAACTTAAATTGCATAGACTGATTTGTTTGAATATCCTAAACTAACGCATAATCTTGTAATTAATACCAGTACCAAAGATTGATCTACTTCTGAAATCAGTCAATTATTTTTTGTTAAAAAGGGCCGGAGTAAAAATTACTCCCGCAAAAGGGAATGCGGAATTAAAAAATTCTAGTCGTTGGCGTCTTGTACCTAGCACAGAAGTATAACACAGCCTAATGATAATAATGATGTTTGTCAAGAGTCTAAAGTGTATACTTCTTATGTATTTAGCATAAAACTCGTGTAAAGACCTTTTTAACGTAAATAGGTTGGCAGACGGGCAGATTAGCCACCTGATGGCAAGTGTTCCCCACCGTCTGTAGACATTAAGGCGCATTTTCATTGGTCGATAAGTCGGTAGTTAGCCCGATTGCGGGGTGTACCCGCATGCGAGCTAACAACCAATGAAATCCACTGGTCGATAACTCGGTCGATTAAGCGTGTGCGGGTGATATAATGAAATATAAAAATAATAAATCATTAAAATTTAGAAGTCACCCGCACCCCGTATGCGGGCTCTGACGACCAGTGAAAACGATAAACTCTTTGCGGGCCCTATGGCATGCGTTACAGAAATCTCCCGCACCCCGAATGCGGGCCTTATCGACCAATGAAAATGCGCCCTAGCGCTGTAAGAAATATGTATTAACCATTCATTACACCACCAATGCGCCGCGAATCTTGGCAATTAAGAATTATGTCCTTTGTGCCTGTAGTCACACTGGCACATTCACACTTCCAACCGGAACGCAACAATACTTAGCGCTGTTTGGCAGTAGAATATCTGTTGAGGGTGTGGTACTGACCCAGGCGGTCTTGTACAAAGAAATATTTTAATAAATAATGAACAACAAGTTAAGTCATTCAATTTTATTACATATATATATATATATACACATTTTTATAATTGACAATCAATTATCGTCTTTATTGCGATTGACCTTATTCTGGTGTGTCACTTAACTACTTAAATTGACCTGAAATTAAGTCTAATTAGCTTAAATGATAGTCGGCTTCAATTTATGGCCTCGTACGAACTGAGTACCTGCTGACTACAGACGAAACAGTAGAATTTTGATCGGGTATTCTTTAATTCAAGATTATAGTTGTGCGAAGCTTTCAAAGCGATGTTTTAGACCCTTTCTGTAATAGACCGATTTGGTCATTATTTTTATTTTTTTATTTAAGAGGCGGCAAACGAGCAGGAGGCTTACCTGATGGAGAGTGACTACCACCGCCCATGGATATCTAAAACACCCGAGGGCTTGCAGGTGCGCTGCCGGCCTTAAACTCATGGGACGCCAAATCAACGCGTTCGGGGGTAGTTTAGACAAAACCTAAGACCTGCTTTACTGCTAAGAACTTTGCGTGTTTTCAGCATTGTTGTTAGTATTTGTAATTGAGTAAATCACTGCATAAATAAAACTTGGCTAAAACTAGTAGTGGGTCAAAGTTGTGATGTTTCGAATACGAATAATCGGCCGAACGTGCCACATAAATAAGACCGAACTGAATATAAGGTACAATTTTCCGTGCTCCCCAGTCTGTTATTGCGCGTTATCCAGCCTGTTAATAACGGCAAAAAATGTACACGTGCATTAGCCACAAAACAATAAGCTTGTGAAAGAGATAGAACATAAAGCATATTCCCAGGATATTCAAATAATAGAAAAGAGAAATGTATAGTTGTGGAGAAACAGATTCGCAAGTAACTTGCTCAGTTTTGAGCAACTACCTACAGCTTATGATAAAGTTCCTATACTAAATTTCATATAAAATTGTATCAATTTTTGACACAACTTATCTTAATATTGGTCATTTCATTCCCAAAAACACGTAAAACAAATATACATAGCTTTAAATAGATTACAAAGAAATATAACGGATAAATGCCACGAATTAAAAATATTTCAAGATGTTTTCAGGTGTTTTAGTCGTTATTTGAACAATTGTTATTTAAATTTATTTTTAAACTTTAAATGGTGATGCGTCGCCAATCGGTACTAATTTATGACTGGTGAACTTAAATTGCGCCTATTGTAATTATCAAGTGATTTTATCTGAAATTAAAAAAAAAAACTGGAAGACGATATTACTGTACAACGGTTATGTGTTGTAACTTTGTGTGAAATTAACATATAATACAGTACTTACTAACAGTAATCGTTATGTAAAATAAACGTCAAGGTTAATATCAAATAATATAAATATCTCCATGTTATCTCGTATGCATAAAACAACGCCATATTTTTATACGTTTAAAATTGTAAATGTTTAATATTCGACCCTGAAATGTTTTTGTTACGTGTTTTTTTTATGTTTACATTATACGGTAACGATTTATTTTTTCAAATGCCCGTCTGGCAAATACTCTGCTTGTTTCACTATGTGCGTTGAAGATTAACAACGCGGTAACTGTATTTTAAATTGTATATATTTTAAACGTTTGCCTTATAGATTGAAAATACCATGTAGGTATTTAAAAAATATCAGGAAATTAACGATTTTTTAAATGTACTCTTAATTAGATGCTACTGGTGGTAGGCTTTGTGCAACCTCGTCTGGGTAGGTACCACCCACTCAACAAATATTCTACCGCAAAACAGCAGTACTTGGTATTGTTGTGTTCCGGTTTGAAGGGTGAATGAGCCAGTGTAATTACAGGCACAAGAGACATAACATCTTAGTTCCCAAGGTTGATGGCGCATTGGCGATGTAAGCGATGGTTAATATTTCTTACAGTGCCAATGTCTAAAGGCGTTTGGTGACCACTTACCATCAGGTGGCCCGTATGCTCGTCCGCCTTACTTTTTTATAAAAAAAAAGAACTCATTTGGAATAAATCGTATTAATTAGAAATTTTATTAGTTTAGAAATGTCGATTTTTTTTTAAATTAAATACTATTATTATTTATTTTTGCTTATGAAGACAATCTATACATATTTGTAATTTAAAATTAATAAATATGTTTAGTACCTACTCATTACAAATTGAATGTTAATAACTTACACATATTATTTAAAATTAACCATTCCAACCATCGGTTTTATCTATTGGTTTAAAAATTAAAATTCTTTTAATTTTATTAGCCATATAAATAATGTGCAGTCAAATCAAGATGTATGTACGCAACAAAAAGTTATTACGTATAGGCTATTTCAATCGAAAAAGGGGTAAAAATAAACAAACCTTAGATTTACATATTCCATGAGATTTGCTAATAAAGCTCTGCTATATTATGCACTAGAAACTGTTAATGATTAGTATAATATGTCTTTCTTAAAATATAAGTCTATTCTATTTAATTTCCGTAACAGCCTGTGAATGTCCCACTGCTGGGCTAAAGGCCTCCTCTCCTCTTTTTGAGGAGAAGGTTTGGAGCTTATTCCACCACGCTGCTCCAATGCGGGTTGGTGGAATACACATGTGGCAGAATTTCAGTGAAATTAGACACATGCAGGTTTCCTCACGATGTTTTCCTTCACCGTAAAGCACAAGATGAATTATAATCACAAATTAAGCACATGAAAATTCAGTGGTGCTTGCCCGGGTTTGAACCCACGATCGTCGGTTAAGATTCACGCGGTCTTACCACTGGGCCATCTCGGCTTCTATTTAATTTCACTTACATAGTTTCGATAACAACTTTGCCGATATTTAAGACGTAATTTTTTGGCGAATCCATAATTAAAATAATAATAGATGATTCAAGATCTCGACCAACGATATCGCGTTAATTCAATGTAAAAATTATTTATTTTTCTTAATTCCTTTTATGGTTGGAATAGCTTAATGTTGTTCCTTGCGCTAGCTTATATTCTATTTGAATATTTAAGAGTGTTATTGGTTTTCTTTAAAGCGGCAATCATTCTATTTTCAAAATTTAATCATATAGACTCGACACATATTTCGTTGCATGATTTTCGCCACTGCATTTATTAGACTCAAAGTTTAAATTGCAAAGCACTGTGTGATATTTCAAGACTTCGATCACTTATAAGAACTTTTTATAAGTGATCTATTTTTGAAGTGAAAGAAGTTTTTATAAGTGATCGAAGTTTCAAGACAAGGAATGAACTCGCTATTCGATTTTTGAATATTAATATTTATATAATGAATAAAGCTAAAGCTATCTAAAATGAAATGTAAAGCGCTAAACACGGGGAAATTTGGATTATAGGTATACAGAGCTCCTGTATTAAAACTGGCAACGCATTAGGTCTGGATAAAAATAAATATAAAAGTGTGGTGTACTAGCAGCCACCTAGAGTAAAGTGTGTAGAGTCAAATGGTGTTTCAAACTATAATCGCCATCCTTTTTAGAAACTATTTTAAAACTATAGATATAATAAAGTACAAATAACAGTAAACATGTCGATATCCCTGAAAACTCAGCCTCAAAGTAAGTACTAGAATTTATGTAAAAATTAAGTAAAATTAAACCTGTAAATTCCACTAGTTCCACAACTGGGCTAATTCTCCATCTACTTTTGGAGCTTATTCCACCACGTAGCTCCAGTGCTGGTTGGATACACTTGTGGAATAATTTTAGTGAAATTGCAAGCAAAACAAATGTATTATTTTTATGATTGCACTGTGTCACGGCCTTTGTCACGCTTTAAAAAATGGTAATATTAAATATTGGAAGCAATTAAGGTCACATGACATGGTATATATATAAAATTGCTTTTCTTAATTTTAAACTTGGAAGTTGTTACCTAACTAAAGAAAAACGTCTGATTATCACGGACGTTATATTGTTTTTTTTTTTTTTCATGTATTGTAATTAAATTCATCATTGTTAGAATTTTAATATACCAAACATCAAATCAGCATTCTGGCTTTTAAAATTTTTCGAATGAAATATGTAATATTATATAGTTTTGTTATGAAAATGAATTAATATAAACTAATTCGAATATACCTCGATTGGGTTTTTAAAAGGTTGAAGCGTTTCTACGATTTCGTTTGAAATGGATGTTTATCTGTTATTAACCGTAACAGCCAACAAATTAAGCACATGAAAATTCAGTGGTGCTTGCCCGGGTTTAAACCCACGATCATCGGTTAAGATTCACGCGGTCTTACCACTGGGCCATCTCGGCTTAATTTATTTGTTATTATAATTAATTAATTTACCAGTTATTATAATTCTGTAAATAGTTCTTTTAAAATTTAAACTTATTAAAGATTTTTATTTTCCATAAAAGTCATTTACATGTAAAAATCAATTAAAGTTAAATGATCCTAAGATATTACAAGTTATTTTCCTATTTAATGTACTTAATTTTAAAGTGGGTAGTTTTTTTAATGTTAAATTAATAACTATTTAGTGATCTATATAAATTTATCAATATATATTTACGGCAAGTTTTTACACATGCAATGTATAAAGTGTGTTGGCCGGAAGAAATATTTGTCTCATGCATACCAAATATATTCTTACGGGAAATGAGCGGTGTGTGTTTTATTGCGTAAGTGAAAGATTTTTATGTGCTTATGAAGTAGATTCGTATTTTTTGTCTGTGATTTAATATAAAAAATTGATTAATTACTACCTTAATTAATAACTACTACTATTTTAGTTAAAGTACTACTTTAACTAAAATAATAATATTGCTTGAAAATTAAATACAGCCGACGTAGCTTCAGCTGCGTAAGCCATTGTATGGTGTGGTCTATCACGAAAAGAATTTTAATACTTATCTATTCTAGTATATCAAACTTTACTTGGTGGTAGACGGTAGTACTTTGTGCAAGCCCATCTGGGTTGGTACCATGTCTGGAATGGATGGCTAATAATAATCCATCAGACCGCTTCTTGTGCAATTCGACTATTTTGTAATCCTAAGCAATTTTTTGTCTTGTAACTTTGTGGTGTACAGTAAATTTAATAATATGTATTATATAATAATATATCAAAAACTTAATTTAATACTTTTAAAAAAAAGTGATAAGTAAAAGATTTTGGTTAGAAATAGCATATGTATACATACATATATATACTCGTGAAATGCTATAATATAATAATTATTTATTGTTAGTATAATAGACTCCGACGCACACAACACGATGTTATGTTACATAAATTGTTTATCGTCTATTCATCAATAAAATAAATATGAACTATTAAAAAAACGTGCATATGATATTACCAATAATTCGATATGCGAATAATGCAAGTCATCTGATAATAACCGTTAACAGCATTGAGATAAGGTTGTTATCAGAGTAATGCTTTTAGCAAAAGTTGCTGTTTTTACAAAATTGTATAACAAATATATCTTTGTATATGTAAAAATAATGCCTGACTGACTGACATATCAATGCACAGTAAAAACTACTCGGACTAGAACCATGATAATCTGCTCCCGTACCTCTCTTGTGTAGGAGAGGTACGGGTAGCATTTTAGCAATATAAAGGATTTTTCAAAATTTAACCCTCAAGGTAGTAGCTAATACTTATACATCCCCTGTATAAAACGTTTGTGTGAAAATACTTAATTTTTGAAGTTACTTTATAGCAATATAGGTGATATGAAAATATTACATTTATAATATAAAATATTTTAATATTTATTGTAAATACGTAATTGAGTACTCATTTTTAGTTTAATTAAGTCGTTAATTGTTACAGGTCAACCGGGAACTTCGCGTCGGGCGCGGCGGGTGGCGGGTGCGGGGCGCCACGCTCCGCGCCCGCCACCCCGCTGCAGCTCGAACCACACTCAAGATCGAAACATGATAAGTGAGTTTATTTTGTTTTTTAATTTTCTTGAACTATCATACCTGCCCGTAAATATTGGCATTGGCTACTTACATTAGTTTATATCTGGAAGAGTAGGGACTTCAATAGCTTAAAGTAGAGTATACTTAGAGTATACTCACCATCGCTCGAAACGCTCCAGATAGAATATAATTTTAAAAATATATAAGTGCGTATTGGTAATTACTGTTATGCTAGAAATACATATATATACGTAATTCTTTTGTGATCACGTTTTCCAAACGGATTACCCAGAGATATCGACAAAAAAGGAAGTTCAAATATACACGAACGACGAAGACTTTACAAAATCAAAAATATTTAATTAAATCGCTAGACCTGTGACATGAAATGAAAACGAACAATTGAACCACGTGTGAATGAGTGAAGTGAAATGAAGTGAAGTGAGGCGAAAGAATTAAACTAATAGATAAAATTGGAGTTGTAACAAAGGAGTGATAATAAATGTGAGGGTGGCCTGAAAGAAACTTTGAATAAACTACCCGACAAATGATCAAGAACCAGAAGATACATTTGATAAATTTCACTTTACTACTTAGCGATCTGTTGGTCTAGGGGTCTTAAGTACTGCGTTTATTCAACGAGAAAGAGTTCGATCCCGACCAGAACACATACAATTTTCAATTCATGACTAATTGACATTTTAATAATTTCTTATATCTTTATTTTTATTTTATTTATTTATTTTTATTTATGTTTTTAAATTTTATATATTTATTGACATTTTAAAACTATTATAGTAGTATATAAGTCACTATTTATATTTACTGACATTCAGAATTGCATTAGATAAATGATTTATATAAAATGGCTTAAAGTTTCATAACTTCTTGATTGACATTACGAAAAATCCATTATATTTCTTATTACTTTTCTTATTAAATTTATTATATTTATTTATTGACATATTAAAACCCCTAAACCCTTGGCTAAAATGGATGAAATTTTAACAACATTAAAACTAATTCAAGAAGAAATGACAAGCCAAAAGGTGGAAATCAAAGATATGAAGGAAAGTATAATCAAAACTATTAATAACAGCATGAATGAAAGGTTTTTTAAAATTGAATCAAAATATCACGAGCTAACTCAAAAAATCGAAAAACAAGAAATAAAAATACACAACTTCGAAAAAGAAGCAAGAAAAAGAAATATCATATTTTTTGGAATAGAAGAAACTGAAAAAAGTTATAATAACCTAGAATCAATTATATTAGACATTATAAACAATAAAATGAAAATAAACTGCGAAAATAGGGACATAGAATATTGTAGGAGATTAGGCAGAAAAGGTACAAAAATACGACCCGTAGCAGTAACTTTATCAACAATGGGGAAAAAAATCGAACTTTTAAAAAACAAAAAACTTCTAACTAATTCGAAATTTTATATTAAAGAAGACTATTCACCCGAAGTGCTGATAAAACGTAAAGAACTGCAAGAACAATTACAAGAAGAAATAAGTAAAGGAAATAAGGCGTTTATAAAATATGATAAAATAATAATACTATCAGAAAATATCAAAGAAAACAGAAAGAGTCATATACCGAACCGGAAAAGAAGCCTATCAAAATCTCCACAGAATTCATCAAAAGAAGATAAGGCAGAAGAACAACATTCAAACACTTCAAAACAGCCCCAAAAACGAAATAGATATGACATTAAACGCTTTTTAAACAATTCGACACAGTCAAATATAAATGAATAGCAAGTAATGGCCCCTCCATCTCTCCCAATACGGGTTGCCGCGGGAGATAAAGACCAAAACCCTCCATGTCAACAATGTACAAGCAAAAGCAAAAACATAAGTGAAATTGCTCAAAATTATAATAATACGGCCACACCATTAAAATCTAAGCTAAACGTTTGTACATATTTCGTTAGGTCGCTGAAATCAACCTCCCGTCTAGCAGAATTTGATCTCTCTTTAGAAAAACTAAACTTGGACAAAAACGGGATCTCGGAGGTGAAATTAGAGGAAAAGCATATCATACGAAACGACATCAAGAATACGACATTTCCCAAGCCGTCTGGTCCACGTGGGAAATTAGACCACCACCCTCTTTCCAATAATAACAAATCTACTAAACCGAAGAAACACAAAGAGAATATTTTAAAGATTTGTACATACAATGTAAGGTCACTGTCATCTACAGAAAAATATCTAGAACTATCATATGCATTGGAAAATATACATTACGATGTAATAGGACTCTCAGAAGTAAGAAGAATGGGATGCAACATCGAAGAATATAACGATTGCATTTTATGCTACATTGGACAAACAAAAGGATTATATGGAGTAGGTTTCCTGATAAAAAGGGCACTAAAAAACAACATAACTAATTTCACTGGCATCTCAGAAAGGGTGGCATTACTACAATTAAAATTTTAAAACCTTAACTTATCGATTATACAAGTGTATGCACCTACAAAATGCTCAAGTGACGAAGAAATTAAAAAACTGTACAATGATCTTGCAATAGCACATAATTTAGCCGATGAGAAAGTTTTAGTAATTGGCGACTTCAATGCCAAAATAGGACAACCTAAAACTGGAGAACACCCTGTAATGGGCAAATACGGTTATGGAGTAAGGACCGCAAGAGGCACGAAACTAGTAGAATATGCCTTTGAGTACAAACTGTCTATAATGAATACATACTTTAAAAAGAAGCCAAATAAAAAATGGACTTGGGAATCCCCAGATCATAAACACAGAAGCGAAATCGACTTCATAATGACAAATACTCCTAAATTGGTGACCAACTTCGAAATACTAAATAACATAAATTTCTCTTCTGATCATAGATTTCTAAGAGCTACAGTTAGGTTACGTGTCCCGAAAAAGAGCAGAATGAACTTCAAATCATACCCAAATACCCTACTTACAGAAAACGATATTAACTCATTTACAAACAACCTAAACTTCTTACAAATTCGAAAAAAAGTCAGAAGAGCTAATAGATGTCCAAGATTATTATGACACTATAGAACAAGCACTAACTTCAAGCTCGACTCTGAATTACACAGGAAGGAAACTGAAAAAGCAAAACATATTTAGCGTCAGTACAGTATCATTAATAAAAAGACGCACCGAACTTATATCTACAAAAAACAAAACAAAGGAGATGAAAAGAGAACTTGGGCAAATATTTAAACAAACCAACAAAGAGATAAAGAAAGACTATAAAATGCATAGACAAGCTATTATAACTCAAAACATAGCCAAGTTAAGAAGCACTAAAAGAGCATTTAAGGAATTAACCTTACATAAAAAGTGGATACAAAAACTAGAAACTAAGACAAATGAGACAAAATCTAGAAAGGACATAATAGACCAGGCAACTAACTTCTACAAAGAACTTTACAAAAAAAGACACCAAGAGAAAAACATTGTAGATAAAGCAAACTATATTCCTAACACAGAAAGTATTCCTCCAATAGAAGCACGCGAAGTATACGAACATATCAAACTATTAAAAAGTGGAAAAAGCCCAGGACCTGATAGGATAAGCAATGAAATGCTTAAACATGCTACACCTATTCTACTTAACCACTTCACACAACTGTTCAACCTCATATTGGAAACAGAAACTGTGCCAAAACAATGGTGTTCATCTGACATTATACTCTTGTATAAAAAAGGCAATCCTCTGGATGTTGGCAACTACAGACCGATAAGTCTAATGTCTTCTTTATACAAGCTTTTTGCATCGATAATCTTAAAAAGAATATCATCAGATATTAACGAAGCGCAACCAATAGAACAGGCAGGATTTCGACCAGGTTATAGTACGACAGACCATCTGCAATCGCTGGAACAAGTGATAGAAAAATACAAGGAGTTTAGAAGACCTCTATATATAGCGTTTATAGATTACAGTAAGGCCTTCGATAGTATAAGCCACAATTCTATCTGGAACGCATTATCATCATTGAACACGAACATAAAGTATATAAATATCCTAAAATATATCTATACCAACGCTACAAGTAGAGTGAAACTCGAAACCAGAGGAGAAAAAATAAGAATTGAAAGGGGAGTAAGGCAGGGCGACCCCCTGTCACCAAAACTATTTATCGCGGTTCTAGAGAGTGTATTCAAAAAACTAGATTGGAAAAACAAGGGGTTAAATATAGGTGGCGTTTATCTCAGCCATTTGAGATTTGCGGATGATATCGTGGTACTTGCCGAAACACCTAGGGAACTCGAAATAATGATACATTCGCTTGATGAAGAAAGTGCTAGGGTTGGACTAGAAATGAATGCCTCCAAAACAAAAATAATCACGAATAGCCAACGTCTTCCTATCAGTTCAAATGGTAACTTCAAAGAATATGTGGACAAATACATATACTTGGGAAAACAGGTATCCTTCAATAAATCTAATAATGAAGAGGAAGTAGAAAGGAGATGTAAAATAACTTGGAACAAATTCTGGTCCCTAAGGGAAATTCTAAAAGGAGATTATACATCAACCATTAAAAAAACTGTAATTGATACCTGTCTTCTGCCTAGCTTATTGTATGGCTGTCAAACATGGGTTTACACACGTAAAGTAAAAGAAAAAATAAGATCAACACAGAGATCAATGGAGAGAAGTACACTAAACATTAGAAAAATACATAAAATAAGGTCAGAAATCATCAGGCAAAAAACTAAAGTAACGGATGCTTTAACACAAGCTTTAAGATTAAAATGGCAATGGGCTGGTCATATCTCAAGGCTTAAAGACAATAGATGGACAACAAAAGTGACATGCTGGAAGGGGCCATTAGGGAAAAGAAGCATCGGCAAACCAACAAAACGGTGGGCTGATGATATCGTTAAGAAAGCAGGGCAAGACTGGATGATTCTGGCCAGAGATAGAGGATTCTGGAAGGAGAAAGAGGAGGCCTTCACCCAATCGGGATCCACATTACAAGATAATAACTAACCACACTAATACTAGATTAATAAGTTAAAATATATACTAACACGACTAAGAAACATTCGAATTATAAACATTTTAATGTGGAATAAAAGGCTTACTATACTATACTATACTCACCATATCATCAGGTGGCCCATATGCTCGTAAATCTACCTATTCTATTAAAAAAGCTGTACGTATGTTTCTCTTGTTTATTTTTTGATTTAAATATTTTTTTCATGCAGTTTAGATCCTCAGAAATGTACTTGTGCCCTTAGATGGCATCTGACCCACTAAAATTTACTAACTTAAGTTAGACCCGAGATATAAAACGTAGATTTTTAACCAAAGAAAGTAGATTCAAATCTGGGTAAATATAATTTGTTTGCTTGCTTATCGATGATGGAAGACATCGTGATTAAATTTGCATATGTCAATGAAATGTTGCCACACGTACATCTTCTCCCACATTGAAGTGGCTTGGTGGAATAACCTCCAATCTTTCCTCTATTTACATTAAACTCAAGGTTTAATTAAAATAATAGCGAAAGTTAAAGCCGGTAGTCAATTACTTCTTTTTATATATCAAATGGCCGTACTATTATATTCTAATACATGAGCGGTGGTTTTTTTTTTACTCTTCAAATATTTCGCTTATGTGTAATGTGTCTGCGTTATTTTCAAAAGTTATTCTTGCGTGAAGGTTTAGAGTAATTTATCCTAATAGCCTATCTGTATCTATTGACGTCAGTTATAGCTCATGTTGATGCTATAATCATAATTGTTTAGAACAGATAATGTATCTGGATAGTTCCGTAATTAAGAACATCGATTATATTTATAATATTAACAAGATGCGTTACAGTTGGCATAACATTAAAAGTTATGTTTCATTATATTATAATTAGCTTCCACCCGTGGCTGCGTGTGGGGGGGGGGGTGGATAAGGCAGCTGTTAGGTGGCTTTTTTTTTTGTCGAGGAGGAAAATCATTTACGCCTAACGCACGGTCCACGACCGGGACGGTTATGTGGGACTCACGGGGCAGAAGGCCACCGTCCTACCCACTAAAACCTCCCCGTACCCTTTCCGTCTTAACGAGGAGCGCCACGGGATCGCTTTCGAATGCTACCGTGGCGAGCTGTTAGGTAGCCTGTGTTAATTCGGGGTATAAGCTATTATGAATATCATCCAAATGATTTCAGTAGTTTTGAGAGAGTCACAAAAGCCTGTCTATCAGTTCGCAAAAATTTTCGCATTTATAATATAAGTAGGATTGTAATATCTGTGTTTTATTTACCGCGATCATATTAATTCACCATTTCACTAAATGCCGCTTCTGTTAATTGGAAAAAAATGCACATGCAGTATACGCGGTTCATAAGATTTTTGGAAGCTGGGAACATTTGGTTGTTTATCGTGCGATGTTGGGTGGATTGACCTCAAATTAAGGTCTTACTATATATTACATAGCCTGTAGTATTTTTTAACAACTTAATAAAATATATGTATTTGAATTATTAAAAACAATTCCTCCGTATCTATTTGATTCATTATCTTCAAAATAACTGGCGCAATATTGTCGTATACAAAATACTGTTTGTATATAGCGTCTCCCAGCTAAGTCAAATCCATTTTACAAAATGAACGTAATTATTTAGATATCAAGTTAAAACTATATTATAACCATTGTAACAAAGAAACCAACAAAATAGGTCTTATATGATAGTGCCGATAAGAATGCTCAAAGTATTGCGTGCTTTAAGAAAACCAGGTCTCGTTATGTGCTCCAGAAATACGTACGGAAGTGATAAAATCACAGTATTTTTTATTGAACTGTTTACAAACAACTAAATACTTGTAGTTAATAATAGCGAACGTTATACGTATGTAAAAATACCTATTGTGTACTAGTTTGCGCCTGCGGGCTTCGTCCGTTTTGGGAGGGGGGGAGGAATGTACGCTTTAGGTACTCTATGTTCTTTTCTGTACCCCTGATAATGCGTACAAGAATATTATTGTATTATTAGAATTTTAAAACGTATGTTTCCTAACCAGAAATAGTCAGCTAACTAAAGCCCATAATTAAAGCACAAAAAAAAATACGCATTCTCTTCATTAGTCGACGGTCTCGCTAATATGAGTCGAATATCGTGAAGTTAAATGGAACTAACGAATAGCATAATTTTTTGCCAAATTGATTCTTCATCTTTTCGCATTTGCTTTCACTATCCGTACTGTAACTGAGTGAATCAAAAATTGTTACGATTCAATTTTTAACATATGTACATCTGGACTCGATTGCGCTCTTTCTCAATTTTTATTATCCACTAGCATTAACAATTTTCCGGCACAATTCGCGCGCCACCGATATGCACGTTGATTGTACTATGTAAGTATAGTACCATATAAGAATAATTTAGTATATATATTTTATACATAATACCTGCTCTAATACACTCAGCTGATCTATGTCACACGCGTTGGTTCTATAGCCTGAAGTACTCGTTGGGCCAACATATGCTGATCATTGCATTGGGCGACTGTGTCTGTATACGTTGGGCCAGCGTGCTGGTCAATGCATTGGGCGAACGTCTCTGTACGCGTTTGTGTGCTTTTATTAATGGCGGCAAGAACTGGCTAGCTGGTACCGTGCACATTTCAACAGTGTTCACACGTTGGTCTCTATAATTACATTTTTCAGTTACGAAGACGGTATGGTATGGAGATGAAAAATCCGTGAACCCCCTTCGTAATGATCGTCCTTTAAAAAATATAACAAAGTTTAGAAGTATTAGTATTTTATATTATTTAGTAGTTAGTGGATTACTTTCGAGACGCCCCCCCAAATTTATGATGTGTTTTATTTCGAAGCACCTATTGAGAAATAGTCAGTATTCCCAGGCCCATACTGCATAGAAAAAATCCAAGGCCACTTTTACATATGGGCGCCTCCCATTCCGAAGAGGTTAGAGTAAAATATTTTGGCTGTGTTCCCTTGGCCAGGTTTCTTGAAGGACTAGGCAAACCCAGGGCTTTTAGTAGATTCCACTTTTATTAGAGTAGTTAATTCATAGAAACTTTCTTTAAAAGGAACATATTTTAACGCAGACGACACACAGATGATCTATACGTTTTGTTTATAAATAAAAAGACGGATGTAGTCGTTTTACCGCAACCAATTGACAAACACGTTATTGTCACTAATATCACCTCTGACAATGTTGCGGGTTCGTGGTCTCTTTCCTATATCATGAGCTGATAAGAAATTGCAATACGAGTCTTTCTGCAATATGACGTTTATGATTGATCTACATGCGATTTAAGAAATGCGATCGATGACTTTATTGCGTCATACACTAACATGTTTTGCTCCTTCTGTATGAAATGTTTAAATTTATTGTAGGAGTAGATAGAGATAAACAATGGTCCATGGTAGATATTACGATTCGCATAAATTGATAGATAAACGCTCAAAGACGCTATGCACCTTGTAATCAAGAGACATAGCGTCAATAATAAAATATATATAATAAAATTGAAAACGTAATTTATTTTGTTATGTACCGAACAGCCTGTGAATGTCCCACTGCTGAATTTGCAAGTGCCCAATTTATATTTTAAATAATACAAAACGAAACCCGCACGTGTCGGATAAAAATCTGCCACTTGTTGATTTACTGACCCGCATTTGAGGAACGTGGTAAAATAAGCTTCATATCTTCTCACAAGAGGATCTTAGCCCAGTAGTGGGACATTTATAAGATGTTACTTTACATTTCACGTAAAAAATAGAAATAAAAAAGTTGAAATAAATGAGGTAATCGTATACGTATTTATAATGGAAATTTTGTAAACCAATATTGATGTTCCTGTACACACTTTAGTTTAATTAATCTTAATTAGTATGTAACAAAATAGGTAGCCTGTCACGTGTGTGTTGCGTATCGGACGTGAGTTTATCCTCGGAATGTAATACGTTAAAAGTGGTATCAATCTTTTCCAAGGGAATATGTTTCGC
Organism: Nymphalis urticae; assembly: GCA_905147175.2. Taxonomy (NCBI): domain Eukaryota; kingdom Metazoa; phylum Arthropoda; class Insecta; order Lepidoptera; family Nymphalidae; genus Nymphalis; species Nymphalis urticae. The sequence continues at coordinate 7,118,329 of LR989998.1, read as the reverse complement.
AGTAACTGGCGACAATAGTGATATATTTACTTCGAAACACAACGGAATCAACGTTTTTTTTATTATGTAGTTTTGCATGTAATTTAATAATTGGTTCTGGATAATATTCGTAAATTATTCTATATTATGGATGCCATTTGTATCGTGTTTTTCTATCTTAGCTTGTACCCATTTGTTCAATCAACACAGATAATGTTGATGTTCCCGGCTCGCCCTCGATTCATACGATTAGGTAACGACAGCAGAAACGTTCTAAGTATTTTTGCTTCAATGATATTCATAATATAAAACATTCGTGGCCTTAAAGGTTATCAATGTTTTGAGTTACTTTTAAAAGCAAAATTCTAAAATACTGTTTTAGCATTTGATTTGTTATTTTAATAATATAAAGATTCGTAATACTATAAATTACATCAAAAATGTTCGTACGTTATTTTAGTCTGTATTTATTAAAAGGAGGAAATAAAACATATAATTCGAAAGGTATGTGTAATAAATGTACATGAAAACAGTCGGTCGAATTTCGTTAAAAAATAAGAAAGAACACGCGATTCTTACTTGTCATGTTGGGCATAACGTGATAATGCGTTCGTTGCTTTGATTTAAAAATAATACTGCTAAATAATACGTATCAATGTAATAATAATAGTCTAATAGCAGTAAATTGATAACAATGCTGCAATGATAAATAAATATATTGCAAAGAACACCTGAATCGATAAAAAGTAATATAAAATCTAAAATATCTACAAAAAGTTAATACCGATCGTTTTATGTTACTTTTTTTTAATATTACTTAAAACGTCTGTGACGTTAGAACTTTGAATAATACACGTGTCTTGTTTAAAAACATATTCATTATAATTATTTACTTTGTAACTAGTTTTACGTTATTAAATAAATAGTCAGTAATATAAATTAAAAATTATACATCTAATATTAAAACCATTTGATCAAATAAAAAGTGAAAATTAATGCCAGTCTTCCTACTAAAATAAAAAATAAAAATTACTATATACAATAATGATTGTGTTAAATGAAGCTAATAGACTTGCAATTTAATTATTGATAAACAAAATAATAATATATTTTTCTTATTATTTGAACCAGCTTATCAATTATATAATAATTATAATAAGATAATAATCGATATTCTTATCATAATCATTTAATCAATCGTTTCTTGATTCGTGTCATTGTTTGGCCTATCTGTACCTTGTATGTAAGCGACTTTTCTTCATTTCGCTACAAACAGCTGTCGCAAGTACCGACTGCGTCTTGCAGTCTGAATTTGCTTAACTAGCGTTGTTGTACCGTTGTCGACCGGTAACAGATCGAAGGTGAATGTCGATTCTAGTGATTGTACAAAGCCAATCGTACGATTTCCTTCCCACTCTCTATATTGTTTTTGATGTCAATTTAACTCAAGACCGCGGTATCTCTGCTATCGCATGGTCCGGCCTCAAGCCGCTGAGGCGTTATAAGTTCGATGAACTCGTTTCCGGAAAGGTCGTCATCGTCTCGAAGAGTTTTTATATTTTCATAGAATTCAAATTTACGATTCGCTAAATCGTTAATAGCGTTTAATTTCGCCACACTTCATTTAGGCCTTCGCTATCTTATCGTTTGTGACGATAAATAACAGCGTATTCGATACACAATCAATACGTGTTGTACATAAGCATTCTATCAACAGTTGTTCTCTCGAGCGCGGCCGGAACGCTACTTCTGTCCGAAGTTAGTGTTTTCATACGTAATATTATCGACACTAGTTCAGTTTAATTTAAAAGAATAGAATTACCGGTTTGTTCGTCATTGCTGTGTGATGGAATAATTACGAATAAATTGGAATCAGCGGCCTCGTGGACGTGTTTTCTGTTTTATGTTGTTCGTCAACTGTAAAATTGCTTTTAGTTTTGATATGTTTGCCTTGGTAACCATATCATTTTATATTTAAACAGGTGATGTAAGGTTTTCGTCGTAATTCATAGTTTTAATGTTCGGAATTTTCATCGGTTTACTTTATTAATCTTATCGTTGAAGATAGACGGGGGTCAACTACATTATTCGCGTACGTCAGTCGAAGATTAGGTATCATTTGGTCTACATTCATTCATCAATCGCTAAATCTGAAACTATTATGAATGTCAACTTGTATCATTTAAGATATTTCTATTCGAACAATGAGAGAGCGTCGTACTGTATCTTCATGTGTTTTGGCAATAAGGATTACGAGATTCAAGAAGAAATATGTGTAAAGTGAAACATTAATGTGTGATGTGCATCGTTGTTACCCTTACCAATAATGTGAAATACAAATCAGAACAATGGTTGATAATGCATCTTTCGAGTATTCGGACGAGTCGAGTGGCGAAGGCGAATCGAATCGAAATTTAGGGTAAGGAACTTATTATGAAAGCTAACCAATGAAATGAATACAGTTTAATTATTTTATAAGGAAATGTAGTCAATTGGCATGTATTAAAATAAATTAAACCGATAAACTACCGGGTTTTGACAATATTTTGCAACAAATGTAAAAAAATATATCAAATCTTAATCAAACCTTGAGTAACAGTCATATATGCCTCTGGGCCAAGGTCTCCTCTCTTGAGAAGCTCCGGTTCCGACCGTGGGTTTATCCATCATGAATTAAATTTTGGTCGAAATCAGGTTATATGGTAAATCAGAATACAGAAATATAATGCTTTAAATTGTAATTTATTTGAAGATAATGAAATAATTTACAACTACAGCGTCGACTTCTTATTGTATATATAAGAGGTGAATTTATTGCGGTAATGAAAATTGAAATTTGTTTATAATAAATTTTAGTTTTGTACGTAAATAAAATAGGTGGTTATCATTCAAGATGTATGATTTTTTACATGATCTCATTACTATGAAAATAGAACGAATATATATATTTCCGGATGTATTAGAAGTGGATGGTGAATCAGAAAAAAACCATTTGATTCTGTTATGTAAAATGTTTCGCGTCCAGTTAATGTTAAGTGGAATAACAGTGCTTCTATCTATGTCGTATTAAAATGCAATAACTTGCGTACGTCTCCCCGTCATACATGTTTTATTTATTTGGTTCGACGGTGCCCTTGTATTTGTCTCGTCAATAAGAGTTATATTCGCTCGGTTTTCTCCTGTTTTCGATACGGGATATCATTTCGTTTCGGATGCATATAACCAGGAGTAAACACGGTTTATGGTCAGTTGCTCACATCGAGGTCTAGACTAGTGTTTTGTTCCATTTACCAGAAATGGGTGTTTTTCTTCTGAAAAAGTATGTAATTTTTTTTTATATATTTATTATAAGCTAAGTGTTTATCTACCGCCAAACAGCAATATTTGTGTTTTGAATTTGGTGCTAGGGAATTAGAATCTTAGCTCCCGTATTTGGCGTCACGGTGAAGGTGTGCTTTATCTTTCTAACAGTTACCCAGTCTAAGGCTAATGGAAGAAGACTAAGTACAGGATCAATATTCTCGTTTTTTTTAGTAAAAAAATATAAGTCATTAGTATATTTACCGCACTTTGAAGCTAGACCTAGGAACAATACTATCTTCAAGGCGCGGTAAATATGTGAAAGAATGTCCCATAACATTGATTCTAAGTCGAAATATAGTATTGAAAAAAGCTATATGTATTTTAGACAATTATATGAAATCTATGATGAATAACTATGTCAAATACCAGTTTTATTCTTCCGCGTTTTATAAAAATGCACATATTTTTTCTGTACCATTCAAATTCTACTATTGATATTATTCAATAAACATATTCGTAACATTTAAAAAATGTTTTAGTTCTTATTATATAGTATAGATGGATTTATAAAATAAATATAAATAAATAACGAGATGAAAAAATTAAAGGTAAATAATTATAATTAATATAAGTACAGGTTAATGTTACAATACAGTCTTTTAGAATTTTCGAATTAAATTAGAGCCTTAAATAAAAAAAGTTGATAAAAAAATTATTGTTTTTTACTGGTGGAACGGCTTTGTGCAAGCTTGGGTACGTACCACTCACTAATCAGATATTGTGTTCCGGTTTAAAGGCTGAGTGAGCCAGTGTAATTACTGGCACAAGGGTCAACATCATAGTAAATCTTAGTTCCCAAGGTTGGTGGCGCTTGTCGATGTAAGGGATGGTTAACATTTATTACAATGCCAATGTCTGTGAATGTTGGTGACCACATACCATCAAGTAGCCCATTTATACGTCCACCTACCTATACTATAAAAAAAACGTATTAATTACATATTTCTAGTGTTTAATTGTTTTTTTTTTAAATATCTTTCTAATATATAAAAAAGTATATAATGCGAAGTAATATACACCAGTATAACATTTACTTGCGGTTACATTGTATAAAAAATATGACAAAGAGAGTCGAGAATCACAAATTACCTGATATAACTGCGTTTGGACAATAGTCTATCGAAGACGTTCAAGAATATTTAATCAATTTTATACGTTACCATGAAAACGAAATTGATTGATTTCGTCCGTAATAAATTTTAGGATCAGCGATTTACGTCATTCAACAAAAATGAATATAAATATTACATATTTCCCCGTGGTTAGTATTTAACCAATTTACATAGACTCGTTTGTTTCATTATATGCAATGTATAATCTTGTATTTCTTCGTCTTCCAGACATGCAGTGAAGCCGTTGTCGGGCTCGGCGCCGTCAGTGCGCGTGTCGGCGTTGGCTTCGGCGTCGGGGGATGAGGCCAAGGAGAGTAAGCAGCCGAGTAAGTCCCGACAGAAGAAGTTCCAGAGACACTTCCCGCAGGTCGGGCCTGAAGAACGTGTCCTCAATTGTAAGCAATTTCCACATACATAATATATGTTTACTTATATAAGCGAACCGACCGTTACGTATATTGCGATTACATACAATTGTTCTCGACATTATTCCTTAATGTATTTATTCATTGGTTTCATTAATAAGATTCCAAAAACATCTTAGTAACATTATATAAACAAATTTATTTTAATATCATTCTTTTGCACTGGTTTATTTTTTATCGTAAAATAGCGATATCATCGATAAGAGTGGGCGTCACTACGCAGTATCACGCGCCGCGTGTAGGATCACGCAGCGTCCTGGTCGCGCTTCTTATTTGCGAATGTAACAATACTATAGTGTTACATGACTGCCTCGTTGGTCTAGTGGCTTGATGTAAGGCCGCAGACCCGGAGGTTTTGGGTTCAATTCCCAGGTCGGGCCAATAAAATGTTATAGGGTTTTTCTGTCAGAAAAATCTCAGTAGCAGCCCGGAGTCTGGAAGTTGGAAGTGTGTTCACTCCTGTGCCTCGGAAAGGATGTAAAGCCGTTGGTCCTGAGCCTGAACTCTTTCCGGTCGTGTCGGATTGCCGTCCCATCGGATTATGAGAGTTAGGGAACAGAGAGTGCAGGTGCACTGTTTGCGCACACACTTGTGCACTATAATATCTCCTGCGTAGTTGTTGTTGTATATAATGACTTTTATGTAAGACTTATTTTAAAGCGTAATTAAAAATTTTTTCATCTTTGGAAATGTTTTGCTTAATAAATTCTATATAAAAAGTAGATTGGTCAAAAAATTATGTAGTCGAATAATAACTTAATTATTCACTACAAAAAAGCCGAACGTTCATTGACTTTCATATTTCGAAAGATCAGGAGATTTGAATGTCAATATGCGATTGGTCCAATATTTTAATTATGATACCGTTTCGAGGTCTGATTTTTGTAGTGATCTTGTGGTGACACGAATTATTCATGATTGTGAATAAAAATAAATACATATTATTCACTGCGAAGACAAAGAAATAAATGATTATAGATTTGCAACTTAAGGAAACAAACTAATCTATTCAATTGTTAAATTTATTATAATTTTGATTTTGTTAAGAAATTAACTAAAATAGGTTATAAAATATCAGCAAAATCGTCAATTTTCAATCGAAATAGATTAATCTTTTATTCTTTTCATTTTATTATTATATTAAATATAATGCTACCGAATCCGAATGTCGTTTTATCTGAGAAGGAACCGTCAAAACTTATAATAGTTGTTACGGTTTTTCTTAAATAAAATGAATATTGTAAAATAAAATAAAATACAAGTACATTTATATAATATCCTAATAAATTATAATTCTGTTCTCATTTTCAAACGTAATGATATATATTTTTTACGTAGTAATCATATATTTCAGATTATTCATGCGCTCTGGTCGGTGATCTGTTACTTCAAGGACATCTGTATATTACGAAGAACTATTTCGCTTTCTATTCAAACGTCTTTGGCTATGTGACCAAGGTAAGCTAGTAAGATATATTTCATTAATTTCATCATTAAACATTTGTATCTCCAACGATGAATTTATTTGTCTCATTGATTAATATAAACGGGCAGGGTTTTTTATCCCTTTGATGATGTCAATTTGATTGAAAAGTCATTTTATATTAATATTTTGCTAATTATTATTTAATAATATACTGTTACTAAATCGGAATTTCCTGTATTGAATACTTATATATAGCGCTGTACCCACAACTTCGCTCGCGTCAGACAGAATTTTTAAACCAATATTCCATATTCCATCTTTTTTTTTTTTAAATGAAGGTTTTATACAAAATTTCATCCCCTTTATCACTATCTTGGGAATAAATGTTCCAAATTCGTCCTTAGTGTTAACCTACTCTATAAAAAGAACCATCCGTAAGAAAATTTTCATAGTACCAGCCCAAGTAGTTGCGGTTGAGCGTTGTTACGTTACATTCATTCAATTATTCTTTCATATATATATATAGATTTATATTACGCTTTCAACATTATACGACGCTTCTATCGATTCATACAAATCAAGGTAAACGACTCGCACCGTAACCTCAAGTCGTTGAGAGTGATAAACTTGGACAGTTAATTAACAAGATTCTGGTAACAGCAAACGTTCTATTTCAATAAATATATAATTCGAATGACTTAGTGGGTCACATACAACTGGTGGTAGGGCTTTGTGCAAGCTCTAGTCTAGATAGGTACCACCCACTCATCAGATATTCTACCGCAAAACAGCAGTACTTGGTATTGTTGTGTTCCGGTTTGAAGGGTGAGTGAGCCAGTGTAATTACAGGCACAAGGGATATAACATTTTAGTTCCCAAGGTTGGTGGTGCATTGACATTTCTTACAATGCCAATGTCTATGGGCGTTGGTGATCACTTACGGTCAGGTGGCTCATATGCTCGTCCGCCTGCCTATAACAAAAAACAATACATGCTTGTTAAACATTACGATCAAAACACGAAAAATATTATAAGAGCATGTTTTACAACTTTTTGTCACAAATATGTCGAAAATTTAGCTTAAGTTAATTATTCCGAAATGTTACATATTATCTACCTAAATAAGTTTTGAACAACAATTGTAGATATTGTTTTAATATTAACAATTCTCTGTTTTTTTCTTATTTTTATTATTAATGTGTTATGTTTATTCTTATTATTTTAATTTTGTCATTTATGTTTTAGCATTGTGTTTACTTTTATTTAATCTATTAGTAAACCAAGTAAATGAATATTTTTAATTTAACTTAACATTATGTAGTTGTTTGAGTGATGTCGTGATCTTGAATTTGTTGTAACTATTTTCAATATGACTGGATGTCCTTAACCTTAAGACTTATATACTACATAACTAATTCACTCTTGATTGCTACTCCGCCTTGGAGTTAGTAAAAAAAAATCAAACAGTTATAGGAACTGACAAAGTAAATCTTCTTGGCTTACAATTTTCGGTGTTGTTTTTAGGACCTAACATGCACTTGGGTTTCTTATGTAGTAACAACTAACTAACAACCAATAGATAGCTTTCCTTAGAAAGTTTTTTTTTTAAGTATTAAGTGGCCTTGGGTAAAGTGCACATCAGATATTCTATCGCCAAACAGCAATTCCAGGGAGCCAGTGTAACTGCAGGTTTAAGGGACATTGCATCTTAGTTCCTAAGGTCGGTCAAGGCCACATTAGCTTGTAAGGAATGTTAAATATTTCTTATATTGCTAGTGTCTATGGTGTTGATCACTTAACATCCACCAGGTGTCTTGGTTGAAAGTCTACTTACTTATTTTATAAAATGATAAAGTATTTTCATATATGTTTATTTTTCCAATGTAACAAATTTTATTTACTTATAATTCCAGCTACTAATTCCAACGACGTCCGTCCTTCGTATAACAAAGGAGAAGGTGGCCCGTATAATACCGAATGCGGTTGGAGTATGCACGCGCGACGAGCGTCACGTGTTCGGCTCGTTGCTGTCGCGCGACTCCACCTATAAACTTATGATGCACGTTTGGAAGGCAAACAGAGTTGATGAATTAACTGTGCCCAAACCTGAAGTGAGTTATCACCCATATATAGACGGTTAAATGTAGGTCCTAAGATCAGTCCTTGTGGAACTCCTGAGATAATATTTTGTAGTTTATTTAAGTATGATCAGTGTAATAAGATTTAATTTATTCATTAAATATTCGACAGCCATTTTTTCAAATCAATTCTCTGTGAAGTTTATAAATCTAAAAACGTAATAATAAAGACACGATAACATGGTTGAGACCTTGCAGTGACGTCGAACATGTTTAATATAATTATAAAATCTTATATCGTGTTTAAAATGATACATTCACATTAGTTCTAGAATATTCGCAAGGTTAAACTTTTTCATTCATTTTGATAAATATTAATAATAAAATTTAATAACGACGTAACGCTATGTAATATCGTTTTAAAATTTTTGGTCAAGATATATTTAAATTTTATTAATAATATTAGTAAATTTTTAATGTTCTAATGAAAATTAAAATTATGTTATAAATTATTAGCTTATTCTTTCGTAACATATGTAATATTTAACTTTTCGTCTATATTTTGTTGTAATTTATAATTATTTTGGCTCGGCGCACAGTGTGTTTCTCCACGTCAACCCTCATTCCGGTTTCCGTATTGGTTATGGTATCCACCATGTAGGGTCGAGCCTATATTCTAGATTAAGGCATGCACTTTAAAAAATTCCATCGTCGGCTCTTACGACATCCACGAGTTATTCAATAAATATACGTTTGATATTGAAATTGACGTTGACGTATTTAAGACACGTACGAAACGATTTGCTTCCTCGTTTCTGATACGCACCGCCACGGTCTGGAATACCCTCCCGACCTCCGTTTTCCCCACCACCTACAATATGGGTACCTTCAAGTCCCGAGTGAATAGGCACCTTCTAGGCAAGCGCGCTCTATCTTAGACTGTATCTCACTTTCCATCAGGTGTGATAACAGTCAAGCGCTAGCCTATATATTTAAAAAAAAAAATATACCAAAAATGTTGTTAACAACTAAATTCATTTTATTTTAAATTTTATTTTGATATATTTTATCATAAAACATTTTTTACTCCAAAGGAACTCCGAACATCGGAAGTCGAAGCATCAGAATACTCCCCAGAGGACGACAGTAGTTCAGGAGGAGCAGACCACATAGATGCTCCTTCGGTACCTCTCAGACCTGAACCTGAAGCTATTATCGCCGCAGCTGGTATGCTATCAGTTACTACTGATTTTACTGCAAAATAATTTACTCGAATTATGCATCAATTGTTTGACCCGAAAGCCAAAATTGCCCAATGACTAAAATACGTAAATTTTAAGCGAAGATTCAAAGCAAGCATTGACAATTTTCATAAACTTAATTTACGATAAATCATCTAGTACTCGAGGTTGAAGGAAAACATCGTTAAAAACCCTGCTTGTTTCGGCTGAAATTTTGCCATATGTGTTTTCACTAACCCAGTGAACATTCCTCAGTTTTTGTCAAAACTTCTAACCAATGATTTTTTTGCGATATAAAACGATTATGAATTTAAATACCGAGTACATTACAATTTAGCATTAATAGAGGTAATTTAAAGGGATTTCGTACGAAGTATATAGCGACTTGACTATAAAAGAGGGCTGGTATGTATAATATACTATGTAAAGTTTGTGCGCGCGCAGCGGGCGCGGCCGTGATCCAGCCCGCGCTGCTGACGGGCGCCGCGCCGCCGCGCCGCGCGCCGCGCTGCCACGCGCTGCTGCTGGCGCTCGCGCTGCTGCTCTGCTGCTCCGCGCTCTACTTCGCCTACCGCCTCTACGCCGCGAACGATCCGCGCGTGAGTACCGCTCCCCCACACAGACCCCCCACTCGAACACTACATTAAACATCCAATCGAATCGGTTAAGGCCGGCTTTTTGTACTCCACATTCCAAACGATAACGACGACGTTCCCTCTGAAACTGAAAAAAAGAGTAGCTGCCGTCCCATCGAATTGTGAGAGTTAGTAAATAGAGTATTTATGCATACATATGTGCACTATAGCATATAATATGTCCTACGCATTTGGTTAATCCTTCTTGAGATTGACCGCCGGGGCAGAAATCGTTTAGAAGGACATCACCAAATAAAATCTATTTGGTACATATGCATACAGACTAGTACCGTTTAGCGGTCGAAAACTCTTATTAAAACACGTGCCGTCCACGAGTCGCTGTATGTGGGATGTCGCAGGAGGACGTGTCGGGCGACGAGCTGTACTCGGAGCTGGTGCGGTGGCGCGCGCGCCTGCACGGCCGCGCCGCCGCCGAGCTGCACGCCTTCCTCTCCACCAACCTGCTGCTGCTCGCCAAGGTATGTCGACCTCTTTGCAGGGTCTTTACATGTTTATTGGTTTTCCCATTTGAGGTTATTATTGCGTTTGTTATATATTCCAAAAACCAACCGCAATTTTGTTAATACAGTACTGGTATGAAATAATTTTAGATGAGTCATTGAAATAGCAACAAGTGTAAGGGTTCCTAAGGAACACCGATTTTTTGTAAAACTAAATTTGGAAATATATAAAACTGGTCACGTTGTCTGTTGATGTTCATCCAAAATGAATAAATAAGAATGTTAGATATTGATGAATAAGATGAATGTCGATAGAGGGAGGGGAGAATAGATTAAATGATGATGAAAGCCGTATTTTTTGAGTATTCAATTCAAATACCAGCATCTAACAACATTTCAAACTGTCAAATGAGTGTATTAATTTGAGCTGATTTGGAAAAATAAATTCTTTCCAAATTCAATAAATAAATAAACTGCCCAATCTTTATTTAATCTATTTCTTTTCCGCAGGTGCGCCAGTCGCTGGAGGCACTATCGGGCGTGATACTCACAGACATGTCGCAAGCGGCCGCCGACATCAACCTGGACGTGCCCAACGAGACCGTGTTCAGTTAGCGCGCTTGAGCCCCGAGTGAAGTGGCGACGGTGATAGAGCTCTGAGGAAAGAGAAGTGAAGTGTAATCAAGGACCAGTGATATGTTAAACTAGTGCATTTTAAATCCTTCGTGGACCTTCAGTGATTTCGTTGAAACGGTATTCATTTAACCCAAATTAGTACCTGCTTTTAAACTGTATGTAATCGCAAAGGCTTTTAGTTCTACCGTTACGTAGTCCCCTTTTTGAATACTGTGATTATTTGTTGATTTAGAATTTTATATTCTATTATGTTAAGTGTAAAGTTAATTTTATGTATATCCAAAGAATTCTTGTTTAAAATTGTGATTTTGTATATAAGAGCAACGGCGAAACCAATTAAAAAGCCTATAAGGCGATGCTAGGTCATATTGAATGTGTCAAACACGATAGGTTAAGGGTGATTGGCCAATAGAATCGACGCTAGGGTAAATACAATCATATTGGCCCAGTTGTCAATAATATACGTGGCGATTCATTACCTATTTTTTTTTTATCTTGGGAATTGGTATTAAAATGTTGCTTGACTAGATTTTTTGTCTTTATATAATTAATAAAAACAATATATATTGAATATGATATTTATATTTTTAATAGCATTTGTTAATTTTATTCATCTAAAATGATTTATAAATTGTAAACGAAGCAACATTTTAACGTGAAACCAGAGAGCATTTATAATTGAAATTACTTTACCAAAAGGTGGCTGGCGGTGCTAGGTACTAAAACATTCCTGAACAAATTTAATCAGAGCTATTCAACTTAACGATTATTATTAATTTTTCAAATATAGTTGATATATGAAAATTTTAATAACGAGATGATGAAATTAACTAAAAAAATATTTAGATATTCGAAAATTATATAAAACAGGACAATAATGAAGAGGCTCTGATTCTAACGCATACAAAAGAAATCGAACTAAACGGTTTGCCAAAAAATCGAATATATCTTGCCAATACGTAATAACGATTAGTTGTTTATGTTATTGCAAATAAACTCTACGTAGTTCTGGTATTAGTACATTTATTTTTAAATATTTAATTAAGGTTAAAGCGAGCATTTTAGCATTCACGTAGTCTTGTCTTGCTCGTTTTTTGATTGCATCCTGTAATTATCATATGACAAATTTAGTAAATAGATAAATAATATATTTTTCTTTATTTTCGAATTAAACTGATTTTATTGTGGTAATTAAGTTAAATTTTCCAAGTAAATAATAGCGGTAAAGGTTATATTGATCAATGCAATCGAAATTCGTGGCCCAGTTTTATAGTGTATAATTTATTCTAGTCTTTAGTAACGCTCAACTTATACGTTTTTGGTACTATGATGTATGTACTTATATTCATTGTAGAAACCGCTTCTAATAATGAGTATGTACGAACAATAGATATGTTGTTATTGTGAAAAGTTGCATGAATGATTTGTATAATAATAATAAATGTCTCTGATTGGACGTTAATCACTGTTTTGATCAAATCTACATGAATCCAAAGCATAAAAACGTTATATGTTTATTTTTTAATAAGATTATTTAGTTTTTTTTATGGATTCAAATTAAATAATACTTTATATTATAAAATTGATTATCTCACATTATAAAATACATTTTAAACCAATTCTATGAAAGTACATTTTAATTCATACACTCGTGTTTCTACTCACATGTTACCAGCGGTGCCAAAGTATTTGTCACTTCATATATTTGACGCATCGGACGCGTTTATATAGATCTGGTGCAATAGACTATTTACAATGAAAATATCTCTACACGATACAATTTTATAAAAACAAACTGAAGAAATAGCATCATACGTAATAATTTTTAATCTGTTTTTCTTTTATATATAATCACAAGATTATAAAAGAGCTGGAAGAACTTTATAATAAAAATGTTCGTTAGTGTATCCAGATGTAAACATTATTAGCTTTTTCTATGTAAGTCAGAAATATTTTTGCCAAAGACAATGCTAGAGTAGGGAACGTATCACGTAGTTAGGTTAGCAGTTTGTACAATATGCAGTGTTAGATAGGATTATTTCGAATTCATATTTTCGGCTTAATGAAAATGTTACTTTCGTCTATATTCATAATTATAATCATTTAATGTTTCGTAAATAATTATAGTTATGAATGATTACAGAGTATTGTAATTTTAATGCTTTGGATAAGGATTTTATCATTCCGTCTGTCTAATAATTATCTGTTGAAATGTTTAATGTATAAATTTATAAAATGCAAATTAATGAGAAACTCAGTGACGTGAATATGAAAATTTTATTTTTGAACTGTTTTTATAGTCTTTAAATGATTAATTTTGGCATTGTTGAGTTTAATTCGTTTTTATTATTTATTTATTTATTTAAAAATGTTTTAGACAGGCGGTTGTTTAGTGCAATCTAATTCAATTGGTGATTAATGTTTTTTTCTAGAAATTGTTAAGGTTTTTGTTATGCGGTCATTTTGTATATATGATTGGAATTTGTTTGTTAATTTATGTAAATAATAGATAAAGGACTTTATTGAATACAAATAATTGTTTTATTATAAAATTAACTTGGTTTAAAAATTATAATACATGTATAAAACACGCTGATATTCGTGGCCCTTGCTTATATAATTAGTGTCACAGTTTAAACTCCGTTGAATGGGATACATTATATTACTAAAAAATCAGTATGACAAAAATTGAAACGGAATCAAAGCCAGTCAAAACTTTAATAGATAAACAAGAGATTTATTAATTGAAATATTTAAATCGTGGACAACTAAATATGATTCTACAAGGAAGCCATCGAAAAAAGTCCAAAGGAGTGTCTGGTAGATTCTGATGGTAACTAAATATTAATCATTAGATTTAAAATAGAAAAGGTACATTTTCTAGCCGAACTTTTAGGTAATATTTAATTTAATTTATCTTGTAAATGACGATTCATACGTGCATGTCGGCACTATTTGAATATTTTTAACTTTTATTCTTGTCGTGGTTATATGTCACCATGAGAGTAAAACAAACCGAAATAATTTAATTTGTATTTAAAAATATATATTATTTTGCAGAAGCTGTGGGATTTTATATGTTAAATATATGTTCGACATGGTCAGTTTGCACGTGCGGCGCAGTCGTGTGTTCTCACCACAATGATTTTGAAGTAGTGTTGCATATTGATAGACAATCGATTGTCCACATAGTTAGTACATTTAGTCTTCGAAGGTCAGAATCGTGGACCGATCCTACCGCTGCTGTTAGAGAAGCCGAGGGATTTTGTATGTTTTATATTATTTGTTCGTCCGACATAGTCGCGAGCTATTAAGGGCCTGCAGCGTGACGTCGCCGGCCAGGCGCGCCGCGGGCTGCTTCACCGCGAATATCTTGGGCAGATCCATTGAACTATAGTACACGTCGTAGATGCTTACGCACGAGTATGCACGTGCGGCACGGTCGAGTGTTCTCAACACAATTATTTTGAACCCCACAAGCTATTGACTCACGATAACTCATGTAACAGTAAAAGCGTCTTATGTCACTGTCAGTGCTGCCATTAATCAAACACAGGTCAAAATTAACACTATATTTAATTATTATTATTTATTCTCTTTTTATATAGGCCTCTGCATCTCTGACAGATGATTCAAGCAGCATCACGAAGGCACTTGCGTTCATGACTAAAGAGCCCAATGCGAGAGAGGATCCTTCGGCCGCACTCTCGACAAGTGTATGCACCCCCAGATGGGCGGGGGTTTGAAGCCCGCTCATGACGCCTAACGCGTTTTTCTTTTAGTACTTCAAACCAGGCATCGTCATGCTTTGATTGACTTTCATGAATAAGGCGTCGCCACAGCGCAATCTTTGTAACGGAGCATAGGCCGCCCAACATATCTTTTCGCATTCGCAACCTTTCCCAGCAGTATTTGCCTTGGCAGACGATCCTTCCACGCGATGCCCAGAATATTTCGAAGACAGCGCAAGTGAAATGTGTTCAGTCGGCGTTCTTGTTTTGCGTACGTTGTCCACGTTTCTGCTCCATACAAGAGTGTGCTTAGGGCACATGATTGGTAAACAAGCATTTTCGTTTTTACCGTAAGGTATCTGTTGTCCCAAGCCCTTGAACAGAGCCTGCCGAACGTGGAGGCTGCATTGCCGATGCGGGAGTCGATCTCTGCATCAAGCGAGAGATTGCTCGACAATTGCGACCCAAGGTAGCAAAATTTGTTAACCACCTGCAAAGGTGCGCCGTTAAGCAAGATGACTGGTTGTTCTAAACATCCTTGCGCTAAAATAACGGTCTTCTTCCAATTTATGGACATTGAAAAAAGGTGGCAAGCTCTGGCAAATTTGTCTATTAGATTCTGGAGTTGAGCTTGGTCATGAGCAACAAAGGCAGCGTCGTCAGCGAATATAAGACTATCTACAAATAGTTCCTCCCTGTAGCGTTTGGACTTGAGCATTGAGATGTTGTACAGCCTACCATCAGTTCGCGTGTGTAAGTGGACGCCCGGAGAAGAATATTCCGAACAAGGTAGGGGCCAGTACACAACCTTGACGAACACCACGGCGTACGTCAAATGGCGTAGATGTGTTGCCATTGTGGAGGACTGTGACTTCCATACCTTCGTGGAACGATTGCACTATCCTTAGGAGTTTCGGGGGCATCCAATTCTGACAAGAACCGAGTATAACCCCTCTCTACTCACGGAGTCAACAGCCTTATTTAGGTCTACAAATGCAACGACTAGGGGGTATGTTGCTCCCTACACTTTTTTTTGTAGCTGTCTGAGTGAAAATATCATGTCGACAGTTGACCGTTGGTACCTAAAACCACATTGTGCCTCAGGGTATACGCGATCGGCGAGCCTTTGTAATTTGTCTAAAATGGCCCTAGCAAAGGCTTTACCGACGATGCTAAGAAGAGATATTTCGCGGTAACAGTTGCAGTCGCCGCGGTCGCCTTTGCCTTTATAAAGAGTGACAATGTTAGCATCTCGCATATCCTGAGGGACGTAGTTTTCTTCCCAACACTTAGCCAGGTGGTTGTGGAGGATGGGCAAGACTCAAGCTTGACGACTTCGGTGACAATATCGTCTTTACCAGGACTCTTTCCGCATTTGAGCTGCTTGACGGTCAGATAAAGTTCCTCTACGGTGGGTGCGGCGTCTAGCTCGTGCCAAGCTCGTGCTCGTGCGTTGCCAGATTCGGGACAAGCTCCACTGCATCTGGCTGAATAGAGCCCCTGGGCACGAGTAGAGCCCTTTGTAGTGTTCTACCCATCTTGCCATCTGACGGGTGCTGTCTGTTATAACAGAACCGTCGGTTTCTTTGAGAGGTGCCGTCTTTTTTGGAGTAGGTCCAAGAGCTCTTTTGATGCCTGCGTAAACCCCGCCAATATCCCCCGCGTTTGCGCACGCTTGGATGCTTTGGTAAAGCTCCGTCCAATACGCATTTGCAAAAAAGCGCGTGCTGCGCTGCAGTGAGGCTTTTGCCTTCGTGAGATCTTCACGCGTCGCATCGCAAGGGTTAAGGCAAAAATTGATTTTTAAATGTAGCATAGCAATACTGTATTATTTGGTCAGATCAGTCGTTTTACGTATGATCACTGACAAAACTAAGAAATATTCCACTAATTTGTATTTAATACTTTTAATTGAAAAGTATAAAGATATTGTAACAAAGTTTATGTTTAATAAATAGTATTTATTAAACATTTTATATTTTTATATTATAAAAAACCAGTAAGATGTCTAGAATTTGATATGCTGCAGCGCCACCTATCGCGTTGCAACAAAGTCTTCAAAGATAATTCTTTATTTATAAGATATGTTTAAATAATAAAACAACATATAGACAAACTGTTTATTAAATTTCAATAACATTAACAATCATTTTAAAAATAAACTATTTATAAGGAAGTACATAAAAACTGCAAAAATGCCTTTTCAGGAAGATACATATTTTAAATTTAACATGCGTTAGTTTTATGTTTCATATTAAATAGAAAAGCAACACAATATTAGTTTGTATACAATTTGGCCAAAGGCCAAATAATATTATGATAAATTAAATTTTATGTAGTTGCAACAAAACGTTTATTGTTTATTTTCATTTCTTTTTTGACAATGTCCTCTGCTTTTCTGCGTGTTGCACGAGTTGTTTGTCAGTTGCTAGACCTTTCCTGGTCCTCACGGAGTCCATGTACGCCTTGGCTCTGTTAACGCCGTCCCATTTCTCGCCCCAATGCAAGTACTCTTCTTCTGTCCTTGGTGTCCAGAACGGATCAATGTCAATTACCTGCGATAAAAATAGATTATTGTTAAGCTTAATTAATAAAAGCATACTTTTGTTTAACAATAAATAAATATGCCATAATGCTTAAGATCAGGCAAGTCAACGGTCAAGTGCTTGATTTATAAAAATATTAAAATAAATAAAATATTAATAAAATAACTTCATTTACATTAGGTATATTCAATTACATTTTTGTAATTATTTAATAAGCCTGATGGACAAATGGGTCACCTAATGGTAAAGTCACCACCATCCCAAGATATTAGCAATGCAATAAATATTATGAATCATTCTTCAATCTGTGAGCTGTTGAATAAGATGTTACGTCCGTTATGGGCGTGGCACACTAGCTCACTGTTTTTTAAATCTAGGACACAGCAATACAAATTGTTTTTGTTTGGTGGTAGAATATTTGGAAACCCAGATGGAGTTCTGTGAGTTTCGCCTTAACTAAAGAAATAGCAATAACATGTATCAATTAATTTTGTATACACAATTTTTTAAGGGGTGTAGTAAACACGAAACAATTTTTGCCAACCCATAAAATTATAGGTTGTCGGTACTTAATGTCTAAAATGTTTTATTTCAAATAATAATTGAAATAATTTCACGAATGAAAACTTAATTCTGGATGTAGAGCAGTTTACCAATGTCTATTATCTCGATGTAATAACATTACCTCCCAATGGCTGAACATCAATTGCGGCGCGGCCAGACCTGACGTGTGCGTGCGCAGTTCGAGCGCGAACTTGAAGCTCTCTGCGACGGGCATGAGCGCTTGTACTCTGAACGAAGCGGAGCCGCTTTGCAGATCGCTGCCGACCACTCTGCCGCCTCGCCTGCCCAGGGCTGCATAGAGTTTGCCTATAATAAAATTATGAGATATTATAAAGTAATGTTTATCAACATATAACAGGGTAGAACGAAATTTTTTAGTCTTTTTTAGTTTTATTGATTTTTCCATACTGACTGACAACAAATTTAAGTATGAGGAGGTAAGTAATCTTACTTATAGTCAGTAGTATGAAACAGTTTAATCGAAAAATTATCATTCCTTGTTTTCAAAAAAGCCAGCCTTTATTGAAATATTAAATTTAGATTAACATTTTATATCCAATTTTTGAGGGTCAAAGCGAAACCAATAAGTATTATTACCACGGACATCACATCACGTGAGCAACCACACATACCCAATGATTGTAATATAACACGGTACACGTGTAGGTACTATAGGTACAATGTACTATAAAATATATATAAATTCAATGTATATAAGTTCATAATATTAAGCGGGAATAGAAACATTATATAATAATATATAATTATTTTTTATTACACAAAGTAAATAGTTCACCTTCTTGGTGAACTTCTTCTTCTTCTTGTCACATAGTCTAGATACTTAATATAATAGTGATAATTTAATAGTGATTATATCAAGTCAAGTAATTTTCAATAACTTTATATCTTATTACTGTGACTTTCTGCCTTAGTCTTGTCTATTACTCTTACTCTGTTTATTCCTTCCCCTTCTATTTTGTATATAGTCATGTTTGTATAAAATAAAATTTATATAGTGAACTTTGGATTTATAATTTAACTAGCTACCCGACCCGGCATCGCATGGATAGAATAAAGGTCTACATATAACGTACATATCGTAATACATATATCTATTGGTTTACGCAGCACTCGCTAGTCAAACTCACAGTCGTCATGACTGTTTCTCAATATCTTCCAATTACATATTTCAGCCCTTGTTTACATAAAACCAAATGTATTATAATAATAAAGCTTTTATTTATTCCAAACATTGACTTTTTAAATAACAATAATTAAAGTTAGTTGGTTAGTATTACTGTACTTATATCCTATATTAGTACTGTTATTTACTCCTCGTCGGTGTATGGACCGCCACTTGCGTTAAAAGCCTCCTCCAACTCCTTCCATCTCTCTCTCTGCTTTGATAACCTGGGCCATAGATTCCCCGCTATTTTGACGATGTCGTCATTCCATCTTTTCAGGGGCCTACCTCTCCTTCGTTTTTTTTTATCTCTGGGTTTCCAGTTGGTCACCACTTGAGTCCATCTGTTAGAGTCCAGTCTTTGTAAGTGTCCTGCCCATTTCCATTTGAGTTCTAATATTTTTTTTTATTTTCTTGTTCTCTACTCTATCTCTTAGTTTTATGTTCATAAAGCTTCGTTCAATGGCGAACCAACCAAATGTATTATGTAATAATTAATGAAGGTTAAACTTTCCTAATGAATCACTCCGTTTATTGGTGAAAACCATATGAAAATCTGTTCGGCAGTTTTTGAGTTTATCGGGTTACACGGCGGGAGACCTTGTTCAATAATACGTAGTGATCACACGAGTTAACATCCGCTATAATATAAAACGAATTATCTATTTTACTATATCATTTTATGATACGAATTTTTACCTAAATATATTTCGCGATAAAAAAAACACTATAATATCGATTTGTTTAAGAACTTCACATTTGGATTAAGATCGTGTTTTGTTAGTTTGTACACATATACTATATGTATCATAGTAAAGAATTCAAGTAAACTATTGTAAGAGTTGTAAGCGTCAACAGCGCAATGGTTTGCGGGCCGTTCAGCGATGATGTGAAATCAATTTTATATAATAATATATAACAAACCTAACCTAACAAGCCGGACACCTTTATTCGTTTGTCAAATAGTACCAGCTCCAGGCTCTGTTGCATCTTGCCGGACGAATCGAACCGGATGCACGCCCGTGACCGGAAGACCCCCATTCATCTCAAAATGGCTCGCGACGAATCTGTTTAAGACCCACGGTATTTTTCTACGCGACTGCCCACAAAATATTTTGTCAAGTTATGGCATCACGAAGCGAAGTTTTTCTTGCATTTTTTTTTCATATCCTTTTTGTTGCATTATCACGAGATGCGTTATTTGATACCCGTGGCGTATAGTTTCAGTCAATAAACTTTTGACACGAATCGAATGAACTGCGAAGGCTAATTTATAAAAGAATACCTTATTTCCAATTGTCAATAATTTTATCTAATTGGGATCAGTCGAGCTGGTCTATTCACAATTTTTTTATTATTAATATCTTACCTCAAGAAATTTAATCCGTAGAACTTTACTACGTATTTTGTTTATTGTTAGTTTTTGATATTAGGAAGTAGGAATCATTAAAAAGAACGGCCATACCTACGAAATACTTGTAACATATAAGAATTTTATTTAAGCTAGCGAGTCACCTCGCCTCCACACGGATGCTTATATTTTGCTTATTTCAACATAACATTGAATATAATGAAACATCCAGATAAAATGTTTTAAGCAAATATATATCAGCCTTGCATCAAACTGTCCGTCGG
This sequence comes from Nymphalis urticae, assembly GCA_905147175.2. Lineage (NCBI taxonomy): Eukaryota > Metazoa > Arthropoda > Insecta > Lepidoptera > Nymphalidae > Nymphalis > Nymphalis urticae. Next base: position 7,097,314 of record LR989998.1, on the reverse strand, counting down.
CCAGCCCATTATTTATTGCATTATTTTAAAAAGTTTAATTAGGTATTAACTTTTATTGATGGGCTTTGTGCAAGCTCGCCTGTTTAGGTACCACCCACTCATCAGATATTCTACCGCAGAACAGCAGTACTTGGTATTGTTGTGTTCCGGTTTGAAGGGTGAGTGAGACAATATAATACAGGCACAAGGGACAAAACATCTTAGTTCTTAAGTTTGGTGGAGAATTGGCGATGTAAGCGATGGTTGACATTTCTTACAATGCCAATGTCTATGGGCATCGGTGACCACTTACCATCAGGTGGCCCATATGCTCGTTCGCCTTCCTATTCTATATAAAAAAATATATTTTCCAAATAATATTTAACATTACAGTGATGTTGAACAAATTTATTAATTTATTGTTTAGCGCAATAATTAAAAATTAAAACAAAAAAATTGTAATATCGTAGACAAATCATTTAATTATGATGGCAGAAATATTTTATTAATTTAAAAAAAGGTTTTATAATGTGTTTTTAATTCCATGATATCGCAAATTTATGTAATATTAAACTACATATAACCAGGATATGAAGAAAGCGTGGTATGAAAATATCAGTGATTTTATAGCGGATATAGGATTAAATTTCGCTGATAATTTTTTATTTCTGTACTAAGTGTAATTGTATAGCGAATATCGCTGATGTGGTTCCGATAACGTTTTACCTTTACGCTATCGGAACCTCTTTATTTTAACAATTAAATGAACCATTAGTATTACTACAGATTACTTAAAAAAAAACATTATATTCAAATCAGTTTTTGTAACCGTTGATTGTGGAATTACCACTAGTTAGAATGTGTTACGGAAAAGAAAGGAAAATCAGTAATTATTGATCTTTCTTTTTTTTATAAATAAAGTAGATGAGCGGACTGGCAAATGGTGCACATGAGAATAAATGGTCACCACCGCCCACAGGCGTTGTGAGAAATATTAACCATTCTTTTGATCGGCAATGCGCCGCGAATTTTCGAACTAAGATGTCATGTCTTTTGTGCCTGTAGTTTGACTGGCTCACTCAAACTTCTCATTGGAACACAATGATACGATGCATTGCTGATTGATGGTAGAATATATGATGGGTGGTACCTATCCAAATAGGCTTGCACAAAACAGTACTATCAGGATAAGTAATTTTCTATTAAAATACCTTATTGTACAATGCATTGTATCATAAGCCTTCGTGATCTAAATTACCTCAAAATAAAAGTTGAGTCCTGATTATTATAACAATACAGAATACATATTACTTAATTATTATTTACAATTAAACAGACTCTTTAAGAAAATTAACAAATATCTCGATTCTGTTATTAATATGAATATACTTCACCTTATATCAAGAATTACTTCGATATACATTTTGGTATTTCGAACAGTAATGAGAAGACAATGAATTCCGCATAGCGAAGATAGTAAGAGATTAAACAGAGACCGTTGCGACCTTATCACCTTGTCCGCACGATGCAGTTATGTTCTGTTCCGGGAGACGCGTCTATCACACGGCGGGATATCGCATTACTGATATCATTTATATGGACATATTTGACCGGACCCCAAGACCAAACCAGATAAGGGTCAAGGCCATTTTAAAGATTTGGAGAACGAGCGGTTAGCTACGATTTCTCAACGTGTGGATTCAGTACGTTCAATAAACATAAATATGAATATATGTATATGTTTGAATGAATACAAATACGTAAGTTACCTTCACTACATCCCAAAATCGCCTGTTTATATTAAGCCTTTCAAATAATTCATAAGTAGTGCGTAAAGATTGAATTTTGATAATTACGTCTTGGCGTTGTTTAATAATAATAACAATGCCAAACGCTTGAACTTCTTAGTCGGGTTCTAGTAGTTGTGGAATTAAATAATCATGAATACTCCTTACGTTTTCATTATGTTTCGACCGAACCGACCGTTTTTTGATGTACATGGCACAGTACCAGTAAAATGAAATACCTAAATCTCGTGCTTTTATAACAAACACTAAACAATTATAAGATTCGTCGTTAACGTATTTAGATTCGCCTTAATATTATTATTAATATTCTTAATACCCAATAAATTAATTGTTTAACACTTTAAAATTAAAAAAAAACGAACACACGCTTAAATTCACGATATAAATATAGATAAATATCAACAAAATTGAACATGACGGAGCAGAAACATGAGATCTCAATTATAATGTAATCAGTTACAACAGATTTTACGTGGGTGTCTCGATATACTTGTTAATTTTATGCAGCAAATTATTTATAAATATTTTTCCGCTATTAACTAACATAAACGATGTACATAGTTGATTTTTATTTCTTAAGACATTATCTCGTTCAAAATTCGTTAAAAAAATATATATCAATAAGCTTAATATATAAAGTGTTAGTATTAGTACTATATTATTTTAATATTTTTTGATACATCAAATAAAAAAGACAACAGGTTGATATCGTTTAAAAGTTTTATTTATTTGTTTTTACTTAATAATAATAAAAAATATGATAAGTTTTAAGTAGATTTTTTTTTACTGAAATTGAATATATTTAAATCGAGGGATTGTTACTTTTGGTTCTAGTGACAGAACAATATAATTTAATATCTTAATTATCACTGGCAAATAAAACCTAATCAAAACGGTTTTTTTTAACTGTATCTCTTACATAGGCGTCGATAATATAAGTTTAAATAAGAGAATAGTACTAAAAATTCGAATAAAGAATTCGAAAAAACATCTCTTCCCTCAATATATTCGACCTTCAGTGTCGCTGGAATCGATTTACTGTGACGGGCATCAAAATAATGTTCGCGTACCGCAAACATCCGTCGGTATAGAAAAACATCTTATAATAAGCTTACAAGCTCCGGTTGTTCGTAACGGAACGGCAAATAAACGCAGCCAACAGGCGCACGCGGAAATATAACACAATTTAATGTAGTACCTGACCATTGCTATTTTCTCTTAGTGTAGTCCAAGTCGATTTGTAAGTCATAGTGGTTTTAAATTTTATAAAATTATAATTATATGATTTAATTTCTTACATTTTATCATCATGAATCAATAATGTCTGGGGCAAAAAATATAATAATGACCATATAATATATCATAGGTTCGTTACAGTCATGTGATTTGGCATGACTGCAACCAAATAATTTGAAAATTCGCCGTTGGTCTTTTTTGAATTGAGAAATTGAATGGAACAAATTTTGCTAGAATGAATTGATTAAGTTATCAAATTCCAATTTTAGAAAGAGACTGACTGACTCAGAGACATGATATTTTTTTATTATTAAAGAAAATATACATACTCTTGTCACGCCTAGAGAAGCTTAGGTACAGTTGGTACTGTAATAAAACTATTGATGTACATACTGTGAGAAATCTTGCATTTAGAACTAATATTGAATTCTTGTTTAAAGCTAGTCAAAACCAACCATTTTATGAAACGGTACAAGTAAAAAATTGTCGATTATGCTTATCAATTCAAGGTTATAAATAGAACTTGGCCGTTACGTATGCTCGAGTGAATAGCAAAAACGTAAACAGCGCGGCGACAATTCCAGAAATATTTTCAGACGACTGCCCGTGATGAGAAGTGTTATTATCGAATATCCTCAAGATCAGATCGGATTTTGTTTTTATGTTATTCGTTATCGTGACGGGAAACGATCGACGGGAAGGGAGAAAAACGTAATGGACCGCTTTTTACCGTCGGCTCGTCGGTGACAAATTGCATGCGATTCGAGTTTCCGATTTGACGGAATCGACTCGTTCTTGACGTCATCGTCACATCGACATTTGCATGCTTTTACTGCAATCAATACATGCTTTTACGATCGATTTATTTTAACGAGTTGAAATCGATTATAAAAATTAGTAGTACGTATATTAACATATTTTATAGTAATCATCAAAATACAGTATTAGATAAGATTTATTAATGATGACGTCAATCATTTATGACTTTGTAGTACATTCGATAACATTATCAAATATTAAAGAATGCACAATATTTTAAGACTAGCGAAGGAAGCGGGTCTCGTTACTAACATCCGTTGTACTTACGTGCACGACTAAGAACTTATTTCCTGTAACATCTGGTGATGCCCTTAATTTAAGATGTGTTTGGTGCTCAAAGTTAGAGTATGAGAAATGTTGTTTTGTCAATTTCTCATGTAAGTACAACATTAACATATCGTGCTAGTGGGTTATTTTGTACATTTTATTTCTTAAATATCCATTTAAAGGCGTTAAGTTTGTTTTGTTAAATTTATCTATCTATATTTATATATAGATAAATATAAACAACATATTTGAATACAAAGCAAACATATATATTAATTATATAGCCAAAGACAAAGCGGTCCCTTTTTTCATTCGCTTTTTATTTGTTTGGTAGCAAATGACGTGGTAAAATGTTATAAATGAAAAATATATAAATGTAAAAAAAAATTCAAAACATGAAAATTCATAAATGTTTTCCTTAAATTTTTAATACTGATTACTTTCGAATTTCGAGCACTGAATGAACACTAGTTTATTTAGAAGCTCATGAGTGTAATTGTTGATATTACGAGTAGATGCGCAATTTGAAGCAAAACCGCGGGTGCTATTACTTTTTTTTCTATTTCATTATTTATTGACCAATGCTGTTTTTATTAGTTTGAGGAATAAATACATATTACCAACAATAACAAAAAACTGTAATGATAGAAAACTACCAAAATACGCAATATGACAAGAAGTTTCTCCTCTACTTTCTACTGTCAGAGTTTACGTTACACAACACACAAACATATTTAAACATGCTTATTATTATTAAAATAGAATAACACACACACACACACACATAAATAATTTTATTTACATACGGGTATTAAGACTTAAAGTTCAATATAAAAAATCCAAGCTCTTTTAAATATTTTAAACGTATAGGTTAACATAAATTTCACAGTAAATAATTTTAAATAACTATTTTAATATATTATACATTCGATCGCGACAAGGCGGATTGTTTAATATTTCTCCCGGTTTGGGCCATAATTACCCTCAATGGTTAAAGTAACTTCTCACATTAGCAAGCATTTTAATCTATTAAATATTTTATTTAGACTTTTCACACAATTTCTTATAATTTTTATATCGGTAGATCATGTAATGTTTGACATTGCAGTATCGTTGTTATTTCTTGTTTATAATTAAACGATTTGAATTTATTTTATATAATAAGTGAATATTAGCTGAAATATTAAAGTTAAGCGCGACTCTTATAGCGACAAACAATAAGTTTGCAAGTTTTTTTTTTCCTTTAAATCAACAAATTTCCACAGACGTGTTGTACGTGCCGTTGGTTTAACTTTCCATTTTTATTTTCATTGAGTTTATGTTTCAAGTGACTGTATTTAGTTTATTTGATGTTATAGTATTAATTGGTGGTAGGGCCTTGTCTGGTACCACTCACTCATCAGATATTCTACAGCCAAACAGTAATACTTAGTACTGTTGTGTTCCGGTCTGAAGGGTGAGTGAGCCCGTGTACACAAGGGACATAACATCTTGTTCTCAATGTCGGTAGCGCGTAGATTATATGAGGAATGGTTGATATTACGTACAGCGCCAATGTCTAAATGTTATGTCTGGCGATGGTGACCACTTACCATCAAGTAGGCCGTTTGCCCGTCCACCTACCTATTTCATAAAAATAAAAAATCACAATCAACATTATAAGTATATATATATATATATTGGAAATATTATGAAACTTAATTAACATTTTATTATTTTTATGAACCAGATGGCAACGAGTTTCTTGTGCTTAATTTTTATTTATTATTTATCTCGTGCTTGGCCGTGAACGAAACCATTGCTAGGAACCTAATATGCACTGGAGCAGTGAAAATGCTCTAATAAATACCAAAGTATTATATATATATGGTATTATTATTAAATTACACGATCATTATTTTGTATATAAACAAATTAATGTCACGATAATGAATATAATTTCGTGAAAATTGTTTCAAATAATTGCATTTTCATATCTATTTATAAATGACCTAATAATTTTATTTCTATATTGAATCTTGGTATCCACGAGGCGTGCAGTTGAATCCATTTGATTGGCTCCAATTATTGTTCTATTTCGGGAATCGATGGCGCCCGATCAGGCTCTAGAGGTCGCACGTGGGTTGATGTGATTTTGCACGTGGATGATATGATCGCTCAATGTTAAATAGAGAGATTACAAGAAAAATACAACTACATTTATTTGCATTAACAATATATATATTTTTAAATCCAATATCATCAATTAATGAGTAAAATTATTACATCAATTGTAATATATCAATAAATATTTTATAGGCATAGTAAAACCTTTCCATTTGATTACAGTGAAAGCTACATACAAATAAGTCGAGCAGTTTATGAAAGATGGATAACGGAAAACATTAATTCTAAATATGAGAGCAATTAAACACAGACTTAAGACAAGATGCTTTTACAGGTATTACCGGCAATACTAGCAGGAATCATAAAATTGGTTATTTCTGCAACGCGCAACAGCATGATGGTGTATGAATGTATGGTGTGTGGACCCACTCTTAAACTAACTATGGGGTATGTGAATCTCCTGGACTAGTTATCCAAGTTATCATCATAGTTATCATTGTGGGTGATACTTAAAACAGTTAACGACTGATATATAATATAGTTATGTCAACAATGGACAGTTTTGAAATTAATACAATGTTTAGTAGTGTTTGTTAACCGGATTGAGTTGGAGATCTATATTAATTTTCAATTCGTTTCAGGTTTAGGCATTTCTATTGGACTCGATTCAAATTCAAACGATTATATGTGTATGATGTTTATGTATAAATTGATTTATTTATTTTATTAATAAAAACAAATAAAATAGTATAAATTAAAAAACATTTCATTTCCATTTATTACAAAACATGTTAGGCTAAATGAGAGGACGCAGAAGTAAAAGAAAAACTTCAGTTTTAAGCACACAATTGACTCCTTCAATTTTTGCTGTATTGAGACTGTCGTGTCTCGTCTCTGTGCTTACACTACACGTGGCGTCTTTACACACGAATCCATATCAAAGGACCTGACTGTTTTTTTATTATACCTAGTCGGATCCTTACTTCCGTATTATTTTGTTACATTTTAGATGTGAAACTTATTTATTCAGTAGTAAATCTTTTAATATTTGTAATAAGACTAAACAAAAAAATATGTCTTATAAAAAAATTTGAAGTTTTTTTTCCTCTTTTGGAATGAAGTTATTTTTGTTCATATATTGGTTATACTTATTGCTTATTTGAATATTTTTTAATTATTCATAATAATTATAATTATATCAATCATTGATTAAACTTTTAGATAAAAATACAAGTTATAAAAGACCTTAAATAGCAATTTCTCTTTAAATAAACTTACAACACTTAGAAATAATTAACACACAAAAATGAAAATTTTCAAAATAATATTATTATGTTTCTTGTCACTTTAATTATTTAATGAAGTACTTAATCTATATAAAGTCCTTTTATAATGCACGTGTAGATTGGTGGGTATTTTTTATTGTGAGTTGATATAAATGGTAGTAAATAAAGTTATTACCCTGGCGATTTTAATTTAAAACAACGAGATCAATGTTGCTTTATGTATTGTAAGCTGTTAGAAGTACAGCAGTTAATGTAATAATCTTAATCAGTGCAGTCCTTTTTTATCACTATTTATAACATTTTTAATTCGTATTGATTAATAGATACACCGTTCTGAATTGGTTGCTAAATTTGAGTTGAGTTTTCATATGATCTGGTTGATTCTGATCGTGGAAAATCGTAATATTTCGTATGAGCTTTTTGTCCAATACAAAATAAAATTTAACATTTTCTCACAAATTTATATTTTAATGACGAAAGGTTTTCTAAATCAGCACGAGATTCTTCCGTATCCACTGTGAAATCGTTTACTTCTCGTGTCGTTTGAGAATCAGTCGCGTGTGTTCAGTGATTATTATTTTATTACAAGTTAAAACAAACCATTATGAAGTTTTCTAACAACTGCAATATAAATGAGTGTAGTTTTCGTCATTAGCATCTTTTCGTATCGCGTGATATTATTGCGTGAACATCAAGATAGTGACAACAGACACTGTGTGGCGTTGGATTATTCAGGTTAAAGTTGCTATCTACATATATACTTAAACATTCTCATTTAAATTATACAATACAGAATTTTAACGGTTCGCGTAAAAATTAACGAATTTACATACATATTTTAACATTCAATTTATTATGATATTATACAAAGGATATTATTTAATGATTTTTTTGCTAAATATCATTGTTGTAATATTCTTAATAGATGTTCGTAAAATTTCTGACATTAATCTTTGAAATATATGAGAAATATTTCAATTCCATGGAAAAACTATTTTGACAAATGTTAACATGAATCTATAAATAATATAATTATATAACATATTATTTAAAAAATACTTTAATTTATACACCTTAATATATAAATAGTCCTGACTAATCAGCGAATGAAAGTGATAAAACCTAAAAAAAAAGAAGTTATATTATCTGTTAAACGCGTTAACGTCGTCTAAGTTATTTGGAAGAATGGGTCGCACCGGATATGTCACTTCCCAGTAAAGAACAATACAATCTTAATACGATAGAATACGTTACAAAAGGTTTGAGTGCGCGTGCCAATGGTATCGTCAGTTTCTCACCCGATGGGGTGCGGAAAAAATGCTGACCACTTGAGTTTGAAGTGCGCCATTGTTTACTCCACTATCGGAACAATGCACTCAGTTTTGAGAGCTCTTCCTTTCTTATCTACTATACACAGAGTTACTTGATTATAAACATTTTTAATAATAATAAAAAAAAAACTATGGGACTTTGAATCGAAATGGTCGTAGTAAAATTAAATTTACTATTTTTTAACAGATCAATGTTATGTTTTATATTCAAATTAAGACTAGTTGCTGATAAAATGTAGAATCAACGAGATCAAGTTTATGTAAAGACACGGAAGGGTTTGTAGAGAAATATTTAATTATAAAAAAGAATGATTAACATTTCGATTTTTGCGTTAACTTAAAACGGAATAAATTTGACGATCGTTAAAACACCAGTTAGTTATTATAGCACAAGATTAATAAAGCGACAAAGAAATTGAGAACCAATTTTTAAATTATTATTCATTCCGAATCTGTTAAAAAACACTATTTTATATTAATTTGTTCTGTTATGTTTACGTAATGTTTTAATTTCAGCAGCTTTTAGCGCTTGCTACAGCGACATTTGTTTATTTAGCATACGCTTAAACATGGAGGGCACTCGAAAATTTTATTACAATCTAATTTTAATGCACGTCTAAACTGTTAAAATGATTGACTATAAATATAATATTCGCTAGGATTAAGCTTCCCATTTTATGAAGATATAGCTTTGTATGCTATATCATATAAAATGAATTCCCCCGCCGGTTCTGTCTGGTTGAACGCGATAAACTCAAAAACTACCGAACGGATTCGCATGCAGTATTCACCAATGGACGAAGTGATTCATAAGGTAGGTTTAGGTGTATCATTAATTACGGTTTTGTGTAAATGGGTTAAAATATGATTTCAGAAAATGCTGTAAACCGATAGAGTTACATGTATTATGTTTTATTAAGTCCCTTATTCTACCCGTGTGAAGCCGGGACGGGTAGTTAATGTATAGCTATGACATTCTCATGACTTCTTTTGTTTAGACATTGAGGACATACATCTATTTTGAGAATGACATGGCGATGCATTTAAATACGATGGAAGCAAATATGAAGCCCATATGGTACGTGAAGTGTTATCGAAGATTGCGATATCAAGTTTGGTAAGTACCACTGGTTACCGTGTGCTTAATATGTGTTTATAAGGCATCCCATCTATGATGAAGGAAGCCTACATTGGAGCAACATAATAGGATTCGAAGTCAAGCAGTGGGACGCTTACAGACTATTACTTTATTGTTTGCCAATATTTACCAACGAATCATCATTCTATTTTTCTTATCCTATTCATTTGAACAGTGTAAAAACTGTAGTTTACATACAAACTGCATAAAGAATTTGGCAGATTTTACGTAGACGAGGACCCCCCTTGATAATGCTTTTACTGAAAGTTCCCCGTCACAATAAGGTTAGTGGAGGCGCATCATCGATTGACGGGTGCGCTTAACAAAATTCTCCCACTCGGCTCTTTTGACACCCACTGATTGAGATGGGGTCGTTCTACTCAAGTAATTGAAAGGATCCCCTTCCAATAAAGAATGAAATTGGAATGGCTCTGATCGATGTAGATAAATCGTTTCGAATTATACTAGCCAATAAGATGAAGGAATGAAATTCTATCTGTCCCTATATCTGTAATAAGTTTTAAAATACTAAATATTGAAAACCTTTTCAAAGCTCGGATAGAAAATACAAGATATAAGCTATCAAAATGCCAAGCCTCATGAAAACCTATCGTGTACATAACTTAACATTTACCTATGTACTTACTTTTATAAATTTAAGTAAATTGAAAGCTTCTCCTAAAATCAATAGAAAACTGAAATTGAAAGTAAAATTTAATTATATTGTATTCAAAAATCTTGTGCTTTATTTACTATATTGTAAATAAAGTAATAAATTTTAATGTATGATGTTATCAGTCCCGAATCTAGGAGGCTACTGAGGTACCTGCCCCGGGCGACAATTTAAATGGAAAAAAGGAATTCTAATTCCAAGAACAACTAATAAAACATTTTTTACTTAAAAAAAAAAGAAACACGACTGCCCTGAATGAATTAATTTCCAGCCAGTGTCGTTTGGGATGGTATAAGAATTCTAACCCCTTGAAGTCTGTTCAAGCGTTTAAAAGCTATGGTCTAAGAGTAAATTCATAAACGTACAATTAACCCATTGCAATATTTTTTTAGGCAGTCGCTTAAATAGATAATAAAAATTTGGTAATAAGAGTTTTAAAAATTTCATATTCCGGTGGGCCAGTTGCGTTGCTAATACATCGAAATATGCTAAACTATATTATAATTTAAAAGTGAAATGTAATCTAAATAAAGTTTAATGTTTTTTTTAAACATTTATTGCAAATAAATCAATTAATCGAAGCAAGAATAAAATCGCGCGCTAAAAATAGCGTTACAAAATCACAGCGTCTTAAATATTTATATTTTTAATAGCTTTACAGCAAAAAACGTCGAATTTACAACTATTTAAATTAGATATGAGTAAGCTTACACATCCTGTATAATAACAAAAAAAAAATAATAATAAAAAAGATTTGTTCGTCTTACAGTTACAGTTTTTCTATTGCGATTTTACGGAACCGATTTTAATGAAATTTGACAGAGAAATAATATAGGACCCGATGGATATTGACCGAGACTCGAAAAACTATCAGACGATGTTTTCGACGAATAACAGTTTGAATAGATGATTAGCAGTCAATATGAGTAATTGATACACGTGTGACCTTAAAGTTTTCTATTTTATCTTTTTTTTTTTTAATCCACGTGGAAGATATCAAAGGCAAATAAATATACAGTAAAAAAAAGCATAGTTATTATTGTAATTCGCAAAAAAATTGTTATGTTTTTTCAAATTTAAAATATCTTACACGTGCACAATAAGACACATTTTAATTTTATTTGCAAACATGTGTATCATATAGATAACTCATAATTAAAGAATATTTTTGTCTATGTTCGAATTTTAAATGTATACCCACGTGACGTTTTTTTTCGCTGCTTTATAAATAAAGTATAAACTAAATAACGGACAATTTTGTCAAATTTCAATCCCAATAAAACCTGCCTTCGCATTCGTAAAGAAATAAAAATAAAAAAAAACATGCGACCACGTGCCATGGTACATACATTCAAAGATATAGCCTCAAGTCCTTAGAACGAGTAAGTTCAGTAGAAATGGCATAATCTATTACACTTTATATATATATTTATACTAACTCGTATTTTATATATCAATACATTTTCTACGGTAGCTCAACGTACAAAAGCATCTTTAATATCCGACTCTATTTCAGAGATTAATCATGATGTCAGAACCAAATAAAAAAGAACTCTAATAATAATTTATGCTGTATCTCGTTGCTTTGTAGCATCTTCGTTCACACGTACACTGACATTTCCAATATGTATTATGTTCCGAGAACAAGACACGTATACCAGTAGGTATACATAGTACTATGGCGACTGTCCACTCATTCATAAGAAGCGGTTCATTCATGCGAGCGCGCGGACACTGAATGGGAGCGAGCGAGATGGAAGATCACATAAGGTCGCGTTCACGAGCATATAGAAAGGACCAGGCGATCTGTTATTACAACGGAACATAAATGAAGCGAGGCAGACAACATAACGATACGATATCACAATAGCGTTTTCGTTCTCTTTTTAGCATGTATTAATAAAGGGACCGAGTATACAGCCTATGGTTGTGTTACATTGACAATTTACAATTCTCATGAATGGTTCTTGTTCTGCGAAATAACTTTTGAAACAATTGAAGGTGCTGTGTTTGTAAAGCCATTTACGAGAACGACTTAAGGTGGTCGAGTGGGATTATCGGATGTTCATTGTTTCTCGAGTGCGGTTGTAAAATTCTTTTTGTTTAGTGATAAAAGAAAAAAATATGAGCAATTATTTAATGCTGTTATTACCTCTTATTATTTCATGTTTAAATGTACAATTCTGATCGAAGTATAAAAAAGGTATTCTTTAATTATATTTTAAGTACCGACGTTTTAAGGGGGCATTAAGTTATTTATTGTAACGTTTCTTTAAGTGTTAACTTAAAATCAATATAAACGTATCTTTATACCCGAGCAACAAGATTGTGTAAAAAAAACATCGTCGGTAGGAAGTCAACCCGAGCGCGACGCAACATTCTTGATCTATGGAACATTCCGAGACTATTAAATACACGGCCGATTTCCTGATTGTGTTAAAAATTAACATATTTTTATAATGACTTTCTAGTTTCATTAATATAAAATCTATGCCTACTATACTTTTATAAAAAAAAATTAATGAATAATTTGCTCAAGCAAAAAACCTGAGTATATAAAAAAAAAGTTCTCATCGGAAATTAGCACAGCAATAAAACATTTCAACTAGATTAATTTATGTGTAACAAATTAGATTAAATTACTGTATAATTTAAATTATTTTAGATACATACTTTAACACTATACCAGTGTCTAACAATTTTATTAAAAAATTGACCAAAAAAAACCTAAACTATCATTTAATGAAATAAACCACTGTTGTACTGAAAATATGAATTAAGATGATATAATATGAATAATAAAATGTTAAAGCTCACGCTTAAAAGCCTCCAAAGTATCAAGGCGTTCCGATCGTCGTCGGAGGTGGTTTTACCGGGCGCGTAGGCCAAGTGGTACCTGCCTCGGCGCGCCCGCCGTCAGTCCGAGCTCGCCCGACCCGCGAACTACTCGCACGGCCCGCTCAACATTCACGAATATCGACAAGTGTGACAGTGACTCGAACATGCAAGTGATAGCTACACTACTCTTTGCGAGCGTTTTGGCCGGCGTCCGAGCCGTCATCCGGACGCCTCTCGAGGCGTTCAGGCCTTCCGGAGAGATCCACATCCGAAGGCCGGACAAGCTCCCACTTCTTCCGCACAGACGGACCCTTTTACAACCGAAAAGTGGACTCAAGATTCTCTATCAGACTGGAGTGAGTATCCCTTTCGATTAAATTTCCCTTGATCGTTTCAATTGAAGTTAATATTTAAATATATAATAGCTTCTTATAGATCTGCGTGGAAAGTTGTGTTCTTCGCATTTGCGTTAATGAAATAGTACCTTGAGTTTTTCGTGTCGTAACTTGCATTATTTCGACCTAATTCTGTAGTTATTAATTACGAAATGGTTATTATGCATACACCTAAAAAGGCCTAAAAAGGCCTTTCCTCGATCGACACTAGTTAATTTGCCACAACGGAAGTAATGTTTTAACTCTTATGCTTTCCGATATCTTAACGTAATGATCGGGGCCGGTTAATATCGCGTAAAATATAGTTTATAATATTAAATAGCTATGTCGAAATACTCGTGGTAATCTTAATAACTTAGCCGACTTACCGCGTTTCATATCTCAAAAACAACTCTCGAAATATCGTAGATATAAACTTCTATGACAAACGTTATTTAAACAAAATGAAATCAAATAAAAAATGTTAGAAGCCTTATGAATCTTCAACGAAATATTGGCGCGAAAAGTCGATGCTATGCGACATTCGTTGAATTAATTAAATTTCTTACGTACCGGTAAGACAATATAATTATTCGATTCTCCTAATTAATAGTACGTGTTGTTTGACATATTATCTCATAAGGCATAGCAAGTGTGTAATAAGTCGTGACGATCGTCACGAAGCAATACGAAGCGTTTAAATAAAAGAATTGGTATGTGTACGAAGTCTCATTTAATATCGAATTCTGCTAAATTGATTTGCAAATTGTAATTCTAAATAATTCGTCGTCTGCATTACAAGTGACCATTAAAATGGTAATTATTTTTTTTAATTTATCGTATTAAGAAAGAAATATATAGTTCAAATTGAATTATATTATAATGTCTATAAGTTTTGGAGCTTACGTTTATAATTTTGTTATTAGACTTATTCTTGTAAGACTTTTTCTATAGAATCCGTAAACCTTCTTACTCGGAACCCATTTACTAAAAAACCACTCGGAACCCGTTTCGAGACGTAGGAAATATTTCGAATTTTTCTTTGAACGATTTTCCTGAACCTTGGGTTACACATTTAAGATGATCTAGCTAGAAGATATTAGTCACGTGTTAATCGTTCCACGAAAGGACCCACCCAGTAATTAGCCCAATTAAATTCAAAAATACCGACACATATACGCGCAACAGTGACCATTAAATGCGAGTAGGAAATCAACGATATAGTTTTAAAGCAATTGAACCGACAACATCATCAAAACAACTGCACAAAATATACACATAAATTTCTTCGGAGAAACTTACATCGGAGGTCTTGTAGAATAATAACGTACAATATTAATAAAAAATAGAAGTCACGGATGTCAAATTTTGTCAGTCGTATATTAAAAACAACGTTAATCATATTATTATGCCTAATTTTAAAGTCGATTCAAGAAGATAATCGCTTCAACCTAGGTATGTAATTGCGTCCATCGAATAATCGTTTTTAAAGTATATATTACACATTTCAAAATGTTCTGTAAGCCGAATGCCATAAAAGTGATAATGCCAGTGTGTTTTGAATGCATTTAAATGTGAAATTATAATATAGTAGACGTTGCACGGCTGCGTAGGAGCATGCGTAACACTGGTAGCGGCAGGTGTTCATTCACTCATTCTTATCTTGACAGCTTCGATGACTTACGTTCGAGGTTTCGTCCCGGACAGTGTGTGCTATTTGGTTGAAAAAAAAAATAAAGTTTTTCTCTCTTTATGACACTCGCTTTAAGCTCATTCGTAACGGTAACCGTTTCTTTGGTCGTACGTCTTAAGGAATGGAATTTAAAAGCTATCTTGTCGGTTATTCATAATTCTTTTATGCGAGAATAATCTTGACAGATAAGTCGTGAGGCTGATTCGTGTAGTTCGAAAAATAAATTTAGTATAATAATTACAATTAGATAAATTATTTCATTTTTAAATTGAACGGATATTACAACAATGGTGGAGGAATATCTGTTGTCTAGTTCGAGTGGCGGTAGTACTTGCAGTCCGAAAGAATGGATGAACCGAAAGACCGACAAATAAACAAAAGAACTTTCTTGAATGACAAAACCGCAGGAGGGTGCTGGTCAATGATCATCTGCTTCACCTCATAAAGAACTCCTCATTCAAAACCGGGAACAATTGAAAATGATTAAATTGTGAAGTCATTATTGCTATTATAAAGAAATGAATAGCTTCTTATTTTTTGTAACGATTACACTATACCTGAAATCAGCATCATTTATTTATTTCATTCATTTGTCATTTATTTATATAAAATAAAGTTATTTCTTGTTTTCAAACTTATCGTTGTTCTTACACATTCGACGTTTGCTTAGTAAATCAAATAAATATACTTATATAAAGATACCCTTTTCGGAAATAAAATAAACGTAATTCGTATTTTTGTGCAAAGAAGAAAACTAAAGGATGTTGAGACTGATAATGGATCAATTGAAATCTACTACAGTGTGAAAACTGTAGTAAAATTAACAAATAAAAATCACTAGATTTCTCTATGTATATGGTATTTAAATTGACAATGAATTTTTCTTCTTATTATCGCAATTTACTCCACAATTAACAATTGTAAACAACATACAATTATTTTTAGACCGAAGTATATCACATCTTTAAATTAGTAATGATTTGGCAATTAAAACTTTTTATCCAAATTTTAAATAAAATTCAAAAAAGGAATTCTAAAATATGTTACATAATGGTATTCCCACTCGTCAGCCGATGCAAAATGATTAGACGAACGGATAAACGATAGGATAAAGTCACACCTCAGTGTCACTCTTGACAGCTTCAATAGAATAATGGCCACGCAATTTGACTAGTGTGATTTATTGCCCGTGAGACTGGCATTTGACTACCTTATTATTATAACCATAGAAATCAGAACGATATTACACCTAATTGGAAATAAATTTCGTTTTTATTTTGATTCATCCCTAATAATATCTTTAGGTTATTACTATCCGATAAAATTTAAGCGGATATTAAAAGCAAAGAATCGGTATCGACTCGCATCAATCATGATTAGCTTGGATACCTTCAACGTCGGGTCAAAATGCTCACGTTGGATATTTATCATTAAATATAGCTTTGTATAAAACTCGATTTCTAGATCTTAGTCGAGAACTATTTGTGAGAAAACCTTTATCGATATTTTCTCATTACTTTTATAATGAGATCTTGCGTAGCAATTGTTTTTTTTTGCTTTATTATAGATCCAAAAATTTTAAATAGAAAAATTATTTGATATGTATGAATATCGTATTAGAATTAGAAAATAAGCAATGAAGGACGTAACGGGTAAACCAGCTGGACTTAAATAATAGAATTCAAATATTTAGCCATATATCAATTAGATATGGAACCAATAAAACGAAAGACTAAATATTATAAAATATGAAGAAGCATTTCAATAATTTAATATTACTCATAATTAATGTTGGCTGTATACAATAAAAAAATGATGAAACAAACGATAGAATAATATTTAAGAGCTCACACAACAAACATACATCTATGCCTGCACAATTTTATCATGAGCTGTGATAGAACACGTGATTGTTAATGCAGAGCAAAAACTATATCAAATTGTATCAACTATAATAATGTAGATTGACGAGTATATTGTTGCATCGTAACAAACGCCCCAAAAATTTTCTATCCATCAAAGGCTGACAGATCAGATTGAACCAATGAAATGGGTAAGTAATGAGATAATTAACGCTTCTCCACGGTTAGGTCGGACAAATAGCGTGACTGTAGACACGAGTCAATACAGTGAATGTAAAAAGTGACCTCGAGAGGGAAGCGAGTCAACAACGTCACTGGTAAAGACGGGACTACAATGTTCGGAATGCTGTCCGAATTTTGTGACAACATATCTCTTATAGATATTACGCTATCCATAGACTTCACGCGTTGTACACTAAGCTACATTTCATTTGTTATCTTATAGAATATTTCTTGAAAATCATTAAAAACATAATTCCATTTTACTCATAAAAACTTAATTAAAATAAACATTATTTTTACGAGTATCGCGAGGGACATCATTTGCTTGGATATAAAATATGATATTAACATTCGATTCGACTATGATACGATATAAGCAAATTTAATAACAAATACAAAGTTACACGTTACACATTTATGTAACGGTTTATTTAAGAAACGTAAATATCTTATACAACCTTTCATTCAAGCTTTGTGGACGACGCATTAGAATTTTATAAAAAAAAAAACATCCAAAAAGAAGAAAAACATCGAACAGTCAAAGCTGCACCTGCGTTACGCGACAAAAAACCTAAATACGATGCGCATTTTATTTCTTTATTTCTCTCAATCGTTTTAAAAATAAACAAGTTTTGACTTAGTGATCTAGAAGTGACTTTAATTTTTGATAAACTTTAAATCAACATTTTCAATTCTGTTTTATTTATAGATCTATACTTAGCATCATTGCTATTTATAACAAGAAATTCTATTTCAGTAATCGTCTAACTATTAAGGTGTTTTTTTTATTGATATTTGAATAATAAAATTTGTAAATGAAGTTTTTTATGATAACAGGATATTTCCTAAATATAAATTTGCAGTCTGACGAAGTTGCGTTTTTTCTTTGTAATCGATTGTCGTTATTTAGAAAAGTTGTGTGGTGAGGATAACACATATAAAATGAACGTTGCTATATACGTAAAAGATAAGATACATATCGAAAGATATAAACTTATATTATTATGATATAATTCTCGCATTAAATAACCCAGATGGAGCTGCAGTAAGCGTCTTATGTTAAACTAAAATCGTTTAACCATACATTGAGATCCCCTTCAAGACACTTGAGCGTCTTGGTAGAATGTCAAAAGGACACGTGCGTTGTGAATAGGTCCGGATGGAAGGGCGACAATAGACACAAGATGTGCCCTACTGTTATACGGGGCTGTGTTTAGACGCTTTGATATTGAAATGCTTGTGTATACGTGCATTACGTGCGAAGTTATATAACTATGTTACATAAGTCAGATACAAAAAATATATAAACTACGTATAAATTATTTGATTACAAAATTATCAGCTTTATAATAAAAATATAAAAGGATTCCACAAATCAAATATAATTGATTTATATTGTACTGATTTATTTGAATAAAATTAAATAAGCATAAAATATTTTACAACGTCGAAAATAACAAAGTGAAGAAATTAAGAAAAAAAAAAATTATAATGCGCGTCACGCCGTAGTAACAACGTAACACGAAATATAATCAAAGTACATATCATAAGTGTCATTGGACACATGTCTCAACAATGGAGCCATATACGGCGACTCAATTAGTCTGCGCGTACGCAATGCATTCGGCGATGCTTCCGGCAAGCGTTGATGTCTTTTAGAGCACTACTGAATACTATATAGGACTACGGTTTTCGGCCCACGTATTACATGGGCGGGTCGAGTCTGTTGATTTGAACTGTACGATAGTAATATATAAGTTTTTAAGATTCCGTTACGTATACAATTGTCAAAGTTTGTCTGTCTGTTTGTGCACGAATAACATGGAAACCACTAGATTGATTTTAATGATTGTCATGAGATTAAAATGCCTATGAAGTATATTTATACAATTTATAACATATATTCTACAAAATTAATAGACCAGGAGACATTTAAAAGATTCCTCAATTTTTTTATCGTCAATTCGTTTGATCATACGTTATTTTCATAACTTTTAGTGATATTCTGAGTTACCCGGTTCGTATACATATCATCTCTTACACAATCAGCGATATATTTATATGCAGTAGGTTTATTACACATTATAATATTACCTTACATCACAATGCGTCAACCTGGGGAACTGAGATGTTCTTGTGCATGTTATTATACTGACTAACTCAACCTTTCAAATCGGAACACAACAAAAATATTAAAAATTGCTGTTTGGCGGTAGAATATCTGTTGAGTGGGTAATATCTACCTAGACGGGCTTGCACAAAGTCCTATCGCCAATAATTGATTAATAAGAACTAATTAAAATTATTATATTATACTATATCCTCTCAGTATTAATGTCGAAACCACGATAATCGTTTACCCCACCATTTTTACCCCAAATGTCTTCTAAATATATAATACAGGATTAAAAATAAAGAAAATATGGAGGAAATTAAATTACAAGTTGTCGTCATCGTTTGTCAAACACGTGTAGTCTTGAATTATATTTTTTTCATATAATATCGTACTAAAGAAATATTAGTTTACAATTGTCGCATTGGTTAGGAGACTCATCGACTAAAAATATGTTTATTTCTAGTTTTTTTTTATATCGAATAACAATTAATTATAAAAAAAAATGTACAGGCTGTCAAAAGATTAAATGTTATTCAAATAATAAATCCCGATAAAAAATAAACAGCGAGAGCGAGAAAAAGAACAAAAAATGTATAATTTAATAGATAAGTAATATAATTTTAAATTATTATCTTCAACAAGCTATTATATATTAATAAATTCGTAAATATAATATAATTTAACTAATTTTATTTAATTTCTGTTTTCGCACGAATTATGTTTTATTAAAGGCTGACTTCCTTTAAGTTAATGATATTCTTCCCAAAAAAAGGTAAACCTACCATTTAAAAGGATATAATACTAATTTAAAAAAAACAACAGCAACGGCAGATTTTTAAACGGGACGGATGTAGAACGAAACGCCGAAAGCTTTGAGCTAATTACAGTTATAATAAATAATATAAATTTGTAGCCTCTGGCGAGTCGTTATTACCCGGATTGGTAATTTGTTTGTAGCTACCTGTGTTCCCGGTACAACGCGCGGATCGAATTTATATATACATTCTATTATAGTTCTTATTTCGTAGATGATATGAACTAAAGTACACATACAGATTTAATTATGTTGGTGTAGGGTTATAGTCCATCTTACAACGCATACTGTAATTAAAACGGCTAATTGGAGTAATATAATTTATGTACTACAATTTCGCGTGGGTTATAAGATATTAATTTAATCTTCTTGTTATATGGTACCTACATGTAAATTAAGTTCAAATGAACTAGAAACGTTAATAGGCATTGCACTTAAGAAGCCTATAGAATAATAAACAGATTTTATTAATTTTAATAGCAGTACTTATATAGTCTTCATGAGATAATGATTTAATATTTAATCTACCATATTTAATACTTATTCGGAAACGATGATTCTCTTTGCAATAACTGATCCCCTAGTACTAAAACTTTTTGACATTCAGTCAGTGATTTTGATATAATTAACTTATATTTTATAATTAAAGCATCGAAATTAAAATAAATTTATAAAATCGTATGTGGGTTAACATTTGTTTGACGGTTACGTAACTCATACAGACAATTGTTTGTGAATAAAAGACTAAAAAGAAATAGCAGAGGCGTGTGCCCACATCGTAGGGCTAGGCGTACTTGGAAGGTTGTGGAAGGTCGCTCGGGCACAGATTATTTCATTAGAGTGGGCGCGGCACGCCACCTGTTCACACCGGATGCCTCGCCCCGCGACCCCCCCATCTGCCTCCTCGAGAAAAACACGTTCATCTCCATTCCCATTACAATCAAAATTATGACCTATTTCATTAAGTCTAAGTACCATTTCATTTTAAACGCTGCCTAAATATAGGCCTTTTAGATTGACAATTTGATGCTAAGATTAGTTTTACAACGAAAAGCTCTACCGTAATGTGTCTTATCATCAAAGTATTAAGGTCAATATTCAAATGGCAATGACTTCATTTATAGCTGTAGAAAAGGACGAAAATGAAACGTCCCCTAAAACCGTCGCCCCCGGCCGTCGGTCAAGTCTTGGACTTTCAAAAAAATTACATCCGACGAACTTAAAGATAATGTACCATTGGTTAGTCGTGTGGAAATCGGTATATTTTATTCATGGGGGTAAATTAGACACGCGATATCAATTTAACATGTTGATAGTAGTATTTATTTAATTAAGTCCCGTATGATTTTTTATTTAATTTAAATAAGACCATATGGACGTAATTGGTCAAGAGAAACTTTTATAAATCCGCCTGGTTGTAATGTTTCATATAGATAAAAGAAACAACTCAAATACAAACCAATTTTTAGCAACAATGTTTGATTCATATTCTGGAGACGAACTAATCTTATCATTAAATTATTTAACATAATATTCTATCAAGCGTCAAATTTATACAATGACATTATAGTTAGTTTGCTTGCTTCATTAAAAATTCGGTGATGTCAAAAAAATTTCTTCTTGCGCCATTAGCATTCAAGACGAGGTCGGGACTCTTTTAAACAAAATCTTTAAGAAGTAAGTCAACAACCCGTGCATTGTGTACAATCAACACAGGCATTTTTTGTTTGCTACACAAAAGGGCTATATCCGGCTTTTGAAAGATCCATCCGAGGCCGTTTCCGCGAAATCTATCGCAATACATAAGAAACGGGAAGTGTATCCGGAACTACGAAAAGCAGGAACGTATTTCGCGCGTCTATTTTAATAGGGCTGTCGGTAAACCAATATATATTTTTATGTTAACCTTTATTAATCTATCATTAAAGTATATAACATTTTTATAAGGAAATTTAAGTGTAGTTATAATTTAATATATATCGAGTAATTACATCTCGATAAGTATCTCGATAATCATATCGATCAGTAATTCATATCTGTAATATATCCGTAATTTTAAATTATAGAATCTTCATTCATTTAATTTCGTATAAAAAACTACACTATGCCTATACATATATGTGTGCCAACAAACTTTTGATTCTATTTTTAAATATGTCCGGCGTAACTAGCCCTGAGAAGCATTTGCGTTGAAAAAATATTCCCACCGTCAACAGGTTGTCGAATGGCATGTCTTCCGGTCG
The DNA here is from genome assembly GCA_905147175.2 of Nymphalis urticae. Classification (NCBI taxonomy): domain Eukaryota; kingdom Metazoa; phylum Arthropoda; class Insecta; order Lepidoptera; family Nymphalidae; genus Nymphalis; species Nymphalis urticae. Next base: position 7,074,509 of record LR989998.1, on the reverse strand, counting down.
GAAGTAGGCCTAAGACCGATGGTCCTTCGCCACAAAAAAAAGTGAATGGATTCAAAGCGCACATGTCCCTACATTGTTGTGCCCAGCGAATCATAATGATTAACATCTTTCGGACGTCGTTATAATGATCTCCCGTAATCCACTTCTGTTTTCTTCCTTCACAAACGGCGGCAGGTGCGAACGACTTTCGACAAACACATTTCGTATTTCCCACGCTGCAAACGAAGATATTTCTTTTATACGAATACGTTCAACTTTGTAATTCTCGCCATGCAAAATTTTACTGCCGCACGGATTTGCGAATCTTTCAATGAACGATGATTGATGTGTGCTGAATTCGTAAGGCACCAATCACTTTTATATGCGTGTCTATATTGAGAATTTACACGTACAAAAATTTGTGCATTGTTTATTTTACCATCGTATGTATGATTCGCTTGTCGAATATGAGGATGTTATGTCATGAATTGCGATACATTGATATACACGTAGACTGGCTTAGTAACGACAAGGAGGAACGTTATTGATACATTATTGCATATATTTTAAACGAAAAAAAAAACACATTTTTAACAAATTTTAGTTCAAGTTAAAATAATGTGTCTATTGATAATTTCATAAATATAATACACATTGTAATACAGATTGCGTGATCATCGACTTTTTTCATATAAGTAGTCTGTAATAAAAAATGAAAACGATCATTGACACGATTTGCAATTCAATCTTATCCTTTGACGAATGAAAAAATGCAAATTTAATAAAAGCGCTCGCATTAAATTTAAGTCAATTTCGCTCGAAACTTTTGGTAACAAATTATTATTTTTTATTTCCAGGTCTCCGAAGACGATCTACCCGATTGCAGAGCGAGGCAGGTGTGCAGCAAAGTAGATTTATACGATTCAGCGCAGCCGTGGATCGAGAGGAAGTGTCGATGTCTGGGACACAGGCCTTGTTCTAGGTAATTTTTAATTTAAAAAAAAACAACAACATCAAATTCGTTCAAAATGATTAACAAAAGATGAATGGCTTAGAAGGAGCGTTTCAAAATATTACAAAATCATGTTTATGCTTGTGTGGGGCGTTTTCCGAAGGTTACTTTCCATATGTTGCTAATAAGAATTGATCATAAGAAACGTAGGAGTATCATCCTTAGACTCAATGGAATGGCTTTCGTGGGTAGATAACGGTGTCACATTAAATACTGTTTTTAGTTCTTTGATTTCCATTAACCGGTTGTGACATATACTTGATTATAATATAAATAATTACTACAATAACAACGTGCCTACGTTAATATGGATACTTGTTATTATATAAACATACCATATTTGTTTTACTGCATATTTTACGTAGTAAAATTACTAGTATACGTATCGCGTAACTACTCGAATTATATTTTATATTACGAATTATTCTCATTATAACAAGATATATAATTTAATCAAATTGAATGGTCCTTTTTTGTATAGCAATATAATGGTTCTTTAATATTTTATTTCTTTTTCCAGCGATCTATCCGATGATGACAACCACACGTTAGCCGATAAAACAACCCTTTATAAGACATGTGAACCGGTGAAGCGTTTGCCCAAATGTCGGTACTTCAAAGACGCCGCTTGGATCATCTATTCCTTCCCCGACAGTAACGCCACCCAGCAAATTGTCAATTGTCACTGTCCGAAGAACTCTGTAACATATCTTTTGAAGAAATTGCCATACACGACACCTAGCGGAGAGCAGGGGAACCAGTACCAGTTCGCGTGTTCGCCGCAGAGTGTAAGTGTTTACGTAGTTCCGCTTTTAGCTACTCGGTGGCGCTGCTAACTAATTTTAAACGTTGTTAGTATTATGGATTACTAATAGACCATATTAGACACCTTATAATAAATTCAATATAAAAATGTCAAATTTTAATAATACCTCAAGTATATTATTAAAGTGTAAGGTAAAAAAGGACGAATACAGCTGATGACACCTATTATGTTTTAAAGATAAACAAACAAAATATTCATTATTGAGCGTGAGATTGAGATTTAAATAATAATTAAATATTTTCATTTACAGAGGTTACGGTGTTCAAGGAAAGAGCCATGCAAGTTATTTAGCGCGAGGCGCCGACACGAACAGATAGACGAGGTTAACGCCAACACAATCTGCCAGTGCCCGAGGGACCACACTTGTCCGAAACACCACACGGAACCGGGCGTACTGCCAGGCGTAACATACGTAGCTGAGGACATCCGCACGTACCACGGCTACTGCATGCCCGAACCACCGCCCGACACGTACAACACACGTAGATTCGTTGGCGACAAAGACTGAAAACATGTATAGAAACCCTTGATAGCAATTGTGATCGCTTGCTGTGCATTCCGAACGTACACTGGCTTTCTAATATTAGGCAGCTTCTATGATTTGCTCATTACCTGTTTAGTACAAAAAGTAATAATTATATTAGGACATCAAAAAAACTCATCTCTAATAGTTCAAAGATATCTTACGAACGATTATAGTATTCGTTATATCTAAGTGATACTGATTTAATGTCAAAACTCTTTATTCGTTGAAATATTTAAATAATTATTTAAAAAAAATATTTAATCGCGAGTTTTTTTTTTCGTCGCTTCGAATTCACATTATGTAGTAGTAAATAAATAGTACGGATAAAGAGCGTTGGCTATAAATACTTGTATATAATTCGTGTAACTGTAGTGCTTGGTATTACGTATTGTTTCTGTTATATTTGTAAATATTAATATTAGTTAATTAAGTATCATTCCAAACGTTTAGTTTAAATTATTTTTTTCATATATTAATTATTTACTTGCCATACTTACTTAGTTGTTGCGTTATTATTTGTAAGTCTTATTTGACTTAATATTTGTTCCCAGTCTTCCATTCCAGTCATGAAGACATTTTATGTTCATTGTTTTGTTTGTTTATTGTATAATAGTTTTTATACGATAATGTTCGTTCGAGAGCCATATTTTAAGTATATATATTAAGTAATTTGAAAGCATGTGATTTTAAAGATACTTTTATTATTTTTAAAAATGGACCGGCGAATAGTTTTTAAAAAAAAAAAAATGTTTAACGTAAATGAATGAAAAATATAAACGGTGTGAACATTAGATATTTGGCCTCCATACGTTTATATCAAGTTGAGACGAGATCACAAACGGGAGTCATATTATGTGTATGTATGTAAATATGAAAAACGTTGTTGTTTGTAAAATCATACCGATTTGACGGTACGTCTTCCTTATTTGTTTCATGTATAGGTTTAAAATAAGTTAAATTATTGACAGAAAATGAATAAATGTTTCCAAATTAATAATATTTTTATTTTATCTTCCAATTTATAAATAAACAAAGATAATGTATTAACACTGAATTTTAAATATTATTAGTATCTAAAATATTGATTTTGAGGCATACCGTATAAAATAATGATCATTTAACACACACGATATAGTAAATTATCCTTTTATACACACAATATAGTAAAATTGCCTCGTTGGTCTAGTGGCTTGATATAAGGCCGCATCAAGCCACGTTCAATTACCAGGTCGGGCTAATAAAAAGTTATTGTGTTTTTCTGTCAGAAAATTCTCAGTAGCAGCCCGGAGTCTGGAAGTTGGAAGTGTGTACACTCCCGTGCCTCGGAAAGCATGTAAAGCCGTTGGTCCTGCGCCTGAACTTTCCGGTCGTGTCTGATTGCCGTCCCATCAGATTATAAGAGTAAAGGAATAGAGAGTGCACCTATGTTTGTGCACACACTTGTGCACTATAATATCTACTGCTAACCTCTCTTGAGAATGGCCACCGTGGCCTAAATCGGTCTGGAGGACATGATTATTATTATAAAGGAGAAAGCCTTAGTTTATATTTATTTTCCTAAACAAAATATATCCCCAATAAAATATATAGGACGATATGCGACTGAATTAGCTTCCAAAAATTCAAATATTAAAAAAAGAAACGAGTTATCTAACTAAAACTTTCACAAATGTCACTTAAAAAATTTATTTCACCGTTAAATTATAACGTGATTTTACAAAATATTAAAAAGAATATGTGCAACCATTTTGTGTTCATATAAATTGATGTTTGTTATTTCACTTTAAAAAACACGAACGGATTTACGGCATTTAATTATATTTACACACTGTAGTTTCATGATGATGTGTCCTGACCGATTTCGGCATCAAGGAATCACAATTTTACTCCTATAAACTGGCTGCAAAACGTTATTTTCGAGACACGGGATTTGCACGGATTAGGCGAGTCAGTTATATATGTATATTCTATAAATCGAGGCGGCATAGTTGTATAGATATATAACAACAATATTTGAGAAACAGGATCGATGGTAAATCGATTTCGCATCGCTCCCACGAGTCGAGACTCAAATAAATCTTCGTAAACGGGGAGAGGTTTGAGGCCATAAACAACTTACCTACTCGAATTGCACTCTGATTCCCATAGGAAAGGTAACTCGGACAGTAATGTACTGACCACAGTTCTGAGGTTTGGTATATGAGGCATGTTGGTAATAAGACACTGGGTTATTTGAAAAATAGGAACAAATGTAATAGTGAGACTTGAGGGTACCTCGTACGATTGAACCACAATCAGTTTCCAATAACGGGGTGATGGTTTTATTTCATTGCTGCAAATTATATTTCGAATATATATATTTTTAAGTTAGAAAAACACTTTTGTTCGATTTGTGACGATTTCGAAGATTGTGGCGGTCTAGCTTCTTAAGAAGAATATTTCGCAAAATTATATTTTGTTGCTTTTTCACAATAGAAAGGATAGTTACCTCCAAATATCTATTATATAATCAAGTATGTGTTGATGCAATACCTCGTGGTACATTTTGCATATCATTACATTAAAGTAAAAAACCATAAGGCGCACAAATATGTAATAGATAAAACACAAGTCCTCTATACTCAGAATACCAGCCATAAATCAATTGATATAAAGGTCTTGAACCATACGACTTTCTCTGGCTTTTCCTCAATTACTATTCAAAATAAGTAAATGTACGGGTATTCAAGTCTAACTTTCCGTTTGCTTTTAGGACATTATTTATACTTCACTTTCTTCGCAAAACAAGAGAGCCGAGATGGTTCAGTCGTTAGAACGTATGAATCTTAACTGAAGGCGGCGGGTTCAAAACCGGGGAACCAGCACTGAATTTTCTTGTGAAAACCACGATGTCCCCGTTATTGCTTTATTTTTGTGACCCAAGCTTCGCCCAGCAGTGAGACATTTACTTTAGCGTTTCCTCAAAATTTCTAAGTTATTTAATTTTTCAATACATAAAACGCCATAAATAATAATTCTCAACGGAGGATAGCTAACAGCTCGAGATATATTAAAGTGCTCAAGTGAGTATGCAAACACAGGTGTGCACAGTGCATGCTATTTCCTCACTCTTTTAATCCAATGGGGCGGAAAACCGACACGACACGAGAGCTCCGGCGAAAGAGCGACGGCATAACACGCCTTCCAAGGCACGGGTGTGTACACTACATCAATGCAAATTTCAAAACTTTGGACACTTATTGAAATCGGCTTTCTTGAAAAATAAACCCAATAACTTTTTATTGGTTCGGGGCTTGAACTCAGGTCAGGAATTCAGAGCTTTATAATCTAGCTACTAGATTAACGAAGCAGTTTATAATAGCATTTATATAATATACTACGCGGTGTTAACGCGAGTCTATGTTGCGTGTTAACCATGACGAATCAATAATAATGTGACAAATGCCATAAAAACACCGTCGTACCCGTTAATTTACAACAATAATAGCGAACAGCCTTATAATGATTATAACCAAACCGAAAAAACTTATCTACGAGCAAGAATATAAATTCTGAACTCTAAAGGATTTTTAAAGAAAAATATTATATATATGTATGTATATCAGTGTATTTATTATTTAAGATAATTCACTTGTTAGTGGAACCTTGTGCAAGTCTTTCTGGGCAGATACGAGCCACTCATCAGATATTCTACCGCTAAATAGCAATAAGTATTGTTGTGTTCCGGTTTGAAGGCATATTATTTTAGATTCTATTTTCTAAAAAACAATAATAATTAAATTATTTATAATATTAATATTAAAGAATATCTTTTTAAGAATAAGCTCTTATTTCTCTTCAATTTTACCATGAACGTCAGAGAAATGTACATTCAGCTCGAAAGAAAGTTTCAAGATGGACCTACACATATGTATTTCATAAGTGTGGTGGTAGGTTTGCTTAAACACATCTGGGTAGGTACAATCTACTGATCATATATTCTACCATAAAACAGCAATACCCATTGTTGTTGTTCCAGTTTAAAAGGTGACATAACAATATAGGTCTCGACGTTAGAAGCGCATTAACGATATAAGGCTTGGTTAATATTTCTTACAGTACAAATTACAACAGTACAAAGTTACTGTACAAAGTCTATAAGACAGCGGTGACCAAACACTATCATCACTATCAGGTGACATTTACATTTAAAAAAAAGTGTAAATTTATTTAGACTAGAAAATCAAATTACTAAGAACACAGACATTACATAGATAAATCTGTGGCTGAGAGACTAGTTCTATATTATAATCACGTAAAATAAATTGAATATAATCAGTTTTGATTAGAACAAAAGTTTCCAGACTATTAGATTAATATATAAAACTAGTCTTCTAGTAAAATGAAGTGATTCGAGGTCACGCAATGTGCTGTCCATTGTGTCAATTTACTTGGTACGGATTTGTATTGACGTGTTATATTTATTATTTGTGCGAGCAATACACTTAGTAATCTAGTTTGATTGTGTTTATTCAATAAAATAAATACAGATCCCCAACCCATGTGTAGGAAAAAATATCACCTTGTTTTGTGTTAATTTTAAAGCTGTTTTTTGTATTCAACCTATATACATACGTGTATATATTCCCTTAATAAAAATAAACAAAGGGCCATTTTGCAAGGTAGCTTAATTACGGTTTAATAGACTAATACGTCGTCATACGTGATGTCGATAGCGTGGGATAAAGATAAAGCAGGCGTAAGAAAATGCAACGCAAATCTTATTGCTTTATATAAAAAGCATTAATACAACCACAGATTTTGAGTAGGCGTTTATTTATACATAATACATATCTACTAAAAGTAAAATATACTATAATATGAATTAAAAATAAGTTTTTTTTAAATATATATATATTTTAAATATTTTATAAATTCTGCAGTTAGTATGAGTGGGTCATCACTTCTACAAATCGGTTGGGTTAAATCGTGCACAGACATTTGGTCCTAGCGATCATTTACGCAATGGGTGCCTATATTTTGCTAAACTAAAAAAAAACCACTTGATTATACGATCTAATTTCTATGCTTTTTCTGAAGATTAGCAATTTCGCTTTATACACCCCCCCCCGCCCTAAGCAGGACCTTGGATTTTGCATCCTTATCAGCTAGCCATATAGAACCGTGAAGCAGTTTTAATAATATAAAATAAACGTATTTATAATACATAAATCAGCAACGTAAACAGACCTATTAAATACAAATATAAACGAAGACCTTTACCTCGCAAACGGGACACAGATTTACTATGTCATACATATTGGCTCATTTCGCTTTTAAGTGGCACTCGCTAGAAAATCTATGCTTCCATCGTCACCGTAACAACAAGTACAGTTAGGGAACCACGATTTCAGCTACCCAACTATAATGGCACAAGCTTTATTTCAATAATTCGTGATTTTCGCATTGAATTGACATAGTCTTACTATGGATTCGATAAATTCAACTTTAATGTTACGGAATTACGGTTTAAATTGAAGAGGGTGCGTCTTGTTTGGAAAATTACTGATGTAGGTCTGCAACGTAAAACGGTAAATATGTACAATAGATGATTTCGGAAATAAATTTGATATAACGCTTTATAAGCATTAATATTGCTTTATTTATTGACAATAAATATATTCATTATTTATTGCCAATAAATATTAAAAAATAAATGTTATAATTAACATAAGTAAAGCGTTAAATTTCCATGCAATGACACTAAAAACCTCAAAATGAAAATTCGATTTGCATTTGACACAGTGGGCGATAATCTTAGCGGACGTTAAGGCCATTTAGCATGGTGATAGATATCTATTGAGGTAGTTGGTTTACAATTGGTTATTCGACAAATTTGAATAGGTCATAATTGTTGCTAAGGCGCTTATAAATGAAACGTAACATTTAATTTGCTACTTAATTGAACTAAATCTCCGGTTTAAGAAACAAAAAAAGTATTGTAGTAAAGTAACAGCTTGTTAATTTTAGACTACTGGGCTAAATCTCCTTTTTAATAGTATATGTATAGTGGACGAGCATATGGGCTACCTAGGTAAGTGGTCACCAACGCCAATAAACATTGAATTTATAAGAAATATTAACCATCGCTTACATCGTCAATGCGCCACCAACCTTGGAAACGAAGATGTTATGTCCCCTGTACCTGTAATTACACTGGCTCACTCACCCTTCAAACAGGAACACAACAAGGGACATAAAATCTTAGGTCCCAAGGTTGGTGGCGCAGTGGCGATGTAAGCGATGGTTAACATTTCTTACAGTACCAATGTCCAAGGGCGTTTGGTGACCACTTACCATCAGGTGGCCCATATGCTCGTCCGCCTTCCTGTTCTATAAATAAATAAAAAAACATTTGATTTCTAAAAATCGGAATATATAATGACAGTATTTCACTATATTAAGCTCAACTAATACTACATATCAGTGAGTTTTATAGTAAAGTAAGAGTTTATAAATGGCTCACTGCTGTGATAAGACTTTCTCTCCATTTGAGGAGACGGTTACGAGTTTATTACTGGATTGGTGGTTAAAAATCTAATAGGTTTTCATCCTGGAGGAATTATAAACACAAATGAAGCACATGAAAATTCAGCGGTGCTTGCTTGGGTTACAACCCACAATCTTCGGTTAAGATGCAGGCGATCTTACGAGATTTGAATAATAAAAGAAATTATAATATATATAAAATAAAAATTTATCACAACCACCGAGTACTATTTTATAAAACGAGTGCGCGCGTGATAATTAATCCTTTGTGTGAGATGTTTTAAGGCAAAGACACTTCTGCTGTACAGCGTTTCACACTATAATTTTGTTGATATTTTTTAATAATTCTTAAAAAAATTCATTATGTTCCTTTAAATGCTTATTATATTGTCGGAGTAATCTAAGACATGACTGAATTTCCTCTGTAATTTGAGCGACTCGGGAGGCTCACGAAACATATTAAAGTGTCTCGTACGTCGCTGAGAGATGCACATTTGTAATATTTCAGATATATTTTCAGAATTATTTAAAAATAAATTATAAATGGACAATTTTGTTATATATAGAAACCCAACTTAGAACCGTAACGTAACCGACTGTGAATGTCCCACTGCCGGGCTAAAGGTCTCCTCTACCTTTTTGAGGAGATGGTTTGGAGCTTATTCCACCACGCTGCTCCAATGCGGGTTGGTGGAATACACATGCGGCAGAATTTCAGTGAAATTAGACACATGCAGGTTTCCTCACGATGTTTTCCTTCACCGTAAAGCACGAGATGAATTATAATCACAAATTAAGCACATGAAAATTCAGAGGTGCTTGCCCGGGTTTGAACCCACGATCATCGATTAAGATTCACGCGTTCTTACCACTGGGCCATCTCGGCTCTAACTGCAACTTAGAACATCGTATATTAAAACATACACGAGAGATGGCTTTAAATATTTTCTTTATATTTGATCTAGAATGATGATTTAAGTTACATATTGCGCGTTCTAGCAATTGAAAATACTTTGAACGTTGTAAATCATTAAACACAACAAGATGTTTGTTACTTTGCATTTAATAAGGTCCATGTTATCTAAAAAAATCTTTTTAATCTACTGCTTAGTCGTTTAATAGAAAGCATACTTTAGTTGAAAAATCGTATTAACTGTGAAACGATTAGCATAAAAATATTTGTGAAGTATACAATTCAGAGTCTTAAATCACAAATGTGTATATGTATAAAAGAGGTGTCGAAAGTGACCATAATCTGGTAATCTGGTAACGCCAGACAGTTAGGAAAATTAGTTTTACATACATCCAACGTTTATAGCTTGGTGTGATAAGGCTTAAACACCAGTATGATAAGGCTTAAAGACCAGCTGTAAAGATCACGATCACTTATGCCAGGGGCTAGAAGTTTTAGAAGCGGTATAAAATTATATATTATGTTGAAGGCTTTCTCAAAATCCGTATAGATATAATATACTTGATGATTGCGATTATTCAAGCTAAGAAATGTTACGGATAATTGTTCATAAATATTCTGAAATTCAAATTATTTTTAATAATTTTCATTAACTAGTTATACTACTATATAAAAATAATGTAGACTTATTTATGCAAAGACGAGACGGGCGTACAGACCAAATTCTATTAATGAAGTTACAGGAGTGGTGACATCATGAAATTTTATGTAAAGCATTTCTTACTGTAATATTAAATTTTCGTTAATTTGAAATGCTCAATCTCTAGTTTCCTAAAATAAAAAGCTAAAATGATAGTATAATAAATAAAAATGATAGTTAATCTATCATTTTTATTGAATTTCTAATTGTATAAAAAGAAGTATATTTTTAAGCAAAAAATCAAAAACACACATTTAAGAACAATTGGTAAAAAACTTAGATTATAAATACATTTTGTAATAAAGGAAATGAATTTGATAAAGCAATTCGAAAGTATCATTATCCACCTTATTTGCATTCAGATGCAAATAATGTAAATTGCACTTTCGTTGCGTTGATTAGTGTATTCGGAAAATTCATTACCTCATTTATCCTTTAGTGACTATAAAATGGATATACTGAATAAGCAATGTACGTTAAAACGGGAGATAAAACGATTGATTTGGCGCTTCGCAGTAATTGAAATTGAAATTTGCTTGTTCATCTTCTCATTAATATCAAATTCGTATGCCTTTTATTTAAATGCCATGATACCATTATATGGTCTCGGTATTATTAGTTTTGCAAATTGTTATATAATATATCTAATTATATTACTGTATGAACGACGGACTTTTGAAATGAAAGTTTTAAGTATCTTTTTAAATAGAATGCTATCAAAGATTAAGTTATTTGGTAGGGTTAGTGTTATAAAAAATGTCATTTTAAGTGTTAAAATTTTCGAGTTAGTAGTGTCGGAGATATTACAAGGAGAATATTTGCACATCCTTTAAACCGAAACACAGCGATTGATGCCCGCCCAAACAAGCCGTGCCACAGAAATGTATAACAATAAAACTAAAATAATGATAGTAAAGTATTTATCAAAAAAAAAAAAAAAAAATGAGATACTCAAGTTATACGAGTACGAAGTCGAGGCAAGTATGCAATTATTTTATTTTTCATTGTAACAGTTAGGCCTCTAATTGTACAATTTATCAGAAAATTGATAGAAAGTTGAAGACAATTTAACCTAACAAAACTCTCCGCTTATAGAATAAATTTAAATCGAAATTGTTCAAAACAACCAATCTAAAAACATTACTATTAATATTCTATTTTAAAATATAGTTTGTTACAAATTAGGAAAGGAGGTTAATGTTTTATACTTATTATTGTTTATGTGCGAATGGGTTTTAGGAATTTGTGGACTCAAATAGACTAAAATAGACGGCAATGAAAATTTAATAATTACTTAATATTTTAGAAGCAAAACGTTTGTCGTTTTTATTGTAGTATCGTTGCTTATATCTTTCTATATTTAATTTTGAAACCATTTTGTTGCGTGCAGTCAGAATAGTGGAGTAGTGAAGGAGAGATTTATTACAATCATCGTTTCGTAATATATTTTTTTGTTAAATTTTAAGCGGTTTAATCCAGGACATGTTGGATTATTACTCACTAATATCCTTGAGATAGCCACTCATCAAAATCGTTTTGACATAACGCATCCGAGGTTCAAGAGTGATGTCGATTCCATTGCACCATATCATCGGCATACAAGATACTCGTTCGCCATGGGCGATAAGTATTCCGAAAGGTACATACCGGACATGCCGAGGATTCACCGTGTCTGACCGGCATCCTCTATACGAGCTACCTTTCTTTTACTCTGGATACCTTGAGAAAAGTGCGGGTACTTTTCTCCTGGACCCTGGGTGAGGGAGTTTAACGAGGTTATACGAATTATCTATCCCGACGTCACACAGGTTTATCTTGATTTAATATATTAATCAAAAATCCAACATCATAAATTAACGTATGACATTAAGCCTATAGAGCTTAAATAGAAACTATATATAAGGTATCAATTTTGGGGAGTTAGAAAACAGTCAGTGAGTTGTTATGCGCACGCCCGCGAAGGAATTAGTACAAACATTTTACAAAAGCGAGCGAGTCATTCCATCAAATTGGACACCACGCGAACGGAGTCACGAGCTAGACATAACTCTTTATAGGTTAAATAGTATACCTCGTTTACGAAAGATTGTTTATAAACGTATTTTCATCAAAAAAAAAACAAATTTTGAATACTGTAATCAGTACTTTCCTTAAAGTTATACGCTTGTATAAGAAAGTTAAAAAATAAAATTATATTTTAAGGTCCACCTTAAATTGTAAGCCATCAAAATATAAAGTTCATGTATTGAAATCATAGATAATATTTTTGCCTAAATTGTGAAAATAAATAAACAAACTTATCTTGCATCTTTAAAATATTAGCATTATGAAGTTTATGAGCCTCTGCTTAACATTAATAACCTTTATAGAAATGTGAAAGTCTGAAATGAGATACAAAGTTGCTCATCTTTTTTAGTTTGCAATAACATTGTCGTTTTTACACACCGTAATCTAATGAGGCACTGATGATGGGACCACCCGGGAATCAATTTAGTTACCTACTGGAACTGATGCACGGCATACAACTGCGAACTTTCTTGCGTAGCTCGTTTAAATTTCACTTTTTAATATACATATATTTATAATCAATATAAACAAAATTTATATAAATCGCAACTCTAAGTAAGAGATGCAAATTTAAGTCGCTGATCCAAGATTATAAATACGGGATAGAGAAACTGACTTTATAGGTGATTACCAATTATATCTAAATGCTTTGAAGGAAATAACTGGATACAAATTGTACATTCCCACAAAATCATTCATATACATTGTTACGCCTACGGTTACTGATTTACCACTTTTTAATGGAGATAGAAGTCTTTGCGCGAGCTCGTCTGAGCAGGTACCACCCATTCATTAGTTATTCTACCGCCAAACAGCAATACAAAGTATCACTGTGTTCCGTATTTGAATTCATTATTCTCATGCCAGTGTATATTATTACAAAGGACATAATATATTTCATCTCATGATTAGCAACGGTTTCATGCTAAGATATTTATGAAATCTCACAATGTCAACGTCAGAGGTGATCAATGATCATCATATGTGTCCGTCTTTCTTTGTCTTGTCTATCCTTGTTCTATAAATAAAATGAATAAATGTTTTTTTATACACTAGTGTTTCCCTAGTGGTCGAAATTCGATCATAATCATCATTGATGAGGAAAACATACATGAATTTGCACATTTCTTAGATATTTTGTTAGTCATTTTTAAAATAATTTATCGATAATTCTAAAGCTGGTCAATACTTACTAATAAAAGAAAATCGGATGACAAACAGAGGAAAAAGTGTAGTAAATTATCGTATCTTTGCCTCTTTATATATACATATTATTATGTCAATAATGTTAAGATAATTATTTTTTTGTTTGAAACTTACTAAGACTTATAATAAAAATAATTATAACATGTCATAATATAAGCTATGAGCTAAATCATGGATAATTTCACTATCGCATTTAACGCCCACAGTTGACTAGAACCCATTTATCATAGCGAATAATCAATTTCCATTCGCTCCCACCGATACGTTGCTGTTGAATGCAAATTTATTTGCTCGCAGTGGATTTGTATAAAATGGACCAATTTATGTGGCGGTAAGACTTTAGTTCACATTAATATTTCAAATGGCACATTTTATTTAACATTCGAAATGACAGAAATTTAAAAGAATCAGGTGGTGTAGTACAATATGACATTTGTCCAGGCGAAATAATAATTATAAAGCACTGAAATTCTCGTGCACGAGTAATCTTGCGTTCGATCTTTTATTCAATGCAATGCTATTAGTCGATTTGACTTGGTCTAAGATTTCCTCAATCATACGCGGAACACGTCTCATCGTCCATTGAAACTAATCATTACGCTATTGAGCGATAATTACGTAATATCTTTGTTTGTGATGACTGTCGAGGGAACGAAGCGATGAAATGAGTAAAAGTGTTCCCGCATGTTCGCATCATTATCCTAGGTTGGATGTTATTAAGTTCTGTTATTTTCTGCTGAACCGTGTTACCTGATTGGATATCACACGCGAAAAATGGATGCGAGTATAAGTGCGATCCGCGTTGATTATGTTTGATTAGTTTCTTCTTATGTATTTAATATTGTTTTATAAGTCCTGACTACGTCGATATTGTCTAAAGTTTGGGCAAACAAAATGTTTTTTTTGTTTGTCCTGTATGCGTTCTAACATCATTTATCTGATTATGGCGCTACCCCGCCACAAGTTTTATCCGTGCAGTGACGGAGAAAGAATACATTTCACTGCCCCTTTCCCATGGGTGTCGTAAGAGGCGACTAAGGGATATCATCTGGTGGTAGGATGATAAACATCCGCCTGGCTTGTTACCACCGTACGCATGGTGAAAATCTCGTGAAGTGGCTTGCAGCCGCGTTTCGAGGTCAGCCAGCGTACAGCCAGTGCCCGAGCGAGCATTGCCGCGATGGGTGTTGGTCCAGTGGAGACGACGGCTGAACCAATGCCGGGGGAAACACGCCTCCACACTTTGCCCATCCCTATCGTGGCAATACGTCGCTCGCTTCACGTCTCTTTACGAGGCGTGAAGAGGCATCTTGCGGGCCGGCAAGGCGAGGGCGGCTAGTGCAGAATCTTCTTCCAGACTGTACTGGCCGTCCTCGCGTTTGGACTCTACTACCACTTAACATCAGGTGGAGTAGAGTCATTTGCCCACCAGGCAAATATAAAAAAAAAAAAAAACAATCTGACATAGTACCTATAACAGTGGTGTGCTAGTCCAGAGTCAAAATTTCTATTACAACACATTTACTTATTGATTGTCAAAAGCTACTACCAAAAGTAATACCTCAGGCTTGAGGAAAACTAGATAATATTATACCAAATTACAAAAGGCATTGCAAGAGGTGCCGGGTATTGCTATTAATAGAAATAATCGTGAATACGTTTCAAGTATAAAAAGATTTTTTTTTTAATTTATAAAATCAACTGAACGCCTACATTGACTTTTTGAAAAAAGGAATGACTAGTAATGTCATTACCAAAGCTCCGCAATCTATGGTATTCTTTGTGGTGTTCTTATCTCAGTTGGTACCTTCGAGCCTTTTTTATCCTTTAAGAAAGATCGAATATTATTCCTATAAACGTAAAAACCGTTGTTTTTTTTGCATTTCATTTTCTCAAATTTTTAAATACTATTCGAATTAACTTTAAAAATGGATGTCTCATCCTGTTTACACACATGCATATAAATGACAATATGAATACAGATTGAAATAATTCTACAGACTTGAAAATGTGTTAATAAGTGAAAATTTTGCAATTTAAATATCGAACCATTCCCAAAAACTTCCTTACAATAGGAAGTGAATAAGAAATTGTTAAAAACCTACGTACGAATTATTTAACTATTTTACCCACTGACACAAAAATTTAATTCTTCGAATGGAGATAATTGAACGAGTTGAGTCAAATTCACATAATGGTACAAAGTACGCACTCACACTTCAATCTTATTGTCTTTTATGTCGAAATTTTCACACTAAAGACCTCTTAACGTCGTCGTGAATTATTGAATTTCTCTTTACGAATTTACTCTAAAGAGAGTGAAATGATTTTGACACGGATTAACAGTTTATATTTTATTATATAATTAAGACCATTTGTAAGGTTTATTTCGGGTTCTGACTAATTCAGTAGTAGGTAAATTTATAAGACGTTACGAAACGTTACATTTACTTGGTGGTATTTGCAATCTTGTCTGGGTAGGTATCACCCATGCATCAGATATTCCACCGGAAAACAACACTAGTATTGTTATGTGCCGGTTTGCAGGGTGAGTGAGCCAATGTAACTACAGGAACGAGGGAACTAAAATGTGATGTACATTTTAGTTCCCAAGGTTTGTGGCGCCAATGTCTATGGGCGGGCTATGACGTACTTATACATAACACACTTGGCCTTATATATTATTTAAGACGATCAGAGACACGGACTTGTTGGCTATTTAGCACTTAAGATCACACACACACACCACACCTTATGCAAATAACAAAACTCTCAAATAAAAAGATAATATACAAGAGATACATATATCTATATTAGCTTATTAAGTCTTAACTAGTACAGAGGTAGATGGTATTGCGACCTAAATAGAAGAACGTAATGGTTTTCGATAGGATTGCTTACTGTATTTGTGATTATTAAGCAAAAAAATTAACTATTTTCATTTATAAAATAGTAACTCATACACACTAATGTATATACGAATAAGCCGTTTTCTCTCCTGCTTCATTGACTTTTTTTTAGCTGTTGGCGAGCTTACGTGTTATCAATTAAATAAAAAATTTGAAATAAGAATCCAAAAAAATATATATTTCAAAACATGTAATTTAATATACGTTTTAATTTTTTAAATTAATTAATTTTTTAATGCTGATTTTACGAACAGTTTCGAGCACGAACACTAGTTCTAAGAAACAGTCACAAATTTGAGATAATAATATTTTATTAATACAATTTGTGTATTATAAAATGGTGATTAAAAATGTATGTCAAAAGAGCAATGTCGTGGGATCGAAAATTTTTGTAAATACAAAGGTGTCTTACAAATAGAGCGTGTAGAAGTGATCTCCACGGTTTGCGGTGGCTTTTCGATTCTTTATCAATTTCAGGCGATAGACGTGTTTTGGAACTCTTAAATTATTTATTTACGCTTATGATTGAATAGCGGTAAATATCACTAAGATAATATAGAAATAATAGCTTAATGTATGTAAGTAGGACCAAACAATAATCAAACAACAGATAACACAGACAATAATACAAAATATATTATTTCGTCAATTGAACGACGATTCCAGACAAAGATGACAATTAATGACAAAAAGAATAAAATCATAAAATTTTTAATACCTACCTATACAATAGTCATATTTATATATAAAGCAGGTATAGTGTGATAAAAGGCAAAATGTCACTTTGTTTGCCAAATTTTAAAAATGTATCAAATAATCTAAAAGTAAGTTAACATCGAATATATAGTTGTAATCGCATTGTGAAATACCATGAGGCTTTTCAAATTTATACGACCGCATACTATACTACTTTCCTTGCGGATATATCCCTGCAGGCTGCATCTGCATCTCGACCCTACAAATTCAAGTGGGTGAGCGGTGGTGGGCTCTTGGTTCACAGCGCACGCGCAGTCCCGCTCCGATCGTTACAGCGGCCGCACGCGCACGCCGCGCCATGACTCGATTACTGTTCGCTTTTCTAGCGCTCGCCGCTATCGCAGCCGTTACCGCCGAAACGCCGCGACCTCGACTTATAGATTTCAACCCTTGGTCCTGGCTTCCCAACAATAGAAATAAATCGCCATCCATTATGGATTATTTTTTTCCGCCATCAAGAACCCCTAAACAATCTATGTTAGACCCACCTGCTGATAGACAACCACCCACCGTTCAAACAACAATGGATGACTCCCCAACGATGACAACCCTTCAAGAACGTCCTACAACGCTAAGTAGAAAATCCCATAATAAAGTAAAAACGACCGCGTCCGGCATCCGTCCTACTGCATCCACGCCTCCGAAAATAAAAAAAACGACACATAAAAATGTCGCTACTGAAACTACTATCGCTTTAAAAACGACGCAAACATCGAAAATCGAAACCTCCCCACCGACCACTAACATCGTTACCGCTACGGTAAAACCGCCCAAACGCTACACCATCCGCCCGATACGGACGACGGAAACTCCGGTAGTTCAGGAAACTGAGTCCACGGTGAACACTAACAGCGACAGTACGGAAACTGTCGTAGCTATAGATACGTCAGGCACAACGATTGAAGTAACGAAAGACGCAGTTCCGACATTGAGTACAGCCGCTGATACGCGGTCTACAGAAGGTACGGCCAGCACCGGCACGGAGTCGTCGACGTTGTTCGAGAGCACTGTAACGGAATCAGCGGACAGTCGTGAGGGCTATTTACCATTGCGGGACAAGCCACAGCAAACTCACGTCAAGATCAACGAGCAAACGAATAAAGAGGTCAGTAATTCCAAACATTACCGAGAATCGTTCTAAACTCGTGTCGAATATAATTAATATATGAAATTTCTCTACTAGGTATGTATATTTTTTGTTAGAAACAAACATATTATATATGTTTATCGTTTACACAGGATTTTTTTTAAAACAATATTACTATTTAAGATTACTTGCAAATTCTCACATTATAAATTGATATGAATAATTTATGGAAAACTATTTCAATCAAGTAAAAACGTGTTACTTTTGTTGGCACGTTGCGTTTATTTTACAATAAATCAATTATTAGTTATCGATGTTCATGAAATACAAATAATTTATTGAGCATTGTAGCGCTACATAAACTAATAGTACTTATTATAAAAAAAAAAGAAACTTTTAACTTAAATACAGAACACATATAACAATGATTCATGGATATCACAATTATAGTTTCAAAATAAGATATTCTTTATTCGAGTGGGCTCCCAAAAATAAGTATAAAGCTATGACCGGTGCACGATCACGATTTTGCATCAATCAGCATTGCAATGCTTTATTGTAAGAAGCGGTTTATTAAATTTAAATATTCGAATAAAATAATAAAATATAAACGGAAAGGTCATAATAATTCTGCTCCATTATTTTCTAACAGTAAAAAAAAAAACAACAATAGAATTCTTTAACTCATTATGGTAAATATGAGGCAATTAATGTAGAATATTTCATATTCATTCGTAAAGCTCATTTGCATGAGAGCTTTGTACACGAAGATTCTTAGCGAAAAATAAAAAAAATGTAAAGAGTAATGATAGATCGCAAGTGATCCTCGGCTTTAACTTAAGTGGAATAAGAAATAGTACGCGATAAAACAAGTAGGAACAAACAAAGGGTTTCGTACCTAATATGAATATTAAAAATATTGCAATAGTTATTAGATAATGTTTAGTCGTAATTTTATTTATATGACAATAATTAAATGACTAACGATGAGACTTAGTATGAAAACGCTTAAAACACTTTTAATATATTTAACGCTACGCCATAAAGGATAACACAAGGGATAAAACATCTTAGTTCCCAAGGTTGGTGGCGCATTGGCTATGCAAAGTTTGGCTAATTTTTATTACATCGCAATCACATCAATGTTACGGACATATGCTATGGACGGTGGTACCCATTTACCATAAGGCGGCATAATTGTAAATAAAATAACCCGTTTTCGCTTTATAAAAAAAGATCAAATAAATGTCTCTTCAAAGATTTGTTATTTTATCTTGTTATTTAATTTAGGAATGAAATATAGGGAACCCTAAAACGATGATGCGCTGTGAATATTCGCTATTCGCTAACCTGTCTCCGCGGAATAGACGTTAGAGTAATAATAAAGCAACAAAGCTATGATAACCAGTTTTATCCTCGTAAATATATGAATGTTACATTCAGAACTCTATTCAAGTCAAAATTACTTGTGACACATTCAATTAAAGGTACTTTGAACTGCATACGTTAAATTAAGTTGGTTGTATTTCTTTAAAATGTCATCTGGTTGTATAATCATCACATCGCAGTTCAGGGACCACAAGGTCGTGTAATGTCCATTTTCCTGAAATAACCTTAACCGAACGCGTGTCTTTTGTCAAAGAAATTTTGACCGTTAATGAATACGGATTGCGACACTTTAAAATATTCGAACATGATATATTATTTTGTAAATAATATGTGAGAACGAACTATGCGGATTGCAAAGCCGATTTTAATACAATTCAACAATGTCATAGCTGGTTAAAATATGTAGCATAATTATTGTGTTCGTATATGAGTCAAAATAAGAAAGTTACCACCCGTCCGAAATGTATAATTCTATCAACAAAAATCGGCAGTAAAGTCAGTACACCATACATTAACACTTTTGAGACACCTAAACACAATATAATTATTATTATTTACCACCATTTATATCAACGAATGATAATGAACGAATGCAACTCTACGTAATACGTAAAACACGTGTGAGGTTTAAATGTAATAATTTGCATAACTTAAATATATTTAGAAATTTCATTATAGAAGTGAATATTTTGCCCAATGAAAGGAAAATTGAACTGATGATAAGTTTCTAGGATTCAGTCATGAAAGTATATTTATAGGCAACGTCTAGGCAAAAGTGGTATAAAAAATAATTTCATTACGAAAATATAAACATTTTTAATAACATAGTTATAGTATGGGTTTATTTTGTATATAGTGCAAGTATTAAGTGTTACATAAAGTTTTTTTATAGTTATGTTTATCTTTTTAAACTATCTTTACTAAAGCAATTTTAGCCAAAGAGTTTAGTTGACTGATATATTGGTATTACCTCGTATCATTTGAATTTACTTCTAATAGTATTAGACCGATTAAGTGAAATCGATTTCACGTTTCTTGAAAAAAAAAAAATTGCTCTGACCAAAGACTTGAAGATATTATGCAAAAAAGATTCTAATCACGTAGAAGTTCGTACTTTCTTCTCATTAGTTACTTGCGGTCACAAATGTGACTTAAAAAGATGTCTTGGCTTTACGAGAACAATATTAAAACTTTCACTTTATAATTGTATTTATACGTATTTTAGTTCAAGAAAAAACATTGGCAGATTTAGTGTTACATAATACGATATCATAATCGTACAATTTACATTTTTTATATAGAATTTTATTAAAAAAAACAATAAATTAAATGTTTTTTTTTTAAAGTAAAGAATATCATTAATACAGTGTTTTGTATAAAGTCTACCAACTATATCTTATAATAACTGAAACCGTTGGATTACTTACAAACAGTTTCTACTATAACTTTATATAAATTTAAATTTACTCTTTAGAAATGAGATTTAGGTTTATAGTGGTTGAAGTTTTTATAAGTGAGGACTTATTTTAAACTTCTAATAGATTAATCTACTCCTAATCTATTACGTCAACTAGAAGAACGAAAAACAATAATTAAAATATATTTTAAAAAGCGGAATAACAATAAGATAATTTCTGAGTTAATGTTACAATTAAAAACTGACCGCGATACTTTCTTATAAAATAAAAGAATAGTAAAGACTTGCCAACTTGATAATAACAACTTTGTTGGAGAACAACAAATTCATTGTTTACACAACTGTAACCAATCAAATCGAATAATACTACCAAGATGAGTTGTAACAAAACAATCTTGAGAATCGCTGAAACCGAATCTAATACTAATCGTGTCTAATTAATCAGTACGCATTGCAGGTAGAAAGTCGATAGCCGTATCTATCTTACGATTGGAAGAGAAAGGGGTATGGTACCTTAGGTACAATTCGAGAACTAGGTTAGAATAGTCGTAAACAGAAACTGCAGTGGAAAGTATTCAAGTAAAATAATACATCTATTGTTACCCGATTTAATACCGAGTCGGCTACGATCACTAGTATGTATCTAATGATAGATTGTTAAATAACGACTGCACATCAAATGAAAGTTACCGCTTCGAGCACTCAAAATTGTATCGGAAAACTAATTACCTTAAGATGATTTCATCATTTTTTTTATTATTTATTTATTTTACTGTACCAAGAACGACATGTAAGTTTTAACATGTATGAACGACTGAAGTAAAATTTTATCGAGTGCGACGTGAATACAATTTCATGAAACGACTTTGTGAAATATTTGAAACGTTACTCAAATTACTTTTGTCAATCCGTTTGAGTTGCACGCGTTTAATGTTTATTAAAAAATTGTGTAATCCCTTAAAACTTTAATCGATTAGTCTTGATAGTTGATGACGTCTGTTATATAATATTTTATGCTTTTCCTTAAATTTATGAAAGTGTATAAAAGATTATGCAAGCCTATACAATTGTGACCTCGTGGAATATTTAGCCCTCGTAAAAAATTCGACTCGCTTTCGATCGAGATCATTTTTAAAATTATATACGAATGAAATCAATACACTAATTGGAATCATAAAAAAAAAAACAGATAACACGATTCGCATTGCGATGATAATATTTCTCAGAAGGATGTGGCGCTGTATATAACAGTTCAATTTAATTAATCTAATAATTTGCTATAAGAATCTGTATTTATGACGACATTTTTTAGTAAAGTAAAGCGGACTTATAACATTTAACTTAACATTTTTTGTATCCGTGATTTTAAGAGATAAGCGGATATATATAGGTAACAAGAAGCTGGTAATCTTTTAAAAATTACACGTTTTTATAACCAAGAGATAGACAGCGCACAAATCAAAAACATATCACCGACTATATAAGCGGCGTATATTAAAATGTACATCAATGTTTTTTGCGTACGTTTAAATGCATTGGATTCGAGTCGAAGTGTATTCTGAATTCTTAGTATATATTTTGTTATGTGAAACATAAATTGCTTATGTCATTTGTATGTATTTTAAAGTTTTTTTTACAAGTAAATTCTTTAATCAATGTTTCTTGTCTAGGCGTAGATAAATAGAAAGAAACTATGCGTGTTAAGTCCACATAGATTTGAACGAATGTATGGCGCTCGTCTAACATGAAGACCATTCAGACAGGTTTCCGTGTGACGCGGTAATTTGTGCATCACCGCGTGCGACGACCGACATTGACTTTTCAATTCAAGGCCATCAGTTATTGCATTTATTGCATAATATTCATTCATCATTACGATTGTGACGTGGACATTTATCACATTATTTTTTTTTGTTTGCTGCACTGGCGGTAACGTACGCATTGTCTTACGAATTGATTTGCGCTTATGTTTTTCAAACTTATTTTTAATTAAACTATTTATAGTAGCGTTTTAAAAAATAAATAAATTGTGTTTAGTGAAGTGTAAAAATAATAAAGAGCTAAGATTGCCCAGTGGATAGAACGTTTGGATTATTGAAATCTATATAAAACCAAATGCTTGGAATGCTCATGCTTTGTGGCAAAAACAAATGTACGAAAGCCAGTAATGTCTCGAATGAAATTTCGCCAAATGAGTTTAAGTGGTGTGGTGGAATAAGGTGAAAAATCCTCTAATAAGAAGAGTAAGCATATTTAAAACAATCAAAAAAAATATTACAAAATTGTATGAATCAAGAAGCTGAAATATAATAATAGTTACTGTTATTTTTTTCATATTTAACCTACATAGTAAACGTGTTAAACAATTTATCTTATTCTTTATAAAGTTCCGTTAAATAAAAACTCATTATTGGATGTTATGGTAGTTAACCGCATACATGTAACTAATGCCTTGAAGCAACACGACGCCAGAACGAGCACATCATATATATGGAATAATAAACGATTACGGGACTTGAACTCTGGAAAAGGACTCTTGGTTCGTGGACAGCTAACATTTCTCGAACTTTTTCAGACGGTTGCATAATGGAGGCTAACCACTTACCCGTTAGTGGCGGACGTTAAAACATTAAACCCCGTATAAAATGTTTGCTATAACTAACCGCAAGATTGTAATTATGCGTGTTCCTCGTCGTAATAATCACGACGTTTTAAAACTTGCATAACATTTATTTTTAAATGTAGATAAAGTTAACCTTTATAAGACAATTTTATTTTATTAGCAATAGCAATAAAGCGAACTGAATGACTGCTGTATAACAATTATTTGAACATTTATTCGATATAACGCTGACTCATCAAAACATATAACTAATCAAAGAAAGCGAAACCAAAGAATTAATAGTAGAAAGTGTGCGAAATCAATTATTTACTACCGATATGTTTTCAATCAACAAAATCTTGAACGGTAGTTGAGATACAATTGATCAAAGAATGTCAGAATTCCAACGAAATTGTACTTTATAATTCGATTCCATTGGTTAGATTTATTTATCGTTACCACAAAAATTTCGATTATAATTTTTTTTTACATGTGCAAAGGAGCCGAGATGGCCTAGTGGTTAGAACGCGTGAATCTTAACCGATGATCGTGGGTTCAAGCCCGGGCAAGCACCACTGAATTTTCATGTGCTTAATTTGTGTTTGTGTTTATAATTCATCTCGTGCTTGACGGTGAAGGAAAACATTGTGAGGACACCTGCATGTGTCTAATTTCATTGAAATTCTGCTACATGTGTATTCTACCAACCCGCATTGGAGCAGCGTGGTGGAATAAGCTCCAAAACCTTGTCCTCAAAAGGGAGAGGAGGCCTTAGCCCAGCAGTGGGACATTGACAGGCTGTTACTGTTACTGTGCAAAGGAATAAACCATCTTGTTAAAATTGCTATAAATTCAACATTGTAATTAACGGGCTGTAATGAAGCTGCACATGTCAATCAAGTTTGAAACTCACATTCTCCGCTAATTACTACGGTCGATTCACTTCCACTATTTAATATCGAATACGAAACTTTTTTTTGCATCTCAATTATGCTTCGCTTCAATTATCACGATTTATGAGATATTTGTTAGGTGATAAGTAGGTAGTTAACGCATTCAATGATTAATCTTGTGATGAATTATATTAAAAGCTTTTGGATAGGTTGATTGGACCCACATTACAAGTGCCTTGGTATTTTTAAAACGATACAATATCACATCTCTGGTCACTATTACGCAATATATGTTTAAAAATATGTAATTAGTTAGCTAGAAGTTGGCTGTGAAACATTCGATTATCGAAAATCACGTTAAGCCGTTAGTCCTACGCCTGATCTCTTCCTGTCGTGAGAGTCAGGGAATGGAGTATGCACATGTGTTCACGCACAAACTTGTGCGCTATCCTATCTCCGGTATTCGTACTTGATTTTGTGTCCCGTGGCCGAAATTCATCAGTCGATACAATATACTTTATTTTTATATTAGTAAACTTGCCGAAGGTTACCTTGAAATACGACCTGAAAGCTAAAAGAAACGAACGGTAACGTTTCTTGTGACTTTAAAGTAATTTCAATTGTCGTCCTTTAGAAACTAACTTCAGCTTATTCTATTACTGAACAATATATACTTATGGTATCTCTTTATAGGTTTACAGTATATAATAAAGTTGATTATGGCATTAGAAAGTACAGAAGTATGTTAATTTAGTAGTCAGTGTTGTTAGAAATGATTTTCACTCTCGGTAAATCGCGAAAAGTGCTATTACTTATGTATCTAGAGCAACTAGTGGACGGACCACGAGCATAAAGTGTCAATAATAACGTTAAATAGCTATACACAAAGGAGAACCTTTTAGGCAAACATTTCATAGATCACTTATCAAACTATTCTAATAAGTTGACTATTCTAAGTTCAAAAAGTTATCAACGGTTAAAAATAACGTTATTTTTGTATATACATTTGGAATAACGTTAAAACTGTTATAGCTTAGTTTAAAAAACAACGTAGTCGTTTATGACATTATATTTCTTAATTTCTTTTCATGTTCATTGTTAGAATTGAAAAGGTTTAAGTGAAAGTAGCAGATTATTAACTATTGTGTTAAAAGATGACTCTGTATGATCCATCTTTGACCTCTCGTCAGTCTCAATTCTCTATTCATCGGAAATGTGCAGTCACTTATGATGACTATGCTAAATTCTATATAGCGAAATCATGCATTTTTATTCACTCTTATTATGTACTTAATTTACGTATATATTAGTAGTTATTTTGTTATATGTAAAAAAAAACGTATTGCATTAGAATACTTTAAAAAATTTACCGTCTTCCGGAGTTAGTAATTGAAATGTAAACTCGTATTCGGTAACGATATTATTACATAATGTAAGGTGTTGCGTTTTTATTAAAAGATAAGATAAAAAGTGAATTATTTGATTCGAGTTGAAGATAAAATAGAAAAACGTACGTTAAAAAAATTATATGATTATCACTTACCGACTGCGGAATACTTGTCGGTACATTGTTATCGCAGAGTAACTCACCTGAAATTAAAAAAAAAACAAAAACATTACATTACGTGACTCAGAAGACAAAAGAAGCGATCGTGTAATAACATCAGAGAATCGTGCATGCGTAATATTTGATAATAATATTTTGCCGGAGGCGAAAGTTTATTTGAAGCTTGACCTCTCAATTCATTAAAACACAATCGAAAGTGAAATTAAATGAGCACCGAGATTACGTCGATAGCTACTTAATAACATATGTTTCGTCACCGCTGTACGTCCAAATTAAATAAACGAATCCAAATGAAAAATAGATAACGTAAAAGAAAAAAGTGATTAGTTTCGTAATAAGAATTCGATTGGCATTGTATATCGATTTGGAATTTATCTGAACACAAATTACATGTGATTCAAAGTGTTAAAAGCAATCGTCACGATATTGAAGTGTGATTAAAATTACTCTGCTAAGTACAAGTAGCGTTATTTTCGATTAATCTCAAGTTAATTTTGTAATGAGATATAAATTAAATTCTACAATGTTACTCTTATCGAAAATAACTTTTTATTTTATTGTCTAAAATACAAATTCGTTCTAATATTCTACTAATATTACATATTAATATCTAACGTACCGTAATAAATAACCCTTTAAAGCCTGCGGATAGATTAATTGAATACCATACAGTAAGTTTACATCGTATTAGTTCCTTATTAAGATATAAATCTTAACTGTAAATTATGTATATCATATTAATAGAAAATGATCCTTCAGTTAAGGCAATAAAGTTTATTTTAATTACGCTGGTACGATTATATATCGTTATATATATTTTAAATGAAATTGATGGATATTAAGCGTTGAACGGTAAATCTATGTGCATGTATTAGACGTAATGATATGTATACGGCACTAACTGTCTTCCGTATTAAGTAATAGATAAAACTGAATAAGTTATTTTTAATAATAAAAAAACAAACATTTATTTCATTACGATAACGAACAATTCAATCGTTTTTCCTGTAAGATAAAATATCAGATAGCAAACACTGAGTTACTGTCTCACTTAAAATTTCTATTCGTCTCTTATATAAATTGTTTTCAATGACTAATTATTACATATAATCAAAATGTTTCTTGTATATAATATACTTATATATGCTGACTATATACTATAGTGTTTTAGCATAAAATAGAAATAATAACGAATGGATTTCTTGAATAGATACAGGATGAATCTACTATCCGCAAATTCTAATGGGCTTAAGTAAGTTGTTTATTTTGTTTTTAATATTTATTTACATATAACATAAATAAATATAGTAATTGTAATACAGACGACCTGTCGGTACATAGCATTGTTTTTGTAATAAAAATAAAATTGTTATTAAAATATATCGGTCGTATCGTACGTCAAAGAGAGTCATATATGTGTTCAATTGAAACCTACCTCAATAAAATAAAGTTTAAATTAATCAAATCAGTCAAGTCAATCGAGTAAAAAGGAAAAATACATCAAACCTCTCTTTTAAGAAATCTGTTAAAGTATATTATATATGTCATGTCAAATATCTCATATTTTTATTTAAAACATTATAATATGTGCAAATATAAATTCCAGGAAATTGAAATTTTAGCATTTAAATGAAAGGAAATATTTTTATAATCTTCAGTAACAATAATGTTAAAACAAAAAAAAAAGTAAATAGAGAATGATAATGTCACTTACTTTTTCAGATTATTAAGATTAAAAAGAAGAGAAGTTTTAAAATAATGACAATAAATAGAGATATGCATCGCGTTTATCGCATTTGAAAGCGTAGCGGATCTGTTTTAAAACAGGACATTACTTCGAGTCGACACAAAATACGTGCAAAAATGTTAAATGTTTGCTTTTACCGCTAGCTATGGAATTTTAGTTTTGATGTCTTAACTGTAAATTTGTATCGTAAATCTGATTATTCCTTTTTTATTTCGAGACATTTTACAAGACAATGTTATATTACCTGTTTAATATACGAGGACATATTATAAATGCGAAAATCACTCTATCTGTCTGTTACGCTTTTATGGCTAAACCAATGAACCGATTTCGATGAAATTTAGTATGAAGCAAGCTTGAACTATAAGGAAAGACGTAGGCCACCTTTTATACTAGCAGCCGTAGAAAATTAGTATTATATTAAAAGTTAATAATATGCGACAGTTTATCTAAACAACAAATCATCAATGACAAATCTTGATTTTAATTTAAAAACACGTGTCACACCCTATTAGACTCAAGTAGTTCTTGAAAACAGTCAGTGGCAAGCAACACGTTGAATATAAATGAAGTATGTAACATTAACAGAAAGCATTAAGTATAGCGGTTAATAAAACTATTTGAAATACTGGTTGCGTTGAGGAATATGTCGGGCCTAGTGCTGTTTTACATATATTATACTAACTGTTGTTTCATCATATACATAATACAAGGAATGTTAATAAAATAATTTGAAGCACATATTAATCAACTGTATTTTGAAGCATTGTACTTTAAAACTCGAATTAAATATTTAGTATTCGTTAGACAAAACTGGTGTTAATGTTTATAAGGAAATCATTCATGAAAGATCAGTTAGTGTGTACGAATGGTTTACTTAAAAACTAGGTCGATTACGATATTATTACTTGCTATACAAAAGTGTATCATCTCGCCTACCGTTGCGCTTTGCTCAACGGAATCGTGTTCAATAAAACACTGTGTCGACTAGCGGTCTGCACTTTTTTCGACCTCGACCAATTCATAAGTATTTCGTCAAGCTGTTATTCAATGCGCCGAGTATTGATCATGTTTAATAACTATAAAACATTAAAGCGTAGAGACAAAAAAAATACAAACAATAATACGTGAATAATATTCATATGTGTATTAGTACGTAGAAAGGGAGAGTTCAAACTGGGATGTTATATGAATAAAAAATAAAAATCACTTTTCGTTTCGAAGCTATAATGATAGCGTCAGTGATAAACAACTGGATATGTTATAACAAAAAGTGGATTATATGTATGGCCATACTTAAATGGATGGTTTCGCCTCTCACTGCTAACTGTATGTTGCAGGCCAGTAAGGCAATATTACCGGAGATGAAATCAGCTTGTGTTATAACGATTCGCATATCGGTTACTGTTCATGACTAACAAGATCCGTAAACGAGAATACGCAGTCGATACACATGGACATGAACATATAAGTAATTGCTACTGTCGAAGAATTTAAGTTTCGATAGAAGTCCACGATCATCCGTTCGCATGAAACGCCATTAGCAGTATTTGGAGCATGCGAACGTGGGAAGGTGTCATTCGAAAGTCATTTATAATTAAAATCAGAAGTGAGCGCGGAGTGAGAACGGATCGTCGATTATAAACTATTTATTTGGTTTTTCTATTCGCCGCAAATTGTATCGTAGCAGAGGTCTAAGTCGAGACCCACTGCAAATCTCGTATACTTGACCGCTGCTCTTGTTTGCATTGCGGTTTTAATAGTTATAAGCGGACGAAAGTTTTAGCCTACATTGGAGACCGAGCACGTATGTATCACTCGACTGACAATTTCCCTGGTTTGACGGAGGTCAAACTTTATTTATGTTACTATGTTGTAGCCCGGAATGAATGCAAAGTTTGCCCGCAAAATTCTCGACTACGTATGCTCTTCACGCATCCAGCGAAATTTGCGCGCCATTGACTCGTGCCGTCGAGGTCTTTAGACTATGAATAATCTGTTTATTTTCTCAAAGATGGAACAAAATTACTACATTACATTGAATGGAAGCTAATATCACAGTGTATTATGAAGATTTATTGAACATGTTTTTAAGAGTGCTATAACATAATCACGTGGTTACTTTTCTCAGTAACAATCTTGAACGCGAGGCACTTGCGGCTTTATTTATATATCATCACATGCATCTTTATCTAGTTGTGATAAGCGAGAACAAATCGCAAAATTCATGGAAATGCTTTCACCGTATGCCGCTTGCGTCGTTTATCAAGGAATTTATGCGATTCGATCATTTTTATCGTAAAAGGAATCTCCTCGGCAATACTTGCGATTTTATATCAAGTCCTTTCACATACATTTAACTGCACTTTCACGTTATTAAAATAATCGCAAAAGCGTATTCTTTTTTTAAATTCAAGAACGGACACCTCTTTCTTTTTTGATATTCATTAAATCAGTTAATGTAAATATAAATCTGTCAAGCCAAGTTTAAAGTCCAAATTTAGCATATTTTAATTGAACAATGCTATTACGAGAAGTAAGTAAAATGTATTTAATATGAATTACTAATTTTGAATTTAATACGCTTCGAAGAATTGCGCGAGGTATAATTGTTATTTGTACGTTCCTCTCAAACACTAAGTCTTATTATATCCAATCTTTCTAATCTCCAAATACATATACCATTGAATTGAAAAATGATAATACATATAAATTTTGTAAAGTTTTTCTATATAACAACACTATCAATGTTTTATTCACGAATCAGAATGAAAGTACTGTCCAGGTAATTTATATTCGTTTCTGCACGACAACTAAAGGAATCACTTAAGGTTGTATGTTCCTTGAAACAAGGTCGAGATCCTACGGACACGAGGTGTTTATTTAAAGGTGAAATCACATTCCATATGAAAAGTGACAACGCGATTACGGACGATCAAAACATTTTGCCTCTTGGCAGCTCTATATATAGCTATCTATATACAATTAAATTTTAACGGCGAAGAATGTTTTGGTGGCATCGTGGAATTAGGAATTTGGAAGGGTTAAACTCTAATATCTCGAAATGCAAGCAAAGCCATCAAGGCCTTGCGTCTAATCTTTTCGGATTGCCATCCCTTCGGACGGCTATTAATGGCGAAAAATTGCACATTTGTACATATTTGTGCATAATACTTAATGGGTCTCCATATTGATTGAATAGGACTGCATAATCCACAAAATTTATTTCAAAATCATTTCTTCTCATTCTCTTAATTTTCATTAAATAATAAGCTAAGTCAGAGCTTGGGAAAATGTACTCAGAAAATTGCATTGGAATCGACATACCAGAATTTGAACCTTAACCTTTGGGTACCGCGCGAAAGGAATTCGATTAATTAAGTTAATTAAGCTTTGTGCCCGAGAGACTGCAATTCTAGAATTCTTCGCACGATGCATCTATTCTATCTTCAGGAACCGTGACAGGCATTATCTATCGTGGAATCTTTAGATCATTTATAACAAATCATTCGACAATTTAAGTTAAAGTTTGTTTTTGATGAAACCTTTAAAAAAAGCAGGATATTTAATTTATACACTTATTATTATTCATAAAAATTATAATTTATTAGTACTTACCGAAAACTTCATACAAATTATAAGTAACATATAAGTAACATTTATATATATAATAATATATAAGTATATATAATATATAAATAATATTTAAATATATATATATATATATATATATATATATATATATATATATATATATAAGTAACAACAACCGGTACTATATATATATATATAGACATCGCCACGATTGAAAGCACCAAATACAACTCGAAATCTTCTTCGGTCTGATAATAATCTCAAATCCTATTGTAATTGACTATAAGCCGAATAACAATAAAGACTGAAGGTACGAATGAATTGAAATAGTCTTTTCATTTTACTAAATGAGTTACCGTCTGAGTGGCACATGGGTTATTAGGCAGTGGCTTTGTGTATGACCGACCTTGGTCACGTGGTCACTGGAACACAATGGTCACTTTCACGTCATTACGAGTGCCTTATTGAACTGTCAATAGTTATATTCTCATAATATGATAATAACATACTTGTATATAATTATTTGACGCTCACCATTCAAATCGTTATAAATAATTGATATATGAATTCGTTGATTTTATGTTTAATGTAGGTGAGTTTGTAATTTCTAGTTTTTATTGTTTGGTAATCAAATAATTGTAGATCCTAATCAGATATTTACCATTTAGAATAAAGGATAATAGTGAACAATTTAAATAATACTTTACTTTATACTTTATTGTACACCACAAGGAGAAAAAGAATACAAAACAAATTTAAATAATATCTATGTAAAAACGAAATCAGCATGTAAATAAATTGCGGAAGCTTTTTTAAATTGTATTCTAATTGTCTTTTAACATCTTTCAATACGATGTATGTAATAATTTGGTACCCTATGCGCCTCTGCTAATGGAGCCAAAATATGTGTAAGGCAAGAAAATGGATAGGAGAGGACTTTGGACAAGGGCTTTTTTGCAAGCTTGTCTGGGTACGTACCGCTCACTCATCATATATTCTACTTGCAAGCAGCAATCCTTATATTGTTGTGTTCCGGTTTAAAGGGTAAGTGAACTGGTGTAACTACAGGCACAAGAAATATAACAT
Source organism: Nymphalis urticae (assembly GCA_905147175.2). NCBI lineage: Eukaryota > Metazoa > Arthropoda > Insecta > Lepidoptera > Nymphalidae > Nymphalis > Nymphalis urticae. The sequence continues at coordinate 7,041,705 of LR989998.1, read as the reverse complement.
CTTAGTTCCCAAGACTAGTTGCGCATTGTAAGGGATTATAAAAATTTCTTGCAATGCCAATGTCTGTGGGCGGCGGTGACTACATACTATAGTTTTTTATAGATTTAATAAAATATAATATCTTATTATAGTGAGAATGATTGTATCGTGTAAGTTACTCGTGTAAATATATATACATATATTACAACTATGCATAGATATCAGTAGAGGTACAATCGAGTTTCGACTCACCTCTGACATAGCTCTCACGATTCTAAATATAGTATACATCCTACATATGTGGTATTTACGGCCATGTATGTGATTATATAAATAAGATTACATCTAATGCGATTGAGCTGTATCACGATGAAAGCACGAATGGTTTAGTAACCGTATGAACTAATTTTCTCACTTATTGTGCTAACGGTCACTACCAGGCACGCGGTTAAAAATATTTACAGATAGCAATCTTCATGTAGCCGCGAAACTGTCATTTTCACAGCCATCTCATAATGTCATGCACTGTTGGAATGTGCGTGATACTTAAGTAGAATCTACTTTTTAATAAATAAAATGACATGTACAAACATGTCCTCTATGCGTTTCTAAACTATTCATCCGATAGTGATAAAACTTTGGTAAGGTGTTTTGCGTACGCCAGCGAAGGCCCTGGCTTAAAAAGGCAATAATTGTTCATTGTATGTTTACCTTTCAATATAAACGTTCTTATTTATAACGACGTCGGGACCGGTACTTAGTTATTAATATGTTTCACAATTTCACTGCTTCTCAAATGAAACGCTGACGCGCGAATTCTTTTTGTATTGAAAAAAAGAAAGCTCCACGGTTACTGTTCGAGAACCGACATATTATATATTCAACTCGATCATCTGTCGTCAGATGGCCCAGTGGTTCGAGAGCCGAAATGGCCTTGTGGTTCGAACACATTAATCTTAACCAAGGACTGCGAATTCAAACCCGGGCAAGCACCACTAAATTTCCATGTGCTTAATTTGTGTTTATAATTCATCCCGTCCTCCGTGATGAAGGAAAATTTTGTGAGCTAACCTGTATGTCTTAGGTGAAAAATATGCCACATGTGTCTACATCCACTAAAACGGATTGGAGCAGCAAGGTGAAATGAGCTCTAACATTTTTCTCAAAAAGAAGAGAAGACCTTAGCCCAACAGTGGGACATTAACAGGCTTTACTTTATCGTTCGTCAAGTGACAATTTTCCGTTATCCAAATACGAAATAATTCAATCGAAACGTCGTTACAATTGAAGCCGTAAATTAATTAGACCGACTTTCGTGCAAAAGGGCCTCAAGTCAGAACAAGAAGCCAACAGTGCGTAAATCGTTCAAATTAAAACAGCGAAGAAATTTTAAAAGGCGTATAAAATTACTCAAAATTCGATTCGGTTAGGACTTTTCAATCTTGATTGAAAAGTTGAAAAGTTGGTTACAAAAAAAAGTATTGTTTACTATACAAAATAATAAACTTATATATAAAAATATGCTAGTCTATTATTATTGAGATTAAGTAACTTCGACAATCATTTGTGCGATTACCTAGAAAGTTGACATATGTTTTACTAGTTTTCCGTCCGTGGCTTCGCGCGGTTTTTTATATTATAGGTAGGCGGACGGGCAAATGCGTCACCTGATAGTAAGGGGTTACCATGGCCTATAGACTTGCGATGTAAGAAATATTAACCATTTCTTACGGCGCCTATTTATGTCCCTTGTGCCTGTAGTTAAACTGGCTCACTCATCGTTTACCCTTGAACGCAACATTACTAAGTATTGCCGTTTAGCGGTAGAATATCTGACGAATGGGTAGTACCTATCCAGACGGGATTGCACAAAGCCCTACTACCAAGTAAATGAGAGAAAGCGATGTGAGGTAGGAGGTGTTACGTAACCTAAGTCCTTTTCTGTACTTCCTGTATGCAAAATTACACGATGATTGATTGAGTAGTTAAGTCGTGAAAGCCTGACACATAAACTCACTTTTGTGACTCTTTTGTCACTCGTGTAAATAAGGACTTCATTAAGGGTTGTATACTATACATTGTAGTAACTCGACGCTAGAAGGCACTGCAGCTCATCAACTTTTATATCGTTAAATCGATCGCCAAAACGATAGGAATACATATGTATATATTCACAAGCATGGGTATTGCTAATATATTTAAATAATTAGAGTTTTAATATTAAAAGAGACTAATTTGGTGAACTTGGTGAAATTAAATACTTAAGTAACGTGAGCAATAAATATCGGCTTCGGCGGTAAGAGTTAAATAAAATAACCCTTTTATTTTTGTATACGTTTATAAAATGTAAATTTTATTATAGAATGGTTTCAACGTACTTTCACTTCAATAAGATGTAAGCCAAATGTTAGCAGGCGAAAAGTACTTGTTTTAAACTTGATGTTTTAAGGATTTGTACAATTTATGTGCTGGATAAGCTACATGTTGTATGTACGTTATTATGCTTATTTATTGGTGTAATACTAATATGATATGATTTGTGTTATATATTAGCAAGTTAGTTATATGGAACAGGCAGTATTTTGAAAAGCACAATATTCACATAGGATCTTTTTAGTACTAGTAGCTATAAACAAATACAATCCAATCTCTATATACATTCCCTCTTATCCGTTTAACAACCGCACAATACTAATAAATCTTCCCGCACATCCCACGCTATTTTTCTTATGCGTTCATCTTAGTACCGTGGATGTTTCAAAAGACATTTTTCATAATATCTATAAATCTTGCATACGAAGTCTTCGTTTACATACTACTGCTATATCTGGCGTTGAAATGCTGATCAAATATTAAAAATAAACATGATTAAGTGTCTGACGCTTTAAGCTTTATTTGCATAATAGCTAGCTTATATCATAATTATTAATGATACGTGGATACTTATAAATAATATATCAAAAATAATATCTTCCTGAATGATTTCGATCACGGCGGCCAACTGCCACTGCGCAGGAAATGCGCGCAAGTATGAGCTCAAACATATGTAAATGCACTTGGTATTCCCTCATTCCCATATTCTAAACGGATGGCAACTACCAAATTAAACGAGTTGATAAAATCGAGAGTAAAACACATTAACGTTATACAGGCCCAACTTGGGATTCGAAATTGAACTCTGACTACAATACATAATATTCTACAATGTCTACAAAAGAGATAAATCAAATATAACCGATGTTCTATGGAATACTAAGGAGTAACGATTATATATAATTGGAAAATTTAATTAAAACTCTTTCAAATGGAATAAAACGTAAAGGGGGAACAGTTAATTTCCTCTTTTTTTTAAACGCAATAGACATGCGAATTGAGACGTACCAGAACGCTCCTTGAGTCATTCCAACATTAATTCTACTCGACAGGCGGGAAATTAAGGGATCAATTTTCGAAGAGAGATCTAAATAACTGTGTCAAGGGGTTATAGTAATGTAAACGACAGAGTCCGTTACTCGGTTCGCGCTACACCGTGAGATTATTCGAACCAATCATTGAGACGGCGACTTTTCATCTCGACCTTATATGGATGTAACTGCGGGGAAAATGGTTATTGTATGTTACACGACGACATTATACCTCCTTTACAACGAATACTTAAACTATTTAGGCGTAGAACTGTGGGATTTTAAGTTCAATTTCTTTATCATATTTTTTAGAATTTAAAACAATATTTATTTAAAAAAAATGTAATCGTGGAATACCTAAAAAGAAAACGCGTGTTTAATTTAAATTTAGAATATTTTGTAGTTAGTTGATGGGCAATTAATTCTCGTGCATTTTCATTATGCCATCAACACTGAATAACTTTTTCAGTTTAAGATTTAATGAAGACGATAATGCGATTTACATATACGTATCTATATGACCAATAAACACACGAGTGGGAATTGAATTATGATTCTAACTGCACATTCACCTGGACATATCACATCTGATGGACTAGAGATGAATATAACTGCAATTGCAGTATTAATTCTATTACATCCTGTTTACTCCTAACGAGTCTTTTATGTCATCAAAACAGATTAACCTGTAAAATTAAATTATTGTTAGTGCCAAAAGGTCGTATGTGAAAATTTAGCTCTATATTAAAACTGCAAAAGGTCGACTATTAGTGTCATTTTTGCTATTCGATGCTTTAAAAGTTACGTTATTCGTTAGTTAAATATAAAAGCGGCAGATCAGTTATGCTTGTAGCCAACTCAATTATTTTGTAATTTAGATGAGACTCGGAGCTTGTGAGAATTTACATAAACCTGTTCACAAATCTAATAATAGCGAGCTGACGAGTGATCAAACATGATACCTTCTTATATTGTTTGTCAATCAAAACATGCCATTAATATGTAAAGGGTAATTGAGTTAGTAACCTTAATAATGGTGAAGTTTATTAGGTAGTACATATACATGTTAATATCGATGGACGGTCACCCGTTGGTTGAATGAATGGTTAATTGAAAAGTATAAAGAAAAATATATAAATAATCTCTATATATATATATATATATATATATATATATATATATATATATATATATGTCAGGAGAAATATTTGAGACATGTATTATGTTACACTATTTAAAGAAGCCGTTGCCATAGATACGATGGAGTATCAATTTGCTGTTAATAAAATAATTATTAACTATTTAAGTGTATTATCAACTCCCGTTTAATGAAAAACTTAATGTCTCAATCTGTTAAGAATTTTCAAATGAAGATTATAAAAATCATGTTGAAAATCGCGTCGTTAGCCGTAAGCTTCCTATTAGATGTCATGATAACGCAATTACATTCCCGATGTCGACGTGAAACGGATACAAGAATTGCTTATAATATCTTAAGATAAAGTTATTCTTGAGATTATAACGGCGTGAGACAGGTTAGAACATCAACCATCCGCATCGTAAACTCTCAGTATTTTAGAAGACTAAGAAATAATGACACTTGCAATCCACGGACAATTTGTGGCTTATGCTATAAGAGGAATTCAAAGACTAATAGCGAGCAGAATTCCACTTCTGAACTAACCGCAGCCTTTGCATTCGAATCAGGTTGCGTTTTCATTAAACCCTATAACCTAATCAAAATATGATTTCATTGTTCTGATTAAATTAATAATGTTGAAATCAATCGTAGTTGTATTTAGTATTTGAAATAATGAAAATGGGAAAAATGTAAATGTAAATAGCAAAATATATTCGTGATATCGAAGCGAAGTCGAATACAATTACCGTTTCAGCTTAACAAACACTTGTTAATCGCAGAGAATTGATTGCATATTTGCTACGCAATAACTGGGGCTTGTAGGCATTAGCTATCACGGAAGATGAAACATTATTAAGTCGAGTATCGCACGGCATCCACCTCAATCGAGTAAAGCGATGGTTTCTAACAATGCAACTCAGTGAGACGCGTGACAAAAACTTTTGAACATAATAGGAAAGCGGTTTCCAACCTTACGTTTCACTTTAGAATTTGAAGCTGCGGTCGTGCTAGAAAAATCCCACTTAACTAAAATATCAATTACATAGTCATCTGTAATACCGTTTTGGGTACCGCTCATTGGAAAAAAAAAACTTTGGAGGTCAACAATGTGATTAAGTTTTAATTCTTTCGAGTCATTTATTTTAGGAAAATGACAAAGTGACCGTTCATATTTTCGCCCTAAAATGTATTTTAAGCTAAACAATTATTAATTTTATATATATTTCTTTATTTAGAAAACAATCATTTGTAAGTATATTTTTTAGCAAAGATATGATCTTGATGAGAAAAAGAAAGAGTAATAGGCCATTGAAAAGTTGAATGGGTATATTTGAATAATTATATATTACAGTCATGTATGTTATTTATGAAGATGTAGCATCTTTAAATAATATTTAACATTCAATATTGCGTGAGAAATAATCTTATATGAAAAATCGTATGAAAAATGACCATTGCATCTTTCTAAATAATTGCATTAAATGATATCCTAGAGATGGATTTGTGCGTTGATGGAACGATAAAACAAAAGGAATTCGTAACATCGATCTTCAAAAATATTGATTATAAATAGAAATTATGCAATCACATTTAATGTTCACGCATTACAGAAAACCAATACTTTCTCCGTCTAGAAAAAACTTGAGAACCGAAACCAAGGGTTACTCGGCGGATACTCGACGCATGTAGACCGTGTCGGCAAAAGCAGTCGACAAAACGACGCGTCACGCTTAACTACACCACGCAATATTAAAAACATAAGAAAAAAATAAAGCAAATTCGTCCAATCGCAAATAACTTTAATGATTTAAGAAGCTATACTTTCAAATACATTGTTTCTTACACACGTTTTTTATAACGAATGTCTAAGTTATGTATTATGAATGTAATGTATCCTCGATATTCCTTTATATGTCGAGCATCTGTTTTAAATCTCAACTTTACCGAGAAGATCCGATCCTTCGCTAATTCAAACTCTTTTAAATTTTTAATTTTTCAATAATCGAACTTAATTATATCATTGCATTTAATTGTTCACTCACTTACAAATCCACATTCTTATGTAAATAATAGAAAAACCAGTGAACGTGATTTATATCGTAAAACCAATCGGCTATCATGTTAGGAAAGTTATAATCCAGTTCATAGCAATTGCCGAGAGAACAATATCAGAGATATTATCGGTCTATAAAATATACCGGAGTTATCTTTACGAATTCACAATGCCGGTTGATGAATGTGGGTTAACGGATTGATGATTCCCATCTGATATCAGATTTGATTTAAATCAAATCACCGTTTCTTTAAAAGGAATTACCAAAACTATCAAACAAAATGTGAGAATTTTTAGTTTATGTTGAATGTTAAGATTTTGTTTGAGGAACAATATTTACATAATGAGAACATTACAACATATTTATATATATACTATTAAAGCTATAATTTATAATCGAGAGCATTGACACAGTTGTGTGAGGTGACGAGAATAGATTGAATACGAAATGATTAAGTAGTGGCAATAATGACATATATGTACTGAAGATGTTTTCTCATACGTTTATTCAAACATCTCGTCGAAAAATAAATAAATAGAGAGCTATAATATATAAGTATATGGATATGAAAATAATCGACATGAGTAGTATATTTAAAAAAAAACAGAGTCCACTAAACAAGAAACGTTTTTGAATATCATGTAATATATCTGAAAGTACCAATTTAAATTGAGATAGTAGATTGTATAGAGTTAATTTACAGAAAACATTTAAAAGTAAATGCCAAGGATTACAACTACATGTCAAATGATATTGAAGAGTGGACGAAAGTCAGTAAAAAATACGTAAAGTTTTACGTCAGAAAAATTATAATGGACTATAAGTACAAGAGGACCAAATCGAATCATCCAAATAAAATAGGTGAGCTTATATAAATAAGCATATTTTTTTAATATATCATAGAAAGCATTCAGCGATAAATGATAATTATGTAACCAAGAATTTACACAGTAACTTTATAACATATATAGTTTAAGATAATAACAGTTCATTATAGATTTAAATTTTACATTAATTAGATTTTAAGTAAATTTCAGGTCATGACTTAGGATCGTCATTTCAGACTCATAAGGTTGATGCGAAATAATTCGCGGACACAATACCTAGTCATTATAATAAAATCTGAACAAAGTGGATATGTGAAAATATATATACAATCATATGTTATCTAGGATCTATAATTTCCGTGGATCCGATGTGGAAAATCTTTACACTTACATCTTGAATCAAGAACACAGATCTTTGTTCCCACAGCACAATTCTCGGATCATAATTACTACAGATTAACTCTTTAAACTTTAAATTACGGATACGTCATTTTCACTTTAGACCTATTTAAGACTTTTATTACACAAGGATTAACTTCACCTTGACAAGTTTATAACGCTATATATCTCCGTGGTCGCATGAAATTCAGTTTAAAGATCTTTATTATTCATTTAAAGAGCAATTTAACAAATTTCACTCGGTAAAAAGGGTAGACAATCTTAAATAAAAAAATTGACAGTCAAATTTGCTTTATTTCTCGATCTTATCGTTAGCTGTTTTTTCAATATGTGTACTCAATTGGGGGTTACGAAATTTTTATTATTCATATTTTCTCCTCGAAATAGACGTTACATAAATAATAAAGTAATAAACCTATCTTTTGGCAGTCAGTATTATTCACGGTTAAGTAAATACATAAATATTATAATCAGAACAATACGTAACGTAACGTAACAGCCTGTGTAAGTCCCACGACTGGGCTATAGGCCTCCTCTCCTCTTTTTGAGGAGAAGGTTTGGAGCTTATTCCACCACGCTGCTCCAATGCGGGTTGGTGGAATTCACATGTGCAGAATTTCAGTGAAATTAGACACATGCAGGTTTCCTCACGATGTTTTCCTTCACCGTAAAGCACGAGATGAATTATAATCACAAATTAAGCACATGAAAATTCAGTGGTGCTTGCCCGGGTTTTAACCCACGATCATCGGTTAAGATTCACGCGGTCTTACCACTGGGCCATCTCGGCTTAGAACAATATGTATTCGTATTTAAGAATTTCATATGTAAAAGTACACTACATATATTAGTATACAGAATGATTTAATATTTGGTAAAACACTGGCCCTTATGAGACGGACTGTCCAAATTTAGGAATCAGAATCACAACGAATTATGTCATACTGAGTTTTAGAAATTTAGATTATTTATATAAGAGCACTGTTCCAAGCAAAAAAGAAAATGTTAAAAACCTTTTGACTATCTTAGATTAGGTTAGGTCAGTTTTTTTCCGTAATTGGCTATCTGACTATAAACAGTGTATCTTAGTACAAGGATACGGTCATATAATACCCTTTTCCAATGCCAAACACTTGCAGAAATAAATTAAAAAACTAGCCTAACTTATGTGATTAGTGTAATAATACCGGAGTGAAGCAGCTAACTGTAAGATAAATCGTTTATCAACAAGGAAGAGTTTATCGAGGATGTATCTGATAGTCGCGTCAAAACCAGTCGATTACATTAAACACTTACTGTGTGAAATGCATATACCGCTAACTTGTTCTAACTGAGACGCGGTAACTGTTCCTTCTGGTGCATATTTATCAGCGATTAGCGTTGATAACAAAATTGGTAATGACGTTAATATTTTATAATCTAAATATCTAACTAATTTTAACTTCTAGCATTGACTTTTTAATATAATATAGATTTTAACAATTTGTGTATTCCTATTTTTGATTTTTTTTATGTAATAATGCTATGTGCAAAATGGTTAGATTTTTTTAAATATTTTTTTGTTCAAATGCAATTTGTCATTAAAAAAATCATTATATACTCAATATACGTGTAGATATGATAAGCTAATAAATTGTTCTTTTCTTATTTATTTATTTTAAATTTTAATAACGAAGTTGAAATCAATTTGCTATAGTTATAGAGGAATGTTATAAAAAAAATCATGCCCTCTCATGTATAAAGGTAATTTTATCTGAATACGCTGCAAGAAAGCGCAGCGTGCTGCAATGTTCCATTAACCCACAATGATTTGACATACATACGATGACTGGCTGTTAACCCGTGACTTCTGCAGGTACGCGTGCGACCTTTGGTTACACGAAAATATGATCGTTATCTTTGAATTATGCTCGCATTAGTCATTACTTTGTGTATTCTTTACGTCAGTTTATTACCATTATTTACTTAGATTTACGTATTAAGAAAATTACCGTTCTTTATGTTTTCATTTTTAAAGGTAGTTAGTATTTTTATTTGATTTTGTCTAATTTTTAACGTGGTTGTGTTTGAGTCTGATTGTAGGCACAAGGGATGAAACAACATTGATAAAATGGATAGTACTATTATGACTTAATAAAGAATTGTTTATTTTTCAAAGAATACAAATGTTTTTAATCTTTATCTCATTTGTTTTAATACTATAAATAAAATAACTACATCGTTGTTCTCGTGACTAGATCCCGAGGTCTTGGGTTCAAATCCCCGGTCGGACACGATAGAAGTGTTATCACTTATGCTTCGGAAAACAAGTTATGCCTAAACTCTCTCCGATCGTGCTGCTTGCCATACCATCGGATTATGAGAGTGAGGGAATAGAGTACACCTGTGATTGTGCGCACGCTTGTGTACTATAATATGTACCGCGCAGTTGGCTATTCCCCTTTGAGATTGCCGCCGTGGCTGAAATCGCTCAGGAGTACATCATAAATAAAATAAGGTATTGAAGATTTTCATGTCTCAGGATCAATTATGAGAAACTTACGCCGAACTTAGCTACACGACATTATAAACAAAGATTCATTAATTCAGATGTAGCGATTAAATCGGTTACTTGAACCGGTTTTAAAAATTACCATAATACGTAATTTCATGCATCATAGTCTGTAATGAAAAAAAAAGTAAATGTCAGAGTACGACGTACTGGGATATTATGTTATTACCAGACTGAAAACAAAAATGCATGTCTCAGCAAAATTGCATATAAAAGGAGGTTTTACAAGTCAACATTACAGATAAGCTTATATTACGATACTTTGATACTATGTTCTTATCTCATTGTGATGTTTGTATTCTTATTACCCTGATATGATTACACTGATTATAAGTACCTTGTTGGTATAGTATTGCCGGTTCGGCTGTCAATATTAAGGACCTAGGTTCAAACTTTGGGGCCGTTAACGGTAATTCGGTTTAATCTGTCAAGAATTTAAGCCGGTGATTTGGCTCCTGATGATTTCCCGTGCGTGTCGATGGAAAATACTTGAAAAATGTATTGGATATTGGTTTTACTGTTTTAACTGACAAATGTCGCGATTTAAGCGATAGTTACATTTCTTACAATGCCAATGTCTATGGGCGTTGGTGACCACTTGCAATCCGGTGGCCCATATGCTAGTCCGCCTACCTATACTACAACGCAAAAAAAGCAGAATTTTTTTAAAGCTGTATTTTTATTGAAATCTTTTATGTAAAAAAGATTTTTTATCTAAGAATATTTTATCTAAATAGATCTTTATTGTTGTAAATGTAATATAAATATAGCAAATGTCTAATGTAATATAAGTGTCCAAAATTATAGCATATGAGTATGCTAGATTTTTGGACTATATATCGACCAAATAACACACAACTGGACTGCGTTATTATCGCAAACCGTTGGCATAGAGCTAATAATACGTATAGAAGTAACAAAAAAAAAAGATAAACCCAATTTTTATATAAGAGTAAAATACCTTCTTTGGTGGTACTTTTTACAAACGTATAGGGTTTCGTACTTCATTTTATGGAACCTATTGACGACCAATAGGTTTTTTACGTATTTTTGAGGTAAAAGTGACATGATCTAAAACGAATTAGATGGGACGAATGGTCAAACGGTAATTTAGTGATTACTAGAGAATGGTAGACCGTAGCTAATTCTTCTTTGAAACGGATAATGTTTTTATACAGATTTTTTTACATAAAATAACTGAACGTTTGGGTGACAGGTGTATCGTAAAGATTTAAAGTGATAATAATAGAATGCGGAATTTCATATACTAACACGTATATAATATATATACACATACATATACACATATATAAGTGGTTTCATCAGATGAATCTTAATCGTGAGGAACCTGTGTAGAATGAGAACCTGCTACATGTGTTTCTCCAATACGTATTCAGTCAGTGAGGTGGAATAGGCTTGAAGCCATTTCCATAAAAGGATAGGAGATTACAGTCCAGCAGATGGATTTATATTATGTTTTGCGTTTACGGTAGTATTGTCCCGGGACATTTCCGTTAGCATGGATATCAAAATCAATCAATCAATAATCTTATAGCTTAGCCTAACAATTGCATAGAAATGTTTCGGCAGGTTCATGATCAGTTTGCCCAATAACAAAGGTCTTATTTCTCAGCTCTGTCTTTACCAACTCCTCTTTCGTAAGGATCCGCTGTGAAATGAGCGCACTCTCTTTCCATTGTTTTCGTTTTTTTCTTTCACCGTTTTCCAGATACAAATATGTTACAATTTTGTTTCACGTTTCTCGATAACTTCGTATGGTCTGTCCATTTCTATTAAAGCGGGTCTACTTTAGAAAGCACATCCGTAACTTTTGATTTGTTTCCTAAAAGGGTTCTCCGTTTCCTGTGTTTGCTTTTCATCTGAGTTTCCTTAGAACTCCTAATTAAAATGTAGACTGTAAGTAATATTCTTGTTCTTATTTCTTGTCAGAGAAGTTTCGCTGAATTACTATCCATAAATGTGAAAACAGTCATATGGACTATGTTTTTACTTTTATTTTCAAATCAACTAAAGTATGAAGATAAGACACTAAGCCACAGTTGTATTAATAATATATCTAAAATTGATGAAATAATGTTTGCGATTTATGTTTTCTTATATGTATATTGTGCACAAGCTCGGTTGTAGTTATGCAATATACGTAGGTTATATTGAGTGTTCTTACATCGATATACTTTGTTAAAGTATTAACTGGATATCCTTGTAATATCTTGTAAGTACTACTTAATTCGGTTGTCTATTGTCACACAACAATACTTCACAACGTAACATATATTCGATATGTAATAGTTTATAATTCTTGGTTGACCAGCTACCATCAGGTTCATTTTCTCATAATATAGGTCAGGCAGATGGGCCAACTGATGGTAAGTAGTCAACACCACCCATAGGAATTGGTGCCTAAAGAAATATTAACCGTTCCATACATCTCTAATGTGTAATGGAAATTGAGATGTTATGTCCCTTGTGCTGTAGTTACACAGGTTCACTCGACCGTCCAACCGAAATATATCTGTTTGTCTTCCCAATATGTATATATCAATATATTCAATATGTATAGTACATATACGAGCTGATACATTTCAATACATTTTTTGATTATAATTTAAATCTCAGTATCGTATTTATACAAATTCAATAGGGTGTACCGAATGGCAGCCTACTGCAATGCAAACGCACTTCAGCATTATGTTAGATAGAAGAAACGAAATGAATGTCACGGCAAAATTGAAACAAAAAGCGGTTTTACAAAGCTCAGATATATTAAGTCGGAGCTAACATTTCGTTATAGAATTATCGTTCTTACATCATTAGGAATAAAGATCATTATTCTTATATAGATTTTTGTTTTACTTGGAGTTAATAAAAAGGGTGGAAGGGTTCACTGATCCTTACTTCTTGCGTTCCCACAATCTCTCGTGGGTAATAATGCGTTTACTGTGCAATCAGTTCTATTAGCGATGTCAATAATGGTTAAGAAATTGCTTTGATTTAAATTGCAAACGATAAAAATGTGCGAAGAAATTGATTTCCTATCTTTATTCTTCCGTAGTTTTTTTATAAATGTCACATTTAATAATAAATTTATTCGATAAAATCGTCTGACCACAAATAATAAGTAAATATTTTTATCCATTTACCATGGGAAACCCATAATTTTTTCCTTATATATTTAAATAAACGAGGAAATACTACATTAGAAAGACTCTCTTCGCTCGCATTCATGAATCCATCCATTTAATCCATTTCTTGGATGAAATGAAAAACCAAATGAAGATCAAGGGTAGTATAGAAAGTGAAATGCACTGAGGTTTAACGTGGTATATAATTTAAGTATACATTGTAAATTACAAAGTTGTAGCAAGACGAGGCTTGTTTTCAAAATAATTGAAAACAGATGGTACATTGATCCATTACGTACACGCGATATTATTACGAGTCCGGTTAGCAAGCGTAATTTCGAAAAAAAAAAGTGTTTTGGTACTAGTAAGCCCTATGTGAGTCAGATCAAGCAGATTGCGGGTCAGTCACCCTTAAAGTACATATATTACTACATATTATAAAATAAAGCACCCCCCTCCGCGACGTCTGACACACAGTCTGAACGCGATAAACTCAAAAACTACCAAACGGATATGTTATATTTATAATTAAGGTATTTTGTGTGTTGGCAGAAATATGAAGATATTTGAATTCTACCAGTGCGAAGTCGAGACAGTGGTTAGTTTGGCATGAGTGAAATACATATAGAGATGTTTTTCACAGATAGTGAAAAACATCTCGAAGAACTGCCTGCCTGCACTGCCTGCACGTGTCAGGAGAAATTCTGTCATATATTATCCTAACAACTAATGTACTACTATTTGGCTATTGTACTACTTGTGAATATATGTATACATTGATCAGGTATACTTTATCTAACCTGCAGTGGAGCAGCTTGGTGAAATAACTACACTGAATCCATCTTTTTAGCATATATCAAAGAGCCATATAATTAGCTGGTGGTAGGGTTTTGTGCAGACTTATGTGTGAAAAGGTGAACACTTATCAGATGTATATTTATTGACCAAGTGATTAATAGGACATTCTTACAATGACCGCGCATTTAAAAATTCTGAACATAGGGCAGTGTGATCAAAACTATTTAAATAATCAAGTCTGGGCATTATTTATTAAATTACATTATATTACTACAAATAAACTGCCAAGAATTCGACAATGTTTACATTTACCCCATTGACTGAGATCAGCCTAGAGGATATAATGGTCTTACTATTTATAAGCCGTATATATGTAGAAAAATACGGTGGTGTGGTAACCCATTAGCATAAAGTTAAAAAGTAATTTATAAGAGGATTGCTAGAAAAGAGTGTTAGGAATTCTCAAAATTCATTAATACTTGAATAGCTCCAGCCAACATCGTCTTATGTGTTTTCCAAAATTTTCTCGGTAATCGAGCTGTTCTAGAAGACCGTTGAACAAATCTACGATTTTTATATAAAACAATTTAAATAAATAAAGCGTGACTATTGAAATCGTTTGTAATGTAAGTACGTTACAAATTGTTTCATACAAAATAGAATCAATCCAAAAACTGCCCTTTGTATCCTACAGAACGGAACGCTTTCTGGGTGAGCAAGCAACCCGTTATTATCATCGGCCGACCGGTAGTGCGTAAAGGCGTTAAGGGAAATAATTGATGTTTCTGATTACTGTATAGTGTCTGTGAAATCAAAATGGCTTTCTTGCTTACGATACGATGATGACCCCGATAGACCATCATTACAACAATGACGTGGTATGATTTTAAGTGAGCATGACAGGAGGTATGATAATGATGGTTTTAGAGAAGCGATAATAAGCTAAATGATATCTGCATCCGATTGTTGATGGATGACTTTCACGCTTATACAACATAGAGCGTGAAAACAACAACAAAATAAAAAAATACATATATTACACGTTTTTTTGATACAATTAAAATATTTGTCTTAAGCGCTGGTCTAACTATGGTACATGATACGGAAAAGTAGTTTTCAAATATTTATACTATGAGTTAAAGAGACAAAATCTTTCTTCTTCTTTAATTATTATTCATAAATATATTATATATTTATGTTGATAAAAATAAATATATGATATTTTCATTTTCATATTTCATTTCTTTGGGAATACTTTGCATAAAATGACTTTATAACTGTTTTGTATTTATTTTACTAAACGGAAAATAAAAAAATTGATGTAAATCAATACTTTTACACAACCAAATATTTAAGCTTAGAAATATGATATCCAAACACAGAAAATACCTACCTAGTATATCTTACAAATGTCAATAGATAGTTTTTTATTTGTACTAGGAAAGCAGAGACAATATAGGTCTGCTATATAGGTAACGGTAACTGCTGTCCGTTGGCATTGGGCGTTTTATTTTATTCGTGTTATTTAAATGTGCCAAAACAGATCTTACAACTACAAAGAATCACAGTTTAGTGATACAGAGACTGATAAAGTGGGTGGCACCCAGGTTGCTTAAACCACTACCAGTAAATCTTCTCCTTTCTAAATGAGTTCAATAAGTTAATATTTTGAGTGCTATGTATTACACGGCTACAATATTTACAATAGATTTGAAGTTTACTTTTAAAGCAACGATTGTTTTATGATTATCATTTTTAAGTACAAAATTATAGGTGAAATCGTATGAATCGCAACATGAAAGCCACGTTTCGTTACTTATAGTAACAATGTAAAAAGTCTTAACGATTTTATATTGCCCTTTCTCTGTAAGCTTTCTACTTTAACGTTTGCGATGTTTTGAACGTCTATTGTTTGTTTCGTTTTACGTAACTGATGAATATTACTCATACTCGTTTTCGGCCGCGGTTTCGCCCACGTGTATGGGGAGAGAAGCAGGTATTTGGTACCCTATGTTCCTATCCCTGACAACTTGTATGCAAAATTTTATAACAATAGGTTGAGTAGTTAAGGCGTAAAAATGTAACAAAAAACAAACAAACTTTCGTATTTATAATATAAGTTAAGATTTTACGCATGCACTATTAATAATAATAAATACATATCGTTAAAATTTAAAGTTCGGATTTCTTATACGGACCCGATACTAATAAAATTTAAGATGATTCAATGACTTAGTTATTTCGCATAAAACAACTTCGCCAACAACTGTTTGCGAAGTTGCTATAGCGGAAATTTGAAACAAAAAACATTCTTATTTTATTATACGACTAAATTAAAAACAGATATTTTTATTGCAAAAACGAGTGGAAACAACTATAACAGTTACTCTATCGGCTTTAATTTTTAAATTAATCGAAACGGAGCCATTATGAGTGTGTAAAAAGTCTATTATCGAATAAAAAGGGAGTATTTGCTTTCCCCTTTTCCCTTGTGTTAAGAGATCACGGCACGTAGTTCAGACGCGTGTTTACGTCAACAAATTCTAGTAAAAAAGTCTTTTCGGCTTGGTGACTGCACTCGACCCGGTTGTTAAACAATTTTCATGACGCAAAAGAATTTGTGCCAGATTTTCGACAATCTCGGTTTTTTACCGCGTTTAATCGTGTTTGTACAAAAATTTTGTTTGACATATTTGACCGTCGTGCAACGTAAATATATTTTTTAAATGTAGACATTGAAAAAAATACGTCTTTCGTGAAATTGAGCTGGAGCTTTAATAATAATTTTAGGCTGTATAATAATGGATAATTAATCATTTATCTTACAATTAGTTAAAAATCAATAAATAATTATGAAAAGGTTTAAATGTATTTCAAAATCAATGAAAGACATAATTATATTACAATAATACAATTACTTATCTGAATTATTTCTAAAACATACAACACCCTGTCTTACAATCCACTGATGACAGGAGGGCTGGTTCATTTTTCGCCCAGAGAATCGGAATTGCGATTCAACGGGAAAATGCAGCTAACATTCTTGTTGTCGTGATTGTTTAGCAGCTACTCC
Organism: Nymphalis urticae; assembly: GCA_905147175.2. Lineage (NCBI taxonomy): Eukaryota > Metazoa > Arthropoda > Insecta > Lepidoptera > Nymphalidae > Nymphalis > Nymphalis urticae. The sequence continues at coordinate 7,024,336 of LR989998.1, read as the reverse complement.
TAATTTTGATTTGTATATACTTATTTAAGACCTCAATATCAATAATTATTTTACAAGATAATAATTATATATAAAAAATACATGTGTAAATATCTTTTGCCTTCTCTAGTCACTTAGCCTCTATTCCCCAAGCATATCAATATTAACTATCATCCGTTCATAAATTAGGCATTTATGACCTATACAGTCAGTAATATAAGCGCCATAACTCCAAGGAGCGACCTTGAGAAAAGGGAAGAGTTACATATTTCTATTTAAATACTAAGGTATACGATGCGTTGAATTACTGGGATTCCACTGACATTGACATTTATTGAATCACACTTATTATGTAGCCAATGATAACGTGCTCGATAACCGCCAGCGCTGTATAATGATAGCGGCAAATATGACTCTTAAAATTAAGTGATAACATACTGTTTACTCCGGTTAAGCTTTCACTTCTTCTACAAAAGATAGACAGGACGTGGGTCAACACTGCGACGTGTAGTGTCATAGTGGCGGAGTCGTGCCAGCGGTATCTCCTAGCGGTAAAGTCAGGTATGCCCTATGAAGCTAGTTTCCGCTATCATCAGACTGGCAAAAAACACAGACAGCCTAGATGTATCATCGTTAAAGTTTTTTTTCCATTCAGACTTCTTTAAAACGATACAGGACGTTACGCCATCATTTATAATTATAATGAAATAAAATAGTTTATAGTGTGATGGAATTCACATAGTCAACCCACATTTTACAGTAAGACAAAGTATCATGTAATGAAAAAAACCGCAAGTACATAAGATATTTTATTGACCGCAACTCGAACCATATCAAATTATATACGTCAGATTGCTTTCCACTTTAGAGACCTTAACGTTTCCTTCTAAACACCGAGTACGAGTATACGAGTCCAAGAGAGGATTTCGTGGCTGATCAGGAATACTTTACATTTTAACCAGTTCAATATGCCACCAACACTATACATTAACAACGATCAACAACGTTGATATTCGTTTCGGAAAGAGGGATCCAGCAAGGTTACTTAGCATTTTCCTGATATTTCTGGTAACCTTTATTAACCAAGATAAAAAATCGGTATGGGTTCAAATGTGAGCTTTTTGCATAACTCTTTGCGGTTGATTTCGTTTTAATACATTTTTCGTTACATATACTATAAATTCCCAGCGGCTAAATATAATGAATAGGTTGTGTACGATACTCAGTTCATCTCTAGGCCTTAACTTATTTTTGGACTAGAAGTCCAACTCCTCATACAAGAGAAATACGAAAGCAAAGACTCAACTTATTGTGAATAGATACCCATAAAGCAAAATTATTTTCTTTTATTTTTACGATACAAAAATTGTAGCCATAAGGCACATAGGCGTATGAAACATAAAATAATGATTGTTTAAAATTTTCACACCAACCATGATGATGGAGAAATTAATTTTGCACGGAAGCGCGAAGACCTTTAAATACTGTACCCTAAGAAAAAAAAATACTAGCTACTTTGCGAGATAAAATTTAATTAATAAATTGTAATAATTAAATATAACATTTCCACTAAACGCTTTCAATGTATCTTAAATGAAACAATGTAAAGTTTCCTTAACTCGTTATCTTTGCCGCTGTCCATATAAAGTTTTGCAAAGATACCATCGTCACTACAAGTTAATTAAATTACAGACAGACCAATCAGATAACAGTATGGGGGTTATTTATTAATAGAAACTTCGTGTAACCTTGTCGATGGGGTATACTTTAATTGGACCTAATTAGAGGAATTAATAGATGTTATCGATGAGCTTTATGAAACTTTTATACACACACAGTGTAATGGATAAATAATATGAATTATATTTAAAACACACACTTTTGTCACTATAATGAAATTTTGACATAATCTTCAGAACAATTCAATATGCCAAAATTTAAAAGTATACACTGCTGGTTTCTTCATCGGATCATCTCGATGGTACTAAAGTATTGTATTGTCATCCGCATTAAACATACTTGAAAGGTTTCAAATCCGTACAATAATTAAAACGCTTAAATTGGCTTCTTAGACTAATTTACAGGCTGACTGACTTTGTAAATACAAGCGAAGCGAATATAAAGCGATTAAAAATTATATACTTACACAAAAGGCAGCAATTACCAGTATGTGATTAAAAATGTTGTAAATTAACATCGATAACTTTAAACCAATTATCGTGCTGGAGAACAGGTTAACATATTGTCATTTATAGTCTGTGCGACAATCCATAACTGTCATACGATGTAAATAAAAAATTTAATGCAATTATTTAACCATAGAATAAAAATTAAAAATAAGTCATCTCTATAATTTAATGGATGAATGTCGCGTACAAAAAGTCTCTGCGTAAGCTTGTCTCAGCGTTTAAAATATCGCTACTATGATGTATGACTTGAACGAATTTATTAACAGTCGACAGAAGGTTTTTATGTAATCCTACTAATAGTTCATTACATTATTATTTCATCAACATATGTTTAAAATGTAGCAAAGGCTTTTACCATTTTTTTTTGAACTTGACTTTGATTAAAATTTATTGACCAAACTTTGTTAGTGTTCTCAATTTAAACTATATAACAATCTGGATTGCTTTACGAATCTTACCCAATCTTTAAAGAATTATTAATAAGCTCCAAACCTTCTCCTCAAAAAGAGAGAGGAGGCCTTTAGCCCAGCAGTGGGACATTCACAGGCTGTTGTTACGGTTACGGTTAAAGAATTTTTTAATTAAATATCACAATAATTCGTTTAACACAATCTATTTAAAAACATGTATTAATAAATTGTATATATTTTAAAACAATGCACGAGCCAGCGCGTGCCATAATGCGTACTTTTATAACTATCATATAAACAAAATTGGTCGGCTTACAAGCAGTCGATGATAAAAGCGTAGATCGGTCAGTAATGAGGGGGAAGATTTTCTCATGGCTACTTAATGACAGTTGTGATTGGCGAAGCTACCAATTTACTTAAAAATAAATATTTCTTTAGCGACGCGGAAGCCAGCCGATGTTTCAACGGGGAGCATTAGCCGCGCAATCATCGTGAACAATTTCCTAGGTCGAGTACTAAGAATCTAGTCATAGCGATATAGGCGGTTATTTGGCTATCTATTCTTATACATTTCCATAGAAAATTGACGAAGGTAGCAATTTTAAGGTCTCTAATATATACTATAATATATATAGTACTTATAATATATGTTACATAAAGGTTGAATGACTGCAATCCAAATTTAATATAATATTTTTTATATTCTATTTATTTTTAATATACTTCTAATATTAAGATTTTACATTGGGAAGTAAACTCCTTAACTGATTCTATGTTATTTTGTTAGAAATTTTTTTTTTTCATTTATTTGTGACGTTTTTATCCCTCATTTAATTATTTTGCAATATGTACATATTAAAAATGAAATTTATATGAATAAGTAATGAACCAAAGTCTAATAATACTTTTTAAACTATAACTTACGATAAGTTCTAAGTAACGAGCAAGAGGTATTATAAGGTTAATTAAAGAAAGGCGTAAAATATAGTTAATAGAAGTGCAATCAACTCCAGTTTAATGCATAATTTTGTTACACTAAGCATATATTTGATGTAGTTTGAATAAGAAAAAAGTACAATAATTTTTTTTAATATCTGCCAAATATTTTTTTGAAAATATATATTAAAAAAAAAAATCATTCTAGTTATGTTTTTGTTTTATCTTGAGTAAAGTAAATCTTTAATGATGATTTCATACTAGATAGATAGACTGTATTTTTAAATCTGAAACTTAATACGCTTGATCTGGTGCTGACTGACCTACCGACATGTAATGTTACAGCATCTGCCTATATTCTGTCAGTTGTTGATCCTCAACACCCTCCTTTAGACATTGAAATTTTATTTAATATGAGCTGCAAACTTAGTAAGAACCTAAATAGTAAGAAAAAAAACTTTTACAAAGCTGATTATTGTGCTATAAACAGTGCTCTTTCTGTAATAGATTGGCAAAAAATATTTGCCGACTGCGTTAATATTGATGAAATTGTAAAAACGTTTTATAGAACACTCAATAATGTCATTGATAAGTATGTACCTTCTATCAAGTTTAAGCTGAGAAATCTACCTCTTTGGTTTAATAAATCACTTCAACAATTGCTGCGAGAAAAAAACAATATACGTATCAGATACAAAAAATATCAGAATCCTCGGGACGAGCTTGAATTCAAACTAATTAGTAAGAGATGCGAAAATTTGGAAAAGAAACTTTATAATAATTATATAGAAGTAACTGAACAGAGGCTTCACAAAAACCCCAGGTACTTTTGGTCATATATGAGTTCTAAAAAAGACGAAGTAAACTCTTATCCAAACATAATGACAAATGGCGTGACATGTGAATCCGATGGAACGGCTATATGCAACCTATTTGCTAATTCTTTTGTTAAATCTTACGTCACAACAGACCCTGATAAAAGAAATGTAATCAATCTGAATCTTATCGATATAGCACGAAACAGCTTCTGTCTAAGTGATCCGAAAATATCTTATGAAACTGTTTTAAAAAAACTAAAGTCACTTGATGTTAATAAGGGTTCGGGCCCCGATGGAATACCACCGATTTTTATCAAAAACTGTGCTATTGCATTGGTCGCACCTCTACATTATATTTTTAACTATTCGTTACATACAGGCACCTTTCCCAGAGACTGGAAGATTGCAAAGGTCATACCTGTCTATAAATCAGGTGACAAGAGTTTTGTAAAAAATTATCGGCCTATTTCAATCCTATCAACATTGGCAAAAGTATTTGAATCACTAGTTTGTCCATTAATTCAAAGACACTTTCAACAATATGCTAGTGATCACCAACATGGTTTTGTAAAATCTAAATCCACATGCACTAACCTGGTTACCTTTGTTGAAGGCATTGCAGAAGCTCTTGACAAGCACGATGAAGTAGACGTTATTTACACAGATTTCAGCAAGGCCTTTGACAAGATTCCCCACTTACCTCTCATTGAGAAATTAGCTGCATACGGCTTTACAGGAAACTTTAGCAATTGGATTCGCTCTTATCTGACTGATAGGTTTTTCTTCGTAGTTGTAAAGGGCTATGAATCGGAGCTTTTTAATGTTACCTCGGGAATCCCACAAGGCTCCCATTTGGGGCCAATCCTTTTTAATATTTATATCAATGATTTACCTAATAACTTTGTTTCATCAACGCCTTATTTGTTCGCCGATGATTTAAAAATTGCACGAACTATAAAAACTGAAGCCGATGTCCTCATGATGCAGTACGATTTGGATAGATTATGTAATTGGTGTCAAGTTAATGGAATGGAACTAAATGTAGATAAATGCTTCTTTTTAAAATTTACACGCAAAAATCGCTCAATTGCGTCGGAATACTTTATCGATGGTAAGGCACTTCAAGAGGTAGACAAAATTAAAGACCTGGGAATAATAGTGGACAGAAAATTAACTTTTTTACCTCATATAGATGATATTGTTAAGCGATCATCTAGGATGTTGGGTTTTATCATCAGAAATAGCAAAATATTTAAACGATCACAGACACGTATAACGTTGTATAACGCTTTAGTTCGCAGCCTATTAGAATATTGTCCTGTTGTATGGAGGCCCCACTATGCTACTCACACACTAAGAATAGAAAGAGTCCAAAAACTATTTTTATGGCACTTATCATATTTTGAAAAAATCGGAAAGAAAAAGCTATCTTACAACGAAAAATTAAAGCATTTTAAAATGTCTTCTTTAAGTAAGCGTAGAGTATTATTGGACCTTATATTCATGTATAAAATCTTCAACAATCTCATTGACTGCCCTCAGCTTCTTGAACTTTTTAAATTTAGGATACCATATAAGATTCCCCGACATCCAATTTCTACGTTTCAACCACCCTTTCGTACCACTGTGTTTGGTAAAGGATCGCCGATACCTCGCATGTGTAACGCATTTAATACATGGCTCACAAACGAACCTAGAGATATTTTCTCCCTTGGACTCAGCCAGTTTCGTGCACTTTTGATAGAAAAGATTCCTAATTAGATGTGTAAAATAAGTGTTTTCCCTATTGTCTATTATATAACTTAAATAAAAATCTTGTAAAATCCACACTAGATTTAAATTATTAATATAGATCTGTATACAACATAGATTTTTTTGCATGTTGTACACGCCTCTAAGTGGCATACATATTAGTATTTAAGACTTAGATGTTTAAGATTTTATTGTGAATGCTGTATATGTTATGCTGTTGGTGTGTCTAAATAAATAAATAAAAAAATAATAAAATAAATAATAGAATAAAAAAGAAGGACATAAGAAAATAAACCGCTGTTATTATATTATCACTAAATCTATATAGAGAAGTGTGTATGGTTGAACGCACTATTTTTAACAATCAAGTCTAAAAAATATATTTATGCGTTAGATAGTATATTTATTAAAAATGTTTTTAGACTATATAATTCAATGCTAAAACTTATTTCTATAAGTTTGGTTTTGTTTGTCTATAAGTAAGGCAAAAATTATAATACAATAGATACAACACAGTAAACAATAATTTTACTATTATTTTGAAAAATATACATAAAATTAATATCTGATAAGGCAATTTCGAATTCAATGACACCGTGTGGAAAGTCACGAGTTTTCATTCCTAAATATATAGTAGACATTATTCGCATGGGTAATGTTTAATTTATACTAAAACGTGATGCAGCGAGGGTGAGCTGGTCTACTGAGAGAAAGGAACGATTTTACATGTGGTCTCTACCAATTATTACGAGGAACTTTATTTTAGATATAATCAAGTTCGCAGTTTAGTTCGAATTAGAAATTAAAACTAATTGTAGATTATAGATTACTGAAAACTGCAAATTTTAGATCCAAATTTGATTCAAGATTTTCACAGTATTTTTGAATAAAGACTAAATTCCAAATCGCAAATGTATTCTCGTCTCGGTTCAGAAGTTTAACTTCAAACTGTATATGAATATTTTTTATACAATTTATATTTGATAAACAATCATGTATTCCTATTTTGGTTTAACTTAAATGTCAAATTATTATAATAATATATGTATACCAATTGTTGGATAACAAAATAAATATATACTCTTTTATCATGACTAACATTTATGATACAATTTGAATATGGAATGTAAGTAGGTAATGGTAGTCTAACATCGACACAGTACATTACGTATTAAAATAATCCTAATAATATGGATCGCAAGACTTCTTCGCATACGAAATGTCGTTTATTATTCAACCATTGTCATCGTTTGTAAATAGCAATAATTTGCATGGAAGACTTCCTGTGGGAATGTGTCTCATATTTGCTTACAAGAAAGGAAGGAAATGTTCATATCAATAGGTACGACAAATGCACATTTGTTAGTAATTTATGCCACCCATCATGGGACTTCGCCAACATCAGGTACAATAGCCTATCCGTCGTTGGTCTTGTTTAAAGTGTACCAGGTTGACAGATATATACGCGAGATTTTATTATAAAAGCTTACCATAGAATAGAAAATAACAAGTGTACAACTAAAATATAGATACAGAAACGAAACACAAATCTTTTAGACACCAAAAATAGAAAAAAAATTGGTAAAAACTGAAGTCCAATTGTATTTTATATTTCATGTAATCCTTATTAATCGAGGATATAACATCAGTAATTGCAATATTCTTCCAACACACCAGAGCAACATGAAACGATTGCTGGATAATTTGCACTCATGCCAAAATAGGTTGTACTCGATGGTTATAACTTCTAATATTGTGTGGTCAGATCGACATGCCGTAACCCTTTGTGCGGTGGTTATACGTGACTGCAAGGCTCGGATCGGTGATTTACGGGCTAACGCTTAACTGGACACGCACGATTGGTTATTACGCATGTTACGTTACGCGACCAGTTTCGCATGTCGAGATCTAGCGGCCGTATGAGATAATGCTCCCCGATACGAACGACTAGTGCAATTATAAGGATGTTGATAATAATCGCGACCGGTTATTTATGTTGACATTGACACAATATTCTTATTAGTACATGATTATAAAAAATAACAGATTACTTCGGGTAAAATCGAAAAACTAATTTAAAAAAAGTTTATCTATAACATTCATAATAAAAAAATTAACTATAACGAGAAAAATAATTTCCTAATAATAAGTTACAATCAATATCAAATTATTCGGAACATAAATGAGTTTCGAACGAAATAAATTCCAAGAAAAGATATCTTGGAAAATTCAAGATGAAACAATACAAAATATTTCAAGAATACTCGGATGTATGAACAATTTACATGGTCAGCGAGGATGCAAGTAAAATACGAGCAAATTCTGCAACATTTATATCGCTATAAATCTATTTATGGTGCTTAAGTATACTGTACAATCGATCTTTGAAGATATGCAATGGAGAATGTATACAAAAATGGAATAATGTTTTACGATCGTGATCGTGGTGCAAAAACGTGTCACACGCTTCGCGAAGAATTTACAGTTCATACAAAATGACTAACGAGAGAGATAGTTAGAGACAATACATTGAAAAACTAACCGAATGCGTGTTACAAAGAGCTTGATGACTGAGATTAACTATTAAAACGGGATAAGCTTTATAGGCTTTTCGCAGAATATCCAACAGTTGTACAGCTTCAATGGTTCTTTAACAAAAAGTCAATAGCGGGCTTCATTATGCAAGAAATATGACCGGCATTTATGATATACTAAGAAATAATTTACTCGTATAAATTATTATTTTAATTACGCTAACGGTTAAACTATAATAAAATGTTTAATACATAAAGCAAACTATAAATAATAAACAATTTACATCAAACGTTTTGAATTTCATTAAGATCACGAGAAGTGATACTTAAACTAATAATTGAGCATATGATTAAAAAATGATAATGGCTGAGATCGATTGAACACTTCAGGCCAATTACGTAGTCAGTGTATTCATTACACCAGGCGTGGTGAGTAAAATGTGAAGGAGCGCCTAGTACTCGGGTGAGCGTGACATACGATCGGTTCCGCCTTATCGGACCATCAGTTCCCTGTACACCGCACGTGCCTTTGCATACGTAGATGGAACACCGTCGATAGTTGATATCAGAAAGTATATTGCTTCACGCACTACACAATATAGCTAAGAACTATTTTGAATAGAATGCTGAACCAAAGATTTATATATCTAAGCGCAGATAATAAGAGTTAATGTCATCTTATTTTGATTATTTAGATAGAATCAATTAAATAAAAATTTCATTATTATCATTGTTACAAAGTATTCAATGCAATTTAAAATACACAATCATTAACATGAATTATACAGTATTAAAATGCAAATATTAAATTAATAAATAGTTTACAGGATCATAAAATAATAACAGCTAGCATTTCATCCGCTAGTATCGAGAGCTATACATCATTTTAATCTCTTACAAATGTTTGCGTTTACAGCTAAAGTTATTTATTATCTCGATACCAATATTCAAGATACAATTCAGACACCAAGCCTATTCATTGTGCTATCCGGGTGATACTTTCTTCGTCTGAATTTTCATAAAATTGTCTTTGAATTAAAACCTGATGTTGCATACTATTGGAAACATAAATTCACTTATCTCCTCTCCAAAGCGTGCAACATCTACGTCCATTGAAATATTGCAATTATTTTATATTATTTTGAAAGGAAACTATTTATGCATATCTTTCGTTTAATAGTAAATCTCGATAAAAAATTAAATTATTTTAAAAAAATAAGCTAAATATACAACGCTTTTTTTAAAGCCTATAAGTATAAGCACTGCCAACCGTACAGAATATTGTCTATAGCTATTTATTTTTAATACCTTATTGGTTGCTCGTTAAGGACGTTTGAAGCAGCGCAACAAATCCCGGGCAGACAGTTACACGGCAAACCCGAGCCGCAGTGGATGCAAGTACGTACCAAGCGAATCTTTTCGTTTAGAATTACGTGGTATAGCTATTGAGTTTCCAAATCACGATCCAGAAACAGCGCTCTATTAAATCCTTTTCCATTGACAGCGGTGATTATTTATTGCTGGACGTTTAATTAAAGATGAGGTAGCTTTTTTGTTAGCGCGGTTAAAATATCTCGATCAACAATACTCTAGCGCAATAACTGCGAAAATAAAATGACCCTCAACAAGTACTCCATCAAACAGGCGCTCATAAACGTCAAGTGTATGCTTGCTTCGAGCAGTCGCTTCGAATGAGTGGGCACAGATAGCATCCCGTGAATGCGAAACGTCACGACTGTACAACATAACACGAACCACAATAGACGCGAAGTTTTGAATTTACCATGCACCATCGAAGAAATTGGAATTTAATTTAATGGCCCTCCAACACAATAATGAGGCTTAACGCTAACATGCAATAACGAAAATATTACTGAAGTATACGAGAACTCAGCAAATAGTTAAGAGAACAGAAAAGTGGTTGTAAAATTTTTAACAGAATAATAATTACAACTAATAATACTAGCGTGTTCGTAATATCATATATCTAGTGTTGGGAATAGTAAACTTAGCTACTTATTAAATCAAACGACTTGTATATGACACAATAAGACAATTATAATAACTCTTAGCTACTATTATAAAATTCTTTACTTCTACTGTTATGTATTTCTGTCGTTGTAGCGAATTATAATAATTTTGTGCCTCGCAATATATAATGGCAGATATTTAATTGAACGTAATAACGGGATGGAATCGCATTGATGCAATTTACGCAATTCTTAATTAGCAATGAGATGGAATATCACGTTTGACTGTATTGCATCACTTTTGTATTAAAATGGATTTGGATATTAATTAATAAGGAATTAAAATCGTTGGAATATTCGGCTGCCTCGAGACGTATATCAGTATTACTAATTTAGTGACGTAATTATTCACTGGACCGCAAAGAAAAAGGGTCGGTTAGAAAATCGTCAATATCTTCAAAAGTACCTGACCTTTTTTTTCAAATTAATTGTTTATATAATAAATATATCGTAAACAACGATATATAAAAGTTTTAAAATGTAAATAGATACTTTGTGAGATTTCGTAATTTCATAACCTCGTCTGAAATGACTACACATGCGAAACGACACAATTAAGGTTACCTTACAAGGAAAGCTTCAATTCGTGACTAGATAAGGGTCCGTTATATTAGCTTCTGATTTCTGTAACTTTTCTTATTTAGAACATACACATGTCTCAGTTTAGTTCTTGCATATAAAGTAACATTATCAAATTACTTTATTTCACTAACTCTGTTTTATTAAATTCAATTTCTTTTTAACTCGAGTGTAATATGTCATTTGAATGCGCTAAGAAGCATTGTATAAAAAAATTGATAATAAAATAATAAACGAAATACGTTTGTAAATAAAGTATAATTAATAAGATAATATTATAATATAATATCCTGGGACATCATCCATACACGGCCATCTGATCCCAAACTAAGCAGAGCTAATTAATAAGATTTTCGTATGGCGAACGCAATCAAAGGACCATTGAAACTAGTTTCAAACACTTCGGTGCAGTCAATTCATACCTAGATACTAACTAATTCAAATACATTTCCATACAGAAAATTCGTTACTTTTTGTCTTTATTTACAATAGTAATTAAATTATATTTACCTATTTTCAGAAATTAAACTATATTTTAAAATAAAACCTGAGAACAAATGAAATATCTCGCAATTTATATAAATACGAACGCATTATTCTTCTTTGAGTATTTTCTATGAAATTTACATTTAAGACTATATTGTACTTAAGTTGTTTATAAAGAGGCTTAAAGTTGCTAAGAACCTGTTCTTTTAAGTCAACGAGTTTCTTGTGTAGGAGGTTGGAGTGCACTCATGAATAATAACAATGGCTTCCGGATTTGCAATATTTAATGTAATGCTTAATGTTATCCTTAACTTAAGTGACATTAAGTAAAGGAAGACATTGAAGTAGAGATTTAATTCTGATATTTTGTCTTTCTATTTTGTAAATGTATATCATTTACGACTCAGCAAATATCAAAGACAGGTATAGTTTTGTTATATGCGTCATATTAGCATTTGAAGTAGGAAAGGCGAGTCTACTTCAAATGCTAGAGTCAGATGGCCGATACGTCCTGAATTCACATAGTAACAGAATAAATTGGTAACTTATAACGAGAAAATTCCATTTTATATTAGTTTATCGAAGTGCAATTATAATCCATACAATATAGTTGATTTATATGCTTATTAACGTGGACATGGATCGCTAACAGTTATATAAAACCGAAATAATTAAAGCTGAGAGCCTTTCAATTGAATAAATTAAAGTCTTCTGAGATATCATCGACGAAGACTGATAAAAATAGCGTATTACCAATCCTGTTCGTAGTCCGCGTATGTATATAGAGCATAAAATATTTACGCACTTGTAAGCAGTCCGGAACGGAAACTTGAAGTGTTGAGTTACTGGACCGCTATACGGCGAAACCTGTTGGATCTATTTGCTAACTGTAAGCCTGATAGGGAAATATAAATAACTAATGCAAATATTCTCGGCCGTTGGTATGCAGTTAGTTTGATCAAATTATTACAATTGGTTTACGTAACTGACTAAGACCGGATAAGAACCTACTGGTTTTCTTATACATCAAGTTTGTTCGCTTGCCACTGTCCTGGGATGACCTCGACTCTATTGCGAGAGAGTTAAGCAAAACTTTACAACCAATAAGTACATAAGGCTTCCCGGAAGATTGACAGTTGTTGGCCAATGTGATAATATGTATTCACTTACAAAATAATATCTATGATGATTTTTCATAACTTTAAATAAGTAAATATGCCAAAATACGTTTAAGAATAAACAAATTTTGTACAAATGTTCTTACTGCATATTTTTTGTTTTAATTTTTTCGGATCATCATTAACGTGAAATTTTAAACACTTTAATTTTTTTTGTAACATACACATAAATTGTAGTTTGAATTATAAATTTTTGGTTTTGATATTTAAACATTAATATTGTTTGTTATTAAGGATTCTAACTCACACGTTCTTAGGCTAATTTGAATCGTTTATTTGCGCTTTACAGCGAGATCTCTAATGAACGTTCCTTTGGACGTAGCGTCCCTAATTGCTGTCAGTTTGTAACGTTACCTAAAGGTCGGACTGTCTATTCGCCTTTCAGTTTGGTGCTCGTTTGCAGAACATTTTAAATAGAACGGAAATATATATTCCTAATTGTTTATATATATAGCGTCGTAACCTTTTGCATTCACGAGCCCTGTATTACAATACCCTTTTTTATTTTTATAGAAGGCGGTATTTATAGGTAGGCGGACGAGCATCCATCACTTAACATAACCATCACTTACATCGCCAATGCGCCATTAACCTCGAGGACTAAGATCTTACGTCCCTTGTGTCTGTAATTACACTGGCTTACTCACCCTTTACACCGGAACACAACAATACGAAGTACTGCTGTTTTCCGGTAGAATATCTGTTGAGTAAGTGGTATCCACCCAGAAGAGCTTGCACGAAGCTCTACCACCAATAAGGTGCTCTTTAATGATAATTCTCTTTAAAGATAATCAGCTTCTTAAAGAGTCACAGCGATTATGAATTTCGTTTGTAAAAAAGGTCAAATTCAAAAGTAAAAAGGTAAAAATCAAAAACAATTGTATGTAAAAGACAAATAGTAATATTTGACGTATTATATTGATTAATTTAGACGAAAACGAAATTCGAAATATTATACGATAATTATAATTATCTTTATAATAAATTCATCAAATATAATTTAAAACAATATAAAGAGATTATACTATTTAATCATTTTAAGCGTTTTTCTAATGAAGATTTGTGTACAACATCGGTCAAAAGGAAAGCGTCAGTTAACCGAAATCAATTTTCCAACTACAAATATCTATAGCACACGGTACAATTTACCGTAATTGCGTAATAAATAATCGTTTAATGCGATATCGTATCGTGTATATGAATCATTACATCGGAAGTGATTACGCGGTTACGTTGGGACCCTGAACTTGCGTTGAGGTAGATCGCGGGCAACGAACGTTGCGTGAACTCGGCCAAGAGGCAATTGTCTGCAGCGAATAAAACTTAATTCAGGCGACAAAACAAAAAATTTAAAAGAATTATATGGATAGTAAATGATTTTTAGTGTCCATATAATTCTTCTTTTTCCTCTTGATATAAACGCTACATTAAAATCATTTAATGACAAGCCAAAGTGTTTAGAGATCAGTCATTATACAAGATAACATACAGAGATTTATGATGAGCGCGTAGTTAGTATTCTTTGTTTTTCATGCAAAATATGCAATTTAAATAAATATAGTTGTTTTATATGACTTTGCCGGTTCACGCTAGAACCAATGCCTTTAACAGTAAATTAAGATTGATATGAACACATTTTTTCTATAAGAGTACCTATCCATATTATAAAACCATTTTATTTTTATTTTTTTGTACTTGAAATCAACAGCGTTAAAGAAATTATTGTACAGTTATTACTTATTACTAAAGTAAGACCACAAAATGCGAAAAATGAAAGAAAAATAAATTATAAGTAGACATAGTATAAGTATTAATAATATTAATGCGAAGGAATCGTAAGCGTGCGCGCGTGTGCGTTTGTATGTGTGGGCGTGTGCGTGTGTGTCTCTGTGTGGTTTTATTTGAATTAAACATTAGATTTTTTATATGATCTAGAATTAAATGAGTTTCTAAGATAATGAGTTGAGATTTTCATTCGTTACAACAACCTTAAAATTGCCTGAAAGAGATCACATCTTAGCCATTAGGTCATATATTGTACATCTTCCTTGCTTATAATCTGTGTATAAGTTTCATTTGTATTATATTGCATAATAAATTTATGCGTGCGTATAGCACCATTTATTAAGTTAACATCAATAAAAATAGGACTTAAAAAGGATTGGAAACTGATTCTTATCTCTTGTTTACTCTTTATTCAATATTACTTATAGAATGTTGGTGATGCCGGTGTTATTATATCGAAGAAAGTTTTAAAGTTAAGGGGGCCAGTGTACAATGTACGTAATATGGACGAATAATAAGCATGTAATATGGACATAGAAAATCACGGCTGCGAACTGCTGGTGGAAATACTATCTATGTCTGAGCGGAGATCCACGTATGGTATGATCCACATATGGTGGCTTGATTGCTCGTCTACCTTCCTACAATAAATAAATAAATTCTTTAAAAGGTCCAAACGCATTCCCAACTAAACTAAACCTAACTCTTTATAACAATACTATGAAACAATTAAAAAATTGAACAATTGATATTTTTTTCAATTAACAGATCAATGACCTTTATTATCGAGATCATTTATTGCAGATTACATGAAGTTCAGATCACGTCAAGATCGCAAACTGATGATTAACTTTTTAGGTAAACATATCTGTTGATCTGGCTGCATACCGATATTGACCTTACTTTACGTAACGGGTCTTAGACGGTTAAATCGTTTAACGATTCTTAAAGCAAAAACAAAAACATGTAATTGAGAACGCGATGCGTTACGATACGGATTAATAAAATCGAGTAAAAGGTGTTACGACTAAATTGTTCTATCGAAAATATCGAGTAGTCGATCATTCAACTCGAACGTGACGTCCGGCGATTTAATTCAGAAAAAAAATCGAATGTTCATCCTTCCAATTCCTGATCTATTTTATCTTATCAAAGGCGGTATCGGTGCGGTTAGAGATGTCAGTAGTTTTTCTATTAAAAATAACAACCGGCATTGAACTAACCCAAATAACGCTCCGTTTGTTAAGCTTGATCAGAAAAATCTTTGAACGAATTAATTAAAATGAATTTAATAAATATTTCAAAAAATTCAGATCAATTATAAAGTGAAAGTCGAAGAAAATCTCAATAAAAAGGTCAATTAATTGGTCAGCAGGAACTGAGCTTAAAAGCAAGAGTTAATGAGAGCAACTGGTGATTTAGTAAAAAAAAGAAATAAACGAGGCCATTTTAAGTAAAAAATTAAACGGTCAACGCTTTTGTAATTGAAAACACGGTATATTCTTTAACGGTTCCAGTATCTTGTAAAGTAAATAAACTTCGAGTTATAAATATTGTGTAGGGAAATACTTTGAAGTAATCCATATAATTACATAATATAAAACGAAGATGATATCCTCTCCGATTTTGGCCACGGCGGACGAGGAAACAAGGTCTCAAGGGAGACTAGCCGTGCAAGACATATTAAAGTGCACAAGTGTGTGAGTTGATTGCATCATTGGTCTAGTGGCTAGATGTAAGGCCGCAGATCCGGAGATCTTGGGTTTAAATCCCAGGTCGGGCAAATAAAACTTATTTGGTTTTTCTTTCGAAAATTCTCAATAGCAGCCCAAAGTCTGGAATTTGGAAGTGTGTACTTTCCCGTGCCTCGGAAAGCACGTAAAGCCGTTGGCCTTGTGCTTGAACTCTTTCCGGTCGTGTCGGATTGCAGTCCCACCGGATTATGAGAGTTAGGGAATAGAGAGTGCACATGTGTATGACACAGTTGGCTAAGTAAAATTCTCCGCCATATACCCTCGTAAAATTGGCCGCCGTTGCCGAAATGGGTCTGGAGGACATAATTATTTTTACTGTGCGTAAAAGTAGGTGCTATTACTATTCTCTCTATCCATGTTACTTTTTATTGGCCCAGCCTGGAATTCGAACCCTTATATCTAGCTACTAGACAAACGAGGTTTTTTTTTATATTTGCCGGGAGGGCAAATGACTTTACTCCACCTCAGTATCTAAATAAAAATATATTATATAGAAATCGAAGCGAACGTACGTGAATAATAGTAAATACGTAAATGTTGTTGAACGCGCTTGTCATCTAGGGAACGACCAATCTGGCTTGTAACATATTTTTGCTTTAGATACTCCGTTTATTACGGAAGTTAATATACGTTATATAACGTCACACTATGACCCTTAGGAGCGGAGCAATAACCATAAACCTTAACCAATCTGAGAGACTATACTGGTATATAGTTCATGAGATGCACATGGCTATGAGCTCATCGTGTGTATGTAGAAATAGGCACGTGTAACCAAAATTGAACGTGGGTGAAACCGTTAGACATACGATTTTATTATAAAGCTAAAGTATTTGTATGCGATTTTGAGGGGACTAATTTCAGGTACTCCGATTTGAATTTTTTTTTTTAAAAAGCACATTTTTTAAGGATTGCAGAGTTAAGTTTAAGATATATGTATAGCATATTCCAAGAGAAATTACCCCCAAATAAACAACTTTGACATCGATATCAATTGAAGCGATATCATTGGTCGAAATCTTGAATAATCTATGATATTCACTATGGATTCGAGAACAAATGGCGTTTTCAATGTCCGCGAAAATGTAATCAGAACTTCGAAAGTTAAATTAATGTGGTTATAACTAGTTAAGTGGAATAGTGTTGAATTATAAATAAAGGTAAATTAATCAAGAACTGTTTATAGTGCGTAATACGGCAGAACAATTAGAAAATCGCATGCAATTTGTAAATCTAACGTTTGTTTACCTTTATTCCTACTTCAATTGGAATAGGGTATAGACAGGAATAGGCTAAAAACCTTTATAACATCAAAATGAATTAAATATGGAAAAATGAATTATATTTTACTCTACTCTCTTTCCTCTCCACCCCTCCCCCTCATCCTCCTACCAAAAGATTCCGAATTTTTACGATTTGTTTTTATAATTCACCTCGTGCATAAGAGTGAACGAAAAGATCGTGAAGAAACCTATATAAACGCGGCTAAAACCTCTTGTTAGAAACAAATATATACATATATATATTCGCAGAATTACAATCGAATATTCATGTATTGCCATTGAATAGCGACGTAACAATGAAATACATTGTAAGCAATCTGATGTCAATTTACGGGTCAACAGAGCAATACTTATATTGTTTGAGATCGATACTTATCGAATAAAATCGCGCAGCAGGTGAGCGCGGTTATTGTAATAGTACTACTCGGGTGTAATTTTCAAACGTAACGGTTATCGGAACGCGTGTGTTTCTATATGAACAGATGAGAACCACTCATTTGTTATTTATAAAATAATAAGAGATAATTGTATGAGTGGGTAAGTGATGCGGTTCGATGAAAAAAAAAATGCTAGTGACTCGTACAAATAAGTATTTATATTTCCACGTAAAGTAATTTTATCGAAGCAAAAGCATTTGTTTCTTAAAGTTACCATGTATTTATTTGTATTCAATTTTGAATTAATTTCATATTATTCACGCGAAGATGCCGCGGGCGTTCGCTATTATATATGTAAAACACGGGTAGAACATTTAACAAAGATAATATAAATTCTGTAAAGGCGACAACTTCGCACAGATTCTCATCATTGTGTTTATAATTAATAACGAGAAATGAATTAGTTCTGTACTGAGAACGTTTTTACAAGAACAGAAATAATGCCGGCAAACGTAATAGTTCCGTTCCATTTCATTTCGTAATAGTTCCATTTTAGATGTTCATTTGCGAAATACATTAATCATATGATATTTTACTATTTTCAGACTGTCCCTTTGCCGGCGGGATCTACTTCGGTGCTAGCGAAGCCGACAAAGTACCATTACTACCCCCACAATCAACACATCTATTTACTACCGGAATGCGCTATTCAACAGGTAATGAAATTTCTCCATTGTATGTCAAGTAATAGCATTTATTATTCAAAGCAAATTGCATTTGAATAGACGTAAATATTTGCAATGCCCTTATAAGTTGACTGTATTAGACTTTGTAGCCTTTCTGTGTTACAAAGTTATGGCCTTTATTATGAATAAAGAGGACGAAGACAATTTTTTTTATATTTCATGTTTGTTTTTGCTAGAATTTGCCGAGCCGGTTGGCGTGGTTGGTAGATACTTGCCTTTCACACCGAAGGTTGTGGGTTCGATTCCCACCCAGGATAGACATTTGTGTGCATGAACATGTCTGTTTGTCCTGAGTTTGGGTGTAATTATCTATATAAGTATGTATTTACAAAAGAAAAGTAGTATATCAGTTGTCTGGTTTCCATAGCACAAGCTCTGCTTAATTTGGGATCAGATGGCCATGTCTGAATAATGTCCCAGGATATTATTATTATTATATTAATTTCGGTGCAAATTTTAATCAAACACTTTACAATAATTGTTTGCATGTTCAATCAATAAACTCAATAAACTTTGCCTTTAAATTGAAGACTTGATGATTTGTCATTCGAAAAAAAACTCTACGTTATTGTACAATTAGACATTATATAATACAACTCGATTTCCAGGTGTGCAACGCAGTATACGTGCGTTTGAACTACACCCAGCCACTTTGCGCTTGCCCCGCGAGGTACAGGGACCCGTGCTCAGCGAGTTTGAACGCAGACGACCTGCATACCACGCGGCTAACTACAGATTCCAAAAAGAAGGTGAGATACCGCAGGACATTAAACTTAACGGCGTAACATTCATTGACTTAAAAGGAATAATATTGTAGGTTAACTGTTACGATCTTTATTGAGATACTAACGGTTACTTTGAGTGTATAAATTACTTATCAAACCTTAATAGGCTACTGATTGCACTTTAATGGTATAACTAATATATTAATTAATGTTACTAACATCCATTTGTTTTAAATGTCTTTTTATTAAACTAAATTTTAAAAAAGCAAGTTCCTTTTGTATTTAGAATATTTTTTTGTTCTTCAGTACGCAAAAAAAGCAGTCACATTAGTGAAGACTTGTGAAGCTGTGTCAGAGATGCGAGAATGCCGCGCTCCGAGAGATTGGTCCCTTTTGGCACTACAGAACATTCGGACTGGCAAATCACACTATCTGGTAATTTGTCGTTGTCCCGAAACTCATGTCCTTGGTAAGTAATATTACATAATTATAAATATAATTTAATTATGACAGTATTTACATTATAAGAAATCTATGGGCATCGTTGAAAATTATTCATATTTGCTGCTTTACTTTTTTCTTGTAAAAGTATATACATGTTTACAAAAAAACTACATTTACGTGTCATATATATAGATGTACAAAACAGTTACAAAATTGAACCAACGGTTGGTTTTAACGATATATATATATATATATATATATATATATATATATATATATATATATATATATATATATATACTCATTTATCTTATGTATCTTGACATTATACGATGGAAGACATATTTTTTGATTCTTGGAAGTATAAAAGACTGTTTTATCACATAGAAGGGCCGATGTCTCACGACCAGCCGACGTATGCGTCTGTACCAGGAATAAGAGTTTATGGCATGATGTGCGTTCGCCAAACAACGTCTTATCACACCGGTGAGTCACTTCACTATCTACTCTTTAGAAACGTCCATATCGCCTGCATTAATACACTGCATAATATGAATTATCTAGCGCTGATTTATACGGGTATTAGCGCAAATTTTGATATATAAGTGTTGAACTATAAGGTCAACTAATAGCACGCTATTAATGTTGCTATGTTGTTGCTTCATTTTAAATATATATAGTGATTTTATAGGCATTTCGTGAGCGTAATCTGTACTTTTTTTTTATTATTTTTTATTAATTTTCAGGTTTCAATTCGAATAGATATACATCGGGCGTCCAGAGCACCACGAGCACGTACAAAGTAGACTATTCTCAACCTCACTCATACGTCGATAAGCCCGTCTACAATCGATACCACACACAGAGCTACTCGGACTCGAACTTCTACAATAGAAGATCTAGAGCCTCGCGCGTGAGACGAATGACATCAGAATATCCCCCGTTCCCATGGTATAAAGTAAAAGAATTGGCGCGAGAATTACATTGGATCAATTAAGAAGAAATTAATCGTATTGTTACGGAAAAGTAGGTTGGATTCAAGATGGCCGTACACTTGCCGCCTCGTTGAATTCAACGAAGACTTTAAAACGATACATTTAATTTCAAAACGCTTTTAGCTTTCTTATACCAGTTATGTGATTAAGTCTGATCTATTTAAATTACTTCGTATGAAAAATAATCAGCTGCCGAATACTCGATACGCATTTAATAGACATTAATAAATTTTTGTACCTTTTTTTCAGTACTACATTATATTTAATAGGTTTTAATAATCCATAGTATTATAGATTACGATTAAGTAATTATTATTTGCCAGAAGGCAAGGCCATAGATATAAGAATGGAATTAGAAAGGACAAAACACTATGTGTCGCATTTCATATGGCGATAAAATTAATTGATTTGGTAATTTTAGTTTTTTTTTTAAGTACACGAAATAATGTGATACGAGCTCAGTGTTTTTTGTGTATTTTGATGCATTTATAGCTATATAAGTTTTAGTTTATACATTATTTATGTCAAAAACCATATAACTTAGACAAATCGCTTTGTAAATAGTAGTGTTAATTACAATATTTGTAATTACGAAAAAATAAAATCGTATGAAAATATTTCAATGTATTATTATTTAAATGAAAACTTTTTCAATAAAATATTTATAGGCGTATAGGCGTATCACGTGGTCGATGTGAGTGGATGTCCTCACCATCAGACATCATGTGTGGGAGATATGAGGGTACGGGTAACAGATAACAAATCCAGAATCACTCAAACGATTTACTAATCACTTTTAACACAATTATAATAACTAATAACGAGTCGTAAGACAGTTTCTAGACGTGTTGTCTATACGGCGGCTAGCACTGAAGTGTCGTGTCGCCAACTCGCACCGACCCATCTAGACTCCTTCGAAGCGTTATGTAACACTGACAACGCTGTGGCTCATTGTCAAAACAACCCCCGTATTGTTAACATCACCGACATATTAAAAATATTATTTTTAACAATGTCATAAACCCAATACGTAATGTCCATTAACGTTCCACAACTGGGCAAAGCGCACTCCAATTTAAAATCAAAAAGGAAATTTGAAGCTCATTCTACCACTATGTTGGATAACCATGAGGTAATATTTTACCCTGCTGAACTATATACACAAATTTAATAAAGGCGTGATCAGGGGTGGCCATTTTCGGTTAAGATTCACGACTTCTATCCTTTAGGTTTTATGAAATATATAAAATTGAATATTGTAATTCGGCTCAAAACATATCAACAAATTATTTTATGAAGCCACTTCTTTTTTCTCTTACATTACATACATAGCACTATCAATAAGGAAAGAGATTTTTATTTATTATTATACGATTATTTTTTCTATTGTAGTAGTCATCATAATCACTACTTATATAGGTAGTTACTTTTTTGTCATAAACGAGATTCGTCTGCATTTATTCAAGAAAGACGAACGAAGACGATTGAAATGATTTAAAAAAAAACGCTCACAATATCTGTATATTAATACGTAAAAATCGAATTCGGAGTGTCAATAGCGTAATGGTGTACGGGCTTAGCGCTGTAAAGCGCTGTGTGCTCGCAGGTTCTATTATGTACCATTTCTAACAAAAGCTGTCCGCTTAACTAGAGGGGTAAATTAAAAATGAAAAAGATTCTGTGCCATAGTCGTGAACAAAAACTGTTTAATATCGTCACAAATAATGGCGAATTTCTTATAAGTAATTTACACGTAAACTTTGCTAAATAAACATTTATATCAAATAACTCACCTAGCACTTTCTGGTCCACGACAATGTCGCAAGAATACATAGCCGCCATGAGTCTTTGAGGTTGAACTTGGAATGCTCTTTTACAGCCTTCCTTCACTGCTGACATTATTTGACCTTATAAACAATAATTAAATTATATTAATGGGATCATTGAGATTATCATATATTATTAACATTATACAGTCAAAAGAGATGCTATGAAAATCCTAAAAATTTAATAGGAGAAGCGCAAATATGATATAACAATATTATTAAGTAATACTTTACAAGTAATATATTTTAGTAGTTTGTTATGGTATAAGATTCATATTAAACTAATTTTATCGAGTATATAAGTTTCAATAACCTTTAGCCTTTTTATATAGTTATGGGATTTTAAGAAATTTCCTGTTACTACTACTAACAGAGTAACTGTTGTTAATATCACTTTCTCTTCCACAAAATATCTGCTTTTACTGTAGTAAAATTTTATATTAATTATAGAACATAATAAAAGTAAATCAAATTGGTATTAACTTTTGTATCATTACCTGATAATGGTCCATATGTATAGGAAATGTCTTCGTCCACTTTATCCATGGCCCATTCTTCAACACAAAAAGCCACACCCATCATTGGTTCATCACACAACGGTCCAGCCAATGAAGCCAATTGAAAACCATTCACAAAACTGCTTTCGTACTCAAATCTTGGGTCCTCTTTTAATTCTTTTTCATGATGTAGAAATTTAGTTTTATAATCTGGCGTATGATTTAAAAGCAAATTCGGACCGCAATTTCTAGGCCCTACAGACCATATTTGATTAACAACGTCTCTCCATTCCGGATCCAGTTTGGAACATATAGCTTGTAATTCGCTCTTAAATGCCTCTATTAGTTTCAACATTCTATCAGATAGCTGATGTTTACCATTTATATGCAATTCATCGAATTTACTTTCAAGTTTTTCATTTTTCGATACACCTTGCAATGTTTTTATGTGTTGTGATATAGCTTTTAATAAATCCGTCGACCTATCTAGCAATGACGTTATTTCATTTGGTAAAGGTTTTGCACGAATTTTGATCGTGCTTTGTTTATTAATAGTGCTTATAGTTATCAGAGAATCTTGCTCTGTATTGCCTTTGTCGATATTTTGCGAATCAATTTCCTCATTAGCCATATCTATTTTCGGTGGTTTTACTATTGTCTCTCTAAACGGCACTATCGGTTCTGATACTGTTATTGGTATTTTGGCATAAAGATTCCTAAAAAAATATGTGATTTAATTACGAATTTTGATCATCGATTTGTAACTGTTCTTAAGCATATGTTTATAAAACTTACTTGAGATCTTCAAGACATCTTTGTAAATGAACTTCACCGGCTGTAACTAAAACATGTTCACCTGTTTCTTGCAATAGAACTTGTACACACGAATCCGATTGGTTAAGTAATCTAAGACCTGCAATAGATATGGACATATTGAATATTTAATTAAGAGTTAAGAAATTTATAGTTTTATAATTTTATTATAAGAAATAAATATTTGAGGTCGATGTCCTCTTGACCAATTTTGGTCACGGCGGCCATTAGCAAGGGAAATTAGCTGACTGTGTAGGATATATTATATTGGAAAGTGTTTGGACATACACAAGTGCATTCCGATAGCCCTTTGGGATGGCATAACGGAATAGAATGAGTTCAAGCTCAGGCTCTCCGTGCCTACCGAGGTACAGGAATGATCACGCTCCTAATTTTCAGACACCAATATGCTACTGAGAAGCTTTATACATAAAGATCCAATAAAACTTTAGTGGCCCGTTCCAGGGCTCGAACCATGATCCCTACTTATACTTTAGTCATCAGAGCATAGGTAGACTTCACTATATTTATAGTTATGGTATATACGATGCACACAGTAAAATCCAGGATAACATTGGTGCAATAAGCTATCATCATATCATATAATATCATTTGTCAGAACTAACAGCCATTTAGAAAAGTTTTTTTTTAATGAAAAATATATACAATACATATAATTTTATATCGACATAATTATAAGACAATAAATGTTAACACAGATACATAAGCTATTATTAATCAATGTTCATCCATAGTGTTGCCATGTATAAAATAACCATTCTGGAAAAGCGAATAAATTTAGAATATTTAAAAAAACCTAAAGAGTTAAGAAGATGTAACCAGATAATATTTAAAAAAATGAACAATTCTAAGTTAATAATAATAATCTTACCTTTCACTAGCTGCGATAGTTGTGACGGATATGTTGGCTCTATTGCGACTCTTAGAATGGGTACAGCTGCATATTGAATTTCACTAAACGCTGGACACGCAAGAGTACTACTTAATGTTGCAGTTTTGAGTATATGATCCTGTAATCCACCTATACCTAAATGAAAAATGTATTGGTTTGTAGTGTATTCAAATTAGGTGAGTAAATATTTGTAATGGTAATTTAAATTTAAATTTAGAATTGCTTTGTAGTCATCACTTACCTATAATGTTACCTGCTACTGCTTCATCAATATCTTCTAATTCCCTTCCCATCAGTATATATAAAGATTTAATCCTGTAATACATTGATGTAATGTGATAGTTATATTAATATGTAACTTATGCATGCAGTCGGTAGGTAATAATAATGATTTATTACATATATATTTTTAAGCCATTTTTTTCAAGCAAGACACCTCGATAGATAAATTTTAAAAGCAAAACCTTATCTAACTCCAAAATTTAAGTCAAGTTGTTAAACATTTTCGAGATACACAAAATATATACATACATATAGTATATAAGAATTACTCATTTAATATTATAAGATTAGATAGAAAGATAAAAATAAAATTACTAAATAAATTTAAGACTTACTCTGTACATGTTATGTGTTCATCACTTTGCAAGTCTTTCAATTTCTTATTAGGATCTATTTGGAAGTCTTTTTTTATAAGTACTTGGGAGGGATCGTGTTTTGGACTTAATACATACAATTTATCACCTTTCCTAACTCTACCACTAAATACTCTAGCAAAAGCTATAAATGCATTTTGATTTTCATCTTCCTTTTCTTTTTCATCTTCTGTACACTTTTCAGTATCATCTTGATTCGATTCTTTATCTATTGGAATTGGTTCTGCATTAACATTATTCTGTTTGAATTCAAGACGCATCTGTCTCGCTCTTTCTCTTCTCAGAGCCATTTCTTCTGCTGTTAATGCTTTGGGTTTGTTTTCTGGCAATATACTTTTATCAACACTAAACATCTTAGATACAAAAATAATCACAGTTCTATCATTGCTGCTATCACAGTCTAAAAAGTCATGTTTAAGTTTTTTTGTCTCTTCGGG
Organism: Nymphalis urticae; assembly: GCA_905147175.2. Taxonomy (NCBI): domain Eukaryota; kingdom Metazoa; phylum Arthropoda; class Insecta; order Lepidoptera; family Nymphalidae; genus Nymphalis; species Nymphalis urticae. Next base: position 6,998,194 of record LR989998.1, on the reverse strand, counting down.
ATAAGTTTCAAAATCTCTTATACGAGAGCACATAAGTTTTTCAACTTTTTCAGGCAAAATTTCTTTCGGTGAAGGAAGTTTTGTGCAAACCATGTCTAGCACTGTATTTGACAGCGGCAGCCACTGAGTCATTAGTGACTGTAATTGAATTCTGCCGTCCGTGTGTCTTAAGTCTCGAGTTGTAAGTTTAATACCAAGTTTTTCACAAATAACTGGAACCTTCTCTTTGTCATTTCTAAGTACAATTGTTTCGTATATATTCCATAAATTATCAAAAATAACTTGAACAAAGAGTGGTTTTTTGGCTTTTTCTTGAGCACCTTTCATAAAACGTTTCGTTTTTGAATTTAAAAAAAAGTCACCCCAAAGAACTTTTCTTAATAGTTCTTCTTTGACTCCTGATAATAAACATAATTTAGGTACATAATAAATATTTATGAGAAATATAATTTAAAATAAACAAAATATTAACTTATTTTTATTTATACTTACCAAGTTTATCGGAAAAAAGTTTTGCAAAATTGTGTATGGTGAAGCCCCAACCATCAATAGCACTAGCAAATACAACATTCCCCTGTTCTGGTGAAAAGTATAAGTTTGAGTCATCAGCGTCTTCTAATGCCGAAGTCCAATCATAGAAATTATTGTCTTCCTGTGGAACTGACTGTTTTAACTGCTAACAATTAAAGAAACAATATATTAACACTATGCAATACAGGAAACATAAATAAATTAAATTTTACAATTGTTATTATTATAAATAGGTGAAAAATACTAAAGAAGAACAGTAAACGTAGAACGGCGGTAAGCTGATATATATTATTTTAGTTACCATTTAATTGTTCTTAAAGATTTAATTATAATGATAATACACTTTTTAGATATTTATTTACTGTGTCTACATTTTCAGTGCTAAGTTCAAGACTTATTGTGACTACTAATAACCACTAAGCAAATGGGTCCTTCTAGAAAATAAAAAAAATGAAAATAATGTACATACTTGTTTGTCAATTAATGTTTCTTCATTTTCCAATACCTCAGAAGCAAATAATTCTCCCATAACTGCGTTAACTTGTTCCAATACTTGTGTGATGTGCACATATGCATCGAGAGCACTCATCTTCATTTCAACTATCAAGCGATCTATCTTATTTAAAACCAATACAGCTTGAATATTTTCTGAGTATGCTTGTTTCAAGGCAAGTCTTGTTTGGGGACATACACCTTCGACAACATCCACCTGGAGATGTCAAAATTTAAATTTTAAATGAAAACATGATAGCAAAAAATCTTATGCAATAATACACAATTCATTTTTAATGATAAAAACAGTACTTCAAATTATATATAATTTATGAATATATTACACAAAGAATATATTTTTACTTATGTGTTTGGCATATTTTAATATTGAATACAAGACAAGTAGAGTGGTGTAAGAACATGTTTAGTAATTCTTCATACTCACCACAACAATAGCGCCATCACACAATCTAACTGCAGTTGATACTTCACTTGAAAAATCAATATGTCCAGGCGAATCTATGAGGTTTACAAGATATTCTTCTTTATCTAAAGCATGGTACAATGCAATACTGCTGCTTTTCATGGTAATACCCCTTTCCTGCTCATCAGGCCTGCTATCCATGTAACGTAATTTTCCAGACATTCTCTGTGATATAATACCATTGCTGGATATCAAGGAATCCGCCAACGTAGTTTTTCCATGATCCACGTGGGCTACAATACAAATATTGCGAATTTTGGTAGGCCTGTTCTGAAGTTCTAAAATTTTTGTTGAATCTACTAGCCTCATTGTTGATTTTGTTATGTGGCTTGGGATGTAAACTTTATTTAGCACAAGATGAGTTCACTAATATAATTTATAAGAAAAAATATGTCTCTTGTTGTAAGAAAATAACAAGAACAAGTTGTACAACGTGAGCGAAATTGGAAAATATTGCCATCGTTGACATTTGACATGACAGCGTCAAAATAACAGTGACTTTTAAGACTTTGATGTTTTCGTTTCGAAATAGCTTGATAAGTTACTTAACTATTTTATTGTGCATTATATTAAGATATTAATCCATTTAGTTTTATTTAGATTATTAATACATACCAAAAATACTTTTATGTACCATTTTTGTGAATAAAGGTTAAAATATTTTTTAATAAAATTTATATTAAATTTGTAGAACAAAATTAATAACTGAGTTCCCAGATCTATATAATATTATGTTATAGAGTTAAAGTTAAACAATATAATATATTTATTAAGGTAACACTTGACGTTTTGTGTTACTTTATAAAAAGATTTCTTATTCTCGGGATTTAATTTTTACAGAACCTATTCACAGTGGCTTTTTATATTATAAAAAAATATTATTATCAAATTTCTTATACTCTAATTGTGTATGTTCCAATTAAAAACATTTTATTGTTAATTTAAAGCCATGTTGTTTTTGTAGATAGTTGATGATTACAAAGTATGGGAAATATATTATTATCTACCAAATTTAAAAATAAGCCGACATGGCCCAGTGGTAAGAACGCGTGACTCTTAACCGATGATTGTGGGTTCAAACCCGGGCAAGCACCACTGAATTTTCATGTGCTTAATTTGTGATTATAATTCATCTCGTGCTTTACGGTGAAGGAAAACATCGTAAGGAAACCTGCATGTGTCAAATTTCGCTGAAATTCTGCCACATGTGTATTCCATCAACCCGCATTGGAGCAGCGTGGTGGAATAAGCTCTTCCTCTAAAAGGGAGAGGAGGCCTGTAGCCCATTGGTGGGACATTCACAGGCTGTTACGGTACCAAATTTTAAGCCTTTAGGATACCTATTAATTAAACTGTAAAGTAGCCCGACCAAGTATGTAAGTCGGGATCAATTTTTTGATGTCACCATCTCCATACGAGCGACTTCTTGTGGTCAGTTCTGCTGTACGAAGGACGAGGCCATACGTTCCAACAAATATTTTCCTTCAGTCAGAGAGCGTATATATCTTTCTTATAATATCTATTCATTGGTATCAAAATTTATTGTTTGTAATCGACAACAGCCCACCGTCCAATAAACGATTTTAGGTTGGATGTAATATTACACCAGTCGAATGGAATGGTTTAAAGGGGGTTAAAGGGTGTGCCTCCTTTTATATCATTATTGTGGTGAAAAAAATTCTAATAAACACTTATATAAATGATTTTCAGATAACTTCACATAATAAAATATAATTACTTATTTTTTCTAAAATTCTAAATTGTTATAAAGTTATTACAATCATCCAGAATAACTGTCCTGACCACTTCGTATCTTCATTTTACTTCATAAGTTTATGTTCCTATGTTTAAAAAAAGGGAAATGATTATTTAATTAAATTTTAAAAATGGATATTGAAAGATTTATGCAAGAATCCATTAAAAAGGTGTCATGTTTTAATAAATTTACAAGTTCATGCATGGATAAAGCTTTTATTTTGTGGGCTTACAAATCCACCCGCATTGCGGCTTACCGGCTGTCTGCCCATTGTGCCTCTCCTGTCAATAATTCATCACGTCCGACAAAGTGGGATCAAACTTGCGAATATAATTAAGGTACAAATTGTGAGAGCTCTTGCATAATCGATTGTCGATTACAGTTTGTCGTCGGTATCTGACATTTTCCATATTACCTATTTATAATAATTTTCTTTATTTTTAATTTAAACGAATTTTATTTATGTCCAACATTGTAAAGTAGGATTAGGTTAAAATGAAATAAATAACATTTCAAATACAATTTAATTGTATCCAATGTAATGTTTCATTTCATTTTTTTGCGTCTTTCTGGGTTTTAAACTTAACTAATAAAAGATGGTAAATGGCATGAAAAATACTTAGATAAATTCAATTATTCTTTAAAATTGATGATTGAATTGAATGACTTTATGTATAGGTTATATATGTGAGTGCATTGAATTGTGTCAACGATAATAAAACAAAGTTTTCCCAGTCTACGCTAACAAGCAATCTGTGTCCTTTACACAGTTTGTTTACTGTTGTGAAAATGTATAATTCTAATTACTTTGGTAATGCTCAGGAGACAAAACACTTTTGAAGAACTTAGAATCGTCTTAGATGCAAGTTCTAATTGAACATTGAAGACTTAAGTCTTCAAACTCAATATCCTGAACATACCGGCGGATGGTGAGTAAGTTGTAAGCAATTATCTTAATTATCCTTTTTCATAATTCGTTAATTTTATTGTTAAGGTTATGAACTTTCATGAACTAAAATAGGTACAGACACTATGAAGATAACACCGAATATAACCCCAATGTTTTTAATACAGAAAATGTGGGTGGAAGAGACCTAGTAGTATTAGAACATCGTATATCGATAACATTTTACATTTCCTTTTAATTCACTTATATTAATTGATCTAAGCTGTCAAATACTATATCCAAAAAGTAGGTTTTTTTTTGGTAGCATAACGTACTAACAAGCCAAGAATTGCAATAAAAGCTCATGGTCGATATGTGGTTTGTATAGATTAAGATAGGGCTATATTGTCTAAATGAACAGAAGTCTTTAAAAATAAAAGTAAAAAAAAATGAGGCCTTAACAAAGAATTTGCGGTCCTACCAAATTCTATAAAGCTGTGTCGTAAGCAGCGCTCGTAGCAATTCAAGATTCACAAAAGCCGTTGTTTGTTGTTGATGATGCTATGCTATGCTGTTAAATTGTAGGTTTTATTCTCTAACAAATTGTAACTATTTCACACCGTCAACCTAACCTTAATTTTAGCTTTGTTTTGTAACATAATGAGGCAAAATAACCTAAGTAAATATTTTTATATATCTATATATAATTTGTCATTTGTTTTATTGAATACGGAGTAATTGTTTTTTAATTGATTGATTGATTGATTGTTTTTTAATGAATCTAAATTAATATTAAGTGTATTTATTGGTTGTTCCATTTTTCACTAAATAGAGAAATAGAGCACGGGCTCGACATAATTTTTTCATGAATAGTTCATTGACCGAGTAATGTTATTAGCTTATACTTGCCCCGAAAAATTGCACGACTCCTGTGTAATGATAGCTATTTAGTATAACTCTGATAATTCCCTGTTTACACTTAAATAGCGGAATAGGTTTTGTTAAAATTGACATTTATACAAACCGGGATTAATATATAACATATAATCTGACATCTTAACAAACCGGGGGTTCGAACTTGATAAGATACTTTTAATCCCGGGAAAATAAAAGGTTTTTGTGGTGTAGTAATTGAACATAGTTTTATAACGTCCTTTTTGCACTAATACGACTAAAGGTATCGTTACGATATAAAACTCCGTACAGGTATGTGTGTGCATCTGTGTATGTAACATTTATAATTGTAAGCTCCGTAACGGTTGATAGATTTAAATAACATTTGTCTATATTCTAAATTTAGCATGGATTAACATACATAGTGCTACAGAGCATTGTAAAGATAAAATCACTATTTTACCGTAATTCTTACGGCCTAAAGTACCTATATAGGTAACTTTAACGCACATCAAAAGGTTTTGCACTCACGGGATTTAATATTTTCAAAAACCGGACGTGTCTTTATTTTTAATGAACGAAATATTCTTACTCTAACCAACTTTAGAATGTTTCTCGAAACCTTCATTAGGGGTTGTTTTTTTTTTTAAGTAACATTGTTAAAATACGCTTACGGCAGCATACGGAATACACCTTTAAACGTACGGCACGAAGATAGATACGAGAGCGTTTTGAATTTTAACACCACCATGCCTTCCCCTTCTTATTCCGTCTGTGATAGGTTTGCGGCAATCCTATTTTAAGTAATTGTCATAATGTAGTATAAATAAATTGAAACTTGTCATATAAGGTTTAATTCTGGGCATGCATATACCGTAACCGTAACAGCCTGTGATTGTCCTACTGCTGGGCTAAAGGCCTCCTCTCCTCTTTTTGAGGAGAAAGTTTGGACCTTATTCCACCGCGCTGCTCCAATGCGGGTTGGTGGAATACACATGTGGCAGAATTTCAGTGAAATTAGACACATGCAGGTTTCCTCACGATGTTTTCCTTCACCGTAAAGCACGAGATGAATTATAATCACAAATTAAGCACATGAAAATTCAGTGGTGCTTGCCCGGGTTTGAACCCACGATCATCGGTTAAGATTCACGCGGTCTTACCACTGGGCCATCTCGCATGCATATAAGTAATCAGGAAAAAGAATCCATAGAAAAATTAAAAAAGTAGGAAGTTATAAATTCAATTTTATGTATTTATTATTTTTGTTTGTATGTTCCTCGACAATTTCGATATAAACGCCGATCGTGAAGCATTTTTTGTGTTAATAATGTATTACATTATTAAGGGTGGTTCAATAACAATAAATTTTCGCTAATTGCAACATTTCAAAATTTAAAATTGCTGAAAGCAAAAATGCTTTTTTTTTACTTTCCTGTCTCTATCTTGGATAAATATTTATAATTTTTTAATGCGTAAATTGGGAGGAAAATAATGTAACATATTTGTGATTACGTCACATAAACGGTTCAGGTAAGGTTAAACGGTTAAGGAGGTAGTGGTCTTTGTATAACATGCTTTAGAAATAATTAATAAACATGAAAAAATTGACAATATCACTAATGTTTTTTTTTGGTAACCAAAAATACAATGACTTTTATTTTTTGTCAAGTATTAACTTGGCATATTTAAAGATAACAAATCAAACGGATACATGTGTTGGTACACGCCATTGAATGATTTCAAATATTGTTTCATAAAAGCCTGTAAAAATGGTTCTAGGGACGAAAATAAATTGACTAGACAAATTAAATGACAACTCTTTGTCTACTTTTTTTGCATATCAAAGATATAACATCATTATGCCGTATGTGGGACATCATTTGGCCTTTACGTCTGTTTAGAATGAAACAAAATGCAAAAAAAAATATATAAATAAAAATTAAAGAATTAAGAAAAAATGAAAAACATGGGTCTCATTATTTTTATCTTGCTTAAATTTATGTAATAATATTTATGTTGAATAGATGTAATGTTGTTAATTATGTTTACCTACATTTGTTATTTTGATAAATGTATAAATACAAAAACAAACACATCAAAATCAAGAACTTAGTCCTTATAATTTATTTACTGTACAAGATATCTTAAAAACTAGTCACCTTAAAAAATTGTCACCTCCATTATGATATCCGTGTCTCATGTTTCGCAATTAATTTAGACTGGTAGCCGATCTTGTCCGCTTTGACAACCCCTGTAATCGAGTTTTAAACAGACCCGATCCGGTGCGGGAATGACCTTCGTTTTAAAGAAGTACGACATGGCCATATTTATTATTTACAAGTATCATGTTGCCAAAATTATAATGCCCCTTTTTTTTCCGTGATTTCGAAAACTTCTCAATTTGGATGCGTAATGTGTGTTCGTGTATAATGTTAGTGATCTATTCTATACGAATTTCATTGATATTGAATATTGTCAAGTTTATAGCTAAGACTAAATTCGGGCAGTTTTTTTGTACACTTTTAGGGAACGCAAAGGTACCTTTCAAGTAATTTAATTCCTATTGTAATAAAAACTTTAAAAAATATACGACAATTGTTTTTGTTTTTGACGTATAAAAATAATATAGAATAATATATTTAATATATTTTAATTATAAGCATAAACAGTGTTTATTTACATTTTAGGGCGTATCAATTATTGCATTTGTTTGTTAAATCTTGCCCTTTTTATTACACGTTCTGTTACTTTTAAGCGTTTACGGCCTTACTTCATTATAAACATTGTTTAGCGGGTGATTAGATAAGCAATGGTGTGTCTTCGAATGTCAAATCAATAATGACAGAAAAAGCGAAAATAGTTTTTAACTAAACCGCAGCTAAGCGTTTATAAGTAAGGCCATTAGTGGTTGTGCTCACATTGTCTTCAGTCGAAAAAAAAAATCTATAAAAGTATTCTATAGTTTACAACTTACATTGATTTTTTGCGATAGTGTATTTAATAAAACCCTGACCGGACCCTGGCGTTACTAGGCCGGGATAACGCTAGGCAGAAGAAGTGTATTTAAAAAAATATATTTAATCAAACGAAATTAAGACATTTCCCATTCTCAGCATGACTTTATTGAAAAAATAATATTTAAAAGAGATGATCTATCGATCGATACGAGCGAGATTTCACTCGGTTCGATTTGATTCCTATAATTCGGTAATTTATAGTCTCACTATAAATTACCGAATATAATTCAGTAATTTATAGTCTCACTATAAATTACCGAATTACAAACTCAACTGATTGTAGCTTCTTTTGTAAAATTATCCAGTACAACGTATACCTTCATAGGATAATTATCTCCATTGAACCGTACGTTTGTAATTTCAGATTGACCTCGCATGTATTTGTACAGCCAGTCATACACAGTTGGAGGGGGCAATTTCTAGTGAATTACGACCGTGGTGCAAGTAAAACGAAACGCGTAATAGCTTAAAGGCTGTAGCTCGTCAATCAGTGATGAATATATTTAGAAACTTAAAAAAAAATCTTAATACTTTCTCTACATTAATGTTATATATTTTCTTGGGGGCTTAACCCCTATAATACTTTCATAAAATCATCACCATCTGACATCAACCTGAATAAGATATGATATAAAACGGATTTTAGAAACGAAATCGACAGGACAAAGATATATACATAATTCTATTGTATTTTATACCGTCATGTAGTTATATAAAAGCAATGTATCTAATAATAATAGATACGTATAAGAGCAACACGGGCGTAAAAGGCTATATCCATTTTTTCTAACAAAAAATATCAAAAACGTTAAGAAAGTCTAACAATAAAAGAAGAAACGTTTAACAAAAATCGTTAATCGATTGAACAAATTAAAAATCTTTTTCTTTTATTCTTTTCCTATCAAAAGTCTAGTTACTCTTGGACCATTGTTAAAAGCCTTCACACTGGTCAGCATTTCTATTGACTTTCCTACTCAGCCAGTGATTGAATCTGAAGTCTGAACTTGCTAATTGAATTTCAATGTTTTTGACTAGTTTTTTCGTGAAGTTCATTTGTAAAGTACAAATTGAGAGAGCTTAGTGCTCATGCTTTGTTAAAATCCGGTTTAAATGAGACAATTACTTAGAATGATTATATAATCTTGACACCAGTAGATTCGCTAAAGAATTTTAAAAATATACAGAGTTTAGCGTTTTAACTTAGTCAGTAAAAATATATATATATTCTTATGGTAACAATTCAATTATAATAAACTTATGAATTGCTTTAACTCAGTTTAGATACAATGTGAAATGTCTGAAACAAAACAGATTTGGTAATGTGGCTTAACCAACACTTACACTGGTCTTGTAGTGGTTAGAATATAAATTATTACGTAATGGTGCTATTAGCTTTAATTATAGTATGTATTTTGAATACGTTATTACTCCATAAAGCAAAACTTCTAAATTAATTAAGAGTCTACTCAAATGATGGTTGAAAATGTGGTTTAAAGCTTTTACGTAATTATATTACCTAGAATTTTCTAGTATAAGTATAAGATCATAAAATTTACAATATATGACTCAAACTTAGTACTTTTAAACAGCAGTTTTAAGTGAAAATATAACTTTGTTTTGGATTATCTTTAATTTGATCGAATAAATTGTTAAAATTGCCTTACAATATATGTAAATTCTTATATTTAATAAATACAATATAATTAGTAAGAGCTATTATAATAAGTATTTACTTGCCAAGTTCAAGCTGATAGAAAATAAAAAAATATATAATAAAATAAAATTCTAAGAAAAAGCAAATGAGTAATACGTCGCAAAAAGCGCGCGTGCAAACAAGAATATATTTTTCTATCGCCCATTCTTTCAAGCACTAAATTAGTGTGAAATGCCCGAATTTTGCCGGATTGTCAGCAATTCCTTCAAATTGGAACCTGGCAGCGGTCCAGACGATTAACAACTTAGTGCAAGCTGTTTAATTTCATGCCTGGATGCTTGGGTTTTATGTCACACTTGTCTATCTACACAAGCTCGTTCCTGAGTTTGCTAAAATCTTGTATAAACAGACTCGTTTAGATTTTACGAGGAAAGGAAAATGCACAACAAAAGTACAATTTTATTAATTGTGACTAGAATTTCACAGAAATAGAACCTGAAATAATATCTGGATTTTTATTACTGCAATTAGGTCAAGCTGAGTTGGAAGTAAATTTTAGATTAGTTCGCGAAATGTGCCATCTCATAGTTAAGTAATTATGATTGTTACCAATTTTGAGACTGTTTCTTGTTCAAGTGAAATTTATCATTGCTGTCACTATGCACATTATAGATACAAGGAATTTGTCAAGGTAAATTTGAACAATATATATTTTTAATACGAATAGTAAGAACATGTATAGTCAGAAAATAATTATCTTAGTCATTACTTAAATTAATTATTTTAAATATTATGTAAAATATAACTTTGCTTTTAATTGGAAAAAAGGGTTTATTACAAGTTTATCTTGTGTACTTTGATATCTGTAAATTTAACAGCATAGATATTTTTTTAAATATTTTAAAAATAGAAGGTCTCTACTTCTGTTCGAAGTGGGTTTAAAAAACACGCTTTAAATATGTAATCTTCCGAAAAATGTTTATATGTATGTCTCATAGGTTTCCTTTAAAACTAAATATCATCATGTTTGTATTCAGGCCACTGTAACTATAATTAAACCAAATGTTGTTCATTTACGTGAAATAGTCACTAAGAAAGAAATCTTTAACAGAAATACAGACACACTGCGGTGAATACATAAGTGTTCCGTTTTAGGGAGCAAAACTGATAAATACGAGTAGATTAAGAATGTCTTTTGTGGTTGCTTTGTGTATAGTTTTATCTTAAGAACTAAATATTAAAATTCACTTTCAAGACTGTTTCTTTTCCACACAAAAAAATATTTTCGGGAACGGCTGTTCAAGGTTTACTGGTGGTAGGGCTTTGTGCAAGCTCGTCTGGGTAGGTACCACATAATCATCAGATATTCTACCACAAAAAAGCAGTACTTGGTATTGTTGTGTTCCGGTTTGAAGGATGAGTGAGTCAGTGTTTTTAAAGGCACAAGGGACATAATATCTTAGTTCCCAAAGTTGGTGGCCCATTGGCGATGTAAGCGATGGGCGGTGGTGACTACCTACTATCAGGTGGCCCATTTGTCCGCTTACCTATTCTATAAAAAAGGTCTGCTGTACCTGAAAAAGCATGTTAAGCCATCGGTCTTTGTTTGTTACTAACATCTCTTGATTCATGACACGTTCGTAAAATGCTATCGTTGTTAAGACGATTGCTTAGAAGTTTAACTTATCAAAGAAGATCAAGAACTAAGCAGAGTCCTAAAGCCAGAGATAAATAAAACAATGTATAGCTAAACTATACACCTCTATTTATTTTCTATATATAAACAGCCAAAGACATACCAGCTTAGGAACTTTTTCTTCTGTGTTTGTCAACCGTATTTTCTTTATTTTTAGTCGTTATTTACAAACTTTAGTGTTATCGTTAAAAATAAATGGATTTTTTTTAAATATATTTAATAAAATGTCTGAAATATGCGGATTCATATAAAATGTTCCTCATTTTTTTAATAATGATTATGATCCAATTATTACCACTGGGTGAACACTACTCATACTAAAATAAATCATTGACATTTAAAAGAAGCTTTGAAATAAAAATGAAATAAACATTAGTAAAAACATGTTGAATGTAACAGCTTTTAGTTTGGAAAGACAATTATTATATTTTATTTTTGGGTGACACAATCAATGTTCATTATCCTATGATTTTTTTCTGTTTGTATACAGAGTTGTTTTCGAGTAGTTCGACAATATATTCGGCGAGATGTCGAATAAAATGAAATCGTTAATTAAGCTTTAATTGCTTACTAGAAAATATTTTTTTGTTCCCTCTGAAATCACGTAACTGAAATTACAATAATATTATAAAAAATAGAAAGTTAACTACTTAGTTTTACTTGTAGTTTTCATCAAAATCGGCCATGACAGTTTTAGGAATTTCATTCTCTGCATTTTCAATGTATGCCAATTACACACATTTAAAAAGCCGCCTGTATGTAATATACAAACAAGGTCATTTGTTTTGAAAGTATTACGTGACGGTTTTTCCAATTTTTAATATTCAAATATAAATTCAATATTTTCCGAATTCGAGAGATGTATATAATATCAACTACTGTATAACTAACCGTCTGAATTTTGTAAAAGGAATCCGTTTTACTAAAATGCGTTTGAGGTTCAAATAAAACACCCTATTGTAAAAGAAATTCTACAAAGAATTGTAAATCGAAGAAGCAATACGACTTCTACGAGCGGCTGCAGACATTCCTTTCAAAGCAAACTATTGCCTTTTTCGTTGAATCCGGTACGTGTAGACCCTCGAATAAAAAAAAAACCACTATAAATGTTCTGAGACACATTTCTTAATTAAAATGCTATAAAATCAAATCATATTGTTTTATTTATTGGTTTTTATGACAAAAGTAATATTATTTCTAACATTAAGGATAATATAGTGGTATAGAGAGCATAAAATAATAACTTACACGGTTGGAGATGAGATTTCGGAAGATTTCTGAGTCCTCTTTTACGACATTTGTGAATACATATGTATGTATGCCAAGCACGTTTAACCTTAATCAAGAAAATGTGTTTCTACAGTGTAATAGAACAAATCTTTTTACATTGCAGTATTTTAAACTGTATAATGGAATAATCGCAATAACGTTTAAATTAATCAAATTATAAAACAAATTCATGTTATCATTATTTAATTTTAAATTAGAATTTAATAATTACGTTGGATTTATTGAGTTCTTTGAATGTATTTTATTTATTTATTTATTTTATTTTAATTATGGCAATGTAAGGAAACTATATTAATACAAAAGAAGATTACAACTTTGTAATGCCAACAATGGTTATACAGTTTGTGAAGATTTAATTCAAATATCAGAAATCGATATTACGATAAATACCTAATACAATAATGGAGTTGAATATTATCGATCTATGTTTTATATTTAAATGAATGAATTAGACTTGTGTTATAAATATAAATAAATGAAAAAATATTTTGAATCCTCTAATGTTGCTATACACAAAGACTACAATATTTTGTACGCTTATGGTTTTTTAAGACGAAAAATTCATTAAAATAAAGAAAGGATAGAATATATAACATTAATGATGAGCTCAAAATAATTAAAACATAATATTGATAATACATAACCCGAGATGGCCCAGTGGTAAGACCGCGTGAATCTTAATCGATGATCGTGGGTTCAAACCCGGGCAAGCACCACTGAATTTTCATGTGCTTAATTTGTGATTATAATTCATCTCGTGCTTTACGGTGAAGGAAAACATCGTGAGGAAACCTGCATGTGTCTAATTTCACTGAAATTCTGCCACATGTGTATTCCACCAACCCGCATTGGAGCAGCGTGGTGGAATAAGCTCCAAAGCCTTCTCCTCAAAAAGAGGAGAGGAGGCCTTTAGCCCAGCAGTGGGACATTCACAGGCTGTTACGGTTTTGATAATATACTTTACGGTAATTTTTTGATATATACTCGTAATTGTTAATTCTTGCACTTTCCTGTTAAGGTAACATGATATTCCAATAATGTAAAACTATTCGATAATTACGTCAATGCAAAGAAAACTAAGTTTCTTTTTTTTAAATGATTGGGCTTTTAAGAAAACACTTGACGTGGAATTAGACACGCCTTCTGCATTAAGGCTTCAAGCAAACCGCGGCCATTGTGGCAACTACGAACCACGCTCGAGCTAATTGCGAACCAGACGTGCTAAGAATAATAGTATTTTACTAGAAAAATTACTTCCTCCATTTCAACTTGCCTAGTTTATTTTACCGCAAAGTTGCTTTATGCTTAGAATTTTGGATATTAGAAATGCCATCAATATTTTAGAAATTCTTTAATCGCTGCAATTATATAACCGCTGAAGTTTTTGTGACTAATTGCAGATTATTATAATAATGTGGTTTTAGTTCTATTATCATTTAATACGAAAATCTATAAAATATTTACTTAATTAAAACTGCGTTTTTATAGGTATGTATTATTGCTATATATATTTAACTTTATATTTACCTCACACATCTCTTCTATTATTTGTCTATATGTATGTAGAAGTTATGTAGCAAGAACATTATAATTAAAAATCTAATCAATATATTATACTTATATTATTTTATATTTTATATTTATATAAATGACGATTTGATTGGTCCAAATGGTATCAGCTGATTTAGTTAATTGTAACATTGACATTTTATATAACTAGATTATGAAAAACAATGGAAGAAAGAAACTTTGTTATTGCCATACATCGCAGAACTAAACAAACAAAAACAATTTAAATTTCACATAAAATGCTGCGTTGTATAAGGAGTCACAAATCAGTACTTTTGAGTCGAAACACAGCGTTGGCTTAATTCATTACGCAAATTCAACCAAGAATGTACTATGGAAACAATAATAGTTTTTTTTACTGAAAATACAATATCTATTAGTAGTTGTTTGACTTCGTGTGAGTTAAATTTCTGACATTTCCAAAACTGGTTTCGTAGCGGATGCTTACGTTGTAAAATAAATCTACGTATGGTCCAAACTTTAGCTTTCTAAGCTCAGTAGTTTTAGTGTATTGACAGTCAGTCGGGATAAACGTTTTTAGTATCGATATTAATCGAAAATGATAATAATAAAATTAACAAAATTAAATATTTCCTAAATTCCCTATTAAATATATGAAACTTATACTGTAGTTTCAAGTAGCGTTTTTCTAATGTTCTTTTTCAGTTCGTTCTCGAGTTTTGAGTGATTCAGAGAATGTTTTATGTAAATTCTACCTACCATTAACGACGCCCCTTTGTGTAGTTATTCGGTAAATAAATTGTTCGTTGAAAGTTGTTTCTGATGCAATCGTGCATCATTATATGCTATTTCCTTTTCTTTCGTAATTTTTAAACGGCAAAATATCATAGTTTTTGAAATATAACTAGCGACTCACATTATTTCTTCGTGAAGTATTGAGTTACACTTTTATTTCCGTATTTGAATTACAGTGTGGGTTTACTTAAGGTGGGCACAGACTAGAGCGTTTTTTCAAGCATTTTCATGTAATGTGACGTTCATGCAAATGTTCGGCGTAATGCTCACTTATATCTTGCAAATATTTTTCGTTGAAATGTCAGACTCGAAAGGCAAGGAGTGTGCTGTTTAACTTAATTAATTATATCAAAAAAGTAAAGGAATTAAGTGGTCAATTTAAGAAAATTTAATACTTTGAAATAGAAAATCTTATTATGATAATAAAATGTTAAATTGTCCCAAATAGAAGAACAATTGTGTTAAATATGAGGCTACATAAAAATACACAAGGTACCCGTACATTTGCACACACACGCACAGATTTTCGCTTATGTTCTAACAATTATTTCTTATTTTTTTTATTATACACTATATTGAAAATCTGAATAATAATATAATCTGAAAAAAAAACAATATAAATTAGCTATTAAGAATAATATAAACAACAATCCGGGGTTTCGCCAGAATGTTGAGGGATGGACGGATGTTGTGTAAAGTATAAAAGTACCTTTGCCTAGTGGCAGTGTAAAATATCGAAGGGGGAATTTTCGCGTGTCGGATTGCAGAATTGCAGCGGCTTGATACAAGCACAAAAGGTTCTTCTAAAAAAGGAGGAAAGCCCTTGCCCATCCCTGGAAACATAACAGGTTAACAATCTGTTATGCCTTACTATTTGGGTCTAGTAATATTAATTGGAGTATTTAAGAATTAAAAAATGAGCTCGATGTAAAACGTTCAATTTCTTAGACCCGAATGAAAGTCAAAATTACAAAAAAAAGTAAAAAAACTAAATAAAAACAAAGTATAAAGTCTAATAAAATAATCAAAATCACAATTTCAAATAATTCTTTCTAAAATCAAAATATACTTTTTATAATGACCTCGTTACAAATACCATACTAATGTTAATTATCTAAGTTAGGTGTCCATGGTGCCGCAATCAATGTCATTAATCTTAAGCTGGACATGACTTGTTACATTTGTTTATACTCATATGTATGTATCAGCTCCCCGCCTCGATTTCACACGGGTTAAATTCAAAGCTCCCTTGAAGTCGAAATTTTCAAAAATCCTTTCTTAGCGTCTACCTTGCGATAGGAGTAACTAAACTTATATATTCACTTTAAAATATTAATATAGATTTAGCTCTTTTTTATTTTAAAGTATTTATTAATTATCTTTACCAGTGTTGTTCTGTTGTTAATAAGTAATTTACTTAAAGAAAAGTTATTCCGCTTTTAAGAACTAAAAATAAATTATTCTTTTATTTATTAAATTGAAATATAAACAAATAATAATTGTTTTGTTAAAACTATTTATGTTATATTATCTCACAGAAATGATATTTTTAAAACACACGGCGAATATCATCAGGCGCAGGTGCGGCCACTGTGCGGTTTTGATAATTATGGACAAATATGTTATTAATTGTAATTACAGTTAGCTTATAATAAATCCTGCTAGATTGTAAGCTGTGGAAAAATTATGAAAGGCGCATACTGTTCTTGATACTAATTACAATGGGTTTAATTCGTGTTATAATATAAAAGCTTATTTTTCACGCAGTGGCAACCTTCATTTTATGCGTTTTATTGAAAATTAAAGACTCCTTTCAAAATTCTTCGACAGTTTTTAATCTGCGTAAATTTCTCATAATGTAACGGTTCTGCTGCAATAATTAAGCGGTTTTATAAACACGGTATTAAGTTACGCTGACAGCGTGGATGAGTCGCAATGTCGACGAAGACGAATGCGTGTCCAAGTTTATTTATCAATGTAGCTATTACAACTATACGATATAGTTCATCGAATTTATTTATAAATAATATGAACAAAAAATAAATAAAAATAACGGGGATCGACAAAACAGCTTTCGTCTTATGAAATTTGGTAATTAATAAAATAATATGAATTCATGGTATAATGACACTAATGTCCTCGTAACCGAATTCCGAACAGAGCGGCCATTTTCAATGGAGACTAGCCAAGTCATAAGACATTACAGTGCACAAGTGTGTGCGCAAACATAGTGTATTTCCTATTCTTTTACTTTTATAGTCCGACGGGACAGTAAGCCGACAGCTGGGCCGGCAGGCGGAGATACGGCCAGGGCCATCGACATTATGTAATTTGCAACATCGCCAACATCCTTTCCAAATCCTGCTATTTAATTTTTGTCGACAAAAAAACTCAAAACATTTACTGTAAAAATTAGAAAATAGTCATATCATTTTGTTTATTACTTAAAATCATCTCAAATGAACAGATTCCTATTCCTACTCTTTAATTACGCCAATTAATTATTATTGTTTATTACACTTTGTTGCAAATAAAATCAAGTATATTGATAAAAATGCATTGATAATAATACAATCAATTAATCACTAATATAGTTATTTTTAATTCTGGAAAATATTAACAGGGAGTTTAATGTGATACATTTGTACGCTGTGTTTATATTTATTTAAATAAGTAAATGTTTTTTTTTTTATATTAAAAAATAATGTAATGTTACGATTATTATTGGCAAAGTTATTTGTTTGCAATATAAATGAAATAATATAATTAAAAGCCAAGAGTTCTTTTTTTTTTTAATTGAACGTGGTAAATTCTGGAAATACCAGTTGGTTTTGAAAAAATCCTGTTGCATTTGGCAACATGGTTATTTAACATCACGCTACGGCCCACCGGAGTGAAATCACAGGATCGTTTAACGCGGGTGAAACCGTGCGGAGAAAAATCATTGGTTGGTTAGTGGGGTAAGTACTGAGGCTTTTATGGGTTAAATAATATTATACTCACAACAGTATGTTAAAATCAAGTAAGTATTTTATAAAAAAGCTTTCTAGTTTGATTGCATTATAATATAAAGTAAAATATATAAATTATAAAGGTTTTAAAAAGAAAAAAAACGATAAGTAGATTTTTTATGATGCTAAACGAAATAAAAAGTCACGTGCTGGTAACGAAGCTATTACTTATGATATTAAATATTTATAGGCTTTTCAAATCAGTTCTCTTTGATAGCAAAATGTACTGCGCTGAGAGCGATTTCGCTCGGGAAATATAATTTCCGAAACATCGCTTTCGTATCCTAAGATCATCAATTTACTTCTGACGTACATTGCTTTCACAAGGTTTTGATATAATGTCTGTATGTGTAACAGTATCCTGTCAATAATGCTTTTAGTCTGCAGTTATCTTCTAAGAAATAATTGTCATGGTAAGTTTCAAAGGCTTTCTGTTCTAGTAAAGAGGCTTGAAACTTGTCACTATAAGGTTGCTCAAACGTTTGCATTTGCTTGGTTGGCTATTTCAATCGATATATACAACTTTCCTCATAAAGTACACAGACATCGCTAAGAGAGATGAATCATAAACACAAATTAAGCAAATAAAAATTAAATGTATTACACTCTTGCGGAAACCAGGTATTGTCTATGAATTAAGTTTATTTCGTAAACCGTATGACGCTCAGATCCATGACACAGCTTATTGTAAAAACTGTCTTGAGTATTCTGTTCATAACAGTTATTAGTCAACGCTATTAGAATCCAATATAATGTGGACCAAATGAACGGCTAAGGCTAATTAAAAATATATAAATTGATTCTATAACTCTTTTGATGTACAATAAATCATATTCTATTATTAAAATGAGAGAAAGAAAATGTTTCAATGAAGAAACTTGCCATTGATGATTCTGAGCCTGATTGAACCGAGAAATTTGAATTTTCTAGGTTTTCTGAAAGGAACTATAATGGTAAAGGTCATATAATAAAGTATGGTCAAAATTTATATTAAAAGTGGATTAATTACTATCCCCAAATAGCGAATTCAAAAATAAGTCCACACAAAATAAATATTAAAAATTATATTTTTTACTAGGGCAACATCTACGATAAGAACTCCACTTCCACTTTATATTAGTCTGTATTTAAGACACAGACCTTACTACGGGTGGTTGCCATATAAAATAACTGAGTTTAAGAGTAAATTATTGTATATTATTTTTGGCATAAGTAATAACTTATGCCAAAAATAAGATTACTTACTTTATATCTATATGTATCTATGTATGTACGTATATACATATATATTTATATGTAACGTATGTAGGTTATATATATTTTACATTAGTATGTATATTATAAGTCATTACTTTCTTTTATCTTGAATATTATTTTATTTTTATTTTTTGCACTATCCTGTTTCTGCTTTTGCAAATCCTTTCACCAAAGGTTGTCTGTTAGAGATTGCTTTAGCAATAAGACCGCCTTTGCACGCTCTTATTTTCTTGTCTTTGTTGTAATTGTTCTCTTTATTTTGTATGTCCTTTCATTGTGTGTGCAATAAAGTAATAAATAAATAAATAAATAAATAACTTTTAACCGTCTCATCGGATTATGAGAAATAGATAGTACCCTGTTTTTGGCGCACACACTTGTTCACTAATCTCTCTTGAGATTAGCCGCCGTGGCCGAAATCAGCCTGGAGGACCTTGAACTTTTAAGACTTTTAATAACCTTTACATACTATTCGTATAACTACTGACTGAGCACTAATGAAGCGAACAAATAATATATATAAAAGTGAAATACCATTCATCAAGAGATCTCCTAATCTATGCGCCCGATTGACTTGAAATTTGTCACAGTTACTCCTTCCCCGACGTTGACGCTTACTTAGAAAGGATTTAACTCAAATCCTATCCAAAACACATTTTTCTAAATCACGTTACTTTAATAGTCATTATTCACAATTACTATTGTAATATACGTATGTAGAATACTCAACTAAAAGGTTTTAGTAATGGGCGTATAATACAAACAGTCGTATTGGGTGAGATCTATATATCTATAATCTGGGAAAGGTTAATGACCATACTCGCAAGTTTCATTGTTCAACTACAATGCTTCAGGATCACGCCCACGGGACCCTTTTTGGAAATATTATTTTATACGATCATCATATAGGCCATATGTCAAATCAGGATTGATTCAAAACATCAAAATAATTGTAAGTGATTGTCAATTTTAATTAGGATTAGTGGTTATGAAATAATAAGTCTTTCATTTTGTAAGTAAATTAGAAACGGAAAAATACATTTTTTTTCATCTTTTGATTTAAACCTTGAGATTCTATTCATATTTTATTTAAGTGATATTAAAGTGCTGTTGTTTGCATTTGTGTTATGTTTTTTAATCGTGTATCTGTTAAAGAGAAGAATTTCAAGCTGTCATGTTACGTCACTGCTCCAGTGCTGGTTGGTGGAGATGCAAATAATACATTCATGTACGTATGTGTTATATGTCAAAATTTCCTGTCAAAACTTGATGTTATGAAGGATTAATCGTGATCTTTTTCCTTTTACTTTCTAATAAATTCTTTATTTTTGTTCACTGTCAGTGTGATAAACGATTAAGTGTTCAGTGAGTTCATTAGCAAACTACCTACTTACACATTAAGTTACTATCCGACTAAGGCTGTCTTTCATCTTTGTTACGGGCCTTTTAGTTTTGTTTGATTTGTCCACATGAACAAAGTCTTTGAGGCTCTCTGAAAGCTTTTCTGAATATACGTTTCGTGCAGTTGTTGTTTTATTGCTGTATTTATGTAATGGAGAATTATTTATTTCTAAATACGTTTGGTGGTTTTTGACAGTATAGAATAGTTTTTTTTTTTGTAATATGAATTGCGTTAAGTAGTCATTCCAAAAGCGAAAGCAATCTTAAGAAGAATTTACGCCAGGCCGGTGACCATAAAAGTTTATCATAATCTCTGCGCCACTTTCATACATAACATCTTAGTTTCTAAAATTCGTGGCCTGTCTACGTCAATGTCTAGTGATGGTGGTGAAAAAAAAAGTCTTGGTGGAGTTATGTATAATCCAGAGTACTAAACTTCAAAACTTATGGCAATAGGAAGCACGAACCTCCAGAGATCATGATGTCAGATTTACTTTAAGTTTACTTTTATTACTGTTGGGAAGTTTGATGGAATGACTTGCAAACTCCCTACTAAACCGATCTTGAAATTATAATTATTTAGGCAATGTCTTGTCTAGTCTGAAATAAAGTAAGAGAAACTGATAGAAATACAAGTCTCCAAATGTATATTTAGCCTAAAAATAATACCCAGACAACCTTGGGAACGTATATGTTATGTCCATTGTTCTTGTAGTTACACTGACTCACTCATCCTTCAAACAAGTATCATCCTTCAAATCAAGTATTGCTGTTTAGCAGATATTCTTCCCATCTGATGAGTGGACAGTACCTACCCAGACGAGCTTTTACAAAGTCCTATCACGTAGAAAGAATATTGTTGCTTGCCTGAGCCAGAATTCTCAATCCTCAGTTAAGATTTCCGTATTCTACCACTCTATATGTTTAGTGAAATAACCGTGATATTAATAAGCATTGAGTGCTATAAAAGTCCTAATTGAAAAAGAAAACAGCTAGCTGATTATTTAAGCTTATTTTAATATTGTATTATAGATAAATTAATTATTAGATACAATACGAAAGCGGTTTCTCGAATATTGTTTATAAGCCTTATGATCCTCGCATTTAGGCCATCAATAGACGCAATAATGCCACATCGATTGCAATGCGGACTGAGGAATTACCGAATCATCCATTAGCGACAAATGTTTGCTGTAATTAGAAGCGATCTCTTGATGCCTGTGATAAATCAGCCGATATTGATACAGAGGACACAATACACTATCGTATTTTATTGGTATCTTTTGGTTGAGGATATGCTAGAGAATAAATCGTTTTGATATTTTTATTATTTTGAATAATGACAGCGCACTGTTGTGGGACAGAATTTTTTGTTTTATTGATATATTGTTTTCACAATACTCTCAAAAACGTCGTACTAAATGATAAATTGATATTTATTTTGCCATTGTATAATTGCATTAAAACATTTTTTTTCTTTGGAAGTGGAAGAGCTTATGTTAACATAGTAGCATAATATCCAATGATTCTATTTTTTTTTTGGCATTGGCATTGTAAGAAATGTTGCCCATCGCTTAAATCGCCAATGCGCCACCAACCTTGGGAACTACGATCTTATGTCCCTTGTGCCTGTAATTACACTGGCTCACTCACCCTTCAAACCGGAACACAACAATACCAAGTACTGCTGTTTAGCGGCAGAATGTCTGATGAGTGGGTGGTACCTACCCAGACGAGCTTGCACAAAGCTCTACCACCAGTAAATATTATACATAAGAGATTTAATATTCTAATTAAATTCACTTTGACATATATAGTACGCAATACGAAATATTTGGATTATTTGGATGCAGTAGATCTATGTTTATTTATCTTCTAAGGTTAGAAGCGAATTCAGAATTAACATGTTACATAAATAATTAGAAGTACGTAGCAGGAAATAAGCGCGTATTGCATTAGATTGTTTGTTGTAATTAGACGGGATGGTTTTGGTGTTTGATATACATATATCAGCCAATATTATATATACACGAAACAATTATAACATTTGTATGTTTATTTGGTATAAACACAAAGGTTTCTTATAATCGTTTAGTACAGACTAATATGAAGCAAGCATTTAACAGAAACGAGTTAGTCAATGTTCCACAGCTGGTCAAAAAAATCCCATCAAAAACATAAATTGAGAGCCAAGTTCAATATTCTAATATAAACCTTGGTTGTTGACTTCAACGATAAAAGAACAACAAATATTTATAACAACTTAAAATATCATTTCTTCTTATATATATAGCTCGATCCTCAGCTCTCAGTCTCCAACTGCTACCAGCCACCTTGCGTATATCGTCACTCAAACTAGCTGGAGGGCGTCCTACGCTACGTTTTCCAAGGCGTGGTCTCCACTCCAGAACACGTCTACTCCAACGGTCGTCGGTTCTGCGACATATGTGTCCAGCCCACTGCCACTTCAGCTTACTAATTCTTTGGGCTATGTCGATAACCTTGGTTCTCTGTCGGATTACCATATTTGGGATTCGATCTTTCAGAGAAACTCCGAGCATAGCCCTCTCCATAGCTCGCTGAGTGACCTTAAAATGGTGGACTAAACGCACTGTCAGTGTCCACGTCTCGGCTCCGTAGGTCATAACCGGTTAGACGCACTCGTTAAAGACTTTTGTCTTCAAGCATTGTGGTATCCGTGACGAGAAGCTTGACCGAGTTTTCTATACGCTGCCCATCCAAGCTGTACTCTTCTTCGTGCCTCCCTTTCGAAGTTGTTTCGACCCAGCTGCAAAGTTTGCCCAAGGTACACATACTCCTGAACAACTCCGAGAGGAACTCCGTTAAGAGCTATTGGTTCCGGATTGACGTTTTCATTGAACATTATCTTGGTTTTCTCCAAGTTCATCCGGAGACCAATTCGAGCAGAAGAATCAGCCAGGCTGCTCAGCATATATTGCATGTCCTGCACGGTCTCTGCCACGATGACGATATCGTCTGCAAATCTCAAGTGCGAAAGGTACTCGCCGTTAATGTTTATGGCCTTTCCCAGTGCAGCTTCTTGAACATATCCTCTAATGCATTAGTGAACAATTTCGGAGAAATGACATCCCCTTGTCTCACTTCTCGATGCAAGAGGATAGGTTCAGACTGCTGATTCTGTACTTTGACGGTTATAACAGCAGCGTCTTGCAGACCTTTCAGCACTTGGATGTATCGCCAATCGATTAGGCACCGGTGTAAGGACTCTAGAACAGACCAGGTCTCAATAGAGTCAAAAGCCTTCTCATAGTCCACAAATGCTAAGCACAGGGGCTGATTATACTCTTCGGTCTTTTGTATAATCTGCCGCACTGTGAAAATGTGGTCTATAGTTCCGTATCCTCTTCGAAACCCGGCCTGTTCCGGGGGCTGAAACTCGTTAAGCCTACGCGCGAGACGATTCGTGATGACCCTAGAGAACAGCTTATAGACATGGCTCAAGAGGGAAATGGGTCTGTAGTTCTTCAAAAAGGTTTTGTCACCCTTTTTGAAGAATATAACGACAACACTCCTGCTCCATGCCTTTGGAGTTCTCCCCGAAAATATGACAGAATTGAATATTATTTGGAGCTGTGCTAGTAAAGGTTTTCCAGCTGCCTTTAGTAGTTCCGTCGTAATTCCATCTTCCCCGGGGGCTTTTCTATTTTTAAGCTGCCTCAAGGCTATCACGATTTCGTCTTGTCTTACTTCTGGCAGTTCTTCTGTGAAGGGAGCTAAAGTGGCTTTAGGATCCCCAGGGTCGGGTTGGGGACGAGGCGCTGCTGATGTATATAATTTACCGTAGAAGTCCTGAACTTCCTTAAGAATCTCAAGCTTAGAGGCGACGACTTTTCCCTTTGAAGTGGTTAACATCAGGTGGCTTCGACCTAGTTGTTGATTTCCATGGCAGCGAATCGGTTTTCCAGTTTTAACTGAAATGTACTAGACTCCACGGCTTGGAGCAGTTTTGGTCGGAGTGTAGACCTCATTAGACGGGCGCGCTCGAGCTTGCAGTCAATATTTAGAGTGCCTCGTACAAGTCGGTGATCACAGAGACATCTCTAAATATTCGCCTCTTGTCCGTCATAATAAAGTCAATCTCGTTTCTAATCATAGTGTCTGGGCTTCGCCACGTCCACTTCCGTTGGCTGTTTTTTAAAGAAAGAGTTCATCAAGAACAGACCCCCTTTCTTCAGAAAGTTGACGAGCATTTGCCCCCTATGATTCCTGCTTCCAAATCCGTGTTGTCCTAATACCGATTCGCTGCTAGTATGTACTCCCACTTTAGCGTTGAAGTCCCCCATGACAACATTGAAGTGGGCCTTTTGGGTGGTGTGCAATGCCTTAGAAATGTCTTCGTACATTTCTTCCACTTCGTCATCCGAGTGTGTCGAAGTCGGTGCGTATACTTGGATAACCTTGAGGCTATACCTCTTGGTGAGTCTGACCACAAGATACGCTACCCTTGCCGACACACTGGAGATTTCTAAGATGTTGTCAGAGAGAGTCTTGTGGATCAAGAACCCGACGCCACCTTGGGATGGTTGGTCTCCCTGTCTGAAGTACATAAGATGGCCTGATTCCAAGGTTATCCTCTCCCTTTCTTCGGATTTCACGTAGCCCCAAAATATGCCATCTTATGTTCCTCAGCTATTCTTCGAGCTGTGCCAGGTAGTCGTCGAGCCGTAGCATGCGTCCGTTCTACGTAGCCAGGGTCAGTCGGTGTTGGCGGCCTACCGTAACCCGGGGATTCTTAGCACCCCTTGCCCCGCCCTTACCATGACCGCCGCCTTCGCCAGGAGCAGCGGGGCGACCGGAAACTAGGGGCCGTTGCGTATTCTTGTGTGCCATAGAAGGTTTTACCCGTAATCACCACGCTGGGCAGGCGGGTTGGTGATCGCAGAGCGTAGCTCGTCGCACAGATGACGCTGCTGCCCGTCACCGGTCTGCAGTATTTAGCTACACCTTAATGGAATGGTTATACCGCCATTTGTCGGTCGCCAGAGCCTCGTTTGTTAATCGGCAGGATGCACCACGTGCAGGTGAGGTTGACTGGGCTATTCCCAGTTTCCTCGATAAAGTTGTGCTCCCTTACATCCCCTTACTATCTTCTTCTTATTACTTTCTTCTTATAATTTAGGATAATATATTAAAGCCTAAGGTCTGACTTGGTTAGTTCTCATATACGAATTATTATTAAGTACCTACTAAAACAGTCATGGAAGAGCCCTGATTCGATGGCTAGTTTCTACCTTATTTTCGAAAGACTAAAATAACAGTTTACAGCTTTAGAACTTGCAAAGGAAGATATAATGTATATGAATTGTTCGTTGATGGTTAGTGAGATATCGAACGAGAAAATAAAAAATGTCACAAAGGTAGAAAAGTATTTGACCTATTTCTCTAAACTAGCATGTCTCATTTATAAGAGCATACTTATTGTTTATAAAAGGTATTATACGTATTGACAGTATAAAAAATGAAAAAAAAAGTAAATTAATAAACAAACGAAACTCGTCATACATAGACAATATTTTTATTACAATTGCGTGACAATATTAACGTCTATTACATCAATACAATAAATACTTCAGAAAATTAAATTTCACAAAAGTTAACAAAGCCTTGTTTGTAAAGAGATGTTTCAAAGATGACTAGGAAATTAAGTATAGCGGACTTCGAGCGAAGATTCAAATTATGTCAAAACTTTACGACAACCACTTACTGTTAAATATCAAACATTGTCCATTATTTTACGATATTTATTGTATTTATTATTACTTAGGATCGACTGCCTCGTTGGCTTAGTGGCTTGACATAAGGCCGCAGATCCCGATGTCCTGGGTTCAAAAACCAGGTTGGGCCAATAATAAGTAATTTTGTTTTCCTATCAGATATTCTCAACAGCAGCTTGAAGTCGTCTGAAAGTTGGAAGTATGAACAGTGCCGTGTCTCGGAAAGCACGACATACTCCGGTCATGTCAGATTGCCTTCCCATCGGATCATGAGATTGAGGGAATAGACAGTGCATCTGTATTTACGCATACACTTCTGCACTATAATATGTTCTGCGCAGTTGGCCAATCTCTCTTGTTTGTCCACTGTGGCAATTTTTTTAAAACATAAATGATGAAATTTATATATATATTTTTAAAATTGTAATGCTATGCTATACAATCAACATCAGACTCTATGTGATGTATTTTATTTAATAATAGATGTTCCTTGCGATTTCGTTCGCTTTAATTTTTTTCGCAATTTAATTGTCCAATTTAGTGGCGGTCGTCGTCTAGTTTAATTTAAGCTGTCACATTTATATAATACCATGAATACGGACTTTGTTTGGTTTTAGGTTTAAAGAATATTTATTCTCATAAAGTCTAACGTCACTTACATGAGAACAATGTTAAACTTAAAATTAATTATTACATTCGTCGTTCGTTTTTACATTAGTCGTCATTTTATCAATTTATACTCATTTAACACATTGTGACTACTTGCTTAGAAGCGAATGATCTTTTGAAAGATACGCGGCTAGTCGTGTCTTAAGTGTGTTAAGCGAGCTTACATCAATTATATTTAAGGGTATCTTGTTAAAAAGTTGCACTCCTTCAAATGTAATCATTTTTTTGCCATAGTTCGTTCTTATCATTGGTAGGACAATAAGACTCACTCGATGCGTTCTGCAATTAGATTGTTGCTTTATTTTAGTAAAAATTATTATAATTTATTATTTTCGAGATAAATACCATATAAGATTTCACATTTAATTGAATTGTAGATGTGCTAGCTGAAAATACGACTATTTTGTTAATGAACATATTTTTACAGATCAAAATTATATCTTTTATATCTTTTTATATTTTTAATAGTTGCACAATTGATAGTAATCTGTGCAAACAAACAAACGTACCAGCTGTATCGTTTTAAAAATATCGTCATAAAATTTCAAATTCAGAACTACAAACATTCGTGCAATTCGTAAGCAAAATAGCTTTTCGTTGTTAGAAGTGTTGCCAGCAGTGGTACGTGCGGCTGAGAGGTCGTTCACGGGAATTGAAACGGATTCTGCCGTGGATTGTTCGAGGTATTACGAGATTAGTTTGCAAGTACGACGGCAAGTTCGAAACTTTTAAAAAATAAACTTCAACAGTAAACGGTGAAATAGTTTAATCGGTTATTGTTGAATCAGTAATAGTTCGATAGAGGTGGTAAAAAGTTTTTTTTTTAATTCTTAAATATATAAAAACAAACTCTGGAATCATTGTTGTGTTATTTTTAAATATCGAAATAAAAATAAAGTCATGACATTTAACAAGATTAATTAAAAGAAAACATTGATATACTGAAATACAAAACTGTAAAGTTGTATTCTCTCACTTTTGTTAAATCATTTATTATGCACGGATAAAGTCTTTATTATAGCATCCGTATATTATGTCGGACCAAAATGAATTTACAGTTTTTATGTATTTAACATGCAAATAGCGCAGTACAACCTGACGTAAATATTAAATAACAATAATACTTCCTGTCGAAGCCGCATTTTCATGTTATGTTAAGCCGCGTCTCCACAAGAGGAATATTGACAATTTTTTGTTCGTTATTTATTCATATATCTTATTATAATATATTTATTCAAAGTTGTAACCAAAAAGTTGTAAACACTGAAATTGCTAACTATATAAGTGGAAACCAGCCTTTTAGGCGCAACTGTGTTACTCAATATTCCTTTTATTTTTTATTAAAGCATAAATTGAGTAAATGGTTAATCCATTAAAACGTTACTGAATGTAATGAGTATAATTATAATTTATTTAGTTCTAATATCAATTATTTTTATTATTAACATTTTTATTAAAAAAAATATCGGTTACGAACTATCGAGCATAACAAAGTTCCAATGCAATAAATAGACTAGTTAATAGTACATATAATTAAATTAAAAAAAGTCCACAACAAAAACATCTTCTCAGATTCAATTGGAGTCAAGAAAGTAGATCTCCATATAGCTATTTCAGCTTCAGTGAGTTCCTTAATTAACAAAGAGAAGGAAAGTTTGTCAAATGCTTTCGAGTAGTCCCTAAATAACATCAAATACTGTTGAAACTTGATTAAATCGAAGTTAGTCAACAAAATCATGTTGCTTATTTTAAGATACATTTGACATAAAATTATGTTTTTTTAGTTCAAGACATTTTTTTAGATAAATCGAATAAATTCATTTTTATGTTTTATGTTATAGGTAGGTGGACGAGCAAATGGGCCACCTGATGGTGTTCACCACCCGTAGACATTGGCCAGCTAAGAAATAATAACCATTCCTTACATCGCCAATGGGCCACTAATCGTAGGAACCGAGATGTTATGTCCTTTGTGCCTGTAGCTACACTGGCTCACTTACCCTTCAAACGCACATACACGAACGCAATAATACTTATTGCTGCTTAGCGGCAGAATATCATACAATATAATAGAGGCATGGTGTAAATAATAATAATTGCTGAAAGGTAAATAGCATAATAATTAAATGAAATAAGCTTTATTTATAATATGTCTATTTTTTATATTGCTTATTGTGTTATTACATTCTAGTATTCGGAGAGAAATCGTCGATGATTTTTACAGGCAACATGCATGTTATCTATATGATATTTTAGAGTCTTCTTCTGCTGAATAGTCCGGCAAGTGTATATTACGTTATACATTGCACAGCGTTACTTCTATACTGACCATAATATTACATATATTGTATAATTAATAGTTTAACTAAGACTATTTGTGTATTTTCAATACCGTCGTAGTCAATCGATTAAGCGATCTGATATTGTACGCCTTACGTAGTTTTGACGTGAAATGTCTTTAATATCACACCGAAGCATATGTGTACCAATATAGAAATGTGAACCGTAACGAAAAGGTCTACATCGTTTTGTCTTTCAATTTTTTTCATTACAATAAAAGCCACTCACCGAAATAGAACTTTCACGTAAAATCAATCAACCTACCCGATATATTTTCTAAGATATTTATAAAGCATTGTGTAATTTATCCGAAAATAGTAGACCAAATTACAGTGTTAGAGATAATTTTTATTTTCAGAAAACGTTAAAATTTAATATTATATTATGCTGTTATCGATTAGTTTTGAGTGTTAAGTAATTTGAACTAAAGTTATTGGGAAACATGTGAACGGGCGTAAGAGGGTTAAGTAAGTGAGGGTTAATGGAAGCTGCATTACTATGTAACTAGCAAACTTCTTAACCTATATAGATGAGAGTAATGTGTTATTGCTTGGTGATAGAACTTTGTGCAAGACCGCCAGGTAGGTACCACCCACTCATCATATATTCTACCGTCAAACAGCAATATTTAGTACTGTTGTGTTCTGATTTCAACGTTGATTCCCAGTGTTACAGGCAGATTGTCTCATTAATAAGATATACAAAAAAAATATGTTAATGACAGTTTCATAAAAACTAAAAAAAGTTTTTATTCAAATGAATTAATAATGCTTAATAATATATAGTTTTCCGAAAATCATGACTATGAAAACCGAGCTACTTCGCGTTAATTTGCGTTTAAGGTATGCAAATCTAGCTACTTAGTTTGAGCCACAAAATGTATTAAAAAACAACACTTCTTAATAGTGTATAATTATTCCTAATATTTTAAAAATCACGATTATTCTTTTTGATGACAAAAGTAGTTCTTTTGAAGCGTGCAATAAGCTTTACATTTTGGTATAGGTATAGTGAAAAAACATATTCACAGCTTTGTTTAAAACAGCTCTAATTGTTAATCATTCTATTGTTTAAGAAAATTTACATTTTTGTCTTATCTTATTCCTTAGATTTATCGTCACTTATCATACACATATAGGTTTTCTAATGAATTATCGTGGTTTCGGATTATGTATGTCGATGTATATTGCAAAATAAGTTTTTATTTACGATATTAATGTAGGTACTTACCTCCATTAAAGCTTTGTTACAGTTTGAAGATTGATGAGTCACTAATACATATGTCACTACAGGTGTATTATATGCGCCGCCTGTACTCTTACATGCTCAAGGGACATAACTTCTAAGATCCAATGTTTGGCATTGACGGCGGCGCAATGAGGTTTTATACTTCATATAATGTATTTATGTCTAAAGTAGACCGCTTATCATGCAAAGACCTGGTCTTCTGAACTTATCATTGACTAATATATATGTAATATACATTAACAAGGTTAACATAACAATATATTATTTATACAAAACAAAATAATATGTTGATAAAATAAAACACAACAATAAACAAACTGTATTAACAATTGAGGTTTAGGAAGTTATGGATCAATATTAATCGTAAATACATTTCACTATAATTCCTATGAACATTACTTTAAAATTCATTATACAAATGTTAAGTACATTTAAACAATAAAAAATACCAATTTCAAACACACGCATACACTATAAAATGAAATTTAAGTCATAAATTGTGAACGGAAGCAATTCAATGGCCGGCCGATTCATATGTTCATTCATTCCGTCATTCTAAGCCCGTAACTTCAGTAGTTACTCGCCCAACTGATTGTATTGTTCGATTGAATGAAATATACAGTATATGTGCATTGAATTGCTGCGCAGTTAATTGAAGTACCAGTTGGTTTAACACTTAATATACATAGTTAGAACTGGTGTTCATCTATTTGTGGTTGTCATGATATAAATGTGAATCGTCTGGTTAAAATGCTGTTTGGATAAGATCTTTTGATTACGGTAGCATCAGACGAAACGGTTGTTTTTTTTTTTGTTCTGTCAATTGAATATAAAAAGTACCTCTATTAGACATGTGAAGTAAGAACAAGATCGGTATAAGAATCAAATATTATATTTGCTGGCATGCTGGCGGCCTGCGTACGCAATCGTTTAGTTACCCGGTGGATAGTGATAAAAAGTTGACGACACGACGGTATTTTTTAATTCAAAGTTAAAGAATCAATTACTTATAAATTAACTAACCCCTCCGTTTCACTGCAGTTTTCTACAAAGCACACGGAAGATATCTATCCTGTAAGCCAGCAATATGCATACGAGTATACATATTACATCGATTAAAGGATTAGGACAAATGCTCCGTTATTGTTTGCGAAAAGGACAGTTCAACAAAAACACTTCTCCAATTTACATAAAATTAAAGACAGCAATGGTATAAAAATGTACGCTTTATCAATTATAATATTTTATCAATAATTATCACGTGAGTAATAAGTTTAAAAAGTGGTATCTTCACTCATTATTGTATAAACAGTAACGTACGTCGTACGATTTTCCGTAGATTTTTTCGTACAGTCGTAAATTCTCTATACTTTTTCATCCGGTAGACAAAAATCTCTCAACATTGCATTTTTATAAACAATTATTTTACGAATTAATCACAAAAAAACTACTGAAAGTATAAGCAAAGGTGTATTTTACATCAACACTAAAACTGAGATGAGAGATTTGTTTAATGTACATGTGCATTGTTCAATCACTTGTCTACATTCAATAATGACATTCAATCAGGTAAATTACTCGAGTAAGATACAATTCTCCATTGTCCAGGCCATAGAGATTAGGCATAAAGCGAGATGTTCATTTTAATCGTTTCATTAAGTGGTTTAGCTTTGTCACGTGATCGATTTGGTAAATAATTAAAGGGCTATTGGTGTGTTTCTAAGAGCAAGCAACGCCTTTGACAGTTTGACTATATATTCGTACGTGCTCTAACACAGAGGAAAATGTAACTTGGAGTTATTGATTTAGTTTGATAAATTCCAATATGAATATAAAGTTATTGAATATTTTATACACTACGTAAAAGTACTGAAAATGGCCAAAAAAGTATTTAGTTCACACACACTGGTTGTATTTTAAATTATTATAAAAGCGTGGTGT
Source organism: Nymphalis urticae (assembly GCA_905147175.2). Lineage (NCBI taxonomy): Eukaryota > Metazoa > Arthropoda > Insecta > Lepidoptera > Nymphalidae > Nymphalis > Nymphalis urticae. The sequence goes on along the minus strand of LR989998.1, from coordinate 6,965,543 downwards.
CTGCACAATAAAACAGGCTATGTCAGTGTACTTCTTTATATTATGACGGTGATGCGCTTGCACGGATACGACATTGAGACTCTTAGGCGTTTGAGACACACCAAAGCCGCCGCTGACCCAGCGGCCTGTGTCGTCAACTTTTTGTCACTATCCACCGGGCAACTAAACGATTGCGTACGCAGGCCGCCAGCATGTCAGCAACATGTCGGCGGGCAACACGCGGCATGTTGCTGTCATGATTATGGTTTGGTTGGTTTGGTTTGGTTTGTAGAGTGCTTAAGAGAGTCTCAACGTCGCGTCGGTGCAAGCGCATAGGAAATGGTGTATATCTAGGATTTTGCTACTATTTAATCCAGGATCTGTACTGAGATAAACGGTATATAATGTTTAAGTAAGGATCTAATGGCCCTACGGGCAAAAGTCACATATATATCTTTGTCATAATAAAATGAATTAGATTTTTCTATTAAATAATATATTTTTTTATAAATTTTTGCACAATTTATTATCGTGTTAATAAATAAGGTAATATAATTCAAACAGATATCTTTGATTTGTAAAATTGGCGGATTCAAATTAAAATTCAACTTGTTCTAAAATCAACCCTTGAAAAGGGTTTACATAATGAAAGGCCCTTCGTTTACTCAATTATCTGTCTTTCTTTTGGTCCTGAACGTCGATTTGATTTATTGTTTTCATTATTACGAAAAAGCTAATTTTCGCAATAAATATGAATAAAGCTTTTTATAATTACGAGTCATATATTGATGGCAAGCTACCTCACATATATATTATATAGTTAATAAACAATATAGTAATATAAATAAGCCAGTATTGATATTTTTGTGTTGTGTATGGTATCATAATGTTATAAAAACTAGTCCGTCAAAAAATTGTCCAATATTGAAAATTTGAGGAAAAAATATATTAATTAGTTATAAAAAAAAGCGGTTGACAAAACAGAGGAGAAAAAGTTTCTGAACTGTTTTGTATTTGAATTTTATGCAATAATAAACTCCAATCCGAGTATACAATATATTACAATTCTGTCTTGTACAAATCCATCTATGCAGGATTTATTAGAGATAACGACTTACCATCAGCTGGAGTGGAGTAATTTGCCTTCTCGGCAAATATTAAAAAAAAACTAAAATATGCGTAAACACAAGAGCATCCTTTATGCAACGCTGAAAACTGTAACTCCGAGTTGTTACAGAAAATTACTAGACAGAAGACTTTTACCAAACCAAGCTTGAAGCCGAAAATACATAATCTGGAGCCGAATAGTAATAATAATATCCTGGGACATTATTCACACACGGCCATCTAATCCCAAACTAAGCAGAGCTTGTACTATGGAAACCAGAAAACTGATATACTACTATTACTACTATACTATTTTTCTTTTATAAATACATACTTATGTAGGTAATTACACCCAGACTCAGGACAAACAGACATGCACACAAATGGGTGGGAATGGAATCCACAACCTTCGGCGTAAAAGGCAAGTATCTACCAACTACGCCAATCGGCCCAATTATTTTTCATTTTATTTATTTATCAATTTATTTATTTATTTATTTAATCAACTAACCACTAAGCCAACGAACAGGTCTACTTCTAATATAATAAATTTTGTTTTGTTAAATAAATTATCAGATAACTTAATTTACCAAAAGAGCAGATTGTTATCTTCTATATTATCAAGTATTCAATTTTGCCTATTCGTGTTAAAAATGTTTGATTAAAATTTATTAAGTACAACGTTAAGCTAAAAAATGTTCAAGAATCTTTGATGAAAAACCTTCAGCAGACTTTTTCTTGTAAATAGATCCGAATTGAATATCATATTCAACCTACCGAAATTTCATACAGATTTTTATACCAAATTAATTTGATGATAAGAACCTTTCGCGCGTATCAATATATTTTAATCAATTTCTTCTGAAAACCTCTTGTTGATATAATAAAAGCCGGCATTATATTTGTATTATTCCAAGGAACAATATGAAGATCTTTTGTTCCGAGAATAGAAAACGAATCTAGTGTTCCTTTTCAATTTCATACCCAACCCTTAATATGGTTATACGCGAATATGTTTAAAGCGAGTCCTTCACTGTCAAGGATGTAATTTTATCTATACACGTAATAAAGCAATAGAAACCATCTGTAATTTTTTTTTATCAAAACACGAGTATGGGTGATAAAAAAAGAGTAACAAAGCACCTATAATGATTTTTTTTATTTTTGTCTGTATATACCTGTTGGCTAATCTTGGTTTTCTAAGGTACATAGATTAAGCTGAAGTTGGAGCAATATTTAGTCTATGCTCAATTGAAATGGGATGACGGTAAAAAAGTTATCGTTACGTAAAGATAATTTTACATTTGTCTTCTATACACCTTAATATATAATAAAGCAGTAGAAAACATGTGCTAATTAAATTTATCAAAAAACGAGTTTGGGCGATAAAAAAATTTAAACCGACTTTTATGCGGACGATGTCGAAGGCTCCAGCTAGTATAAAAATAATTTTATAAATAAGAAAACTTTTATGGAAATTCTTGAATAAATTGTTAATTTTATTCAGTCTATTCTTATTGTTCGCACATAGGTGCTACTCGCTTACCTATAGTCCTTTATTTCACAGCCAACCAACAATCCTTATTAATATTATAAATGTGAAAGTGAATTTGTTTGTTACGTTTTCAAGCCTTAATTACTCAACCGATTACAATGCAATGTTGTATACACTTTATCAGAGGCACAGAAGACATAGGAACCAGTAAGTACAAAAACATTTATTTATTTTTGAATCTTTGTTGAATTTTTATATATGTATTTCTGAAGTATTTAGTTATTGTTCTACCAATAATGCCTACACTGGTCAACCATAAAGTCATGCGTGTCGTCTGTGTAGGATTATTGCTTTATAGAACTCATACACGACAGTAAAGCGAATTTACATAGTAGAGTGTTTAATAATCTGCCTTTTATAGTCGCGAATATATCGATAAAAACGATGAGAAACCAAACATATTGGTTTTTAAATAATGCCATCATATCTTTGTATGACTTCAATTCGAATTTGGAATTCCAAGTAAAATGTGTTTTATAAACTGCCACTGGTCGGTATTAGAAAATAACAATTTCAAAGGTAATTGGTATAATGTTTGAAAATATTGTTTGTCTGTTTATGTATTACACGAAGATCATAGCCTATATTAGCTTAGCTTAATGTCATACATCATAAGCAAAACAACCACATTTTGAAACAAACCAAATGAATATACATCACGTTTACAAGCATATTAAAATAACAAATGGTAAGTTATTTTTATCGACAAATCCAAACATGTACAACGAATAACGAGCAACGATGTTCACGCCAGTTATATAACCAGGTGTTTTCAGTTGAAAACTCATAGTTAATCGGATTTTATTTGCCTCAAACCTTTGAACATGAAGTGAAATAGAAGAGGTATGAGAGTGGGTTTATCTTACAATACAATAAACAATTTAAGCCATTTCCACTTGTATATTTTGACCTATTATAAATAAATAGCAAAAATAACTTAATGTTACAGTCCATTTAATAAAGTCGTAGACCTCGGAATTTTTAATATTTTCTTCAAAGAGGAATTAAAGAAGATATGTTTTATATAAAATAATGTTCTTTAACAGGATCTTTGTTGGTTATTAGGCATAATAGTTTAATTCAATACCGTCACCGTCACAGCCTGTGAATGTCCCACTGCTGGGCTAAAGGCCTCCTCTCCCTTTTTTTTTGAGGTGAAGGTTTGGAGCTTATTCTACCACGCTGCTCCAATGCGGATTGGTGTAATACACATGTGGAAGAATATCAGTGAAATTAGACACATACAGGTTTCCTCACGATGTTTTCCTTCACCGTAAAGCACGAGATGAATTATAATCACAAATTAAGTACATGAAAATTCAGTGGTGCTTGCCCGGGCTTGAACCCACGTTCATCGGTTAAGATTCACGCGTTAGTATACCATTCTGAGTATACCACTGGGCCACCTCGGCCTAATTTAATACAATACTTAATTTAATGTTGGTTTTCTAAATAAAACAAAATTTTTATTTAAATAAATATCTTAAAATTTTTTGCCTTCATAAGTTTTGTTTCATTTTCTATAGCTTGTTATTTCAACTCTATTGTAAATAATATTTGTTTCAACGGTAGTAGTATAGTAGTAGATAGAATTACTAGATAATAAAATACAAGTTTCTATGTAAAGGATTAAAAAACATTTGGCGAAATATTATAAAAAAGCCATATAGGTGGGTATTCCGGCTTTGTCTATCTGAGCTCAATGGATTTAGAATGGACTAACAGATGACTGAACATAACAGTTTTTATATGAATCGAAAATCTAAACTGAATATTTCATTCATTTTTCCAGTACCTATAGGAGCATAGTCGGTGATTTGAGTTATATGATATAAAAAAATATTTATTTACAAAGAGTAAGTTTAAAGTTATAACAATTCCCTAACTCTCATAATCCGATGGGACGGCAATCAGACACGACTGGAAAGAGTTCAAGGGCAGGACCAACGTCTTGACGTGGTTTCCGAGGCACGGGAGTGTACACACTACCAACTTCCAGACTCCGGGCTTCTATTAAGAATTTTCGACAGAAAAACCCAATAACTTTTTATTGGCCCGACCTAGGATTTGAACTCAGGACCTCCGGGTCTGCGGCCTTACTTCTAGCCACGAGCCAAGCGAGGCAGTCAGAGAGATCTCATAGAGATGGCAAACTCGCCATAATTAAAAAAATACTTTTATTTTTCTTCCATTCTCTTACCCTTAAAATTTTATGTTCTTAAAATAAAATAAAAATTAAATTGTGTATTTTTTATTTATTTTTTAATCTAAGAAATTATTTCACATTCTCTTCAAGTTATGTTAGTTTTTTTTTGTTAAATAAATTGCCTTAGACACTATAATTTAAATTTTTTTAGTTATGTTTCTGTCGCAAAGGTTGTCCCTATAGATCGCAACAATAGATAAGGCTGTATTGTTTATCCTTCGCTATGATGATGATGCAATTTATAAAAAAAAAATAGGAAATGGCGAAAAAAGTCGCATATATATCAATTTATCAGTGATAATATCTCTAATAAATAATAAGAGTGAGTGCAACATATTGAACATAACAAATGGTAGGTTTATTTGCGCATATTTCGCTGACAAATGCAAACATGCCGGAACGAATAACGACCAACGACGTTCACGCATTCATCCACGCCAGCGAAACGGCCAGGTGCTTGCTTTACAAAATTCATAGTTAAATCTACTTTATTGGATTTTAAAGTACGAGTAGAAATAAAAATTGAATTCGTATCGAGTATATTTTATAATTATGTTTATGTATATTGTTCAAAATTTAATGATTTTTTTAATATTATTTGTCATATAATTTTGTAATGTTTAAATTCTATAAATATATAGACATATATTTATTAAATTACATTTCTTACTTTTTGTCACAAAGAGAGCGGAAGAAATGTTAATAATAAGGTATTAATAATACATTTATAACATCTTTAATTCCGTCCTCCATAATGGTATTACACCGAAGACATGGAGCAGAAGTGTGGTGGTTCTGTTTTTCAAGAAGGGTGATAAAGCTCTTCTGAAGAACTACCGCCCCATTTCACTTTTAAACCATGTTTACAAGTTGTTTTCGGGGGTAATCACAAATCGTCTTGCCCGGAAATTCGATGACTTCCAACCCGTTGAGCAGGCTGGGTTTCGAAAAGGCTTCAGTACCGTAGACCACATACACACACTTAGGCAAATAATACAGAAGGAATCGAGGAATATAATCAGCCTCTATGCCTAGCGTTTGTGGACTACCTGGGCTGTTCTGGAATCCATGCAGAGATGCCTAATTGACTGTCGGTATGTCCAGGTGTTGAAGTGTTTGTACGAAGCCGCAACCATGACCGTCAAAGTACAAGATCAGAGCACAAGACCAATCCAATTGCATCGCGGGGTAAGACAGGGAGATGTAATCTCACCGAAACTTTTTACCAATGCATTGGAGGACGTCTTCAAGACGCTCGATTGGAACGGACGCGGCATTAATATCAATGGCCAACACATTACACATCTGCGGTTTGCCGACGACATTGTCATCATGGCGGAGACTCTGCAGGATTTGGAAGAGATGCTAAATAACCTGAGCGATTCTTCAAGACGCGGTCTCGGGATGAACATTGAAAAAACCAAAATCATGTCAAACCAACCCGCATTGGAGCAGCGTGGTGGAATAAGCTCCAAACCTTCTCCTCAAAAAGAGGAGAGGAGGCCTTTAGCCCAGCAGTGGGATATTTACAGGCTGTTACGATGGCAAACCAACATGTATCCCCGGGACCAGGGGTCGTAAATGGCTCTCCACTTGAAGTTGTGCAGGAATATATGTACCTGGGCCAAAGTATACAACTTGGCCGGCACAACTTTGAGAAGGAGGCTAAAAGAAGAATACGTTTGGGCTGGGCGGCATTCGGGAAATTGCGTCATATTTTTGAATCGTCTATCCCACAGTCGCTTAAGACCAGGGTCTTTAATCAGTGCGTCCTATCTGTAATGACTTACGGTGCCGAAACGTGGACACTCACCGTAGGACTGGTACACAAATTTAAGGTCGCTCAGCAAGCGATGGAACGCGCGATCCTTGAGGTTTCTCTGGGCGATAGAATCCGAAATGAGGACATTCGTCAGAGAACTAAAGTCACCGACATCACGCGTAGAATTAGCTCGCTGAAGTGGAAGTGGGCTGGTCATGTCTCCAGGCGCATTGATGGCCGATGGAGCCGACACGTGTTAGAGTGGAGACCACGCTTAGGCAAACGTAGTGTAGGACGCCCTGTGACAAGATGGACCGACGATTTAAAAAAGGTGGCAGGTACGGGATGGATGCGGACTGCCCAAGATCGCGATGGTTGGCGTTCTATGGGAGGGGTTTTCGTCCAGCAGTGGACGGCAAAAGGCTAAAAAAAAATACATTTATTTCTGACAAAAAATGTCCATACAAAAAGATAAAATGAATGCCAAATAAGAAAACTCATAAAACTCCTAAAAATGACAAATATAAAAAGAGTGAAGAAAATTTTATGCTAAGAAAATGTAAAGCCAAAAGAAAAAATTAAGAAACATTTTTGACTTTGTGTAAGCGCTACAACTGAAAATATATTAGAAAAAAAACAACAAAATCGGCTTTGACTTACCTACCGGACGACAAACTCGATGCAAAAATCTTTTTTGTTGTTCGATATTTGAAAAAAAATATTAAAAGAGACAAAAAATAGTTTAATTATTATTTTATAAAAAATCCTTTTTCGTCACATGTAAAAACACGATTGAGATATATATAAAAAAATATAGATAAGAAAAGAAGAAATAGGGAGATTTTGTTTCACGAGCTTCTTAGCCGACGAATTGGCAGCTTCCTTGTCGGTGGGTTTCATCTGCTACAATGTATTTTACAACTTTACATAGAAAAAGCGGTTTTAAAGAGGAGCGGATAATAAAAAGTATTTCAGTTTAACGTGCAATATAAAAATAATGTAATGTTCTTTCGAAACATGTTTATGGTTGGAAAAAGGTGATTTCTTATTATGTTCTCTGAAAACTTATACAACTACATATATCGCTAAGTACGTGTGTATGTTTTTTTGCACGGATTTGTTGAATTTAATGTTTTAAAAATATTTTTATTACCGATAAATCTAAATTAAAAAATAACTGCCGTACTAATTATGTCTGTGTGGAATGGTTGCATGCTAGCAGCATTTCAGCAAATTCTATCCTCTGGGTGAAAAATAAATTAGCCCTCGAGTTATTGTAAATATTTAATTATTAAATATTATAACTTTTAAAACGGTTAGGATATGCCTAAGTTACATGATGAGTTATAGTAACGAGCTTGAAATACATCACTTCCGAAAAGGTCGTTTCTTGTTTTAAGGAAAAATACACTGAGCTTCTTATGGAGGAAGCGGCGATGAAAATATTGTGAGCGTTTATTTTTTATATATATTAGGTCCAATTTATAAAATGAGTAGTAGTTGCATAGTGTAACTCACTAAGCGTTCCACTTACGGGTTATTCTTTTATTCTATACAGTCATGCATTTTTTGAAGTTGATAATCTACATCTTGTAAAACGGATTCGCTCTAAATTGAACTTTGTTCCAACACACCTTTTTTCTTACCTACCTTTTACCTTTAACATGTTTTCTCCACATGAAGCGTATTCCCCTATACGTATAGCCCCACATATCAGGCTTGCAGGCGCGAAAGCGCCGGAATACCTAATGAAAAACCAAAGGTATCGCTATATCTAAGGGGGTTTCCGGGCTTGCTCTAACACCTAGGGGTGTCATCATATAATTAAATTTTTAGACTTTTAATTCCGTCAAATTAGATATATACAGGAGTGCGCTTTCACAGTGAAAATGTCACTACTTTCCCCTGTTACTTCTCTAAGTGGCTCTGCGCTGGTGATACAAAGCAAAATTGCCATGCTGGGAATTGACGTCGCACTACAAAAAAATTGAATTCTTTACCAGCACACGTAGTCCTCTTACAATCTGGGTTCCCTTAAACAAGGCGTGAAGAAGCATCTTGCGGACCTTGTATATAGACGGTGATGACCCATTAGCTCGTCCGCCTATATAGGTCTGCGGGTTCTATTTAAACGTATTGTTTGAAAGGCTATTTCAACACAAACGTAAGCTTAGTATTTTTTGTAATATTTTGAAGTAGTATAGTAAAAACTCAATTTGCTTCCAACAAAAGATTATTGTAGTATACGTTTTGTAGAATAGATAAAAACCAAAAGTCAACTACATCAATTCGTAGTATTAAAGTTGGAACATAAAACGAATTCATACAGTGGACATCGGTTTATACTTTTATGTGTGCCATAAAAAGTTCCTCATAATATTTTATAACGCTATAAAAGTAATATGAATATTCTATTAAACCATTCGTTTGGCGAAACTAATTTGTTTTTTTTTCAATCTGTTTTATATTTAAAGAATGAGTAAACTTAGGACTGGCCAAGTTAAGCAATTAATAAGGGTGTATTTTATAATTATTCCTTCGAAAAAAGTAATAATTAGCAATATACGTTAATAATTCAAATTAAAACCATGTTAAAGAGTTTATATATACTAAAATTACATTTTGTGGAATACATATACCTAATGAAAAATATATTTTTAAATATAATGAACATATATGTTACAAGTGTTTTTTTAAATACTTAAATATTGACGTGATGTAAATACGTTTTTTAATTAGTTTTAAGAGTAGGAAGTAATTAAGAAAATTTATGAAAAAGAAATCAGGGATATAGTATGGTGTTACAGCTTCCTATCTACGATCTTCATTCTAAATTTAATTACACCACTCGATAGTTATAAAACAAAGAATTCGTTACATTGAGTATATACAATCCCATTGTAGTACATCGCGCGTAGTGGAGGCGTAAGCGCAGCCGTTTTGAGATCCATTTACTATACTTTTTGACAAACAAAATAAATTTTATATTAAGATGTAACTAAGTATACCACACTATATCGTGCATAGTTTACTTAATAAATAATATTAATTTTTCCTTTTTTATTTATATAACTTTTAGTGAGATTTCTAATCATTTTAATTTAGACTACTAGAGACCCTCCCACGAATTTAATAAATCGTAAATATTTAATCTTTACATATAAGGCCTTTCTCGGGATACATAATTTTTAATATGAGAGCCCACGCAACAATTTTTGTGTCATAGTATTACGGCCGAAATTGTATCAAATTGACAGTAAATTTGTTGTTTGGTTATGGTAACTCGCGAATAGCCATATTAACTTAAACAGAGACACTTATTTTGATACCACAAAGAAATACTTCAATTATGTTTATTTGTATAGAAACATTCGAAATTGAAACGACTTTCTTTCTGTTTTAAAGTAAACCTACTTGAAATAGCTAAGTTGTACCTTTGCTAGGATCTTTCTGATGCAATTGAAATGAATGTCCAGAAATAATGACGTACCTGTATTTCACATTGTTAACCTGACGTTGTGATCAAAGTGCTTGGATTTTACAGGGGCTGTATCCTATGTGGCTTTATTTATGCTTGAAGGGCTAACGGATGCCAAGGATAATAGATCAAAGAAATCTTTGAAATGTGAAATATCTCTATTTTATGCAAAACAATATTATGCAAGGTTAATACTACGTACCCCTGAATTGTGTTTTAATATAATAATTCTAAGCAATAATATGTTCATAATATTGCTTAGAATAGTTTAAAAACCTACGTGGTTTATAAACCTTACTTTGGTATTTTGGCTCATGAATATTATAATTTACTTAGTATTTTAATTTTATAGTCAGAGTAGTGTTGCAGTTCTGTCTAAATTTTGTCTGTTTTTTACAAATTTAGTATTTTTATTTTTTTTTATAAGATATTTCACTATTTGATTTGATTTGCATAGAATGCGATTTTTTATTTTGTAAAATTACATTTAAAGTATAAACAGAATAATACTTTTTAATGGTTTGTAGTTAAATTAAACATGTCATATAAACTTAATGTCAAATTATCTTATATTTATTTAACTTTTAAATTGAATTTATTAAAAGTTTAAAATAAGTTAACATTAATTTAATTTACGACTTAACAAACAACATACAACGTCTAATTTCTTTAACGTCTAAATCTTAAATTTAAATCCATATATTTATATACTATGAGAATTTGTTAGCGAAATGATTGATTAAAAACTGCTAAACTAACTGCTAACACTAAATGCACTGTATTTAGTGAAACAGTTTACTAATGATTTTTTTCTAAAATTTACATGTGAAACCTCTAATGAAACCAATTCTTTAAAATTAGATTTATTAAAACCAATTAACAATATGCAAAGATATTAATTAATATACACACAACATATTTCGATGTGATATACAGAGCCGAAATGGTCCAGTGATTAGAAGACCTGAATCGTAACCAAATATTGTGGGTTCGAGTTCGGGTAAGCACTACTGAATTTTCATATGTTTACTTTGTTTTTAAAACTCATTTCGTGCTCGGGGGTGAAGGTGATCATCGTGAGGAAACCTGCATGTAATCCGATCCTAACCTTTTCCTCAAATGGAGAGGATACCTCAGGGCAGTGGTGGGATATTTTCAAGATGTTTTTTTCACTTTCACTTTATTTTGTTCTTTGTGACGGATAACCTAATTTTAAATTATTTTTACGACTTTCTTAGTCTATACAAAAGGGGAAGATGTTGAAGGAGAAAACCATAGGTTTTTTTATCCTTATCCCACTCTTAGGGGCTTAATTAAATTGGGAACACTCTCGACCTATCGAATAAAAGGAAAATACACAAAAAATAAGGTTGTATTAATATACTCCTGTTTTTGTCGTTAAAAAGCAAAATACTTTGGTTAAGTCGCCTTAAAAAGAAAAAAAATAGGAACTTAATGTTATGTCTTATACATCTTTTTCGTTGAACGTATTATAATAACTGAGTAGGTTATTATATGCCTTAATGATGTTACAGTTAAAAGATTACTTATTTTATCGTATAAATATTATTAAACATTAAGCTAGGGACCACTTGTGATTCAGGAACGTTAGGCGTGGGTAAAACCGGTGAAGCGGAGCAGCTAGTGTGTTTAAAATATTGATTTTTTACAAAAGCATTAAGAAAGGTCTTATTTCTATTACAATTCCAACAAAATTCCTTTTCTAAGGCTCCCAGGATCTTAGAAATAAATGTCAAAGTCGGACATAACTGGAATTTTAGTTGTTAAGAAACATAGTCAAAGGTCCTGTAGCTTTTCAAAGATTTAAACTGCGATAAAAGCCCTACCACCAGAAATTGTCTACTTTAAATTATAATTAATTAGGGCTTTATGTTCGTCTGGGTAGGTACCACCTATTCCTCAGATATTCTACCGCTAAACGGCAGTATTTGGTATTGTTGTGTTCCGGTTTGAAGGGTGAGTGAGCCAGTGTAATTACAGGCACAAGGGACCTAACATCTTAGTTCCCATGGTTGGTGGTTCATTGGCGATGTAAGCGATGGTTAACATTTCTTACAATGCCAATGTCTATGGGCGTTGGTGACCACTTACATACTGGTGGCCCATTTGTTCGCTTACAAAAAGCATGTTAAGCATGTTATGTCTTTGTTTGTTACTAACATCTCTTGATTCATAACACGTTCGTAAAATGCTATCGTAGTTAAGAAGATTGCTTAGAAGTTAAACTTATCAAGAAGATCAAGAACTAAGAATTATTATATACTATTTTATATGTATAAAAGAAAGAAATCTTTGATTATCTGAATATGTATTTATATGAATTCCATGGTATAATATTGTTAAATAATATTTCATTAAATATTTCACATACAACTAATAAATTACATGTTTAAGTATTCGGTATACTTTGGTTGACTAATGCAAACACGCTTTAACAAACAAGTAACGTAGATTTGTTTACGTTCAAACCAGAAGTTCTAGATGTTCTGTGAGAAAGTTCTACTAGTTTAATTTTCATATTTGTTCAAACATATAAACGAATATAGGTACGTACAACTAATACGGAAATATCGAGGCTGATGTTTACTTTAATGAAAATTAATGATATTATTTTACACTTAGACGGCACGGCAAGAAAAAAAAAACTTTGAAAAATAATTATAAGGCTTCTACAAACAGTGTTTTATCGTCATTTTAAATAATAAATTTAAGCTGCCATCGTTTCTGAATTTAGAATATAACTTAAAGAACCGGTAAGCATCTCTTTTGTCAATAATGATGGTTAATAACGAATTGTAACTTTTTTTTGTAGAATAGGACGGCGGACGAGCATATGGGCCACCTGATGGTAAGTGGTCACCAAACGCCCTTAGACATTGGCACTGTAAGAAATGTTAACCGTTTCTTACGTCGCCAATGCGCCACCAACCTTGGGACCTAAGATTTTATGTCCCTCGTACCTGTAATTACACTGGCTTATTTACCCTTCAAATCGGAATACAACAATACCAATTTCCAAACCCCACGCATTTTTACATATATATATATATATATATATATATATATATATATATATATATATATATATATATATATATATATAAGCTGACCCGGCAAACGTTGTTTTGCCATATAAATGATACCTACTGAATATTTTTTATAAAAATTAACGAATGTATTAACAATTCATTTATTAATTGGCAATAGTAAATGTATTTTCGGGATTTTATTATAGAAGCGAAAACCTAGCCCAAGGAAAATAGAATTAACTTTACGAAGACGGAAACTTAGTGTTACAAGTTTTTCTTTGTTCTTTTCATATTTGTTCAGTGTTTGTCACTGGTTTTGTAAAAACAATATTCTTGTGGATATAATACATAATATTGTTATAAAGACACTATATACATATAAAAGTACTATACATAATTCCAAATTATGTAGTATATATGTATCCCAAGGAAAATATATTGCGAATAAACGTTTTAAGCTATCAGATCATAAGTAGCCCGAAATAAAACATTATCTGTAACATTTTTTTCAAGTGTGTATAACAAATTTATAAATTGTTACAAACAACATTTTGATAAAAATGACAAACTGTTTTTTTGAACAACTTTCAGGCTTAATATACTCGCAATAAAATATCTATAAATACTGCTCCTAATAGAAGTCCTTACTTTTTATAACTTCTTTGAATCGTATTCGAAAAAATGGCGGATATAACCTTGTACATAAATAAAATACGCCACATAAAGCAAATATTAAATTGCAAATATATAAAATATTTTCTACGGAATAAAATATTTAAAAGGAATTGAGAAAGAGATAGAAAATATAACAAGTAGTAATAAAATTCTCGGCTACGCCCGACCCGCAGACATTTTACTAAAGCGCCAAGAATCGTAAATATACTCAATTTAAAATAAAATCGCAGAACAGCGCCAAACCTAAAACAGTCTTGTTTTTTTTAAGCAGTTTAATATTATTTCTTTGTATTATTTATTTCTTTAAAAAGATAAGCTACTGAAATTTTAAATAACTTCAATCCTTTATCCAATATCATTATACTAACTTATAGACTTCAAAAAATATAACGGTAATAATTACAGACCTTCAGACCTCAGAAGAATCGTCAAACGAAATTTAGCGAGTACTTGCCGTTTTACTATTTATTTGCAATGAATATAATATGTCGGCGATCATGTCATTCCCGAGGTGCGTTGTCTGTTGATATGTCATTTGTTTTTTAATATCATAGAACACACAAAAGTTCCTTAACAAATATTTTTTAAACTTATATTAAAAAAAAAAGATCATCCTTCGGATGTTGTTGTCAAAGCGTATACATTGTTTCGGACTACTAATACCAAGGCGATCAAAAGTAACGGTCATAAGTGGATTGTTCGGGATGATAATGGGTATAAGTTTTTACCGTTATATACTACAGTTCCTTATGTAAGAGCAAGAGTTTGAGAGACACATAACATACATAATTAAATAAGTTTAGGAAAAAGTATATATTACAACCTGAGAATTTATATTTTTTATTTCATATTGAATATTGTTTATTATGAATGAATTTTAGGGGTTCTTACAAGAACTAAACAACGACAGTCAGATGGCGTCACTTAAGTCTGTCTGTCTATCTCAGTCTATTTTCTCCAAGTGTAGAGTTCGGCAAGTCAACCACGACAAAACGACTAATTTATTAGCGTAAATAAATTAGACGTTTTGCCGCAGTTGACCTCTCCTGATTTTGGAAATTTATTTTCGGGTGCAAATAAGTAAATTGACTATATTTTTTTTCCTTTATATTTTCTACCTTGATGTTGATCTTCTCCACGCGAGATAGACTCGCACTTGATCGGTATTTCTAATTAAAATTTGTGTATTTTTTAAATACAATAGTGTACTTTTTATTATTATTTCTTTTAGTTAACTGTTTTTTTATTACCATTTATTTACGAAAAAAGGAATTAAAAAAGGAAGGAGGAAGGAAATAATAAGCGTATGTCAAAAAATATTAAGAATAGTAATTTTATAACCAATGACTCGTAATGAAAAAAATAACCTGAAACTACGCTATTATGTAAAAGAAAAGAAATATCTTCAAGCTTATTTTATAACAAAGAAATCGTAGTTTGTCGTGAAGTATTAGCTCATTTTATCCGGCGTTAAGCCTCGAGGCCGAGAAAACGAAGTAAACGAAAAGACTTTCTTAAAGCGAGTTCTTATTTATATGTTAGTTTAATACTTATATGTACGTATTTTAAAGAATCATAGTTTTATTTATTTATAGCAAGATGTTGTCGTGGTAATGATTTACTTCATAGTAAATACAGTGATCTGTGCTAATAAAAGTTCGTATTGCCAGTATTGTTAGATGTATCTGTGATTGATTCACTTACCCTTCCAACCGGATCACAGCGGTATAAATTGTTAAGAAAATTAGTATTATACTATTGAATACAATAATGACAAAAGAGTTGTCAAAATTATCTCATAATTCTGACTACCTCGTTTCAATGCCTCGATTATATTGAAGACCCAAGCCTCTAATAGAATATTAAAAATAAAAAGGGTTATTCTATAAATAAATTTTCAGAAACAGCCCGGAGTTTGGAAATAGACTGTGCTTAAACTTCCTGAGTTTTGGAAAGTACGTTAAGTCGTTGGTCCGGCACCTAAACTCTCACCGGTCTTGTTAGCTTACTTAATCATTAGATTATAATCGTTAAAAAACAGAGCCCACCAGTGTTTCTATTCATGTTTGTACAATATATCTTATTGGTCAATTAATATAGCCGAGATGGCCCAGTGGTAAGAACGCTTGAATCTTAACCGATGATCGTGGGTTCAAACCCGGGCAAGCAACTCTGAATTTTCATGTGCTTAATTTGTGATTGTAATTCATCTCATGCTTTACGGTGAAGGAAAACATCGTGAGGAAACCTGCATGTGTCTAATTTCACTAAAATTCTGTCACATGTATATTCCACCAACCCGCATTGGAGCAGCGTGGTGGAATAAGCTCCAAACCTTCTCCTCAAAAAGGGAGAGTAGGCTTTAGCCCAGCAGTGGGTCATTCACATGCTGTTACGGATTACGGTCAATTAATTATTGTTCAGTCTCTGGGACCGAAATAAAGCACGAAGACATAATCGTAATTCAACTTTTTATTCAAGCGTCTAGAAATTAAAACTTTCTAATAAATTAATGAAAATCCAAAAGTCGTTTGAAAGACTTCTCGTTATGAAACCTACATAACTAACATCATTAATCCATTCTGAATTCAAGTCTCATTACGTCAATTGTGTCTATGACTTTCTAAAGTAATTATACGTTAATTCTGATATTTTTAGGTTTCTCGTAAATTAGCTTTAGATTGTAACAAAGAAAAATTATCATGAAAAAAATATATAGTTTTAATATCTTGAAGTTTTATATTAAGGTATATTACTTACTTTCCATTACGAAGTTATGCTAAGGGGTTCTGTTTTGTGAGTAGTTGTTGTTGTTGGTTAACATTGATCCACCATTTTGTACCAACGCAGCAACCAATGACACGGGATAGATATATAAACTATGTAAGCAATTTTCAATCCAGTCTAGCATCCAGTATCAAGCTGAATTGGAATAGAGCAGCCGCTATTTTATCAATTCAGTAATTGTTTTCCGGGCCCCGCATACTCCCGTGCCAGTGTCGTTGGATCCGTACATATGTGTAGGTCCACTCGATACAGTGTAGGTAATTGTATGGTAACCATGTTCATATAAAATGTTCTAATTTTATGGTTTTATTTAATTTAAAATTTTATATTTAAAGTATGATCCAGAGGGAGGAGTGCTATAATATGGAAATTTTCAAATGTCGATTATACTGTTTTCTTCAAGTCCGGTAGGTTACTCCAATCCGGTAGGTAGTCAGCAACTAATCTTTTATTGCAGAGGACTACTTACTAATAGGAAGACCTTCTGCTCGTTTGTGCTCTTTTAAAATAAAATAAAACGATATTATTATTAGTTGATTTCACTTATCAAACCGTGAGACACTCATAACGTGTAGTCCCTTAACAATATAAATATAATACTGGGTATATTTTTGGTTAAGCCCTTTTTTTTTTTTTTTTTAACGCAGTGGAAACCTTCAGAAAGTTACCCAGCTCTCATTGGGGGAACTGGGTTATGTGGGATTCTTACCCACTAAAACCACTGCGATGGCCGTCCTCGGCACGGATCGGAGAGGCTACGGGATCGTGTTGATGATTATCGACGACGATATTCACCCCGAGCTCGGCGAGCTCTTTGGTTCTCTCAAAATTCTCCCCCGACGCCAACACCAACGTGTCGTCTGCATAGCAAACGATGTTGACACCTTCAGGGAGAGGGACACGGAGGACTGCGTCGTAAGCGAGATTCCACAACAGAGGCCCCAAAACTGACCCCTGTGGAACCCCTGTGGAATCCCACAGCAAACCTCTCTCCGGGTCCTCGTACCGTCTTGCTCAGTATACGAAACGTATCTGTCGCGCAAGTAGCCACTGACGATCGCTTGCAGGTAGGAAGGCACACGATGGTGTAAAAGTGCCTCCCTGATGGCGTCCCAGGGCAACGTGTTGAATGCGTTGACGATATCGAGACTTATCGCCAACGCCACGCCACCCCGGGCCACCGCTTGCTCCGACAGAGAACGGACGCGCAAGATCGTGTCGACAGTCGAACGACCCTGTCGGAAGCCGAACTGGCACTCAGCCAGATCGGGGCCGACACACGACAGATGCCTACACAGACGAGAAGCGACAATCCGCTCAAAGAGCTTGCCAGCCTCGTCCAGCAGACATATGGGACGATATGCAGAGAGAGATTCTGCAGCTCTGCCATCCTTCTTCAAGAGAACCAACTTCGCCTCCTTCCAGACTTTGGGGAATGTGCCAGTACGGAGGCAGCTGTCGAACAGCCGCCTCAGCCTATTCCCCAACGAAGCCGAAGCTAACACCAGCACCCGCCCCGGAATCCCGTCGGGACCAGGCGCGGTATTACGAGCCCGCATGCGATCGACCGCAAGGCTCATCTCCTGTTCGGTCACCCCCAGCTTGCTGGACCAGACCGGTATTGGAAGGGGGACCCTGGGACTTGACCGGATTACCGGGAAAAGGACTTCCATCACCCTTCTCAGTAAATCCGGATCTAAGGTCTCCGTCAGTGGATGCCCCACGGGCGCAATTTGCCCAACACCATACGGTATGGACGCCCGAACGGATCTCTGTCGAGTCCCTCCAGGAGTTCGTTCCAGGAACGAGCGCTGGCGTTTGAGATCTCGACTCGGAGTGCCAACTTGGCTATCCGGAACGCCTCGTATGCTTCAGCTTTCTGGACTAGAGTTGTTCGCCTTCTTCTTCGGGTACGGGTGTACTCACGGCGCGCGCGCAGACAGGACTCGCGCAGTTGAGCGATCTGTGCTGACCACCAGTACACCGCCCGACGCTCAGGGCGGCCCGCTCGGGGCATAGAGACGTCGCAGATTGACGTCATCGTATCCCGGAAACGAACTGACTCCACCTCTGGATCGGACAAGACCTCTTCGACATTTTCTGGCCAGGCCGCAACGATGGCAGCGGCTTCGAGAAAGTCTCGGTTAAGCTGCTTAAGGGACCATCGACGCAGCAGGTTGCCTCCTCGATGATGAGTGGGGTGTTTAGGACGGCGGAGAGCTACATCGAATATGATGTAGCGATGGTCGGATAGTGTGACCACCTCTTCTGCGACGCGCCATCCTGACACCATGCGAATGGCAGCGGGCGTCACCCATGTGAGATCGATGACCGACTCACCCTGCCATCGCACGCATGTGCTCTCCGAACCTCGGTTCAGTAACCGGAGGTCCAGAACAGCCGCCCACTCAAGTAATGCCTCTCCTTTTGGATCGTCTCTGGGGTTACCCCAAGCCCTGGAGTGAGCGTTGAAGTCCCCTAAGACGATCAAGGGACGGGGTAAGCATCTGTTTATGCAGCTTGCTAGCCCGTCTAGGTACACCTCGTAGTCGGCGAGGGACCTATTGGGAGAGACGTAGCACCCTACGATGGCCAAAGGGTCCCACCGAACAGCTACAAATCCCTGCCCCCTTTCAAGCAGGGAACAAGGTGGGACCCCTTCACCGCCCGCCCAATACACGGCGACGGTTCCAGTGACGTCCCCAAACCAGCGAGGGTGGACGGGGACATTATAGGGCTCCGCCACGATCGCAAGACCTGGACCGCTCCGCAACGGTCTGCATCAGCAATTGCTGAGCGTTGCGGCAGTGGTTAAGGTTCGCCTGAATCACCCCTACACCCGCGAATTGGAAACGTCCATTGCCTCCTGCGGGCTAGGGCCTGGTGCTGAGGCGAGAGCCTCAGCGGTCGTCTGGGTTAAGACAGGAGAAGCTTTGTTCTTCCTCCTTCCTTTCGTTGGGCAACACCCTTTGGTGCCAAGACGGTGAGCCGATGGACGACCCATATCCGCGCACAAAGGGCACTTCATCGACCGAGAGGTGCAATCCTTCGCCCTGTGGCCAATCTCTCCACAAGTGAAGCACCTATCACTTCGGTCGACGGTGCTTGAGCACCTCAGTCCTACGTGACCCTTCTCGAGGCACCTATAGCAACGTAAAGGTCTGCTCTCCAGTGCCTCGACTCTTGCGGAGCCCCATCCGATGTGGATCCGTCCCGCCGCCGTTACTTTGCGTACAGCGGCGAGAGGACATTGGACCCAGACGACGCCTAGGGACATGGGCGTTCGGCGGATCTCACCCACCTTTACGTTCTCCGCCGAACATCCACCTACTTCCGCGACAGCCGACGCGACTTCAGTCGGCGTCGTGGCATCGTCTAAGTCCAAGACCTTAAGCTCGCCCGTTTTAATCGGGCGAGCTATCCTCACATTAAAGTCCGTGAGGACTTCACGCATCTGTGTAGCGAGGCGGTCGGCCTTCTCATGACAGTCGGGGCCGCTGATATTAAGCAGCATCCCGCCTGTCAGGGCCCTTTTAAGGCCAACCGTCTCGATGCCGAGGTCAGACAGCTTAATTCTGTTTTTGGCAGCTGCCATGACCTCAGCATATGCTGTCTGCCCACCTTGTTGAATAGTCACCGAAACCGCTGCGGTCTTCGGGACTGTCTGCCGTCTCTTTTTACGCCGCTTCTTCGCCTCCTTTTGAGGTTGACGAGGAACGGCTTTTGGCTGCGACTTGGGCGTTGTATTCTTCTTTGTCACCGACGCCCAAGTCTCATGTGGCGTCGCAGAAGTTTTTGCCTGCGGTACCATGCTAACCACCGCAGGCAAATCTATAACAGGTGGGTGAGCGGGTGTCTTGTTCCCACCTTTCCTTTTCTTCTTTTTATTTTTCTTCCTTTTATTCAGTGGCACTTGCGCTACCTCCACTGCCACTGCCTCTAATGCTGGCTTCCTCCCCAACGGAGGTCTTATGACCCGGTCGGGAAAGATTTTGGCCTCGAAGGCGGCCAGCTTAGCCTCTATTATGGCCTCAAGCCGCTCGGAAAGCCCGGCGTCACTGTGTCGAGACACAGACGAGGCAACAGGACTGGTGTGGATGGGTGAAGCTTTAGAGCCAACTGCCGCTACGCCACGCTTTGCAGCAGAAGCCTGTTTTCTCGAAGCAGCAGTTGTCTCATCTGGCTTATGTGTCACGCGTGTTGGCACAGGAGGGCTCTCCCTGGATCGGGTTAATACCAACTCCTGCGTTAGTGCCTCGACACGTTCGCTGAGGTTGGCGTTTTTGGCGCGAAGTTCAGTGATTTCACGCTCCAACCTCAGAAAATCGTTATTAACGACCCATCGTCGTGTCAGTTCCGCCACTGCAGCAGTCACTCTGCGTGTGGCCACACGTAGACTGCGGACAAGGCTCCCTTTGATATTGCGAGAGCGGTCCGCAACCTTTTCAATCGCCAGGAGGTCGTTGGCAATGCAGGCACTTAGTTCGTCCGATTGACGTGCCTGCATTTCGACTACAAGCTCGTCGGGTCCAGGGAGCCCTCTTTGCCCTCCTGACAGCTGGCGCCACAGAGGGATCGAAGAGCTCGTCCTCGGTATCCACGTCAGAAGCTGGGTCGTTGGCTTCCAACATCCTTACTGATAGGTGACTCAGACAACTCTGGTCCGAATCCTCACCCATTTTGTCTTCTTCGGCCGTACTAGGATCCAGTGCACCCGGGCGTATAAAACGCCCAATCTGATCCCGTTGTAGACTCGCTGGTGGTTTTGCCATGTCGGCATGCGACCTGCCTCTCCCCGCCCGAGCCTTCGGCACCTTTGGAGGTGGCAGTGCGTCGCTTGAAGCCGACTCTGGCCCAGGTGGTTCCCTTCTTTTTTTACTCATTTTGGTTAAGCCCTACCTCAACAATGCAAAGTACAATTTTAAATAAGTGCGGAGTAATTACTTTAATCTATATCAAAAAGATGAATTTTTATATACTGATGAATCGAATCTGTATCAAATGTCTTGAAAAAACGAAAGATTAGTGTATTTTATAATATAAATATTATATAAAAAATATATAACAGCTTATAAAAAAATACAACGCTGTCCGGAGAAAAAAAAACCTTGAAATTGCTCAGAAACTATTAGAAAGTAGTTATACTGAATATCATGAGAAATAATTTTTAAAAACACACTTATTAAAACTATGATATAGAAACTGTATACGAATAAATAATTAAATACCGGGAATTGAGGGTATAGCGTGTTATTTTGTAGTTTCTGAGAAACGTCAGCTAAATAAAAATAAATCTTATGGAGGATTTCACACTAAGTCATGAAAATTAATTTGTTTTATTAAAAGTTCTTTATAACTAGAAATGTGATAAGAAAATACTTACTTGGAAATATTTGAAAATGCACTTCATGATTCATAGTGTTTTTAATACTGTCTGCTTTTTTAATAATAAAAATGTAATAATTGTGCAGAGCCATGTATAATTTGTGATTTTTTTCTGTAAGTCGGTCCGACCTTATTTAACTCAAAATATATAATTATTTTATATAATGGCGTAGCGTGGCATAGAAGGCGTCGGTTGTTCATGGAAACTTTAAAAAGTACTTCTGATCGAATTAAGGTCGGTTTCAATTCGGTCACGCGTTGCGCAAACATAAATGTACTCCTTCATTTTATAGTCCGACGCAACGATAATCTGCACTCGGCTTACGTGCTTTCCCAGGCACGTGAGTCTAACGCTGGTCGACCGGCGTATGTTACACTCACAACGGGGCTTGATTACTTGACAGAAAAAAAAACAATTACTTTTATTGGCCCGATCCGGAATTGAAACCCGGAATGGATGAGACAGGTTGAAGTATTACTTGACTGTAAGAATTATGCATGTTTTAAGTAAATATGCTACTGAATTGAAGGTATGGATTGTAATTAAACTCGGTTCGGTGGAAATACAACTCTTAAGCATCTTAAATCATTATTGAATACTTCATTTTATCGGGAAATAAGTAGTTCATTAGTTAAAATATTTTCCTTGGCTGATATTACTATTTTTAGTACTACTTTACCGTATTTAGTAAGCATTGTTTTAAATAGCCAGATTAAAATTGTTTTTTTAGATTTCATAGAAACATCCTTTCAAATGCCGAGGGATATAATAATAATATAGCAAGAATTGAGAGAATTTATAAGTATAGAAAGAAGGATATATATATAGGATATATAAAGTAAATACAGACAGCCTAGATACTCAAAGAGATCTTAGAATCCTATATTGTATCGTTTTGAGGCGATAATATAAATCACGTGAATCATTCATCATAATTGATATATTAACTCGGGCGTAAACATAATTGTTCAGTTTTACCTATTAATGTTGTTTAGCGGTGATCTGTAAGACAATGTTGTGTCTTGTTCTTGTTCTTTCTAATGTCAAATCAATAGTGACAGGAAGTGAGAAATCATTGTTTAACTAAAAAGTCGTTAAACAACGTTTAGAAGTAAGACCGATTATTTATTTTCGTTTATTTTAAATAATGAAATACGGTGTTGTTCTATTTCTGGCTAATTTCGGCTATAGTAATGGCGACAAACCAACACCGCACATGTCTTACAATGCAAATGACATATGATGATGTCCTCCTGAACTATTTTGGCCATGGCGGCCAATCTCAAGGGACACTAGCCAACTGTGCGGAATATGTTGTGGTACACAAGTGCGCGAACCCAGGTGCCCTCTCTATTCTCCCATTCTTATAACCTGATGGGACGACATATCCAATAAGACCGGAAATAGTTCAGGCGCAGACCCAAAGGCTTTACATGCTTTCCGAGAGACGAGAGTGTTCACACTTCCAAATTCCAAACTTCAGGCTGCTACTGAGAAATTTTCCATAGAAAAAAAAACCAATAACTTTCAGTCGGTCCAACCCAGGTTGGACTGTAGTGGCCTATGGTTCTGGGTTCTGCAGCCGTACTTCTACTAAAGCAACGAGGCATTCGGCATAAACAAGTCTGCAATAATAAGTGCAATATTCATTAGATTTGGAACAGTAAATCCGAATAAACCGCAGAGAGTTCCCGTAGTTCCAGGATCTAGGGATCCGATGTCTTTTAAAACATCTATTTTGAATTCGTTAACTGCTCCTATCAACATATCTGATTTCTAAAAAAAAATTACAATTACGATTTAATTCCGATAATATGGTACGAATAGTAGAATATATTTACATTATAAATATATACCTAATTATTGTTCGCAAAAGTAACAAACTATGCTGAACTGCCTTTAACATTCAATAAAAGTCAAAAGTTAACTAAAAACTTGTACTTAGCGTTGCCATAGTCCAATTTAAAAGTTAAACTCGGTTGGTTCTCCGACGAATCTTTAAAATTACCTGAAAATTTGTCGTGGAATACTTATTTACAAAGAAGTCAGCCAAAGCAAGGCAAATTCCATTTATATGAACACAGACTCCAAAAATACTTACGTTATATGAATATGACGTATTTTGTATTTTTAACAACTACTGAGTACCAATAGCGGGCTTAATTAAAAGTTATAGAAAATAATTTTAATTACATGTAAGACTTCAGACATCAACCCAAACATACTATATAAAAATATATTATAATAATTAACGAATTATAATTTCAGGCTTTTTGATATCTGTGTAATAATGTAACGAGATTGCATAATTTATTAATGTTTTTGTACATTACTTATTATTATTTTTTGCATCACCTTAATGGAAGATACACAATATTGCTCGCAATCATAATATTTTTCTTTACTGGATATTTTTTTCTTTTGTATCATCATAGTTAAAATATTTCATTGTTAATAAATAAAAAATGCTCTGCTCAAGACACTGATAGAGTTTTTATCTCAATAGAACTGCTGTTCACAAAAGAATCAATTACAGTTTATGAACGGCTCCTTGCTGATAAGGACATACGCTTTGTTGTGCAGAATATATTCCAATGCCTTGATTGTAAGGCGATCCTGTTTAATGAAAGATAGAAGTATTTTAAATATAAATTGCTCTACACGATATATCTGCCTCGTTTTTCTACTGGCTAGCTTATATTATGTAGGTCCCGAGGTCCTAGGTACAAATCTAGGATAGGGTACCATGTGTGGTGTGATATTTGTTAGACATTTGTGTGCATTTACATGTCTGTTTGTCCTGAGTCTGGGTGTAATTATCTATAAAAGTAAGTATTTACAAAAGAAAAGTAGTATATGTTGTATATAAGTTGTCTGGTTTCCATAGTTCAAGCTCTGCAATGTCCCAGGATATGGCCCAGGACTTTGGAATAAGTGAGTACTGTCAATAAAGAACTGACGTATAAGGTGACATTTATATCCCTGAATAAATTAAAGTTGAATAAAAATTTAACAGGAAATATATTACCGTACAGCTCCGTTCTATTGTCGGTCAGTATAAATCCATATATTCCGATAGAAAATGTCCATCAATCTAAATGGCAGAGTTTTTTTCCGCGCCAGTTAGTGACGTGTTCAGTCTGCGATTGATTTGCAAGTAATCGGATCAGTGCGAATGAAATTAAAATAGTGATTGATATACTCTATTTTTGAAACAGTGATTGCAATTAGAGGTTCTTTGTGTATGTATATGTTTAAATTTTGTAACAAATTCCAAATAAAAAATTGGAAATTAAAGTTCTTTGGGCGTGAAATGAGTAAAATTTCAAATTCGAACTTTTCTATATAGAAATATATGATTTTCTTTATTTTTTTGCATATTTCTAATTTTTTGTCACTGTCGATTATTTCTGTTATTTGTTTGACGTAACTGTTTTTTTTTCTTCATAATTTTTTTTTACAAATTGACTCATATTGTAAGAACTTGATCTTACTTCAGAAATAAAACGATTAACGAATAAGATTTTGATGAAATGAATGAATGATTCCTTATATTATTTGCAATCACAAAATATTAATACACAAATTATTTACCACCAATGCTCGTAGGAAGAATTCAAAGACGATTTCCCGCCATCAAGCGTATCTCTCAATGTTCTTGTTGCTTGATAAAAAATATCGATTATTATTGTTTAACATAAAAAAGGACAGATACTCTTTAAAAATACTTAATAATAATTCGTACTACATCTAATATTACAATCTGATTAAGTCTTACAATATGAGGCGTCTTTTAATATATATTTTTCATACGCTCGCTAGGTCATTGCTGAATTTCGTATAGTAACGGAACTATAATATCCGGTATATTATAATTTCATTTAATAAGAATAATAGTAAAATCGTTGTCATGTCGCCATCATCCAATTTTTTTTTAAACAATAAATTGACTTTTTATCAAAGGTTTGATTGGAATAAGTATAATACGGAATAATAAGGAACAGGCGAATTGATGTACCTGCTTCGTTTTTTAATTGGCGAAAATTTTTATAAGCAATTTATTCTCATTACACTTTAGCCGAACCGAGATGGCCCAGTGGTAAGAACGCGTGATTCTTAACTGATGATTGTGGGTTCAAACTCTGGCAAGCACCACTGAATTTTCATGTGCTTAATTTGTGATTATATTTCATCTCGTGCTTTACGGTGAAGGAAAACATCGTGAGGATATTCCTGCATGTGTCTAATTTCACTGAAATTCTGCCACATGTGTATTCCATCAACCCGCATTGGATCAGCGTGGTGGAATAGGCTCCAAACATTCTTCTCAAAAAGAGGAGAGGAGGCTTTAAGCCCAGCAGTGGGACATTCACAGCCTGTTACGGTTACAGTCAGGTCATTCAAAGTAACAACATTTACAAAAGATCATTTTTAATATAAACATGACTCATACATTACGATCTATGGTTTAATCCAAGCACGTCCTGAATGCAATCCATTTTTATGAAGCTGACCCTACAGAGCGGGTTTACATGCAAGGAATATATGAGTGTTTATTCGGCTAGCATTCACTTGGTTTGAATAGCGAATGCCATTCCACCAAACATATTTTATTTTCACCATTAAAAAGTCGAATGCATCACTTTCCTGATTACCTTTACCATACAATTAAAGCCGACAAAATACTTTTTTCATCGAATTGAAAAGTTTTTACGAATGAGAAATAGTTATTAGGATTTTTCTACGTAAAGAAATGAGTATACCATTATGACCTTGATATTCATATTTGATTGTGAAGCAAGATTATTTGTCACAGCTTGCCTATAATTTAATTTTCATACCTATTTCTGCTCCTCCACCTATCTATTATTAAAAAAAAACAAAGCTCATGCAAACCAGAACGCCTCAACGTACACTGAATTAATGCAGATCTAGGGCGATACATGGCGAAGTTTGAAGTGTTCTCTAAACTACATTGGAAAATAAATCCTCCGTTTTTATTTATTTATTTTGAACAATTTATACATATCATTAACAATATATACGATAGTAACTACAATAGTGTTATACAGCGTCGAAGCCACAAAATCGACAGCATACATATTTATTATTTGTTCAATGCAAACATAAAATAGAATGAAATTTCATTTAACAAAATATAATATATATATTTCCGGTGGAGTCTCATCGGTACCGCTCATTCTCATTATGATTCCTTGTAAGACATTTAATTAGATGCATCTCTAAGTTGCCTCCAAATGGCAGGAGCGAAATAAAACAACAAAAATCGCGATCTACTTCGCGCTTTCTTGTGTTTAAAAGAAAGATCGTCCTCTACAGAACCTGTCTTTGGAAACTGCAACATTGAGATTAGGAGAAAATAATTGTTTTGCAATCTATTCTATGTTGATTAATGTTATTATAATTATTTAAGTTAATGTTATTATTATTTTTATTATAAAAAAATGTTTTCTGACGTAATACTAGTATGTTATGTCACCCGATTAGTGTACGGCATCATTGTTCTATTGACTAATATTTATGGTTGAAGACCCCAATGATACGGTGAATTTAGAATTGGGAAAAAAGTTATTGGGCTTTCCTATCCAGCAACTCTAAGTAGCAGACTAGAGTTTTTAGTGCCTAGGAAGGCACGTAAAGGTTTGTCTTGATCTTTTTTCGGTTATATACGATTGTCGTCACATCATACGATGATAATGAGAGAATCATGTACTTTGTGCACTATTATATGAGGTCATATAATAGAAAATCAAAGCTCCCGCTCAATTGTGCACCGAGATATACGAGTATGCTTAATGTTATTAAATTAATTTAATTTTAGAAAAAGGTATGCAAAACATTGTCTTTAAAACAAATGTTAATTTCATATTTAAATAGGGATTATATTATTATTTATAGCAGACACGAATTATTTCACATACGAGCTAGATAAAACTCGAGTGTCTCCGTCATTAGCCGTAACACAGCGCGTGTGTGGAGTTACAAACTGCATCATACAGATTATCTGGAACCATTTACAATAACAAACTTTATTGTGATAGTTTTAGAGCTTAAAATAATATAGTCAAACTATGTTGTACATATGATATGTTGTCCTAAATCAAAACCAATGGTTTCAAATATTAATTTTAATGAATTCCTATTTTAGTTTACGAATTAGGTTTATAATTATGTATATCTGAGTTTTTGACAATTAATTAGTTTTCATAAAACTGTACTAACAAATAAAAAAGTAATATAATTAAGAATGATTAATACGAACATTTCATGAGCGAAACGCCGTAATTTATATTTACAATGCTGGTCATGAAGATTGGTTAGTAAAACTTGCAAAGAGTTTCTCGAAAGTTCATCAGCATCGAAAGTTTTGTTACTATAAAAGTAGTTGGATTCGTTTTGTTGCAATAAATATTGAATATTTGTATGAAATATACTTTCATAGTATAACGATGATATGTAGTATTATATTATCTGATTTGCGGTGATATTGTGACATTTCATTAGCAAATTCACTCTTCAAATTGAAACGCAGTAATATAACCACGTGTACTACTCGTTGCTGGTATAATATCTAATTAGTGTTTTGATTTTTTTAATTACATAATGTTGTTATTCTATTATCAAAATAAAATTACAAATTAATTATTATTGAGCTGCGAGAATATCACATAAGTACATTTAATTTATTCTTTTATATACTTAAATATATACCATAACAAACTATGATTTTCTCTATTTGCTGGCAATTTGGCATCAGATAGTCACCTCTTTTTACACCTATACATCTTACTATATTATGTAAAAAAAAACGATTTTGAATAAGAACGATCCATCCACAGCCGCTCACAATATGACATGTTACGAAGGAGGCTATGGAAGGATTTAATATAATGAATATTCCGTTCAAATTGTAATTCTATTTATAGATTGACAAAATGGTTATTATAACTCAATCCCGGTTATTTAGAGTATAATACGGTCTCTCGAACACGTTACCATATAATAATATTAAATTTAGCACATTCAAACATGGAATGGATGTGTTAGCTATTACTCTGTATTTTAATTTGCTATAGAAAAAGAAGGAAAATAATCATCTCTTCTGAGATAATTTTTTTTTTCAACGTATTGTTCATATAAATTCGATTTCAATAATTGAAATGAAACCAGAGTTACAAAAGCGAAATAGTTTATAAATCGAATAATAACATCAAATATAATATTGTTATAAAATTTATAAACCGACACATTCTACAAAGTACAATTTAAAGCGAAACTAAATTCGCGTTTAGAAACACGTTAAAATGATTGAAAAAAAAAACATTTAATTGAGCGTACGTTATCCGCTCCGAGTTATTATAGCATATTTTATTAGTAATAACGTAATACTTGAGTAAAATATGAAATATAAAATATATATAATCTATCTATTTTTATCTATTTCAATATAAAATCAAGATTTAAAACCATTAATATTTTTTTTTTAAAAATATTCTAAAAAGTAATTAAATATTGGTGGAAACCGTATGAAAATCGGTTCGGTGGTTTTTGAGTTTATCGCGTTCAGAGAGACAAACAGACGAGGGGTACTGTTTTATAGTAAGTGCTTCGCTTCACTTCGTAAACATTTTATCGACATTATAAAAGTTGTTGTATGCAGCAAGTTTTTAGCTTATTTTCTCTGGAATTTTAACGAAAGAATGTGTGATAATTACCTAAGTTTTAAAAGCGCCATTCTTTTACCGAGAAAAATGTCCTTTTTCCAACATAAATCAAGCTCGCTTTCTTGTTTTTTTTTTTTTGTTTTTTGTTCGTGAAGTAAAAATACAGATTTTTATCAGAATACCGGTTTTAATAATAGTTTTAATACTATGTACTTTTTTATAAAAATTATAAGATGTAAATAATAAGTGTCCATATCGTTAAATGCATAAAAGTTGAATCTGTAATATTCCCGAACAAACTGTTTTTGCTATTGGGTATGACATTGTTTGAGCTAAGATAGTTAATTTTCATATTAAGAATATTTGTGTTTATACAGGTAGCACATCTTCAGTTCGAGTTTTATAGAAAACATTGTGAGAAAAATATCATGTCGGGTAATAATCACACATGTGTATCCCTCAACTGGCATTGGAGCTGCGTATAGGAGAGAAGGCCAGCATTGGGAAATATTACAGACTGATACTTTGGCCAAACGAAATATATCAAGCAGAAACAAAAAAGTATGTATAGTAATATACTATATATAATATAGTGTATATATAGTAATATATACGCATTATATAACACTTTGATTCTGACAATGCTAAATGAATATACAGTAAATAAAAGTCATTTTCGTATTATTTGTGTTCTATGGCTTCACCCATCGCATTTGTTCAATGAAGTGTTAACTGGATAACTCAAATTCTTCGTTTGTAAGAAAATGCTGGAACGTTAGATGAAAAATTCACAAGATTATTGTTGGAACGATAATGAAGAATTTCCTTATAATAGTGTGTTCAGAGATAGTACAGTAGAGGTAATATAAATATGTTTTGAGTTTTTAATAGTTCATCATTTAAATTTAAATTATGAGTTAAATATAATTACTGTACAAATTAGTATCGAAAGAAAATTGTGCTTGTAAAATTCTTCATACTATTAAATCACAATTCAAGAAAAATAAATCATCTGTTTTGCCATAAGTGGAGGTAAAAAAGGGTGAACGATTTATTACTTCAAGGTCAAACTGCAAAATACAAATTATAAATGTATATTACATTTAATTTATGAATTTTAGGAAAGCAATTAAAAGAAAGGAAACGAATTAGTTGTTTAATGTTTATTTCAATCACTTGATAAAATACTAGAGTACATATTTATTGTATTGAATTGAATAGGCCTTGTATGGATTTCAACACACAGCGGTAATATTTCCGCTCAATTCTTCGTATCCTTGCAAAAGATAATCTTACTTCAAAATGAGGCTTTCGCAATAACTTTCTTCGAATTTACATACAAAACATACATATTGTAATGAAATTTTGTTATTGTTGGTCATAAGTTACAGCATAAACATACTTTGTGTCATATGGAGAGTAATTTAATCTAACACAAAAGTATATGACACACATTATAATATATCTGATCAATTTCAGCTGCAAGTGTAAACGTTCTATAAAAACACACTCTCATATTCCTATAGGTAACCCAACAGGATCAGAGAATTAGCAGGCGAAAGAGTAACATTAAGTGTTTTCAACTTTGAATTGTCAACTTTCGAAGAATTTCTTAAAATAAAAACTCATTAAGAAACTCAGAAATCTACACTCTAGCAATTAGCCACGAACGGGGAAGATTTTATAAAACTATAATTCCAACTGGAACGTTATACTTTTTCTTTGAATAAAAATGTTTTTAAAAGTAATAATTACTAATAATCATTTTATAATTCAAGCTATTAAGCTCTGGAACGACCTTCCTATAAATATTCGGGAGACCAAATCTATAGATATTTTTAAAAAACTTGTAAAAGATCACTTTTTGTCTCAAATGCCTAATCACCAATCTTTTTTTTTTTATTCCTTTTTGTATTTATTTTTTTTTG
The DNA here is from genome assembly GCA_905147175.2 of Nymphalis urticae. Lineage (NCBI taxonomy): Eukaryota > Metazoa > Arthropoda > Insecta > Lepidoptera > Nymphalidae > Nymphalis > Nymphalis urticae. The sequence continues at coordinate 6,933,945 of LR989998.1, read as the reverse complement.
CTCGTTTTGTTTGAGGACTTATAGTATTTATTGTATATTGTGTGGATTTATATTATATACTTACAAGTATTTTGGCATGTATTGATAACATAATTCATTTATAGATATATTATAATGTGTATTTTATATTTATATTAACATTTATTTATTAGTTTGTTTTAGTTATAGATTTATGTTATTTTGCTTATTGCTGTAATACAGCAACACCTACCTCGTATCTCATGAGTTATTCCTTACACTGTTGGTTGCCTGAAAGAGATCGCTATTGCTATCATATATCGCATATCGCTAAGTCGTATTATTTTTACTGGTGGTAGAGCTTTGTGCAAGCTCGTCTGGGTTGGTACCACCCACTCATCAGATATTCTACCGCAAAACAGCATTACTTGGTATTGTTGTGTTCCGGTTTAAAGGATGAGTGAGCCAGTGTAATTACAGGCACAAGGGACATAAAATCTTAGTTCCCAAGGTTGGTGGCACATTGGCGATGTAAGCGATGGTTAACATTTCTTATAGTGCCAGTGTCTAAAGGCGTTTGGTGACCACTTACCATCAGGTGGCACATATGCTCGTTCGCCTTCCTGTTCTATAAAAAAAAAGTCGTATTCTACTTTTATTTAGGCTGTATCTATGTTTTGTATATTTTTTATCTTTGTGGTGTACAATAAAGTATAAAGTAAAGTAATGTATAGTTGTGAATCAAAAAGTTTTTATTCATCGTTTTACTATAAATAATATTTCACTAACAAAAATTGTATGTTAACAACGTCCAAGATCGTTCTCATGTGACATTTTAGATGTATGGGACGATTATTCCACTAGTTTTTTAAAACCTCATCTGTGGTAAATTGCAGCATTTTCAAATGCTATTAGCAGCAGTCTGCTGTATTAATGCAGGCACTCAAAGAGCTACGTACTTATAGCGTCTTCTTAGTAGAGCTTTGTTTTCTTGTGCTCTTAGTTGTGTATTTCTTATTCCTTACTTATTTATATATTTATAATTTTGTATACTAATGGTCATAATATGTAGATCTTAACCAAAGATCGCAGGTTCAATTCCGGACAATAATAAATGAATTTTAATATTGTATTCTTATAATCTGCCTCGTAAGTCTAGTGGCTATATCTATAAGGTTGCTTATCCATAGATCCTGTGTTAAGACCTCTAGTAGGGCGATTAAAAATTTATCGGGATCTCCTGTCGAAAAATATTCACTATATCCAGCGTTGTTGGCTAGTCTCTCTTGAGAGTGTTGAGAGTGGCCGCTGCGGCCAAATCAGACATCATCATCATAATTCTTTAATCTGCAAGTAAGAAATTGAAGAATTATCTTGAGAAATATTGCATGTCGGATATAATTCTTCAGTTACGAGTTAAAATTATAATACCTCTATATATATATAGAGTGACTTGAATTATTTGTGAATAAAAAGCTGTTTATTATGTTCTTCCTTCAAGTTTTAGCTCTCAATGTTATCGTATACAAGAATATAAATAGTAACTTTACCAGACTACGTTATAACGTCTTTTATTTTTTCTACTGCAAGTTGTAATAGTTTTTCGAGGATGTAGTCATCTTTAATTGTTATTTAAGACCCTTTCAACTACAAATATATAATATACTCTGAGAACAATTGGTATAGATCGAATATAATAATATATATATATATATAGAATGTATAGAAAACGTTTATTTTACACAGGGTTCTATGTTTACTTGTGAAGAAAATAAAGTATCTCATTAAAATAAGTAAACCATTCAAGATTACTACTGAATAAAGAAATCAAATGCTAATGTCATCCGCTTTTGTGCCCAGTGTGCTACTTGTGAATACTCAATATTCTAATGCGTCGTAATAAAGTATCCTATTACCATTGAAAACGTTTCATTCTCTACCCACGCCTCTGTATGTATGAAAGAAAGCCATAGGCTTTTATATTCCACCTAAAACTTGTTTAATCAAAAATAACTGACCGTGTGACCGTACATACGATGTTACATACACAATGACCATTATTTGAAATCCCATCCTTTTATAATAATATGTAAATTTTGTTTACTCTATTTTTTTAAATTAATTTGTTAACTGGCAATATTAATTGTTAAGAAGTTTTTATATATCGATGTAGTAAGTTTATCATCTACTTTATTTTATAATTTAATACACGGATTCTTTCGACTGACTTATATCAGAAGTACGAAGTGAGTAGTATTTTCTTAACTTCCTAAGAAAATATATTTTAAGACGAAGTGTATTTTAAAAAAGGCTTTTTTAAAGTTTCTAAAACTCTAGTTAACGAAATATAATGTACGTATTGTGCAAAATTGCCTTGAATCATAAATATAAAACGAAATAGCGAACCATAATTCTACGCTTTTTCGTTATCGACTTCTGCTAACAACAAATGTCAAAATATAAAGAAATCAATTTCGGACATGTCGTGACCAGATGTTTTTCTTTTAGTTGGTGTGATTTTAAATAAAGGTTTTATATAAACGTTATGTACAAATGAAAAGTTTAATATAAATGTATTTATTCATTATCATTTTATTTTTTATTTTTTATTTTATTTTACTTTATTCATTATTATTTATTATATGGAAAAATTACTGGTTTAGCTAACTATTAAAATAAAGTGAAAAGTATAAAAAAAGCCATATTTGGGTAGACAAATTCGGTCAAGTTGGCCTTTAATAACTAAGATTTTTTTACATACTTTTGAAAGGCAGATTATCAAATGATTCACCTGATCGTAAGTGATCACCTACCTAAAAACTCATGCATTGCAATAATTATAAACAAGATAAAAAAAGTAATAACACTGATTAACTTACGTAGCTAGGCAATGTACATGTGAACAGGTGAATTTGACAAAAGAAATCTCAATAAAGCTAAAATATTCCTATAATTATATATATTGTAAAACTAATAATTCAGTATTATTTTAATGAATTTTGTCTCAGTATATATAGTTTGTATGCTGTAGGATAACCATAAAATTTTAATTTCTCGTCGACGTACAAGCGAACGCCATTGATTTTAAGTCAGAGCGCAGCAGGTGCTGTTCAGGTGTGACATGGTCGGGATTGAAGAGGATATCTTTCATAATACAGCCATATTTATAAAAACGACTTCGCCAATAATGCATTGTTTTAGAAAAAATTAGATTACCATACAAAGGTTATAGTGAGGCAACTTTAAAAGATAGACATATCCTATCGCAGACATTTTTAAGACTTTTCAAGAGGAACAATTCCGTCATACATGATGGTTATGTAACTTTAACCAATTACGCAGCGCACGCAACGGAGGCTCTCAAAAGGAATAAATTTTCCCCTATCAATATTATATTACTAAATATTTAATATTTCAGGTCGAATCAAGAGTTTCTGAGATTAGCGCGTTCAACCAAACAAACTCATCAGCTTAATAATGTTATTAGTATAGATAATTAAATTTTTCAGTGGCTTAGACAGTTTTGTTTAATCTGAATATATTGGAATTAAAAAACATTTGTCTGCTTGGTAATTTACAGCATTAGTAACGACGTAGATGACGGGGACATCTTAGCTCCATCATCGTAGATCGGAAGACATATATGTTACCGACTTTAAATATTTCATTGTTTTAATAAAGCGGAAATATACAATATTTTAATAAAATACAAAACTATATCCTACAAATGTTTAAGTATCTCAATTGATTCTTTCCGTTTACATAAAAAATATTTATTTTGATTAATAATATGAGTTTTATTTTGACTCGAAATTGAACTTATAATAAAAGTCGGAAAACCAGCCATTCGTTTGCTAGATACCGAGCAAGAAAGGTGTGCAAATAAATAATTGTAATACAAAATTACAAATTTTCTTTAATTATAATTCAAAACCTAACGTCCTCGAAGTAAAGTGCAGTAGTGTAAAATAAAGAGTTGTGCAGTTCGTGTGACTAAGCTAATAAGAGAAGGGCGTAACATGTATAAAATAAATTTTGGTTTAACTTATTTGGGTCACTTTAAAATATATTAAGTCAAACTACAGTCATCACTGTAAATTTACTGATGAAAGAAACGCTTTAATATACTTTTTTCCAACCAGAAAGACATTTCATGCTTCTTTCTTTAAAATTACAGATTTCCATACAACCATTTTTGTCCTTCACTTATACAGAAGCCGCGGGCTTCACTCGCGCGTAAGTATATAGCTAGTTAAGTATATAGTATTGAAAAACAAAAGGAATGTGCTTATTTGGATTTTTGGATTTTTCAATGGAAACAAAAGGATAGTCTGTATATCCTGTATAGTATAGTGTCTGGCCTGTAAATGTCCCAAACATATGTCTGACGTGAATGTCGTGTTGGTGGATACACATGTTACATAATTTAAGTGAAATAAAACATATGCATGTTTTTTTCTGTCACTTTAGCAGTGAATTATAGGCACAAGATGAATTATAAACGCAAATAAAGCACATGAAAATAAAATTCAGCGGTGCTTAACTGGGCTTAAGCCAGCAATCGTCGGTTAAGATTCTCGCGGCTTGACCACTGGGCTATCTCGGTTCTTTTTATCAATGCGATTAGCATTATTTTATGTGGCATATAAGCTTTAAAATAATTTAGATGTAGACATATAATGTTCAAGTTAATAAGTGAACATGTGTCTTTTCTATAGAATAGGTTAGGTGGACGAGCACATGGGCCACCGGGGGGTAAGTGGTCACCAATGCCCATAGATATCGGCTTAGAAATGTTAACCATCGCTTACATCGCCAATGCGCCACCAACCCTGGGAACTAAGATGTTATGTTATGTCCCTTGTGCCTGTAATTACACTGGCTCACTCACCCTTCATACCGGCACAAACAATACCAAGTACTGCTGTTTAGCGGTAGAATATCTGCTGAGTGGGTGGTACCTACTCAGACGAGCTTGTACAAAGCCCACCAGTAAAATATAATTATAAGATTCACGAACATAACATGAAATCTAATTACAACATTTAAACCTATTTATTTTTTCAATCCAAAAGATAATCGAATAACGAATCCAAAAATAATTGGAGATTATAAATTTTATTAGAAATATTTTTAAATGAAACAACGAATAAGTAATGTGATTGAAATTAATAAAAAACCATATCGTGTTATTCAGTGATGCATGCGTTTGTGCATGAGTATATGTGTGTAGGTGTGTAATATATGTGACAATTCAGTAACCACTTTGTCCTAATTTTATTTAGTAGATTCTTATTCATTTAATCCTTTACACATGAAATAATGTAATATTATTTCAAAAATTTGCCCAAAGAGCATAAAGGTTCTTTTTTCAAACAATTTCATTATAATAACCTAATTAAAGATCCTTATATAATCGTTTTATTTATAATTAAATTCTATAAAAATTGCTTTTAATTTGATACTTAAATCATTAATTATATACAGAATCTAATTTGTCGCATTAACTCTTTTAATCCGGCTTAAGTTCTGGCAGAATTTAAAGCGTATACTTTAAAAGCATAAATTTATATTTTAGAGTTAGTAAAAGTAATCATGTTCCTTTTTCAAAAACTTAGTATTATAAATATGATAATCTTCTTAAAATGTTGTGGATAAGCGATGGCTATAAATATATTTTAATTTTAAGAATTAAACACTATAACATTTTTAAAATATAAAGCAGCTTATATACGAATTTATGTCTAATCATGTATTTAATATGAGTATAATTAGTGTGGTGTGTGTTGGAATGACGTCATACAGTCAAAATCTTAAACGTCAACATTGAGGTTTTACATGTTGCACAGTTTGAGAATGATATTATTTTTGTAACGCCATGGTATGCCATCCCGATGTAAAACCATTATATTTTATATTAAGTTAATAAGTAATGTGTGTTTTTTTACATGTATAATTGAAATAATGATTGTTTTGTGAATTAACAAATGAAGGAATCAAAGGTTTTACAATTTGTATCGCGTGGAGATATTGTACAATCGCGTGGAGATATTGATGTGTACAATTATTATTGTTAGGTATTTTTTATGTCGGATACCATCAAACATTAATAGTTCGATTGATTGATGATTCATTGAGTATCGATCAAGTACTTCCAAACTTGTCACAACACAACGTGAAAAGAGCAAAATAAAAATGTATTATGATAAATAAAAACTTTATATATCTTCCCAATGATACATCGTCTCTCCTTACAATGAAGTTAAAATATAAAGATTGCCATTTAAAAATAATTATAATTTTTATGGTGTATTAGATCACGTCCACAAAAGAGAATTTCTATAATGTGACAGAACAAAGAAATCCTTCTAATAGGCACGTAAGTCTTTTACCTTCGGGAGTCAACAAATACGTGACTAAGCGATTTCGTACACAAACTGGATATATTCACTTTGTTTGTTATACAGATTTACAGAAAGAAATAGAAAGTTCGAGAAATTCTTTCATGTCTAAAAACAATATTTTCGGAAAGTTTGTTAATTATATCCGATAATGCTAGTATTTATAACGTGAATCTACTTAGATGATTGATCGTAGTTCGCTCATCATTATTATCACATTTATAATTACTTTTACGATTTTATAAATTATTCTCAATTTTTGTTATTAGCTTAGATAGCTTTATTGTTAATATAGCATTTTTTTATAAAGAAAACGACATATTAAATTAAAATTGAAATATTTTCTGCAAATTGTATATTAATTTAGGCGAGTACTGGTATTAGTTTGTGATAAAGTCGGTTTTATTTTTTGTTAGAAGGCATTGAAATAAAAAAGGTATAAAGGTAAGGCCTATTTTGAAAAAAGTTAATGTGAGATGATTGATTCTTCTGACTACGTAGCTTACGTATATATAAATATTGCTTGGCAATAAGAATCTGTTTTTATATTATTATGAATATTTATTTTATTATTCAATTCAAATCATTTATTTAATATGAATTTACTTTTTTTCTTAGTAAGTTATGGTATTTTTTAAAAAAAATTTTATATTTGCCGGGAGGGCAAATGACTCTACTCCACCTGATGTTAAGTGGTAGTAGAGTCCAAACGCGACGACGGCCAGTACAGACGGGAAGAAGATTCTGCACTAACCGCCCTCGCCTTGCCGGCCCGCAAGATGCCTCTTCACGCCTCGTTTGAAGGAACCCGGGTCGTAAGAGGAGGGAACACGTGAGCTGGTAAGGAATTCCATTTTTTAGAAGTGCAACAAAGAAAGGAGTTGCCGAATTATGGTGTCGAAATGTCGGTGACATCGAGAGCCAGCACGCGTAGACTTGTGAAGGAAGGAAGGTAAATATCTTTATAATGTGATATAATATTTTTCTTATTGTTATATGAATGCCTAGTGAATAGACACGTTGATCTCAAACGACTGTCACTGTTTCACATATGCACCATTTTGCTATCACGCATTCAACGTTGAAGAAAATAACGTAAGGTAAAACCAAACGTGACACACGAATGAAATTCTGCCGCATGTATGTCCAACGACCAGCACGGCAGCTTATTGGAATAAAACATTAGCCTTCTTAACAGAACCTTTTGCCAGTAGCGAACATTTGCGGTCTGTTATTGTATGTTATAAATAAAATCAAGATAAGATATCGCTGAATTTAAATATTATCGTTATATAAATGTTAATATGCAAAGAATTTGTGATAACATTCAGTGCACAGAAAGCGTTAAAACGATCTGTATGTATGTCAGTGCTTAAAAATTTTTAGAATCCTCGTAACATTAAGTAAATGTTCGTAACGAGGAAAAAATGCTTTGTAGACGAACAAGTGAAATATAAAAGTGCGGTCTAAAGCGGGCTTTGTGCCAAGAGTCTCGTTTAAACCGATTTCACTTCCTAACTGGTTCGCGTAACTTAAGTATAATATATTTATATTATAAAATATTCAATGTGTAAAAGCATGAGGTGAATTTATATGTGTATATAAAATTATTATTTATATGATGAATAATTCTCTAACGATCTATATTCTATAAATTATATTTATGAATTGTTAATAAAATAATATGATTGCTTAGTGCTTTACATTGAACATAATGTTTAAAATTTATTTACAAAATATTGTTAAATGTGAATTGGATGCAGATTTACAATACGTTATATGTTACGTTACATTACGTTAGATGCTGGTCCTACACGTTAGCGACATCCGTCGAGTTTTGGGATGTCGCTACAATGACAGCACATAAGCAATTATAAAATGAGCTATATTTCGAATTTATGGAAGCGAAAGCGCGCCAAAAAAAACTAGTATAACAATAAAGCAAAATAAAATATTAAATATCGATTTCAAAAGATTTAACTGTTCATATTAAGATTCATTTTCTGTGTTTTTGTGAATTGTCTAATTAATAAACATTGTGATTTTTTTATAAATTAAAATTTTTAGTTATATTTCTTTCTTTAGATAGCTAGTGAGGCTTTTTTGTTTTTTTTTAGAATTGAACTTGCGACTTTCACATCACTCGGCGTCTCTATCTATTGACACTTATAATTATTTATTAAATGTATAAATAATAAGTTACATTAATTAAATAAATATAACTGTGTAATATAAAAATAATCTGACTTAATTATTCGATGAAAGTATTTCTGAACGACTTTCAGAGACTGTTTCATTTGTAATTCTCTGATATTAATTTTGATTCTTAATGGTACCGATGCAAACAATTAAAACAACATCATAAAGGGTATTTCACGTGAACGACTTTACGTCCTTTGTCCAACGGCGGTCGTTACGATGAAATGTGGCTTTCGCTTGGAGCTAACATTGTTCACAAAACGATTTATCTAATCTATTACAAGTAATATAATATAATTGTATTACATGTTTTAGTAGTTAATAATCTGGTTTGTTTGCTTAGCTATTTTATTCAGGTATTTAATTTAAATTGTATTGTTTTACATATAGACCATATTATACTCAAAATTATTGTAGATACAAATATCGTCGAAAGAGTTGTAGCCTCCTTTTATGACACTCATGGTTTGGAAAGAGGAAGCAGAGTGGGGCCAAAAAAGCCGATCAAGATCAGCCTTCCTACTGCCCCGATACTCAGGGCAATAAATATAGGGCGAATCCTAGCGTGCCATGCTTATAAGGCTTCGAGAAGTCTGGCCGCCAAGATAACCTTGTACTCTTGTACACCACTTCACGTTCAAATATAACACATTAACGTCCTCTCTCGTGATCAAATTCACGAGAGAGGACGTTAATGTGTTATATTTGAACAGTACCGTCTCTTCAATCCTTGTCGAAGACAGTCATCATGGGTTTTAGTGAGAAAGATAGAAACCAATCTAATCCGATTCCCATACCGAGGATCCTATCCTGGATACATTTCCAAAAGTTTCTCCATAGGATACCATTGTAAGGCTGTACGGCCCGTGGTCTTGGTTTGAAAGCCCTGATCGAGGCAATAAGAGTTGTTGAGTTTATCTCAAATCAAGAAATGTTGAATAATTTTTCGGTGTGTCAAATTTACGTGCCTCGGAGACCACATAAGCGCCTTATGATCTTCCTCCGGTCGTTTAGGTTTGTTGTTCTATTGGACGATGAGGGTGAGAGAATATTTTCGCCTGTTTACATGCACACTTTTAACTAAATACCTGCTGTATAAGTGTCCAGTTACGAGGATAATTATCTTAAAATATAGCCATAAAGGGCCAATTGACGCTGAATAGATGGTTTAAAGTTAGTTTATTCAAATGAATGAATAGCGCAATATTAAATTCATTACGACGCTTATATAAATTTATAATCATCCTTCAGGTTCTTACGACAGAAATACGGTGGCTTTTGAAATTTTGAAATGAACTTAGCAATAAATCTTATTACTAATACTAATATAATTGAATACGTCGAGAATGGTGGCGGAGAAACGAAATAACAAATATATTTTAAATTATATATATTGTATTTAAAAATATAATAAAAAATGGCTTATTTATTAAAACTCTAATTTAAAGATTATATAAAATATAGTTTTTTATAACATTTAAGTGCAATGCCAAATTGATAGCACTTATTACTTAAAGTGACAAGACAACATCGAGTAACTGCTAATGCCCCAGGAGAAGGTTAGAAATATATTCCACCACGCTGCTTCGATGCGGATTGGTGAGTACTCGAGTATCAGATTATCATTCGATTCATTCAATTTCCTTCACGATGCCGCACGCAGTGCACGTTATATATATATAAATTTAAGCTTATAAAAATATTTGGGCATGTCATTGGCCCATCTCGGCTCTTATTACTTAATATTAAGAAATAACCTTTCCTCATGAAATTTTTCAGTACGAGATAAATTAAAAAATAAAGCAAATTAAGTACATAAAAGCTTATTGGTGTTTGCCTTTTACGGATATTGATGTGTTACTATGTATTGTTTTTGACATATTAAAAAAATAGTGCGAATTGGCCTATGTGTAAATATTTTATGTTGACTATTTGATTTTGTCGTTCAATCCTGTAACGTCACATGCAGTTGTATCGTCAGATGTTTTCATATAGTGATTTTACAAAATACATTTCAATCGGCTTTAAATTTTTACTGACATTTATTGTTAAATTTTTTATTACTTTTCCTATACATATTATTTAGATTTTTGAAAGTTTTTTATTTTACATACAAAAATATTTCATGTTATTATTTACTTTCTGATATGTACATAGTTGTATGTTATATTTTCAGATTTAGTTTATTATCTAGAGATATAATAGATACACGAGTGAAAATTTGGTTCGTAAATAATAGAAATATATGTGTATATTTGAAATATGAATATAGAAATGCAATTCTTATTTTTTTTTAATAACTTTAAGTCACCAGCGGTTAAATCACAATTCTAAGAAAAATACATATTATATTCCATGACCGAACAATAGCAAAACATGTAATTTCTCGTAGTTTGAAATAACTCATCGCACTCAAGCTAGTTGCGACCCACTCTAGATAACAATAGTTTTTTTTTAAATTTAAATCTGATATTTATAAAATAACATGTCTTCGTATAAGCTATTGCAATATTTTTATCAACAGTAAAAATATACAACGAAATAATATTTTCAATAGCCTTTCACATTTTGACGGAAACTATATGCGGGTCTCAACACATTGTTATGCTACAATATTGACCCGTAACAGCGACAAAGGAATGACATATGACGTGACAAATCCATTCCTCGTAATAAATTCACGTTGAATGAAAGTTTTACTGAGAAATATATTGCTGTACACCTATACTATATTGTGGGTTGATACCAATACATCTATTTCAATAGAAATTGTCCATAAATCGTAATGGAAGAGATTTTTTTCCGCGTCGGTTAGTGATATGCTTAAACCTGCGATTGATTGCAAGCGATTTAACATTTTGGAGCAAAAACTAAGCAACTTGGTGTAAGGTAATTTAAAATTAGATAATTTGGATTTATTTTGAAGTTATCAATAAAACACAGCACATATTTTGCTTAAGCCTCTTAAGCTGGGGCGTCAATCAAACCAGTATCATGGATCTGCAGGCTTATAGGTTGTCCAGTGAAATATTTAATATATTAATTAACTAGCGGTAACTAAACTAAAGGAGATTTTTTATAATAGCGTATCCATTCATAGCGGCGGCAATGTTGGTGCCCCGCTGCCAATTTTTACGTCAATATCGCGCCAAGCCACAGATGCCGCAGTATTGTTGTGATTATCGCTGATATTAGTGGTGTATGTCGTTTTTGAAATATGTTGGACGATAATTAGGTTGTAAACAATAGTATTAACATTCTCGCTTTAAACCGCGAACAAATTATTGCCGACATTGGCTAGCAGGTAGGAGCCGCGGCGTCGTTTGAAAGCTAGAATGTCTTTTCCATATCACTGCCATTTATGTCGAATAGACTAATATAAGCAGGAAAACGCAAGAAACGGCATAAATTACGTAAGTGCATATATTGAATGAAGATAAATTGAAAAAAATTGACAGCATTAACAGATAAGAACAGTTGAAGCCTTTTATTATATTTTTTTAAGATACTAGAAGGAAATGAAATAAAGAAAATGTACCAATATTCAATATAAATATTTGCTAGCATTGTTTGAATTTTTGTTGCGATTAGACTATATATGTTATATCCCTATCGCCATTACTACGAGTCCACTTCGTGCAAGTTTTGCTCGATACGAAACAAAAAAAAACGAATTCATGATTTTATCCATGGCTTACTCAAGCACGTCGTTAAAGCAATCCTTTTTTATGAATCTAACCCTACATTGGATTTACATGCAAGGAATATGAGTATTTTTCATCAAGTAGTGAGTGAAATTTGCGAGAAATTATTTTATTTCACCTGAAAATTGATTCCGACCGTGTTAAGCTTATGAATAGCTGAGAATTCAGAATAAGAATTTTCACATGAAATTGCTTGCAGTCATTAAAAAGAAAATGGCATTCAATGTTTATTTTAATATTTTTTTCCTAATTAATATTTGGTGTATATTTTTTTTACAAACATGTTTTTTCTCATAGGGAGGTAACTAGCTGTGCCTATTTTGAAGGCTATTATTATTCTATACTATTTATGTTCGTATTTTACCCTCACACAAAGCGTAAAGAGCATAAGCTTGTACCTGGAGTTGGTACGAACCTGCGACTTTTACATCGTAATGAGCCTTAAATTTTATATGAAAGGGTTTTTTTTATTCAATAAAACGTATTGCGAGATTTACCTTAAAGCTGTAAATGTCTTACTATTAAGCAAGAGTCTGAACTAAAGTAATAATATTATAGGTAGTAAAGATTGGATGAGATTTCATTATTTGCTTTTCTGTTATGTAAGTAGTCTTTCGCTGATTCATCACGAGTCACATTCATATTCTTTATTAATTTGTATACCTATATAATAATGAACTTGATAATACCTTTATTTTTATGTAATGTGTAGGCGGACAGGCAAATGGATCACCTGATGGTAAGTGGGTAACACGGCCTATAGACGTTGGCGATGTAAGAAATAATAACCATTCCTTACATCGCCAATGCGCCACCAACCTTGGAAAGTAAGATGGTTTGTTGGTAGATATATATAATTATATATTATTTGCATTTTTAAATTTCGTAACATATGCATTTAATTGGTCCTCGCGCTTAAAAAATATAATTATTTGCTGATATAAAACTGAAAGTTATTATTCGATATTAATTTTGTCTTAATGGTAGTTTAAATATCTTAAGTTTTGGTAACTTTCATCTCTAACATATTTATTCAGTGCTCACCAACCCTGAGTCATGATGACTTCAGGGGCTGTAAATTATTAGGTATTAAATATGTATTATCTACATCGACCGGTAGTATTTTTTTTTTTTAGCGTTCCACATATTTTAAAAATGATTCCGAAGAATATAGATTACTTTTTTGAACTAAAATATGATAATAGAAAGAGCTATTAAATGTTAATGTAAACAGGGCCTGGCGACTGATTTAAGGAATATGTTTGTTTGAAGTACATCTACATCTTTCCGCGGTAAGAAAATGTAGTAAGCGCCAAAATTGATTTATCGTTACAAAAATAAAATGAAAGGATTTTACAAAAAATCCTAGTGCTGTCACTAGATTTTTTTGTAACCTTGATTATTATTTGTAAATAAAATTAATTATCCTGTTTTTGTTTTAATGCAATATAACATCACAGGGTAAATCAGAAAAATATAAAGATTAGAGAACATTTTGTGATTTTGATTCTATAGAGAGAATTTATGATTTTATGGTTTTGATCACACACAACTTTTGAAAATATAATGTAACACAATATTTTATTCTTAACTTCGAACTGGATTTACCTATTCAAAATCAAATCATTTATTAGAAAAGGAGCCCCCTTTTTAGTATTGCCAAAATGCTAATTAAGTTAAATTAAGTATTTCCATATTAAAACATAATATTGTTTCATGTTTTCTTGTTGTGACGTACTTTTTTTGTAAATATTATTATAAGTAAAGCTAACACACTTTGAAAATAGATCACGTCATAATTTGTATTCATAAAGCTCCCGACATCTTGATCGGTTGTTGAAAGTTACAAAGAGTTCTTAAAAGGTTATCGAGATCAAAGTTTTTTTCGCTTCGAAAACCCTTGAACCGCAGGTCACAATTAGGATCAAGAATTACTCGTATACTTTGTATTAACATTTTCATATATTCGGTAAAACATTTTATTTTAAGTATTACTTTAGTGATTTAAATTGACGTTTTTTTTCTTAAAAAACTGTAAGGGATAAAAGTAAGTATTCGAGTTGAGAAAAATTTGAAGATTTTCCACGACAGCTAAATGTGTAGGTTTCCTCTTGGAAGACGAGATGAAATGTAAACGAAAAGAGTGTGAAAATTCAGTGGTGCTTTCGCGGATTTGAAGTTGCTACCTTGAGGCTATCTCGACATGAAATAATGTTTGTACAATTGAAAATTAAGACTCAACTATACTTTTAATGGAATGTTTCATGAATTGTATTTCACTTTGTTGTATGTCTTCTTTAATACGTTAGCTGTCATTAAAAATGAATTGGATCAAAATAAGTTGCCAATATTAAAAAAAATATTTTAAGCTTTTAACCTTAAACAAACAATAATTTGGATTGCCACTATAGCACTCAATTTAGTCAGAAGATTCGAACCAGACGTGACAAACGAAGCTAATAGATAATCGTAAAAAGCAATTTTATTTAGACATCCAGACAGGTGTAATAAAAGTTTTGAAAAATATATGCTTAAACGCAGATTAACTAATGCAACGTACAGAATTTGTGCTCCTTTGATCTTGAAGAAAACCACCAATATTAACTTAACATCGAGCGATTAAGTTTATTTGGACTTTGATACCACGGATTAAGGTATGTTTTCATGAAAATAATTTTTATTTTGATGTCTTATTATTGATATATTTGTTAGTATCAACTAAAGTTTCCTTTACACGTAAATGCTCATTTTTTTTTCTTCTATGATTTATTGGTTATTAAAGTTAATAGCGGAGCGGCGTAATTTTAAAATAATTAATATAATTTTAAAATAATTTTAAAATGTCGCAAAAAGGAAACAGGCGATAAGATATCATTAATAAACAATGAGATGTGTATGTGCAATGAAAATATGATTATATATGCATAAAAATACTTATTAGTCGTGTTCTAAGCTTATCTTTATCATCAGAAAAAAGGCCGAATCTAGGTAAATAGGTATATAGGTTGGACAAATAACTCAATAGTTAATTTGATATGCAATTGCAATTGTTACTGTTTGTGTGAAATATTTTAAATATGAAAACAACTTTAATAACTTTAGCAAATTAAATTACCTAAGGATTGACTAGCCAAACTCAGAAATCAGATAGATACGAAGTAAGAAGCTTCGTTCATATACCTAGTAAAGCATATTGTTAAAATTCAATTGAAATAAAACTACAAATTATTTAAAACATTTCAACTATTTATTTAAATTTAGAAAGAACTGTAATCGATATTCGAATTGTAAACGACGCAACGCTAAATCATTATATTTAATTTCAAAGAACCCGCTTCAGCCGCGCTCGCTACTGCTGTTTAATTTAAGTGCTGAATATTGCTTGATATTCGACGCGTTGGAAAATAAATAAATTATTCGCCTCTCCTTTCAAGAACGCTCTTATATAAACCAGTTAAGTTAAAGCGACATTAATTATAACTTTAACACATTAAAATAGAGACGTTTTATGAAAACGATGTAATATAAAGTCACAAATTATATCATAGAATTTAATATTAAAATCTTTCATATAAAATCGAACAATATATGTCTATGTACTTTAACCAAACTTTTTTTATTATTACTTTTGCTAACTATTGTATGTAACTACGAGTATCTAAGAGGAATATGCAATATTCGAAGAAAGTTCTTTCTAGTTTATTACCAAGATTTTTTTTTTAAAAATGATTGAACAAAAACAAAACTGATAGGTGTTATGTTAAGTTTAATTATAATAAGCTCAATTAATCATTATATAATAAGAAAAAAAAGACTTTCCGTTTTACCTATTTTGCTTAAAATTGAATTCTAGTAACATAATAATATATAGTGTATTTTTTTTTCTTTTTTTTTTTTGGAGACGAACAAATGGTCTCCTGATAGCAAGTGATCACCCACTGATACAGACATTGGTATAATAAGAAATATAATCTATTCCTTATGCCATCAGTAGCGCGCCAACCTTGTATTATAACACCTTAAATCCCTTGTGGATGTAGCAATGAGAGGTAGTGACCTCACTCCTTCCTTCCATGGAGAAAATAGCAGTACAAAGTATTGATTTGTGGTAAAATAACTGATGAAGATTGCACCACAAGGCCTGCAGAAATATTTCGATTCTTTTTTTAATAAATCATTACACGACTAGCATAATTACAAATTTTTGTCCTTGAAAAACAGCCGAGATTTCCGTAAATGTTTATGTTATGGAAGATGGAATAAAAGTCGCTACTCTCGTTTTTGATCATCTCCTCGAACACCACAACGTCTCTTCGTTATAGCTATTATGCATTAATATGTACCTACTGGTATAAATACATACACATAAGGTATAAATCAATTGCTATCTAAAATTCAAAATCAATACGTATAAGTAAAGCCAGCATCCATACAGCCTTATCTGTAAGTCATCTTAAAGTAACCAACGCAAACAGCTTAGATAGTGGACTCGACTGGAGCTTTAATCCTTAAAGTCAAGGATGTTCAGAAATTCTAATATCGTATTCAATAATAATTTGCTAAAGGTAATTCTATTTAGCCAAGATTGTGGAGTGGTGAAATAAGCTCCAGACAAGAGAGATGAATCTCCTCATGAGAGATAAAGCCTTTCTCCAGCAGTAGGAAATTTACTTGCCGTTATATTATCTTTTATCTAAACCGTAAGCCTATTGAAAAATGCATTTATTATTAATCCTCTTGTACTTAAGTATGGAGGGTAATCACAACATGGGGTATATATATTAAATACTCCCTATGTAAATGGGAAAGGTGGAACTCCAGGTTGATTTCAGATTAATCACTCAAACCTAACAATTTCCGTCACGGGAAAGTTGCCATGTGATCTCTTATAAATGATGACCAGGATTCCTGTAACATAAAGAGTAAGGCAACGAAAACACTCTTAGCCCGAGGGTGGCTTTTATGTTGTAAGAAGTTATAAGCATCATCTCTTTCTCAGTCTTATATACTGAGGAGTGCTTCTGCTAGGCTCCAAAAAACCCGCAATACGCGGGTACTTTAGCGACATAATGGCCGCGTTGATCTATTGACGTCTAGCAACACTAGTTGTCAAAGATAGCACTAATATCGGAAAATTAAAAAATATATATAATTAAATAGATTTTCAGTTGGGTGTATATTCGATTCTATATATTATTCAACTCGAACAAAACAATTGTGACCGAATATTGGCATTTCATTACACATCGGTTCACAACGAGCTCGTAAATTTTGTTTATATAGTTGTTAACAGTTTAATTTACGCATAAAACAGATTTTAATTAAGTTTTGACCCAAACTCCCCGCTTATACAATATCGCAATTTATTGGCGTACGATTTAATAATTTTGGTTTTATTTAAACATTATATTACAGTAATTTAAATGTCGCAACCAGTTACCGAACTTTATTAACAAAACTAATATCTGAAGAAACTTAAATGTTTATTCTGTAGTTTCACGTTTAGAAATGAGAATGTTATTATATTATCTGTATTTAATCTTTATATATATATATAGAACCAATTGAATTATTTTGAAAATACATATTACTAAGAGATTTTTATTTTTTGGATTTACAACACAACCACAAATCTCATTGCTATATTGTTATGAATTTTCCCATTATTGTAGTTTCAGAAGTATATTTTATCAAATTCAAATTGAATTTGACACGACCGGACAACGATACGAGCTTATCGAGGCACGTGACTGTAACCCTCTTCTTGTTTCGCACCTTTGAAATATATCCCGGCTTCTGGGAAACCAACCTCGGATCCCAATCTAGGATGATTGAAGCCGATTAGAAAAGCCTCTAATTCAAGCAACAGCTGTTAAGATATATCTAGTTAATTACGATGTACATAGAATAGAATAGAATCGATACGATAATCTTAGTATTAATTCAAATAAATAAACGCCATATTATATTTATATCATTTTTCGTTATTCAAAAATTCTCTTCAGACTTTGATATTTGGACTACATTCAGGTAATAGGTGTAGGTATAATAAAGGTGTAGTAGAGCCCAAGCGTAATTTATTGAAATTTATAATGAATTAATATTAAATTGTACTCTTGCGTAGTCACAATTTTTTATCATTGTTATACAAATCTCATAAAAGAAAAAAAGCGTCTGAAGCATAAATCTCGTTCCGACGTCTTCGAACTCTTTAGTGTTCAAACAATTAGTTAAGTAATCCTTCGTAGAACTGCACTTCGCAAAATTTTACAAACAACTAAAGTTTTACTGTTATTACTAACAAAGTACTTGAAGATTCTGACATATCATAAATTTATTAATGAAAGCAATAGATTTTTGATTAGATGATTTTTTTATTTACGATGTCTCAAAGAATTACTTTTTACTATGTTTACTTGTTGGTACAATGTCTGAGCGGCGGTGACCATTTATTACTATAGATGGATGTATTATATAATATGTTGCATATTTATTCGATATAGTCTGTAGTCAGAGATAAAATTATCTGTTCAGGCATTTTCGACACGAAATGTTGCCAAAATTATAAGGAATAACAAAAATAGTATCAGAGATTTATATATGTCTCTAGACATTCAAAAATGTATTTAGAAAATGGAAAAATTATGACAACTTCAATTAAATGTTATAAATTTCTAATCAAAATAATATATATACAACAACAAACGCATAAGTAAATACGTGAGGCATGTTAAACTGTGAGGCTTGCTGCAAAGTAGGAGAGAATAGATCGATCGGCTACTTTATGTCTTCATTTAAAACATAATACGAGATAAATATTTATTTTACTTGTGCAAAATTGGAAAGTGCTAGTTTATAAATGAATATATAAATATATTATAAACTTAAGAAAATTCTTGTTTTTATAAATAGTTCTAAACTATTATATCTTATATACAAAAAGAAAAGTTTGAAAATGGTTACTTTGGAATATCCTTTAACATATTTAAAAGTTTATAGGTGCTATAAAGAACTCAAAGTAGGGTTACAGCTTGAGCAAACTAGCTAAAATTTAAGCCATTTTTGTTCGGAAACTACTCCTAGTTAGTTAAGAGAGAAATTGGCCGACTTATGCCGACATTAACGATCCTAATAAATATTCATGCAGCCGGGAAGGTGAGAGGCATTTTAAATGTGTAAGACGCTGGCTGGAACAGTTACTATACACCTAAATATTTTACACTAGCTAAATAAATTAACACAATTTAATAACGAAACTGATTTAATTAGAAAATACCGATTCGTCGAACTGACCGCTTGGGACTGGGCCGGGGCTTAGTTTCGAATAAAAACATAAAATAAATTTTGTTTTCAGAGCTTACTATAACTTTTTTAATGTGACAGTTACTAATATTATTGCATTTAAACAATGGAATATCGTCAAAATTATTATCTATTATTTATATTTAAATTTGACAAAACGTGAAAATTGTATGTCAGAAACATAGCACCATACACATGCATACAAAATATTTGGATCGTGGAAACTGTCAGCTGCGTTATATACATACATGTATTTAGTGGGAGCAGTTTCGCTTTTGCTCTCAAAATGTTCACTTCACGAGATCTTGACAATACAAGATTTTTTTTAGAGAAAATACTATCAAATTCCAACGGATTTTTGTATTTTTTTTAAATTAATGAATCAAATCAATCAATCCGTATATATCAGTTCATATAAGCTGTTTAGGTTATCCTATGATTCAATCACTCATTGTTTAGCCTAAAAACTTATGGCTGAAGTGTCCGTTTCGATTGTTAAATTATAATGATTAGTGTCATTCTGCCTTAAATGATATATATGTAAGTATATACCACGGAATATTGTAATACGAATTTAAAAGTTGAACCAAACGTTTTCTTCACAGCGAAATTTCTCAGTTCATTATAATTTAAAGCATTAAACGAACAAACTTCCTCCACCGAATTATTAATGAGATTATTAGGACTTCTAACGCTTTGGTAAAATGATATACAGAGTGTTTCTTTACATACAAACTTTAAAGGATAAAAATTGTTTAAGAAATAATTCTGTTCACAATAACTGTAGTTGGTGTCTTATATATTATGTAAGTGTAAAATTAGTTTAATGCTAACTGATTTTTATTGAAATAAATGTCTTTTATTATTTTCAAGAATTCGAAATATAAACAAACCATTTACAAAAATTGCACAATTTCTTTGTTATGCGAGTTTAGCTGAGAAATAGCTTAAGCGATTTTTAATTTGCTTCGCAGATCGAACGCAGCAATAATATAATAATTATTTTTGGTTGGCTTTTTTGATAGTTTATACGAATATCAAGCCTGAAAAAAAAACTTCAGTCGAAGAAGAAGAAGGAAAGAAAGTAAATTGGGCCTCTTGACGAAAATGACGAAATGTTCGCTCGCGCTTGGCTAAAAAATGTGTTAACTTAACTGTCAATGCGACAAACAGGTAGTTGCATAATTATTTAAATTATACAACTATTTAAGGCAATTCAAAATACTGGTCATATAGATTTTGCGGTACTAAAGAATCATTCACTAAAAATACTTAAAAGTTCTTGTGGAGTGAGAATCATAAAAGTTACTAAACGTTAAAATCTCTTTAACCTCAAACTTTTCAGTGAAAATTTCCAGGCTAATTACAAACAATCCAATAAAGCGGTTTAATTAAACCAACACACTTTTTTATTTTAATACCAATGCCGGTCTCGAAACGACCGCAAAATTGCAATTGTTGGCTCCAAAGTTTCCTGCATTCGATGAATATTTAGTTCGACGACGACGATCTTCATAAGGAGTCTTAAGAACTAAAGTATTGTCATTATTTTATTTGAGTTTTTTAATTGTAACTGGAATTTTAATAATTAGATAATTATATGTTTTAAACTTGTACAATTAACATAATTTAATTGTATTCTTACTATCAAGTAGTTATTCCATATAGTTAGTATACAGTATTTTGAAAATTGAAGGTAATATTAATGATTAATTGAATAAAGCTGTTTTAAATACCTATTTGATAATAATTAATAGATGGATATTGCCACTCTAGCAGTATATTAATAATATATTAATTGTTATTTAATCTTTTGTTCAAATTTTGTTTAATTATGCCTGACCTAATTCATCCTAGCATTATATCAAATAGTGTTATGTTATTTTTTTTATAGTATAAGTAGACGGAAGAGCAAATGAACCACCAACCGTGGGAACTAAGATGTTGTAATTACCCTGGCTCACTCACTCTTCAAATCGGAACACAACAATACCAAGAACTGCTGTTTAGCGGTAGAATATCTGATGAGTGGGTGGTACCTACCCAGACGTAAAGACCAGAGTAAAATATTACTATAGTATTCGTTATCATTCTGTTATGAAATTGATATTTAATTTTAAGAAATTTTCAAATTATACACAAATGTATATAATATATGTAGTAGTAATGTATATAATAATAGTATATTATTGGAATTCATGTTTTTCTTGTATAATTAGGATGTTGTATGTTAATTTATTATGTATACATAATTAAAAATGAGTTGTTAAGTATCATTAATGTTGTTTGTAGTTATAAATTTTTTCATGCTACTCAAAAACCGAATTTAAATTTTAAACCAGTCAGTCAGGTATGGTTTAAAATGCATGGGTAGTTTTAACCGTTGGAATTTATGAAGACTTTAATATTAAAATATTCGAGTAATCTTCGTTTGATTCCAATTTTCGTACGTAATTAAAACGAGAAGGCACCGGGACCGAGTATCGATTATACTACGTTACAAACGACCAAACGATGAACGCAACTGCTACCTTACATTCCTACAATTAACCTTTTGTAAATAAACGTCTGTAACACAGTGTGGAAACGAAAGGGTTCAGAAGACGTAAATTTTATTGGAGATTGCGGGTTCAAATCCTGGTAAAAGAAACAGACTGTGAATGTCCCACTGCTGGGCTAAGGGTGCTGGGCAAAGGGAAATGGCTGAATGGGCTGGTGGAACACAATGTGACAGAATTTCAATAAAATTAGACACATAAACGTCATGATGCTTTCCTTTACCGTCAAGCACGAGATGAATTATGAGCAGAAATTAAGCACATGAAAATTCAGTGGTGCTTGCCCGGGTTTGAACCCACGATCATCAGTTATGATTCATGTGTTCTGACTACTAGGCCATCTCGGCTACCGGGTAAGCTCCATTAAATTTTTATCGCCATGAATTGACCACAGAGCACGAGGCTCTGTGGTAAAATAATTCATCTTGTGCACCAACTTGCATTGAAGCAAAATATGCTTCAAACATTCCTCTCAAAAGGATAACGTCTTAGTCCAGTTGTGGGACATTTTAGGGGGTTAATATTGTTATATGTACACTAGCTCTTGGCCCACGGCTTCGTCCACGTCATAATCAAACATCCAGTATAACGGGATAGAAAGATCCAGATATTTTAATTATGTCATATTTTAGCTGTGATAAAGCATGAAGAAGTAACAGATATTCAAAATTCACACAACCTCTCGTATTTATGATATTACAATCACAGGCATACAATTAAATTTTATTTATTTGTATAGATACAATGCAATACATAAACAGTGTGAAAAGGACGTGGTAAAAATTAAAATTTAAATAAAAAAAATGTATACGGGATGTAAGGATTTTCTCCCGTGCATTTTTTAATCAACAAGAGATAAACATTCGTCAATCAATCTATTCGACCCTACAGTACAGGGGTATTTAATATGTATGCATAAAGCACCGCCCTACATATTTATTCATGCGTTAACGTATTATTGTTTTTTAGGTTCTTTCTAAGCTTCTTTGTGTGAGTGGTGGCTCATCGTCCATTTTTCCTACATTATGAGTCTGATCTTTTGAAAAACGTGGGGCCCGTTATTTGTTTTCTTTTTAATATTTGTTAATGCTCACTACCACCCATATTGGCACTATAAAAAATATTAACCGTCCCTTACTCCGCCAATTCGCCACTAACCTTGGGATCTAAATTGTCCCTTGTGCCTGTAGGTACACTGGCTCCTTCTCCAAATCGGAACATAATAATACTAAATATTGTTGTTTGGTGGCAGAATATTTGGTAAATATGGTATATACGAATGGAACATACGCAATCTTTGTGCCACCAGCGTTTTATTTTTTCTTGTCCGTGAATTTTAATTTTTTAAATAAGAATATATTTTAATGTTCAAAGTTCGAGAGAGCACCACGGCCGCTCAATTTTATATAGAGGCTGTTAGTTTTAAATAATAATTAAAAAATATTGTGCAGTTGGGTTACGCCGTCAGGAACAAAGTTCTTTGCAATATTTTTTCAAAACGTGTTTTAACACGTTTAAAGTTCAAAAGAATTACATTTTTATTGATTACATTACTGTATTTTTGTCACGCCAAAAAGCATAGCCCTCCTTTATTCAACTCTTAATATATATTTCAATTATTTTAGGAAAAAAGACATTTATTCGAAATTAAATATAAAATAATAGTGTATGCCCCAACGTCTAGATACACTGACGAAGAGGTCGAAGCCATGTACGAAGACATAGTGAAAGCTATGTCTCGTACCAGTACCTTCTACACAATTGTTATGGGTGACTTCAATGCCAAAGTGGGAGTACAAGAAGATGGTGAATGGGCGCAGGAATCATCGGGGGCAAATGCTGGTAAACTTCCTTGAGGCTCAGGGATTATTTCTGATGAATATTTTCTTTGGGGCTTTTTCTGGAAAAATTATTTCCAGAAAAAGCCCCAAAGGAGTGGACCTGGCGAAGCCCCGATAACATAGCGATGAATGAGATCGACTTCATTTTATCCAATAAGCGCTAAATTTTCAGGGTAAACACTGGAACTCAACTTTCCGTGATCAACAGAGTAAACACTGGAAGTTATCACCGCCTGGTAAGAGGCACCCTGAATATTAACACTAAAATCGAACGATCGCGGTTAATGAAGTCGACTCTTAGACCAACTCTGCTCCAGGTCGAAGCTGGTTGCAAAAGCTTCCAGTTGGAACTACAGAACCGATTTGCCATGTTGGAAACCAGGCAGGACTTTGACGACGCCACCAATAGTCTGGTGCATGTCATCCGCGAAGTGGGCCAAAATTACTTTCGACAAAGAGCAATGGACGTAAGTCGAAGCTCTCAAGCGAGACTCTGAACGAGATGACGAGGAGACGAGAACAGCAGAATATGACGCCATCTGAGTGAAAATCTGAAAGAAAACTAATAAGGCGTGACACAAGACGAATTAATACCCGGAATATTGAAGATGCCATAGCACTCAATAGGGGCTCAAAGGTTCTTGCAAAGTTACATACCTCCTCACTCACCGTTGCACTGGTCCACATATTTAAACTCGCTCAGCGAGCGATGGAACGCGCGATGCTTGGGGTTTCTCTGGGAGATAGAATCCGAAATGAGGACATTCGCACGAGAACTAAAGTCACATATATATATATATATATATATATATATATACAATAGCGAATTATAAGTATATACATATATATATAAATATATACAATAGCGAATTATAAGTTTAATATAAAAAAATCAACTTAATTATTTTTATTTTTTGACAATTAGACAGACCCGTCCTTTTATAATTTCATTGACGCAACCGCATCTTTTTATGCAATTTTGCAGTTTAACGTGTTCACTACTATTATATAAAATTAGAAATATTCATATTGAACGCCTTATCTACTCTCTAATTATTTTTTTCATTTTTTTGTTCGCGTCCAATTCTAGGCATAAGGAAACATTCCATGTTCCTGTAACCAAAACTAAATTAGTTAAAAAAGATGTTTTTAGATTGTGATATATTAAATATCTTTCTTGTGAAATTTAATCGTTATATCAAATATTTTGATTAATGGTATTGATTTAATTAATAGTCATATAATTTGTCTCTCTTACAGGCCTAATTTCTAATTGATTGAAAATTTTAACCGTTAGCCGTTGCATCTACGTCTGTTATGTGTTTTAGTCAATCATTGGAAACTTTTGTTGGTAATGATTTGTTAATATTTTATATTTATAAAATTTATTATGTCCTGTTTGTATACATTAAATACAAACATATAAATATATTACAATCGATTCATTAAGACCTTCGCATTATTAGCAACTAACAGTTTATATTCAAACAGACAAATTGAATTTGAAATTGCAAAAAAAATCCTGAAATCCAGTTTAATATTTCAAATTAATACTTTACTGAATATTACTTAAGTCGAGATGATTTATTTTCCACAGATTATGTAAACAAACATTATCTGTTCGAAGGTGACTTGCGCATATTGTGTTGATGAAAGTTCGATGAGGCAGACGTAGCGCCATCTGTCATTCAACATCATGAATAATTTCTTTTTGTTTTATATACGAACGACGTTTAAATTATTTGGATTTAAAGATATTTTACAAATATTTCAATCTTAAAAAATATACTTGTAATAAGTGTGCTACATTGCAAGCGAATTTTACCCATTGTAAAACTGCTGAGGAGAAAGAAGCCATAGATATTGAAAGCGAAGAACATTGCCGAAAATGGGAAGAAGCTCGCAATAGAATAAAGTTGGACCCTGTTCTGGTTACTCAATGTAAGGAGATACAGTGCCTCACTTTAGTCAGCTTTGGTTGTACAATATGGGAATATATTCTGCAAAAACAAATCGGATTAAGTGCTTTGTTTGATAAAAGGAATGACTGGCAAAGGTACCCAGGAAGTCGGTTCTTGGCTATTAAAATCTTTTGCGATTTCTGAAGATGTTAAAGAACTAATTTTATGGAGCGATTCATGTGGAGGTCAGAACCAAAATATAAAGATAGTTTTAATGTTAAGAGCTTTTTTGCATTCTCATCTCATCCTGAAAAAAAAAACGTAATTATAATTTTAACTATGTTAACTTTTATGAATTAACGGTTTATTATAATAAAATAAACACTTTAAACAAAAAAAAAAACAAAATACATATTACAAATTTATAGCAAAAACTTATGAAAGTAAGACAATTTTTTATTTTTTTAAACGATGCTGCACGTGTTTTTGTAAAACCTTTAATATTTCAGAAATGTGTTTTTTTCGAGTGGTTCCTTTTTACATAAATATGGACATATTTAGTACAATAAAATTGGTTTACAAAAAGTTTTTATTATTTTATTTTTATGGTCTTATGTCAAGAATATTAATGTTTTTTTTGGAACCTATACCACCACGCTGGAATATGTGGCTGCGCGTTTGTAGATGTGGCTGATTTTCATCCAATAAGCAAGTTTCTCGTCGATGTTTTCCTTCATCACCATGCAAAAGTAGTTACAAACATAGGAATATGAAAATTAGTAATACTTGCGCAGATCTGCACTTCGGTTCAAATCCACGCATTCTATCCACTGATCTCGGCTCGAAAATACAATATTATACTCTGTTTTCAAACATAAAGCAGAATAGCCTAACCAATTACAAAGTTAAACCAAACGCCTAATAGTAAGGTTAGGCAGTTACGACTGTTATTTCTGTCACTATTTATTTAACAATACATAGTATGTACAATCGTACCGTGCACTGTTTGTGTTCAAGTTTCATCTAAACAAATGTATATATTACTGCTCAACAATAGTATATACGAAATTCAGCCTTATTTTTAAAGCAAGAAAGTCGAAAATTCAATCTTAGTTTAATATTTTTGTAAACAGACTTGATGTTCAAAAGTTCTTGACAGTGCAAGAGAAAAATCTAGTAATTTGTTTGTATTATGTTACTTGCACTACAATTATCTAATAATGTCTTCATATTTAATGATTTGTCCGGTTATTTCCGATTCTGAAATAATAACATAAGAACCGGAAATTACAGTTTACAATTTAGGATCAGATTTCGACAAAATATATTGAAAATATTACTTTCAATTACTCAGAGGGAATGAATTGTAAATAAACCTCAAGAACTCAAATTACGAACCACATCGTCTTGGTAATAATAAAGTTTGTATTTGTAAGATCTATGCGCCAGAATATCTCAGTTTTTTTTTATTTAAATGATCAGAATATGTTGAATAAATCATGCTGGTCATACGAATATTATAAAGAGGAACGCGAGGGGACAGTTTTTTGTTTTTCTCCACTTTCACGAATATATGAAATATTTTTTTATATTACAAACATGGACATTATGGACATGGACATTATGTTTTTTTCATAATTAAATAGTGTATACTGTTTGTAAATGTTAAGTAAATGATTAAACCTAATGATGAGTGATCAAATCTATAGCGATTGGTATTTTAAGAAGTTTTTTTAATTACATAATACACAGTCAACTGTCAGTGAAGTGATATGCCTCTTCTTACGTTGGTTTCAAACTATTCACTTAAATATTTATTATAAAGTAGTGTTGTTTGACGTTAGAGTGAAATTGAGTTGATTAAAGATGGTACTGATGTAGTATAATAGGCAAAAATTCTCACAACAATGGCTTTTGCTAGCAATCAAAATTGAATTCAAACTGTATCCTAAAAAGATTTGACAAATGTAAGGAAAATAGAAGAGGGTTGGCTATTCATTTTATTAGTAATATAATTATTGGTATCATGCAAGTAATGCGTTTTTTATTATTTTAAAATGGAATATATTCTACATACTTGAAGCATATTTTGAATATTGATTATATACTTACAAAAAAACTCAATAAACAAATAATTAAATAATATTTTTTACCAAACAAAGGACAGGATTATCATGTACAAATAGGAAAAATTCTGACAAAATAGTCGGATATTAACTTGAAAATGAATGTAAAATGCCCATGCCTAATTTCGTTAATATTATCATTGGGACCCTTTCTCGTAATTTTCTATTCAAAGCAACCATACCTTATTAACATTGTGTAACTTTGAGGTTTATAATGTATATATTGCTGGTACGAATACCCTAAGTTCCTCGTATATTTTGAAAAACTAAAGTATAAATCAATATTTAAAGAAAATTAAAAGAATAAATATTATGAATAATAAATGTTAAATATAATATTCTATTTCAAGTGATATTAATATCATTTTATAAACCGAAAAAAGTGTGGATGGATTGCGTAAGGAAAGGTGTGAAAGGAGTAAGTACCGTTTTGACGAGTGACAAAAAGAAGTGGAAGGAAAATACATGTTGTGCTGACCCCACGTAGTGGGATAACGACAGGAAGAAGGAGAAGTGTTCATTTCTAACTGCGTAGTAAGCATATGATAGTTCATCCGAAGTAAATTCCCTACTTCATCACTAATCCAGTTTATGATTAAGTACAAAACAATATAATTTCCTTATATATAAATCTTAGTTCTGAATATTATTAAAGATTATCTACAAATATTCGTTATATAATTAAGTCCCGACATAATTTATTTTTCAAGACATTGTTATCATATGAACATGTATTATAACGGTACAGGAATATATAATATCAACTTTGCTTATTTTTATGGCAAGCAGCTGCTACTGAAGCAATACTATTTCACGTTCAACTAAATGGAAATAGATTCACAATTAGATTCAGAATTGAACATTGAAATATAAAAACCAGGGCTTCAGCCTACAAATTATATACAATTTTTATTAGAAAATGGCGTTTTCTGTTATTTTGTGTCATCTTTATTTATTATATAATATTTATTATTATCTATTTACATTTTTTTATTGTAATTGTAGTATGTTATATAAATAAATAGCTGTCATTTGTTGAACTATTGTCAAATCAAGTTATAAAAGATAAATAAAAGATATGATGCTGACTTGTGAAAAATCAATCGAAAACACTTACATTCATATAACATCCAGATTCTGAAATTATACAAGTTCATCTATCTCGACATCAACTTCTATTAGGGAGTAGTAGTGCTTATGTTTAAAGGGAGAACAATCACCTCCTAATTAATGTGACAAAATTTAATTTTGATGTAATAAAATAAAAACATCTATTTGCGCGCTTTGGGGGTAAGACTGACTCTTATACCGTGACGGCGAACGGCATAGTTTTATTCTGCCGCCCACTCTCCACCGTCGCTATTATATATTCTTCGTTGCTATACATTTTTATAATAATAAGAAATTTAAAATTTTCATTTTATTAACGAAACTATTAACATATTTATTATTTTCATTAGATTTCCTTTTTTATTTGTGGCCCGTCCTGTGACAGTCACGTATCTATTTATTTTTTATTTATTGTGTTATGTATGTTATGCTATCCGATGAGTCTTTGCCTAAAATAAAATAGTAAAAATAAAAAAAACAATTCCTGTTAAAAAGAAAATAAAGCTTTATTTAAAAAGGTTTGAATAAATACTTCATTCCGTGGTCAATTGTGAAGTTAAATTTAGCTACCATCGATAAGTAAATACTAATATTTAGGTGATATTTCAATAGTATTATTGTTAAATTTCATTATATAGAATCAATATTGGTATTGGTTCAAAGTTATTTTGGCCCAACGGTCTTTAATATAACCGATATACCATAAAATCAAATTGATAAAATATATCACCGATAACTCGATTCATTTTTTGTTACGGTCTGTTAAAGGTTTAATAAAAATAAACGCTTGCGAGTTGTTTATACATTCAATAGCATATTTTTATCATTCTTATTACTTTTTCCATGTATTGTTAACATTATCTAAATGGTTATTGAAAACGTTGGAGGTATACATTTTGATTGCTTATTTCGTGATAACTGTTTGTAGAACACAATTGAATTACCGATTTTCAATAAATAAAATATTTCTACCTTTTACTGTATACTTGGTGATTTATTTTAATTGAGAATTATTATAATATTTTAAAAAAGCAATATAGGTTAATTCAGCTTTTTGAATGTAACATACGTATAACGTACAATAGGAAATAAAGCTTAATCAGACCAACAGCACCAACTGGCTTATGTAGACTAATCCCAGTACGTGTCTTCCCCAGGTTACCAGTTGCTGAAGGAACCAGGGAGTGCCCACACTTATATAAAATATGATAAAAGAACTCACAGAAAACTAGTTTTTTTTTACAGTTTTTTATGAGAGCGCGTAAAATACCCACCGCTGAGTTCGGATATCGATGTAAAGAGAATCGTTCAACTTATGTGGCGCTGTAATCGCGCGTCTAACTAATAGGAACTTTCTATTCGATTTTCTCTATTAATGAAGAAAGTACTCAATCTAATTCCCAAAAACAAATAAATAACTAGATAAATCTTGTTATTAGAAGAAAGAAATTAATTAGGAGTTTATTCTGGTTCAGAACATACCATACCCTTTAACACTCTTAACTATAAAGCAAAAAAAACGAATTCACATAACGAAATTAGCAAACTTTGTTATTACTTTTTGTTTGAATTAATATTATGAATATCATATAATTATTATAATATACAAGCACGAAATGTAGTTATTTGAGATGTTATAATTATTCTATAGGTAAAGGACATATACTGTATACTGATATACTTATTATATTTTAAATTCGCGTTAACCGAGAGTGACACTTCCAAACAATATAAAAGAGACATTCCTTTTCCCCACTTTCCGGTACACTGCCTCTAATCGTCGTAATGTAAAATATCATTAGACGTTATTCGGAACTTTAAAAAACAAGGGAAAAGGAATTATGTCTAGACTATATTTTTCTCATGTATCCTTTAAGCTTTTAAATTAAATATCTTGGAAACGGAGCGATAACATATAGTATATATTACAATTTGCGAAATTTAACATCGATTTACACATCAGAGACGTTATCGCTCACTATGGGTATCATAAGAAGGCTCAAGGTCACTCAAAGAGCAATGGAGAGGGTTATGCTCGGAGTTTCTCTGTGAAATCGAATCAGAAATGATGAAATTCGCAGGCGAACCAAAATAACCGACATAGAATTGCTAAATTGAAGTGGCAGGGGGCAGGGCACATTGCTGGCAGAACTGACGGCCACTGGGGCAGAAAAGTTCTCGAAAGGCGACGAAACGGAAAACGCAGCCTGGGCAGGCCCCCTACAAGTTGAACCGACGACATTGTAAGGGTCGCGGGAAACCGGGTAGCCTAAGACCGGCCATCGTAGAAATCTTTTGTTCAGCAGTGGAGACATCCGGCTGAGATGATGATGATGATGAACATCGAGCAAGAATATTTAGTAATAACTGCCTATTTTTGTAAATTTAGATAAAATTAAAAAGTATGTATTAAACATCATTCGACATCATTCGCTTACCTTAGTAAATTTATTATTTACCTTACCTTAGTAAATTTATTATTTTGTGGTCGACGTACTTAGAGTTAAAGGTTTTTGAGGCCGGTGATCTGACGTAAGCCTCTCTTAGTAATGCTTCTAGTGTGTTCGTTTAAGCTGGGCGCTTTAAGCGCTTAACGGGTACACAAAAAATGCACTGGTATAGCATTTTAGTTTAATATTAAGTATTCGAAAATACTTTTATAACTCATCTTTTTTTTACTGTACAAAATATATTAAACTTGTTATATAAATGTAAGAAAAAATAGACTATTTACTATTTTCTATTTCGTTAATAATTTATTAAAAACACAGTCATTATTTGATTAAAATTTTTGTAGAATTAATTCATAATCCGTTGCATTTTTAAGTTGCTGGAGAGCCAAAGAAACTTTTGTAATGACTAACGGATGAATATTCATAGGACCTCGCTCTTATACTACGCTCTCCTTATTTGCATAATACTCAGTAGCTAAGACTCTTTTGGTTATTTTGTCTATTTAGTATTTCCATACTGCTTTTGTCAGCCATGTCTTATTTCTGTCATTCAAAAGAGCACTTAATTGCTTTTGAGAGAATTCTTTGTAAATAGCATTGTATTTTAAAGATTAGTAGCAACTGCGCTTTTGTAACTGTCTTATTCGTTTCACCTCCGCTTCAGAGTGTACTTTCTCGTAGATTGGTGCTTTATTTTGTATTTTATACACGATAAAAATAAATAAGTACTATAAAGAGCACTTTGGTGTCAGAAATATTTATAAAATTAACTGTTACACAATTATTGAAATGCGCTGCTTACAACAAACAGGTCAGTATATTAAATAATTATAAAATGTATTACATTATACTATGTGATAATATATGTATTACTTGGTGATAGGACTTTGTGCAGCCCGCCAGGTACCACCCATTCATTAAATATTCTGTCACGATCAGTAATACTTAGTATTAAAAATATAAATACAGAATTTATAAGCATGCATGTATATGCTAACATCTGGTAAGATTTATAATATTCATTAGTTAAAATTGAAATCTATAACAGAATAATCATACAAGTCAAGAGTCAAATTTATAATATGTCACATAAATTTCACGTAGCGAGGATTTATTTACTTGAAGTAATGTAACATTATCCGATAAGCAGATTTGAAATGGTTATATTAATTCGGCTAATTGCCTGTTAACGGAGGAATAATTTCGAGAGAAGCCTATATTTATTACATTTAGAGTAATACTCAGTTCCGGTTTGAAGGGTGAGTGAGCCAATGTAGCTACAGGCACAAGGGACATAACATCTCAGTTCCCAAGGTTAGTGACGCATTGGCGAGGTAAGAAATGGTTATTATTTCTTACCTCGCCAATGTCTATGGGCGATGGTCACTTATCATTAGTTGGTCCATTGGCTCGTCCGCCTACCTATAACATAATATATATACAGGGCAAAGGCAAGTAGTTTCCACACATCCGCTTCACGAAAATGAGAAGTTCAGTCCTGATGTAAGCCTTGATAATTATAATTAATGAAAGTGAATCTTGAATCACTGATTAAAATATTATAATATTACAGAGGATAGGAGTATAATAGGAGAGGAGAATGTATTATACTATTATAATATTACAGATGTAACTTTATTTGTTACTTTTTTTATTTACGTAAAATCATCTAACCTGTATGTATATGGTACGTAAAATAATATACTTTTAGTTTATAGTTTGAGAATGGCTTATATTATCTTTTTTTATTATTTATTATTTGCAAAGTGATTAATTGATTTTTTTTATTGTTATGCTACATCCAACGAAGCCATATTAGGTTATATCTATATACCGTTAATCCTTAAGACTTCGGATACAATGCATGCAGTTTTATTATACTACATATTGTTTTTTTTTTGTGTAAGGCCGTGAACTCATGTCTAAGGTGCGGGACGTGCTTCCACTAGTGAAATTAAAAAGTCGACATATAAATTGTCAGTCATTTTTATTAACACGTGTGAACTAAGCTACAGCAAAACATTGTGGTGCACCGTACACGGCTCTCCCGGAACCGGTGCCGTTACACAGTAGCCGGTGCCGCACCGTAGACATGGATCCACGCTCTAAAACTTCAAGTAATTACGGCAATTTATTAATCTCATTGACAGATCAGGGAATAAAAAAAATCGAATATTGTGTTAATATCGACATCGTGATACCCGTGAGTCCCAGGATACGATGGGTCGGTCTATTCATAATAGACGTAACGACACACAACCTAATTAATACCGTCGAAAACCTAAGCGCCTCAATTATGGTGGTGGTGAGAAACTAATTCACAGTCAACACTGATTTTAATCATAATTTTATATTTATTTTATAATCTTTTTATAACTTTATTATATTCTGAAATTAAATAATGTAATCTTTATTTCAATAAGTTGATAAAATCAAATTAATTTGATAAACTTTTTTTACAAGCATGCTTCGTATAATGTTCCAAGTTGCTATGGCGATTTGCTCATATAAATTAGAAATCGGTTGAGCGTACTTTCATCCGCATGAGCCAACTCGTTTTAATCGAATTTTATTTAACATGGATTATTTTTTAGAAAAAACGTAATGAATAAATAAATTCATCTTTTAAATAATAACGTTGGAATAAGATAACATTATTTGTATGGGATATTCAAAACAATTTAGGCATTCCTTTTGTTATAATTAACCTAACATGTGTGAAAACTGAAATAAAATACATAATAATTAAAGTACAGAGCCCGTTGAATATTAAAATAGCATTATCCTTGCTAATTATTCGCATGTAACAAATGCTTCTAATATATAAATCATTTCATAATGAAATATTCGTTTGATATTCAAAAAATATATTAACCATTTTGTTTTTAATGGACGAATTCCGACAAAAGAAGATGGAATTGCAATTAAATATTTATTGTTAATTTTTATTTCATAAAATTTATTACAGACAATGCATCATAATTATAATAAGTTTCCACTATTAACATTTTAATTAACACGTACTTTGCAGCCGGTGTATCGAAGTAAGCGGACGACCAGCTTCAGTTAGCCAGCCAATATAAAGGTCACCGTCTAACCATGTGACTTTAAAATATAACGTTCGGAGGCTCTCATGATATTTAAGTCGGTGCCCTCTTACTCCTGCAGTACATGATTTTATGTATGCAAAAAGTTACATTTAGCGTTCCCTTTTTATAAAGGCAATTGAAGTTTTGTTGTTGTATAGACATGTAAGAAAAGGAGCTCCTAGAAAGGAATAGCTGTTGTTCTTGAAATAGCTGAACAGATTTTTTAAATTATAGCTTTTATTCAAGCAAGCCTCATTGTTCCCAGTCACCTTAAAAAAAAAAACTAAATAAAATTGGGTTATCTGTTGTCGTAACTTCTTACGATGATATAGACACAACAATACACACGTAAAACTTATAAAACCATTCTTTTTTTGTCTAAATATTATAATATATATATAGAAGACTTGATTTATATATACTTTAATGAATCAATCGCACAGTGTAGCTCTTGTAAGTAATATACGCTTAGCCTTATAAATAAATATAACACGTCCGTGTTAAAGTGTCCACTTTAATTAGGCCAGAGCTGATAGTAATCGCGATTGTTGCGAAGTGAGACGGGTCAAGATGCGGGCTTCTTTGTTTATATACTGGTACTATAAATAATTATAATACATTTTTAGTAGAACATACTGGAAGAGTTAATATTCACTTTTTCTTTGAATAAATTATATTTTTATTTTGGAATAGTTACAACGAATATAATATCATATTATTTAATCTTATATTCCTAAGAGCAGTCACGAAATTAGGGAAGGTTTGTACCTCAGGAGATGATGATGATTATAAAAAAAATAGTAAAATTAAATTGTCGTATGTATAATTTTATTTATTTTCACATTTATAATATTAACTAAAATTAACATTGTATTTTATATTATATTTTCTTGGAGCGCTTTCATTTTTGTCTTCGTAATTATTAAAATTCAATTACAACGATTTATTTCAATAGTGATTATTTAATATTAAAATTTAAAGCATAGGGTCGGTCATAGCATCTTTAAATATATTTCAATTTAACAACACAACTAAGAGCACTTTCCTTTAAATAAAGCTCTACTTTGCTGTATAAACTAAATTAATCTTCTTATGTTTATTAAAGTCGAGTCCGTAGTGTTTTTATGATTCGCTACAACCAAATTCAATATTTATTTACTCTTAGGATCTTCGATAAGTTAAAATTTAATTAAGAAACAAACTCCAACGTTAAAATGGCTTACTTAAATTACATAAAAGAATTACGTAATAAAACGTATTTTAGTAGGTATATACCTATATTTCTAATATATAAAAATCTCGTGTCACGGTGTTTGAGGTCGAACTCCTCCGAAACGGCTTGACCGATTTTTATGAAATTTGTTATGTATATTTGGGAGGTATGAGAATAGATCGTAAAGTATATTTCATACCGCTAGGTAATATATCCAGAATTTTTTTTCTATTTTATTCACATTTTTTCATTTTGTATTTTATTTAGATTTAGTGTCAAAAATACATATAACCCCAAATTTTGTAATCCCTTTATCCCCTAATCGATCAACCCATTTTTTATCACGTTTTTGGTATGAACAACGTCTATTTGGACATCAAAATAAAGCAACAAACATGAGAAAGAACAGACGAACAAATCTATCAAGATAACGAAAATGTGCGTGTGAGCACGCACCATTGAACGGTTTGCTCATCGGCACGTATCCGTAGCAAGGTTGTTCTTGAAGTCCATTTGCACACACAAAATATCGCAAAGGACTTCGATCCTCCCCGGATCTCTTCTTCCCCAGCCACACATTTTGTTTTGTTATCGTTTTAATTTACACGGGACTTATATCGTGTATTCATCGCAATTTTATGGAGAAAAGTCAAGAAACCGAAATTGTAGCAAGTATAAATAATACAATCTTGAAAAATAAGTTACACATTACATACATTCAATATACACATGATTCGAGTGTTTACTATTTACATGCATTATAGAGAAATGCTAGTATAATCATATGCTCAACTTCAAAAAAACTATCGAAAGAAAATAAAAAGAAAATCAATGACCATTATTTATCAAGCAATTATAACAATATTTAATTTATAGTATACTCTGTTTTGATTGTTTGAAACTATTAAAGACGTTTTTGATATTCAATTTATTGTTAGAGTTAAAATTACTTTCACAATATTTAAAATAAAATCAGATTATTTAGACAAACAGAAAAATTTAGAATTAATATCATTATTCTCAATTAAATTTCATTATTTTATGCAATAAGTAAAACTTAATTCCATTTGAATTCTGTTAGCAACGCCACCTATGAACAGACTGTTTGTTTATATAGTTCGTATAAAATAAATAATCTCGAATTGTGTAAAATGTTAAACTATACTTAAAATAATATTTAGCAGTAATTCAATTTGTCTGTTTTAATAGAAACTTTTAGTTGCTAATAATGCGGATGTGTTAGGATAAAAATATATTACTTTTTTCACTTTACATTTAACTTTTAATCAAACAATGATTTGTCTACATTATGTCCGTTACATTAATGGAATACATTGAATCATTAAAAAAAAATTGTCTACACAAACCGGTTAATTTTTAGTTTTATTTTTAAATTATTTATCAAATTTTTTGTATTTATTTACTTTTTAATTTTGTCTTGCCTTAAAGTTATTTATTTTTATTTTATAAGTGTTAGTTTTTAAAAGTTTCATGTGTTTGTTCTTATGTAAATTTATATATCTATATAACTTTTTTAATAAAGAATCGGAAAAAATAAATGGTTGGTGTTTCTTTGTTTTTATCGGCGGTTATCGTCTACAGCGCTCCTTTCCTTTTTCTGTCATAGATCCCATCCCCATACATTTACAATAAATTCGTTACTTTTTATTTAAAAACCAAAACATTCAGCACATATAATGTATATGGCAGAACGACGTTTGCCGGGTCAGCTAGTATTCATACATAATATTTTGTGGATTTTTTTAAATTTTATAGACTGTCTAAATTATACATACGACAGTGAGTGTTTATTAGTTTGTAACTATCACGTTTGTATACTCCCGTGCCTCGGAAAGCACGTAAAGCCATTGGTCCTGCGCCTGAACTCTTTCCGGTCGTGTCGGATTGCCGTCCCATCAGATTATGAGAGTTAGGGAATAGAGAGTGTACCTGCGTTTGCGCACACACTTGTGCACTATAATATCTCCGGCGCAGTTGGCTAATCTCCCTTGAGATTGGCCGCCGTGGCTGAAATCGGTCTGGAGAACTTTACTATTATTATACTAAGAACATAAAATTCACATGTTTGCACACAAACGTGATGAGTTATTGTCATTTTAGACCCGCAATCCTCTAAAGTTATTTTTGTAATGAGTTGGTTTAGTATAATCTTTTTAAGTAGGGTTTAAGCTTTTACTAACGTGTGATAACGAGGCCAAATCCTTATTGTGCTTTTTGATCAGCTTATATTTAATTATTTTTTTAATAACAGCTTTAGTGTCGAATATCAAATGGGAAATAACTGCAGTAAAAATATTGTTGTTAGGTATACTGGAAAAGCGAAGCCAATAATCGGATCTAAGCTTTTATTTTCCGAGAGGAACCAGTGGCTAGAACGCGTGAATCAGAATCGATGATTGCGGTTCGAAGCCAGGTAACAGGCACCAGTGAATTTCTGATTTCATTTCCTGCTTGGGAGTGAAGGAAATCGTCGTGAAGTGAAGGAAACCTTCAACTGTTTAATTACACTGACATGTGTATCAACCAATCCGCATTGGTATAGCGTGGTGGAATAAGCTCCAAACCTTTTTCATAAGGGAAAAGGAGGACTTAGTCCAGCTGTGGAAGGATTTACAGGCTATGACTTTGTTTTACTAAGGCTTATATTAGAACAGAGTGATGGAAAACTTCGTGTTAGGCGGTAAAATAACTGATGATACGATGCCCAGTGTCCAACCCAAATGACGTCACCATCTAAAAATCAGAAAATCCTTTTCCGTAAAGTTTGAAATAAATAATTCTAAATATACTAAGGTATATACATAAAACTATACAAAAT
Organism: Nymphalis urticae; assembly: GCA_905147175.2. NCBI lineage: Eukaryota > Metazoa > Arthropoda > Insecta > Lepidoptera > Nymphalidae > Nymphalis > Nymphalis urticae. The sequence continues at coordinate 6,895,251 of LR989998.1, read as the reverse complement.
ATATGATACGGTCCAAACTTTGTCCTTTACGCTCCGGACGCGGTGACATTCACCGGATTCTTCACTGTGACTAGGCATGATGTCTGACTCAACTGTGAGGGATGTAATGTCTTTCTATTAACATTTTAGTCACGTATAATTTTTGTAAGCATATTCTGCCGTAGAGCTTTTATTTTTAGGACAACTATAAAAAATTTGTTCACGTAATACAAGAGTTCAGAAAACGGATCGAGACATTATCTTACCTTAATAAAATATTTTAAGTAATATAGCTTGCAACTAATAATCTAAATAACATCTATTTTTCCAAAATGAAAAAATGTAATAAGGAACTGGCTCCTACGATTAGACTATTTTAATACAGCGAAAATTGAAAGAAATTAATCATGCATAATATTCACGCCCTCCCACTTACACACACACACACACACGTACACACAGCACACACACACATGCTCGAATACACAAATACTGAAAATTAATATATAATAGACGTTACTTACAAAACAAATACTGACATAAATAAAATGTTGGTCATTTTAATGGAATATAATTTAGTAATTTCAAGAGTCCTATGTTGGGTAAACGTTAGCTTTAATATGTATGTAAATTTATTCATGGGTGATTTTCTAAGCTTAGATTAGCTTAGTTTTAGTAAATAAACATTATTGTTTTCGTATAATTTTGAAGCTTGACTTTATATCAATTTAATTTAAAATGTAAATATAGAATGATTTATATAACAATAGCATAATAATAAAAAAGTTATGATTTATTTCATAATAATGATTTTTTTTCAAAATGCTTACTACATTTTAGTGAATAAGACTTATTGCATAAGTGATAAATATATATTTTTAAATTTATTACTTGAAGTAATAGCAAGAAGGAGGGAGGGAGAGGGAAAACAATAAATTTATTAACAGTAATTAGGTTTTAGTATGGCATCCATCAACACGTCTAATAAATTAATCTAGCATAAGTCGTGCGAACAGTTGGTGTCTATGTCAAATAACTCCTAAACAAGAGTTCTGGCAATGTGCCCACTACCAACTGCACTTTCAAATTTAGCTTGTACAATGAACAAACATAATATTTTGTCGTAGAGATAAACCTATTATATTCTACTATAACAAACAAAACATAAATACAGTTTTGATAAACAATTGTTTTTAATGTAATACACGAGTACTTTATTTTGTTTTTAACCAGCATTCTACATACACGTACTCACAAACATACACACATTTAATGAAATAATTTTAACCAACTATAAAAATTTAACGTTCTTAATTTATTTAAATATATTCGGTTCATATATTTTATATTAGTTTTAAAAATATTATGTTTCAAAGTTGTATTATTAGTATATATTAATAATTATAACTAAAAGGCCTTTAAAGTTAGTATTTATTAAAGGGTTTTTGTCGTTGTTTTAAATATCTTTCGCTAAAACTCTTTTATACAATGGGGATTTCATAATTATGTTACTTGCAGGCATGTATAACAGGTACCTAATAAAAAAAAAACAATCCAAATTGATGAATATAATAGCATATAGTAGGTATTTTTTAATTAATTTATTAATTATTTATGTTAATAGTATAATAATTACGTCTTATTTTTTCATATTTTTACAAAAAAAGTTCTATAAATGTCATACTGCCAGGAAAAGGTGGCGTCCTATTAAGAACCTTAATCCTCCACGTCGCTCAATTGTAGATTGGCGGATATTCACGTCGTTTTATTTCGAGACGTGCAGGCTACGTTATAAAATTATCTTTCATCGCAGAGCATGTGATGAATTACAAATACAAATGAGAAACAGAGCCAAGTCATCTCGTTTCGACACCGTTGTGTAATTTTTCGGGATTTTCATTAAATTACTTTTACGTGCCACGTGGAATTAATCGAAGAAACCAATGGATCAATTAGTACAATTATTTCGCCTTTGTTCTTTGTGCTTGTTTATCATATTATAAAAAACGGTGTACGAAAATTGGAATAACTAATTCGATACGACCGAAAACTGTTTAGGCCAAGAAAAAACCGCCGTACGTGCTTTTTGAGGTATACGGTGTCAAGTTTTATTTTTTAATGCAGTGGAAGCCTTTAGAACGGTTATGTGGGAATTCTTACTCACTAAAACTACTGTGATCAACAAGTGCGTCCTCAACAAAGATCGGAGAAGCTGCGGGTTCGTGTTAATATTTAAACGCATCAGTGGCCCCTCCCGTGCTATGGTCTGCTCGTATCTCGGCAGAGTTCTTTTCAGGAGGCGAAGGTAAGCTTGATCCCGCACTCCTCTTTAATGCGTACGACAGTACGAGGCCCTACCAGTTGCCGTCCTCCTCAGGGCCGTCGGAAAAAAAGACAAGCGAGGTCGCCACCTCACGCATCCACGGCCCCAGGGTTACGCCCTATCGTTTAAGCCCCGGGCGTCGGGAGTTACACAGCGCTTGACACCACTTACAAGTGTACTTACAAGTGGTGTCAAGCGGTGTGTTACTTTCAGACTTCGGGCTGCTTTCATTGTGAAAGCACATTCACAGTTTTCTTTTCAACAAAAACCCCTAAAATATTTGGATCTAAACAGAGAGAGTGGAGAGTTAAAAAAAAAATTGTAATAAGCTGGACTTGATGGAATGAGCTCAGAAATGTTTGTTAATATAGAGAAATTAAAATTTACTCGGTATTCTGTCTTCATATGTTAATCAAAAATGCACCACTTATATGAAGCCGAACACTAAAAACTCTATTATTTCAATAATAAAACAAAATAAAACAAACAAGCCTATTCATGGGTGTATGTTTAATTTATGTTATCGTAATTCAGTAGATAAGCAAAAGTTCGCAATGTGGATTCACGCCTGTTTATCTTGGCGGCGCCACGCCGTAACGAATAAAATACAAACAAAAAATAACTTCGAATGTTTTTAACAAAGGAGTCTCAATGGTGGATTTAAAGTATATGGGTTAATCTTGAATTTCGCTGCCAACTATTTGAAATAGTTGATCAAGTATTTTATACTAAGTGTGTTTCCGATCGAGTAAGTTGTTATAAAATAATGTGAATATTCTTGTTCTTATATTTAAAATAGTTTTTAATAATATTTTTAATAAGTACTTACATAATAAAAATAGTAGAATAATAATAATTGTCTTCTAACAACCCACTGCTAGTCAAAGGCCTCTCGTTCATTCTGCTTGAGAACTTATTCCACCACGCTTATTCCATGCGGGTTAAATAACTTGGGGTAGAATTTCATCCGACACATGCAAAGATTAATTATAAACACAAATTGCTCGATTAGTGTTTATCGAACGTGAAAACTCAATGGTGCATGTCCGGGCTTGAACACAAAATCTTCTATTCACCTGCTACTTACATATAAAAATAAATATCTTTTATTTAAATTTCTAAACATTTATTTCCACCTTCCTCGAACCTACACTTTGCAAAGTTCAACTATTGTAAACTTCTTACACGTTCTAAAGCTAACACGAACTTTTCACGTGTTATTTACAGTGTTGTAAATTAACTTAGTTCAAACGTTCTAAGACAAGTTACCGTTCGGGGATTGCCGAGTTCAAACCGAACAGCTTTGTTAAGATCACAACTGACTATCGAGAACGTAAATCTATCGTGCATTGCCCATTAATTAGTGGGGAAGGTTTACGATCGATCTACTTCTAACGGGCTAAAAACTTTTTTTGTAATACCTTCATATAGCTGTATACTCATTTACGTACAATATTTGATAGTTTTATGGACAAGCATACTTTAAGTCGTGATTGAAACAATATATTGAGAATATAATAAATATTACGTAAAAATATAAGGAATACTATTTATTTAAAAATTTATAATACTTGTAAATGCATCGCCTTACGATAGGTAAGTCAGAAATACATTTATGATTACAATTTATTAAAAAACGTTAAGTACAGAATAATTAATACGTGCTTAAAAGTAATGAAAAATTTACTGAGTTGAAAATACAGATAAATAAATGAAAATATTTTTAAAACTACAATACGAGTTTCAGTAACATGAACGTGTGCGTATAAAATGAACTTTTATTTTCAAAGAACCATCCATCTATCCATTTGATAATTGAAGCCACAAATAAAAATTTCATTCTGAAATTTAGTATAAGAACGAAGCGCAAACTATACTCGCATTCCCGCGAGGCAAATTTACGGGTGCGCCTACAAACTCACAAACGAAAATTCTCTCAGAAAGCGTTTCCGTTCGGTTCGTTTCCGTGGCCTCGGGGTTCAACCGCTAGATGAAGTGGGTTAGGTTTATACAGGTAGATAAAGGACGGCCGAACAGCCCTGATTCATTGCATATTTGTTTCAGTAAGAATAAAAGACTCATATCTGTAATCAACTTTTTTTTTCTATTACATTTAAGGAACCTCCTTTCAGCCTTTTTATTAATACTACGATAAAGTGTTTTTTTTTACTGACAGGCATTGTAAGAAGTTTCTATTTTGATTGCTAAGTTTATACGGTGGGCGATTCTTTTACATCAAAGTATTTCTTTAACCGATCTGGTAATAGATTTCTTCTAGACTTTTAATATTGTTAAGCAATGTCAATATTTTGTAAATATAAAACTACAACTATGACTTGACGAACCTAAGCAAGATAACTTTGCGATTCCAGTTCGAGTCACCAAGTCATTGTGCAGTTTACGAATAAGTGTATATGAGAAGCTGTTTGCAGTCGCCCACAATATGTATATATGTGTGGTGCATTTTTTAAGGCTTTTGGACCGCTATAAAGTCGTTTTGGCGTGCATGATAATCCTCTTATTAATTAGTTTTAAAACAATAGCTTTGAGCGTAGCTACAGTGCTTTTATATTATTTAATGAAATGATTAAATATAACAGAAAAGCGCAATATTATTAGATAAAATAGATTTTTATATCTATATATATATAACTCTTCAAAGTGAACAAGAAAATAAAGTATTTTAATAATTATGTGATAAGGAAGCACCCAGACAATTTGCATTTGTCGATAATCGTTTAAAATACGCAAAGGATACACAACGATATAAATAAACGATAACGGCTGTACCGCAGGGAAAGGAAAGCTTCGATGTTCACCAAGACAAGGCCGGTAAGCAATATTTTGTGAAAAAAGAAACTATTTCAACTATTATTTCTCTTATACTATTTTCTTTTTTCCGTATTTGACTTTTTTCCAAATCAATTAAAATAACACTTTCCTATTACAGAATTGCATATTAAAAACAAACGTATTAATAATAATTCAACGTGACATTAATTATTTACTTTAATAGCACTTTATTGTCAACCAAGTAAATGAACAAATATAATAATAATAAATAATATCCTGGTACATTATTCACACACGGCCATCTGATCCCAAACTAAGCAGAGCTTCTTAAACCAGACAACTGATATACTACATGTACTACTTTTCTTTTGTAAATACATACTTATATAGATAGTTACACCCAGACTCAGGATAAACAGACATGTTCATGCACACAAATATCTGTCCTGGGTGGGAATGGAACCCACAATCTTCGGCGTGAAAGGCCAACCACCAATCACGCCAACCGGCGCCGTCAAATATATTTTCTATATGTGAGCTTAGCTTAAATAACTTGTTAATGAAATTAAAGTACAACATCAGTATGATTTCTTTTAATAATAGTCTATAAATAAATATGTACCGAATGAAATAATGATATAAACATATTTCTTAATTGAATACTAAACCACTAATTAATATTGCTTATTTAAATATTAAAGCTGTCACCTATTAAATTATTTCTAGATGAATTAATTACACATATACATAAATTCATAATGAATAAATGAGAGTGCTTATTTTCATAATTATAATCAAACGTGTCAGAAGTCATTCTACAAGAACAAACTTATAATTAGCGCATCACACGGTTGTGAAAAACCAGATGTGATATGCGACATTGACTAAAATAATTTTAAAATTTCAAGGATACGTTTTTCAAAATAGCGTATCACCGTAAGTCGAGTTTTGACCTTTTTCGATTGATATAAAGTGAGTTGTTACAGAATAGAACTTCAATTCATTTGAAATATAAATAATACCTTCTAATTACAGACTGCTATATGAATACGTGAAAACAAATATCGTAGCTTTCAGTACGTACAGTGTAGAGTCAAGCTAATTGTAATCTTATTAGATAGACACAACTAGGTCCTCAACTACGATCAAAGTTTACTCGGAGGAAATTCCTACGGATTTCAAGTCACGTATTGAAGTGAAGCAATTTTTAAATTTTCTCTATTTACCGCTCTCGCTGCATCTAAGATGAAATTTAACAAGATTGTAGAATGAAAAAATTATAAACGTTTTCTACTTGACTTTATTATTTAACAAGCGACCTGCCCTGGATACGTAGTTAGATAAACGTATTATAATGTTACAGATTGTTTCATAAAACTATTTAAGAGGCATACAATATTCCACCATAATTAAATTTATTATTCTGAAATTTTGTCCAATTACACACTACGAAAGCACGCTATGGAAGCTCAGAGGTGGTCCGATTTTTACCGACTTGTTAAAATCTTTAATAATGTTAGCTAATATTCACAATTTTTTTATAAATTATATACCTATTGGATCCACTTGAATCAATTATTTTGTGTATTTTGAAAATAGAACACGAACATAGTTTTTATTTCTACTAAAATATGTAGATGATTTTACTATTCTTAGTTATGCAACGTCACGTAATTGCAATAAATTTAATGAAAGTATCAATATTATTAGATATGTTTTATAATATTACTATATTTATTCATTTAATAGAATATATATTTGTATATAGTACAATGTTTTTAATTTTAACTGGGGCGACGACTTTTTCAATGATATTTTATTAATTCGTAAACACAAGTTGTAAGCGAAATGTATATGTTTAAATTATGTTCCTATGTTTTTTTCTTTATTTTCAAGTAAGTCGAAATGTATAATTATTAGCAAATCTTTAATTACTTTATTAAAATAGGAAACGATAACTTTCGTCAATGTTGTGTGCATCTACTCTTTTTTTAAACTATATATATCTTTACATAAATGTTAATTAAATGTATTGGTGATGTGCAAAACTTAACTTAACTTAACAAATGAATTTTTAAGTCAATCCACTCAACTTTATTATTATTATGAAAATAATTAAGATTTCTTTATTACATTTTTAGGTTATGAAATATAAATTTGTATACAGTATATTATTTTCCTAAAGGGATAACATAGAATTCATCATTATCATTCCTGAAGCCGGTTTAAGGTATTCATGTCGGGTATGTTAGACGTGGTGTCTTAGCGGTAAGCTTACCAACGTATGAGCCCTCCTGGTCTCTAGCTTACATCCTTGGCCAAACCTTTCATAGTGTCGCTTTAGAATATTAAGTTCTTAATCGCATTATGAATCTATTTCGCTTACTATAACAATATTGTTGTATTCAATTTAATAACATCTCATGACACTCCATGCTGATCAGGCTTATATACTAAAATTTAATACAAAATCAAAATTCGGTAATTATTTTTGATCTTTTTTTTTTCTTCGATATTGTTTAATTTTCCTACTTTTTTCAATAAACTAGCTACCCATTCTGATTTCGCTCGAGTTGAAGAAGGATAAAAGTAGGGATAAAGCGCTTATACTAAAGCACAAACATATGAACCAAAAAGAAAATGGTTTTGTTTGGGTTAGGAACTTTCTCGGGTGTACGCAGAACAATTCACCAAAGTTTCATCACAATCAGATGAATGGCTTAGAAACGTATTAAGGACTAACATACAAACATTGTTTTTTTATTTATATATGGCATCTTTTAACATTTAATTATTGAATTTAAACATTCTTGTGTATCGAAATATGTATTATTAAGATACTAATCATAAGAAAACAAAATTTATTATTCGATGAAAGTGATTATATTTTTACATAGATAACAAATATGGTATAAAAATTGTATTATTTTATTATAATAAGTTTTATATAAATAAATCATTTTCATTAGTGCTTTATTTATGTAATACAATAGTTTCAGGATGTCTTGTCTTTTCTCAGGTTTCGGTTAAGGTTGATTAGAATCCATATTGTGATAAATCAAAATCAGCTTTATTTAATCTTAGATCTTTATTAATCTACAGACAATCTTCCCAATATGCATTATTAAGAAAAATGCACCTTAAATGAATTGTTTTTTTCATTAAATACATATAATTTTAAGACAATATTTAGATACAGGTTCATATCAATGTGGATTAATAGGCAGTGATTAGTGCCACAGCAATGACTTCATAACATTTGAAATTGATATTGTGTCCAGAGTTTATGCCATATACAAATAGCCCTCAGCAGTTAGCTTAGTGCGTCTTATCTTTATGCCTTTAATTATTATTTAAAATCAACTTTTTACAAAAAACATTTTTGGCCTTATATATTAAATAAACCCCAAATATAAAAAAAAATACTAAATACCGAAATAGTTTGATAAAATTAGAAACTTATAATATTATTCTTATGTACGTTTTACCTGTAAAGGTTATTGGTCAAAGAAATTCAGTTTAACCCATACAACGTTCTATGTCTCGTGATTCCCGGTAGAGCAGAAGAATGCCTATTTCGACATAGTGTACGAACCAACTATAGAGTATATTTATGTTCAGCGCTGGAAGCGCTTTGTACCGAAAGCACTTGATGTCTCAAGTGAACAGAACAGACAGAATAAAATTTAAGAAAGCATTCTTATTTCGACTGTAAAGGATATGGTTTCGAGGTTATTTGAACTGTTAGATGCAGCAAGACATGAAGGTTTTTTTTTTATAATATAACAAATTACACACATAAAATACCAGTCGTTGCCTGGAGTTGAAACCGCGAACATCGTTAAAGATTTTCGTTTTCTATTCACTGAATATTTCATTATATCAAAACGCAACTTATAAAGAAACTATTTAGCTGTAATGTATAAATTTATGTACATTTAGGTCATGTCATCCATATCCATGGTCATCAGCGTTTGTATACAATTCAGAACGACGTCAAAGCCTATTTAAAGTGTTACACCCGGTTAAAGCTTATGTAGCTTGTCTAGGCTACCTTTGAGAGAACTACGTACTCTGCAAAGGCTTGTGTTTGTTCACTGAGACACACTTAATCGCTTCGGAGACATCACTAAACAATGTCACACATGTGTGATTTTAACGTTGCTAAAATTACAAAACTTAGGAAACCTATTGTCAAAGATAGTGTTTAACTTTATTTTCTATCACGCAGCACAGGTTAGTAATTTTATTATCTTTTTTTTTAAATTTAAATTCGAAAATAATTCTAAGGTGGAAAACGTTTGTAACATTTAATAGCGTTTCTAAATCTTAATTAGATTGTACGACCTTAAGTGTGTACGGACTGGTAAAATAAAAGTCCGTTATGTCCCACTAGTGAACAAATGCCGTCTCTATTCTTAGGGAGCTTGGAGCTTATTTCATTAGTGAATGGTTTACGTGGCTAAATATAATCCGAGAAATACAATTTTATTCATAATTTTTTTTCTATTCAACATTTCTATTTAAATCTGAGTTGTGCTTACATGGATTTGAATCTGATATTTCGAGTGAAATTAATATATTTTATTCACTGAGCCAAAATCAAAATCTGTAATCTTGAATTCGTACAGAAAAATATTTTTCTAAATACATTAAAGCAACCTTTGAAGTTTAAATATGACTAAGAAATGAACATCACCTTCAGATTGCTTATTTCCAACACTATTAATATAAGGATTAATAGTGTTGGAAAAGTAAATGGTAGCAATGTATAAAATAGAATCACATAAGGAAAATAGTTATGTGCGTATGGTAAGGTATAGCTGTACTACGGAGAGAACCTTGGAGTACTACGTGGCGTACCTTTATCTTTAATAATATATCTAAGAATAAAACCTTAATCCGCTATAAATATGTTATATTCTATATTCCCCGCGAATATAGAATTAATGGATATAGAGTATAGGTTATGTCACCTATATAATCCTATTGATAAAGAACGTATAGTGCTTTAGTTTCGGAACTGTAGGCTGTGACCCTTTATATATTTTATAAAATATAACAATACTGTTAGCGTACATTGTCAAAAAAAAAACTCGACGCTCTAATGGCTATCATTAGCTATTTATGTATAATGTTATGACTATTACATATGTTATTATAATTAACTACAAGTATTATCTTGGAAAACTCTTTGTTCTAATAGGGTTTTAGGGAGATCTGTCGCAGTCATAATGGACTGACATAAATTCTAAAAGCACAAAACACCAACGATTTTAATTGACTTGTATTACGACATATGACATTAAAGATAATTTATATATAGATAAGTAACATAATAATTGTTTTAATTTTTATAATGTAAATTTCAACATTTATAAATATATTTATTTTAAAAGTCATATTCAAAAAATAAATTAATGGATGCGGCTTATTATATAGTAGAGGGATATATAAATAATAGAATAGTTTGAAGTTAGTATTCGTTAATATTCGTACATGGTAGATAAATATAATTGTATATAATTCACTTACTACTGCGTTTGTTGAGATATCTTCTCGGTAGAATCTTTATTTCCGGTAGTAGCTTTACATTAAAATAAATTTAGTAAAATGATGATCTTAAAAGTAATTGTAATAACCTGCTTAAATAAAGAATATTATGGTTTTGATTTTAAATGGGAATTGGACACTTATCAAATATTTTCGATTCCAGCAACTTATCAATTATATATGTGATAAGAATACTGATTTATTTTTAATTTAAATTAATACCTATACTTTATATATTTGTTATGTAATATTAATTAACCACAAATAAAATAAAATTTACAGTCTTTATTTTTAACGTGCCTTCATGTTTTTATCTCCAGACTGTATCACAATCTAAGCTTTAGGATTAAATATGTCTATAAAACTTTTAGTCGGACTCTGCGACGGCGACTTCTTCAATGACATCCCTTCAAGGTCGCAAGAATAAGTTTGAAAGTATCAACCGTATCAAAAATTTTAAAAGTAAAATTTATTGATTCCTTAATAAACTGAAATTTATTAAAGTAAGTAAGTATTTAAGAACATTAAACATACTTTCTTTATTGGCACTAGGAAACTAAGAAACGTGTCCATAAAAAAGACAAAGTACCCCACTTTAAGACACGGGCTACAATATAAATCAAAGGCCGGCTCTTCTCAATTAGTTTTGTACTTCAGCGCATTAACTATCGTGAACTGTACATTTTATTTCTTTAATTTAATTACTGAAAAACTACCTTAGGTTACTTAATGTAACCAACATATCAATCTGGTTTTGATTTTACAATACACGGTTATATCCGTTGTATTAAATTTTATTAGCTGCAAGAGATACAATTGTTATACGGATGGATGACAGTGTGGCAATAGATTGTACAAGATGCTACAGCGAATCTCACATTGATGTTATCACGGTTGATTTGATGGCAGCCACGGCAGCAATTCACGAGGAATACTAGCCAATAGCGCAGGACTATATGACTTAACTGCACAAGCGTGTGCGCAATCACATTCACCCTCATAATCCGATGGGACTGGTAATCCGACACGAACACGACTATACGTTCTATCTGAGACACGGGAGCATAATTACAATAAGATATTTTGTAAAAGAAAAACCCAATAACTTTTTACCAACTATTTTTAGATCTGAAATTATTTATATTCTTCAGGATAATTTGTAACCTATATAAAACTCGATTTTTAAAAAAAAATAAAACACTACCGGGCGTTGTACGTAGAAAAAGATAAAAATAAGATTGCGCCAAGGGGTGTGTAAGGGACGGGCGATTGAAACCAGAAATTTTGATTGCTTTAGACGTTCTTTTAAATAAGCTAGCCACTAGACTAACGATAATCTAATGACAGTACATTAAAATGAAATCAATTATTTCTAAAGTTAATTAAGAGCTTCTAACAACAGCAGAAGAGTTAGTGGTTTCGAAATGAATCCATTATGAGAGTTGATTGTGTTTTATATAAGTTAGTAAAAACACGCTCAAAGAATAACCTTACAAATTTTGATATTGACCTAAAATATGGGCAAATATAGGGAATTGATGTAGACATAAACGTATAAAGTATCTTGGAAGACGATAAATTTCATCAAACATCCATGTATTTGCTTCCTCAATAACAAAACGCCCTTTATGTTTCAGTTGGACTATTTGTTGTTATGAATCCACTGCATATAACTTACATCATGATCCATAAGTCAATATAATGTACACATAAGGATTACTTTTAAAATGGTAATGTTTAACGAATATTAAAATATATACTTCACCAAAAATATTTTTACAAAATCTATATTAATCCAAATATAACGGGACAAAAATTAATAATGAGATTTATCCAGGGTACCCTTATCTACATAATTATATTAATAATTATGTATAAGCATTTTGAGCTTTATAATTATTTGTTAAGGTTTCTTTGCTTATAATAATGATAATGGCGTTTATAAGCGGTTTAAGGATCGTCGAAGGTTCTTCTCGTCGTAAATAGAGATATATCTTACATATTATGAATAAGTGTAGTGTACTACCATATGTTAGTTGGTTAGTTGATTAATAACTCCATAGCCATATAATACATCTTTCCGTAAACAACGTTATGTAACTTTTTACTTATAATTAAATTCTTTAAAATATCAGTTATCATATTTATTTTACTCATACCTAAAACTACAGATTTAAAACAATGTTGCGGAAGTCATTGATTAAAAATTTTAAAAATTATACTTTGGATATAAATTACTATTTACGCTACGCTTAAAATTACTAAGTATTTTATTTAATATTTTGTTTATTCATCCAAAGTTAGTTTAAAAAGGGAAAACCATTTTTAAACAAACAATTCTGTTAGAACTTTTCTTTTTGATGAATGAAGCTCATTCATATCATCATTGATCATTTTCGTGTCGTTATCTCAATGATTTGAGTCGACGCGGTGTGTTCTGTATCATTGTAACGATTCAACGATTTAGTAGATATTTACTGTCAATCAACAGCATGACGTCTTGGGAATATTTTTACTGGTAGGTAGTTTTTCGCTAATAACTATTGTTGATGTTCCTTTTCAAGTTTGTCATTAAAATGGCTTGAAATTGTCATATGCAATTGAATATATGAATGTGGCTCTCTCTATATATATGACTTATTGACAAGATCGGCAACCTTCAATATGTTACTAGTTTGGCCTAATTGGCAAAATTACTGAGAATGTCTAAATAACGTTAGCTAGAAACGGTATTGTTACTCACTGCTTGTCATAGTGGATCTCATCTCCAATGAAATTGAAACGGGACGATAAGACACTGATTGCCTAGCTCAGCCAGGAAGGAGGATAAAATAATCAATTAAAATCTTACTAATATCGTATGTATATATCTATTATTATGGCGTTCGGCTTGTAGAACGTGCAAATATTTCTTTATAGTGATGTTAATGCATGTTAGTGGTGGTTTAGTGTAATAGTTCTTACTAATAAAGGTCACTTCATTGACCTTATATATTGATCAGAACAATTATCTTAATGTCATCAGTATCTATACTCCAACTATGTATATATCTCATACCATTACGTATACATTTTACAAGGAGTTGGCTATTGTCTCGAGAACATATGTATGTGTATATATTTTACTCCTAAACGTTTCCAATGCTAGGGTTGTGAGGGATTTGAAGCCTGGCCTAAAGGCTTAGGTAGACATAAATAGGCCAGATGAACTAAGAGTCAGCTGTTGCCTTGTCTTTGTGTTCAATTTGAGCTGGCTTTTACTAACAATATATTTCAATTTCGGTTCAGAACAACATAATACAACAATCAAAGCACTTTAATACATAATGCTATCTTATGACAAAGACACATTTCATAAATCTAAAAACCCGTGTAATGCGAGAAGAACACTGTTGGACATACCTCCGTCGTTACTAAACTAAATCTCTGCCGTCTTTGCAGATATTAAATAATGAAAATTGCTTGTTTAAAGAGTTTTTATAAATTAGAGATAAGACAGGTTAAAAATGTTTTGAAAAGTTTTAGGGAGGCGCTTCTAGATTTACTCTTTTTTTGTGGACAAGTGGCTAATTGGATCGGATGGATATCTCATAACAGATTCATATGGAAAATAAAAAATGGTTTTAAAGTTTACTTACACGATATTACAATAAAATCGCAGAACATTCATGTTATCTTTACAAACTATTGGAATTTCGCGAGTTATTGAGTGGACCTTTCTTAAAAGGTACATAAAAGGTTGCCCCTCTCATGTTCCGAACCCTTTTGCTTTGTTCGTTTATTTAACCTATTTTGTTTTTTGAATATACATCATTGTCATAATACTCTGTTTGATATGCTATTTACGATTATATCTTTTTTATTTATATACAACATGGTTTTTTATTTTTGTAGCAGAGTCCTAAAATACTTACCAGTTCTTCTTCTTCTTCTTCCTATACATGCCAGTAGAAAACTGTGGTGGGATTTGTTCAGGCAAATTCCTCCTGTAAAAATTGTGTAGTATTCTATTGATATGCATTAAAACTATAATTATATATTGCTTGTATATCTATTTGTAGGATCAACAAGTCAGTTTAATAAGCGGCCCTAGGAACATAGTATACACATACATAGTATGGAAAAGTTTTCAAATATAATAATAATAAGTGTTTTCCACAGTTTCAAGTGGAATAAAAAAATGAGAAAATGATACGTGCAAACTGCATTATATGTTATATTTTTCTATAAGTATTGTTTTTTTTTATGTTAAGTTAGTATTTGATTAAACGGTGTATTGTAAAATTAGATTATTTACGACTCACCACATTGACAAGTCGATTAAGTATTATACAAAACTGAAACTGAATGAAACGTTGGTTATTATATACCAAAAACAATTTATTCTTGCTCAAAATCCTAGCGTTAAACGACGCTGAACTGGAGTGGAATATAATTAACGTGAAATTATTTCACTTAATAACTGCACAGCGGAGAAAATTGCAACGAACATTCATCTTAAATGACTTGGGAACTTTATTATGAATTATGAAAAACACAGTAAAAAATCTAAAAACGTTAACAATATATTTAATTAGTTTTGTTCTTTTAGAAAATATGTTAAGTTTTATAAAAAATTAAATTACGTATATTCTATATTATTAATATTTAGTGCTAATTGTAAGCTATGTACAGACTTTTTTATAATATACAAAGTAAAACAAAATACACATTACAAATTTATAGAAAAAACACGCCGTCTAAAAGATTGTCCTGTGGCATTGTACCCAAAACGCTGGCACTATTGCCTCTCTGCACCGCTAGACTCAGCCTTTGGGCTAAATGAGCGCCAGCGCTTGGGTCACCAGAAGTGTGGACCAGTTTCTTAGAAAGGTCTTTTATGATTTTTTTTTGTAGCGGATGACCATGGACCTAATGTTTCAAAACCCAGCCCCGCAAATTCATATCACTTGGATAAAAGTGAATTGTTAAGCTATTTTTATAACAATAAAATATAACTTTTCTATTTTAATCTCATTTATTTCTCTCATATATTATTATTTATCGAGCTTAGCTTTTAGTAAATTTAATAAATAAAGTCATAAATGATTAAATATGACCTAACTTTTGAATTGCAGCTCAAAATGCATTAGCGGTTATGGTATTCGCATTGAAACTGATTCGAACTTACTTTGCTAACAGCTAATGTGTTAAGCTCTCATATCGTTCTACAATTTTACGACTTAACATATTATAGTAATAAGATAATTTATATATAATGTTGTTTGTGTTAGAAACTTCGCTTTTAGTCCAGAATAAACCGGGCGGTATGTATGTTCACTACTGGTATAGTAAATTAAACATGCTCCAGTTATATAAACACCAAACCGAGTTAAAAGGGTTTCGAGTTGTTTACAATATGATTGCATATAAATATAAAGATGTCTAAGTAAGAAGTCAGAAACGATACGAAACGTAACATTTATGATGATAGAGATGCGGATTAAAGACATATTTTAGGTCCATTTTTCATACTATTTCCTTTATAGATCACGCCCATTTTGTAACTATATATTTTTTACTATATTTCAATACATGGCTAAAAATGTGAGTGTCATTCGATAATTCTTAAAGTATCAAACCAACCAACAATACGATGTATTTTTTTATAAATAGGAAAAGCATTTTCTGCATGCAAAAGTAATTTTCTGGTATCAGAAATCAGACACTTAGTCGTTACTTTACTGCATATTGAAAATGATATTGAACTTTGCACGGGGAATGTATAAAAATGCAGTAAAATGTTAACGGTGTGACATGATACGATATTATTAAACGTTCAACCTTGAATATCTTTTGATAACCGTATTTTTTTATTTTATAACGAAATTTCAAACTGGACATGCATATTTAAAATTCCTTAGTCCCAATATTAAAGTAATGTGAAGTGGGTGAATGAAGTGTGGTTTGGGGCTTATTCCATCAAGCTGCTTAAATGCGAATTGGTGGAGTAGCAGAATATCCGTGAAATAAGACACATGCAAGTTTCCTTACGATGTTTTCCTAATTATAAACACAAATTAAGCACATGAAAAGTCAATGATACTCGTCTGGTTATGAACCCGTAATCATTGGATAAGATTTACGCTTACCAACCATGGTTAAATTATTATTTTATTTTTCAATTGATAATCGAGGAGCAAACTGTATTCCAAAAGTTTTTGCACTCTACTTGTACTTTATTGTGTATTACGTCAAGGTGTAAAACCGATGGTTTATTTTAATGGTGTTTATCTATAAAAATAAATAATCCTTATCTTCTTCTTCCCATAAATGATCATGGTGTTTATATAGTTGTCATATAATGTTAAACCGATTCCTTTATACACAAATGTAAATACATTGAATGCATATTGCGCAACGCATTTTATTTTTACATAAGGAGTCCCTGGTGTGCAGGATAAAACGAAAAAGCACAAGTCGTTATTTTAAGAGCGCGCCTAAAAAGAGTAAAATATCGGATTTTACATGGTTGTCTCTTACACGCGCCTCTCGACACGCGATCTCATTCCTTTTCTTTTACTATCTAAAGCGCTATTTAATGTATTTTTCGTGATGCACATATTTTACAAATTATTCTGAAGAATATAATATAGTTCTTTTAACTATAATATGATAATTAATAGAAGGCGCTGTTAAAAATTTTAAAACTTTCAATCAATCAGTCAGCTTTAGCGTCAACAGCGCTGATTTAAGAAACAAAGATATGTTTGAAGTATGAATGACATGCGACAGTAGATGGTGTTTTTTGTGAAAAGAAAATATTGTGGTTGCATGCCCTTGTTGGCGGCGGGTTATTTCTCAACCTCCTTATCCCTGATAGGTTATGATTTTTACTATCACATGATATAAAAATTTGAAACAAGACGTACGTCCAGTACTATTAAATGTTTTCGACGACACGTCCACGTATCTCCAGTGAACACAAACATTAAAACATGAATTCAATCTTAATAACATAAATAGACTGAATACCTCTCATAATAACATCATAACTAACTTTATCAAATTACAGTTTCGGATATATTAAATGTTTAAAAAAATATATATTTGATCTCCTGATTTTGTGCTAATTTACTATTTCTATATATTTTTCAGCCACACGTACTACACAAGTAGTCCATCAACAAACATTTAACGTTGAAAATTCGATAGATAACATTTTAAATGCAATTAATTTTAAAATATTTCGCCATCAAATTTGTATGTCTATTTTTAAACAATTCTACAAAAATAATTTGAGGTTATTCTCTTTATACTCTTGTAGTAGGTATATTACATTAAGTGAGTAAGTAATTCAGTGCTTTTTGACAGAATACAATGGAAAAAAAATCAAATATTCACAAACGTTCGAATACGAAAATGAACAATTATGAAATATTTAGGTTTTTCATATAAATTTTACTTTCTCTCGATATATCCAACATTCAATTTCCTACCAGATTGAAACATTGCTTTCCCAATAAAGTTGACTATTTTAAAATTAAACTCGCTCCACAATGAAAAGTATTTATTACATGCATTTTAAAATATGAATTTTAAAAATGTAAATTTAACCGTTGAGGAATTTAATAGTGAAATTATTGCATGATATTATTTAGTAACATCCTATTTTTGTCATGGACTTACAAGTCGCGTACTGATACAAAGATTGTTGGATTGAGAGTAGAATGAAAATTCGTTATCTTTCTTCTTTTGTAAATAATATCAATTGTAATTCGCTTTTAATATTAAAATGCTTAACATCATCTTCTTTGCTTTTATTTTTGTTGACTATCACAAATATCATCTATATATCTAATGATTAATAATAATAATGCATAAATTAATTCCTATGGTCCCCGACGAGGTCCTATTTGGATAACAGAATTAGAAAACTGATAGAGTTTCGCTAAAAGTTATAATATCGGAATAAATTAGCGATTATAAATATTTCGTACAGTGCAAATGTATATGTAGTGATCACTTACACACCAGGTGGAATATTTGCCGATCTATATACTAAACCCACTGATTATATACTAAATATATCAAAATACTCACCTAATTATATACTAAATATACCAAAAAAAAGGATATCCAATATCTATTATAAAAAACTAGCGGAGTGCAACTAATGCTAAGATCAAGAGCCATTACCACCGGATGACATATTTTATACTCCTTAAAGAACATCATTATAAACACGAAAAAACAAAAATGTTTTTTGTTATTACATAATAATTTCTATGTAATCTCTATAAGAATAAGATATGTTTTATAAGTAGTCAATCCTAACATAAAAACCATTTTATATTTTATTCTGATTAAATTAATTACATATTAAAGTAATGTGTTTAAAATAAAAGCACTTATATTTTAATTATTTATTTTTCAGCTATTAAAATATTTGAAAATAATTTTACAAGTAAATAATAAAAATAATAGTCCTCAAGACCGATTTCGCCAACAGCGTAGGACATATTATAGTGTATAAGTGTGTGCGCAAACACAAGTGCACTCTCTATTCCGTTCATTTATTTTTATAGATACGTGCTTTCCGAGGGACGGGAGTGTACACACTCCCAGATTCCGGGCTGGTAGTGAGTCTTCGACAGAAAAACTTAATAAATTTTTATTGCCCCGACCTGGGATTTAAACCCAGGACCTCTAGGTATGCGGCCTTACATCTAGCCACTAGACCAACGAGGCATTCACCATAACAACTACTTATTCATTAATGTATATAAATTATAGTATTATTATGGGTATATAATCCAAACACAATCATTGCACTATAATATGTAATTCTGATATATTATATTAAATTTACTTCTAACGTCTTCCTCAACTATGATCCGGATTTATAGTTGAGTGAGCCGGTGTAATTATTACATCTTAAATTTCATGTTTGACGCATTACCGGTGTATAGAATTGTACATGCTTTGCCTTTCAAGTATAAATAAATAAAAAACAAACAAGAAAGATTTCTTAAATTATAAATAGTTAATACTGTTTCTTTTATTTCATTTACATAATATGAAAACTATAAGAATTTGATAAAAGTCAAATGTTATCAATTATTATTGATCAACCCATTCGAATCAATTGCAGTGTATAATTTACTTGCGCGTATCATATCGGTTGATTTACAGCGAACGTCGCAACTGATTGGAGCAAACATTTATCACAAATTGATGAATTGATTATTACTGATATAGAGTCAAAATGTATGTGATAATTAAGTTATTATAATTTATAGTTGAGTCTTGGTATGGATAAAATATGTCAATAATATGTCTAAAGATTTCGTTGAAATTAGTATTTCTTCTTAATCATAAGGTTTGCTTGTGATATATAATATATGTCAATATTATCTTTATCTCTATCTATCTTTTTTACTAATGCTCAATGCTATAATAAACGAAGCGTTGATATATTTATTAACTGATAATTCTTAAGTTACGAGTAACTAAAAAATTTGCTTTCTTTTTTTTACTTCATTTTAATTAGAAAGATTTTGAATTTCCCTTCTTAGGCTTTACCCGTCGTGATCAAAATAATCATTTCTTGAATATATGAGCCGGATATATTATTTTATAAAGATCATCTCAGTGATAAATCTTAAATCTTCTCGAAACATGTCGAGCATTCTTCGATCAATAACCTAAGTGAAACTAGTGCATTTTATAACAATAATAAGTTTTTATTTTAAAAATAGTTACTATAAAACTGATTTCTTTTTCTTAATTCTTCATTTGGTTCAATACAGCGAAACAATTATATGTCCAGTTCATAACCTGAAATAAAAAAAAATGTGAATACTGACTTTACGTATTCTTTTTAAATTATATTGAATTCAACTGATTTTGGATGTCACAACATTAACATAATTCAATTCACCCATTGATTTATTTGCTTGTAATTTACCATCAATAAATCAGCATGATATCGTCTAAGCTAATTTGATATCTAAGTTCGTTTCGGAAGCCGTTTACTAGCTGAGAAACTTTAGTTAATTGGATGTATTAAACAGCAGAGACTAGAGAAACAGTGAGCTTGGGATACATGTCTTATTACTCACTGACTAATTCCTTTATTTATATTTGTATATAATTAAGAACTTGCTGTTGATTTGAAAAACTTGACAAATTGAATATCGTTAACAGGAAAGCCGAGAACTAATAATCAAGAAACAATGATTTTGTATTATTTAGGACCGATACCCGTAACAACCTGAGAATGTCCTACTGCTGGGCTAAAGGCCTCCTCTCCCTTTTTGAGGAGAAGGTTTGGAGCTTATTCCACCACGCTGCTCCAATGCGTGTTGGTGGAATACACATGTGACAGAATTTCAGTGAAATTAGATACATGCAGGTTTCCTCACGATGTTTTCCTTCACCGTAAAGCACGAGATGAATTATAATCACAAATAAACACATGAAAATTCAGTGGTGCTTGCCCGGGTTTAACGCCGCGATCATCGGTTAAGATTTTCTTTCACGGGAACGCGTTCTTACCACTGGGCCATCTTGGCTTTTTTAGGACCGATAGTAAAAATAAATCTTTTGACAAATTTTCTATAATAAATATGTTAAGCTGATACTTCAGTTAAAAGTTAATTGCAATTAAAATTTATTAAAATTATAATAAGAGATGTCCGTTTATTTGTTTATTTTATTAAAATTCACGCACAATCTTTAATTAAATTAAATTAAATGTAAATTATGATTACAGTTTCAAGACAGACAGACTGTGTAGCATGTTGATATGTTGCATATTTTTGAATTTATAGCTTATGATCACCTCTAACAGACCAGCCCCAGTCCTCTTTAAGCTGAAGCTGCTATATATACAAATATATAATATGTATATGAATAATAATGCATTATAGATGTCAAAGATGAAGAGAACTAGGAACTTTCTGACCAGATATGCTCACGGAGACGAGTCTTGAAAGTAAGTACTTTGGTACTTTGTTCCATAATCGGACAGCTTGAACGGAGTAAGAATTAGAAACAAAACCAGAAGTAAGAATAGGAACAGAAAGAAGGTAAGAATCGTTAGAGCGCAGCTGACGATTGTGATTATCACACAAAAATTTGAACCTACCTTTCAAATAATCAGGAGAGAGAGGGTCAAAGAGAATAGAGAAAAGAGAAGACAGTAATCGGAAGAACGTAGAGACGTTGTCGAATAGAAAACCATTCAGTAATTTATCACGATACTGAAAAATATGATCGAACTTACGAAGACAGAAGATGAAGCGCAAAGAGTTATTTAAGAGACGGTCAAGTTTATTCAGATGAATTTCGTTAAAGTCGGAATAACATAGTTCTGCATAATCAATTATGGGAAAGACCACAGCGTGCACAAGTAATATCTTAGTCTTGATGGGAAAAAAAATTTCGAAGTCGATTGAGGCACCTTAACGTGGCTGTTACTGAGCATCTGATTTCACAGATATGCACAGACCAGCTTAATGTGGAATCAATATGAAGACCAAGGTCTTTTACATAATGGCGGTAAGGAATATCGATGTCATTGAACAGAACGGGAGGCAAAGATGTTAAGCCCAGATTAGTGACAAGGCGTGAGCTACCAATAACGATCGCCTGAGATTTAGATGGATTGACCTTTATTCCAAATTTTTGAGACCAAGTATTTACACTAGCCAGATTGTTATTAATAGTTGCAACAGCATCACTTATATCATCCAGCCTGGTTTGACAATAGAGCTGCAAGTCGTCGGCGTAAAAATGATAAGAGCAGTTGATGTAAGCTGTAAGTAGATTAATAAACAGAGAGAAAATAAGAGGAGATAAAATACCACCCTGCGGTACGCCAGTTTGAAGATCTAACCAATCAGAGAGAGATTGATCCAAAATGGTGACCATTCTATTCTCCATACCATCCCGAACATCCTCCGTGACCTTCAGAAGAGCGGTAGTAGTGCTATGACCGGACAGAAAACCAGACTAAAATGAACAAAGAATATTGTTGCTATAAACAAAGGAGGTCACTTATTTGTAAACTGAGAGTTCGAGAACTTTGGATAAGAAGGGAAGGATAGAGATTGGTCTATAATCTGTTAACTGGCTTGGGTTAGAAACTTTGGGAAGAGGAATGACAAAAGCCTTGCGCCAAATTACAGGGAACATCCCGGATGACATGGAAAAGTTAACAATGTGAGTGATAGCAGGCAGTACTATATTTATAATAGAGATGATCATTGACCGATTGATGCCATCAAAACCAGTAGCATTGGACTTAATTGAAAATAAAATTTTACTAATTTCATCATCAGTTACTGGAGAGAAAGCAAAGTTATTACTTGAAATAGCAGCCATGGCTCTAATTTCAGAAATCAACATTAATTTAATATGAGAGTTTAAAAGCGTAGTAGAGGAAAAAAAAATGTAAATAATATGTACTTTGTGTAAATTGAATGGCTCAATATTTATTGTATTATAAGATATATTATATTGGGATCATTTTACTTTAGTATTTTATAATTATACCATAAAAATAGAATTGATTACATTATTGCTTTCGATTAAAAGGTTATCGCAAAATTTGATGTTAATTTGGGAAAATAAACTTATTTCATTATTTTAAACTCATTTTGGCTTTTCAGATGTGGGCCAAATTATTAAAATACCGTTCGTTTTAAATGAAAATAAAACATACTTTATTTAAATACACTTTTACAATATTTTAATCGTTAATGTACAAAGTAATTATTTATGAAACCATTTTGAATGCTGGCATAAATTATCTTACTGAAGGGACACTCAATACTTCTTTTTAATATATAAAAATAATTAAATAACATTATTACGCATTTTCAATGACGAAACTAGTTAAAAGTAATTTTGAGACGAAACAGATTTATTGGAGTGCAGGTTAGTCACCTCCTCGTGGTGCAACCTGGGCATCGTCGATATTAACTTTTCGGAGTGCTTGCCAGCCATTGCAAATGAATGACGCGACGGTGGTCTGCGCTTAAACATGATCGTCGGTAGATCCATAATAGTGAGGATTGTTTAGGCTAACGGGATAAACTAGTCTAACTGACTACTTGAATACTCAGTACCAACGTACTTATTGCATGAAAATATTTCCAGTAAAATTAATTATTATTATCGATTCTAGCATTTAAATTAGCCCCTGGCTCAAACATCCACAGTATTACCCACATAATGGAGGAGCCATTAATGAAATATATATTGGAATCACCTTAATATGAGCACATGTAGACAATATTAGGCACAGATAGTCAATATTAATTAAATTATGCTTAGTAACGAATGTAAGTACACTACAAAATATAAAAAAAATCCTAAAAATGAGTTAACACTCCATTTTCAAACAAAAAAAAGTTGTATAAAATAAAAAATGTGAATCAGAAGATCATAAAAGTGATGTACCTTGGTGAACGTTGCAATGGAAACGGGTACGAGTTTTGCGGCGTTTATTGTTAGGGTTCGTTGGTTTCGACTCATAAAAATGATAAGGTTCTTCTTCGTGTTCTTTGGTAAATTGATCCATGGGTAGTAATATACAACCGTTGATATGTACGAGTTCTGTAAGCAAACTCTGTAAGATATTTCCAATATATTTTATTACTTATAGGAGGATTATAGATGAGGTAATGCGGTGAGATATAAGGCTCCATACAATATTAAAATATAATGAGCAAAAATGTTATTATGTAATATATTTGGCTTAAGCTTAATTAATCCTTGTACGGGAAAGCAATCATTGCTTAAATTGTCTAATTATTACGGTAATACCGATGGCTGACTGATTGACTGCCTTGTTGGTCAAATGGATATAAAGCCGCAAATCCTGAGATCTTGGATTTAAATCCCAGGTCAGGCCAATAATAAGGTTTTGGGTTTTTCGGTTGACAGATTCTCAGTAGCGGCTCTGAGTCTGGAATTTGGAAGTGTGTGCACTCCCATGCTTACGTAAAGCCGTTGTTCCTGCGTCTGAACTCTTTTTGGTCGTGTTGGATTTGCCGTCCTATCAGATTATGAAAGTGTGAATGTGAATAAATGATGGGAAAGGGAATAAAGATTGAACCTGTGTTTGCACACATTTGCACTATAATTACTTATATCTTGCGCAGTTGGCTAGACTCCCTTGAGATTTAATACCGTTGGCGAAATGGGTCAGGAAGAGATCATTATTGCCATAGATAAATACCTACATAAATGACTTGCACTACCAATGAAAGTAATGAGAACGGACAAAAGACAGAGGTTCCTAGAATAATATTTTCTTTAACTTAAGTAACCTGTTGTTCAACAAATGTTTCAAACAGAGGATCTATGCTTAAAATCAAAAAAGTAATTATTATATTATGAACTAATATTACACTATAATAAATTCTGTTGTGATTGGAAGTAATGCAATCGAACTTACCTTATTCGTTATAGTACTTCCAAAAAAGCAATCAATTAAAAGTATCAGTACCAGCATAAAAAGAAATCCAAAGATCCAAAAAATATCCACTATATGGCTTAAAGGATTTTGTATCTGTAAAAAAATTAACAATAAATAAATTCAGAATGTGTATAAAGAATCTAATGAAATACTTAAAAAATAAGAAATAATGATTGAGAGTTAGGTGAGCGAGTAATTTAAAATGCCGCAAAAATATCACATATGAATTATAGTAAAAAATAAAAAAATTGAACAGCTTTCTTGAGACTACGACAGCGGTTATGGGTGCAAAAGTATTACGTAGAAATGCGTCTGATCGAGCATGTACGTTCCTTTACGGAACCTACTTGTAATTACTCGTATTCGTATCAGGTCCGGACTTGTCAAGACAAGTCCCCTGGGTCCTGGTCTGGTCCACTTTGGTATTTTAGGGCACCCGTTCCAAAACGGTTAGTGTAAAATTTATTATTTTTGACTTGCTGGGGCCCCTAGGGTGGTGGAGCCTCTAGGCCGATTCCTTGTAGGCCTAGGTTTAAATCCAGTGCTGATAATTCGAAATACATTGTTGTGCATGTTCTCGAACGCAAGCCAGCGGCTAGCGCATAGTAGTGACAGCGTGGATAATTTTAGTGAACCCTGTACATAGAACCTATAACGCGCAAACTGCGTTTTACCAGATATTATTATTATTATATTAGTCTACATTACTACATTAAATAACAAAGTCATTGCTTTTAAAATTTAATTTAATTTTATGACATATAAAAATAATTTTATTTTAATTGTAACTTACCGAAAAAAATTGCGTAGCTGTCGTTCCTATTATGCATGTATTAATTATAAAAAATAAAATAAATTGTCCTCCAAAAGCAGCTTCAAATGTTTTTACAAATCTTAAAATAATAAATGATCATATATTATTACCTTAAAAAAATTGTAAATCACTTTATACACATAATAAACATTAGAATAAAAGGTATTTAGTGGATATATTTCTGACAAAAAACTTATATCCTGAGAGTCTTGTTTTAGTACTATCCGTGATTTCGTTAGGGTATTTTTTTGTGATCTCCTCTGATCTACTAATGATACAATTCTTCATTAGGTATAAAAATTTAATCAAATAATCATATCTCTCACTCACTCCAAATCATACAACATCACTTTTATAATATGACAAGTTATTGATTTCGTATTCACATTTTTTAAATGTGGTTCAATTATTTAAATCATAAGTGTGCTTTTTGTTTTCATTCTCTATTGAGTCATAACCAATCTTAATTTCTACGTGTATATTAATAATAATAATGTCCTTCAGACCGGTCACAGTGGCCAATCTCAAGAGAGATTAGCCAACTACGCAGGAGATATAGTGCACAGGTGTGTGCGCAAACACAGGTGTACTCTCAATTTCCTAACTCTCATAATCCGATGGGACTATCGGACACGACTGGAAAGAGTTCAGACGCAGGACCAACGGCTTTACGTGCTTTCCGAGGCACGGGAGTGTACACACTTCCAACTTCCAGACTCCGGGCTGCTTCTGAGAATTTTCGGACAGAAAAACTAAATTACATTTTATTGGCCCGACCTGGGAATTGAACCCAGGACCTCCAGGTCTCCGGAATTACATCAAGCTACTAGACCGACGAGGCAATCACGTGTATATTATCCCTCATATAACAAACTATCCATTTTTTAAGCCTTCATTACTATAAGTTTCTATTACTCTTTATATGAGCATTATAATGTTAGGATTTAATTTTAATGGTGAAACTTGCATTTCTTAAACATCTCAATCAAACTAAATTGCCAATTAAGCTATTCGTCCAAATAAATGCAGCTTAGAAATTCTTCATACAATGTATTAATACAGTCAAGCAACCGTCGTCGTCTTCTATTAGATGGAGTCGTCATGGAATACAACGTGAAATATTTCAAATTCTAGTCTTTGTGTATTTTCTCAAACTAATTTTATAATTAATTCTTCTAAGAAATATCTTAGTTTTCAACATCTTTACTCTTTAGATTTATAAAATACATCAATAAAAAAAATTAAATTGTATCATTTATTTGAAGATAAATTTTAACTTTAAAGTTTGTTTGTAATTTTTTATTGACTCAATTTATTGATAAGGGTATTGATATATACAAGTACACTTTCAAATTAAATAGATTATTTGGTTTAATATGCTTAAAGCTTAACAAGTAAATATAAAATAATTTAAATATATAAGTGTTGAACTGTTAAGCGAGCCAAGTTTGTCGCTGTTATGATGCGAATTTTAAACGAATTGATATTCGTAGTATTTCAAACAATTAATGCGGTTTTGGTCGAGTGTTTATGGAAATTTCAGACTGCGGACAGTGCAGGTAAAGTTTTTGGTTAAATTAAGTATTAAAGTGGGTTGTTCGACGGAACGACACAAACTTTTCAGTAATGAGGCGTTATCTAGCGACGGGGAGGATGAGATATAAAAAGATCTCAAGTTGTACTAACTTTTGTTTTCATTAGATTAAGTTTATAATATTTTAAAAGTTCCATTTTTAGCTTCGTTATATAAGATATGTAAAAAATGATTACTGATTGAAATGTAATGATAATGATTTTAACTTGGCAATATACGTTATGTAAAAAATAAAGTAAAAACACACTTACCGTATTATAGCACAGTGATGAATAATGTTTCTTTTAAAAACATTATCAAACGATTCGCGCTCCAGTAAATATTCTTCTTCACTTAGTTTTTTCATATTGTTTAAATTGTAAATTAAAACATCTAATTGACTGACTAGAAGAAAAAAAAATTAGGACATTAAGTTTATTTTGCTAACGGTACAGCTGAGAATTAACTATATTACTAAAAAGTTCAAATTATGTCAAAAGTGTATTGAATAATGAATACAGATGCAATTCTTGGCAAGATTCTGTTACAAATCCAACTAAAGTTAAAAAGTTGACAATAGCTGCTGAATAACAAAACATGTCTTAAGTCACCGCGTTCGTTTCATTGTCGAGATATGTTGAATTTCATTTTGATTTATTTTCGTTTTTTGTAACTTCACGTAATGGGATTTTAATAGACCAATTTTTAGTTGTAATTAGAAATGGAGTCAATAAAAGTTGAACGATATATACATATTTATTTAAATTTTGAAATAGCATGAAAGAATACTTAGAAATCCACCAAATGAAGTAATAATTTAATATATTAAAGTTAAAGAGCATACTTAAACAAAATTAACTTACTGGTACATAGCATGAACGCCCAACGCAAAGTCTGTATAGCCCCAAAAGTAAAAAGCAAAGTGGGTTTATACAAGATCTGAAATAATTACCGTCAGATAAAATTTCTGCTGAACTCAAACGAATTAATTAAATTTACTTTAGGAAAACGGGCGATCAAATTAGAGCGTAAGTGTCTATGGCTACTGTTAAGAAGTAAGGCACTTCTTAGTTTTTATGCTGTAATCGATGTTCCTTGTAATTACGCTAGCTCACTTAATCTGGTATACTAATAATTATATAATACTGTACATCAAAGAATATAAAACCCATTTTCACGGGTAAAAATTGAAGCTCATGTAGTGCTGGAACTATGACTGCAAAATAATAATAATGCATAATAATAATAACTGGTATAACTGGAAGAAATACAGGGTAAAGGTGTTGACAGTAGAGAATTGAAGTCCCAAAAACTTTTAATGATTTAAAAATATATTATTTCTTCTTCAATTTATACTCAGAATTTTTTGATTTCTTCAACAATTCTTTTTTAACAATAAATGCATTTTATTGGTTCATACATACAAAATCAAAAACTGAATAGGTGTTTGATTTTTGATTATTGTATAATATTGATTTTATTAAGTTATCGAGAATTAACCAATTATTTCTAAGGCATACATTCAAACAATGGAAATATATAAAAACAATACCAAATGCATTAATAGTCAATTACTTAACTATGCCAGGGCAAGTGATTGTATTTGAAATAAACAATAACCCTAGATAAACATAACTTGTGTTGAAAGGTAAAGATCATATTTTGTCACGCTGACGGATTATACTCATACTATCCAACTACGCTATACTAAGCTTTGAATTATTGCAGTTAGCAACTGGGCGCAACACCCCAGGCATTAAGAGATTCTTGATGTTTTTGCAAATTTAACAAAAATAAATAAATATAATTAGATGATTTGTCAAAATTTGGACTTTTACATATCTACGATATTCAATGATAATATCACAATAAGAAGTAATGTTATCAAAGTGTAACTTTTCATGTTATTATTATATTTAAATCGAATCTTGTTAGTAGATAGGTAAGGTTGTGATATTATTAGATTTATTATATATAATATGTAATTTTTACCTGGTATATAAAAATGATATTGAAGTATGGATATTCGTTTACATCAAAGAATATAAAATCCATTTTTACGGGTAAAAATTTAAACCCATGTACCGCTGGAACTATGATTATATGGACTGCAAAATAATAATAATCTAAATCAAAAATAGAATACATATGAATAATGTTATTGAAGCCTATATATACACACAATTATAAAAATATTGTTGTGTAATTTACATAACAGCTTAAAATAATAAAAGGATGTCAGAAATGGACATAGCGCCCAATTTTATAGAGTATCCTACGCAAGTGAGTGCGCAAACCTGTAGTCAAATGGGACGGTAATCCGACACAACTTCAAAGCAAATAAACATTTACGTGCTTTCTATATTATGCTATAGACTTATATGGCCTTACTATAAACCTTGCTAAGTTGATTCCTTACTTTTTATAATTATTTAATGGACATTCGAAAGAAGGAGACACAGTATTCTTTAATTAACCCGCTTAACACTGTTTATAAGTAAGGTCAATGATTGTTAGCCACTAAGTTAACGAGGCATAAAGTAACAAAAATCTTAAACCAAGACGTTTTAAGTTTTTACCTGTAATATCAATAGCTACACCAACAGTAAGCCATACAAACAGCTTCTTAGAAAGCTTTATACTTTGTTCTATAATGTTTATTTGTGGTCTGTGAAAATGCAAGAATTCGCTACTTTCCATTTGTTCCTTTAACTCTCTCAGTAAAGCGCGCCGGCAACGTAAATCCAGTAATTTTAAAGAAGTCAGCAATTCTGTCAAAACCAAATTTATTCTGCGAAAAAAATGTTTTTTCGCTTCAATAGTCTTGATGAAGGAGAGAAGGCGTGAAAATTACTTATTTAGAATGAGTAACGTAATAATAAAATAAAGTTTCAGGCTTTTGTAATATTTCTTTACAGTCTTGCAAGAAATAAAAAAACAAGACGTACTTATTTTTTTTTTCATTTTAAGAACTTTAAGAATAAGAATATATTCGACGAACATATTTTTATTCTTAAAATGAATATATTATATATTTGTTACCAGTGATTTCTGACTATTTTAATCTAAAATAAAATATTACGTTTGTTACAAAGACTATAAAATATATATGTGTATTCAAATGAATTACATTATTATAATTGTGAAATTATAAAGTAAAAACTTTAATTACAACAATATAATATCGACAATAAAAATAACCTTAATGCTGCTGAAGTTATTTATTTAATATAATTCCTATTGGTCAAGCCAATGCATTAATTACATTATTTTTCAAATTAATTCAGAATTGTATGTCTTAGTTTTCGTACTAACGAATAATCTTTAATAATGCGTTCGGAATGTGGTCCTTCGTGCCGGATGTTATTTGTGTATACCTTAAAATGTCTAATGTAATGTGCAAAACATAAATAATTATAATTGTGACATTAAAGTTATTTTTCTTTATAAATACTTGTATTTATAAGTAGCCTGAGATTATTTATTTTTTATTATCCTGCACATTTACACTAAATTCTGCGACATGTGTGGCAACCCGCATTGTAACAGTGTGGTGCTATTTTATATCTGTACAATGTCTTTATTTTTTTATCTATTTTTGATTATCAAAAAGGTCCGCAATTTTTGTGATTTATATTTGAAAGTGTGAAAAATTGCTAAAAATGTTTAAGCTTCATAACGCAATGTCAAAACTACGTAGAAACTAGAAAGGATTAGCCTTTTATGGGTGACCGTATGCCTGACGTCTACCCTAATTATGGAATGCTTAATCCAGTGGGTTATTTACGTTCCACCATATGTGTGGTTGAGGCAACTTTTATGAGTCACATAAGTTGATCTACGGTGACTCCATTCAGGACCCACAAAACATCGATCAATATTTATGTAGCCATAAATTATTGCTCCAATATATTAATGGTGAATTTGATGAATCTTATATTCTTTTTAAATTGCTCCAAATGTAGGAGGCTTTTTCTTTTCTTCCGATATTTATAATTATATATGTATATTGTAATGTGAGTGAATGTGTGATTTTTTTTTTAATTAACATTTTTTTTTTCATTCTTGCCACCATTCCACGCAGTCACGATTTGTACAGTAACTGTTTTTATTTTTATTTGTATTTATTTAAGGCTTTAATGTAAATAACAAAACAAAGTACCTAATGTACGAAATACTTTAAACTGACTTCGAATTATTTAGCAATTATAAGATATAACTGTTGGCAGTTATGCAATAATGGTAGATATGATGCCTTAACCATTTTGGAAAGTAATAATAACAACTGTACAAAGTTGCAAATCAAATGGACATCAAAATGCATATCACACAAACAAAAAAGTATTCATTGTTTATATAGATATACTAGCAAAACCCTTCCGACATTCTTCTATAAATATATCAACTCTCAAGACAAACTATTGATCAGTATAGAAGTTGATCTGTTGGAATAATACCTAGTGGTTACTTACAACAAAATGGATCGTATAATCTTCTCCATGAAAAATTACTTGTATATGCCAACTTTAGTTATTGTTGTCGGCCAATCGATAAATAGTATTAAACAGATTTACCATCATTACTTTTTTATACGTAACACACAAAGTTATACATAGAAATATTGTCAAAACTAAATTAATTTATTTTTGAAGTAACAACGATAAAAAATAAGTTGCACGGAGAGATTACTGTACAGAAGTGCTCCTTTGCATACTATATGTACTACCTATTCTATTATATGTTTGTAAATTGTATGCAATAAAGGATTAATAAGTAAATAATAAATAAACGATAAAAATAAACACAATTAACAAAATTATTCATATAAAAACTTACATTCCAGCAACTTCTTGTATTTCAGCATCTCCGGACAAGATCAATTTTATTAAAAATATACTTTGTCCGAGTGGCGGTATAATAAAGACAAAAACGCCGGTGAAGACCTTACATATTATTTGTAACCAAAATTTAGGACAATTCAAATCATGTGGTATATAAAACCACAATCCAAGTAACTGTAAAGTTTTAAATTGGAACGAAATATGTTGAAAGGGATCGAATTCAGTTAACGGCTTCATTTTTAAGGCTACTCTGATAGATGGAACGAATTTGTCGAAAAGTCGATTTACTTACCCATATGTATGTTCTTGTTATTTATTATACATGTTAGAATCGTAGGTTTTTTTTCTGGGTTCATTATATTTATAGCTTGTATTGTATGACAAGTAAGATAATATTATACTCAATGTTTATTTGACTTTACTTAACTTATCATCATATTTTCTTATTTCCATGTGTATAATATAGACAAATACAGAGAAATCAAACGGTATAATTACGCGACTCGTGTATCACAAATGTATTTTGATAACCATTGACCGATTGGAGTCGATAATATTATTGTTTTGAAACACTGAGTATTCCTATTTAGATAAAATATGTTAACACGCATGCCGGATTAGCCTTTTCAGCTTATAACATAGCAATAATAACCGTAAAAAATAATGTATTTTGGAGATCTCTAAAAAAATAAAATGATACTAAAATTATTTCTAATAGAGCTAATTGAATTTAAGGCGGTAATTACAGGCCTTTTTAATTTAATTAACTAATTAATCAAGAGTAAATCGTTATAATTGACCAGTTAATATTAAATTACAGAAAATTCAACATCTTATTAATATATTTTAAGGTCATTTAAATTAAAATAATAGTTCACTAATTAAAATTTGAATGTTAAACTGATAAATCGTTTTGAATATTCAAGTGATACATAAAAAATAATAATTTTAGTTAAATAAAAAATGAAGGTACTCATATGTAACAGCCTGTGAAAGTCCCACTGCTGGGCTATAGGCCTCCTCTCCTCTTTTTGTGGAGAAGGTTTTGGAGCTTATTCCACCACGCTGCTCCAATGCGGATTGGTGGAATTCACATGTGGCAGAATTTCAGTGAAATTAGACACATGCAGGTTTGCAGGTACTCATATAGTCAACTATAAATTATAGGAAAGATAATTAAGAGGGAATGTCAATTGGAACGAAAACGAGGAATTGACGCGCTTCAAATAATATAAGCACATATGCACGTTAACAAAAAAATGTTTCATTTGATTTTGCATCAAGTTCATTATCAAACAGCGGGCAATGGGTACTGAAATACTGTCCAATGTTTTGTTGTGTAAAATATTCGCTTAAACTACTTCATAATTTTGTACTCAACGCCCAGACTAATTAAAAACGGAACGATAACGAATATTTTCATGCCCAACCGAATTTCTACATTTATTCTTCCAACATACATAATTAATAATACCATTACGGACATTAGAGGATGATAGTGTGATGTTATAAAAACATATGATACGTGATACTATTAGCATATAAAATTTTAATTATAATTATAATATTAAACATATAATATTATATGCTTTTGTTTGTTCGACATTTAAGTAAATTCGCAATTGATACTTTTTAAAATTAAGTTCAGTTACTAATTAAATTCAGGTTATTACATTACTTTGCTTTTATGTGTCAGTAGAGGTTGACTCGTCATTGGAAGTCCATCTACTTATCATTAAAGCTTCAAATTATTTATGATATTTATACATAACACATATATTTCTGAAGGATAATAAAAAAATATAATTGGAGAACAGTTAACTGTTTACATCGAGCACGTTACACACATTTTAGTACACATAAAGAATCATGCTAGTTACAAGAGTTACATAACAATAATATTTTAGTTCATTAGCCGTATCTAGACTGGTAAAAACATAAAAATAACAAGAATGCTTAGCATTTTACAAGAACTCTCTTCCGTGATACTAAACAACATCAAAGTTATCGTACAGTTTCAAGTTTGAGCATTTAATCTAAAATGTTACTTTAGCTATTATATCAGGAACAATCAGTTTAGGTTGAGCGCGAACTGAACTTAAATGCTCTACTTAAAAAGACACATGAAGCGTCGTTACGAGGAGTTGCAGCTGCACGGTTAAATTTACTATTTTCGAGCGGAATTTAGTGTTCAATCTTAAATTTTGTTCATATCATACATATGTATGTAAGACGTTTGATTACTTAATGAGAATGTATAATTTAAACTATTAAATTGTATTATAATTAAGTGTACGTTTTATAAAATCAAGGCGATTTAAAAAAAATATGATTATTTGAATTATATATGATGACTAGCAAATGAGCCACGTAATGGTAAGTGGTGACCAGCTCCAATAAACATTGGCGACCACGCATACGCCATCAACATTGAGAACTATGTTATGTTCCTTCTGCCTATAGTTGACTGGCTCAATCTTCAATACGCTTGGAGTTAATTTCTCGGATATAAGAGACAAGGTATTTTACATAGAAAATGCAAACTTTAAATATTAAATAATATGTACTTTTCGGTAATAGCCGTGATTCAGTTAAAATAGAGAATTTAGTCTAAATACACACATCTTACTTTTTATACACACCGCAATAAAACCTAGTCGGTTTTAGGTATTAATTATAAAAAAGGTTTCATATAATTAATTCACAAGGAATTATATACAACTACATAAAATCGGTTAGCAAAAATCGATGGGTGTATTACGTTTGTATCAAGCGTGCGAACTGAAGACACTAACGTTATTATAAAGTAACTTTGATACTTTGTATGCAATAATGCTAATATTATCTTCCTCTGAGAGATGACGTTGTAACCTATATTAAGAACACTAATTATTTATGAAAATCTTAACTGCTATATAAAATTTAGATTAGTCTAGTATATATTGATTAATATTATATTAAATATACAATGTAATTACAGGCTCAAGGGACATAACATCTTAGTTATCAAAGTATATAATGTTTCTTATACTATCACTGTTTATGGGCGCTGGTAACAACTTAGCGTAAGGTAGCTCATTTGAATTTCAAATAAAAAATATATTAGCGCTATTCTATACATTCTACGATACATACGCGATTGTTGCCATATTTATATACATTATCAATTATTATTTTAAACTTTAAATGTGTAATACTAACACAAAAAAATAATTGTATCAGATATTTTTAGTATCGTTGACACGATATGGGAATGTTAATTTGTTTATTTCATGACTCAAACGACTTAATGGTAGGACAACATAAAACAAAGCGCCAAAATATCTCAAACGTAATTTGGTCAACCAGCTACTATTTATCAGTTTGAGCTATTTTAGTGGTATCAGCTACTTTCTTGTGTAGATTTCGTATACGAAGATACAGTTTTGGTTATTATGTAAACTAAAAAAAAATGGTTTCCGCATATCGTGTACAATTATGATGTATTAGCAAGTAGTAGAACATTTAGAGGCATTACTTGAAACATTATCAGTCTTTTACAAGTACCTGCATTGCGGTATCTGACTATATGTATTGTTTCTTCAATTCAAATCGTTTCCAAAATTAGCTCGATGTCTGGTAGTATTAAGTTTGTTCACTTTGGTAAAACGTTTGTATTGTCGTAACTTGCTTAGTAACTTTGCGTTGTGTTTGAACGTGTGTATCAGCTAAAACTCTGTTTCA
Source organism: Nymphalis urticae (assembly GCA_905147175.2). Lineage (NCBI taxonomy): Eukaryota > Metazoa > Arthropoda > Insecta > Lepidoptera > Nymphalidae > Nymphalis > Nymphalis urticae. The sequence continues at coordinate 6,859,182 of LR989998.1, read as the reverse complement.
GTTACATTATACTAAGCTCTGATCATTAAATGTTAGAATAACATTTTATGTATTATAAGTTATATCACTATGAAACATTGATTTTCCCTTAACTTAGCATATAACTTTAAAAACAACTTTAATACCTTCTGCTTATGCTTGAATATGTTTTACGTTATTGTCACCAGTTTTATTGAAATAAAATGATAAAAGTATCAATACGAATCACATACATATCTGACGTGCATGGATAGATAAGCAAGGTATATATCATAATTCATCACTGTCGGCGCCATATTCAATTAGCGAAGTCTGGTAAAACTTCACCAAATTGTCAGCAATTTCTTCAAATTGGGAGCTGGCAGGAGTCCAAGCGATTAACAACTTAGTGCAAGCTGTTTAATTTTATGTCTGAATACCCGCATTTTATGTCGCGTCCGCTTCGCTGCTTAGCCGCACTTTAAGCTACCATTACACAGAAATTACATACGCAGACATCCTGCTCATTATCGGTACTTGCTTCGTGTAACTCATGCTGTGTTGTGTAGGGTATAATTTAGTGCATACGGAAAATCCCGAATATTTCAAAACAGACGAGATGGCAACGACCGAATTATGGGATAGTAGAAATGACGGCTACGTAGACATCCTTATGACGAGTTTCATAAATAGAACAAAAAACTGTTGAAATTCTGTGATAAAAATAACGGTAAAATGTATTTTACTGTTACTTTAAAAACTTTTAAGTACATCTTACTTTATAAGTGATAAAAATATTTTTATTACAACGTTCCAATTCCAAATAAAAATCATTAATATTATTTAAATAGTAACATTTATAAAAAATAAACTTCATCATAATTTTTTTTTTAATAAGAGATCTGTATATCTTGCCAAAGTACTATATTTTACTCTGTGTTATTACTTTTACAATTGTGATATCCATGTAGATACATAATAATAATAGTACAGTGTTAGTTTGTAATATGGCTTCCAATTATCGCGTTTGATTGACGCTACACACTGCGTAACTGTTAACTATTTCAATTTTGATTGTGTCATGAGAGATATTATATAGTTTATGTAGCATCCTAGTGTAAAACCGATTTTATAAAAACCTCGGTCTTTAGAAAAATAATACAAATTGAAGTAAATTTCCTTACTCAATTATTACTTTTAAAAATTCAAATAACACAACCAAATTGGACAAATTAAACAAATCACAAGTCGCGTCAATAAAGAATTAATTACTTAACCTTTCTGTATACCAATAAAACGGCGGTATACAGATTAAAGTTAGAAATGAAGTATTGTAATATGTTGTTACATGTATTTTATTTAAATTTAAAGGGTATTTCAATTTTTGACTTTAACACGTCTACGTCTAAACAAGTGAGTGTGTATATCTCTCTCGCTCTCTAATTACCGAGTTTGAACTTGTTGTTAATTGTCAATGATAGAGAAGCTTTCCTGTAGTAAGATATGAAGGGACGTATAAAGGCGCGTTAGGGATGTTTGGTTCGCATCACCTATTGTCCCCTTTAAATTATTTCTTGTATAAAGTTACCAAATATACGAAATATGAAAATAAATGAAACGCGCTACACATGACAAGAGTCAAAAGTTAGCTGATATTTAAAAAAGTTTTTTACAATTGAGATAAGAGAGTTCAGTATGTATATTGTCTTTTTCAGAACTATAGTATTACTTACCTAGAAATGCTACTAACATTTTTAATATCATCGCACGCATTCATGACTTGATATGTATACTGTATATTCATATATATATTTACAATATTATATTTCACTATTTTTTAAAATTAAAAACACGTTTAATAACGACGCACTCTGAACACGACCATATGAATAGACGAAACGTATGTAACGTACATACGTATATGTATGGATATATATTTTTTTATTTTCAATATTTCGTTTGTGAAAACTATCATTTGTAATATTTCAAAGCAAACCGTTGCGAAAAAGTGTTATTTTCTAGCTTGTTTCATTATACGTTTACGAATTGAATATAAATGTTTCAGCATGGAGCTGACATACAAATCCGTTTGTCTTGACTGATGACGTTTGTACGAAGGCAATGTAACGCTCTGTTCAAAGGATAACGAAACAGAGGCAACTAATATCACGTCTTAGTTGTTGCAAGTCTTAGTTATCACTTAGAGATTAGTATTTCAACATATGGTAAGCGTTTAATTCATCATTGTTTTAAGTATTTAATCATAATATAAAAATTGCTTTTACTTATAATCTATATCTTATAATCTAATCTAGTGTGCAATGAATTGTTGAGGAATCACTTATCCGTTTTGCGTGGCGATACTTAAATAATCATAAGTTATAAATTTATTAGAAAAACATTCACTTCTACGTACTCGTAATTGGCTTTTTGACAAAACCAGCTATTTCTAAGTAAATTATATGCTTCACATTTGTTGTATAAATTATAATAGGTTAAGTAGTTAATACGACTTATACTAAAATAATATCCCTAGTCAAATGTATGTAAATTATTATTGTGATCAGTTGAAGGAAATTAAATACGGTATACAGCACGATCTATTGGCAAGGCAACAAAGTGGAGAGTATAAAAAATTCTTACAATTATATCAAAATACATAAATATATACAATTATATTTATTATAATTATATTCTAACTTGTATAGTCAACATTTATTATTTATATAATATATGAATTAGTCTTAAAATAAAATTGTCAAATACATACAAAAAAAAATACAATTTCAATATAAGAAGCTAAATTAGGTTAAAAACTGATATTTTTCTGCAAATATTTGATATCTTTATATACTGCGGAGCATCTCGTTACCTTCGTTAAATATTTCTAGTCATCCATTCAAGTGAATAAAATATGATAGATTTATCGTTACGTATTTTTATTAAATGTATTTATCAATTTATTTATTCAACCGAAATGTTTTCATAAATATTTATTAAATCTAAGTTAATAATAGATGTAGGCATAACTACCAAGATATAATAGACCCTTTCGTCTGAAAATATATTAGATATTTAGTTAAAATCTATCGATGAAGAGATAAAGAACGTTATTCATTAGAGATCAACAAAGAAAACAGAGATTAGCACAGTTGAAGATCAAGCGAAACAATTTATCTATCTAATACGGTATTGACTCGGAGAGACTCGGCTTTTACGCAAACACTACGTCGAGAATGAGACACGCCTTCTCCATTAGGCTACATCCAAGATGTGGCATTACGTGTAGTCACATAAATATACAGAAGTAAGGAAAAAGTTAACTGATAACAATAAAAAAAAACCCAAATTTTAATGAGGCTAATTGGGCTTTAGTCACAAATTCAAGTAGACGGAACTTTTTAAGTTATTACATAATAACGTCGAACGCGAACAATAGACGTGTAATCTAAATGGCAATTAACATAATTCAGGACTGAATTTAATGGCGCCAAAAAGAACCGAGATTGCAACTCAAGCAAGCCGACCGAAATATAAGCTGTTTTTTCGTAAAGGAAAAACTATGTAGTCGAAAAGGAATCCAGGCAACTTCAGAGCACCGACATAAACGACCCCCGATGAATATTCATGGAGCACAAAAGAGTTGCGGGAACTTTGGTATAATGCGATAGCGCCTCGCAAACTAACCAGCTACGTTTTAGTTTTCTTTTGCTGTTTTGTGATTATACGTGTCTTTTTTAAGAGCTGCTGCAATTGGATTACGTTTACTCTATTGAACTTCTAGTTGGAAGTTATTGCAATTATTCCAAATTTTTTCACTCGACATTTTGACATTTTATTCAAGTCAATCTAAAGAACACTACAAAGACTTTCATTTTACAAGATCCATCGATTCGAAATATAGACTTTACCAAATAAACCGAAGAGTAGTGGAATTACATATATTTTTTATTAAATATATGTAATTCCACTACTACAGAGTGAACAGGTTTCTTTTAGGCAAGCGTGCCACATCTTAAACCGTGTCGGCGCTTAAGATCAGGCAAGTCAACGGTCAAACGCATGCCTATTAAGTGTAAATATATATATATATATGTATGTATATATATATATATATATATATATATATATATATATTTGAAAAAAACAAATATGGTAGGACTCATTACTTATTTTACGGTCAAAGAGAAATTACTTAACTTTACTTACTTTGTATTGCTTTGTCTTACTTTATATTGCTGTGTTTTAGTTTAAAGTGTTCAGTTTAATATCAGTCATAAGGGGCCTATTAAATTTATTATTTCTTTGAGTATATATTCGTGTGTATATAATGACTCTTAGTAGCAAAGACTAAAAACCCATACAAATGGCAAGATACATTTTGCGAGCCTCTAAGCACTAACATCACGAAATTTCGTGGTTCGGTTTTATAAAGATATAATTTTAAAAAATGAATGTATTTTTAAAATGTGATTTTTTTTTTTAAATACGAACATCTTCAATGGTATTCTGCGCTAGAAACATTAGTGTCATATATTTTACATCTTTACAGATATTATATTAAAATTTTCAAGTGTGCAAAAACAATTTCAGTGTAGAATGCTGACCTACATGATTTTATAAATCTGAATAGTGTATTAAAACAACTGAACTTTGTAAAACTGAAGTACTTAATTAGTGTTTGTATTTCATCTCGTATTCGATACTTGATATTGCCTGTATGTATGTGTCGTTTAAAAATCTTCTATAAACCCTAATGTACCAACGGGCATCAGAGCAGCGTGGTGAAATAAATTCGAAGCCTGGTCCTTAAAAGGACTATTATTTTAGCTCAACAGTGGAACATTTACAGACTGTTATTTTAATTAAGAGAAAAGTAATTTCATTTATTCTTTTCAGTTAGGAATAGTTATAAAACTGACGCATGACTATTTTTATAAAATCTAATTTGACATTTTAAAATACCGCAACGTAAAAACAGTTTACTAAAATAACTCCCCTGTAAAACTTTTTCGATCCCTGAATTACTAACTTTCAGTTCACTCTAACTCGATAGCTTGTTGGTATATTGGATAATTGATTGCAGTAGATGGGAACTATGCATAAAACTGGGGGTTTTTTAATTAAGTGGAAAATGTGGCATGAAGAAAAAATGCAAAGAACCAAAACGTGGCCGGATAAATTTATTGCGAAAGAATTTTGCTTCGTTATTATATCATCCTATCTCTTAAATTTCTTAAAAATATTTGCAAACAAAAATTTACATAGAATATTTGTCATTATAATTTAAAATAAATAAATATAGTATAAAATGAAATTGATATTATTATTTTATTCCAGAAGGCTCTTATAACATATGTATCACCATTACAACATTCAATTGAATACAAAGCTATCATATATAATATGGATATGTTAATAATGTATTCTGAACCGACCAACAAACGAATCAGTTCGATAGATATCATAAATTAATCTGATAACGACAATGACTAATAGGACAATATCATTTGCAACCTAATTGTTTTCGCAACAATTCACCGATTAAAATAATCACCAATTTTAATTAGTGGAAATTGTACAGCATTTTAACTGTTTATTTAGTTCAAGTTAAAACCATTAATAGCGGGATCATTGAATTTGGAATTCGTCAGTTTAATCCTCGGCACGGATCTGGCACGCTCGCTGCCTAGGCCGCTCGAATAGTCTTGGTATTAAATCAAGCTCTATTTATTTTGTTGGCAAAACATACAATGTTACATATGAAGCTCAGTTGAGCCAATTTAATTAATATCACTGAGCTTGCATGTTGTATAATAAAAAAGTGAACACGCCGTGATATCAAACCTGACAGTAATATTGACGATTTAAAATTAAACTCCTAGATATATTATTAAAATAAAATCAAATTATCTCGGATAAATGCAGCATTGGAAATGTGTTTCAACTAGACAAAGGAGTTCTTCTATACTTGTTTGTTTGTTTATTTGTATTTTTGCATACATAATTATACACTATAATAATAATGACGAGTGCAGTTACTAGTCTGGATTGATAATAGCAGTTGTATCAAAATCGGTAAGACGTAAAATATTTGTTTCAGATTTCCCTGAAGATGACGGCATTCGCCGGGGTTTCGGCTGGTACGATTACACTGATTGCTGTATGATAGCTTGATTCTAGATAGGACCCAAGTACCTTTAGACCATTCCTGCTGCGTGCATGCGTGATAGATCTTTCCTTTATTGCTAGAAACCATACAGTAAATTGAATGTAAAACATCATTTTTTTAAAGTGCATTTAAAAAGGTTTGTTCACACGTAACGGATATGCTTTCTGTAAGTTTTCTAAGCAAATATCCTTACTTAGTTAGTTACTTACTCTTTTTTTCTAAAATAAATTAAAATACTTTATACAATTCGTATATGAATGAATTAACACACTGAAAAATATTTCATGACTTAAAATACTTATGAAGATGATAAAAAATAAGCTCTTGAAATAATCTTACGATTATGTTTTGCGATGCTTAAGACGATCACATTTGTTAACGGTTTTTTTTTTTGTACAAAAAAGATACATCAATAAGAGATTATTTTGGTAACTTTCCGATGCTTATATTATGTAAATTTAAAAGTATTTATTGATCATTAATAACATTGAAAAGCTGAGTATTGTTTGGACGTCCTAATCTCAAAAGCTAATATTTCAATTTGAAACTTATCTTTGTGTTAGATAGTCCATTTATTTAGAAAGGTTATATAAATACTACATAGACTACTCACTATAATATCATGCTACAACTAATTTACGAATGAATCTTTAGTACTTTTGTCTAATTTAGATTAATTCATTTTGTTTCCTCTTCAATTTCATATTTGTGTTTGTTATGAATTATAATTCTTCTGAATCTTATTCATAACAATCAAAATTTCTTCATTCGAGTAGGCTTTTGTATAATAATACAACCTTTGAATGGTCGTTTCACAAAATTTAATTAAATTCTACCAACAAGAACCGACGAGAAACTCAATAATTACTCTTTTTTTCAAATGCGATTTCGACAAATACGTTAATTGATAGCTATCATTTATTATAAAATATAAACACATTTTATTCATATAATATATATTGTGATACCAAAATCAATATTTGATTGTGATTAAAGTTCTATATAAGGGTCATGGAAGTAAGGTATCTTGTTTCAGTAGTTTTAAGCTGCGAAAGTTCATAGAAGCCATGTCATACAGTTGATATTGAAAGATATAAGGAGTGGTAAGCTTGTTTTTGTTACCATTCCCCTCCCAAGGCAAGAAAGACCATTCCTTACAATATAAACTAATTCGCTAGTATAATAAATACTATACTAGCGATCTGTCCCTGCTTTTTACGGAAATAAGAGCCTACATCAAACGTTTATACCGCAATACATATAACTCTTTTGGTTACACAGCGCAAGTCAAGCTTCCAGTCGTCATGATATTTTTCAACATCTTCATCAATCATCCTAGTAATGTTTTAGCCAATGTGCACAAGCCTTAAGGACTTAACCTTTTACCTTTCTCGAGAATCGCTCCGTCTCTTCGTGAAAACATGAAAATCTGTTGAGTCGTTTATCACGTTCAGATAGAAACTCACGTAGCTGGGAATTTTTTTTTATAATATATAGTGATTATGCATTAATCTTCACAAATATAATAAATAATATTTGCAATTATTTAAATCGGGCGGTCCCTATAAATAAACCACAAGTACGTTCTTCTATGTTTTTTGCACAATCACAACCACACACGCAATGCAAACACGCAAACTTGCACACTCTTGGAACGGGAACGTATTAGATATTATCCAGGTAGGAGTGTAGAGCTATACTTCTTATAGGTTCGCAAACGTAGTGGATACGCACCCTAAGAAGCGTAACACGTTATATAACGCTCCCATCCATAAATATAAGATATTATGATCTTCATGCCTGTAATCAAGTTAACACACTCAATTTGGAACTCACACATAACAGACAGCAGTCAATACACACCATCGATGATTGGTGAAATAATAACTTATCTCCAACAGATAATAAAATTATTGGTCTATTGGTATTATAATATACAGTGTATTTGTGATTCAGTAGAGAAAGATTTCAGGTATGGAAAATACGGCTATTATTAAATTAAATTGAATATTTTAATTGAAAAATAATATAAGTGTAAGAATATTGCTTAATTAAAATCAGCATTAAGTTTGTTTTATTAATTCACGATTCCTTTGATAAATATTTGTTGGATTCGAAACAAAAGATCTTAATTGAAAAAAAATACTAATCTAATCCAAATTTAATTAAATCCACACCAGTTGAATACTTACTTTTATGTGAGATTACAAATGAATTAATTGAATCAATGATTTTTTATCTTTAATGAAAATTTCACTTCAAGCAATGTATTATAATTTATAGGCATAGGTAGGCAGACTGGCAAATAGGCCACCTGATAGTAAGTGGGCACCACCATCCAGAGACATTGGCAGCGTAAGAGATATTAGCCATCCTATACATTGTCAAAGCGCCACCAACCTTTGGTACAAAGAAGTTATGTCATGTGCCTGTATTTACGCTGGCTCACTTACCCTTGAAACCGGATACAGCAATACTAAGTATAGCTATTTGGCTGTACCTACCTTAGTATGTGATGGATGTATGATCTCTACTCAGATGTCTTGAATGAAGGCCAATTACTAAATAACTTTTCAAATATGTATATTCTATAAATAAAACACTTGAGTATTTTTTCATTCTTTATACGCTGTACACTTACAATATAGTACATTGGCATTTCTTAAAATCTTAAATCTTTGAAGTAATATGCTTTAAAGTTTATAGTCTACAAATTGCAGTTACGTTAAATTTCGAAGGATATTTTCTAAAAGACTTAAATGTACGCTTTACGTCTACAAACTACAAATCTCGTGACCGCTGTATTGTGACATTTATCGAGTTTCCTTTATGACAAATTTTCTAATACGATTTAAAAAAGTGTAAGCTATAAAGCTGCTTATATTTAAAAGAATATCTATTTCTTACCTTTGAAATATGCAGTATATTATAATATGTTTTCTTTAGGAACCTTTTCTGATGTTATAATTATAATAATAAGGTTCTCCAGACCGATTTCGGCCATGGCGGCCAATCTCAAGTGAGATTAGCCAACTACGTAGGAGATATTATAGTGCACAAGTGTGTGCGCAAACACAGGTGCACTCTCTATGCCTTAACTTTCATAATCCGATGGGACGGCTGTCCAACACGACCGGAAAGAGCTTAGGCGCAGGACCAACGGCTTTACGTGCTTTCCGAGGCACGGGAATGTACACACTTCCAACTTCCAGACTCCGGGCTGCCACTGAGAATTTTTTTTACAGAAAAACGTAATAACTTTTTATTGGCCCGACCTGGGAATTGAACCCAGAACGGGTTTGCCTTATATCAAGCCTCTAGACCAACGAGGCAGTCGGTTATTCTTAGTAATATAAAAAAACATTACTGAATGTAAGCCTTAAAAAGAGATACATAAGTCTTTTATCCTTCTATACCTTACCAAGTCCTACGCTACATGTTTGACAAAATTCATTACGATCGGTTCAGGGTTTAGTCGTGATAGGTACAAACAAATAAACACTCTCACTGTCATATGTATAATTTAGACAGTCTATAAAGTATAAGAAAATCCACAAAACATTATGTATCAATACAAGCTGACCCGGCAAACGTTGTTCTGCCATATAAATGATAGCTACTGAATATTTTGGTTTTTAAATAAAAAGTAACGAATTTATTGTAAGTGTGTGGGGCTGGGATCTATGACCGGTTCTGCGGTCTTACATCAATCCACATTTTTTTTAACGTAGTGGAACCCTTCAGAAAGGTACCCAGCTCTCATTGGGGGAGAACTGGGTTATGTGGGATTCTTACCCACTAAAACCACTGCGATGGCCGTCCTCGGCACGGATCGGAGAGGCTACGGGATCGTGTTAATATAACGCATCCGCAGCCTCTCCCGTGCTGTGCACCGCCCGATGCTCGGCGGAGCTCTCCTCAGGGGGTGAAGGTTATTTCGCCCCCCCCCCCCCCCGCACTCCTCGCTAGTGCGTACGACAGCGCGAGGCCATCCCGGCTACCGTCCTACTCAGGGCCGTCTGAAATAAGACACGCGAGGCCCCCACCTCACGCATCCACGGCCCCAGGGTTACGCCCTATCTTTTAAGCCCCGGGCGTCGGGGCTGTGGGAGGGCCGAGACGACGCTGACGTCGTCTCCGCTGAGCAAGATCGGCCCTTTCCCGTTCCCGCTCCGCCGTCTCCTTCTGGACCATGACGGTCTCACAGAAGGAGGCTACGGCCCTCCACGCCGATTCCCTGCGGAGCATCGCCGACACGACTGCTCGCAAGGAGAGGTCTTGTCCGATTTCGCGGACCAGGATCTCCCTCTCCGCATTCCACGCGGGGCATGCCTCCAGCGTGTGCTGAGCGGTGTCCCGCTGTGTTCGGTGGTCCGCACCGCAGTGATGGCACATCGCCGACGATTCGCGTTCGATCTTACACAGGTATTATCCAAAAGAACCGTGGCCGGTCATTACCTGCGTAAGTCGGAAGGTGACTCGTCGGTTTCGTCTCATCCAGGCTTCGAAGGCTGGCAGGATCACTCCAACGACGCGTTTGCGCGCGTACCGTTCTTCGCAGAGACGGTCGCGCCACGTCGCAAGAGCCCTCCAGTGTTCCCGCCGCTTCAACGCCTTGAGCGTACATCAAGCCATTAGACCAAAATGATGCATTTAAGTATTAATGGATTGTATATTTTAGTTATTGAAACGGGAAGGTGATAATGAAAACAATATATCAATAATCGAATGTATATTTTAATCTCAATTTCAATTTCAATGCTCTACTGTTATTTTTCCGTTGTCATGGCCACATCATCTCATCCGTTATTTTGGTTGCCATAGCAACATTTTTGTACAAAAACGACGAATGACGTTCCGAAATGAGCCGATCGGGTATTAAGTTCTGTTGTCACTCGAATGTGATGCCAGTAATGGTTACAGGCGGGCATAGTACACAGTACCGGCTTTAACTGTCGTGGCATGGCATGACTTGGCACGGCTTGGCTTGGCTTGGCTTGGCTTGTCTCGTCTCGGCATGTGGCGTGGCGATATGTAGAGTGGCATTATATAGCGTGGCGTTATGTGGCATGACGTTACAATATATTTAAATCAGCCGAGTTAATATGAATCTGAATTGTTTATTGTTTATAAAGGTATCCCACCGCTGTGAATACATGTGGTCGCTTACTGCTCAAGCACGAGTTAAATCAAGCAATCAAAATTTAGTTCTGCTTTCCTGGGCTTAACCCGCAGTCATCTGATTTACTTTTTTTATCCATTCATTCATTTTTCATTCAATCAAACCATTACGGCTGAACCATTACTGGCTTTGGGTTCTTATTGTTATTATCAACTACCTGATCCGTGTGGTTTTTACTCGCGTTAAACATTCCTGTTCCATTCCCATGGCATAGCGTAGGTAAATACCAATAACATTTCTCAAGATTGAGGCTATAATATGCAATAATTTTACTACTAGTACCAGTGATAGCGTGTTAAAAAAACACCCTCTTCTTTATTATATTAGTGTACATTTTCTAGTAGAGGCTACAGCTGCACATATTTTGTGAAAATTTCAAATGCCAAAAAATAGTCTTAAAATAACGACAAAGGTATGCATTCATATTTTAATATTCCTTTTGATTACAAATATACCAACGACTTACTCTACTTAAAAATAACAACTTTACTAACAATATTTACTAAATAAATACTATAATTAAGTATATAACTATACTTATCGACGTAAAATATTCTTTGAAGAGCCAGCACAAATTGCAACCACGATCAAATTTCATTTAGTAAACTTGATATGAGGTCGCAAATATTTGTATCCAATTTGTGAATATTGGGTTTGTTTGCGGGTATTATCAAATATTTGTTCAAGTATCAGTATCATATCAATTTCTTTAATAATTTTATTAATCAAATATAATTTTAAGATTTAGTTAAATAAAATTTTATGTTTATTGGAATACTATTGCGTGCGAGATGTTAGGGACCCTATGACCTTTCCTATGATCGGTTGAGTAGTTAAGACGTAAAAGCATAAAAAATTAATAAACAAACTCACTTTTACATTTATAATTTTAGTAAGGATTCATTTTGCTTTTCAAGGTCTTATTATTAATTTAATTCCTATCGTCTCACTAGATTTTAGTACCTCCATTTAGCGATTGCAATTTCTTTTAAGTTTTCCCTAAACCTATACAATATTGATCGTATAAATCAAATGGAAATGGAAGCATATGTTTGTGGTGCTCCGGGGAATAGAAGGTCCACTATCAGACTGAATCAAATATAATATGTATGACCAATACTGTCTTAGCCGGAAATTACATGAAAACTTGCCATACCTTGCCATTTACTAATACCTTACTTACATGGATACTTCGTTGAATAAATATATAATATAATGTCCTTAGAAATATAACTGTATTGTTTCTTGGCTAATTGTTCAAAATTATCATTCAATCGTATCTTAAAGTATCGATTTTTATAAGACATGGATTTAAGCATGTCAATAATCAATTGTCAGATCGACATAATCTTTCTTAAGAAAACGTTTTTATTTTAATGTCAGATTGTATAGTTAAGATCAGTTTTTTGTTTTAACGGTTATTTTAATCTTCTAATATATAAAAATCTCATGTCACGGTGTTTGTGGTCGAACTCCTCCGAAACGGCTCGACCGATTTTTATGAAAATTGTTACATATGTTTGGGAGGTATGAGAATCGGTCGTAAAGTATATTTCATACCGCTAGGTGTTAAGGGATGTTCCTATCCAGAATTTTTTATTTCTATTTTTTTGTCATTTTTTATATATGATACCAAATTTTCAATCTCCTAAACCAACATCCCATTTTGTAATCACGATTTTAGTAATTTTTATTAACAATATCAAAATAATTACTTATATCGTATCGAACTTTCGTCCACGTCATTCACGAGAAGCGTTTTAATTTTTTTTTCAAATTTATTAATGTCAAAATATTTAACGATTTATTCCTTTGATAAAAAATATAAACGTGTTTTATGATATTGAAAAGGGTAGGTTAGGTTATTCTGAGTTAAATTAATTTATTTAATGCAAAAAATAATAATTAGGCAGTAAACTTAATTCCATTTGAATTCTGTTAGCAGCGCCACCTTTGAACAGACTATGTTTGTTTATATAGTTTGTGTAAAATAAATCATCTCGAGTTGTGTAAAATATTAAACTATATTTCAAAAATTATTTAGCAATAATTCAATTTGTCTGTTTTAATAAAAATTGTTAGTTGCTAATAATTGAATCGGTTGCTTCACTGGAATTATAAAAGGATTAATTTAAATTAATTTCTTAGGAGTCACGGCAAAATTAAAATTCTCGCGCAAGAAGATAAAAAAGGTGATGGTCAACGATGCGACAGCGAAATAGCCAGCGCAAAGATTATGTTCCATTCGTATGTACCATGTTTATCTCATATTCTACCGCCAAACAGCAATATTTAATATTGTAATGTTCCGGCTTAAAGGGCGATGGAGCCAGTGTAACAACAGATACAAGTCACAATTTAGTTCCCACAGTTGGTGGCGCATTCGCGATGTATGGTTAATATTTTTATAGTGCCAATGTATATGGGTGGCGGTGACCATTTACCGATATTATAAATAAAACAAATTACGGACCACCTTTTTAAAAGTTTAATCTGTAGACATAACCTAAGAAAACAATAATAAATAAACGCATGAAAAAATTCGCAGGGTGGTGCTTTTTGCATATATGTATAATGACAATCAATAGGTCACAAGGCCAAACGATGTCCGTTTGTGGCTTAGATTTGGGCACACCATGTTGATCACACGGACAAGTGTACGTGGCATGTTCTCGGGTGGGCAACCATTGAGCTTATTTGTGGCTAAAATCGGACTGACAAAAATATCATACACTCATTTGCTCTTTAAATTAATTAACTGATTTAGGATAACAGTATATTACTTTTTTCACTTTACATTTAACTTTTAATCAAATAATGAATATGTCCATTAAATTAATGAAATGCATTGAATTGAGAAAATGAATGGTTGGTGTTTTTTTTTTCTTTTATCGGCGGTTATCGTCTACAGCGCTCCTTTCCTTTTCCTGTCATAGATCCCATCACCACACATTTACAATAAAAAGTTTTGCCAAAGTATTATTTATCTGCTTGCAGGGATTTGTAATTTTTGGTTAAGGCTCTTCAACTATCTCACCATATCTTTGTGCAATTTCGGGTTTTAATAAACTAAAAAAACAGCGCTTTTGCGGCGCTTTTTGGCTACCCACTTATAGTTGAGAGGCAATATTAGCACTCTTAACTTAATTTCGTCAAAGCGTCTCGTGCTTTTTGAGTCTCATTGAAAATAAATTGCATTACGTATTTAATACATATATATTTTTGACTCGAGTATATACTCTTATATGGCGATAAAATATTATATTTGATTAAATTGTAAAAAGTAGGTAACGTATTAAGTTTGAGATAGTAAAAAATAAGACACATTATTTTGTACTTTTTATTGTAATACGCTCACATATTACTGTCAAAAGCATGCTTTTTAGCCTTTTTTAATTACTGCCAGTTCTTTTCAGGGATAGGTACTTACAACTATTAATAAGTAAATAAGTAACGATAATAATGAAAAATCTAATGTGTTTTTATTTTTATTTTAAACAGCCCCGAATTACATTAAAAATGCTGCCTCGTCGATTTATTGGTTACTATATAAAGTTACAGATTTCGAGATTTTGTACTTGTATTTATTGTACTGCTCTGCTCAATAAAAATGATTGGGTTAGTCGAATTTTGAAATTTGAAGTTTTAGCGGAATTATAAAGTTGTTAGTTTAATACGCTTGTGCCATGCAAAGTACAATGCAGGAGCATTGCACGCCTGATCTCTCTCTAGTCGTGTCGGATTTCTGTCCCATCGAGAGGCAATCATGACGGTCAATCTCATGGATTACGCAAGTAACCTGTGCATTGCAAATTCAGCTAGGAATACTATTTATTATTTTTGTTAATTTTGCTAGTTTATATATATATATATATATATATATGTATATATAGACTCACCAAAATGTATTTGTTGTAAAAAATTTTTTACATTTACAACATTTACATTTTACAGTTGATAAATAAAAATAAAAAAGTATTTAGTTTTTTATTTATTTAAATTATACTAAATAAATTTCTCTTCACAAACATACTTTCACGTTCATACTCTTTTGAAGTTGTTTTATTATGTTTCGTGGCTTCGTTAAAAATTTTTTAAACTTATAAACTTTTATTTGAAATATCATAATTACAATATTATATTATTTTTAATGTGTTTTTTTCATAAGAACGAATGAATAAATATTATAAATTTGTAGTATTCATTTTAACAAGAATACCAAATAATTATTTTTGTTTGATAACTTGTTTATTTGGTATTTAAAGGCAGCCCTAGATTATTTGTAAATATAATTAATTGTCATTTTTTTCTCTCAATAAGCTGAAGCACAATGACTATAAAAAAAAAAGATTAGAGGACATTGCGTGACTTTTTGTATCAAGAAGAAATTATTCTTTTATGTTTTAGACAAAATATTGTCAATATGATCAAATTTGCATACAAAAATGTCTCGGTAACTTTGAACTGAATTTATCCATACAAAATAAAATAAAAGATAAGCCTCTTCATATCATATCTTCATCCATACAAAATAAAATAAAAGATAAGCCTCTTTTATACCCCTCTAAAGCTAACAGTGATACACACAACTTAAATAATGATAATATTTTATCTTTACAATTAAACATAATTACAATATGATATTAAATATTTCAATTCAAGACAAAAAGAAACAATACAAAAAATATCAGTATTAAATGTATTGTGAAATAATTCTTCAGCCAATACACGTTTTACTTTGAGACCTAGATATTGGTAATAAATTACAGGAATTGTCGTTATAAACAACAAACAACAATCTGTGAGAGACCACTGTTTTGTCAGCTTGCTGCATCAGTATATACGAGTAAACAGATAAACAAAGGGTCGTTCTGACGTTGGTATTTGCTTTGGATCCAATATATTATTAGCGCAGTTGGTTCAACTTGATGAATAATTTCAGTGGAATATACTTTAGCTGCTTTTAACCTTGTACAATATAAACCCTAATATAAGAGATTATCCCTTAGAAATCTTCTGAGTCATATTTTATTCAAAAATCGAACTAATAATTAAAGTTATTATATCGAATTAAGCGATAACTACATGATTAAGAATCGTAGTAAAATTTATTATGTGAAATTTTATTGCTCATTAGAATAACAATATCGATCTTAAGTTTTTAGCTCATAAGGCTCACGGGAATCTCACGGGTCGGTAAATTCGCTTTGTATCCTTTTACGAGTATATTTTAATAACGTTAACATCTTGGCTTCTTAGCTTCAGTAACATTATTATTTTAAAGATTATTAACAATTAAATTGAGCTATGCTATAGAAAATTTAAATCTAATCTAAGCTCAAAAGTTTTTTTTATGTTATAGGTAGGTGAACGGTTAAATGGGCCACCTGATGTTAAGTGGTCACCACCGCTCAACTATATCGCCAAAGCGCCACCAACCTTGAACACGAAAATGCTTGTGCCTATAATTATATAGGCTCACTCATTTTTCAAACTGGAATGCAACAGTACTATGTATTGCTGTATAGCGGTAGTATATCTGATGAGTGGGTGGTGTTTTCCCAGACAGGCTTACTCAAATCCAATTTGCAAGATCCATAAAATATGTTTTTAAAACTTACTAACTAAACTACTAAATAAGTTGAATACAAGGACATTGTGTCAATTAATCATTAATATCGTCGAATAATCCGGTAACCTCAGCCGTGGCATGCTGACAAGATCAAAAGTAATATGATTAAGTTCAGTAAACCAACACGTCCGTAGTTATTTACTCGGCTTAGAAGTGAGTAAAGGTATGCTATAAATACTACGAGCTAAATAAATACAGATTGAATTGTGAAACTAATTTTCTTAAAAAATATAAAAATATAATTTCGTGTGTAATTTAATTAAAAAATAATTATATAGATGAGCAGAAAATAAATTTATGAATTCCGCAAAACAGAATTGTTTTGTTAATTTTTATATTATATAGATTCCAGGATCGCATAATCGATCGATGTATTTAGTTATATGGTATGAAAAAGAATTTACTTTCAAAGTCTATTAAAATTTTAATGATAAAACATTTTCTTTAATTACTGTCCAGTGTAACAGGTACAAGGGACATAGCATCTTAGTTCCAGAGGTTGGTGGTGCATTGTTGGCAAATATAAGAAATAGTTAATATTTCTTACAAATCCAATATCTAGGAGCGGTTGTGACCACTTTCAATCAGGTGGACTGTCGCTAGCCCGCCTACTTTATTTAAATAAACTATGACTTCTATCTAGTAAAATGATATTCTATTACGAACAAAATATTCTAAATTAAATTAAAATGTTGAGTCTAGACATGCTCTAAGATCGAGTCGAGTCTATCAGACTTTAAATCTTTTGCACCTGTCGTTTCTACGCCATTTACGTTGGTACCAGATAAATTTTCCGAAGACTTTTATATTTTAGATATTGCAATGTTTGACTTTGTGATGACACATTCTGTTTAGATAACTTAATTTTAAATATATTTATTGAAATTTCGTGAAACATTTACTATGTAAAAAGCAAAGTACATAATATAATATTAACAACCACTCGAGTAAAATATGTCTTAAAGGAATGAACGATATTAAATATAAAATTATGGTTTAACGCATACTAAAATATTTTTCTTTACATTTTGTAGTTGCTTTACAAGCGCAGTAAATTATAGGAGTTAAAGTTACGACTAAAATTATATCCAAGAAGTTTTTAAGTGAAAAAATGTAATTACAGAGATTCAGAAACGAAAGCCCGGTTAAGATTTTTGCGTACAAATTTCAAAAAATTTATGTTAATTATGAATAAAATATTTTATATCGAGTTGTAAGATGAATTGAAATTGAAATTTATGTAATATTTTTTGCAGAAAATAAATTGACTTGATTATGAAACTGACATAATTTTCGTAGTTTTTAAAATTTCGTTTTAGTTCCAGATGCAAAGTTAAACAGTGACAATTGATTATATATATAATTAAGAAAGAGAGGAAGACACGTTTAAACATTCAGAATTTAAATTACAATAAAATCTTGTATTGTAAATTTTAAGTTGATGAAAATTGAAAGCATAACATTTTCAGTGTCATAGTCAGAGTTTAATGGAATTCATTAGTTAAGAATAAGGAAGCGCAGCTAATATTAAACTATTCAAAACGAGCATTGTTTTTGTTGTAAAGAAAACAAATGATATTTCGACGCAGTTGCTGGCTAAAATTCATGAAGTGGAACAACATTGACTAATATTATCATTTATGTAATGTGAAGGTGCCGTAACGTTACTGTATTTAGTTACAAACTTAAAATCATTCTTAATAACTGCAGAGTTCTGAAAAGACATTAATCGTCATACTACTGGAGTGTGACAGTTATTTATATAATAGTCACATTTTACTATGATAGTAACAAACATAATAAAAGCGTCAATAGTGCAATGGTTTATGGCGATTAAATAATAGTCGTAGACTCAATACTGACCCCTTGAGCTATTACCCCCTTGAGTTATCCTAACGCAAGCTAAACGCTTGATTGGAGGGGTAAATTTTTATAGAATATTAGTTATTCTTTAAAAAAACTAGCATTGCTATTATTCTTCTAAAAATGTAGTATACATTCCATTGGTTCTATTTAATATTGTATACTAAAGTTATGAGAGAAAGAAAATTATGAAGAAGAAGAGTTGATGGTAACTTTGCGGGCTAACACACAAACGCAATTACCTTGCCCAACGATAGTTGTCCGTGTAATCACGCGACGATTAGAGGCACGTGTAACGGAGAGTTAAATCACCTGCCCATAAACATTGGTTTTGTAAATATAAGTCACGCCTTAACTGTAAATTTATTGTCAACCAAAGGTTGAAGTTTCAAAGTCCCTTGTGCCTGTAATTACACTTACTTAATTAACATAAGATATAAAGTTCTTATCTACTTAGATAAGATACGCACAACTGACCCCTCATGTTTCATACCCAAGGTTTCAATCGGGTCAGGGTTGTTAGTACAATGTCGGCTATACAACTTTATACTTTGTCTTCTCTTAGATTTTAGATTTTTCGTGATATCTTATGTATTATTTCATTTATAATTTATTTTTATTTTTAACTGGTGCTTTGAAAACCTAAATAAAAAATTCAAATTTCCTTTGTTAAGTTCTACCCCGATGATAGAGTGATAGAATGAAAAAAGGTTACATACATAAGCTTGAGAGACATATAATTTATTGTACGTGGAAAAAGTTATCCGCTTTCTTATGTACAAATACTAAGAAATTTAAAAATCTAGCTTCAATCGCTGCGTGTTAACCCAAATTTCCAAACCCAACAAAGCGAATACATAGACAATGTATAGTAAACGCGGCGCAAATTTTCAATGTGGTTGAAACCGGAAATTCCGTTTGTGTAAAAAAGGCCTTGCAAAATTCTAGCTAATGGAAGAAAACACCAGACTGGCAATCACTAGTTGTGAACGAGGCTCGAATACAACTGCGATTTTGGTGCACATGTGCTGCAAGACAATTTGCACCGCACAATTGTAATCATTTAAGCATAAAAATATTCAAGTTACAAATTGAAACTATATAGTTAGTGTATACACAACATTTAGTAGTCAACAAAACTTTTTTTAACATAATAAGTCAGTACTCTTTGAACAAACGCTACTCATTATTAATACTTTACCTGTGGCTTCCATCGAACTGGGAGTAATTAAATTAGTGATCTATATATTCTATCAATGTTTATCTACGCAATTTTGTTCGACGGCAAAGTTTTTTACTTTAACATTAAACTAAATTATATTGCTTCTGTCGTTTTTTTTTTGTACCACTTAGCTACTATTACATTAATAATATAAAACGGTGTTGAAAATCTTGTTTACGTCAACGCAAATTCTATGCTTATATAATACCGAGCAACCGAGCTTCGCTCAACTTAACATTTAATTACTTTACTTTAATTTGAGTCAAATCTTTTTAACATTATATTATTTTTAATATCGTTAACACCAAGTGGATGCTTGGTATTCCGCTAAAGTACATGTGTCAGGATCATTCTTACGTTTGTGTCGAATTTGCCGTCCTATCGGATTATGTTGGCGAGTGAATATTAATGAACTATCTACTCAATTAAACAGTTAAATTGACCCAGAGAATGTGCCGCTTATTAAATGAAGATAACACAAATGTATGGTAATATTTAATTTGCAGTTATGTTTTCTAGATATTCTTTTTATACAAACTTTAATCTACAAGATAATTCTACTTGAAGGTTATTATAAAATTAAAATATGGTAAAAAATCCCAATTTTATTTTGCCATCTTTATAGCATAATCAAGTAAATTACTCTGATTAATGAGAGTGATGGATGGTTGAAATTAATTTAAGGAAACAGCTCCTGCATTACTTTAAGCTTATTTTAGTACCAATTACACTTGATGCTTCCTATGTATGACATTCTTATTATTAAGCGTGTATCGTTAGACTATTGGCTATGCCTACGTTCTATTTAAATTTGTAGTTGTAGTTACGTGGTGGAATAAGCTTCAAATCTCTTCCTACTCTACGAAAAAGCTGTCTTTAATCAAAAGTTTTATTTATTGACGACTTTTACTTTGGCTAATTATTAATGACAAATATACCAAAAACCTTGTTTAAAATGGCACTACGTTCAAACAAACCTTGTTCTTCTATATAAGCTGATCTATCATCGGCTTTCAACTCTTATATAATTTATTACTCAAATTTGATTTATTATTTGATCGATTGAAAAGACTTTAATGAAACATTTATATAACCCTTATTTTCCCTACGTCCGTCTGCGTTAAATTTATTTATAAAACGCGTAGGCCATGGCTTAGCTACTTTTGTTTGCATTTTTCTCCAATATTCAATATTCTTAAATATAAAAAAAAAATGGCCATCATGACATTCTCGGCAGGTTGGAAATAGCGAAATTGATGTTTGTTGAAAAAAAAACGTAAGTAAAGAAGAATAAAATGCATTAATAGTAGTTTCGTTAGTAAAATAAATAATAATAAAGTACAGTCTTATTCCCACGGATGTTCGGCATAAGTATCACTATAACTAGGGGTATCTTTATCCCGGAAACCCCCTAGGAATATACCAATAGGCAATCAGAGGGTGTCACGTGACGAGTGAGTAACGCTGGTATTTTTCGTAAAAGCGTTTGTCCAGTGATAAAAGAAAAACATATTTCACATCAAGTACATCAATGAATAAATGTTAAAACTATCTACGGAAATTGATTGAGAAACGTCTTGTTTCAGGAAGGACATATATTTAAAAAATATTGTTCAATGTTAATGCCATACAACTTTTCTATTTAGTTTTAAAATATGCTTTTGCCAGAGGATATCAAATTTATAATTGGTTTCAACTTGGATTGGATTTGTTTTGGAGTTATTTTCAACGCAATAAATCAACTGAGTGCTAATTCCAATTAGCTTCGGCTTTCATGTTATTATTAGGACTGTACACAAAAATAAACATTGCGGCTACATTCGCGTGTATTAAAATTGTTATTATTTATCTTGTTTTACAATAAAAAACTTCTTAAATTATGATAAAAATTATTTGTCAAATCTTACATCAATGTACTAAATATGATAAAACATATTGAATCTAACTATTAAAATAAAAGTCATAATTAAAGTAGACTTATAAGATTAAATTAAATTTACGACCATATTCGGGAGATTATACCAAAAACCACTGGTAGAAAACTGAGTAGTTATTATTTATTAATTAATATTTTGCTACCCTGCATGCATCAAAGGATGCTAACACCACGCGTTGTATGATATATATATATATACATATATATATAATATTTATTAATTGCCTAAACTAAACAAATTAATAATAGAAAAATATTCATGAGATATAAATCGAATATTTACAGTGTAATTATAAAATTAATCGAATTCATGAATTTTAAAAGCGCCTTTAAAACGTAAAAATAAAAGATTAGAGTTTAGTTTTGTATAATTTTTATTTATCGTATATATAATAAAATATTTTTTTATGGTATGAGTTTAGAAAGAACTTTCGCAGTCAACTTTCAAACTTTAGGCTGTTACTGAGAATTCTTCGACAAAAAAGGCCTATAACTTTTTATTAACCTAGCCCAGGTTTCCAGGATCTCATGATCTTATACCAACGACGCAGTTCTAAAATATACAATAGTAAATATGTATATTATGTGAACAATAAAAAATAGTTTATTTGGAGATTTTTTGTTCTTGTACATTGTAAATTACATAGAAGTAATACACTTATGTAACCTTCTCCTAAAAAGGGAGAGGTGGCTTTAGCCCAGCAGTGGGACATTAACAGGCTGTTACAGCATATGTTTGTGCATCAGTTGTATTTTATCTCCTACGCAGTTGGCTCCTAGGAATTGACAGCCTTCACCAAATTTGGTAAAGAGGACATACATATTAATTATTATTAAAATTTACGTCTGGTTTAATTCTCGCGTAAATTGAATTGAAATCCTTAATTTATAATTTGACGCAATTAAATTAAATTTAATTAAAACGTCACTGACAATTATTATATTATTGGTATAATTATATAATGTGTATGTGTAAGTATTATAATGTGTATAAAGATAAAGGAAAATATATAATATATTTATAAAGAAAAAACCCAATCGAAATGGAAAATTTTGTTTTCTTTTTTTTTGTATAGAATAGGAAGGCGGACCACCATATGGGCCAACTGATGGTAAGTGGTTACCAACGCCCTTAGACATTGGCAATATAAGAAATGTTATCCATCGCTTACATCGCCAATGCGCCACCAACCTTGGGACCTAAGATTTTATGTCCCTTGTGCCTGTAATTACACTGGCTTACTCATCCTTCAGGAACAGGAACAGGAACACAACAATACCAAGTACTGCTGTTTTGCGATAGAATATTTGATGAGTGGGTGGTACCTACCCAGGTGAGCTGTGAGCAGAAAGCCCTACCAACAGTATTGGTGTTTATTTTCCTTAACAGAAAAGCATAGATACGTGTACTATATTCTAGCAATATAAAATACAGGTATTAATATGATAAGGTATAAAATACCTATTATAAAATACAAATATGTTTTTTAATACAAGTATCAACTACTATTAACTATAAAAATTAAAAGAAAAACACGACTACCCCGAATGAATAAATGAATAAATTTAAAAACAGTCAGTCAGTTAAATTTAAAATCACTCGGTATGATGTAAAAATTTTAACGACACGTAAAATCCAGTTCAGGCATTTAAAAATTACGATGGAATAATGAATATATAAAATATTATGATTTTTAGTCCTTTTCTTGAGCAGTCGTGTAAAATAATAACTCAATCATACAGCTTATTCAATCTGCCTCAATTATTTTCCAAAAATGTACCTATTTTAATCTTGTAAAATTATTCTGAAGTTATTTTTGAAGTCCAATCGTATCAACATGTGAGCTCAGTGCTAGTACATAGTATAATTGTTAAAAGCAATAACGTTCCCGGAGCTAAATAAAATGTGACCACGTGATTGCATTCGATTTGCGCTCTGCGGTCCGCTTTGCGTAAAACGAGCTCTAATAGATTACACTGGCTCAAATATAAATCCCACATATCAATAAAATAACACCATTTCCGAGCACTCAGCCAAATTTACGCTTACAGTTTTACGGAGGAATGTTATAATTCAGGACACAAAAGTTTATTTACGCCTTGAATATAAAATATTGTAATACACGTGCAAATAATTACACGTGTGTTTTACTATCAATATGGTATTTATGGTATTTTTAGAAGTATATATTTATTATTGGATAGTTGGTGGCGAAGAGATACACTTATGTTTTTTTTAAACACCAGAAATCAAAAAAATGTGTGCATGAGACGTTGGCACTCACACCATGTTTTTTTGTTTTCTTATCAATAACAATATAAAAAACCATGAAGATGTAATATACATATATGTCGACGAGACTGTGGTGCTGTCAATGATTTAGATTGTCAATCTATAGAATCTGAGACGAGACTGATAGCAGGCTTTTGTTGCTATGTCACTCTGGTGGAACGTCAAACGGACAGATATATCGTGTTTGGACGACATCGACGGATCGCCGTTAATTTTAATTATGTTTGAATTATTCTTTGGTTTTGAATTATAACATAAGATGGATTTACCTAATGAATGAAGATTTACCCAAAATCTCTTGTGATATGCCTATATATAACATACATTATAATTCGAATTGCAGTAAATATCGTTCACGAAGCGAAAATACATAAAGTGTGCGACCAAAGTAACATTGTAAGGATACGTAATATCAATAAATCATTAATTCCAGCAAATAACCTCGCAGCCACAGTCTCTGCATGTTAACGACTCTGAAGTAACATATTGTCCTTGCTATATCTAAAATAATAATACTGTAATGGATTTGTATAGGTATGTTTTTTTTTTGAAAATATCAATTGTTTGCAACATTATCCTTACTGTTAGGAAAGTGTTGTTTGTATATTTGTTACGCTTTGATGTCTTAACTACTCAACCATACATACACGCTGACAAGGATACAGAAATGGACACAGTGGATCTAACCCCCCCCCCCCCCCCCTCTGACATGCGGGCACATAAAGAGAACAAAAAAATTATATAAATGTTTCATTAAAAATTTTAATTAAATTCAATTAGGGCTGATGTTTGGGACACTTATTTTTGGAAAATTAATACAATAAAAAATGTAGATTTGTCAAATTGCAATATTGAAAGCTTACATTTTTTATTTTCCGTCACACGAGTGTGCACTAAGCTATAATGCAATCACATCTTGTTTTTCATCTTTCATTTCAGATTCAAAAATACGGTTTTACAACAGGATCCCAGAAAGCGTTCAAAATGCTGTTGTTGCTAAATATAAAAATAATATAAAGAAACGCAAAAGGTTTTTTTTTGAGTTTATGGATGATAGCACTATTTTTTTAAACTGAACTTTGTAAACAATTTTTTTTTGTTTTTGTTTTTATTGAACAAATTAAATATACGATATATATACTATATAATGATATATACTATAAATATATATAATATATATGATATATACTATAGTAACTACAATAGAATTATACTGTGTCGTAGCTACATTTTGCGCTAGTTCTTCAGTGTTTCTTTTCACAACGACAATCAATAAGAAAGTGTAAAGCCTCAATTTAGAAAAAGGATTTTGATTTGACTTTGAAAATATAGGTTTTTTTCATATTTTTAAATAAATATAATTATTAAATCTATTTTTATATAAAATAAATAGTTTATTTATTTCACTACATAATACCTGACTCGATCGAGCTTATCGAGCTTAGTCTAATGTGTTCTGACACTGAATACAATTCACAACCAACTTTCCCTCCATTAAGCTTAAAATATATTCAGACTGTCTCTTTATTTGGATAGTAATATTTTTAGTTAGTACTTATGTGACTCAATCTCACATTACAAATTATTAGAAACAGTATAAAAAATATTTTCTGGAGAAAAATGTGGTTTTTTTTAGGTAAAACGTAACGTCTGTGAATTCTAAATAGGAATATTAATATTTTATTTAGGAGGCATATATATACATAAGATAAAGGTCTTATTGCGATAATTTAACTATCGTTCCAACCGGCGCGTAGTTACTTCTATTCCGCAAAGAAGTGCGGTCATTTATCTTAACTATCACGACGGATCTTGGACTTAAAACGTATTCATATCAATCCCTCTTGACAGTTTCTGCGTGGTTGCTTCTCACCATGTGAGTGTCACATTAGATTTTTAATCCGTGTTAACTTGAAATTTGTGCTTAATTCGACTAACAAATCAATACAAATATATATTTGAATTATATAGTCTTATTTTTCTTTAATATTATTTTTTTCATCTGAAAAAAGATCACAAATCAAATTTTGTTTTGATTCATATGGCCAAAAGATAATATAGTCTCGGTCTGCTGAAAATGAATTAATGCAAGCATGGTTAAATTTTTTTTACAATGCCAATGTCTATGGGCGTTGGTGACCACTTATCATCAGGTGGCCCATACGCTCGTATGCGGACGGCGGACGATATACCTATACTAAAAAAAAAAAAAGTAGCTTTCGCTCGTGAGTTCGTACGCGTGGAATTTAAAATCAAGTAGCTATATTTTTATTTTTGGGAAGACAGTGAAGATTAAATACTAATAAAATGGACTTCGAACGGGTAGATAAGCAGTGTTTATTTTTGCGCAACCTTTCAAAAGTTTTGGTGGTTCTCTCTAAATGAACTTACTAAGCCAGATGAATAACATATTCCTTTACGTTCTCCATGCCACTTTAAGCTACGGCAGTGTGAGCATATTTCCTTTATTGAGCCAATATGAATATAATTGGCATATTTTAATAATGGGTCATAAAAAATACACTTTTTTTCTTTTCTATCCATGGCAACTCTTCGGGATCGTATAGCATCAAAGCATCATTATTTAACTGCACCATTCGGATCTCACTGGATTGTGTGTTACTGCAATTCTTGCACACGAGTCCGTTCTTATTCCAGACTGTGTGCTGTAATGTCCTGTCTGTCATACTTATCTGTCTCCAACATCCGAAATGTTTGAGTAGAATGAGTTCAAACGTAAGTTTTACGTGCTTTCCGAGGCACGTGATAGTAAGTAAGCTTTCAAGACTTCAGGTTGCTAGTTGTTACTGAGTATTGTCGACAATTACGCGATTAATAATTTCAAATCAATATCAAAATTGCAATTCAATAAAAGAAATTAATTTACATTGAGAATTCAATGATATTTTAGCAATTAATTACATTGAAAATTGTGACGAATTGAAATTGAAACTTATAAAATATACTATTTAGTAATAGTAACTAACTTTGATACAAGTTAAATTAGTTCCAACGATATAAAAATCTTATGGTACATTCTTTTAAGATAATATTGATTTAGCTTTCTCATTTCTCTTAAGAAATTGAATCGCAGTCCGAAGCAGGGTTTTGTGCAAAAACTAATTAGCTGCTAAGTTGTCTCCGGGCATCGTTTCAAAGTAAATACAATTATTCTTCTAGTTGTATAAAATTGTATTTACTTATTGTTTCTTGAGCATGTTGTATACTTATATTGTTTGTTCTTTGAACGCAGAAAAGACTTAGATATCTCAGTTCTGTTTAAATAAATGTTCTTCATTATATATTTCTAACTATACCTCGTCGTAAGGCTTTGTCCAAGCCTGTCTGAGTAGGTACAACAAACTCATAAATTATTATACCGCCTAACAGCTTTGTACCAGTTTGAAGGGTAAGTGAGCCAGTGTAATTAAAGGAACGTGGCTAGCGCTCTGTTAATGGTCTAAGGAATGATTTATATTGCTTAACGTCAATGGGTTATAGTGTCTATTAACGGTCTGGTCGTCTTTTTGACTATCTATTTATATAAAAAATAAAACTAAAATTAAAATTGAAAAATCAACTATGAATCGCTAGCGGGTATTCCATGGAATTTTAATTTTAAGCCATATATGTATTTACGTAGAACTGACAAACTACATTTGTGCAATTACTGCAGATGGAATTTTCTTGATAAAAAATAATAAAGGGAATAAACTATATAAATATGTCTCGTGGACTTTTGGTGGGCATTTTTATGATCTGCTAGCTCTACTTTAACAGGGTTTTTAAGATACCGTCTAAACTGTCAATTTTTGCTTCCACTACGTTAACATATTTAGCTACACCTACAAAATATGTGTACTATACATAGTATAACATATAGGCCGAAACTATAAAGTTTCATAATATCGAAGTTTCAGATCAATTAATTTAGTAGTTTATGTACGAATCGCGAAAATAAATTAAAAGTAAATAAAAAATACTTTCTTACAATGCTAGTGTTATAAATTAAAAGTACAGAATATTATTTATTTTTTATTTTATATAATGTTATTTACATAAGAAAGAAAATAACTGAAATAAAAATTAACCAAAACGTTAACAAGCACTATTTGTATTCCTATTGTAGATTTTACAGTCACGGACAATGTCAAAGTGGAATTTAATCGACAGGATACGTGTGTTAGGCGTATAGACAGGAGGGATTATGGATACCTAGTTTTTACGATACTGCATATTAAAAGCATTTGAATATAGGCGTAGGTGGGATAGCGGTTATGTTATTATACGGAACGATATCATGATGTTGCTATGCAACGTATATTAACATGAAAATGCTTACGTTGCGTCAAAGTTTCCGTTTCTGTGCCGTCGGGTCCGCCATCTTCTACAGGTCATGGGTTCACTCGTCTTTGACTCGTCTGCTTCAACGTCCATTAGTTGTTTGATGAACGTGAACAATCAATTAATACTTCAGTCTATTAATTTTGAAATCTATGTTGGTAACTTCTCTGGATATTCACATTTCTGATTTTATCCTTCGATCAAATTAAAGCAGAGGTAAAAATTTACAGCGCGTAGCCGATTTTTATCTTCTGTGTACTTTGTTTTTACAACCAGATACTTTTAAATGCACAATTATTGAATATTTTATTAAAAGTTATTAATTTGCTTGAAATACTTTTTATGAATAGGGAAATTTAGATAAATTAATCTCATTGATAAATTGAAAAAATTGATATTTTAATTTTTCAAAGAGTTACTAGTAAAAGTTACAAAGAACGAAAATAAACAAAATCACAGGCAACTGTGATGTTTCCTAGGGAAAAAGATTTATTTTTGCAAAAAAGGTGTAATTATCTTTAAGTGTTCCTTATAGAAAACGTAAAGTGACGAAAACGATATACCGTTCCTTTTTGAATTACGGAACTGTAAAATCTATTTTAACAGAATTACCGTCTTTACTCGAAAATAATTCTTTTCAGCAGTAGTTTTGACACATTGACACAAAGAGGATAACAGGAAGGACGGCTTTGCCAATTCGATAATAGGATTTCCCTTATTGATGTTACCAAAGGACCGTGAATGAAAGGAAAAGGCGCGATTTTACGTTATTGCTTCCAAACAACGCATCTGTGTATAAAATTTAAATGACGTAATAAAACTTTTGTTTACAACAATATCAAAGGCTTTCTTTATTACAACATCTATAAATATTGCAAATTGTAAGTATAAAAGGCATGCTTATTCTTTGAAGAGATTTCTTACAACACACCTAAACAGAAAAAAAAATTAGACACGTAAAACCATAGAAAAACTGTTTATGTTTTAACCTTTTTCAGTTAATAGGCATTCATGTACGAATTTATTTATTTATTAACAACAAAAAATTAATGTTTATTTTATCAACATCACATCACATCATCATCACATTATCTTAAGTCTCACTAACAACAAAGGTCCTGTCGATTGCCTTGCATAATCAACGTCTACTTACTCTTTGCGGGTAAAGTTACATAGGAGCTGTTAGATTATCTGCATTTCCTTTTCGATAAAATGATAAAATAAACTATGTTTAATATTCATATCAATTATATGTATATTATGTAAGGAAATTCCACCTTAATAATTGTAATCTTATCGCCTGTTTCACAGCGTGACGTGTCGTAATATTTTACTATGAAAAACTACGGCTTTATTTCGTGTTGGCCCGAAAATTGACTAATCGCGTGAATCACTCAGTTCCCTCTGACCTCTGGGTTGATGTTATCAGATTTGCTTGACCGATTGCCATGGGTAAGTCTTGTTGAAAGACACTTTCGTAGGCCAATTATTTATTAACTGGGATATTAGGTACAAATACATTATCAGCTATGGCATATACTCATTAAACAACCTAAATCTGTAATAATCATAATGAATGTATTTATTTTAAATAAGATATACAATCATTCAATCAAGTGTAAAAGAAAAAAAAACTGAAAAGTTGTAAAGCTGGGCTAAGGCCTCTTCTTCTTTTTGAGGTTACCTCAGGTACGGAGCTTACACGACCTCGCTGCTCCAATGCGGGTTGGCAGATTTACATCCACCACGTGCAGGTTTTCCCACAATGTTTTCTTCCACAACGAGCACGAGATAAATTTTAAACACAAATTAAGCACATAAAATTCAGTGGTACTTGCCGGGGTTTGAATTTTAAGTTATCAATTAAGATTCACGTCTTCTAACGGGCTTGTAACTCAGTCGAGAAATCGGTTAGGCTTGTGTTAAAAATACACTGGTTTAAAATATGTATTCCATTCGTGGGATGAAATAAAAAAAATGTTCAAATAGGTTTATACGAGCACTTTTAATAGTATATTTTATGCTATACATAAAATTTAACGCTACTACGTGTTCGAAATTTAGATTCTACCGTGACGAAAGGCTAGGCAGGGACCAGTTGTCATACTTTCTTCAACAAAGCTATAACTTTATGAAACCTTTTTAAATTCGCTAACCTTTGTAAGCTCAACATGCATAGGTACTATAATAGCATCGTTTAATTGAAATTAAATTTATAACGCGATTGTGGTCTTAATATCCATATTTATATCTGTATTTTAATATTACGCGATAATACGATAACAGGCATTCATGGAATAAGCCATAATAATATTTCATATAAATATTTTAAAGTTATGTTCCGTTTTATTGTAATGTTGTTTGCAAATGGTATTCCGTTGTTGGAAGTGTTGCCAGTGTTTGTAGATTTTGGTCAAAAGCTCATTCGCGTGGAATGCACCACATTCTCGAGTGAATTATTGTAGGAAAAGTTACGAAATTCTCCAAAATCATTGGAAAATCTGAAAGCAATTCAGAAGCTTTACTTGCCAAATATTTATAGTACCTATTTATATTTACCTTAATATATGTAAACATATGTTCGAAAAGTATTACTTTTCCGTTGCATATCTTGAACGTTCAGATTCCAACTTTAAACTAATTTTATCCGACATGTAATATAATAATTTACAAAGTTTTGTTTTATTTTTATCAAATTCGAATAAACTATTTTATTTTATATTAAAAATAAAAGTTAAAGTCGGCTAAATGCGAGTTATAGTGTAAGCAGACAAAATCGCATTTAATTATCTGTTATAAGCGTAAAAATTGCATACTTTTTAAGGCAACAGCAAAACATCAGTATTTTGTATTATTGTGTTCCGGTTTGAAGCTGAGATGGCCCAGTGGTAAGACCGCGTGAATCTGAACAACATATTACCTTAAAAATATATATTTATTTATAAATCACAGATTTCAATTTTATTTATCATATAGATTAAACAAACTTTGGTTCGTAATTGCATTCTAATTGAGAGAAATGTATATTCAGTATGAGCGGAATACCAACTCGAAATTTATATTATAATATCTTCTCTTCTACATTTTATGAAGCGGTGTATTTATTTTAGTCACGGACCGTTGAATAACTTCTCTATTTTCTTGGAAGAGCGTGAAAAAATTTTTATACATGCCAAATTTCAGGTATGGGAGCTAATAAAAATATGTAATATGCTTACCGTCAGAGGATTAAAATCGTATCACTGTTGCTTTTGTATAATCTAAATTTGTCCAGGTCACAGGACGAAAGCGCGCTAAATTTTGAATATTATGAATTGAATGATATGAATTTGATAAATAGTTTTTAATTTTATTATTTTTTATTAAAAACTATAACTATATACTTAAAACCTATTTTAATAAAAACCATTTATTATTTTTTGATGAATAATGTAATTTTATCGCTCTCTCGAATGCATTTGCTCTTGTCTCGAAGTTTGTGTAGCCAGCGATCGCGTTGTGCCTTGTTGCTGTGCTTTATTGCTGTGCTTTGTTACTCAAGCGCCAACATATCATTCACCTCTTCCATTACATCGTTTGGTTTCATCAAATGAGACATAAATTAATAGTAGATAATATTTTTTATTATTATTCAGTGCGTTTAACGTGATACTCGTGTCTGATCTTGTATGAGAGATCGAACTTACCACTAAAACTATTATCTGGTGTCCAAGCCATTTGAGCGTAATACGCCCAACTTCCTTAGTCGGGATACTAATGAAAATTTCTCATCAGAAAAATTAAATAACTTTTTTGCTACGTTTACAATTCAGCTACTAGATCGATGTTTCTTTTTCTTATTTTCGCAAACTTCATAATAATTGTATATAAGGTTACATAAAGTGCGATTTAGACAGAAAATCAAACAGAACAATAACATACATTGAAATGTATACCATTGTTTTGCAATGCATCTGTGACGAGTTAAACGCAGATTGAATTGTGGGCCATGCTGCTATCGCGTGTTGTCGACAGCTCGCCCCCTAATTTGTAGCGAGAAATACCGGATACTTCAAATTGTCACATATATACGGCATTAATCACTGTTGTACAACAATGCCATTATATGGCCCTGTTATTAGTAACATAAAGTGTCTGCTATATTTGACACATTGTATTGTAATTCATTGTAAATTTATGGCTTTTGTATATATGACAAGTTTGCTCATGTATGATACCCGTTTTATTTGATGGGTGCATCTATTGGCGCGACTTGGCAATGAGAACGATTCGTATGCCGTGGGGGAAAACGACATGACGCTGTTATATGCAGTTTTGCCCCCCTCCGCCGCCACTCTGGACTCTTGTGTGTATGTGGCGTGTATGCTATCTACTTCGTTGCTATATATTATTATAATAATAAGAAAACATGTTTATATAATTATGTTATAAAAATTCGAAATTGATGGTTATCTTTCAATAACCTTCAGTTTCAATGTTTTACATCCACCAGGCGTCCCGTGACATGATGTAAACATTACGAAGAAATCTATTTCACTGGGTTTGTGTATAAAAATGAAAGTTCGTAGCAATTACTAAAAAAAGACACTAATCAAGGCGCACACAATTAAGTCGAGCTGGCCTAGTGGACGAACGCGTAAATCTTAATCAAGCTATATCCTGGGCTTGTATTTGTGTGAAGAAATCATCACGTTGAAGGTGAAACGTCGTGACGAGAAGAAAAATGTAATGTAAGCAGAGTGCAGTGTTTATTTTATATATAAGATTAATAGTCCTTTCTGTTATGTTTTGTGAAAAAATGAAAACAAAGAAACCTGAATTTCTTAATAAAAAATAAGACGCTAATTTCTGCCACCCAGGCAAGAAAAATAGAGAAGACAAAGCATTAACTGCTCTTATGCGTCAAAAAAGCGTTTTGCAAATTCAGACCGGTGTCAATTGATAATGGTACTTTACAATGGTGACAGACGTAGTTGCCCTTCTTATGCCTTTTATTACAATTAATAATGTCAAACATGAATAAATCAGATATAAATTTTGTTCGCCAGCTCCCTAGCCTTGTTTTATTTTATTTGCACAACAACACTATATAAAGTTTCGTACGTTATAAGTTATAACAAAACGTAGAAAATGTTTATAGTTATATTGTGTCAATATTATGATAAAGTCAACAATGGGCATGGATCGTCTACAAATCAATGCTATGTTATTTTTACACTCGACACCTTTTATCATATATTATTTTTGTTTGTATTGAGGAAATAATACTAACCTTTGTGTCCCAGCTTAAGAGTGAGATTAGAGAGTGCACTTATGTTAATAGACTAGTCTATTCTCTCTCGAGAATGCCCGCCGTGGACGAGATCAGTATGGACGACATCATTATTTATCTAAACTAATACTAAGTTTATAATATTGAACGAACCTGTTGAGGTTTATATTTATTTAGTATATTAGAAATTACAATATACAGTGTCATAGGCTGGTCACGTTAATAAAAGGACCGATGACCATTGGACCTTTTGAGACCTGAAATTGAGACCACGGATCGGCAAAAGCAGTATAAGGCGCCCAACCATCACTATGAACAATAATCTGAAGAATGGGCCAGACCCAACTGGATTTGGAAGGAGAAGAACTGGTAGCTTTGGCATACCTTGGGAGAGGCTTATCTCTAGCAGTGGATTGCGATAAGCTGCTGATTGAGTGTCTGATGTTGCAATAAAATACCAAATAAATAAATCGTCAACAGATTTTTTCTATTTGTGTCTTTACTTTTCGTGCTTAGTGTTGTGTAAGAACGTGCGAAAACAGAATATATGGATCCTGATCAGATATCTTTTTGCACTACATAGTACTAAGATTTTTCCAAAAACTATTCGGAGACAATACCATATGCCATAATTAGATCAATTCGTTCATATCAATTCAATACAATAAAGCATTGTTTCCGACCGTGTATCAATACCGGTTGATTTATTACGAGCATTCGAAACATCGCGTCTGATTGCAGCAAACATTTGTCACTAATGGATGAATCGCTTATTCGGTAGCCGACATTGCTATCAGCATTGCTACTAACATTCCTATTAAGATAATGTGATAAACGAAAGAAATTAATTATCCTAAAAATAAATAAATAGGGATAGCTATTATTCACAAGTGCTATATGTATCGACAAGGCAAAATGGTAGTACGCCCATGAAAATACATATACATACAAAAGACACACGAACCACAACTGCATACACGAGAGATAAAAATGCTTAGATGGGCGGGAGGAATAACCCGGCTGGAGAAAGTAAGGAGTATATCGGGGGATCGTTCAAGGTCGACTTCACTGGTACGGCCATATACTGAGACGTGACGATGACCGTCCCCTCAAGAAGCCTTAAATATCCCGGACCGACCGCGGGAAAGAAGGCGACCGCCCGCAACCTGGTGGTCAAGCATGCAAAAAGAGGCCCAGAAAGAGTACAGAACAGAGCCCTCTGGCACAAACGTACAAGGAGACCCGAACCCCAGCTCAACTAGGAAGAGGGTTTGGTCAAAGAAGAAAATGATATATCGACAAAGCAAGGCGATACATATATCCGAACCTTGATATAGTAGTCAATGAAATTGGTTGAGTTATTATTTAGTGGTTTTTGTTAGTAATTTTAGTACAGAAACTAAAATTTAAAGCACAATTTTGAGTAGTTTAATACATTTCATAATTGACATCATTATAGGTAAACTGTTCGTATAATAATGGAGAGGAATTCGAGTTCGCAGTATTGCATCGATTAATTATGTGCATACGACGTACATATATCGGCACTGTCAAAGACAAACAGTTCGTATAACGGTGTTGACTCGGCATACAAGTTCTCGTACGGAAAATAATTTGCTAAAAATGTTTTATTGTTTATTCAAAACATCACCATTTATTTTACAAACGCTTGCCTGATTCCGTATTAGCGCATTTCGTAACGTCCATACTGTAGTAGTTTTAATACCGAATACTAAGCAAGCAGTTCGAAGTTTAACTTGCCATAATAAAAACGCCCCATTCCCATAGTTCAAGGACACTGGGGAATTAACTTGGTCACAGATTTTTTTTACTCAGTATTTTTTGACAACAAGATTGAGTCACACGTACATATTCATCGTGAATGTATTGATAATAATTAGCGGTAGCTTTGTGTAAGTCCGTCTGGGTAGATTCAACCTAGTCTTTATCTATTCTACCACCAAACTCACCAATACTTAGTATTGTCGTGTTATAATTTGAAAGGTGATTGAGCCAGTGTGACTTAAGGCACCAGGGACATAACATATTTTTCCATTCCAAACGCTGGTGGGGCATTGGCGACGTAAAAAATTACAAGGCGATTAATTTATATATAAGTATTATTTATTTAAAATAGGTTCGCTCACCCGTCCACTTACCTACTTTATAAAAAATACATAAATGAAAATGTCTTTTTAATTTTTGGCTTGCCTATCTTACCAGGCATTTCTACTACAGTCAAAATTTATATTATGAGCTAGTGTAGTAAGTGCATAAAATCCCAAATTTAATGTATAATATGTATCAGCTAGTAGTAATAAATGGTAATCGATCGAAATCATCCCCAAGTCTGTGGGGAATATACAAACACAATATTATATTAATTACGAACACAATATACTTTCTAATAATTGAACAACATAATATAATGAATAATAAAAAATAATTAATATTAATTACAACGCAAACCCGAGTGAACGGCGTTGTTCAGGAGTACCGATGGCTTGTGCCTACGCGCCGTCCACGATCGTCGCAGCGCGACGCAGTAACCATTTACTACCCTCTACTTGTGATATTACGATCGTCCTTAGATAATTTCGTTTCTCTTCCATGCAATTACATA
Source organism: Nymphalis urticae (assembly GCA_905147175.2). NCBI lineage: Eukaryota > Metazoa > Arthropoda > Insecta > Lepidoptera > Nymphalidae > Nymphalis > Nymphalis urticae. The sequence continues at coordinate 6,822,685 of LR989998.1, read as the reverse complement.
TTAATGTGATTTCAAGTATTTCTTTGGTGATGTTCTGATTTCTGTGACTTACTTTGTATGTATTTTAGTTTACTCCTTCTGACTGTGTTGTGTAGTAAATTATATGTGTGTCCGAATCGACTCGTGACTTTTACTTTGTTCTTTTATTAGACTATCCAACTCGTATTTGCTAAGCGTTAGTTATGCATACGGACTTCATCCACGAACAAAATTCGTTTCAATAAGATCCAACTTTCAAATTCCGAATGCGTAATAATAATGAATGAAATATGACGGTAATATAGTCCAAGAGCAAAAATATCAAGCAAATTAGTTAATACAACTTCTGAATTTAGCTATTATTAAGATTTAAAAAAAATACAATATCAATATCATTACATTACAAGCGCAGTATATCAATATTATTAAAAAGAACTTTAGATAGTGCCGCTGTCAAAAAGTCTTCTTAAAACAGCTATTACGTGCATTTGTTACTAAAATGTAAGTACAGAATTTCAAGTCTTATGTTTTTTCGCAAGTTATTTTAATTTAATATTTCATACTGTAGTTGTATTTTTTTAAATATATTTATGTCAAATAAATGTAGGCGTACTCATTAACGATTCTACGATAGCATATATTCAGAATTTCGTTATAATTACTCGCAAATGAGGTCGCGTCTCAATCATGTTATTGCTTCACTGCTTCGTTACAAATCCGTTGAATATCTCATTTACAGTACAAAATACACTCACTGATTAATGTATAAGGAATAAGATTTTTTACAAATCTTAATTAACTAGTTTTATAAATGCATGAAAGTTATAAAATTTGAACGTTCTTTAAAATACGAAGAAAAGATTTTTCAATGAAATTTTGCATAGAATTATAATATTATTATATTACAGAATAAAATATAAATCGTAACAATTTTTCTATTATAAAAAAATTAATCCTTATTGTTTTTATAATAGCACAACGTAGAGACAGAAACTTTTATCCATCAACTTAATTAAAGAGAGGGTAATATACATATTTAAGTAATATGTCAAATACATATTGATCTGTGAATCACAGTAGTTTGAAAAAAAAACGTGATTCTTAAAATAATATTTCTTGTTTTCTATTTCTTCTATTATTTCTTGTTTTTGTAATTCAGAGAAGCGCAACTGAAATTAAAGGTACTTCAGCTGTACTTGCTTTTACCCTTTTAAATATACGAATACATAAAAAAAAATATATAAATTTATCGAGGAATAATTTCAAGACCTCTATAATCATTTGTCGAAAATACTCTTTGGTTAATAATTTTCTTTAGTACTTTGTTTTTTTGTCTCCCCTGATACGTACGTTCGTCCACACATAAACACAAAACGCCTATGTATGTAAATGTTTTGTGTGTGAATTATTGACTTTGCATGAATATGATAATAATTATCAAAAATAAAAATAAAAATCTTAAGGATTCCCTATAGTCATAACTAAGCTAATTGGGTATGTTAATTGAACAATGGACATAATGAAATAATTCTCAACGGATTGAACTCATGTTGTTGCGGAGATTCTACGTTATTATAAACACAAATCGTGTAATCGACATTGATCCATGATTTCGTAATTATACTAAAGAGTATTAACCCTTACCCTATAACATCATTTATCAATTGCCAGCGTTACAAATTTCAATTAGTATGTAAGATTGTAATTGTCCCTTTTAGCCAGAATTTTGGAACACTATAAAGTAGTATTACAACGTATAAATGAATATGAATTTAGATATGATATATTTTTACATTGCACTATTGTATGAATATTCTATAGAATGTATCACGGCGAGGGCTCAGAGGAATTATTCTCCCTCATTCCCGCTTCCCCTTTCCTTCACAAGTCTACGCGGGCTGGCTCTCGATGTCACCGCCTTACTGTGACATCAATTCCATCGCGCACGAATACATTTGGCAATTCTTTTCTTTGTCGCACCACTAAAAATTGAAATACTTTACCAGCACAAGTGTTCCCCTCCTCTTACAATCTGGGTTTCTTCAAACGAGGCGTGAAGAGGCATCTTGCGGGCCGGCAAGGCGGGAGCGACTAGTGCAGAACATTCTCGACTGTCGCGTTCGCGTCCACTACCACTTACCATCAAGTGGAGTGGAGTCATTTGCTTTCCCGGTATATAAAAAAATATGAAAAGATCTTCAGTACTTTAACTAGAAATTCTGTGACCATTATTTATAATAGTTTTCTAAGGAGTATTCTATAGAGTATTAATTTCGTGATAACAACTGGGTCTAGCAAACGTGACGTGCTTTTCGAGGTATTGTGAGGATAAGCTGAACACCGAAACCGAAACAAACAGCTTTTATTGATCATTGGTATTAAGAGAATTATTTCAGTATATTAGACAATATTGTAAGCGTTCAAAATATCTCATTGTTAAACAATGAGTCATCTTGTGTGCAAAAGGTGAATTTAAAATTAGTGAATTTATTAATGATAGCACACCTTGCGAATGGAGCGATCACCTTGGCATTTTTTATACTGAATAATTGTATACCAGACAGGTCAGGGTATTTATTTTGTGAACCGGCGGTAGTTTCTAATTTGACTATCAATAAGTAAGTGTAATGCTTCTATGTTGAAAGTATTTTGATTTTGTATCAAAGGTCATAGAAATGCATAACTACTGCGATCCGGTGTAACTCTTCTCATATCTATATGATTTTTGTAATGACATCGGCAACACCACGAAAATAGTATTGATTAAATTTAATTATTATTATTAAGTTGCAATATAAATTCTGTCTTAGAAAAACATAATAAAGACTTAAAAGTAATGAGTACTTTTTTTAAAAGCTTCTTTTTAAAATTAACTTTTGAATCGTCTATAATGGTATTATTGTGCAAAAAGAAAATAAAGCTCTTCAGTTAATCTTTTAAGTGTAGCCTTCGGTCTAAGAACCATTAGTTACGAAAAGTTTGAAAAGTCAAGTTATTAGTCGACGGCAAAACATATTGAGATATTATAAGTACTGAGCAGTACTAATTTTTAACAAATTGTTGGTAAAGCGATTTAAAATTAAATTTATATAGTTAGCTTAGTAGATCTTTGCTTATATATTTTCGGATTAGGATATGGATCAAGCGCATGGAAAATTCTACGAAGGCTTTTTATATGTTATAGGTAGGGTAGGGTACGGGTAAACAGGCCACCTGATGTTGAATGGATGGTGTGATCTTTGTGCCTGTAGTTACACTGGCTTCCTCACCTACAAACCAGAACGTAACAATACTAAGTATTGCTGTTTAGTGGTAGAATATCTGATGAGTGGGTGGTAGCTACCCAGACAAGCTTGCCCAAAGCTCTACCAGCCCTAGAAAGTAGTATTGCTTTCAGTATATATTTTTTAAATGTTAAGTCTTTTTATTTTAATCCTTTCGTCTAGAGACGCAAATAACAAAATCCCAGAAAAGTTTAATAACAGTAACGCAGACATTATTTCTATGATATTAGCATTGTTTCAGCCATTTTGGGTGAGCCAGTATTAGAACCGTGATAGTTATCTGAACTACACGTGAACACGTTACTCCTGACTGAAAATTGCGGGTTCAAATTAATTAAGGCAAAGAACACTGAATCTATTTTATTTCATGTGCTTAAAATGTGTTTATAATGCATCTCGAGTTTAGTGGTAAAGGACACATCGCGTGGACATCATCGTGTATGGGATAAAAATCTGCCACACAATCATATCCACCGATTGAAATTGGAGCTTTCAGCTAATATAAGGGTTGTTACTTTCATTTTACTTTACTATTTATTCAGCCTTTTGCCGTCCACTGCTGGACGAAAGCCTCCCCCATAGAACGCCAACCATCCCGATCTTGGGCAGTCCGCATCCATCCCGTGCCCGCCACCTTCTTCAAATCGTCGGTCCATCTTGTCACAGGGCGCCCTACACTACGTTTGCCTAAGCGCGGTCTCCACTCTAACACGTGTCGGCTCCATCGGCCATCAATGCGTCTGGAGACATGACCAGCCCACTTCCACTTCAGCGAGCTAATTCTCCGCGCGATGTCGGTGACTTTAGTTCTCTGGCGAATGTCCTCATTTCGGATTCTATCGACCAGAGAAACCCCAAGCATCGCGCGTTCCATCGCTCGCTGAGCGACCTTAAATTTGTGGACCAGTCCTACGGTGAGTGTCCACGTTTCGGCACCGTAAGTCATTACAGGTAGGACGCACTGATTAAAGACCCTGGTCTTAAGCGACTGTGGGATCGACGATTCAAAAATATGACGCAACTTCCCGAATGCCGCCCAGCCCAAACGTATTCTTCTTTTAGCCTCCTTCTCAAAGTTGTGCCGGCCAAGTTGTATAGTTTGGCCCAGGTATATATATTCCTGCACAACTTCAAGTGGAGAGCCATTTACGACCACTGGTCCCGGGGATACATGATTGTTTGCCATAATTTTGGTCTTTTCAATGTTCATCCCGAGACCTACTCGTCTCGAAGAATCGCTCAGGTTGTTTAGCATCTCTTCCAAATCCTGCAGAGTCTCCGCCATGATGACAATGTCGTCGGCAAATCGCAGATGTGTAATGTGTTGGCCATTGATATTAATGCCGCGTCCGTTCCAATCGAGCGTTTTGAAGACGTCCTCCAATGCATTGGTAAAAAGTTTCGGGGAGATTACATCCCCCTGTCTTACCCCGCGATGCAATTGGATTGGTCTTGTGCTCTGATCTTGTACTTGGACGGTCATGGATGCGGCTTCGTACAAACACTTCAACACCTGGATATACCGATAGTCAATTAGGCACCTCTGCATGGATTCCAGAACAGCCCAGGTCTCAATGGTATCGAAGGCTTTTTCGTAGTCCACAAACGCTAGGCATAGAGGCTGATTATATTCCTCGGTCTTCTGTATTATTTGCCTAAGTGTGTGTATGTGGTCTACGGTACTGAATCCTTTTCGAAACCCAGCCTGCTCAACGGGTTGGAAGTCATCGAATTTCCGGGCAAGACGATTCGTGATTACCCTCGAAAACAACTTGTAAACATGGCTTGAAAGTGAAATGGGGCGGTAGTTCTTCAGAAGAGCTTTATCACCCTTCTTGAAAAACAGAACCACCACACTTCTGCTCCATGTCTTCGGTGTAGTACCATTATGGAGGACGGAATTGAAGATGTTAGCCAGCTCTCTCAGAACTGGTGTGCCTCCTGCTCTAAGAAGCTCTGAGGTAATTCCGTCATCTCCTGGAGCCTTGTTGTTTCCAAGTTGTCCGAGAGCAATCCTAATCTCGCCCAAATCGATGTCGGGAAGATCGTCTGATAGGTGGCGTGTCAGTCTGGCTCGTGGGTCATCCGCACTGTGGGACTCAGGTGGAGGTACTCGTGATGAGTATAAATCGCCATAGTACTTTTCGACTTCAGCGAGAATCTCTGGTTTTGAGGTGACGGTTGTGCCTTGTGTGGTTCTGAGTTTTGTCAGGTGACAACAGGAGGTATGTGACTTTGCAAGAACCTTTGAGCCCCTATTGAGTGCTATGGCATCTTCAATATTCCGGGTATTAGCTCGTCTTGTGTCACGCCTTATTAGTTTTTTAACCTTCCTGTTAAGTGCCTGACACTCAGATGGCGTCATATTCTGCTGTTCTCGTCTCCTCGTCATCTCGTTCAGAGTCTCGCCTGAGAGCTTCGACTTACGTCCATTGCTCTTTTGTCGAAAGTAATTTTGGCCCACTTCGCGGATGACACGCACCAGACTATTGGTGGCGTCGTCAATGTCCTGCCTGGTTTCCAACATGGCAAATCGGTTCTGTAAGGGTACTGGGTGTAAGGGGAGTCGACAACAACCTAGGCTCCCTACCGTCAACCTTACCTGCTCGTGGTGCATCCTGCTAATCAACGAACGAGGCTCTGGCGACCGAAATCGTGGCGGTATAACCACACAAATGCTGGAATCCGAAAATGCTAATCCTGATAGCGGGCAGCAGCGCTATTAGTGAAAGATTCCAGCCACTGCGGTCACCAACCCGCCTGCCAAGCGCGGTGACTAAGGCAAAAACCCCCCTATGAGCGACGACACAAATTCACGGCCCCCAATTCCCGGTAATCGCACTATTCCTGGCCACGGTACCGGCCATGGTAACGGTGCGATGGGGGGTGCTAAGAATCCCCGGGCTACGGCAGGGTACCACAAACGGCGACTGTTTCTGGCCACGTATAATGGACGCTCTCTGCGGCTGGACGAACACCTGACAGAATTGGAAGTAGAGTTAAGTCGTATTAACTGGGATATAGTAGGTCTATCAGAAATCCGAAGACAGGGCGAGGACACGATGACACTAGATTCCGGTCACTTACTCTACTTCCGAGAAGGACACCAACCATCCCAAGGTGGCGTCGGCTTTTTGATCCACAAGTCACTCAGAAGCAATGTCGTGGAGGTTGGCAGTGTGTCGGCAAGGGTGGCATACCTTGTCTTAAAGATAACCGAGAGGTATGCCTTGAAGGTTATACAAGTGTATGCCCCAACGTCTACATACACTGACGAAGAGGTCGAAGCCATGTACGAAGACATAGTGAAAGCTATGTCTCGTACCAGTACCTTCTACACAATCGTTATGGGTGACTTCAATGCCAAAGTGGGAGTACAAGAAGATGGTGAATCGAGGGTAGGAAAATTCGGCTATGGGCGCAGGAATCATCGGGGGCAAATGCTGGTAAACTTCCTTGAGGCTCAGGGATTATTTCTGATGAATTCATTTTTCCAGAAAAAGCCCCAAAGGAAGTGGACCTGGCGAAGCCCCGATAACACAGCGATGAATGAGATCGACTTCATTTTATCCAATAAGCGCCAAATATTCAGGGATGTCTCCGTGATCAACAGGGTAAACACTGGAAGTGATCACCGCCTGGTAAGAGGCACCCTGAATATCAACACTAAAATCGAACGATCGCGGTTAATGAAGTCGACTCTTAGACCAACTCTGCCCCAAGTCGAAGCTGGTTGCGAAAGCTTCCAGTTGGAACTACAGAACCGATTTACTTTACTATATAATGTTGTAAATGGTATACAAAAAAATAATTATTTTTACTAAAATCTATATTTAATTAGCTTAGTGGCTATATTTATGTAGAAAATTTTGGTATCGTTATTTCATTATATGTTTATTATAGGTAAATTAATGGCTAAAACCATTGCCACTATCTCAGCCAATGAATAAGAGTAATTATACATAATTGATGTAACGAAGGGCGTTTCTACTAGCCTTATTAAAATTATCTATCATTGTTGTGAACAAAACAAAAATATTGGTAATTTATTTTACGGTATACATACATATATATATATATATATATATATATAAGTAACCCGTAATTTCTACTAGAGTATGGTGAATTCTACGAGATATTCATACATATAAATTAAAGTTTTTTTTTTTTATTCTTTTATCGTTATAAAGTTCATTTTAAGTAAGAAATGATTGCGAATATCTATTTCCATCTGAGACGTGTCATCATTAGGTAATTTGAGCTTTTTATCTTCTAGAAATCTCATAGAAAATTATTTAATATGCATATAAATTGCATTTAAGTTTGTTAAAAAAAAAAATTAAATCTTTCTTTTAAAATCTTTATTAACGAAGTTTGGAGATTCAAGCTCCGACAAGCAATACTGATTTTTCGTGTGCTTAATTTATATTGATAATTTTCTCGACATTGGGTGGAAAAATATACTGTGAGAAAAACTTACACGCATCGAATGAAATTATATTATAAATATAAACATTTATATCCAGTCCTTACCGCAGGGTTGGCTCATGTCCAGCCATTTATAATTATAGCTTTTTAACATATATAACATTATTTAATAGCAAATTATTACTATTTCTCGTGTAAGTTTAAAATTATAGTATTCAATTTGAAAGGAAGAGTCATGAGTATTGAATGTTTATAATATAAATAAAGTGGAATTTAAGTCTGAGATACAATATCATAATTATTATAATTAACAACAATTTCGTTTTCAAAAACTTTCTATTTCGAAGTTATTGTTATAGCGAGTTTAATATGTCATAGCTATTTTCTAAGCTGTGTTACATCCAAATCGATCTCATATAGATTTCATATTTTAATAATGAGTTATGTTCAAAATGTTTAATTATAATAGAAAAATGAGCATTTATTACAATTTTAACTTAATTGTGTAACAAGATATGTGTACTAATAGCTATAAGCCTGGATATAAAACACAGCTAAGAAATCGATCGCGCCCAGGCTTTTTATAAGTAATAAATTTGCAAAAAATAATATTATTGAATTGCCTGAATTTCATTGCCGCTTTTTTATCACACAATCTGAGTGAGTTCTGAATGATATGATGTTTGCTTCTATATCTATCATCGTTTGCTTACCCTAAACCAAATTTTTTATTCAGGGTTTTTGAGTTGGAGTTAACTACGTGAAAAAAGATTGGTTTACTTTTACGGCTGGCTGATGCTAACCCTCTTTGGGAATGCTATTGCTGATGTTAGTTTCTACACTACCAAAGGCAAGGTTTAAGCGCTTACGTGCTCAATCGATGCATGCGGCTAACAGATATTCTCTTAGTCGGGTCCTGTAACACCGATGGGTTGCGATAGGGTAGCTGTATTTTACTTTTATTTTATGATTTCCATTTTTTTATATTAACCTACGTATCCATTTTATCTCTTATTTTTATTCGCCATTAATTATAAATCTAGATAAAATATATTTTAATAATTTTTTTCTTTTTAATATTATTTTTAATATTCACTTTATTGTCTTTTATTAAATGCTGTAATCGTACAATGGGGATTCAAAGCTCGTAAGAACCTACACGAACAGATTATCAATTTATTTGATTTCTGTCAAAATTAAATGTCCATTGCCTCTATGGTAATGCAAGATTTTAACTAAATGCATAAAAAACAGTTAAACTACTGACAACGTTATATATAATACCTTGTAATACGTCAGGTAACAAAGAGTATACAGAAAATGTTAACATTATACTTCTACTTGCAAGAAAAATAAATATAAAATATAATCAGCAACGTATGGGCGTAGAATATTAAATATTTAAATAATATTAAATAATTGCTTATAGCAATTATATTCCACCAACCCGCATTGGAGCAGCGTGGTGGAATAAGCTCCAAACCTTTTCCTCAAAAAGAGGAGAGGAGGCCTTTAGCCCAGCAGTGGGACATTCACAGGCTGTTACGGTTACGGTTATAGCAATTATCATTATTAAGAAAATTATATATTGAATTTTATTAGCCCACGTATGGGTGTAATTGTACCCTCTTTCTTTTATTGTACCTCTGACAAAGTTTTTGGAAGATTTCATAATAATCGGTTGAGCAGCTAAGATGTGAAAGCGTAACAGACTCGCTTTCGTATTTATAATATTAGTGAGGATAAATAAATCTAATATATTCTGTATGTAGATAGTACATTTGTATATGTGCGTTATTTTTATAACAGGATCCAAAAAGCGCCCGTCAGTTTTTAAATTGAATAAAAATGTAAAGGAACACTTATGTGAAAAAGTTTGTCATCCAATTAGTAAGTTCATGGGTGGTACGGCACACCTTGGAAACGAAACGACGCCAACTACATTTTTAATTTAACACTAACATTTAAAAATTTTAAACTATTACTAAAATCTGTCAAAAAGAAAACACGCTGAGTTTCTTTCGCCGGCTCTTCTCTGGTCAGATTTTTATTTTTTCCGAAACTGCAAGTTTTTGATTTAACAATTATTAGGTGAGAGTAACGCTATATTGAATTTTGATTTTGATAGAGAATCGCATCTATCACTGAACATTCATAAAAAATATGATGCTGTTATTAAAATTGATATATACAGGGTGACTGGTGAATTAGTATCAATACTTAAGGACGTTATATTTGACGACCATATATGACCAAAAAAAAAATACATATAACATAAATATTAATAAACTTCTAAGTAAAGTTAACCAAAAGTTATGTAATTAATTACGCGTCATGTGGACGCCCTAGCTGCGCTGACGACACAACACAGTTAGGTACATTTAGTTATCGCGCGGTACTTTACCTACGTCCAAACGCCGCCGCGTGTTAACAGGGTAGCAGGCTACCTTTGATAAACAAGCATGATCCAATCCCCCTTCATACTTTAAACCTGGCTTAGAACAGGCAAAAATACCAAAATATTTCACTCGTTTAAGCAACAAATTTGTTGACTAGGTAAATGATATGAACTTACGACAAAAATTAACTGTTTACCTATCTTGGTATTTCCGGCGTATTTAAAAATGGAATCATACTTATTTACAACGATTGTCAATCATTTAACTACCTATTTACCTACATAACTACACTAATCTTAACAAATGTTCAAAGTGAGCTCCTGCTCGTGTGATACACAGTTCGGCACGTTTACGCATATTGTCTTTCACACGCTTTAACACGAATGGGTCACTTTACTACTCACAGTACTCACATTATTCTGCATTTGTGTATTGATAAGCCATACCTAATTACTAATTACGGGTCACACTCACACACGAAACATTAGGTATACGCGTAAGATCGATCGCTAGGGGCGCGCGCGCGGGAAGATGGACGAACCTTACGGCGGCGCTCGCCCTACTAACCTACTAATACTAATTAGCCGCGGGGCAGGGGTTGCGGGTGGCAAACACCACGCCGCACGCGCCGCGGAAATATGTCCACACTTTATTTATTTAAAGTAAATTTTTTGTAAATTTGGTCAAAAATTAAGTACCTATTTTTTTTACATAATTCGAATGAGAATCATGTACCGATTATGCTCCTAAAATATTGATCCTAATTCACCAGTCACCCTGTATATGTAATATTTTCTTTTTCATGGATTATTCTGTCTATCAATAAACAAACTGATGGTTTTTTCAAATTGAAATAACGGGATAGAATTGCGGACATAAAGCCAACTGTAGAAAACCAATTATATTAGAATTCGATACTACAAATTTTTTATAATTCAGTTTTATAACATTATGAAGTTGATTGTATGTTATTCGAATTTAGCGAAAAATTCTTATTTCATTGATACGAAGCTATGCACTTTTATGTTAAATCTATATTTATTATAAATATAAAACCAATTATGTATTTTTTGTATAGTAACCCCATATTATTATTGGTAGGTGGACGGGCAAAAGTGGTACAACCTGATGCTAAATACCCCACCGCGTATAGACATCAGCACTGTATAAAATAATAACCATCCCTTACATTGCTAATGCGCAAATCTTGGGAATTAAGAGGATATGTCCCTTGTGCCTATGCACTGGCTTACTCACCGTTCAAACTGTAATACTTAATATTGGTGTTTGTAGAATTTCTGATGAGTAGATAAACGTTTTTAACCATATTTCTATAATGTGTAATTGTCGATATTTGTGGCAGAATTGTTTCACTGATACTTCCGATCACCTTAGATGAGAGATGAACACAAATTAAACACATGAAAATTTAGTAGTGCTTTGTACGTGCAATCTTCAATCTGTTAAGATTATATTGTTCTATCCAATTCGTAATCGCTTAACCTGAATAAATAGTTAGTCTGATAAATGCCGATAACAGCAGTAAATATAGATATACACATAAAATACAAAGATAACAGTAGTACATATGAAGAGTATCTTCATATGTACTACTGTTGACGATTTTATGATCTGAATCCTCCATCCGAAAACTCCATTAGCATTTGTTTATTTAAAAAAAACAATTTAGCTTGTTTTTTTGTATTACTCTATGATAAAATAAAATGCAATCTTTATAAAAAAATAGGCTTGTAATTTAAATCATACTATTTTCCGACGTATTCAAATACAAGTATGTTTGAATTGACAGAGCCCTGAACTGACTTGGTGTCGGCGTTAATCTAGACTAGATTATATTTAATAACATGTATTTAACAAAATACGTAATATATTTTAGCGTAAATTTTAAATATATAAGAGTTTTAAGTAAAAACTCAGTAAAAATAAGAAAAAATAAATCTGTGGATGCCATGGAACTGACCATTTTTTACGAAATCTCCGGAGAACCAAACTTTACAATCTCATTAATCTTACTTGCATACTTCACGCACAAAAGAACGTGCGAGTAATTTATTATTATTAGCACAGTTGGCAAAACCAATCAATTTTATTATTAACTCGACTTCGACTAGATTACAGCTAATATGTCAATTATGTATATTACGAGATGAATTAATTTTCGTTTGAATTAAGTTTTTTGTTAACGAGAAAATTTGCGTATCTATACTAATATTATAGTAAATATAACTTTGTGTTTATGTTTGATAAGCCATCACGATTAAATTACTGAACTTATGATCGCTTCATAAATTGAATGGTGAAATTTAATATTGAGCATACCGGCCAAGGACATAGAAACATTAATTACAATTAAAATGTTACGCGAACGGAGTTGCAGTGTAAGCTTTTTTTTATAGAATAGGTATGTGGACGAGCAAATGGGCCACCTGCCGATGGTAAGTGGTCACCACCGCTGATAGACATTGGCATTGAAAGAAATGTTAACCATAACTTACGTTGCCAGTGCACCACCAACCTTGGGAACTAAGGTGTTATATCCCTCGTGCCTGTATTTATGCAGGCTCAATCACCCTTAAAACCCGAACTCAACAATACCAAGTATTGCTGCTTTGCGGTAGAATATCTGATAAGTGGATGTTACTTACCCAGACGAGCGTGCACATAGTGCTACCACCGATAAGCTTTACTAGATTAATGATTATTAGAGCAAGATTTTAAGTGCCTAGATTGCTGCTTGTACTTTTATATACGATCCATCTCTTTTTTGGTGAACCACTGTGCTATCTTATTAATAATATTTTATTAATGATTGTAATCATTATTCTGATCTGAAAATAAGTATTAGGTTTAAAATTGACTTTAACTAAAACTAAAATTCACGCGTTATGTAAAATATATTCCACTTGCACGTACTGTTATTATTTATTTAAAAATACTGTAAATAAACGATGCATCATGTCACGTATTATCGAGTGCCTGTCTACGATATTGTTGGTGATAACGGAAAACGTATTATATTTGCTAGCTTATAGAAATAAAGCAATTACTATAGTTTGTGTAGTATATCTCTTCGTTCTTAGTTGCACTACTAAAAACATATTGCAGATAGAACTTGTAAGGTGTTTCATATCATTTGCAAATATGATTGCGGTTGATAAATCTATGGATATGCTGTGGATGTATTATGGAGTACAGTTTCGACTGCCTCCTTTATATAGCGGTTAGATGTATCATATATGGAGCAAGATGGTACGAGGACCGTCTCTGCGAAGATGGGTACGCGCCCAAACGCGTCATCAGAGCGAAAGTCAGCCTCTGAAGCTTGGATGAGACGAAAGCGACGAGTCACCTTCCAACCTACGCAGGTAATGACTGGTTACGGTTGTTTAGGAGAATACCTGTAATAATTTAGGAGAATACCTGTAATATCGGACGCGAGTCGACGGCGATGTGCCACTGTGACGCGGGCCGGGATACCACTCAGCGTTGCATACGTTGGAGACGTGCCCGCGTGGAGTGCGGAGAGGGACAACCTGGTACGTGATATCGGACAAGATCTCTCCCTGCGAGCAATCGTGTCGGTGATGCTCCACAGGGAATCGTCAATGAGGGCGGTAGCGTCTTTCTGTGAGACCGTCATGGTCCAGAAGAAGACAATGGAGCGGGAATGGATGGACGGGAATAGGAATGGCCGATCGTGCTCGGCGTCGTATTGGTCGTCCTAAAGCCCTAACGCCCGGGGCTTAAAAGATAGTGCATAACCCTGGGGCCTTGGATGCGCGAGGTAGCTAATTAAAAAAAAAAAAAAAAGGCCTATTTAAAGTGCCCCTGAAGGGCGGCAGCCGGGATGGCCTCGCACCGCCGTACGCACTAGCTAGAAGTGCGATAGGGAGGGGTGAGATTACCTTCACCCCCTAAGAAGAGCTTCACTGAGCCAAGAGTGGAGCACAGCACGAGAGAGTTCTCTTGAGATTGGTCGCCATGGCCGAAATCGGTCCGGAGAACATTCTTATTATACTGCAATTAAAAAATGATCCACGTCTTATTCATTTCTCAATAATAATTAAGCATTATTAATTAGTTACATACAGTACCTAATACGTAACCATATTCTCTCGTTTTAATACTTTTATTAAAATTTATAATATCGTTATGTTACATTGATATGTCTTTTGTAGTATCGTCACAAGCATTTTTATTGCAGCGTACTTCAATGCTACTAAATAGATACAGAGATAAAAATAAAGGAAATCAACCATCACGAAGCGTTAAATTAAATTTGAAATTACGTATACAATTCCACGCTTTTCATTTCAGCGTTTTTTCAGGGTTTTTTTTCAGCGTTTTACACGAAAAAAAAGAGGAGTTTATATATAGTAAATTCAATGGTACTAATATTAATATTGGCAATATTATTTTTAATACAAGGTGTGTACAGATAAGATTATACAGCACGATGTTATTCAATGGAAAATCAGGTTAATATCTGCTCCCTAAAAGTGTTCATATCGCTATGAAAAATAGAAGGTCGACGTAATATTTTGGACAAATAGCGGACATTTTCATCGGACAAAAGCGCTCACGGTTTGAAAATGATAAAATTTGAAATGAGCAATCCTATATAAAACATGCTTAAAAATAAAATTATAAATATAAGACTTTCCTTTTTATATAAATTGCTAATCTTTTCTTTGATTTTTCACGAGTTAATCCAGTACAACGTTAAGAACAAAATATTGAATGCATAACCTAATTATATTTTTAGGGGTTTTATCAGATCAAAAAAATAAATGAAAGCTATTTTCTCGATAGAAAAAAAATGCATTCAAATCATTATATTTATTTGATTATTATTGTTTGATATTCACGTAACGTTTATTGTTAGATTAAATCTGGATAATTAATGATATTTACAAATGATCTCGTGATTTTTTATAAAACGTTTTCATAAGCGTTTATCTCAACAACCCTTGAAAACATAATATAGTTATGCATACAATATTTTATTTTTAACTTCGAACACGATTGCTGTAATCTTGCATCCCTGCAAATTCTAAATCTAAATAAGGCCGTAAATTATTAGGTTCATCGAGACAATAATTTGCAATTGTCATTGTTTACACGATTGGAGGTTGCAAATGATGATTGATCAAATCATTTCATTAGGAGTGATGCTACGTAATAAACGTTTATGTAAATGTTTTCACTGAGATTTGTATGAATAATACACTTTTTTTTCATCTCTTTCTACTTTTATAAATTTAACTAATAAAGCAAAGTAAAATAAATGAAGACATGCAAAATATTTAACACCATTCATATTTTATTTCAAAAGCATTCTTGGCACAATACTCACATAAACCTGGAAAAGCCAATGTACGTCAAAGGTTAATTGATGGTCTTGGGATTCGAATACGATGTTTCGGAAATTATATTTCCTGAATGGGATCGCTCCTTACGCCGTATTTTTTCCCTTCAATGTATGAGATGTTTATCTAATAGTATACTGATGATATAAAAATAATATAAGTTGATTGCTTAATATTATGAAGACGTAAGATTTGTTCGTTTGTTTTTTTTTTCAGTTGCAAGAGCAAACTACAAAACCGATTAATATGTTACTTTCATTTTATCACCCAATTATTAATAAATTAATTACCCTTTATTATATCCATATTATTACACCCAAGGTTGATGGCTGATGGCGATGTAATGGGTATTTAATATTTCTTACAGCGCTAATGTTTATAAGCAGTGGTGTCCACTTATCATTGGATGGCCCACTTGCCAGTCTGCCTACTTAATATAGTGAAAAAATATTGTGATAAAATACGCGAAACATGTTCCACGATAGATTAGCAGAGTAGGTAGATACATTGGTTAGTGATGACGTTCACTGAGATACAATGAGATAAAATAGTAGACAGAAATAGAAGAAATATAACGTACGTAGTCAGGACGGGCAGCTAGTGTTTTATATAAATACTCAATATTTATACTCATATTATTATTACAATATTAATAATTGAGCGAGAATTTTATTCTAGGTGCTTCGTTTTTGTAAAACATGTATCACGGAAAACATTTTTACTTGTATTGTGAAGATTTATTTGCTGCGTAAATAAATAACGAACAGATGAGGTAATAAGGCTTTTTAAATGAAACATGTGGTGAAATTCTCTAAGAAATGAATTATATTATTAAGGCAAGACGTTTTCAAATGTCTTTGACTTACCTGGATACAATTATGTTCTATGTCCTCAGTCTTCGAATACAGCAACTATTCAAGTTATACTATCACAGGCCTTAAATACACGTCCTTAGAGGCATGTAATGTAAAGAGCTTACGATAGAACCTCAGTTGAAATACGGGAGATACGTGAAATGCCTTGCTTGTAATCTCGTAATATACGAGTACCTACACTTGTAAGTAATTTTAGTTAAATGTAATTCTATCCTCTTGGTTGAATATTAATATAATGATACTGACTAAGGGTGAAATGTATATGAGGGAACGGCTTATTATTAATACGTTCATTATAATGTTATAGCAAAATTAAATTATAATAATAGATATTGAAATTAAATATATATTGAAACGACTAATCTATTTGAGAACTACATTGTGAAAGCGTCCACGGGACCACAGAATTACTGACCTACTTGCAAATTTGTTTTCCAAAAAATATAAATACTAGAAAAAAAAGAGAGAATTCAAATAAAAAATAACCAATTAACTGAGTTCATAATGTTAGTAAGAAGGGATCTTGCTTTTATTTTTTGGTATAAGCAATGCTCAAATAACTACGCTTTCTTTTAAACTGCCTTTCCTAGTTGCTAGCTTATAAGTCTACATATCTAAATGTTTTTAATTCAAGTCCTGGGTTAGGCAAATAAAAAGTTACTGGGTTTTGTTGTCGAAAAATTTTAAGTGCAACTTGGATTTTTGGAAAATAAAAACTTATAAATCCTTGTTTCGAAAAATTGTACTGTGTAACCGGTCTCTTTCTGGTTCGGTCAGATTACCATTGCATTATATTATAAGTGCAAGGATTTATAATACACTTGTGTATTACAATATCTCCTGCACAATAAGCTGGTCTTAGTTGAGAATAACCACTGTGATCGAAGTCGTTCAGGAAGATTACCATCGCTTTTAATTATTCCATTTTCAAATAAATCGCAAATTTATTCAGTCAGTGTATTATCGGAGACGTGAAAGTAGTAGTGAGTAAATTGATATATTGTTAAGTTGCTAGTAGAATGTCTCATTAACTCAAAAGGAAACGTTCAGCCTAGTGATGTAAAATTTGTAGTTTCGATCCTGATTCCTACGATTATTTTCTTACCAACTCTTCACTAAGGTAAGTATTCGCAGATCACCGTCGACCTCCCTCTACTGTGGATTTGCTTTAGACGCGTACGTCGTGCATGTTTAATTCTGTTCTGGTAAAGAAAGATGGTAAATCAAGCTCAAGGTGAACATTAATTCAATGTACTTGATGGATTTAATATCGCGTCCTTAGCTTATGATTCATGTGTTCGACTAATAATTGACCTTTGACATGTAGTTTTTTCTACTTATATTGTCTACCAGACTTAGTTTGCCATATATAGGACTACTACTATCATCTTCACCATGTTCTATATTTGGATTTTACTACATACTTACAATATATAGCATGCAAATGAAAACAAGGTTAAATTAAGAATCTTCCTCCAAAAATGTTAAAAAAATATTGAATTCTGTCTAATTAGTCATTGTCCATTATGGTGCTACTTACACGAATACAGTTAATGTAAGCTTTTATAAAATGAGATATGCAATATATTCCCATACTCACAGAATTGGTATTTTATTATAAATAGACGAGCATATAGGCCACCTGATGGGCCATAGCTTACATCGCCAATGCGACACCAACCTTTGGGAACTAAGATGTTATTTCCCTTATGTCTGTAATTATACTAGCTCACTCACCCTTCAAACCAGAGCACAACAATATCAAGTACTGCTATTTTGTGGTAGAATATCTGATGAGTAAGAGTGGGTGGTACCTATTTTAATAGTATAGGAAGGCGGACGAGCATATGGGCCACCTGATGGTAAGTGGTCACCAACGTCCTTAAGCATTGATTGGGTGGTACCTACCCAGATGAGCTTACACAAAGCCCTACCACCGGTAAGAAAGAAGCCTAAACAGTTTTTTTTCCTTACAAGGAAAAAAAACTAATATGTACAGTACTAATACGACTCCATTGGATGTATTTAATACAAAAGCGTTTTTTGCTTTAATTGAAAAGCCTTTTGACAGTACTTGAGCTAAAACTTGTTCAAGAACCATTAACTTTTCTTTTTGGTTAGATTTCTTCTAAAACATTTTAATGAGTGATTAAGTTCAGTAATAATTAAGAGTTTCACGAAAACAAAAAAATGCTTTTAGTGAAAATAGAATTTAATAAAAACTAAAAGCTACGTCGATAAATTAAAAAAATTAAATAAATAATATTGATTAAATTGTCTTGTTGATTATTTTGCTCACCGTCACTATGGTACGGTACTTCCATGTTATGTTGTGTAAAGGGCTTATATAAAGTTAAAGCTTATATGTAGAAAAAAAAAACTTTGAACGAATAGTTATCTGGAGTTACTCTCGTAACATTTTGTTTCCCAAATTAATACGTAATATTTGTTGCGAGTCTTGTAATAAAGTTAAGCTTTAATGAATATAGCTTTGTTTTTATGTCAATTTTCCTGTTTGGCGCAGTAAGGTAAGGAATACACCCGAATTTTCATCAACGTCACAATTTTTACTTAGAAAATCGTCTAATAGTGCAAAGTGTTAGTAATTACATTAAATTATTCACTTTATTAAAACTTCGACGATATTATAATATTAATACCCAATTAACTTTTTTTTGTGTAATAAATCTTATCTTAATTGAATGCTCTGGATGTAGATAATTTTAAGAATCTTGAACAAGGTTTATTAATATGTCAGAAAATAATATCAATTATAAAGAAATATTTCAAACGAAGTAGTCGTTTAGGTTACGCATTATTAAATTTATGTTCTTCAATGTATGTCGTTATTTGCTATAAATCTCTATGATGATAGGAAAATTAATGTTAATTATTATTATATTGCCGTATATTTCTGCTATGAAATTAATTATCCAGTGTAATATTCTGTGTTGACTCGTTGCTATAATAAAATCGTTATCTGTATCTTTAATAACAATCAATTTTCTTTTCAAACGAGTCGGTAAACCAATTTGTTGCTTTATTGGCCTCCACCCTCGTTCCTCATTTATAATCTAACAAATTATAATATTATATTAATATCATATTATTGTATTATATTTGTTATAATTAATTTTACTGACAATATTTTATTTTAAGGACATATTATGATCGCGTTTCTGTTTTTAAGATTGTTCACATATTTTACAGTAGTTAAACACTTTATTTATAGTAATTATGTTTAATTATTTTAAGGCTTGTTATTATAAAAATGTTATGTCTGTATGTTCAGGGACAGAAGCCCGTTGGAGGTTTTTGCGGATAGAGAACATTGGGTGGACTAGAACGGGATAACTAACACCCGGGCGCCCTGCCAAAATCTATTTCAACTTTCCCCCACTTTATTTACAAGGCTTACTGAACGACAATCCCCTGTTCCCGTACTTATTCTACACCAGCGTTTGTATAATCGATACGCAATTACATGGACAAGTTTACTTTAAACTTTCCCTAAATTTCAACTTCACGAATGTTACATAAATTTAAAAAACTTCGTAGTTCGTCAGTGTACGAAGTTCAAAATTGACATGTTATCGAAATTTTTTTATTGGGATCCATAATTAATTAAAATAAAATAGCATGCTTATTGTCTCTGAAATAAATATTTAAAATATATTATTTGTGCATTTCTCGACGTCGTAAAACATTCAGGATATATATACCCCAGTATCGAGTAAGATGATAAAATTGAATAATCTAGTGAGTATATTTCACCACAGCACGTCAGAGGCGGTGATGTGAGATATCAAATTATAAGAGGTTGTTTGCGCACGCGCGCTTTGCATCCGAAGCCGCAGCGTCCAGTCTGCTCGACGCTTGTGCTAGTGCCGAACGAGCCTGCGCGATGCCTCGTTTGAAAGTCGACTCGAACGCCAAGTTGACATTTTAAACTTAAACTGTTTTTGGGATGCAAATAAAATTGTGCCAGTTCAAAAGTTATTGTTTTTGAAAAGTTGGTGTTATAAAACTTTAACAGTGACCTTTGATCGTACTTGGTGACTTGGAAAAGTGCTGTGACTAATTTAAAATTTTGGTATTGTTGAAACTTAATTAATATTTTTTATTTACATTAAAGAGTAACCATTTTTTAATTCAATTAAAATTGTAATTAAGAACGCTTTAACTTTGATAGTTACAAAGTATGAAAGAACTTAATAATAATGAGTTGACTATTTAAGCTTTAATCTTAAACAAAGTTTTCTTATTACGATCATTCAAAAGTTTTAGTATATTATATAGTTCCGACTTTTGGAAAACAAAATTTAAAATCTTTACAATTTGAGATCCAGATTTTAATTCTTTTTTAAAGCTTATAATATATGTTATTGTATAACGCATGTATGTGTGTCATTACGTATTTTTATCCCGCATATCTTGAAAATAAATTTTGAAAACGACTTAAAATCAATTTCGTCCGACGGCAAATGAAATAATAAAAGATCAATAATTTTAAAATGAAAATAAAATAGCGTTTTAAAAACAAAATATTTATTTAATAATATAATATGTATTACGTATTGCATAATATATTAAAATTACATGGCTCTTATATTAACGATTTTATCGATCAGCTTTTTTTTAATTAAAAAGGTGATGTACAAAACTAATTGAGCCTTATGACATTAAATTGAATCAAGACGTACCCAGCCCGTTTTTATTATTTATATTTTAGTTTGCTTATAACATTTTTTTTATTTCAGTAAATTCTTTTAAAATCGTTCCTTATTTAAAAGTATTAGTAATTTAACATAGTATATTATATAATTTAATAGAAAATAAAGCAAAGTATAATTTATGGAAATTAATTATATAACCACGAAACATGAAATTTGGTTTTGAAATTGCGTTGTTATATTCAGAGCTTGGCATATACGGGTACTTCAATGTCAGGAACTTTGCAGAGAAATCAAAACGTAAATTTTAACGTTAGCTTAATTTAAACGTAAGCGCAAATTTATGCAGTAACTTTATAATAAGCAAAAGTTACTTACACATGGTTTTCAATAAATGTTACACCATTTTAAAATTATTTAATATAACGAAAATGAGCAGAATGAAGGATGGAAATGAAGCAGATGACATAGGATTTTAGTTTTGTTGGTATTTTCGATGACTATATTTCTCTCTGTCTTTCGATGACTATTTTCGAGTGAGAAAATAGAATCGACTTTTGGTGATACTATATGCTATTTCGATGCATTTATCCTATAACTGTTGTAATTATTATATGTAGTTAATATTTCATACCACTCCCTGAAATTTAATGGTCGTGTTCTGCGGTGCGTTTCGATTTTGTTCTTACAGAATAGCTCTCCTGGACTTTAAAATAATAATTGTCCTAAAAGCCTTAAGCCATATCGAGTCACTATAGGTTAAATACGATTTGACATAAAATAAAATGATTTATAATATTCTTTAAGGGGCCATTAACAAGGTAAATTAATAAAATCTTCATAAAGGTGATATCATAGATAGTGATAAAAAATCTATCATGTCAAGCGACAATGAGATGTGCAAGTTTTCAAGATATTTTGTTAGTTTCTTTTTCAAATTAATAATAATTACATATTTGTGTTACAATATATAATTAATCTGAATATTATAATCGTTTAAATAGACAAGGCTTTGTCTTTATTACTACTTTCACGGAATCGTGGTAAATAGAAATACATTTTTTAAAATGTCCCCTGGGAACTTTTTAATTTATAGTTATAATAGGGAATTATTCAAGTATGTGTGCACGGTCAAGGAAACGATTTGTTTGTTTAGCTAATACAGTAATCTTGTTAGATTTTTTTCAAAAAAAAATTTTTTTTCCAATTATTGGTTGATTTTGATTCTGAATTTTTCTTTTTTTTCTTGTATTGATAGATGAATATAAGTAAAAAATTGATTATGATGCTATTATGATAAGGATGTAGTGAGTGAAATTTTCAGATCAAGATGTAAAAAACAGTAATGGTACGGGTAATGTATACCTATACATTACATTACATTTAAAAAACATAATCATCATGAACACTTATCTTCATTTCGTCGTAATATATTTTTTTCTGATAATTAGAAATAAGAAATTTAAAATTAGAGCCTGTAAATGTTCATATTTTGTCCCGGTCGACACTTGTGGGCGAATTCATGTGATACTTGAAGATCCTCCAGTGTTAACCGTTACCGCTGAGCAAGAAATACGGTTAGAGACATTTATTTTCTCAAAAAATTACATTTAAATCACTTACAAAGAAAATTACAAAACAATTAATAGAAAAAATAAATCGATTAGGCGTACATAGTAATACGATGAATGTTACAATAACCTAATAATATCAGTACACTGCAAACAAGTATGAATATTTTGTGATGTGAAGTAGGACAGTCTATTAAAAATATAGTGCACAAACAAAGTAATAAGGGAGGTGACAAATTAGATTTATGTGATGTTTTTAAATTAGTAGCGATTATTTATTATATCAATAGGACATGAAAACTTTGTGATGCCTTATTGATACTCAATTGCGATCATCAGTTACGGGCACGTGTTCAATCCACTGAGCCATTTATTTTCATGCAATATTAGTTGTATAGATGACAATTAATATTAACTCGGTCCCGAGCTTCCTTGGCCTTTTACTCAGTAGTTTCGAATTCAACCTTCCACGAACACAAGAAAAACTAATTGCTTCGCGAGTAATTTGAAAATTTAATTATTTAATTGAAATTATAATATATTTGTGAACACAGACTGAAGATATTTCCAAATATTAATTTATAATATTCTTTGTTAATGATAATGTCAATTCGAGACTTGTCATTTGATAAAAATACAAATAAGAGATTTTCATTTGACAAATAACTTTTGGTTAAATTATAAATCATATTTTCATCTTTATTCAAACTTCTGGTTCTTTACATAATTCATTTGACGAATAATAATAATTAGGCGATTTTTTTTTTATGTAATATCATTTAACAAACCATTTGACAACTTTGGCATTAGCAAAAAATTTGCGAATTGATTGTTTGTTAAGACGATCTTTTAAAGAACATGTCCACAGAATATATTTTTTGAAACCTTCTTCGTAAAACATTTTTCATAAGATTTTTGACAAACCTATCTACCAAGTATTTATATATATATAAAAACGGGAAGACATTTGAAATATAAATTATCGTAATTAATCTTTCTTCAGTCAATTAGTAGTTTCTGAAAGCTAGCTGAGATCTTAGTTAATTAAGTGCAACTTTAACAACAGTTCACTAAAGTTTAACTCGCTTTCAAGTCAGCAAGACTATATGACCTTCGTTCGCTATTTTACCCTATATTTTTTGTAAAATTAATAATATAACTTTGTATAGGCTTAAATAGGTTCATACAATCCACTAATTATTATTTATAATTATTTTATTTCTAACATAGAATAGTCTTTAATCTGATTATAACAAAGGGAGAGATTATTTGTTTTACGGTATTTTTTATGTATGTTCATCGATAACTTTAAAATTAGGCAGACTTGAATGATTTAAACTTAACTTAATTGATAGCTTGCTTGCATTGATTGTTTTAGAATTTACTTACAGATTATCCTTTTTGAAGTACTTTAGTAGTAGTGATTTTTATAGTGATATTAAAAGATATTTTAATAAAACTCAATGAAATTAGCATAGTAAGTACAGGCGAATAGATCGATATGATTATTTTCAACGTAATTTATTTAATGCCCTTTATAGCCTTTTTAAAGCAAGTTTAGCTTTTTTCAATAAAAGTGCTTTGTAAATAGCTGTTTTACTTTAATAAAATTAGGCATGAAACTAAGATTCCATGAAAGGTGTCTGATTCTTTCGTTGAGTGAGCTAGTGTAACTACTCACCGAACAAACCGGCGGTGGATGGTAATATCAGGTAGTCTATTTGATCAACCACCTACCTATTACATATAAAAAATAAAGTTTTAGACATTATAACAAATATCTATAATTAAAAAATGTATTATTAATATAAATTTTATGAACTATTAGTAGATAGTATTGATTTAAGTAAAGGAATAATGATTCGCTGGTACCTTATATTTATAAAGTTCTATAATAAATTAAAAAAAAAAAGTTTTCATTAACGCGTGTGTGTGAAACACCACAGTAAAAAAAATTGATATGTTAACTTTTACTCTATAAAAAATATTGCAATGAAGTTAAAAATGTTCGTAATAAATTTAATGTTTCTAAAATAATGATATCCAAAATGAGCAATCATTCAGCCTCAGCTCAGTGACAAGCCTGGCACTGATTTTTAGGTATCTAAGCGACATCTACTCTCATCACTCCGCCATTACCAACAATTTTGAATAAGTAACGATATGAACAATGTGCTTATGAAAATATTTAAAGCTATTGTTTTTTAAATGAAAATTCAATTAGGATTGTAATTAAATAAAAACATTAATTTTGTCTTATATTGGTTTAAAATAGGGAAAAAATTATAGTAACCGTTTTTCTGTGAAATTTTCTTTTATAAATCAACCAATGCAGATTTCATTTGTGCAACATGATAAGTTCCAAACTTTATCAGTAATATTATAGTGGATAAAAGTTTGTATGAAAGGTCATCATTTTAGTAATTAGAGATATGGACATAGATTTTAAGCCTTCTGTTTATAGAAAAGACAGTTGTGTTGTGTTTTTAGATTGATTAACACGTTTATATAGAAGATGAAAGCTTGTATGTAAATTTTTAATTTTAGCAAAAAACTAAGAAAAAAGATAACAAAAACAAAGTCAAACAAAAAAAAGATAATAAAATGTTTAATCATGAATACTAACTTCGAATATAGAGCAAAGCAAATGTGTGTTTTGTGTGTAAGTCAGAACATGTGTAGTATGACTAGTACTCTGGCAAATTTTATAATAATATTTTTTTTACTATCTCATAATTCTGAGAAACTAAATCACACTGTCTTAAACTGTTTACATAGAAAAAAGGCGGTAACAAAATCACATATATTTTTTTTCTATCCAATAATAAATATGCTATGACAAGCAGCAGTACATACAGCTTGCATGACAGTTTAATATAGTATGAATATTTTAAGCTAAAAGCATTTTCACGTTCAGTTTAGGTACAGATGGCTATAACACTTAGAGTTCATGAGAGCCTAGGCTATACCCGCTATAATACTAAAATGTCAAACATGTTAGGAGAGCTAACAAAACCTTTGGTAGCCCTAAGTAAAGGTCAATTTACAATTGTTATCATAAGTCCCCACTTACGTACCACCTACTTTATAAAGGCGGAGCGTGCGATGAGTCTAAATCATTTCTAAATAATAAAGGAGGTTGTATATTTTTTGGATGTTGAATAGAATGTGAAAAGTAAAACGAACACAGATTTTTGTTCGTTTGATTAAATATACAACGAAACAATGTTCTTGTTTATATAATTGAATAAATAAATGTAAGAAAAAAAAATACTTTTCAAGTTATGCCTCAAAAGATCAAATACACTTTATATTCTTCAAATGAAAATAACAAGTTTGAGAAACATATACATCAATAAGATAAATCGTTTTTCATAAGGCCTTTTGTTCTACGAGACGAAACAAATGTTCTTCACCAAACGTGTTTGTTACATGAATAAATGAGGATTATAATAAAAAACAATTAGCATACGTATGTATGTATTTGTAAAGTTGGAATTGAGTTCTACCAAGTTAATCTCCTGTGACGAGGGTTTAACAGCATTTACTATACGTACGTAGAATAAGCTTCGCAACTGTACATTTTCTAGATATTTAATCTGACATAGACTAATATTTCATTCGAGTATATTTACTTTGTAATAAAAGTAACCCTTAAAATCCCACTGCTGGGTGAGGCTTTTTCCCTTAAAATATATATGGTTTGTAGCTGATTCCACCACGTTCATTCCATGCTGATTGATGGATGTTTTGCTTCACCACAACAGGAGATGAATTAAAAACGCTAAAAAACAAATGAAAACTCATTTGTCGTTACATATGATATTTAAATCGATGATCTTTGATTAAGATTCGCGTTTTGATATTGTTTAGTTTCGGATGCCATAATGTATTCCAGCTATACCTTCGTTTAATTATAATAATTTCCTTAAAACGCTTTTTTTAAGTATACTAAACGAATTTTTCCTGTACTAATATTTACATATATATTATGTGAATCTTTAAAATAATAAATATTAATAAATATCAACTAAAAAAAGAACAATTATTTAATGTGTTTCACCATAAAACAATTGATATTTATATTACATTATTAAACATAAATATGTTAAAAATACAGAAAATTCATAATAGATCTTATAACGTTTCTTTTAACGACCAATACTGCTAAAATCCAAATTCTATATTAAGCTTCGCAATAATTAAAAAATGATCCGAGAAGTTCCAGTTCTTTTAATTACGTGGCACTGTCTGTGTAATTAGCTACTGTCTTGTAGGGCTTTGGACTTATATCTGGAGTAAAAGAATCTTTGTTTTTTATTTTAATGAACTAGATAGGTCAAAGGAAAGTAGCACTTTTATAAAATAGAGTATATTGCATTACGTATAATGAAATAAGGTACTGTAATAGAAAGTTCTAGAGTTGTAATGCTTCTTCATTTTAATATTTATATTAGTTTGTTATGTATGTATATTGATATATATTATGAATTACAATTAGTGAAACCCCTGTCTTACTGCTGATCTAGGGTTGGACCTGTTTAACAGATGACGAGTATAATTAGTTCAAACCAAGATACGCATATAATATAGATTAAAATATGTTTATGTGCTTATTTACTTATGACGTATTCTTTATTTTTTAACTACTAAAAATTCATATTTTCTACAGTCTTGTAGCCTCTCTCAATTATAAGATTTACAAATAAAATGTTTGTAAATCTTATAATTGCCTTAATAAAATCTTTGTATATTTCATTACTTAATTTCGTAAAAAATAGCAAATATATATAATTTTAAAATAAGCTACAACTGTATATCAATCAGTAAATCATAGGCTCAGATGATCAAAATAAATTTTAAAATCATCTTACGAAGTGATGATTTATTAAATACGTAACGTCATCGCACCACATCGTGTTTTTAATTAAAGTATATTAATTAACTCAACGTAAGATTAAACAGATTTATCAATCACTCAATTCCTCGATATTTTGCTACAGAAAAAATCTTTTACGTATTAAACAATCTAATTACTTGAGAGATTTATCTCTATCTATTAAAAAATTAAGTGAAATAATTGTATTTATAGGTCGAATACATATACATAGTATCGAGTGAACCCTTATTTCTCTTATTCTCTCATCAGCAATTTGAAATTTGAAAGAAGAAGAGGATTTAGTGTTACCATAAAATAATATGAGACAGATAGAGTTGAGACGTTTCTGTGGTTGGAACGCGTGAATCTTAATCGACGATCACGGGTTCAAACGTAGGCAAGCACCACAAAATTTTCATGTGTTTAAATATTGCTTATAACTAATCTCGTGCATATGCCTACTTATACTGAAATTCTGCCACATGTGTATCCACTAAACAGCATTAAAGTAGCGTCGTGGAATAAGCTCCAAACCTTCTTATAATAGTGAGGTCCTTAGCCTAGCAGTGAGACAATAACATGCTGTTACTTTTACAAGTAAGCTAAAAGATCAAATATATACATACAATAAAACAATTTTCACGTTGCTAGTTATTTTAACAGATTCAAGGGATTAAGGCCAAGTGCAAAGCGTAGTAAGGTAAATATTTGAAGTCGGAGAAAACTTTTAAAACCGATAATAGGATTTTACGGTGAAATGTTTCCCGCTACCTTCGTTACTTAACGCGGCTCAGCTTAGATTTCCGGCACAATCCAGTCTGATTGCAGAAACGCTTTTCCGAAATGTTGAAATTTTTCTACGTCCGTACCGTCATCACAAGGTGCCGTTATTACAAATAAAACTTTGAAACGTTTGAGGTCTTTTTTATTTTATATAAGATGGAAATACATTTCTGTTTATTTAGCTTTGAAGTAAATTGCTGTTATAACTTTAACGCTCTTCTCAAGCAATCTGAATGTAACAGTTTTGCAGATTGCAAATGTTAAACATTTTGCTTAAGAAATATAACTATAGGGAATTTATTTGTAGAACAAAGCAATAACTTGTTAATGGACCACTGCTGAACGAAGGTTTAGCCCCGCAAGGAGTGTTCCAAACTTATTCCATCATACTGTTTCAAGGTTATTGGTGACAAATATGCCAAAATCATCCGTCCCGTTATACAGATTTCTTCACGTAGCTTAGAGCAAGATATTTTTTTTATATTTGCTGGGAAGGCAAATTACTCCACTACACCTGATGGTAAGTGTTAGCAGAGTCCAAACACGACGACGCCGACGGCCAGTACAGTCGGGAAGAATGACCTGCACTTGACTCAGTCAGTCTACACATACATTATGTATATTTTGTATGCAGTAGCAGGAACGATACTATATACATTTTTAATGTTAGTGTCAATTTCTTTTATGAATATTTTTATAATTCTCTTCAGTCTACGAAGTTGAAGTTTAAGAGCTGCCATTTTGTTGGCGACATATTTGGTTATAAGGTGGGACTCGGGTATATAATCTTTTATTCATTTTATGATTACGTTACTCTCGCAAAGAGACTCATTTTCATTAATCAACGGTAGCGTATGCTGGGGTATAAAGTTGATGCCACTTTTACCGATATATTACATCAAAAGTATTTATTTTATAAATTATATTTTACGGGAACATAACCTTAAATCTTAAAGACATTAAAAATAAGTTAATCATATGATTATAATTTAAAATTTCATATTTTATGTAGTTTCAAAATATATATATGAACTTGTGTTTGTATCATAACAGTCTCGTTTAAATTAAAATATCATAATTAATTGCTACAGCAATATGGTTAAATCTCAAGGTCGTGTTTTTTTTTCAATATAAAACGATGTTACAAGCGTTGCCGGGCGGCGCCATTTTAAATGTGGTGCCCTATTTTTATACCTTAAGACTTTTTCCACAGTACAATGTTCCTTTTCATGTACTTGGTGAAGTTTCCGCACTTGACTTGTAATTGAATGAATAGGTCAAGTGGCGCTGACTAATTCCAAAATTAAATTTCAACATAAGTTATTATTTATTTTAATATTATGTATTTGAAAGGATATAAATAATACAATAAAAACATCCATTTAATTTAATTAATTACAATTGGTTTTTTTAATACCTTTTTAATAATCATTAAAAAGTTATCAATTTATTCCCTATAATTATGACTATTTTTATATTTTACAGATAAATCAGCTTGGAAACGTTTTTGTATTTTTAGTAGTAGTATTCACACTGTGACTTAACCCGAAATAAGCCAATTTGCGCTAGCAACCACGTGTCTCGAACTCTCGTAGTAGCGTTAGAAGAGTCATTTTGTTTACTGTTTTTTTTTTACTAATTATTTCGTAATAAAATGGAGGCATTATGAGGGAAAAAAAAACTTACGTAGCAAAAATAAAAGTCACAATGACTATGGGAGAAATAATATTTTAATACCAAAACTGCAGAGGATTGAAGAAATGTGTATCTATGTGCTATTGAGAAATAAAAGTAATTTCAGGATAGATACGAGGCCCCTGATAAAATACCAGAACGACTTATCATTAACATAAATGATTTAGGGGATAAAGAGAGGATGAAGATGTCTACGAAATGTCTGTTGAACAATTTCTTTTAGTAAGAATAACATTAAATACTTGTAAAATCAAAAAAAAATATAATAAATATTTGAAGTGTTTTTATAAAAAGTATTTTTTAATTATTTAGCTGACGATGCACTTCTACAAACGCAAAAATGTCCATAAGCTAATTTTCTGTAACTGTTTAATAATATCGTAAGAGAAATGAGCGAAATCTATGAATTGTCTTTGATTCTAGATGGCCTTGCTTAAAGTTATTATAATACAAAAAACATTCTCCATCTTCATTAATCGTGTCAGTTAAAAATATTTTATAATTTCTTTAAAATAATTCTTGACGACATGCAATGTACTTACATCACAATAAAGGAAAATAATTGTACAAAATATAAGATAAGAAAGAGGCTTTGCTTTCGTGGGTTTCCTTTGAAATGACTATCCTAATGCGAAATGCGGAGAAAATTCGCTAAATCTCTTATCCGTCGAATGAGATCTAAAAGAAATATCTATGCAAAAATTTAAGTTTCGAATTGAAACTCGGTTATAATACAATGGAGTTTTCTTATTAATTCTAAAGCGACCTTTAAAAAATATTAGTAATATATATCTATAAATAAATAAATTTGTAACACACAGCTATATACTTGCAATTTTGACCTTTTTTGTGTTAAAATACAAATTATTTTAACACTATAAAAGTTAATAATCACTTACTCTTTTCCAATATTATATATAATATAGTGTAGTGTATTGTAAAATTTGAGCAAATAAACTATCATTTTATTTATTTATGCATCGACGATGTTCTTAAAACATCCAATATACTTCTTATTCCGGGTTGCACAATCAGGTTACGAATAAGCTATAAAGGCGACACGGCTGATCAAAAGAATTGCGAGCCTGCGCGAATATTTATCACCTCTAAGCCTCGAGCTCAATAGCACTATTCAGGCTTTTTATTGGCGCTTGAAAAACGCCTTAGTGAAATAGGCTGAAGCTTGAATTCCTTTGTTAATTTGTAGCAGCCATGATATTGTTTATTACAGTATTAATATGTACAAAGATAGTTTTCCTTACATATAAAAAAAAAACGTGGTTCCCGTTATAAATTTCTGGTTACGTCATCAATAGAGATTTTGATGCGTCAATTACGATAAGTATTATCCCTCGTTTTTCAGTAAGCATAATTACGTCATTAATTCCTCGATAAATGACGTCAGTGGAACTGTATACGTTTATTAATAAGGACTAAGGTCCGATATTGAGTGATACTCAAAATGTTTCAGGTCCCGAGGTCCTGGGGTTAAATCCTGCATCGGGTCAATAAGAAGTTATTAAGTTTTTCTGTACAGTAATTCTCAATAGTAGCTCGGAGTTAGGAAGTTGCCTGTGTTACACTCCCAACGTCCGGAAAACACATAAAGCCATTCTTCCTGCGTCCGATCTTTCGTGTTAGATTTTCGTCCCATTAGACTATTGAAGTAAAAGGATAGAACACATTCAATCAGATGGATGGCAATATTTCAGATTATTATAATTTGTTTCATTCATCTTATATGTACCTGTATACTAAATGCAAAGTACCGTTTACGCTTATTATCCATTTCTTATGATCAAAGTGTAACCACAAACCTTCCTCATTAAACATGGCTATCTAACTACACAAAAATGTGTTTTTAAATCGGTTTTCAACCAGTAGTTCCATCAGAATTCAAACATACAAACGCTAAAGCCCGTTAATTGTATGGATAATTTGTAGAAATACGATAATGTAAGAAATAATAGCAGTTCTAATAAAATTAAACAGAGTAATATAGTTGACATATCCCTGCTATGTTAGAATGAGGCAGTTATAGTTTTTACATGACAAAATGTTGTAGGTAGTATAAGGTTGTTCGACATCTTACAAAACTAGAAATATCACAATTTTGATAGAAATATAATTCAATAACTACTAAAATATACCTATGTTAATAACAGTAACAGCCTGTTAATGTCCCACTGCTGGGCTAAGGCCTCCTCTCCCTTTTTTAAACGAATTTTCCACGATTTAGTATTATTCTAATTAATTATAAATACCGCGTAGCATTTTCATATTAATTTATGCTTAATTGGCACAATTAAAAGCTATTAAGCAAATAATTAAATTATATAACACACTCATAAAACCGTGTTTTCTATATTATGTTGTAACAGTATTCCCCGACCGTCATTAGGTAGACATTCAAATATAGGAGACAATCCACCAAATTATTTAAACATTATGTAAAGCTTCTTTAATTCTTAAAAGTTTTTGATCAATGTCGAATTACCTATTCGCTTTAAGACGACTTTTGCTCAAGCGTTTGACATTTAAGAGCTAATTTTAGATGTAAAATTAGAATAAAATTTATTTTAATATAAGCTGCGATTTCCGAGTTCAGAAATCATTTTGGAATTCGGAAAGCCAATACTAAGCCTGTGTTCTGTAAACACCAATAGTTCACGCGGTATTCATGGCAGGAGCTTGTTCCACGTGATTGGATGTATCCAGACATATGTGGCGAAACGTGCAGCGGACTGAAATGACGTGATCAATGGCAAAATGATATTCGATCATGTAAATACATAATTATTATATTATATCGTGATTGATTTAATTGATATTCATTTGCAAATAACTAGTATGATATAATTATAGCATAGAAAAAAATCGAACTTAATTTAATAGTAAATTTGAATCCTATGCTTAGAAAAATTATATTATTCACGATAAGATTATAAAAAATTATAAACAAACATGGACTTAGTATTCGTTGAATTCTACACAAATATAATAATCTATACATTTTCTTGTATAACCTTACTAATATTATAAGTTACTTTACCGGTGGTAGAGCTTTGTGCAAGCTCGTCTGGTTACGTACCACCCACTCATCAGATATTCTACCGCAAAACAGCAGTACTTGATATTGTTGTGTTCCGGTTTGAAGGGTGAGTGAGCCAGTATAATTACAGGCACAAGGGACAAAAATCTTAGGTCCCAAGGTTGGTGGCACATTGGCGATGTAAGCGATGGTTAACATTTCTTACAGTGCCAATGTCCAAGGGCGTTTGGTGACCACTTACCATCAGGGGGCCTTTCTGTTCTATAAAAATAAAAAATAAAATAAGCGCAAAAGTAAGTTTGTTTGTTTTGTTTTCAAGTCTTAACTAGCCGATCATCATGAAATTTTGACACAAATATTACGTATATATATTGTCAGGGGTACAGAAAAGGATATAGTGTACCTAACAACTCCCTCCTCACACTTATAATCATAAATATAATCTGCCATCTTAATTAAAATGTACATAAATGTAATTTAATTTAAAAAAAATAAGTTTTCTTCTGGCTTTTCTATGCAGAATATTTCGAACCAGTGGTAGCGTTCAATGTATTTCTGAAAAATGAACTTTTAAAATTCCTTTAAATAGCCTGTTTAAATGACGTGTATATTTCGATTTTGACTTTTTAAAATTATTTTAGCAAACCTCTGTGTTGCCTGCACATATATCTATATCGGTAATAATTAATTTTACCATAATATAAATTTAACTGACTTTATTGGATTTCAATCTTATAACTTGAATTATTATTCCATTACAAATGAACGGAAAAATTCTACGTGTCGAAATAAGATTTAAAATCTATGCGAAATTTAAGTTTAAGACGTAGTTTCATGAGAACGTGATGAGTCAGTGAGGATTTTCACATTTATTTAGATTAGCTTTCTCACGGAGCGAATGCAGTTTTATTCGATTTATTACCAGGAGATATTTCTTTATTCATCAATTCATAGAAGCGAGGATGAGGCATTGAATTGCAAATGTGACTGCTAAGACATTTCGTACAATGAAACGTTAAGAATTATATGCGAAGTCTGAAATAATTTTATTTTGAAAGTTTTTAAAAAAACATTTCAAATTGGTATTATAAACATATAAGTCTATATTTTCATTTTGGCATTCAATAGATTTTATATATATTTTTAGAAGAACTATTGAATGCCGGCTATCCCCTTAATTTTATCATTTACTGCAGGTTTCTATGATTAAATGAATATTTATAACGTATATAATAAATAATAATAATATCCTCCAGATCGATTTTGGCCACGGAGGCCAATCTCAAGAGAGATTAGCCAACTGCGCACGAGATATTATAATGCACTCTCTATTCCCTAACTCTCATAATCCGATGGGACGGCAATCCGACACGATCGAAAAGAGTTCAGGTGCAAGACCAACAGCTTTACGTTCTTTCCGAGGCACGGGAGTGTTCACACTTACAACTTCC
The DNA here is from genome assembly GCA_905147175.2 of Nymphalis urticae. Lineage (NCBI taxonomy): Eukaryota > Metazoa > Arthropoda > Insecta > Lepidoptera > Nymphalidae > Nymphalis > Nymphalis urticae. The sequence continues at coordinate 6,788,226 of LR989998.1, read as the reverse complement.
AAACTCCGGGTTACTACTGAGAATTTTCTGACAGAAAAAATCCTATAACTTTTTATCGGTCCGACCTGGGAATTAAAACCAGGACCTCCGGGCTTGCGGCCTTACATCAAGCCGCTAGACCAACGAGGCAGTCAATAATAAATAATGAAACTTATAAACAGATATTTAAAGAACAGTTTCAATCTTTTATATTGTAAACGAAACATAGTTCAATCCTCGAAAACGTTTTAAAACTAAAACGTTTTACGTATAGAATTGAAACAAAAATCATAATCTCCAGAAAGGGTCCATACATATGTATGTATGGATGACGAGAAATATGACAAACATCGAATACTTTGACACAACGAGACTTAAGAATATTATTAAAAAAGTTCTAACAAATCCTGTGAACGTTATAAGATTAACGTTTTCAAGATGTGATATGTTGAGAAAATTCGTTAACATCAATATTGTTTCGTGTCATATTAAAAGGAAATTATAAAAACCTTCGAAGAAAATCTCTTAACAATACTCCATACATAAGTTTAAAGTATAAAGTAACTTTTTCAATTTAGTATTTGTATTACATTCGAAAAACTTTGTACAAAAGTCGTTCTTTATCGAGGACTTCCTTTTACATCGAATCAACAAAACAGCAAGGATTAAAAGTGACACCTTTGAACGGGGGAATTACGATGCTACGAATATTTATCGCGTTGAACCCCTAGCTCAATAGCACTATTCAGGCCTTTATAGGCGCTTCGTAAACGTCTTGGCGAAATAAGTTTGTTCTTAAATCTCTTTGCAAATTTATATCAGCTAGTTCCCTTTTGCGTATTCTGTACTCGATTGAAAACGCATAAATTTCAAAGACTTTACGAAAAGTTTTTTCCTGGTAACGATTTGGAAAACTATTTACCGTATTCTGGCAATTTCATCTTATTCTATTTTATAGGATGCTTTTATTTATCGTCGTAATAAAATAATTTCAAATACCACATTCATATACGGTCACCAAATCAAAAAATCTAAATCATAATACTTTCAACATAGAATCATTAAACTTACTACTTATTGATAGTCTAATGATAATCAAATTAGAAACTATACATTTAATGCAATTTTAATATAATAACAAATACTAAACTATGATCAGTCCATATAGGTCCATATGCAGTAAATAAATACCTTATGTACTGTACCTTATGTACCGTATGCCTTATGTTACGTATGTTGTAAACGAAATGTAATTCAATCATTTTTAAATAAAACACTTAGTTGTTTCATCAAACTGTTAGCTACAGTTCAAACAACATAAAATATAAACCCTATTTGGAACAAAAAAACTGTTATTTATTTATAAGGATTAAAAGTAAAATTTTACCGTATTTTACGTAAATTTTAAATATACTACATATGGTTCAAAAAATATTAAAAAAAAACATTTTATATAATTAAATACAATTATCGTATTTTTTATTAAGGTTTGCATAATATTTTGTATACAAGTATTTAAAACAACTTTACCCTTCATAATAGAAAACATACGATAACAAACATTTAGAAAATAATTTAAAATCGTTTTATATGGACTTTTTCATTTTTCATTTAAAAATTTCTATAAAAAAAAACTTACCAAAATTTTTGGAATGTATTCAATAAGTATTTATTGACTGTATTAGGATAATATTCTATAACGCTAGCCCAAAAAACTACTAAAGGTAATGTTATCAACACTAGCGACCCTTCTCAAGAGAATTTCGTACTTAAACCACTATGAGAACCCGGCTTTTGCAAATATTTATATTAGAGTCACCCTTACGTATAAATCGCAACTTTGCTTCGAAATCGACTAATATTATAAATGTGAAAATGAGTTTCTTTATTTGTTTGTGTCACTTTCACGTCCTAACTACTCAATCAATCAATAGGAAATTTAAAACACGTTGTCGAAAGTACAACTCGTACCCCTCGCTCGTGTGGATGGAAACTAGTAGAATCTATATACAGTGTAAGCCAAATGTGAGCCAGGCTTGTGTTCTGTAAACAATACTGAGCTTTAGTACTTTGATTTATTTGGACGTTTATTGCATACAAAGTAAAATAGTTACAGTTACATTGAAAACAAATAAAACAAACATGATAGATGATACAAAAGCCTTTATCAGTAATGAGCTATCTCATCCAGGCAACCAGGAAATTATATATAGTGACGTACTATATTAGTTGTACAAGTTTAAGATGATAAGTATAAGATGTTCAGATATAAAATAAAAGGTATATACTTAAAACCAATAAAAAGAGCCGAGATAGCCCAGTGGTAAAAACGCATGAATCTTGACCGATGATCGTGGGTTCAAATCCGGGCAAGCACTACTGAAATTTCATGTGCTTAATTTGTGATTATAATTCATCTCGTGCTTTATGGTGAAGAAAAACATCGTGAGGAAACCTGCATGTGTCTAATTTCACTGAAATTTTGCCACATGTCTATTCCACCAACCCGCACTGGAGCAGCGTGGTGGAATAAGCTGTAAAGCGTTTCCTTTAAAAAAAAGGGAGAGGAGGCCTTTAGCCCAGCAGTGGGACATTCACAGGCTATTACGGACTTAAAACCATACACAAATACTTATATAAATATGTATACAATTTTATTGGTTACCGTACGTAACCAATATAATATTATATATTAATAATCTATAATAATCGAATTTTGTTAATGTCAATTGACTGTAAAATTACATTTTTTACATATTTATACGTAAAAAAATTACTATTCTTTTACAAATTGTAATTGTAAATTTCTTGTCGTCAAAATGTAATTTAAATTTGTACCCGAATTTTATTTCAACACAATTGAACCGTTACTTTGACACTATATGAGTGTGTGTATATTTTTAATATAAAATGACCGACATTAAAAACCATCCTTATCTTCGTTACCTAATCAGACTTTGAACAAGGAACACATATTTATTGTTGTTATTTACATTCTCAGCTGTAATATTACAGACATTCTTAAAAGTTGAGAAAGAACGAAATTCGTTTAAAGCATCTGATACTTAAGCCCCTTTAGTACCGAGAAGATATTTTAAACTTTGTAGCTCTCTTAAGACTGTATTTCATTGCGTTTAAAATAAAGTAAAGGCATGTTACGTTATTGCACACCTCGAACGTGAAATGGCTTAGTAGTGATTTATTATAACTATCGACTGAAAATAACATTAATATTTCACTCAGCTTTCACTCGGTGTGACAATCATTATATTATTCTAAGAGTTATAAAATTTACCTACGCTCATTTAGGTTTTATTTATAGGTCGGTGCTTAAACATTTTAAAAATATAAAATTATGCACATTGTGATTTCAAAAACATATTCAAAGCTTAGAACAAAAAGTGCAATAACTAGTCGTAATATTTGCTGCCTAACCACAAAAAGCCGATGAAATTCATTTCATCGTACGAACGAAAGGATATACTTTTTACTAAAGGAACTCATAGTCAATTTTGGGATGCCCATAAGTTACTATCTGCTATTTCAAGCTTTTCATTCGTTACCGGACTGAAGTATCAAAGTATATTATGATTAAATATATAAACATTATAATATAATATACGAACTCTTCTGTACCCAACCAACCCATCAGCCGTAGCCAATACATCTTACCACACAAAGGCATGAGGGTTTTATATCGTACGAGTCCTTAGAATCTTTTCATATATCCGTAATATTGACCAAATTTAATATTTAAACAGAAATTCTTATTACTTTACTTATTTTATTATTAATAACTAATGCTATCATTACATTAGTAGCACGTAGTCTTCTAGATCTTAAAACTCACACAAAAGTGCACCCATAATCATAATATTCTTGTCTTATTTCTTCCTTACATAATGTAAGAATTCTATCAAAATAGTGAATTTCGTGTTCGTCGATGAAAATGAGCATTGAAAACTTTTGGCCTTAAAAATAAGTATAATTTATTTGTAAGTCACGTATGTTTAATATCCCTCGTACAAGCGACTTAACTACTTAGATTCGTTGATTGCCACGGTAAGTATTTTTGATTGCCATTGGTAGCAACGAAGTAATAATTTCCATGTAATAGTGACCGTGAGCAAATTTAAGTCGCGAGGTTGTTCAACCATGGTCTATAAAATAGCAACATGTTTTGTTTGGCATTGAAATGATCTTTAATGTATGTAAATATAATGATTGCAAAATATGGCAATGAATCTCCAATAAGCTATATATAATAAATATAAAATATAATGTTAATATAAAAATAATATTATAATGAAACTTTTCCCAAAGATATTGCAACTCGATAAATTGATTCTATTGGTTATTGATTGGAGTATTGGTTCATTTCCACCCGAATTCAACGGGAAATTGCTGTTTAAATTCTGACCACCATTTCAAGCACTTATGATTACCAATACTCGTTTTTTTACATATTTAATTATAATTTATAAATTCACACTAAGCAATTATTATGTAAATAAATGTGAAATATAAATTTTATATAATTAATAAAGCCAACGAGCTGATATACAAATATTTTTTTACTCCACAATATATACAATTTACCTCTCAATAAACAAAGTCCAGTGTCGGATCATAAGTTACAATAACAACACAAAAAATGAGTGTTCAGCTCTTGTATATTTCCTCATTATTCTGCTATTATTTATGTTTTGGTCAGATAAATTATTAATGCTGTGTTGTGATATTTTTACGCTGTGTAATAAAACTCGGTGCACAAATATATGACTTATAATTGCTGCCTTAATTTTTTACCGAATAATCGTTACTAATTATTTTATAAAATACAAAAAAAATAAAATAATCAAATGCATATTTATTTACCACTTTCCTAATAACTTTTGTCTAAAATCCGACTTTATTAAATTTTACTTTTTATAAAATCCCCTCTTTTTGTGCTTTTATTTACTGTTCAGTCGCGGCAAAGAATAAGTTTTATTCAAATAACGACTAAAGAGATCATAATCAACTTCCATTTACGTATCTTACTCTCATAAATGAATAAAATTAAACTAAATACTACCTAATCAAATTAGTGAATTTAAAGATCTAATAACAACAATAGCAGCTAAAATAAACGTTAAAAGCTCCACATCAACAATGTTCTTGCTGTTTATACTTTTTTACTAAAACGCTTTTAAGGTTTCGTATTTACTATGTTAGAACATGAAAAGTTTCCTTATAGCGTATAAAATTCGTTCAAATAGCCTATTTCGCTGAAAGGAGCAATTGTCTCTTGAAGAACAACGGTCGAATAGACCCTCGTATAAATATTCACTTTAGTTTGCGTTCTATGAAAATAAATGGGAGGTTATAAGAACGAATGTTTAGTTAAGTCATTTAGTTACAGACTCGAAGAGTAAACAGTTGACAAGCTGATTAGAAAAATCAACCAGAGGAAACACGTAAAACTCCACTCTATGACGATTACGAATTCATAGGTTTTGTCTTAAATTCTGTTTTTATGCTAATATTTGTGATAGAAATATGAATGTAAAATGTTAAAATTTTCAATAGCATGATTGATATGTATAAAGAGTAGGTAACGAAGTGGATTAGTATAGGTGGATTAGGTAGATTACACTCCAAAGCCTGCTTCGTAGCTTAACAAAAGGCCCAGGAATGGACCGTTTGTAAGCGTCTTAAACAAATTATTACTGGTATAAGGTTTTTCCGCATCTTTTTTATTTTGTGATTAACTGTTATAAATTGTAAATTAAAAAATGTTGGTGCAAAAGAAATTCGAAATATATATTTTTGTCTTCATATTATAATGTTTCGTAAACATTTTAGATGCTACTTATATACAGTATGACACTATGTCACATATTGAAGTCCAATAGCTTAATCATCTATTATACGTAAACAAAGCGAACTAAATAGTAAAAATAATCAAGTTAATTTTTTTAAAAGCAGGCGAAACTGCAAAGTGCAGCCACTTATATTAAAATAATATCATTTACTAAATCCTTTAATAAATCACGCTGCCTCTTGTGATAAGCTTTATGTACATTGGTTTCCAATTTTTTTATCAAAGAGCAATGTGAGTTGCAAACTTTAAGGTTTTTTTTTAAGCACATGAAAATTCAGTGGTGCCCGGGTTTGAACCCACGATCATCGGTTAAGATTCACGCGTTCTTACCACTGGGCCATCTCGGCTTATTTTCAGGCTAATCCTATATTAATAAACAGTGAAAATAGGTCATAGTTTTTATTAAATAATGATCTATAAGATAATCTAATCCTCCTTTCTCTTCAGAAGTCCTTGATTTATTTATTTTCTAAGTTGTTGTTTTTTTTTTCTCTCGAAGCAATTTTCATAGAACTTATCTTTATTTAGAATTGATATGTTAAAGTAAAAAAATATATAAAAAATAAATCGTAAGTTTACTTAGGTTTACTGACATTGAATTTAAATAGTCAAAAAAGAATTAAAGCAAAATAACAGTACGTATTTTATGAATCGATTAAAATCCATTAAAATATGATAGAAGACCAAAAGACAAAGACACTACATATGACGTTAGTAGAACTTTATTATATAAAATATTCAGGTTTTCAAATGGTTTCTAGATAGAAATAGAATTCCATATAATATAATCAAACCAAATGTGATAGCCATTACTCACTATATTTTACTAGTTTGATAAAAGGTTTCAAATTTATTTTTTAGTAGAAAGCAGTATAAAGTAGGAATATTAATAGGATTAAGTTTACCTTTACGTCTTTTCAAAATTGGTATTTTTTGTATAGACCTGTTAATAAATTGTGTGGTCTTGCTGCTAAAATTTAATAAAATAAATAGAACAATGGCTCTTCGGAGGTAAAAGTGAATAGGCTATTTTCTAGGTTCACTTCACCTTCGGCTGCCGCCACTTGCCATTAAACGAGATCGTCTGCGTGAATTGCTATTGTAAGAACAACTACATACATTTTGCGATATAAAATTGCCTTTACATGTCACATGACTCATAAGACTTCGTTATGTGTCAATTATTGTATTATATAATAACTCTGAGATATCTCGCTCGTATGTAAGATACAAAAAAAAATGATAACTTCTATTTTTATTACAATATCTTAGCTTTTTATAGGGTATAATAAAAAACTATCTTTGTTGGCTATGCTAGTGGGATTTCTCTCGTGTACGAACAAAAATACTATTAATCTTAGTAATGTGTTTTAATGAACAACATTTGTCCTTTATAAACTTATTTGATATGGTTGAATAAATATTTCAAAATTTGGTTAAGGTGAATTTAAAAAAATGGTCGTTATTTACAAAGTTCTACAAAACATTTTACATACAAACTTATGATTTAAAGTTATATTAATCTTAAGTGTGGTTACTCCTTTATGTATAGCATTATGGATTTGAAAATAATTTAATGTCATAAAGCAGAAATTAAACCCATATTCATCAAATTGCAGCCCGTGCGAATTAACCACCAAAACACGAATAAACGACCTTACAATGAATATGTTATAAAGTGGCAGAAACCGAGGTCATGAGTTCAAGCGAGATTATTATAAAGGCATTGGGTTTTCTTGACAATAGATTCTTAGTAGCAGTCTGGAAATTGTCGGTTTTCAAATGATAGGTACAACGTTGGTGTCTTCAAATCCAAAGTAAGCAGGTTTCTTCTAGGCAAGCGTTTTTCTGTGTCTGTGCCTTACATCAGGCAAGTCTACGGACAAACACTGGCCTATATCTGATAAAAAAACATTTACGTACCTCAGAAAGCACGTAAATTTGTTGGACTTATCCCTGAAATCTTTCCAATTGTGTCATGAGTGAGGGAACAGAGTGTGCGTCCGTGTTTGCGCATACACTTGTGCACTAAAATATGTCTTGTGCAGTTGGCTAGTCTTTCTCAAGAATGGCCGCTGTAGTTGAAATAGGTCAAGAGAACATTATTTATTTCAATGCAACTATTACATCCAATACTTATACTAGAATTCCTGGCTGATCACATAATTGATTATTGATTCTTTGTACGGGCTGCTTGTTTCGGTTGCTATTTTTAATGATATTTTGAAAACTACTTTAAATAATTTTCAAATTCATAATTTGAGTAATAAAATTAACACTGATAAAAAAGCAAAGATGACTAATTATAACAATTACTGATAAAATTCTCAGTAAATATAATAATTAAAAAAAGTATTTAAATAAGACCGAGTTGAAAAATAATTGATTAAAAACTAGTGTAATAAATATTTTTAAGTTGTGTCTAGTAAAATGTGTACAATATGAGAAGTGTGTGATAGTCCTGATAAAATAAGTGAATTCAAGAAATATATATTATACAAGAGAGTAATGATGTGAAGAACTGGCAGTGATGTGGTTCCCGGCGCTTTTGTACCTGCTTGGTCAACTGGGTATGTATTTACCTTTATGTAATGTAAATTTATGATTTTAATAATTTCTCCACTTGAAATGAAGGTTCTGGCCTAGTGATTAGAAAACGTGAATCTTAAATTCTTAATCGCTGATTCCGAGTTCAAGTCAAGCACCTCTAAATTTTCATGTGCTTAATTCGTGTTTATAATTCAACACGTGCTCGGTGGGGAAGAAAAACGTGATGACTTAAGTTTTAAAACCTCCTCTTAAAAGATAAAGAGGCCTTGTGGGATATTCATAGACTTTTTACTTTACTTTATTCCACCATACTGCACCAATGTGGATTCATGGCTGCACGTGTGGTATAAGTTAATTCGACACATGCAGGTTTCCTCACGATACGATTCTTCAACTACTGCACAAAATAAATTATAAACACAAATGAATGCAATGGTGCTTTCCCGGATGTGAATCTGAAATCCTCCGTTGAGATTCACATGTTGCCATTGCATTCACTTTAATGCTAGCTAAGTTTTTTAAAATTTTTATTTTTCTGTATTCACATAATATTCCAACCATTTAGGAAGGCTAATCAACGAAAGACTCCGCAATATTAAATTCTGTCTTATCCTTCTTTAAGGCGAGGAGTTTACGTCTTTACTTCATTAAAATCACGCCTCTTAAGTGAAACCACTTAGGATTAACACTCGCAACGTAGACATCTTAAATTTGTTGGGTATTTATATATATAAAATAATATAATAAGGGCATAAAAATATAGTAATGTCTGTAAATTAATTAATTGATATTTTTAAATATATAACTAACATATTGGTTACTCGATTTATACAAAAATATGTTTTGAGAGAAAAAAGCAGAAAGAAAGCGGAAGGTAGTAAATATCCATTTCAAAATCTGTTATTGCTGTAGCTATAGTTTTTTTTATACGTATAAGAAAGTGCAGTACTGTGTCTATATATATTTATACGTGTAAAGTTTTCATGTCTACAATACTTAAAAGCACTAAGAAAGCTGTCTTTAAAAGTATTACGGATATAATGTTATGGTAATAGCTTCTTATCCTTGATACATTAAAAGAGCTTACAGGTTTAAAACTATCATCATCATTTCTTCTTCACGGTCACAGTTGTTCGTAAGGCTCTGTATTGACAGACGAATATAGATCCGTAGTAGTAAATACAAAAAAGGCAACAATTTGTCTTACAAAAGCAGCAATTTTTATACAACAAAATGGTCTGTTTAATTATTTTATCCAGCAAAAAGAAGTAACAGCGAGGGTAGTCATTTATTTTAGATTTATTTTTCACAAGGGTTAGTTCATTTGGGAAGGCGACCGCTACGCTCCCTCGGTCCGTGTAATTTGGGAAATAGCCTGGTTATATCAAGCAGTTATCGACATAAATGCAATCGTTCGCATCTATTACAAATACAATTCTCTATACGTAGCGATGTATTTGACGTTACTAAAATATATTTAATTATAAGTATATACCATATGCCTTTTTTATAAAGTAGCTTGGCGGATGAGCAAATGGACTATCTGGTGGTTAATGGTGACAACTGTCAATTGACACCGGCACTGTAAGAAATATTCACCATTCCTTACATCACTAATGCGCCACCTAGTCTGTAATTGCACTGGCTTACTCATTCTTCAAACAATACTAACAATATTATACTAAGTAAGGTGTTATACAAAGACGGGTTAGCACACAGGCCAACTACCAAGTGAAGTTCTTTTTTATATCATAATTATTTTTATTTATCGAACGGATTTAAGAATGTTTTTATATATTAATATATTATAGAATAAATTAGTGTCAAAAAAATATATAACTTATTTAACAAAATTAAAATGTTACGGAAATGTTGATAAATTAAACTAATTTCTTTACTCAAAATAAAAGTTCCTTAATATATATATATATATATTAAGGAATATATATATATATTAAGGAAATATATATATATATATATATATATATATATATATATACTATGAATAAGATAGTGCTTCTATAAAAGGTTGATGTTTTATTCCTCCTTAATGGAGCTACATTCCCTCTTATGGTTACAACGTTCACAATTATACGGGTTGGACGGCTTACGGTGGTTTGACAGCTAAGGGCTCATGCTCATGTAAATTGTTTTATTCGATCACATTTTAATGTTCTGAGAAGAAACAATTTATTTTGATTCTGGTCAAGGAAATGCACACAAACATACGTATAAATACATGCTCACACATAATGCATAATAATATCAGTAGATTCAACTATAGATTATTATAATAATTATACTATATATTATGGATGAACCAATTAGATAACACTACGTAAATACTTTTAATTATTTGCTATGAAAGTATGTTTATTCCTTTGTTTATTTTTGTTTCTGTATATTTTATTTATTTTTACAATATCAACAATATAAAATATAAAATAAAAACGATGATAAGCCTTCTAAAGCTAAAACCTTCTTTAAACATGTTAATTTTAAAGGTCACAGATTTATGCTGGGCGAAATATCTCTGAGTTTTGAAATGCTGATTCAATATTGACAAATCATTTCGTGCTCCGCGGAGAATGAAAACATCGTGAAAATCAGCATATTTTAGAAGATATTACAAGATTTGTACGTCGTCTAATTTGCAGCCGAGCTAACAACCAGAATTAAAATAAATACGGAGTTATTTGTGCAGCAGTAAAATGTAATACATATATATATAGTTTTTTTAAACCATTAGTATCATTTTATGAAGGCCTACCTGAGTAAGTATGATACACATAACAATAGCCAAACAGCGATACTTTGTGTGTTACTGTGCATAGAGAGTAAGGCACAGCACAGGCACGGCACAGGCAAGCACATACTCTTAACATCTTTGAGTCCCGCGGCTTGTGGCAGATTGACGTTGAAAGAAATCTTTTATATTTTTACAAAACGGAGTTTAATTCCCTCCTGGATTACTATCCGTATAAAACATAATATAAAATGAATATATTTCATCGTCATGCACAACAAACTAAGCAACAAGATATTATTTTTGAACAGTAACATAAAAGTAAGATAACTATTGATAATTCATCAATACCACCCAACATATGATGCTATGTTCTCATGATTTATATAACAACTTACAAACTAATAGAAAAGACTCATTAAGATTGTTAATCTTTATAGTAACCTGTCACGATAACTGTCGAAGGTCAAGTAACGAAATTCTTTTCCTTATCGACTAATGTATCTGCTGATGTGATCGAATGAAATAAACTAAATTAACCAGAGTGGGAAGACTGAATTTTGCTTAGTATATCATGCGTGTCAAGATACGTCTCTACTAAAAGCAAATTGGTAACTTCTGGTTGTCGACATAAGTTAGTGATATAAGTTTTTGTCATCAGCTCGGAATTAAATATTGCTAACTATTTCAGTAGATAACATTTTTATTACACATATGTTCTCGTTCGTAAATTACAAAATTTTAGTTACAGTCATTTTCTGAAAGAAAAGTTATTTTGGTTATTTTAACAACGCTTTATATTATTTATATGATGTAAAAGTACATTTTTTAATACGTTTAAACATATAATTATTAATAATATTGTTTTTCATACCAGCGTATAATGTGTTAAATATAACATTAATTTAAAATCTTGTTATTACTTTATGCGTCGTTTATTAGGAAGGCCATAAGATTTTAATTGTTAAGTTTCTTGTCTTCACTTCGCTATTGTTTTATGTTTATAATCAAAAAAATATTTCGTAGATTCTTATTTTGATAAGATTTAACTCGACACTGTAATTGATTTATTCAGTGTCAAAATGAAATCCATGATCTGAGAATTAAAAAAAAAAATATCCGAGTTAAACTATCTCAATATTCAAAGTTCAGGCAAACGGAGTCGTGGGCAAAACAGCTCACGATGAATATGTTGTTATCAACGCTACCCACTCACCGGAAAATGTGACGGGCGACGGCGGCGGTGCATGACGCAAGAGGGCACTTATCAGAAAGAGCTCGATCGACTTCCTGCTGGAAATAGCTTTGAAGATATCCATTCCTATTACAAAAATATGGCCAATATTTGAAGTTTAATTTTTAAAATTTTATAGTAAAATATCTAAGGCAATACCTATAAATAGAGTATGTATAAAATTATTAGAACGTCCTCAAATGTCGAAACCGATGGACATGTATTGACAAATGAGGCAACTATCGATGCATCATAGTGTCACCGCTGTCATAGATGTGAGATAAATTATTACGTCACTAATACAATATTATGATAAACTTGAATAATAAGCTATGTAATTGCAAACATCGACCTAATTGTAACAAATTACTTTACTAATTGAAAAAAAATTGAACGACGTCTACTTATGAACATAAAAGTAGCTACCTATTATATCGACAATAGGTTATCGTTTTTAGTCAAAATATATGTTATTCATATTATTCTTTAAAATATTTATCACCATTGGATAGAAAATCTAGTGAAATTATTATTGGAGGTCGAAACTTGCATATGAAACAGGGCGCTAAAATTGACCTTTTCTATTCAGATTCATAATCTTTATCTTCAAATATTAAGCTAGATATTAAGCTATCAATCGGTATTTCTAATTTTAAGATTATTTAAAATATTATTAAGATGTAAATATAAGGTAAAGTATGTAAGAAGGCAAAGGCAGAACAAAGAGGAAATTTCAATTTTAATTATATTATAAATAAATAAAAAATTGTAAAAAGGATCCTATAAGCCCCAATGAAATTTTTTATGTACAGCGTGAGGATTACTTTTAAAAGCCATTCGTCAGCATATCTTCAAAGAAATAGTGACGGGCTCCGGTGACGGTAATAGTAATAAGAGCAAATGGAACTTGGGTTTCGTGTTGAAAGGGATTAGTGACCGACTGTAACGCCCTCACACACACAAAAGAGCCGTACACAATAGCTTCTTTCAAAACTATACCCTTTCATCTTTCAGCAGAGTTTATTTTTCTATACCTTGAAAAAAAGATGTAACCTTCTGATACGCGATTCGGAAATGTTCAAGATAGTTGGTCACGATAGGGCCCGGTCTTTTTACTCGCTTTGAATCACGTTCATATATTTTGCGTGTAGTATCTATTAATGTAATCGTAGCATTAATGAGATTGGTAAAATAAGGAAACGGGCACAATATTAAATGGTTCGTATAAAATAATACTAACTTTATTTAAGTTAACATTTTTAGTGCGAGAATTTTAATGTAAGTTACGTAAAAAAAATTAATTGCAAATAAATTTCTTTAAAAGCTTTCAAAGTATCATTAAGCGCTGCATTGCAAGGTCTTTTACTTTTAACACCTGTTCGAATAAACTATTATAGATATTACAAAGTTTAAATTAACTTAAGACTCGATCGCACTTTTTTTTAATATTGTTAGTTTCACATTATATTTTTATTAATGTAATCTACATTAAAATAAATATTATTCGTTATAAAATTGAGAATATCATCGATGGCACAGAACTTGCCATTTAAGGAAAAATATGACTTTGATTTTATAAAACAAGACTTCAAAAGTAAGCTTACAATCGTTATATGTCCTTATTATTCATCATGTATCTTTGTAGATCAAATGTATAATATTTGCTGTTTTCAATTCACAACAAATACAAAGGTACTTACATACTTGTAATGTAATATGAGTTTTTGTTCAGAAAAGTTTTTTTTGTGTAATAATGTTACCCACATATATAATATGGTATATAAGTAATCCTCCTTTTTAAATATTCATACATCTTTATATTACATCCATCATAAAATATGAAATCCTTATAAGATCACTCTTGCGTCTGTCAGTCCGCCAGTCACAGCCTGTTCTCTTTTGTAGAAATTTTATAGTCCCGCATAGATAAGTAATTCCAATTGAAATGAATATTGCGTATAACCTAATTCTTATTTTAGTTAATTTGAGGCACAGATTAAAAAATATAAAATATACATTCTTTGAAGAGCATCATGAAGCGTGTCAAATAAAAGTGCTTGTAGATTACCAAGTATTTATCTCTGAAATTATTGAGTATAAAATAAAAAATAACTGGACTAAATAAAAATTGTTGTTATGTATGGCTACATTTAAAGCTACCAATATATACAAGTACCTAAATGAAAACTCAGTCATTAAATTGTCCCAAAATAGAACGTGTTAGTTGACGTATTTGACTTTTGTTATTTACTTATCTTGTGTTTTATGTGCAGCTTAAATAAGAACACAGATTTCCAAATGTAATACTTTTTTAATATACACTCATTAAGATTTGTATACTCTATGAAATAAATTTAAAAAAAAAAACATTTTTACGATGTAGAGCTAAAGTTAATGGGAATGTCGTCGTGATACCAAGGCATTAGCATTCTTGGCATAAATCGCATGTGCGTGTAAGTTTTTAGTCACTAGGTGTTTTTATGTTCATTAAAATATAACAGTGTTGATTCTTCATTATAACGTAGCCTAGTTTTACAACCAACAGACCTACTAAGTATTTATGGAGCAACAGAGTGTGAAACTTAGCATTTAAATTAAAGAAATGGCCTTACTGGGTTAACGTTGGGTCGTCTAAAATACTTCATGCTTAAATCAAGTTTTATTTTAAAAACTTAAATGAGATTTGTTATAAACACGCTTAACATTTATTAGACTATTTTTTATTCATAAAATGTTTTTAACCCCAAATCGTATGTTTTAGCTGAATTAAAAAACTAAAGGAAAATAATAACAACGACTTAATACCTTTTACACAAGAGCTTAATTGAGTTAATTTTCATCATTAATGATATGAGACGTTTAGGAGCAATTTCCATTATTTTAAAAAGACGTTTTATTTTCTTATTAGATTTAACTATACATTATGACGAAAATGATTTTTAATTTACATTTTCATCATCATGGTTTTCATCATCATCATCTTTTTCTTAATTTTCGAAATTACATATCACTTATCTATTTTGAAAAATGTTAAATCGAAGCACTTGCTTATTGTTTCACACCGGGATAAATTATATTAAAATATTTTTTAATTATAATGTATACTCTTAAATAAAGCTAAACAGTTTGTTTAAAAACGTTAAAGTAGAATCTATCGTTTCAAATTAAAAAATCATTTCGCGTTAGATAGTCCATTCATTGATAAAGGTCAGGCCAAATTACATCACGCTACGACCTGCGGGGGCGGAGCGGTATCGTATAGCGGAGCAGCTAGTAAGATTTAAATTATTTATTTATTTAAAAGGAAACCAACATTATATTCTAAACATTAACATTTGCTTATAAAATGTTATGCTTAATGTAATATGAGTTATAAATTATGTCACAATTAAAGGGTAACTTAACATTCAGTTAATTTGTTAAGTTATCGCTGACTTAAATCTTAAAATTGAACAATACAATCATGACAAATACGGAATTAAAAAAAAAACAATATTATAGCATTTAAAATACATTATTTTATTATGAGAATTAACGGAATATTTGTAATTTAATTATGTAATGTTGAATTGAAAATAATAATTACCATAAAATAAACTGCTTCGTTTATTTAATAAAAGAATAGATGATTTGAATAATTATATTTTTTAATTACATATTTTTATATTTTATTAAAAAGTTTCTTTATATAAGTATAAGTATAGGGATAATAGACAATTATTTTATAATTTCATAGACCAGAAACATTTTTGCATATAAAATTATAAAAGTGTGTCTCTTTGAACTAGAATTTTCATTATATTGACGCTAATTTTTACTTTATTAAATATGATAAAAGTCTTTGAAGCGCTTCACTCATTGACATATATAAAAGCAAGCGTTAACCCAAGAGGGTTTTACCTACTTTTACTTTGTGTAGGCTAATTTTATGACTACCCTTTATCGTGCCTTTTTTATGTGGTACGGACTCTTTTTACTACTATACTTTACTATTAACGGCTATGCAGCAATGAGCTAGTAGTTTTTAATGAAATATATTCACAATATTACAATTGAGTAATTTTCTCAAAAAGCAAGTTTGCTTATAAAAAACGTAACGAAACACGCCAAAAACAAGCCTGTCTATCTGCTTGTATGTATCTGTGAAACTAGATGGGATTTTCTTGCTGTTTTCACGGGTAGAATAATCTGAGTTTGGAGCAACATTCAGGTTTTGTTACATGGTAATCGCATGACAGTGTAAAAATAAATATTATCAGCGGATAAATTTATCAAAATAGGAGCGTGGTTAAAATAAAAGAGTTAAAGAAAACGAATATGCATTTTTTGTAATAATCTTACTTAATTACTTTCTTAAACTCGACAATTGTTGCTATTTTTTGTATACATATACGCACCTAGTCAAGATAACTAAATATTTCACGCAAATGCTTATAAATTATCTATTTCATTTATAAGCCATATATTTTATTTTTTCCAAAATATAGAAACCTTTTTGTGGAAGTCACTAATATTTGTATGCATAGCAATTTATTAATAGTCAGTTTTTTCTTTATTATAAGGGCTCGTAAGAACAAATGTAAGCAAACAAACCGGTGTTTTGTTCTACCGCCCCTATTGTAGTGCACCCCTAGTAAAACTGGCAATGCAAATGAGGAAATGCACAGCACTAAGATTTCACGACAAAAGTACTTAGTACATCTAAAAGACCAATAAATCTGTTGATTATTCATGGAGCAAAAGAATGTGAAATATATAATAATATTCTTTGAAATATGTCTTCGTATACAAAAAATATCCATACAAACATAAAAACAACAGATGGGAAATATCGAAAATGGTTCTTGAAAGAATTTACTTCTAAAGATAACCTATAAATAAGTCTGGAGTAGAATAAATAAAAACCTATTTTTGTTAAAATAAATATATTTTTAAATATTATAATAAAACATCACAAAGAAGTACGTAAATATAATATACGGGTTACGCACATACGAATCGGTAAAAGTGAGTGTGACGGCATATCAAAACGTCATGCCATTTATCGACAAGGAACACGTGTCGGTCTTAATTCCAAGGTGTACCAAAAGATGTTTACGAGAGATTGACGTATTAGTTGTTCCATTTATGATTACATTCAGAAAGAAAATAATCGCATAAATCTTTTAGTTGTATTATTATAGGCTGTTCTCCTTCATTCTTAATTATTTCTATCGCTTCATTTTTCAAAACAAATTCCCTGCCACGCCTGTCTATTTGTCTGACCGCGATAAACTCAAGAATACCTTTTTTTCTATCCACGGAAATAAAATAAAACTCTTCGGGATAGTATACCATCGTAGTATCATTATCGCTAACACAGTCGAAGAACGATATGGTGCAGCCAGTCTTCTTCTAACTGCACCGTCACCGTTCGGATCTCACTGGATTGTGTTCGCCGCAAATCTTGCACACGATGCATCTTGGGTACAATCAGCAGACAAACGCAACACTACTTCCTCATGCGTTTCTAAATAACGTGAGATTACGTGGCGACTGCGGTCAGCAGACAAAAGTGATCTTCTTTCTTGACTTGATAAGTTCAAAAACTACCGAACCCGATTGCCATACCGAATTTCATGCGGTTTTCACCAATGGATGTAGTGATTCATGAGAAAGGTTTAAATGTATAAATCATAGAGGTTTTGGGGAAGATGTCGAAAAAAATCATTCCGACTGGAAGTTTCATTAGCATACGTCGCGTAAACCAATAGAGTTATATTATGTATTACAAAACAAACGCTTAAGTATTATTATTCTACCTATGCAATATTGAGACGGTTAGTATTTTATAACAGAAAAAATGAAATATATATAAAGGCAGTTTTCACTAGAAATATCCTTAAAGCGTTTTAAGTTAAATGTTTAGCAATAGAGAATGTAACGGAGAAACAAAGGTTATATTCCTGGAGGAATATGGTCGATCGATCACTTCAACGGGATATTTATATCTGTTGGCTCAGTGTCTCTTCTTCCAGTTGCCCTAGTTATTCCAATGCTATATATTATTCACAATTATACTAGAAGATATATAAAAAAAACTAGTATCCGCCCGTGGCTTCGCCCGCTTATTAAAGGGAGAAAGGTAGAGTTATTGGGCGGAAAGTCACCCATGTCTGTCCTCGGGGCTCAAACTTGCTTCGCATTAAATTTTATTAAAATCGGTACAAAGGTTTAGCCTTGAAAGCGTAACAGACATATAGAGTAGCTTTTGTATTTGTAATGTTAGTATAGATTGTCATTAGTCGAAAATAATTATCAGTTAAGATCATGTACCAATAAAATCAATACGTCATATGTCAATCCATAGCAATATAATAATACTTACATTAAATACATTGTTATAAAACATTATAACAATGTATTTAATGTAAGTATTATTTATTTAGTATTATTATTATTTATTATTCAGATGTTTTTAGAAAAATGATGGGTGCTCAATGGATGCGATTAGCACAGGACCGGGAGAACTGCGCCTGTGAGGATTATAACCAGCAGTGGATTGATGTGGGCTTAATATGATTAAGATTATGTGTGGACAATTATTGGAATTGTATAAATGCTTAGTTAAACATCTTACTTATTATATAAAAAAAACAGATAGTGAATTGGGTGTTTTGGAAGTGCTCTATTTTTTCGGGGATTATGAATTTTGTTAAAATTTTGACGAGTATTTTTTTTGAAGAGATAATCTGTGCATGTATTCTATGGTAACAACTTACGTTGTTACTTTGATCATATGACAAGAAATAAACACTTGAATGTAAGTTGACAAATATGTGTAGATTCATTTATGTAAAATCTGTGAACATCTCCGCTCATAGACATTTTTTACATATTCAGTGTACCACCAATCTTGGGCACTAAGATATGTGCCTTGTGTCTGTCACTTTCGGATCACAACCATATTAAATATTGCTGTTTAATGGTAAATTACCAATTGTAGTATATTGCCAGATGGGATTGCACAAAGTTTAGTCATTATGTGACAGTTATTTGGGTGCTGATTGAATATCAACAACATCTAGGATCGAATATTTATTTATTTTTTTAATCGAATCGTTGATATAGTTCAATATTAATTCAAAAATATTTTTGTAAGGCTATTTATTTAATATAATGAAACAACAAAGAGTAAAAAACGTCGTTAAGGAATAATAGTCTTCTTCTTTCGAATATCAACAGATGAGAGAAGATGAGAACGATATACATTGTCTATTCACCCGCTACAAAACGTTCATAAGGCGAATTATGATAATTACGTTATCTATAATTTGTTTTATTAGTCTATTTAACTATAAGATTATAAAACCACTCAAAGGTACAAATAATTCGATACTGTTATAAAGCTTTAAAACTATTTGAAATATTAAATTATAATTATGAAAATATCACAAAAATAAATATCAATTACTTTAACTCGATCTAATATCTTATGCGTGCTTCTCTTTTAATGTCCTAACATGCTTTGATGTTTCAATAATCCGCCGTGAAACATTCTATTGATTCAGTGCTTGCAACCAACCAAAATAGAATTTGATGGAAACACGTTGGTGTTGAATTTACAGCTTTCCATTCTATTCCTAAATTGATGCCCGCACATTTACACACGGCTTCCCACAAGCCACAAACTTTTTGAATGGTATGAATACAGTTGGTTTTGTTTGAATTATCATTACAGATAGCAATTTTGTTTATATTGTAATTTTTATGAACGAATCTACGTCATATCTGATGAGTTTTTTTATATTAATTCGTATTAAGTAGTAGTCTGTTTATGACCCACTGCTGTGCTAAGGTTCTATCCTGTTGAAATCAAAGTCAAACATATTTATTCCGGACATAATGTTACAAAAATGGTAACAATTAATATAATGTTCAGATGAAGAAAAGGTCTGTCGTTTTTCCTCCACGGTATACCATTGCAAGGTTTATTCATGTCTAATTTTTACGAATTGCTTTCTTAAGTGATGTAATTATGATGTATTTTATTTGGTTCTTTTAGTGGAAAAAGCAAAATGTTTTCGTTACGGAAATAATATAATATATTATAAAGATATTTATTTGTGTAACAATTTGAGGACTTAGATATACAAATCAAATTATAAATGTGGCAAGAATGCTAGCGGGAAAACGCGAGTCCGAGTCTCTCTTATATACACGGACAAGCGCTCCTGTCACCAATGTTGTCTACATTCGTCTAATGTGGTGGTAAATATATTTGAGAAATAAATTACATTATTATTATTACTGATATGACAATGTAAACAAGCAAACTTAGTTTTTCGCATTTGTATTTATAGTAATGAGCAACAAAGATGCTCGTATGATATTCGTCATGAATAATAACTGCGTAAAGAAGCCACGAAAATTAACATTTGCCCTTTTGCATCGTAAGTAAGATAATCTTGATAAAAAATTAAGACCTTTTACCAATTAACCTATCGATAACGATATCATTTTGTTGCGAGCTTAGAAATAATTTAGAACTCAAATAGATAATTATTTTAAGAAAGGAAAGCATTTACGATTATAAGTATAATTCAATCAACAGAACAGAATAAAATTAAATATATTTTTAATTAAAAATGCAGTTTGTATTTTAATTTAAAATGTTGCAATAATAATATTATTCGTAATGTTAATTAATAACACTTGTAAATACAAAAGCTTCGTGCTTACGTCAAAATGTTTAATCTACATAATTAATGCCGAAAGATTTTCCAACGTCAGAGCCTACGAGGCGAAATGTATTAAGTTTTAGTAGTTTAGCTCATAGATAGAATATTGATTTTCGTCAACGAAATATGTCTTGGGCTTATATCATTTCCAATAAACCTTGATTTGGCCACTCACGTAACTTCTAAGCCAACACTAAAGGTATCACGTAATCTAAGAATATATGCGTACCTGTAATATTACAACGATATAATTAAACTGAAAATCTATATAAACGAGGCTGTTAGTTATATTATAATTACACACAAACTAATATAATACATAATACGTAAAATTTATATCATCAAAAAAAGGTGGGAATTTTTTTTATATTCGAG
Organism: Nymphalis urticae; assembly: GCA_905147175.2. Classification (NCBI taxonomy): domain Eukaryota; kingdom Metazoa; phylum Arthropoda; class Insecta; order Lepidoptera; family Nymphalidae; genus Nymphalis; species Nymphalis urticae. The sequence goes on along the minus strand of LR989998.1, from coordinate 6,766,756 downwards.
AAGCTAGCTAAGAAAAAACTCTTTTTTTTCTTTAATAAGATATATAAAATATTGTTAAAATAATACAACATTGTTAAATGCATTTCGAAACAAACCTCGATCACAAAATTAAGTATATTTGTAATTAAAATGCAGTGTGTATTTTAATAAAAATCCGTTTATGGTGAGATGACTGAGATTGCAAATAGACCGTTAGTACATATAAAATGTGCCATTAGAAATGAAGATAACAAACATTTCGTGGACAAGTGAAAGTGAAAGTTGATTAAAAATAATTTATTTTTTAAGTCTTGTCGATTTATTTATACGATTTATCTCAAATATATAAATATTTAAAGTAATCAAGGCAATTCGAAAAGCAAAAGGTAATTTAAACTCGATAAAAAATCACCAAACTTCATAAGTATAAAAACGAGTGAAAGTTAAAAGAGCAAGCACACCAAAGGTATTGCAATTAAAAACACATTAAAACGTTCGCATTTTTCATGGCGACTGAAATAAACGTCATCAAGTAACAACTGCATAATATGAACACGGAGACAAAACAAAAACTACTTACCATTGTTACTCGTTTTTGTTTTTAGGTCGAGTATTCCTGTCTTTATGAAACGTGAAACAGTAACAAACTGTGCCAACTAGTGAAAATATAGGCTTAGAATGTCAGTGTCACTTTCCACTTCAACTTTATATAAATAGCTTTTTGTTGATTGCTTGTCAATTAATAATGATTACGCAAACGAGTTGAATTGGACTCGCCCATTTTTTTTTGCTGAAACAAAAACCTTTTTATTATAAAACTTTATTTTTTATTAAAAACCTTTTTAGTATGAAACTATGAACTTCTACCGCAAAACAGCTTGTACTTAGTATGGTTTTGTTCCGGTTTGAAGGGTGAGTGAGCCAATGTAAGTACAGGCACAAGGGACATAAAATCTTAGGTCTCAAGGTTGGTGGCGCATTGGCTATGTAAGCGATGGTTGACATTAAAAAAAAACTACGAAGGAACACATTATTTGTTTTATGGTAATATCGGATTAGTCTGGTCGATAAAATTTTCACGTTAGTTGGTAGAGCTTTGTGCTTGCCCGTCTGGGTAAGTACCATAAACTCATTAGATATTTTACCAATAGTACGCTCGCACTAACGCAACAATAATAACAGTATTGTTGCGTTTCGGTTTGAAGGGTGAGTGAGTCAATGTAACTACAGGCACAAGGGAATACCTAGGTTGGTGCCGCATTGGCAATGTAATGAATGGTTATTACTTCTTATATATTCAATGTCTATAGGCTGTGGTGACCACTTACCATCAGACACATTTGTCCGTCCGATTGCCTATAACATAAAAAAAAACTTATATTAATATGTCGAAAGAAAACAGTACTCTTTCTTCTGAATATAGCTTTTCTATTATTTATAAAGAAGGTAATAATTTGTTAATACAATATTGGTTTTTGTATATATAAATAATATCCAACTATATTCTATAGTCTTATCGCTAAGTAGCCATTTCTTCCAGACAACCATAAAATAACTCACATTACGACTACAAATTAGATAGACTTGCGAAAACAATGGACCGAAAGCCAACCACATCAAGATATATCATAGAAGGAGATTAATAAGGAAAAGTATTTAAGACAAGAAAAATAAGTAAATAAACGCTGCTAATGTCCCTTGTAAGGATTAGGTTTATCAAAGCTGACAAAACAGTGGCCGTAATATATATAAATATTTTTTTATACTAGATCGCGCTTACAATTAAAAATCACTTTTTCTTGTCTTTTATTGCTTATTTGTAAGATCAATAAATACATATATAAATGGATGTCAGTTTATCTGTTTGAGATTAATATAATTCGACACTGTATATGCCTATAATATTATTTAACAACATATTTGTAAATAATTATAAAGAGTCATTATAGGTTGTATAAAATTCTCCCAGTTATTGAATTATATTTAATTACGTATTTTTATTAATGTAATAGATACTTCTTGGTCTTTGTAAATAAATTTAAAACATGATATTGTAATTTTGAAATTGACTATAATAAAAAGAAGAGATAGACTTAGAATGTCAGTGTCACTTTCCACTTCAACTTTATATAAATATCTTTTTGTTGATTGCTTGTCAATTAATAATGATTACGCAAAAGAGTTGAATTGGTATTGTAATTTTGAAATTGACTATAATGCATGCGGACGTATAGTAATTGCTATTTTAAAGAAAAGAGAAATATAATCATTGTAAGCTGGTCTTATTGAAAATTATTTAAAGTTCCCGTTAACCTGAGGTTGTGGTCACAATAAAAACCTACAACTGTTTGATCGATCACAATAAAAATTGGCACACATAACTATGTACGTTTTCAGAGAGAGGGTTTTTCTCCTATCCTTTTCATTTTAGTTTGCCCATATAGTCTTATACCATTGAATTGATTTACATGATAAAATTGGTCCAACAAATACACAAGCGAGACCACTGTTGTCGGGTTTTGCAAGGAATATTAAATACGCCATGTGTTTACAGCAGACTATCGTAACAGCTGATTATATCGTAAGAACTGCATTAAGAGTTTTGTTGTACATCGATCAATTCCATCAACCATCTATATGATGTCGGAAAATCAAACCACTATCATAAGAATCACATAAATAGAATAAAACATGCAAATACTTATTAAGATAAGATTCATATTAGTTTATATTGCCTGTAACATTCGCTTCACTTTTTCCAATTTAGCTAAAGTAAAACCGGAACCAGAAGCCGAGATGGCCCTCTCCTCGATTAAGATAACCGATGATCGTGGGATGAAACCCAGGCAAGCACCACTGAATTTTCTTGTGGTTAATTTGTGATTGTAATTCATCTCGTGCTATACGGTGAAGGAAAGCATGGTGAAGAAACCTGCATGTGTCTAATTTTACTGAAATTCTGCCATATATGTATTTCACTAACCCGCATTGAAGCAGCGTGGTAGAATAAGCTACATAACTTCTCCTCAAAAAAGGATAGGAGGCCTTAGCCCACCAGTGGGACATTCACAGGCTGTTACTGTAAACCAGAAAATCTACGTCACTCCTTAACAATTACCGATATAATATTAATACATACAATATTCACATATTCAATTAGAAAAAGTATTAGACAAAACGAGTGACACCGATGTTAATTATCCAAAATGAAGTTACATGTTGTTAGACAAGTCGTAACAGTTTTAGTAAATAAGTATAACAAAATTTCAGTAGTTTCTCTTTCACGGACAAAGTTACGTTAACTATTTTATCATTTCATGTAATATCCTATGTATGTATCATCTCCAATACCCCAAAACTTAGCCTAACGACATGGACCGGCTTACCTTGAAGTTTCTCAATAGGCAAACTAACGCTCCGACGATTTTGCTTTGCCTTTTGAAATAGAAGTATCGATTTAATCCTATTTATATGTTATAGTGCGGCCTTTTGAACGAGATATTACCAAAACTATGTTCAGTGGACGTCGAATATTTAGTTGATCAATCCTAGAAAATCCTTAATTTCCGAGATAAAACTTTAGTTTTTTCATACATACATTATGTTGATTCCGAGTACAAGCTTTTGCTATATTTTTTTTTTAAATACGTAGTGGCAGTGTTAATATCCTTCTGGCTTATTTTGGTCATACATTGCACAACTGTGTGCAAATATAAGCGAAATATATTCCTTCACTCTGATAATTCTATGATACAAACTTAGTACAATCAGAATGACTTCACTTCTTATGTGTTTTCGGGCGTAAACACTACCAATTTCGAATCTCCGTGTTGATACTGAGAAAATTTTAACCCGGGCATTGACCTCTGGAACTAGGAATATGCAGCCAATATATGAAATATAGCCAGTAGAATAGCGAGCCAGTTAAAAATATAGACACATACTCGGTACAACAGTTTCTGCATGGTCTAGTTACATCACATTAAAAAGGCAATAACAATTTGGGTCGCAAATATATTCGGACCAGAATATGTATATTTGCTTTACAAAAACGGCTTCACCAGGGTTTTTCGCATATTATAATAGGAAAATAGTAAAACGATTTGTATACAGGTAAATAATAATAAAAACCTAAATTGCGCTGCGTGTCAATCGTAGAATCTCAACGATCATAGAATTAATTATTCAATGTACAGACACAATCCGAAACAATTTTTGTAATACGCATTGATAGAAGCGTAGAAGAAAAGTCACGAAAAGTCTACGACCTCATTATTTATGTCAATCGATAAAACTTTTACGACTGATTTAATTTTGTACACAAAAAATACATTACTGCCGTTTTATTACATCGTCAATATCCATGAAAATGGATAATAAAATGATAAAACTAAAGTTTGAGCTGATGATGTTCAAATTTTATCTATATGTGCTTAGATGACATATTTGGATATTGTAATTATTCTATGCATAATATTATATAATTATATTATTAAAAACCAGAGGTAGGATAATTAAAAAAAAATCTTCTTCTTCTTCTTCCTAGCGTTTTCCCGGCCTAGAAATGCCAGGGTCCGCTTTCCTACATCTTTGCCTCCACTTTGCCCGATCGAAAGCGTCGTCTTTAGTGAGATCGTGCTCTCTCATATCGTCCCTCACAACATCGAGCCAGCGCTTCTTGGGCCTGCCGCGGGATCTAGCGCCTTCGACAACAAAGTCCAGGCATCGGTTCCCAACATAGTCTGGCGGTCTGCGGCTAATGTGACCAAACCAACGGAGACGGTTTTCCTGCAACTTATCCGCTACATCGCAAACGCCAAGGCTACCACGGATGTGCTCGTTACGAATACGATCTAGTCGCGTAACGCCACACATCCACCGCAGCATCTTCATTTCCGCGACGTGAAGTTGCTGAACATGTCTCGCGAGAGCTGGCCACGTCTCGCTGCCGTACAATAAGACCGGTCGGATGATGCACTTGTACACAAGTCCCTTTAATTTCACCGGTATCCTGCGATCACAGATTACCCCGGTGACTTCCCGCCATTTGGCCCAAGCTGCGTTTATTCGAGCTCTGACGTCGTGGTCGATCGTACCAGACTCGTGCAGTACGGACCCTAGGTATTTAAATTTTTCCGTCTTGATAACGGATTCTCCGCCAATCTTTATGGGTTCGGGGTCCGTACTGCCACAGGCCATATACTCGGTCTTCGCAACATTTAGCATCAGACCACCCCTCGCTAGCACACCCTTCCACTGGTTCACCTTTTGCTCCAATATCTGCTTGTCCTCATCTACCAATGCAATGTCATCAGCATACATCATGAGCCAGGGAGACGGCTCATGGGCTTTCGCTGTGACAACGTCAAGCACTACACTGAACAGAAAAGGACTCAGGGCCGAGCCTTGGTGGACACCAACTGTGATCGGGAAAGGGTGCGTGCCGCCAACGGCGGTCCTTACTATTGATTCCGAATTATGGTACATGTCTCGAATAATGTCAATATAGATTTGTGGCACATTCTTCATCTTCAAAGCCCACCAGATTATTTGGCGTGGGACGCAGTCAAATGCCTTCTGCAGGTCTAGAAACGCCATGTACAGCGGCTTCTTCTTTTCTCTATGGGCCTCGGTTAGTATTCTTAGGGTGAAGATGGGGTCTATGGTTCCACAGCCTGGGCGAAACCCATACTGACATTCCGAGACGGTAAATTCTTGCCGAAGCCTTGAATCGATTACGCGTTCGAAGAGTTTCATGGTGTGGCACATAACCTTAATACCGCGGAAGCTTTCGCAGTCCTGTACACTACCTTTGCCTTTATAAACTGGAGTAATGATACTCAATCTCCAAGAGTTGGGCATCTTCCGGCTAGTAAGTATTCGGTTAAAAAGGTCAGTAAGTAGGTTCACACCATGAGAACCCATCGCTTTCCACGCTTCAATCGGCAGGTCGTCAGGGCCTACGGCTTTTCGGTTCTTCATTGTACGAAGACATTTGAGTACCTCGTCAGGTGTTACCGGTGCAACAAGTCCGAGATTAGGAGGCAGTTCTGGAGGAGACACATTAGCGTGTTGTGTGTTAAGCAACACGTTAAAGTAGCTGCGCCACCTCTCCTTCACCTTAATTGCATCGCAAACCAAAGTGCCATTAGAGTCTTTGACACAAAGACATTTTGTTATGTCTTGTGTCGCTTTCTCCCGAGCCTTTGCCAAACGGAAGATAGTCTTTTGGCCCTCGTTTGTCTGGAGCGTGTCATACAAAGGTGACAGCGTCTGGTAACGGGCTTTGGCAACTGCTCGTTTGGTGGCACATTTAGCTGCTTTATACGCGTCTCGGTCTTCAGGAGATTTGGTCTCTTGCCACTTCTTAAACTGTGTCTTTTTCTCTCGAACTGCCTCCTGTACTGAGCCATTCCACCACCACGTCTCCTTGTCGATGACCCGGCCTCCCTTCGAAGTGCCAAGCACCTGTTTTCCAATGGTATTCACTGTTGACTGGATCCTAGACCATTGACTATCTACTGATTCTTCTGTGTCTGTGCTTAACTTGGACATAAACATAATTTAAAAAAAATAAACAACCAAAAATATAATCACCGTTATTGCACATTAAGACTTTAACCATTAATTAATTAAAATAATATAGCAATCAATCCTAAATTAATGCTATTTCTAATGTTACACTTACTATACGGACACATCTAACCAACACAACTGTTTCACTATCTAACGACCGCCGCTCGCAACCGTTAGCATAAAAATGAGTCTGAGGATTTCGTGATCCCTCTGCCGTAGCTTCTTTCTTCTACCCGACACTTGTCAAGCTTTGACAAATAATTGGAGGGTAGGATGTTGGATATGTCTCATTTCCTTGCAAATTCTCTAAGAATATATATATATATATATATATATATATATATATATATATATATATATATATATATATAACTGTACTTTCATTCTCTTCTCCTATTTATTTATTAAATGACTCCTTTTAGGTCTTATATTGTATTTCTTACAAAATGTATGCATATTATTTTGTATTTCTTTAAGATAGCAATTCTCTATTTATCCCTTATTTCAAACGAATTACCTTTGGTATATGAAATCTACACAGTCACAAACTGATGCGGAGTCACTGAACCAAGTAACTATCTTGATAAAGATGACATAAAAAGTATTTTAAGCCTCGTTATCTCTTTTACTTGGTTCTTAAATTGCATAAAAGTACACGTCAACTTTATAATAATGGTTAAAATGTTAGATTAATCTCAAATTTATTATCTTTTATTTTTAATATAAAACCCTTACATTTTTAGCAATATTTATCATATTATTATTAGCATAAAACTAAATTGTGATAATTGGATTTAACAAAAAGCATACCATTTATAATGTTAATTTGTTTTGCATTCAAAGGCAGAGTTTCGGAATACCTATATTATTTGTATTTCTATGTTATTATTATTAAGAGGGGTATAAAACAAAATCGCTGATCTTTTGTGTGATTTGCATGGATAAATGCAATTGAAAAGAAAATATGTTATGTATTTATAATGTATAATATATAAAAATAGTAAAGTCATAGGATAACATTTTAAAAATAATAATACTAAATAAAAGTTATAGTAGTACGTTATTTATACCACTCATATCTCCTTAAAGTTTATTAAAGCACAATTATGTATTAAATCAAAAATCACATTTCTTAAAACTTTAAATTGATTTTATTTCGTTAATAAATTATATTTTATACGTTATCATTTTTCAATCCCTGACGTTTTTGGTTAGTAGTTAGTATTTATAAATTTAAACTGAACCAACAAACTAATACAATAAATTTTACATACTCATACGTATCATTAAATAATTTATTAAGAAACTATAGTATATAAAAAGAAGAAGAAAGATATATATTATTTTAATTTGCTTAATATATACACATGATGTTATACACAAGTTTCTCGCACGATTTTCATGACAACGGACACTCTTCACTTAAATAAAATCTTAAGCATACAATTTAGTTTAACACTTTAAATCATTTATCATTCAAAACATTTCTAGACACATTCATTTACTAATTGCAAATTCATTACTAAACCGTAATTAGATTATTCGTTGAACTAATAATTAAACTAAGCTAATACTGTTTACTTAATCGGAGTGACACATGAAGGCTATAATTTATTTATAATATTAATATGAATAGCCCGATATCTCATCACTTTAACCGAAGCGAATTTTTTAATTCAGTCGTGCGATCTTTCTCTGTACAATTTTTAAGCACAATTAAATAATAGGTAATACTTGTACCAATATTGTTTTGAATGAAAAACATCGAGTGTCATGATAACATCAATGTATATTAATAAGTGTACATGGAAAATTGTCGTACATTTTGATGGTTTTATTAAGAAATGAGGAATGAAATCGCTTGTAAGCTAAAAATTGATTGAATATCGTATAAAAAATTGGTCAATTTTTGACAATATTTGATCCCGGTTTTAATTAAATTATAACAGAGCTTGTGTATTATGTAATAGGGTGGGTTATGCATAAAATTTAAATTTGCCTCAAATATTTTGTTCTCGAATCTTTATTATCGTCACATTATAATTAAAAGGCATTTTTTAATTTAGTTTTTATTTAAACCCATAAAATATTGTATAAAAATAAAAAATAAGGGAGGGAAATTCAAAATTACAAAACATCATCATTGGTCGAAACAAAATGTGACGTCAGACGATACATTGGATTTCGGCGTCGATATACATACTGCGTTTGTAGTAGTGCTTGTAAGCAAATTGTATTCCTGTGGTAATCACCACTAGTGAATCTATATTTGTAGTGTAACTAGGACGACGGCCAAAGCACAATCGGACAATTTACAGCATATTTCGCATTAAATCTCGATTTTACGATCAATGGAGTCAAATCTGCAATTAATTATTTATTATTATTATATTATATAATATTTAAGTATTATGTTACATGATATGTTTTAGTCCGTAACATGTATTTTTATTCATTAATATTTAAAATATACAAAAAAATACTATCAGGTATATTTCTAATAGTGTTTGTGCACTTCATTACCATACAAAACTTGTAAGAAGGGGTTTTAGCTTTTTCCATGATCTGTATAGCAATTAAAACTGAACATATGAATAAAACTGAAATAAACTGAATACGAAGTAACTGAAACGCTTAGAATGAACAAACACAGGACATGATATGTGACGTCATCCAAAGCGTGCGCTAAATGGTGGCGTTTGAGCGGCTCAAATTTATTCAATGTTTTGACTTTGAAAAACGTTTAACTATTTTCAAGCCTATTTATTTTGATTTCTACATTTTAAAGATTTAAATGATTAATTTCAGTCATTAAATAAATCGTGCATATTCCCTAGCGTAACATGCAATTGAGCCTGAGCACCAACAATAGACTGGGCCAAATACGCGTCTTCGGTCCTCCTATTTATACGTCTTCCATGGGCTATCAGTTGCTAAAGGAAAAAGGGAATGTCGTCCACACTTACATATATGATGATAGATCTTACAGAGAACGCATATTACAGCTATTTAGGAGATCGCGTAAAATAGCGACCGGTCAGTTCGGATATCGGATATATTCAACGTATGTGGCGCTGTAGTCGCGCGTCTAACTAGTAGAAACGTTTCTATTCCGTTTCCTCTATTTTGAATTAAGACAGTACTCAAACTGATTCCCAAAATAATAATAAAAAACTAGATAAATCTTATTCCTAAAGATTGTGTTGTTATATAAATTTATATAAAAACCAATATCAAATAATAATTTATACTTTAAACTTAATTATTGAGGGGATGAGTTTGATTACTAGACAATTCATTTTTTCATTCCAATTAATAGAAGTTTATTTCTGTTCGGAACAATAATATAATATTAACCTACAAAGTTATGTTATAAAAACACACTCATAGCAAACTATTAATGTGAATCAAATCAAAATACACTTCATTCAAGTAAACTCATGCTTTCACTTTTGAATTATCATTTTACAAGATTATATTTTATATTTATTTTTTATATTATAAGATTTATTTATTTTTTATTTTACAAGATTATTTTTTATATTATAGCTACCACCGGTTTGAAATGTAGATTTTACCGATAAGATCAAGCATGAAACTCAGCAATTCCTCTTTTGTAATCATAAAATAGGCTTATCCTCGTTTTTTTATCAAACACGATGTGAATTGTAAATTGGTATATGAATGGATTAGAACCATATTATCTATTCACTAGAACATCTCATTTTTCAATTTTAAACCTACGTAAATATATAATACTATAAAGCAAACGGAAATTTACGATTTTTTCCATAGACTAAAATAAAATTAAACGATAATTCTTAATCCACATCGTCCATTCGATTCGCATTTCAAGGCAGTTATTTCTAAATTATCTTTTATTCTCGCGAACACATCCAAGACGTTCTTTTAATATAAAATAAATTGAATTCGTGTCATCTTTATGTAATTTATAACTAAAAAAGTTAGTGTTATTGACAGACGTCAAGATAATGAACGACATCCCCTCCAGCCTGGATTGGCGAACTCACCCTTGGACCGATCGAAAACTTATTTGGCCGGTCAATGTCAGGAACTTATAAAAGGCTTTTCATACGGCAAATTGCTTTACGTAAATTAAAAGCATTGCTTTTAGAAAGATGAATGAGTGATTATTTTGCGTACAAATTGTATAGTATATAGCAATATTATATTTAATAACAAGGCTTTATTACCAAGTGTATACAGATCTATAATAGATTTCGAGGCCCTTAAGCTACTGCCAGTAGTCACCTCTACCACATTGAGAAATATTAGCAGTTCTTTATAAAAGTTACTTGTAAAGTTATGTAAAGTTACTTTCTTTTTTTAATGTTATACATATTTAAGCGTTATGTAAATAAATGCCTACTCAGCTGAGTTTGAAGGGTGAATGAGTGAGTTCCGAAAGGCTGATGGCACATTGACGATGCGAGGAATGATTAATATTTCTAAAAGCGCCAATGTCTTACTATTTAAAAAAAATGCTTTGAACTTTTTACATTTCTTTCACATCAAACAGTTTATTTTATTATACCGAACAAAATACAATGAAATTTACAGTATGTTCATTGAGATACCCGTTTCTTTAAATTGTAGGATTAAGTGTTATTAGAAGTCTTTATTGATATATTAGGACCTGACAGTTAAAACGTCACTCATTAATTTTACAAAAATAAGGTCATCGAACTGTTAACAGTTTGTTAAACGCTGTTGCACAATATTAAAGAAAGGAATGTTTAATTTATGAAATAAAGAATATCTCGAAATTGATTCGAAGAAAACTTACTACCGCTTACAGTGAATTCGAACAATAATAAAAAAATGAATTTCAATTATACGCGAGACATTCTTAAGGTTCTATTTAATAAATAAGAATATTTCAACGGTATCTCGTACTGCGGAATTTCGTAATACCTCAGATTATATGCCGCCTTCTTTGAATAAGATACAACCAATTTCAATCTATTTGCGTTTACTTATAATCTTGATGTTTAAATTGTATACACATTTTCATTTGTAGTAGTTAAATATATTATGCGTGGTGAATGATTGTGGGATTTTAATGTAATTAAAACAAGAAAATATCACGTGATTATCATTTATCATATGTTTGTTATATAAATCAGCATTAAATATATTAATGGAATGATTTGAGTTTATAAATTGAATGTAGGTATATTTATTTGTTCCGTGTAGCTCTTAAGCTACTTATGAGGTAGTCTTGCTCTTGCATGTCTAAGGCGCGCGATGCCATTATAATCATTAAATCCAACATGGCAGACATATTTATCTGCCATCTTGGCATATTATTTAAATCATATTTTAGAATAATAGTGCAAGCAACAAAACTAAAGATGTGACAAGTATCGACTTTGATGTGAATTTGACATATTTAATTAAATTAATCAAAAATAATTTATGATACAGAATATAGTTTCGTGATTTCAATATAAGGGAAAGGTATTCGACGGTTTCTTTGATAATTTGAAAACCACTAATCCAGATTTATACTGTAGTTGTCATCAGCTCCAACAACGAAATATTATTTGTTTTAATACATAAATTTAGTGACTGTAATTTTGTTGTATCTAGATCTCTGATTCATACCATAAGCTTTAATTAATATTATCGTACTATGATGTAAATGTATTCGATCGTGGTAGTATTCATCATCATCATAAACCTTTTTTTGTCCACTGCTGGACATAAGTCTCTCCAATGGCACGCCACTGAGCTCGATCTTCAGCTCTCAATTTCCATCCGCTGCCAGCCACTTTGCGTGGTAGTATTGTGTAACAAAATAAAAATACTTCGATTGGAATGAAATAGAAGTTTTATAAAAAATAAAAGACTTTCTTGTGACATTGTACCCAGCAGGCTGGCTTTGCTATTTTGGCGTGTAGGCTATCTTGAGATACTGAGGCTTATAATATTCAGAGACGGATGCAGGTATGAGGCTAGCCAATACTCAAAGACCGAAGGAATAATATATTTTTATTTGCGACACATCACAATTGTTTGAGTACCCTGTACTGACTGATTGATTAATGTATTATAATAATCTAATAATAAATTGTTATGATTTCGTCATGCCAAATATGGAGTACAACTAAAAAGGCGATGTGCTGACGGCACATAGCATCCCCCTTTGAGAAAAAATTAACAATTTTCTTAAAATAAATAAAAACCAGTAACAAAAATTCAATACCTACATGAAAAATTTATATATAACTAACTATGAACTAGAAACAAAAGCAACCAAGGTACTCAAAAAATCTTAAAAACAATTAAAATCTTTAAACAAAGAAATTATAAAAAAGCAAAAAAAAATTATATAATATGATCCTTTTTTATGTGTGTATAACATCAAAATATTTTTATAAACTACAATTAATATTATTTAAAAAAATTACTAAATATTTCAATCTATCTGTATGCAAATCTCACGACAGGTCTAACTATACGACCAGATCTCGTTGTCATAGGCTTATTGTTTTTATTAGCTTCTACCTTATTTGGAATTCGATCAATGCTATCTTCGCTGGTAATTAGAAACGCCAGCTTAAGGCGATCGATGCTTACTATTTTTTTGATACCATTAATCATTATCTTGAAATGTTTCGCTGATTTGCTTAAAACTTTAAACGTCCAGAATAGGGTGACGTAAGTGGCTTCGAAACTCTATCACATCGGACAAAAACGTGTGAACACTCACTTAATTCTGGATGTACAAATATACCGTTTTGTCTTAAATCTCGTTTTGGTAGCGATGCAATTTGTCTGATCTTATAACGCAAGTTTTGCAAAAACGTTTCATTTTCAGTGATTTCCAGCTTTGTCGGCGAAAAGAAATCTCCTGGTAAACGTATGACTTCACCGTAAACCATCTCGGCTGCACTTATTCCAGTGTCATCGCGTAAGCTTGCCCTTAAGCCTAATAAAACTGACGGTAATTCGTTGACCTAATTGTCCGTATTGCCTCTACACGTAAGGACTGTTTTTAATGTTCGATGAGTTCGTTCGACGACACCATTTGACTGTGGGTGATAGCTCGTGGTTCTTATTTTAGCTATGCCCATTCTCTTATTCAACAATGCGAACAAGTTGGATTCAAATTGACGACCTTGATCCGTCGTAATACGCAATGGACATCCAAATCGTGCTATCCAGCCTGAATAAACAATCTTAGTTACCGTTTCAGCTGTAATGTCTTTAATTGGGTAAGCTTCTAGCCAACCAGTCGCTCGGTCTACCATGGTAATTAGATATCGGTAACCCTTACAAATAGTTAGTGGTCCGACAATATCCACGTGTAAATGTTCGAAGCGTTGACACTTAGGAAAATTTCCGATAGGTGATATTGTATGACGTTGCACTTTCGATCTCTGACAATCTAAACATGATTCGTCATGCCAAATATGGAGTACAACTAAAAAGGCGATGTGCTGACGGCACACTTTAATAGTGAGGCTTGATATTTGAGCTAAGAATGTGCCACTTTTTGGATCATCCGGTGTGATAACTATTGGACTCTTATATGTAAAAATAGACGTAATATAAAGTAATTTTTGTCTTATCTAAATTTATAATATCAAGTATCAAGGTCATTTAAAAATATTTTACTTATACAGCATATTTCTTATTTATTTTATGTATTATATGTAAAGACTTTTATGGTGCCTTTAAGATGTTGAAGATGTTAAGAAAACACTATACAACAAATAAGAATACAACATACTATATCCTTTGACAAATTGAACATAAAAATCGGGCAATGCACTTACTAGCGTCGCTTCTTTTATCCCCTTAGTATGACGACGCTAAAGCCCTACGAAATTTGCTTATAAACTAAAATTCACGACGTAAGCGATGAATGAAAAGAAAATCACGTACGATGTTCAAAATTAAGAAAATATACATGTATATGGAATCGAAATAAATTGAATAACTCATTAAACTGAGAATATATCATATAGTAGAGTATCAAATTATAGATATATATATATATTTAATTTGTAAACCACATATTAATTTTCAAATTAACCATACTTTACTAGTTATCTGTATATATATTATTTATTTTCGTTAGTCATATTTCTATCGACACCCCGCCAAAAATATTATAGTAAAATATAATCTGTATCAGTATAATCTATTTCTCTATAAACGCAAAAAGCTTTGCATGCATCATAACAATACTTGACGTGGTTGAAAGTCTTTAACCGAGGTAATGTACCGGCTTCCGACCAGTATAAACAAGAAACTGCTTCTCCCTAGTATTTGCGAATCGCATGTTCAAAATACAAAACAAAAACTGCCTCGTCACTATAGAATTTGATCACTAAGCACTACTGCTGACAAGCTCTAGCAAACTGAATAACCAGGCTGACGATATAAACCTGATTTCTTAACAAAGAGTAACTCTACATCCACAAACGAACGCCCGTATAAAGAGGCTTGTTTCCTCTGTCGCAAATATTGTAGATGGGATGAAAATCTATTGTTATCTACTGAAGGCTGCATATTTCACAAATGCAATTTAAAATTTCTTTTGCATCATGTTGACACTATTCGAAGTGTTCTACACTTTGAATCTTTAAACGGTACTTATATTTTCGTTTGGTGTTAAATGTAGTGTTTCTCGGAGGGAGTGAAAAAATGGTGTCGTTATAATAACGAACAATGTTTTTATTTTTTATCATCAGAACGTGTAGTTTTTAAATCTGAAATAAATAATCAACTTACTAACTTTGTATATAATCATTCAATCTCCCCTGAGCCTCGTGCTTAGTGTAAAGATTTATATATACATCATCACTCATATGTATTTTAAATATAAACATTGGCGTATCCTGCCGGTCTCCTGAGGACTAACATGCGTGAAATATTTCAACATGAATGAGTTTGCGGATTTTTTTGCTACAACAAACCCTCGCATAATATTATTTTCATATAGATCAATCTTCGGCATGATAATATTAATATATTTACGCCTAGTTTCCATTAATTTGATTATGTCAATCATAAACAAAAACTTCCTCAGTTTTATGTGTTTGATAAAATACAAATATGCAACAAAATTATGGGCACATATAATAAATATCACATTTAAGATATATTAATTAATATTTATCAGAGATATTTAAAAAAGATAATGCTCCAAGACAATTTTTCTTCAAATAAATATAAAAAAAAGGTTTATAATTTTTCGAACAAGTCAGATTCATATAGTCTAGAATATACAAAAATAATATAATATTGTTGATCACAATCGTTGTGTTATTTTACCGACCATAAAAAAAACCTTATGTATTAATCTAGGGATAAATTTAGGTGATAAATATTTAAATTTGAATTCGGAAGAAAGCTTTCGAAAATATTTTCGATAAAATACCTATTGAAATAACATATCACTTAAGATCGTCTACATTAAATATCACTAATTTATTAATAATTTAGTAACAATTAATTATCTTTAATCTGTATGAGTTTTTGTAGTAAATATAACGACCTATGGTGTATGGATATAATATCGCTCCGTATAAATATCACTTAACCTTAACTAGTTTTTCTCAGATCTGAGATGTTTATTTCCGAACTGGTGTAAAGTTTGCAACCAATAAGCAAGTGTAACGGTTCTATATCGAATAGATATTTTGACATTGACTTTGAATTGTGGATAGATTTTACCGCAGCACAATATAACATTCGTTATCTTAATCTATATTATTGTTGACAGACCTGTCCGCAGGCGGGAGTGACACGACAGATCCCGATGCGATCTTCGCGGTGAACAACGGCACCGCAGCCACTGACACGATGGTACAGCCTCACTTCGATAATTCAACGAAACGTGAATACACAGCTGCAGTGGGACAGCCTGCATACTTACATTGCAGAGTGAAAAATCTTGGAGATAGATCGGTAAGTCACATATATAAAATATTTAAATTATTCCAATTTCTTCTAATATTCTGTAGAAGATTATTAATAATACAGTACATGAACTATTATAGTTAAATTAAGTCTAGTAACTTACTATGTTAAACAAACTTAAATGTAATTTACATAATAAATAAAAACCGACGAAGAATTTACTAATGACCTTGAACATTTAGCTGCTGTTTAGATTTTACGGTTCAGTAAGTATATGTACCAGTTGAAAGAGATAATTGAGTGGAATAGTTCCACAATCTGATCAACCGCCATGCTTTGGCAGGAATTTCTAATATTCATAACAGCAACCACAAAATAATAACAATAAAGTAAACAATGAGTCGTATTTTTAGAAAAATGATTCTAATATATATTAAATTAAATTAAAATCACGATATTTTTACACTCACTACTCACTCAAGTACTTCAGCGTTAAATATTATTTTATGGCTTACACCTGATTTTTCTAACAATATAGCAATTAACAATATGACAAAAGAAATAATAGTGTTCTAAAAAAAACATCTTCAGCCCCTTAAAGAATAAATAGCAAATTCAAGTTAAGAAAAAAATACATACTGAACATAGAGTTATTCATGTTTTAATTCAACGCATATTGAAATGTTACATAAATACTTATCAAAGAGTACATATTAAAATACAAAATGGGATTATATTTACTAAGATCATTATTAATAGATAATGGTTGATGTTTTATTAGTTACTAGGAACTAGCCTGCATCTATGAATAGATAATATCAAATAGTCTATCTGTGATTTCAAAATAAGTCTCTTTTAAACTTAAAATGGCTATTTGCGAGTTACCAAAATTAATATTTGTTTTTTTTTTCTGTCTGTCAAGGTAATCTTGCGACAAAAAATTACAAAATAAAGTAAATTAATTATTATGAGAACTATTTCAAAGTACCGTTTAGTATTTATTTCATCAAAATCAGTTGAGTATCGAATGAGTTGAGTTGAGTTGACTATCGAAAGTTATTAAAAATTAAAGTTCACGTACGTATTTTTGTTGTAATACGTATAAATGTATGTTGCGGTCATAAGCCCTTTGATAGCGTTAAATACTTTGTGGCTGTAGGTTGTAATTATTAAATCGGTTTTTAATTTTTTTCTATTAAGATTTTTGTTTTGAATTTTATAGATTACTACATTTAAGGTTGCTATTATTTAGTTGTAGAGTTTAATTAAATTTTGCTTCGGTATTTTGTTAATTGAAGAATTGCAGTTTTTCCTTATAAGTAGCTGTTCTTTCACCCATGAACAACTATATAGAACATGTTCGCGTGTAAGTCAAGCCAAATATATCGTTGTCCTAGCAAATGACAACAAAAATGAATGATTACAATAATTCAGTATATCCATTATTCTTTAATAATAATAATCACACTAATATCATAAGTACGAAAGGTTGTGTGTATTGTAAATATTTGTTTCTTCTTCACGCTTTATCAAAGGTTAAATATGACATAACATATTTTTCAATAAGATAAACTTAAATGAAATTATAAATAAAGTAATTCATACACTTAATGCCTCCCAGACAAATTTAATATCAACATAATATAGATCTGCGAGAAATTTTATGAATGCCTTAATATCTCTACTTCATTATTTATTCGTTTTAAGTACGATTTAAAAATTCAGTGGCCTTTTCATCGGGACTTCGAATTTTCTAAAAGACGCGCTAAGAACATAATCTTTATTATTCGGACGGATAAATTCGGCTCAGACGGTTTCAGTATAGTTTATTTATTGATAATCTTTCATAATACACGTTAAAATTAAATTTTTATTTTAAAGCAATTACTACAATAAATATACCAGTTAGAAAGGGCTTTGCCGTCATTCTCATAATAAGTAACGGCAATTCGATACACCATGTACAGATCAACCTTCGAGCCGTAAAACGCTTAAACTTTCAGAAAGATATCCGGGCTCTTAATTAAACTTTTAGAAACATATCCAGGGTCATGCCCTATCGTTTAAGCTCCGGGCATCGGAGCTGAGCCAGCACAGATAGACAAACTAGTCATTTTCATCACGTATAAATCATGATTTATTCGACTCTTAACTTTTACAAATTAATTAATTATTTAAAATAAAAAAAAAATAGGTAGATTTTTTATTTCACTTCACTGCACTAGCATTCAATCAAACATACAAAACATTTTAGCCTTGTATCTCATAAGTCGATTTGACTGGATTAGCCTTTTGAATACAAATTGATAATTCACACAACACAAACCCAAACTTAGTTTCAAATTATATTTGTTTGCAAAAAAGATTTCATTTTAGTAACTAATGTCTCTTAACAAAAGAAATCAGTCGATATGCAATTCCAAATGTCAGTTCGTTGACATTTTGAAATTTCGAACTGAGTGTAAATAGTGTTGCCACACGAATTCGACACGTCAATGGTAAAGCAAACGTGTTAAATCGAATGATCATCGGTCAAAGCTTTCACTTTTTTGTAAATAAGATTGAATCGATTGTAATCCAAAATTGTATAATTTCATTATAAAGATTTTTCCTGAAGTATTTATTTTTACTTTTAGCTTCACCAATTAATAAATTTAAATATCCTGTAGTAAGGCGTACTACACGATAAAATATTATATAGATAATAAATTAAAGCGAGGAGCTTTCGTTGATTTTTTCTAAATATATATATATATATATATATATATATATATATATATATATATATTTTAACATTACGTGTATAATTAATTTATCAGTGCAGAATGAGAAAACATTTTATAACATGATTATGTTCCTTTCAAGCAAAGCATTAAAAATAATGAATGATTTTATTACACAACCTTTGAAGTAGTGGCAAAACAAACACTGTTAATGTAGACATTAACTATCTATTGGATTATACGGACCTATTTGGATTTCATCATGAAGAGCCGTACCATGAAAAGATTTTGAGTATTTTTCTGAATCAATCTTCAATCTCATTTCATCGATTTATTTGTATCATTGATATTCCTGGATAAATGTACTTGATAGTAATTTTATGTACTTACATATTTAATGTTAAAATTATTTAAACATTTACACAATTTAATAAATCGAAGTAAGTTGAAATGAAAGTATAAGAAAGTCGTTATAGAACTTAGTTTCTAAACCTTTTTGATACTGCCTTTTCAATATGAAAAGTAATTTGCGGGAGAGAAATCTTTAAATATATGAAAAAAATAGAAAATCCCAACAACAGATGTTCGAGTTTTATATAAAAGAACTTCATTCGATGCTCGAACTCTTTCCGTAATTGTTAAACAGTCGAAAGTTCGAAGCCTTAGTTTGTTCGGTTCGAGTGTTGAAAATGGAAAAATCCTCGGAGAAATAATTAAAAAACTCTTAAGAATCTCCAAGTTATTTTTTAACCAATCGCAATCGATATTTGTTTCTTGTATTTTCTGTTATTATTTACTAAGCACTATTTTTGATAAAAGCCTATAAATGTCTCACTGTCATGTATATATGCCTCTTCTCCTCTAGGTAGCTTCCATTTGGCACTTATTTACAACAGCTTACCCAATGAAGTAAATAATAAAATATCTTTTGTAAAATTTAAGACTGAACATAGAAAACACTGTCAAAACTTGATTTGACAAAATATATATGTACTCTGCTTTTGTTTTGTATAAAGACACCAATAATTATAATTATACCAATAAGTATATTATAATATAGATATAAAATATTATGTAATTAGTTTCTCGTGTAAGTAATGTTCTTTATGAGCACCAATCATTGGAGCAGAGTGGTGGAATAAGCTCCAAAACCTTGTCCTCAAAAATGGAGAGCCTTAGCCCAGCAGTGGGACATTCACAGGCTTTTACTGTACTGGACTGAGAAATAAACTTCTTGAACCCTAAACCTTTAATAAGGGTGTTTCACTTTATCATCAACCTCGAGATTAATTATAATCACAAGTGAAGAACAAGAAGGAGATTTTGCAATCTTGCGATTAAGATTCGCGTGTTCTAGCAGCCATTGCAGCCAAACTTTTTTATTTTTACATTTCGACGTCGTCGTCTTAATGCGACACACGAAATGAATATTATATCTTTAGTCTGAGATTTCAATCGATTTTAAATACGAGTTTATGCCAATTGATAGATTGTTTTTTTTTCTGCGTTCCAAAAACGAAATTGAATGGCAATTTCATTATTTACCACGATATCTGCGAATCCTTTTTCGCCCAAGCCACACTCAAGCGTTCCTTTGATGTCAAGTGATTCTAGCAACATAAAAAATATTTAATTATATATTAATGTTCTTTAATTGAAAATAAATTACATTAATCAGAATTATTTTCTAAAAGGTTTTCTTACAAAGATATTCTATTACTTAAATAAAATCGATCTATCAATTGCTAATCGGAACACTTTACTATCTGGGCTAAATTTTGGATCCGAAATCTAGATAATTTAGATTAGATTAAATATTCGTTTCGACCAGTCGACATTTCCATCGGTTGAGACTACAAAATTATGGCGCGTTAATGATGTATGTAGGTTATGTATGTTAATATTTCGTACATCGCTAATATCTATAGTATAATCCACCACTAGGTGACCATTTAACTACAGGTGATCCATTTAGCCATTATACAATAAAATAGAAAACATATTTCAGCTCTCTTCAAACTTTTAGCAACTTATTTTTGTTACTACGAACGTCATGATCGTAGTTAAAATGCTAATAATAAAGTTTTTGATATTATTTGCATATTTGATGGTCAAAATTGAACTCCGATTATTTTATTATGCTATATATTGTCTAAGAGTAGTAAATTAAAATATCTTTATATTTGTTTTTCTTTTTATTACGAAGCAGACATGCAAGTGGGCTACCTGATGGTAAGTGGTCACCACCGTCAAAATTGATTGGCATTCTAAGAAATATATATAGTCCTGAAATCGCGAATATTATCTATTAACATCGAATCGATGTAATATAAAATGTTCGTCTAGTAAATAAATTCTTAATATTTTGTTGTTTATAAGAAAATATAATTTTAAACTTAATTTGAATTATTCTTATGAATAAAAAATATGTTATACGACATATATAGCACGATATACATGACTATAATAAAAAACAGAGCTGTCTATTGTTTTTTTCCAGGAATCTTCGAAAAACCGATCACAAAACAAAATCAAATATTGGATTGAACATATCCAGTTTATGATTCCACCTAAATCTCCGATTCTCGTCTTAATTGAGTTTCGATTTGACCTACATTTGACATTTGCAATATCGTCACAGAACCTGTGGTTGTAATTACTAGTTCATTAAATATTGCACGTTATGCATTCTCCGTTGTGTTACATATCCAATAATATCGATTACATTATATATTTATTATAGCATTGTTGTCTAACAATGTGACGCTATAATCTGCAAAATTTATAAGGAATTAAACATCCACAGTATAATAATACTGTTAATTGGGGTTAATGTTAATGTTTCAAAATTAATATATTTAAAATTTATATAATTATTTCGTTTTGGTTCGTTCGCATTGAAATAGTTGTTAAGTATTTGCAGCTGATTGCAATTCAAAATCAAAACATACTATATACTATATCAAGTAGATTTTATGAGAACCCTTGATGGTGGAACAAGTAGCTACAAAGTTTCCTGCGGATTGTTCTCGGTAGAATCTATATTCTTATAATTATAACTGTAACATGATGATTTAAAATTGCTTTTATTTGAATAATAAAATATTTGATTTCATTTGATTGTTACAAGCACTTTATAATCAAAATAGAATAAAGTTAAATTTATTGTAAAGCAAGCGATTCGGTATGTAGATTTGCCGAGAAGAACCGACAAGACATTCTTCAGAAAGTCACAGTTTTGTGTTACCAAATACTCTCTAGTGACAAAAGGTTCAGTACTTCAGCACATGAAGATTATTTAAATTATGAGTTTATACGTATTTAAAAATCTCTAATAGATTTTTAATTTAAATCTACTTCTTTAATGTAAAATGTTACTTCATTAATGCTAATCATTAGTTGATTAGAAAATGCTTCTGCATAACTTGAAATGATTTAATGTGTCACTGAATTTGAATTATTCGTATTACGACCTACTTTTGAATCCACGGCCGCATTGTCTGTGGTATACCTATAAAATATTTATATTTTTTATAGATTAAATATAATAATAAATATAGGGATTCTTAGTATAATTGTTGTGGTCCGATTTGAAAGGTAAGTAAGCCAGTGAAAACTACAAGCCAAAGGGATATAACATCTTGTTTTCTAAGGTTGGTGGCGCATTGGCGATGTCAATGTTTGATGGCGACCACTCACCATCAGGTAAGCCATTTGGCTGATCTATATTATAAAAGAAAAAAAAGGGAAAAAGTTCTTTTATCATAACGAATACTATACAATATTTTAATTAAAACTAAATAAAAAAGAGTCGAAGTGGTCCATTGGCTATAACAATTTAATTTTAATTAAATTAAAGAAAAATTTGTATTTAATCTGTCTCGTACTCGGTGATTTAGGAATACGTCGTGGGAAAACGTGCATGTGTCGCATAAAATTCTGCCACGTGAGAATGTATATCCACCAACCTTTATTGGGGCACGTGACGGAATAATCTTATTCTCAAGGAGATGATACAGTGATATATTAAAATGCAAACTCTACAGCTAAATATATATGTATAAGCGCTAAAAATATGAAAAAAATGTTATTTGACTATAATGTTAATGAAGGCTTAAAAAGAGCTGTAATTCGTCTTTAAATGAGGATTAAAAATAATAATAATGACAAAAACCAATATAACGATTTTGATGATTTATAAATTAAACTGTCTTATTTTAATTGTTTTTGTTGATTAATTAAACATTAAGAATTATTTAATCTATGCTAAAAGTATATTTGTAATACATAGGTAACAAAGGTATACCGTGTCAATTGATTTTGTTAGGAAAATGGGAAACAAATTATGTTTCAATTCGGCTTCACAATAGTAAATTGTATTGTGTTTGTTCATAGACGAAAATTTTAACGTAATCATCAATGAGAACTAATTTTATTTTAACTTAACTAAACTAAACGAGCTTAAAAAACATCGTAAATAGATTTTTTTTCAATCATCACAAAATAATCTATTATATATTCAATTGAACGAATCAATTCGTTGATTAAAATACGCTATAAAATTACATATTGTATATCTTAAAAGAATAATATTACATTATAATACAAGTATCTGCCTAACTGTTATCGAAAATATGATAGATTGAGCTCAGCAACTTACTCTGCAACAGAATATATTATAATATTTATTTGATCTTTTCGTAAATTTGGTTTTATTTTATATTTGTAGCACAGGCAATTAAAAAGTGACTATAACGGATTTCAGTATCATGTTTAAAAAATGACGGAATTTTAAGGAGATGACATGTTCTTTTATTACAAATAGATGACAGACTGGAAATGGCCCGCACCATGTTATATAGTCATCATCGCCAATATACATGGGCGCTGTAAAAATGTTAAACTTTGGAGAGAGTTTCGTTCGCCAATGCTAAACTACTAAACTTATAAGCTGAACAATACTAATTAGTGCTATTTATCGGCGAATAAGCGATGAATGGGTGGTACCTACTAAGACGAGCTTGCACAAAACTCTGCCACCGTGTGTCATGTGCAATGATATCCACGTTAACACTGTATATCACCGTAAATCCGATCTTGTTTATTTCACGAATGTGGAATGGAGTAAATTCGTAAAGAATGCCACTGAAAAAATGCACTTGCACATATTATTCAAATATTCCAGTCATTTACAGTTTTCAAGCACATTTTTAGCAACGCAAATATAATTAAATTTTAATATTTTAACTTTGCCAATTATTATGAATTGATGTAAAAATAATTACGCAATTAAACGCGATGTCTGAAAATTAAATTTAAAACAGAATTAACAAATACTTAAATGGACTAAACTTACTAACTTACAACTAGTTAGAATTTCAGCACTAAGCAGTTAAACAAAACGTATGCGAAGTCACATATGAGCGGTAACATGTGTCATATTTATTTATATGTTCAGTCTCTTTAGTCTTGGTGCTAGAATCGATGCAGATCATGAGGTTCCGGATCCTAATCCTGGGTCTGGCTAATAAATAAATGATTTTTATTTGTCAGGTTGTTTGATAAGGACTTATAAAAATTAAATTGGAACAAGAAAATAAGAAAAAAATATAGAAACTTTGTAAAAATCAATGCATTATCTATATATATAAAGTATAATAATAACTCTTCAGCTTTATGTATTATTCAACATGTATAATACATAAAGCTGAAGAGTTTGTTTGGTTGATCCTGCTAATCTCAGGAATTAGTGGTTCGAATTGATAAAATATTTTTGTGTTGTATAGCCCATTTATCGACGAAGGCTTTAGGCTATATAACAACTAATAAGAGCGAAGCATTAATGAAAAATTTTGCAAAAATGGAAAATTTATTTCTTTTGAGAGCTTCAGTTACGTGCTCCTCGTAAACGGTTAAAGTTACGTAACAATCAACAACAATCATGTATAACGGAATTGTTCCTGTTTAAAGTTCTAAAAAGAGTCCATTATAGCATATGTCTATCTTTTAAGATAATAAGTCTCACTATAACCTTTTTTATGGTAATGAAATTTGTTCTAATATAAAGCATTATTATTTTTCGGAATCGTTTTTATAAACATAATATTAATTCTTATCTAATTAAATAAATACGTTATTTATCACAAGTATTTAGCTTTGAATAAAATTGCCTTTATTTAGTATTAACTTCAATGAATAGAAAGAAAGAAAATAAAGATATCAAAGTTTTAAAATAAAACCGCAGCAATATAATTATCAAATGTGCGGCTTGGTAGCAAAGCCGGCCTGTTACAGTTATAACTCAACGAGGTAGCGTACCACGCGGCCCAGACGCGTGGACGGCACCTTACGAAACGGTTATGTTTCGTGAACTGCTATTTTATACATTTTTACGATATCTCATCGTATTATACTTTTTATATAAATATGTTTTTTTTTCTAAATATTTTTTCAATTATTTTTTAATTAAGTAAGTTAAGAGGTACTTAGCATTCAACATAGGTATTTACCGAGGCACATAATTTTATTTTGTAGTAGTTTTCTATTGATTTTTTTTTGGTCCCTTATTAACTAACTACTAAGTATATAAGTTTTACAATTTTTTTAACGTTTGATTTTATTCTTATTTAAGTTGGTATAATATTATAACAACCTACATAATTATACTAGCTGACCCGTGCCCACTTCGTTCGGCGGTAAACATTTTTACTTGTGATGAAATTATGATTGTGGTTGTGTTAGTACTGAGTGCTACGATTTAATTCCTGACTGTCAAAAGTCGTGTTGGCCACGACATCCGACTACCACAAAAAAGTCTATTCATTTTTCGAGTTAATATATAGCCTATGACATTTACAAATAATGTGGCTTTCTATTGGTATAAGGATTTTTAAATCGGTTCAGTAGATCCAGAGATTACCCCTACAACCTCACAAACTTTACCTCTTTATAACATTAGTATAGATATATGGTTAGTTTACAATCCTTCTAATCTTACTAAGCTATTATCTTACTGTCTATACCAATATGACAAAGAGGTAAAATTTTATTTTCTGTACATTGGTTTGTAATGGATAACCTCAAAAACTTCTAAACCGATTAAAAAAAAATTACCTACATAAAGCTACAGCGAGGTTACAGAATAACTAAGGCTATATTTTAATTTCAAAAAAATTAGAGATTCCTACGAAAATTGCAATAATGTAATCTAAGGTATATTTCTTTTCCTATAAAAGTCATTATTTGGGGAACGCAGCAAAAACTCTTGGCGATAGCTAAAATAATGTATTACATCTTTATACGACTCATTATTACCTACATAAAAACTCCACAAGGCTATATATCTAACTATTATAGTTAAATCACAATAACTGTGTTTGTTTAAACTAGTCAATAAAACGCGGGTAGAATTGAAAGAATATGACGTTCGCATCATGATATTAATCCTTATGCAATTAAATAAATTTTGATTATACACATGAAATTCGTTTTAAAATTATTCGAAGTGAACCTTTCATTTAGAAGTTAGGACTGGTATAATAACGCAAAAATAAGAAAAATGCCTCGGTCTGAGCGAACTACGGATATCGGGAGCGAACAGTACTACGATTAAGTCTATTATTTACCAACACCTTTTATTATTTGTAAACTAGAAACATTTGAATAGTACGTTTTAAATTTAATATTATTTTAATTATTTATAACTTTAAGCGGCGCGGTACCTTTTCGAACATTGAACATTAAAATATATGCGAACGAGTCTATGTAAGCTTAGGCAAAGTGTAACTTGACGGGCTGGATGGCGTGGTTGGTAGATACATGCATTTCAAGCAGAAAGTTGTGGGTTCGATTCCCAACCAGGACAGACATTTGTGTGCATGAACATGTCCGTTTGTCCTGAGTCTGGGTGTAATTATCTGTATAAGTATGTATTTACAAGAGAAAAGTAGTATATGTAATATATCGGTTGTCTGGTTTCCATAGTACAAGGTCCGCTTAGTTTGGGATCAGATGGTTGTGTGCGAATGATGTCCCAGGATATATATATAATTGTGTTCACGTCGAGTTCTCTCGGGAGAATCTACATTCCGAACCAATATTAGATTTACATTCAATTTATTCCTTTAACGTGCATAAAGTCTACTTAAACAAATTATATATATTTTTTTTATCATATCATATTCAAAACATATATTACTTAACCTCAAAGGGGAAGAAACAACTTACTGTTAATTAGTAGATAGTAAGTTCTAGAAAGTTATCTGAGAAATTCAAACGAATAGTTAGCAGTGAACACGTGTAAGCCACAAGTTCCTTTAAGTTTCAATTCATAAGCAAAGTTTCATCACCGTATTTGTTGTTAGTTTAATATTTATATAGAATGTTGTTATCGTAATTAAAATTTATACCCTAATATTTTTTTCGTCAGAATTTCGTCTTTTTCGTTGTATTCAAACAATATTGCTTGTGATCCAGATAGCTTAGAGTCAAATTTTGACCAAAATTAAATGATGTCATCGGTTTTGGCGATAAATTATGTTATATTATAAAAGGAATAAAGGAACTACGTGTCAGAAAGCAATAGCATAAGAAAAAGTATACACACAATAAATATACTATTGCTAAACCACCTGGTGGTTAGTAGCTCAAGCTACGAGATCAAAAGAGAAATGTTGTTTTATTGTTGATGAGATTTTGTCTAAGGCAATATCTAATCACTTTTTTTTTACTGTAAATTCACTTCAACGACTTTTGAAAAACGAAAAAGAGTTGGAATATTATTTTTCATTAAAATTTAGATTCTGGAAAATGTTTATTTAAAATGATTACAATATAAATATTTTTTTAAATATATATATAAAGATTTTTTTTAAATATAAGTTATGGTTTACAACAATTGTATTGGTAAGCTGTTCTGTTTTCAAAGTGTATTGTTGTATTATATGAACAATACAAGTAAAAAATAAATGTAAATTAATAAACGCAGTTTTTTATTTTATCGTACATACATTTCAACATATTTTTAATCTAACTAATGAACATTTTAATAAGTGTTATTTTAATATTTAGCTGGGATTTATTTTAAACTATAGATAGATAACTTATGGTAATTTGCTGCGTAAAGTGGATAGAAAGAGAATAGAGTGTGTTACCGAGTTCAATGACAGGCTGATAGCAAACACATATGTAATCTTTAATTGCACGGACGCAAGAGCCTACGAAATATATTCAAAATATTCAACCCGAGTGAATGATAAATGAACAATTCAATTAAAATCAAACATGTTTTTGTAAAGAAACAATAACTTTTCTCCTAGCGCCGACATTAAGAAACAACATTTAATCAAAACAAGAATCTGCGTATATTTTTGGCAACAATCGACTGAAAGTCGAAATAAACAAACTTCGTCTATAACACAGACTATTGTTTTAATAGCAAAATGCTAAAATTAACTTCACCATTTTAAAGCTAAGACAAATAAAAATGTATTTCAAATGCTGAATGTACAGGAAACAAAAACAATGACACTAAAAACAATTCGGTATAAAAGTTGGCCGCAAACACAGTCATAACTTTCATACACAGCCACCGTAAAAATCGAGTAAAGGCGGCAAAGTCTCTATTTGTTGCTTATCACACGACCTTATACATTGTTGTCATAAGGACTCGTTCACAACAAAGGCAATCGTTGTTTAATATATCGTTTTTAATCGTTTAATTAGTTTTTTTACTCAATTAAGAATATGTTTTATTCTATTTCATTTTATTTTACTACTTTTAAACGATGTGTTGTTATAAGCCTCAAATATAAATCATTCTAATCTAATCAGTATTTCATAGACAATGCTATGAAGCTGCTTATATATAATCAACCAGGAACTAATTGATTAGATATAATATGTAGTTTTTTTTTTAAATGTTATCATAGTTTTAATAAAAAAATATTGCAATGTTAACTTCTGCTTGTTAATGCTTTTAACAACTTGAATACTACATACTGCGTATGAACCGAAATCCTGTAATTCAATTTACACCCACTTCTAAACTCTCGAATCGAATCGAATTTGGAATTTTGTATACCGATTTTGGCCAATTAAATCCATTTATATTTTGTTTTAACGATTACAAAAACTCACATATAGTTTCGGAAATAAAACGAGATGAAATAAATGTTGTTTTTTGGGCTTAATTTATAAATTAATTGTATATTAAATAAATAAAGTAAAATATTTTTTTAATATATTTTTAAAACAAATATACTTGGTTAGAATGGTAAAAAAAATAACTAAACTAATTAATTAAATTAATCGCTAATAATATATCATTTCATATTTTTAATATAGTTTGTTGAACACCATAATATGTTCGTACATGTTCATACACATATTCGAACACCATAATCGTGATCGATAATATTAAGAGCACGCAACATTTTCGATTTAAGCTTAGCGTTGTATTTAATTATTATTTTTTGAAACTTACATATTTTCTAAATTATTTTAAACAATAAACGAATATAAAGCGCTGGCAGATTTTTTCCATAGTACTCTCGTCGTAATATCACCACAGCGACAATTTAATGAAACAAATAGGTATATTATATATTATATGTTTGAAGTTTGAGTGATATAAAAGAGCTCGAAACGAACGAGAAATCACTAGTGACACATACATTATTTGTAAATATAAAAAAATATCCAGCATTACGAGCTTAAATGAGAAAAATATAAATATTAAATGAAATTTCGTGGCTTTTTTATATTTCATTTATTTGATTAGACAAGAGCTGTTGAAAATATAATGTGCTTTACAAGCAACATTTTATTATATATACTTTGAACTGGATTTACCCATAAAAAAATATATATATTAGAAATATTTGCTTTATAATTGCTGTTAACGATCTTTAATAAGAACATACATAGATAGTTATGACTTTTTTGTGGAACAGATTTAATAAGCTGTCTAATCAAAAGAGCTAAGAATAGGAAAAAGAATAGGAATAGGAATAAAACGAAAATGGAAAATTTAGCTAAACATGACAATAACCACATAAAATAACAGAATAGTTACTTTCTAAGAATTCATCATTAGAATCTACCAAATAATATTTGCATAAAAGATAAAAATAGAGCAATATTAAATTGCAGGTCACATTTTTTAAATGAATAAACTTTCATAATCCCCAGACTTCAGATCGAATGCCCGCGAATATAACATAAGTTTCTTTTGCAAACTCCTCAAATTGTTCCGAAAAATTATTATTTCAACAAATTCACAGATCCATTTTCGTCTCCACCTTCAAATAGCCTTCACTTTACTTTCTCGACGAGATATCTTATCTTTAGTCAAATATCGCAAACAAGAAATACACTAAAACTTAGACGAAAGATTTTCTCGATCACATCAGGTAAAATTGTTCTTATTAAAGTCGTAACTCTCGTCAATAAAGTATTAGAGTGTTGTAGCTACGAGTCTTTTCAATACTCTTTAAGTAACGTTTATTTCATATAATTTAGAATAGTAATTTCATATACATAATGGGCGTAATGAAACAGGAAAATTCTATTAGCCACCGTCAATTTATAGAACGTGACTTTTCGACCGTTTGTTACAGTCGGTGTGTGGGATTTGATTTCCAGTAAGTGCTATAGGAAATGTCGCGTGAGCGTTCGCCTGGCTGGAATAAAGTATAGAGAATTGGGTCGAGGCTTGCAGAATAGTACATTTGGAACAAAGCCAACCAAAGCTGTGGCGATTTGTTTATTTTATTTTATAAAAATATTGCATGACCATTTCTTCTAGTCAATAATGTGTTGTTCTATTTACAAGAGATGAGAATGGACAGTTATTGAGAACACAGCTTTAGTTTTCTTCTCGTTGTTAGCTTTGGAACCGCTTGCTCAGAGGCAGATTGTTATATGTGTTTGATATTATAAATTAACAAGCTTGTATTTTACCAGACAACTTTATAGTGTAATAATTAAAAACGTTAATTTTAAAATATATATCAATATTCAGACTATTAAAAAAGTTTTGACTATGATGGAGTGGATGGATTGCCTTAATGATCGAATCGTTAATAATTCAGATAATAAATGGTCAAAGAAACAGCAAAATGTATGGAAGTCGGAGCGAATTTCCCCTGAGATAAATTATAAGATCGAAAGTGATCGTACCTGGAGTAACTTTTTTGATTTGATCACAGCATACTTTTCTCCGCGTTTTTTAAACGTATTCTTTTTTTCGACTTTCGAAGTCGCTAGAATTTTTTCGAACCCCATTTCATTCTTTAGATTGAAAGCTAATCTACATATAACCAAGGTATAAAGTTTTATTCAAATGTTACATTTATTTATTACATGCTTCAATTTGAAAATAAAGCAGGCGCAATATTTAATTATCTCCTTAAAGTTAAAATTTTTATCATTATTGGTTGGTGCGCCTTTACATTAAAGTATAAAAATTTGAGTCTAATGTTTTTTGGATTTGGTTGAGCATTGCCAATAAGTCAGTCAGGCATATGCTTAATTGCATGAGAGAGAAAAAGATGTGACGACATCTAACCGCTCTTTGATAAAATGCATTAGCATACAACAGTAAAATATATTGCTAGACTTGATACTAGGGTAAAACTTAATACTAGGGTAGACTTAATACTAGGGTAGGGGAATTTTATCAGTGTAATGTATGGTATATAAAAAGGTTAATAATATCGAACAAATATGGGGACGACCATTAGGTAAAATAAAAGGAGTCTTTAAAGACAAATTTGAGTTATTTTATAATAAATGTTGGTGAATTTTATATAAATACAATATAATAAAAATATATGGAAGCCGAGATGGCCCAGTGGTAAGACCGCGTGAATCTTAACCGATGATCGTGGGTTCAAACCCGGGCAAGCACCACTGAATTTTCATGTGCTTAATTTGTGATTATAATTCATCTCGTGCTTTACGGTAAAGGAAAACATCGTGAGGAAACCTGCGTGTATCTAATTTCACTGAAATTCTACCACATGTGTATTCCACCAACCCACATTGGAGCAACGTGGTGGAATAAGCTCCAAACCTTCTCCTCAAAAAGAGGAGAGGAGGCCTTTAGCCCAGCAGTGGGACATTCACAGGCTGTTACGGAAAAATATATATTATACGAAGCATTTTGGAGCGGTGTCCAGCATTAACGGAATAAAAAGTGTAAACAAAGGTGAAACAACGTGAAGAAAAACAATATCAGTGTACAGCCAACCATTGTCATCGTCGGCAGTTCGAATATACCATAAGTCTATTATTAAACTACCTTAGTTATCCTTTGCCTTTGAACCAAAACATCAATATTTCTTTAAATTACTGATAAAGAGTACTAACTGTATTTTCATTATGAAAATAATTATTAATTACATTCTTAGATATCATGGAAAGACATAAGGAAATTAAATAATAAATATTATATGTATTATAAAAATTACGGCAATGTCACGCTGGACGGGGCCATATTTCCTCATAGTAAAAAGGTTATAATTAAGCTTATTCTTCAGAAGGCTTCAACTACGAAAGCCCACTGTGGGTTAGCGCATACATATTAAAAAGAAACATCTGTAACATGCCCTACATCTTAGTTACCAAAATATGTTCTTGATCGCAGAGCTCGACATATAAACACATTAATACATGTTTGTATCTGGATTGGAAGCCAAAGACTTCGGTTATGATTTGAGTATTGCAAGTGTCGGATAAAATTCGAGCATAGAAATTGTGTGTGTACTGACCTACATTAATGCTGCATAGTGAATAAGATACTCTTTCGTCAAGAGTAGTTTTAAATATACTTTAACTTACTTTACTCAATATACATAACAGCCATACTTCTTTGGATTTTTTTTAAAGAATAGGAAAGCGGACGAGCATATGGGCCACCTGATGGTAAGTGGTCACCAACGCCCATAGACATTGTCATTGTAAGAAATGTTAACCATCACTTACATCACAAATGCGCCACCAACCTTGGGAACTAAAATGTTAAGTCCCTTGTGCCTATAATTACACTGGCTCACTCGTCCTTCAAACCAGAACACAACAATACCAAGTACTGCTGTTTTGCTGAAGAATATCTGATGAATGGGTGGTACCTACCTAGACTAGCTTGCACAAAGCTCTACCACCAGTTACTTATGACCAAGCGAAAGTAAAACAAATCTAAATATACACGCATAAACCATATAAGTAATAACATAAAAATTGCCTTCTGATGTGGAACATATTTGCAAACTATTATATACTCACAAAATACTATAAATTAACAAAGGTTGTGTAAATAGTATACTACGATATTTAATTACAACACAAGAGAATAATACGATTAAAATAGAATGATCTAGTTTTAAAACAATTTATATTAACACATTATTTCTATTTATTTCCTTTTGCAATATGTTATATAAAAAAATGATTTTTTTTTGGAAATTAAGTAAATTAAAAAAAATCAATTACCAGGGGTTTTTTATTTTATGTTACTGGCAGTTTAAAGTTGTTTTTTTTTCAATGAACATAATACATTATTATAAGTATAAAAAGCATTTAAGCTTAAAAAAATCTACTGATAAAAATGTTTACTTCATAAGCGTTGTTCAAAACCACTTAGCTAAAGTTTTATAAGTAACAAAAGTATGTTACTGGATGTCTGGTTTCTATCCACCGGGCAGATGAATACAGCTACGTTGGAAGCTACAGACCTAGTTTCAACAAAGCTTCCATTCTACTGTACCTATAACGTTGAGTATATTACATACAAGCTCTGAGAGAAAACCACATGTTAATTGATTTTCGAGTTTAAATTGAATTTGAACTGAAGTGCAATTTATTATTGACATCTGAAAGAGCTTAGTACATTAACAAATATTTATTTATCTGTCATCAACTTTTTTCTAGATTACTTAATTTAAAATCAGACACAGAAATTATTTATTTCAATCAGCAATAGTTCTTACTTAGAACTTAGTAGTTCCCAATGATGGTGGTGCATTGGCGATGTAATGGATTCATTCCAAATTAGGTGGCTCACTTGCCAGCACTTACGTAATATAACAAAAAAAACAGTGTTAGTTAGGAATAATTGTTGAATTATCAATTGAATGATAAACTCGAAATGTTTAAACGTACATGCAATACTTTACTTCGGCAAACATTTTGAGATTCATTGACTAACATTTAGACTTATAAGGATTACGTTTTTTCTTTAAAAAAAATATATCACTGGCAACTTACTGGTGGTAGGGCTTTGTGTAAGCTCGTCTGGGTAGGTACCACCCACTCATCAGATATTTGACCGCAAAACAGCAGTACTTGGTATTGTTGTGTTCCGGTTTGAAGGGTGAGTGAGCCAGTGTAATTACAGGCACAAGGGACATAAAATCTTAGGTCCCAAGGTTGGTGGCGCATTGGCTGTGTTAGAGATGGCTAACGTTTCTTACATTGCCAGTGTCTAAGGGCGTTTGGTGACCACTTACCATCGGGTGGCTCATATGCTCGTCCATCTTCCTATTCTATAAAAAAAAGACAAGAGGGATTGGCTTAAATAATACATCAGCAAGATATATCAATAACCCATTTTAACAAGCATCCTCACTCAATAATTACATATAGACAATACAGTTTTAGTGACGTGTATTTTTAAAACAAATAATATGTATATTTTTTGTATGGCATTCGTTTTTAAATGGCTATTTACGTCGGTATTTTTTTAACGAATTAATATTATTGTTTTTACTTTTAATTAATCTTCCGTCGAAAATTGCATTTCATACCGGTTAAACACATTCAAATTATTTTAATTTTTAAGTATAAGCAAGAAAAATTAAAACAAACAAATTTCGCCTAATGTTTTAATTTCCGTGTCAACTTGTATTATTTTATCGTTCTTAATATAAATAAGGCGAGCCGTTATGACACGAAACTCCGCGTGTTACAATTACACCAATCGTTAAACATAACGTGTGTGTTTGAATATTTTTTCCATTATTTTACACTAAATTACAGCTCGTTAAAAATGCAATGTAATGTAATGTCGTGAAATAATTACATTTTATATAAAAAAATGTATAATAATCTTATTCTCATGTGATAAAAAATTAAGTTATAGTTTTATTATATATTAATTGAACTATATTATGCATTATCTGACGTGCAACATTATTGCATAGATATAGAGATTTTAATAGAAGCAAATTAAAAAACATTTTTTTCAGTTAGTAATTTACGACATTTAATATAAAACGGCCACTTCAATTTACATACAATTTATTGCGGAGAACTATCAAAATCACAATAGCTATTTATTATACGTTGTGTTAGTTTAAATATATTGAACTACTTACAATTTGATTATTACCTACAATTGTCTTTGTTATCGTCTACATAATCTTTCATAATTGTTAATTATTAATTTTAACACTTTATGCTATGGACCGGAGATACTACTTTTTATTCGAAAAAACTCTCGATCTTGTTTAAATTAAAACAAGTATGAGATAATATGAGCCAAGTCAAATTTTATATATTATATTACTAATTTATTATTAGTAGAATAAATTTAAATACCACCTAATGCTAAAACGTCAACGTTGCAACAACGGTAAAGTAGCTTTCAGCGGTATCATAATCTGCTATAATTATGTACACTAGAATGGTTGCTTTGATTGTGTTAGAATGTATACATGGAGCAACTAAGATTAAAACTATAAAAAAACGTCCAGTCATACTCCAAAGTTCTCGTAGTTACTCGAATTTTTTTCAAATATGTCTCTTATAGTATATAGACGTCAATGGAAATGATATCACAAATATATAAATAACTCATGTTCCATGTTCCAAAATTGATATGTATATTCCGTATGCTTTGTAAGAATATAATAAAATGGAATATAAGAAAATGGGTGGCTGTAACGGCAATACGCCAAATGTGAAAAGTAAAAAGAATAATTTTAAATCTAAATTAAATTAATTAAAAGGCTTGTTATTAAAAAAAAATATTCTTTATTATACCAACATCCACTGTGTATATATTTTAGTGCGAATGAACGGTAATCCGACACGACTGGAAAGATCTGGCGCAGGACCAACTGCTTGAAGCATTTTCCAAGGCACGGGAGCCTAACATTGCCAACTTCTTAGCTATGGACGAGTACTAAAAATTTCGTGGTAGAAAACTATATTGACAAAAAATGAGTAATATACTCACGATATAAATAATAAACTCGGTATTTGAAATTCCAATTGATAGGCAAAATCCTAAGATTAACACTGTATAAAAAAGTAATAGCCTACAATTGCTTCATAGCTAGGCAACGGCCTCAACTCCCTTTTAAGAGAATTTTAGAAATTATTCCACCACGCCACTCCTATGCAAGTATAACCTTATTTTATTTGTATTTATTTAATTATTACTTTATTATCATAGTTACCACTAAAGTCAACTAGTCTAATGAAGATTAACAAAAAAAACTACTTGATTACCAGTTTAATTTTTCATTA
This sequence comes from Nymphalis urticae, assembly GCA_905147175.2. Lineage (NCBI taxonomy): Eukaryota > Metazoa > Arthropoda > Insecta > Lepidoptera > Nymphalidae > Nymphalis > Nymphalis urticae. The sequence goes on along the minus strand of LR989998.1, from coordinate 6,730,049 downwards.
TTTTTGCATTTTTAATAAGATTTATTAAAGGATTTTACAGCCAAGTAATAAGCACTTTTAAGAACTTTTTTGGTTCAAAGCAAAATACGTTTAAAAATAAGTAATTTTTCTTCAAAGTCCCTAACCATTATTTACGTAAATAGTATCTCTGAGTAATGATCTCATTTATGAAATCGTTTGTTTAAATTAAAACATTTACGAATACCGAAATATTATTTAATCTTTGCTTCATTTTTTACCCAAACTAAACAGATATATCAACAAATGAAAATATATTTGTATACAATGTAATATATATTTTTTTGTAGGTAATAGTAAGGTAAATATATATTATAATTATAAAAATATGGAAAGCATTTGAAAGTCCTTTGAAGCTCATCGCCTGGTAACCATGGGAATGCTTTGCTGGCGGGTTGGTTTTCCGGAATCATACGCGTAGAGGCACGTACAAGCGCTTATTTAAAGAAAATCGTTATTATGTATCAGTATACGATCGGTTTTTTTTCTTTCAAGGTCTATATATATGTCAAATACGTATGACTTCGAAACTTAAAAAACAAGTATTAACGCCTTTAAATTATGCCTCGTAGGCGAGTCTACCATTCGTTAGTAAAACTAATGCTTTCTTGATTATAGTAACCGGATATATGATTGCTCTATATCATATTATTATTAAATATAAACAACGATAAAACATATTTATTAGAACAATATTCTATAAAATAAACTCAAAATATTTGTTTCTATACTTATATAAAATCGCTGATCGTCTGTACATTTAAGATTTTGAAAAAAAAACCTAATACGGCGATACAAATTTTAGAATTTATGTCCGTCTTTCTGGCTGTATGTTTGTACCCACATCACACAAAACTACTACATGGAATTGAATGCAGTTTTCACCGATGTATTACTAAAGGTCTAACTAAACTACCATTTTACCGTAGGTAAATATTTTATTCTGATCGTTTCAAATTTAGTAAGACCTGGATCTCACGTTATTTAATAAACTTAATGCTAAATGAACAGATCTGGATGAACCTAACGCCGCACATACATTAGAAATCACAATTAATAAAAATAATGCACAAAAAGGCAAACCTATTGCTAGGTGACTTTTTCTATTTATTATATTCCATGCGTACGAAATCTGCGGACAAAAATTAATAGTATATTGCGATTTAGCTTCAAAATATAATGCGTAGAAAGCATAATATGTTATTTGGAAACATACCCATATTAAAACAAACAACCTTAACCATATGTACAACACTATACGTGTCTATTAGGGTATTATGATAATTATATCCACCTTATGTAACGCTCACAGGCATTGCAGTCTGTCGCGCTTGGCTAGCACTGCATTTAATTGAGGGCCTGCCCCCACATTGTTTCGCTCTGACGCCTGCTCTCAAGCCCGCTGAAAGGAAACTGCTACACCGAGGAAAATTTCCCGTGTCGGAGGGTGGCAGTCTTTTATTTGGAAATTACATTTAGAACCGTCAGACTGGAAAGTGCTGTATTAAAGTCTATACAGTTTGCTGATATTAGTTACAGAGTTATTTCTCGTATATGATGTATAAGAATTGTTTTTGCAACGCTACGAATGTAGATCTTCGTAGCAGAGCTACGTTATGTAACTCCTAGAATTTCGTTTGCATTTTAAATTGCTTAGTATAATTTTGACTCATGAAGTATGCTCGTTCGAACTTTTTTTAAATTCTACTTGATGTTAACTTAAATGTCTAAAATCCTTATGTATAGGTAGGTGGACGAGCATATGGGCCACCTGATGGTAAGTGGTCACCAACCCATACAAGTAATGTTAATTATCGCTTTCAGCGCCAATGCGCCACCAACCTTGAGAACCAAGATGTTATGTCCCATGTGCCTGCAATCACACTGGCTCACTCTCCCTTCAAACCGGAACACAACAATACCAAGTACTGCTGTTTTGCCGTAGAATTTCCAATGAGTAGGTGATACCTCCCCAGAGAAGCTTGCACAAAGCCCTACCCCCAGTAAATATTTATTTATAAAACTTTAAAACAAAATGAATGAAAAACACTGACAGTACAGTAAACAGTAACAGCCTGTTAATACCCCACTGCTGGGCTAAGGCCTCCTCTCCCTTTTGAGGAGAAGGTTTGGAGCTTATTCCACCACGCTGCTCCAATGCGGGTTGGTAGAATACACATGTGGCAGAAATCCAACGAAATTAGACACATGCAGGTTTCCTCACGATGTTTTCCTTCACCGTAAAGCACGAGATGAATTATAAACACAAATTAAGCACATGAAAATTTAGTGGTGCTTGCCCGGGTTTGAACCCACGAACATCGGTTAAGATACCACTGGGCTATATCGGCTCAAAAAAAAAATCACTGAATTTTAGGGAAAAAATCCAAGAGATGTCTACAGTGTTTAAACTAAGTACACATAAGAGGAGCGATCCACTCGAAGGAAGCGAGGAAATCCAAAGATCCCAGGAAATGCGGTATAAAGTTACGTCACTTGTACAAGTTGTACTTAACTTAAGCGTATGTCATGGAGAATACGTTGACTAGTTTGTTTGTTCGTTTGTTTAGTGTAGCCTTCGATAATAAGTTTCTATCTAAAGTTTGACTACTTTTGAAGTTAAACGATAAGATTTAAAAACTCCTGTCATCACGTGCGCTTGCAAGTCCTAATATTTCGTTACATTGAATATATTCGTAGTGAGCAACGGATTAGGAATAACGAAAACATATATGTTATTTGTAGAAATATTTATTGAATTTAATAGATTCAACATAATTACAAAATATATAGTAATAACTGTGTATTAAAAATAAATTCTTTATTTACATATTTAAGTATAAACTTATCAGATTAATCAAAGCTTATAAACAAATACTTTTATTTTTCCTATTTAAAGTATTTTTTTAATGTTTATATTCGTCTGAAGTTACGAAAATAGTTAACACATCACTGTATTCCGAATGTTCGAAACGAACAGTAAATAAGCGATAAAACAGCATAAATTACGAATGTTCACTGTAATTGGGTAAACAATAAAATGCTAGAATGCAATTAAAACATCCGTTTGGCAAAACATGCTGTAATCCGAATGGGCGTAGATTTATTTTTATGATACTGTAACAAATTCCTTTGAACGTTTCTCTTTATAATTAGTGTCGTTGAACATTATTTGTTTCAATATCCGCCAGAAATCCTTGTAAAGATTATAAATAATAATATACATAAGCTGTACATCTATCTTTTATGGGTTGTATTTATATAAAAAAGGACTAAAATAGAAAGGATATATGCTGTATTGCTTTACTGATTTTGATTAATTACTTAATAGAAATAAGTTGGAAAATGAAAAAAAATACTACAAAAATTGATGAACTAATCGAAAATATATAATAAAATATAACAATAAAAAAATTTATTGCAATAGATATTTTTAAAAACTTTTGATCAATTCATCATCAATAATAACAGCAAACTCACTGAACCCTATATACAAATGAAAGTACTAAATAACTTTAATTCTAAATGCATGTATTGAAATATATTTATTAAATATTGATGCGTAGCACATACTCAAATTCAAAGTGAAACCTAAAATAAATTCTGAAACGTAAACATCCAATATAACCAATAGCCTGGAGGCGATCGTGTCAAACCCTTGTTGTGTTTTTATCTTTAAATTCGCTTATCGCATATAACCTTTCGCTGACAAACTTCCCTTTATTTGTTTTTATTTAGCAATACATTGTACAATTTATGACAATTGCGTACATTTATGAATAACGACAGTCACAGAAGTAGACACGCACGTGGTGTTAAATTTATTTTTAACTTATTTCAAAATTTTTAATAAACAATAAAATAGCTACTGTACAAAAAGTTGTAATTCAATTGAAATTTCAAATCTAATTGAAATAAATAAATAAAGTATTTTAATAGAATTCTTATTAAACATAAGTATGATATAATGTTATTATTTTACGTTATTTAAGGCTTATATTTTCTAGGGTTTTTCTAACAAGGAAGTCTTAGTAATAGACTTGGGAAGCCAGCGTTATAATACTCTCTTACCTATGTAAGCACGCTTGTTAATTGAAATAAAATTGAATGCAATTTCACAGGTGTCCTGGATACGAAAACGTGATCTACACATCCTCACTGTGGGTGTGCACACATACAGTAGCGACGCGCGATTCGCCGCACTACACACCGACGGTTCTGATGAGTGGACGTTGAGAGTGGCGCATGCGCAACCAAGAGATTCTGGTGCCTATGAGTGCCAAATATCGACGGAGCCAAAAATCAGTTTGTCCTTCTGGCTAACTGTTGTAGGTATGTACTAAGAATATTTGATTTTTAGTGCCATAGTGCTAGATTTAAATTAAAAAGAAAGTAATAAAATATCGTTAAAAATAAAAAATAAGTTGTGTATTCATGCTGTTTCTCAATTCAAAGCTTTATCTATATTTTAAACATAAAGACGGACTTTAGCTAAGTTTTGTGTGTATGGCATTGCAGTCGCATCGTCACCAAACTGTGCATATACTAAAACTGCGTTGCAGCCGCACCAAAGACACACAGTCGGCGTCGAGCCGCAAAGTTTCCAACATTGACTCGTTAACCAGAGATCATAGTACAGTACGGCAATATCCTAAAAATGTTGACGTATGTTTTAACAATAATCAATTTATTTTATCAATGTTACCTTAATGGCAAAACAAAAGTGTTACATACCTACTAAATCTATCAGCAAAGGCGGGAAAAAAGTAACGTAAAGTACTTTTTTATATAAATTTAAATTACTAACAAAACTAAAAACTAATTGAATTTGAAAATACTTTAGTGACGTTTCTTTCTCATTTATCATTATTAAGTAAATACTATTGAAATCATACTATTGAAAAATTAGTAATTTATTTTCTATAATAAGTATAAAAATTATTTACTTAATAGCGCGACTAAGACCAGCAAAATGATTTAAGAAACAAATAAAATAAAATCCTCCAGACTAAATTCAAGCCAATCTCAAAAGAGATTAGCCAACTGCGCAGGATATATTATTATAGTGTACAAGTGTGTACATAGGTGCACTCTTTATTCCCTAACTCTCATAAGCCAACCAAAAGGACGGAACGGCTTTACGTGCTTTCCAAGGCACGGGAGTGTACGCACATCCAACTTCCGGACTCCGCGCTGCTATTGAGAATTTTCGACAGAAAAATTCAATAACTTTTTACTGGCCCGACCTGGGCTTTGAACCCAGGACCTCCAAGACCTCTGCGGACTTATAACTAGCCTCTAAACCAACGATGCTGTCAAATATAAACAAATATTACGTGAATGGAGATGTGGTTTTTCGTGAAAATTTCTAGTAAGCTCCAACAGTTTTATATTGTTATAAAAATAAAACATAGCCCTCGACTATTGTAATATAAATCATTATCCAGTTTTCGTATCAATAACCTATTGGATTACGAGTATAAATGAAACAAATGTATAGATTAAAGGGTTTTTCGTCCTATCGAGAATAATATGCTTTTATGTATAAATAAAAATTATACTTTTATGTTCCTTTGATCAGTCAACACTTGTGAAAGTATAATGTAGCTTACATACAATATTTTATTTTGAATTTTGAACTGGATTTATCTATAAAAAAATCGAAAATAGAGTACCAATCTTGCAAATAGTGTACAAATATTGTACAACAGAAATGAAAATTGTATACTAATAAAACATTATTTAATAAATAGAAAATAATAAATGTTGTGGATAGATTATTAAAAATATGCTGTTAGTAGTAACAGCATATTTTTAATAAGTAATAGTAGTAACAGCATATTTTTAAGCATAAGCTAATTTTCATATCTGGATTTTATTCTGTGAAACGAATAGAATTGCAGATGGTATTCAACTTGTATCAATATGGTTTGGTATTAGCATTATTTTGGATTTTGGTTGCAGTTTCAAAGGCCGAGATCCTGTCGGGCCCAGAGCTGTTTGTGCGCGCCGGATCTGATATTAATTTAACATGCGTTGCAAGGCACGCACCCGATCCACCAAGGTATTTGTTTGTAAAATATTTTGAATATTTTAACATATTGTAAGCATACAGTAAATAATTATAAGCATAGTGATTATAGAAGTGAATTTTAATAATTATTTACTCAACAAAAAACGAAAATAAAAGATATAATAACATGATTTTAGTATAATTTATATCTATTAAGACGCAATATTATAAGTGTTTCGGATTTCATATAAAATAATATTTTTATTACGTTAATAGTTATTAAAATATATAATTGTAGTTACGTTATACTAATGAAAAGAGTTTTCAATGATCTTCCATTTTTTAAATTTTTAAATTCACATGATTATATATTATAGTTACATAGTTTTTCTGTCAATTTTGTCAAAGAAGTTATACTTTATAAACAGTTCTATCAACAGCTTTATATACTGGTATCGGGGTGCCAATGTCGTGAACTACGCTCAACGCGGCGGCATTAGCGTGGAAACAGAACAGCGCACTCGCACAAGCCGTCTTCTGATCGCACGAGCGTCGCCCAGAGACTCAGGAAATTATACATGTGCCCCAAGTAGTTCTGGTAAGAAATTTTCAATTCATTAACACATTATTATTTTTTTGTTAATTCAATGTACGAATATAATTAATATAGTTACATAACTGAAGTATAAAGAACCTAAAATATCATTAACAATAATCTTAATACGTAAATTCTAAACGAAATATTCAACTCTACTTTAAATTCGTCCTCAATATCTCTCTTCGCCGCAAGACAAAATACTCGTAAATTACAATTCAGTACTTAAATTTGCATCAAGATTTCGAGGTTAAACCACTCAGAAATCACTCCTCTTAAAGGATGAGACAGATATTTTAATTAAGGTTTTATAAAGTAAAATGAAGGAATGAAATCTTATACTTCATTACATTAAATAGGGATCACCATATATTTGAACTTACGAACGTACAGCTACGATTACGAATAGTGTTTGTCGAATTAAGTTATATATCCGTTTGAAGTTTTAACCCATACTACTAAAAAATACATTTCTTGTTTTCAAATTGGTCAACAAGTTATCAACTGAACATTATGGTAAGTGGTTTTCACTGCCCATGCCTTACATTATCAATGCACCTTGGGAACCGACCGACCTTGGGAACTAAGAGGTTGTGTCCCTTGTGCCCGTAATTGCGCTAGCTTATTTACACTTCAAACTGAAACATAGCAATACTATTTGGCGTATATGTTGAGACGGTAACTAATCAAAGCGCCTTGAACAAAGTCCCACCACCAAGTCTTATATTTAGTTTCAATCTATATAAGAAATTTAGGCAGATTGACCTGGATTGATTGGGTTACCTGAGAGCACGAGTAAGTGGTGGCTCCCTAAACAGTGTCACTTCTAAGAATATAAGCCGAATCTAACAAAATATACCTTACGGGATTTTAAATGTGAGTGATTCGTATCCGCTCAGAAGGTTCTTCACAAAGACCACTGTTAAAATATAAAATATAATGTTACAAGTAAACGAAATAATACAATGAATTCTTTGACAGATTCTGCGTCTGTGGTTGTACACGTCCTGAACGGCGAACGACCGGCTGCCATGCAAAGCAACGCTTACCAAACCACGCCAACCAATATTCTTATATATTTAATTATAATTATTCTAGGTAATTACAGACTTGACAATATTATAGACACTTTTGTTGAAGTGTACACGTTCTTCTTTAATTTTCGAATTAAACATCAATCCATTCGACTTATATCCAGATGACCTGCAAATTTAAACCTAATTGTAAAGGCATAAAATGCATTATAAGTTTTAAAGTTAACTTAGTTATGAAAAAAACGAATTACTATAATATTTACCGTCTGATTAACTTAGAATGTATGAAAATACTGATTGATGTTGTAACTTAAAATAATATTAAATAATATTAAATTATATGCAATTGTTGCAATATGCAATTTAAATTTAACTTAAAATAATATTAAATTTAAATTGCATAACTAATACAAGTAGATTATTTTGTTATTTTATTTTATTGTAAAATATTATTGTATTAAGTAGGAACTTGTTAATTTTAATTTACAAATGTAATTTTATTCAATAACATTTAATTTAAAGATGGCACGCAATACTTAACGATATATCAAAAATCTAATCTCGACGTATCGTTTAGATAAGCAATTAACGTTAGAATAAGTAACAAAATAGTTCAGTAAACTCTCATAATAAGTGTAAAACAGTTTATTTAATTATTACAACAGTTTAAAAAAAAATTAAACACATTTACATAAATTTACATAAATTAAATATTAAATCCCGCTTTTGTCAAAAACAGTCAGATCATGTATGGGCGAATCATACTTCATATCAAATGTAAATATAGAGGAATTATGCTTTACTAGTATCCTTAATTGCCATTTATTTTAAATTAATTTAAATAAACGACAATTTCAACGGTAACAATTTCAATATTCAAGTGTATTTTCAAAGATGATGTCAAATGTGGAAGCGGAAAAGATCAAAAGCTTTATTTTTGATGTTCCTTTCTACCTGCTTCGTTATTATCCTGAAAATGTTTTTTGTCGAAAGTGCTGCTTGAATAGCATTAAATGTCTTTTGACTCCTTTGTGGATAAGTGTATGGATTAAAATAACATTAAAATAAATGTAGAAAAGTATATTTAATATAAGCAATAGCATATAATAATCTACATCAGCAGTCGTTTTCAGTTAATGTTTATTAATAGAGAATTTCGCTTTCGTATTACTTTTATTCTTTCTTCTCTTTATAATCAAACAATAGTATTATCTAGAATCTAGATTGACGTTAATAAAGCGTGGATCTAAATATTTACGTTATCTTATTACGTTGTTTGTTCAAATGGCGATTAACTAGCCCAAATCAATTACAAGTCTCATTTATATTTTATATTCTATAAAGGATCTTTGTAGTCATATAAAAATAATAAATGTATTTTTTTATGTTAAATATATCTATCAGATATTTTAAACATTATCAGTATTTAGTGTTTCTATCACAGTTTTTATTTTATTGCTTCACTTCTAATAACAAAATATAATCGTTCGAAATGTATAGCAGTAGTTACACTTGTCAATTTGACACTAATGTTATCACTATCATTCCTGTACAGTCAGCTTACAATAATCAGTGAACTGGCAAAATTTTTGTTTTAGTACACAAGCCAGTGTATACCATACCTTTAAGTCGAAATACAGCAATTAAGTTTTGCTGTTTGGTGGTAAAACAACTGTTGAATTTGTACTACCAACCGTCTATCTCACCCAAACCCCTATTACGAGTAAAAATGTGTACTTCATGTTTTAGATAACGTAAAAATGATTTCTGAAAAACGCAAATGGATACTTTTTAGTCTAATCTGAATAAGTTCCGAATTAAAAACATAATTTTCTTAAGAAATTTTGTTATATAAAACTGTTTTATATTCAACGAAATTTATGTACATTTAGCGGTTGTCTGTACATAGCATGACAGTCACGTAACTGTCAACGTGGTTCTCCTGCAACACTGTCGAAATATATTACATTAACGATGTAAATATGAAGCATGCATACATAATAAGTGAGAAAATTAAATCAGAACAGTAATTGATAACGTCATCAATATTGCATAACTCGTTTATGACGCAGTGCTATTAATTACGATGTTGACAGTGTCTAATGAGCTCTCCATTTACTGCAAATTTTGTGTCGAGTTTAGACATTTGTTTAGATTCTAGATAATGTATGTTCTAGAATCGATTAATTGTTAATAGATTCATTACACAGTATTCAGTATTCAAACAAAAATGTTTTTATATAATCATATACGGCTTTACATTATTTTGTGATGTTATATTGTCCTACCGACATACACTCACCTTTTATTCACGTTATATTATTGACAGGCAATTTCCCTAAAATAAGGAAATATTATGTAATCCAAATTTTTGGACTTTGCACGACGCCATCTTTGAATTGTTTCTTTATATAACTTGTAAAACTGTTATTTCTGCCGAACACATTTATTTAACTATATATATTTTATTGCCAACTAAGTGTATAAAAATTAAATTGTAAATAAGACATTGTAAATTTTATGAAATATTGTAGTCTAATACTAACTTATTAACATTTTAAAATGTCTATATTACATCTCAAATGCGTTAAAGTTCCATTAAAATATAATAAAATACTGTAATATGTATTATTTAGCTCGAAACACTGTGTATAAATTTTGTAAATAAAAATGTTTTACGTGTTATGCCAACGGGTTTTATTTATTACCTTTGCTCATTTGGTACTATTTAAAGGTTTTTTACATTTCTTCATTATACAGGTTAATATTAATGGTAATGTTATTATTTTAATATGTGTATGCAACACATGCGCTTTAGTTTTTTCATTGTGTCGATCACAATAAAACCCAACTGAGAGCAGCAAATATTACAATGAACTAGCTAAGGTGAACTTCATAATACCTCACATACTCCCATGATATAGCAGTCCAACACGACTTAAAGGTAAGAGTAAGGTAAGCATCACGTTCCAAATCCACAAGCTACGCACGCACGCACATGCTTTCCAAAGCAGGAGATAGTACTTTTTTACTTTCATTGATATATTTTTTTAAATCTGAGGCTGAAGTTATGCCAGAAAAACTTAATTACTTTTAATTGGCTCGTCCCTGGATTTTTAAGGAATTCGAGACAGGTGAAGAAATTAGGAATAATATTTCACAAATATAACGCATATACTTAATATGCAATTCTATAATGTTATATATATAATTAAAAGTATTTTTTCCCGTTAGATCCAAGTTTTTTTAACTTTTCATTCAAAAGTTATTGTAATCGAAAATTTGTTGGTTGTAGCAAAAATGTTGACAAATCAGTACATCTTTTTATCCCCAGAGTTTTGTTCTGTTTTGTTTTTATGTCTACGTGTAATCAAATATCGGATGAACATTCAAAGAGATTAACGTACAAATTAAATAATTCAAATGCACACACACGTCGTTTCCCATCCTGAACAAATATAAAGTAATCCTGTTTGTTACGAATTGCGGCTATACTTCTTTTCAAATCAACAATTAAAATCAATAATAAAAACAAAATACAACTTTTAAAATAAAACTTATAAAAACAAATTTGCTACTGTATTTACAAAGGATTTTATAAATATGCGACTTTAGAAATTAGCCTTTAATTAAAATCTGCTACAAGTTTGCTTCATTATAGTCGTCCTTTGTGTGCGACTTTTTTGGGTCGTTCCCGCCTCTTATCTTTACCTAAATTTGCAAATGAAAAATGTAACAGTCCTTTATATCAAGGGTTCTTTCTGATATGTCACATGCAATCATTTTCATATCATCCTACGTTATTTGAGTTAGGAAAAATGTTACCCATTATTTTGAAATGCTACTGTATTTTACGTATCTTTATGATGTAAGAGTTGTTATCATTTCGAGTCTTATACATTATCATTAGCAATAATGATTCCAAATTAATACTAGAATTGATGATTATGTACCAATTTCAACCACGGCAGCCAATATTAAAAGAGGTTAGCCAACTCGAAAACACAGATGCACTCTCAATTCACTCTCATATATGACGGGACGGAAATCTGACGTTTGTTATTAACAAAAGCCCGTCTGGGTGGTTACCAAACCACACATCATATATTCTAACGCCAAGCAGCAATACTTTGTGATGTTGTGTTCCGGTTTGTAACATTACAAAACATCTTAGTTCCCAAAGTTGGTTGCGCAGTGGCGATGTGAGAGATGTCTAATATTACTTACAACACCTATATCTATGGCGTTGGTGACCACACACCATCAGGTGGCCCACTTGCCAGTCTAACTACCTAATACAATCAAAAAAATATATAGTCTGGCTAAAAGGTTAATCAAAGCTTATATAAAAGATTTTATGAAATAATTTATCTTCTTTAAATTAAACATAACTACATCTTAGTATTAAAAGATACGCGTAAACGAAGCTTTAGTGTCAAACTTTACGATAAATCATCTTTAGCCGTCTTGGTATTAAGCCAACATTGTGTTTCGCAATGGTAAGTAAACACATCTTGTTTAAATTTCAATATCTTTTGAAATTAAGCTTCGCTTCCTTGACATTGTTAAGGAAGAACACTATATCCGATATACATCAACATTATTAATAGATGATTCTCTATACTGAACCTATTATTAATAATATAATATACAGGCTCAAAATCTTGAGGAGAGAAGATAGCGTAGCATTGAAACATTTACAGACTATTTCAATAATTCTTTTATACTTAGAAATAAAAAGCAATAGTCTTAGTCCCATTAAATTAGATAAGTATTAGGTACCTAAGGACCTCCATAGTCCAATGTTCTAGAGATGCTGAAGACCGCATCAAATGGAGACACATAACGGGGGCTATATTAGCCAAATACGATGCGTCATCGTCAACCACGACCACTCTGTCAAGAGCGAACGACTGATGATGATGGTGATGACCTAAGATTTTAGAGATCATATATAGAAGACCACCATTGATAGAGCGCTTGACTAAATAGAAGTTGAGATAGCGGATGTGATCTCACACTTTAGATTTTTTAGGCGTATCCATAGCATAATCATATCATCATCATTTGCTTAAAGCTTCATTTGGTATCAATGAAGTGTGTTTTAATACAACAACAAAAAGGAATCTGCAGATTTTTCAGCTAAATTCCTTCCTGACCGCAAATCTCCTTGAGACTAGTTTTGTCGACACCCTTCGTCTCATTACATCCTTTCCCGCCACCATTTGCGTTATTAGGGGGAGTTAAGTGCTGATAATATTGACAAATGCGCTTATCACAAAATATCCCTTAGCTCTGATGACAACCATGGAGGGGGTTATTAGCGATATATAAAAAGCGATAAATAATAGGACTACTTGAACGTTCAAATAAAATAACTAATTTTAATTCGATATGCTACATTACCCAAAATATCGTAACGTATTTGATAAACTTGTTAGGAAACATGTAGTCTAAGAGCTCGAAATTAATTGTAAGCCGAAATTTAATTGGATACAAGAGTCTCAAATCAGAAGTGATTACTCGTGAAACCCGAGCAAACGTCCCCAATTTTTAATCGCAAATGATGTACTTAAATTCCTCATCGATTTTTCGAAACTTGAGATATCGACTTTCAAGTTACTATTAAGAACGTTGCTTGGCTTAATGAAACATATTTGCATACTTTCAGCTTAAAATTGACTGAATGAATACGAGTACGAGGAATCTGCTAGTAACCAATTATCCAACTGACTATGGGCTCTGGAAACCCCGTTTTAATGTGATATTAACTTCACTCGTGAGTTGACTAATAAAGCCAATTTATGTGAGTTCATATGAAATTTAACACAAAATATTGTTATGTTGCCTAAAATCAATGTGTTTCTAGCTTTACAGCATTGCGACACAAATCATCTTCATAAACGCCGGAACGTATTTGAATTTATACGAAACGAGCCAATTTATACGAATTTCACACGGTATTACTTTTCACGGTGTGAATGATACTTGATGGCCTATAATTACAAATTGCTTATATAAAATATAAACTAAACCTTAACTCCTTACCCATTCCTATTTAATACGAACAGATAAAAAAAGATTTTATATATTTTTTTTAAATAATAAATCACAATCAAATGGAAATCTATACTAATAAAGAGATAAAGGTTGTGAGGTTGTAGGGGGTAATCTATGGATTTTCTGAACCAATTTTGGCAATTATTTTACCAATAGAAAGCCACACTATATGTGTGTCATAGGCTATATATTAACCCGAAAAATTAAGACTTTTTAAGAAGTAAACGGTCGAACGAAAACGTTTCATACGAACGCTGCCTTAACGATGAGAGATATAATATGATTGAATTCTAGAGAAAAGTTGTAGAACTTGATAATGCATTTAAAAAAGTCAGCGACAGAATATGTTTAACTATTATATTAAAATCACGAAAAGTAGTTTTTTATATTAAAACTTTTTTTACAGTATGTTTTGGTTGTATAGTTTAAGAGATAATTTTTAAATATCAAATACCTGAGACAATTTTATTAATATTCGGCCAATCGATCACAGTAAAAATGATTACCGCCCAACGAAGTGGGCACTGATCATCTATTTTAACAATATAACTCAAATAAAATGAATATATTCCTAGTCGACAAAAGCTCTAAAAACCTTGTGCAAAACAATATAATAAACACTAATTGTAGCCGTGGTATTTTTTTACCAATTATTACACCATGTGAACATGACCCAAAGTGAAAAGTCTTTTCCGTTGTATTGTTATTCATTTGGTTGGTTACTCTTTCCAAGAAGTTAATAGACTTGCAATTGTAGACTTAGGTATTCTCATATAATGGTAGTTCTTAAGTCTGGCTACTTCCCTTTTCTTATGCAGAATAGTAACTAATCGCTTTATCCATTGTTTCGAAGCTCGAGCATCATTTAAGACTATATTAAAAAGCTTTATAAAAACTCGAAGTACTGGTGTTTCACCAGCACGAATTAGTTCAGCTATGATTCCGTTACTGCCAGCGAAACTTTCTGCGTTTATATCGTGACTATAAATCTATATATAATATATCTATAAATATCTCAAAAAAATCTTTAGTGTACATACTAATCATGACTACGTTGACATAATAAACTATAACTCTAAATTTTTTTTATATAGAAAAGGAAGGGAAGGGAAGGAAGGACGAGCATATGGGCCACCTGATGGTAAGTGGTCACCAACGCTCTTAGACATTGGCATTGTAAGAAATGTTGCCAATCGCTTAAATCGCCAATGCGCCACCAACCTTTGGAACTATGATCTTATGTCCCTTGTGCCTGTAATTACACTGGCTCACTCATCCTTCAAACCGGAACACAACAATACCAAGTACTGCTGTTTTGCGGCAGAATGTCTGATGAGTGGGTACCTACCCAGACGAGCTTACACAAAGCTCTACCACCAGTAAAATATACAACAATAGCTTATTGTTTATCTAAAAAGTATATACTACCATAATGTTAAAGTTTCATAACAATCAGATTAGTGCTTTTTGCGTGGTCCGGAAAAACAAACAAACAAAACCTGTCTCCCTATAATTGGAGTGTGATTAATATAGAATTTGGGTGTATGCAAATAAAACTTTGCCAGAGTCGTGGCTGTGCATATTTATTAAATAGAATAATGTAAGGGCATTATTGTCCATACAAACGATACACAAATATACAATTTACATTTCATCGTTGACAAAACTATAAATTGGTTTCTATAAAACTCGACATCGATGTATATTTTATAGCATAATTTGAGGCTTATTAGCTAAATTCGAAAAATAATGGACCAAATTTTTTTTGTTGTATTATGTTCCTTACGATTTTTAGTAATTGTGAACCAATTTCGATATTTTTTGTTTAAGGAATAGGTCATCTCTCAACAGTTTTCTTTAACTTTGAAACAATTTCACCCCAAATTATTAAAGGAATAAATGTGAAAAAAATTAGTTAATTACCTTATAATATTCGAAAAATTATTTCATTTGTTATTTTTAAAGTCGATGTTTATATCATCATATATACATAGATTTGTCTTTTTTTGCTAGCAATTTAATTTGTTTAATACCTTTAAGCCAATATCAACCACGTCCTTCAGGACACGTTCACGTCTAGAGATTGAAATCGCGCCACAGGATCAACATCAATTCTTTTGTGGTGATAGTGCAAATCAATCTAGTACCAACATGCATGCAGATGATAATTTAGTCAAGATGTTTTTGCAATTCCATTGCCGGCTAATAGAATACCCATGTGACGACATTGACATTTTATATGAAAGTGTTAACGTGTAAATTATTGTTTTGTTATTTGTATGATACTTTTTAAGTATATATATATACACTTTATAAGATTTTTATGCAGGTAACTTGATGTCTAAAATTATTAAATGTACGTATGTACAAAACAATAACCGAAAATCAGTATGCAATACTCTTTGAATCGCTTCTCCTTTGATTCGAAGATTCTTTAGACGAAATAATGAACCAAATACTTTGAAATTTTATCTAAACTCACCAAAATTATAGATTAAACAAATAATATTTAATATAGCTATTAAAAATTATTCTCTATAATATTAGAAAGCCTAGAATTAAAATATTTATTCGAATATGCACGGCTAAAAATAAAAGTAGTCTACTTAAACTCTTTTAATAATTTTACTAAGATTTTATTTAAATCACTAACTTTTATTGACCTGGTCTTAAAACCGAGATTTCATAATTGGCAGCCAAAGAATCTAGCCAATAATGATGCACTGAATCACTATTATTAATGTTGTTGCATAAACTTTCAAAAGAACTTTATAAAATCATAATTTTTTATTCAAACATGCCTCCATTCGCAATACTTCGTATTTTCCATTCGAAGTAATATCACACTTTAGCAATAATATTTCTCTTGTGAGAAATTTTGTAGGCGTAGTTCAGTCGTGCTGTGAAAACTTTATTATCTTTATTTTATAACTTCATACTGATATCATCATGAAATAATATTTAAAAATAATTGTATTTCTCGAAGAATACTACGAAAATAGATCAACCTATTTATTATATTATATATATTGTGAAAAAAAAACAAATTAAATTTTTGTATTGTTTTATCCATGATATTATATTGTTTTTGTAGAACCTTGAGGTTTTTGGTAATGTAAGGATTTTTAATGTTTAAAAGCCAGTTAGTTATTTAGAGTTCATTTAAAGAAATGTTATGCGCAACTTCCTGCCTCGCAGGTAATGCAGCTAGCTTATAAGATATTCAAGGGATAATTCCTATGACTTACAGTCATAAAAAATTTCTTAACAACTGTCAGTAACTAGAGAATTAATAGTTTTAAGCTCCCATGCCTCGGAAAGCACGTAAAGCTATTGGTCTATAATATTTTCTGCCAACGCCGTATCTGAAATCAGAGAAAGGCCACAATAACCCGTTATTGCATTTTATACATTTTCCCCTACTTTTCTGGTCGTATTATAATTTCTATGTAAAAATCATAACATCAGTTCCTACGTTGCTGAGTAAACAAAAGACGAACTTAATACTCTCCTATTTGAGTTTGAACCCACGATCATTGGTTAAGATTCACACGTTCTTACCACTGGGACATCTCGGCTTTTTGTAATATTATTAGAAATCAACTATTGTTAAATTATGAAAAACCCAACTAATTTAAAAAAAAATATTTCTACAGCCTTCCATAAATGTAGGTCGTTGACATCAGTGTACATGACATGTATATCGCTTAATTACACAAAATGGATTTTTTTATACAATAATATTAAAAGAATAGATGTTTACAATTATAAGCTTTCAAGAAAATAAATATAAAACCTTCATAACGAGCATGTCCCTTTGACTTAACACTCTAATAAGCGTACAAGTTTGTAAGCAAAAACTGTTACATTATACCCTAACTTCCGTAGTCAAGATGAACTGTAATCCGATGCGCGGTAGAGATCAGGCACGGGACCAACGGCTTTACTTGTTTTCCAAGACACACAAGTATAACACTACCAAATTTCTAAATCCAGACTGAGATTTTCGAGTATTTGCCGGAGTATGAACACCAAACGATTTATGTAATCGATATATACATCAAAACTGAAAGTTTAAAAAATATTCCCACATTATATATATATATATATATATATATATATAATTTATATAAATAGCATAGATGTTTTAGGAACCAAATGATATTTAATGCATAGTTAACAGTTTGATTAAGACTGGCAGGATTTACCTATAGTTGAAGATAACCGAAATATATTTAGTTATTTTCGTGCTAATAGACTATAAAATATATAATATATAGAAATCCACAAATCAAGCTACTTTAAAAAAATACTTCTGTATACAATTTAAATACAATATTATTAATCGTTCTTTAAAAGGTATCTGAAATAAATCACAAAAAAAAATCTTTGAATTCAAACCTTTATCAAGATAATGTTCTTTGCTTCCTAAAGGCTTTTATGGCGTTTTAGCTGTTATTTTCTGATCTCAGAACCTTTATTATGCTACCTACTAATAAAAGCCTGAATGGAATATTCCATCAATTACTAACTTCATTTGTGAAACAAAAACTATGCTTGATAATAGTAAGAATGGATTTAGGGAACTAAATTTTCTACGAAATACTAAACTAACTATAATTTATGCATCTATATAAAAGACAAGCAAGAGGACGATTTTACTTTTATGTTTATAAGAGTAATATAATAAAATGTCTTAATATAGCTGATTAAATTCTGCTAAATAATCTTAATAATAATATTTAAGGTTAGATTGAAAATTCGTTTTATATAAAATAAAATGTGGCTGTCATTGATGTCCAGTGGAATATGTGAAACATTGATATGGTTATTGAAATAACTTTTAATCACAGAAAATTAATAAATCAATATAGAGTATAATAATTAAAAATATAGTTGCGTTATCAAACTATATTTTGCTACAATTGCATTATAAGCACTCACACAGCTTCGAAGTATTTATTTCATAATGTATATTTTTATAATTATTATTAATCAAAAATGAGCCGTAAATAAGCTGCAAGTGGAGTGAATTTGGTGTTATGATGAGGATAGTAGAGGAACAGATAATTGATGCTTGGCAAATTATATTTGATCCAATAATAAAACAACAAAAACTTAACACAAAAATGAATAAATTTTATCGATATTTTGCCTGACGACCATCAAATTACGCGCACATTTAATGCTTAGGTATAATGCTAGATCACTGCTTCACTATTGATTACCATGATGAGGTAATGTATCTACTTTTTCTAAATACTTTCAAAATATCGACAAAACATTGCACCGTTATTTAATAATAAACTTTATATTTCATACATTACGCTTATTGTAATAAAAGTTGGTCTTCGTAATTAGACAGAACATTATAAAGATAGCATTTTTGTAATTAAAATAAAAACATATAATAGCAACATTGCATAATTCATTCGTATTTTCGAATATATAACAATTTCCTTTAGCTCTACATATGCAAATCTTCACGCATATTGCACAATTATTGTGCATTTCATACCAGTATTTCCCCGGGCACCCGTTAATCATGAACAGTTGCTAATTAGCGGAATGTTAGTTGGACACAATTACGCTATTATAGTTGGAATGACGTAATATAAAAGATTTTTTAATATTTATACTTCGAAATGAAGGTGTGGAATATAAATGTATTTGTTTATATTTTTGATTGATCTGCTTATTATTATTATTATTACTTATGTCATTCGAAGGCTAGGTACACAAGTACATATACTTTACACGAATCGACATGAAACGATATATCTGAATATCGAAACAGCACTATACGACATATCTATGTTTCATACTATATTTTTTTTATATAGTATTCCTACTAAACTATAACAATACATTTATATGGGAATCCCTATTTTCGCGGCTATATATTTACTAGCCAGTCTATATCCTTATTTATTATGCTTAACTTAAACATAATAATTGTTGTACAAGACATATTAAAAAAGGAATAAGAGCATGATGTATGATTTCAGCATTTTTCATGGTTCTAATAATGCTTCTTATTTTTTCAGCTTTATTAATCTTTTATGTAGCTAAAGCTATAGAATTTAATAATTGCACGCACAGTAGACAAGCCATGAGCGTGGTCCATAAGACTTAGCATGTTTTAACAGAAAAGTAAATGTGCAAAGCTTGTCTTATTGTGCGTTAACAGCTTTACACAAAGCTACTGCACTTACATGAATATCCACGAAAGAATTAGGAACTATCCTCGTTACGTAAACCAAGTTACGTACGTTAGTTAGTTTATTCAAAAATAAAATTCCTTACTCTAAATCAAGTCTGAATATTTATTGAATATTCATCATTGGATTTAGGACGAAATTGACCAATTTGTTTACTATAAAACTGTTAATCTAACAGTAACGTAATCCGACCAACTGTAATAAGTCAAAAATTAATAACCCACAAAATACTGGTGTGTTTGGGTTAATCAAAATAATTATAAGTTTCACTACAAAACCCAGACTCGTCCCGATTAGAATGAATATGTACAACCTACCCAGCCTAGCGATAGCTATATATTAATACTCCATATTATGAATACTTCATGTGTTTGTTCTTATGTAAATTATTTTTTTTTGCTCTTTAGCCCTCATATAAGCATGTAATGTCCTCATCGAGAAGACTCAATTGTAAATATTTTCGGTTTTTGGTATTACTGTATATCATTGTTGATTGTATAATTATAGTCAGTTTTGTGGACTAAATAAAAAAATAATACTTTGTTGTGGTTTTTGATATTTATTTATATGATTTATTGTAATCCAGATCCTAAGCTCAGAACAATTTTAGTTTAATTGATGAATGACTAAGATGCTTTAAATTATCTGGTGATAATTTTTTTGATCTAAAATCACAAATTAAATGCTCCCATGACAGAAATATTGCCAGACGGCGGAGACATTTCGCTCGGCGATTGTTCGCCTAGTCAACACGCGCGCTTATTATGGAACCATTAATTAAATAAGTAATAAGTGTGAGTTTGAGTTATGATAATTTAATAACAAATATTTATTTATTTTATTAAAAACCAGACAGACAAGCAAATAACCCTTTTTATAAGGAACCATTGCCTATAGACACAGGCACTATAAGAAATATCAATTTAACATGTCACTGCACCACTAACATTGCGAACTAAATTATTATTATATCCCTTGTGCCTGTAATTACACTACTGGTCCTTCGAATTGGAACACAACATTAGTAAGTTTAGTTGTTTGATGGTGAAATATGTAATGGGTGGGTGATACATAATGGTGGCTTTCTGCAAGCTTACCAAGCCTACCAAGTACTTAGTACAAAAAAGTTATTTCTTTATTTTATTTTTTATAATCCGAGACTGCATATGACTTTATTAGCGAAATTCATTTCTACATTTTGTTCCGTATGAATAAAATTTTAAACTGAAATATTATACATTTATTTACTTAACGTGCTTAATATCTTGTAAATAATGGATTCATTATTTTGGATACAAACATTTAGAAGTGTGTATTGCTTGTACCTTAAGGTAAGTTTTATTTATTTTTACATCTTCATCAAGAAAATCGGTATGTCTGCTTGTTTTTTTTTTTTTTTTTTTTATATTTGCCGGGTGGGCAAATGACTCTACTCCACCTGATGTTAAGTGGTAGTAGAGTCCAAACGCGAGGACGGCCAGTACAGTCGGGAAGAAGATTCTGCACTAGCCGCCCTCGCCTTGCCGGTCCGCAAGATGCCTCTTCACGCCACGTAAAGAGACGTGAAGCGAGCGACGTATTGCCACGATAGGGATGGGCAAAGTGTGGAGGCGTGTTTCCCCCGGCATTGGTTCAGCAGCCGTCTCCACTGGACCAACACCCATCGCGGCAATGCTCGCTCGGGCACTGGCTGTACGCTGGCTGACCTCGAAACGCGGCTGCAAGCCACTTCACGAGATTTTCACCATGCGTACGGTGGTAACAAGCCAGGCGGATGTTTATCATCCTACCACCAGATGATATCCCTTAGTCGCCTCTTACGACACCCATGAGAAAGGGGCAGTGAAATGTATTCTTTCTCCGTCACTGCACGGATAGATTGTCTGTCTATTACGCTTTTACGTCTTCACCAATGAACCGATTTTGATAAAATTTGGTATGAAGCAACCTTGAATAGCGAGGAAAGATAAAGACATATTTTTTAAACCTAATGGAATATTATATAAACAACAGAGCCGGATCGTTTGAACTTTCATTCATTTTTGCCTTTAATTCGTAGCGTGCTCATTTGTGAAAATAAAAATCGTATTAAAATATGCATGAATTGCATATATATATATGATAAATATTGACATAATTGTAGAGAATTACAGTAACTGCAGTATTAACGAAACAGACATGTACTTTTATTCACAGCAAGTATAAACTAAAAACTATAACCAATGAAGAGTATCTTAATTGAAATATACTGAAAATAAAAATAAATAAATATAGACAACACTCTCGCCTTTACGTAGTTTGTTGAATCGATAAAAAGCTAGCGCCTATATTTGATCAGACCCTTGTAATCGAATACAATTTACGCCTTCAATGTATTGGGCCGTATTTTTCCTTAATTAAATTTCAAATAAGAAAAGTGCTGTCTGATCGAAACTAAATATTAGAGTTCATATTGGAATAATCAATACAAACCTTAAACAAATATTATAAGGAATGTTATCAGAATTATTTCGATTTAAAAAAACATTCGAATGAAAGAAAAAACTATCTATACTAATGTCTAAGTAGGTATTCACTTCAACTGATATTAAGATCGTTTATCATGTTATAAATTAAAGCAATTTTATATCATCAAATAAAAATATATGAACACAAAAAAAATGACTTACATTAAAGAAAATTAAAAGACGTCATTTAGTAAATTACACGCACTCCAAAAAATAACTAATCAAATTAACGTACGCGTTACAGATATTTTTTTATTATACCTAAAAGTTATGGTACAACTACAAAATATTTTACGTTTATATACTTGCGTTAAGGATATATTTCTACGAAGTTTATTTAAGCTATCAAAGCTTTATAGTACGTACATTTTATACCTAAATTGTAACATAAAAATCTCTTAAGAGAATGAAAATTTTCTGAAAATTCGTCTTACGAGGAAAAAAACCAATTTTTTCTTTTCGGCATTTTCTTAATTTTTCCTAAGCGTAAATACCGCTATAAGTAACGGTATTTGTCAGATAATTTTCTCATGTCTTATAATATGAGACATTTTTATAAATTTATATATGTATTAATAATAAATATATATAATAGACTGCCTCGTTGGTCTAGTGGTTTGATATAAGGCCGCAGACCCGGAGGGCCTGGGTTCAATACCCAAGTCGGGCCAATAAAATGTTATTGGGTTTTTCTGTTAGAAAATTCTCAGTAGCAGCCCGGAGTTTGGAAGTTGGAAGTGTGTTCACTCCCGTGCCTCGGAAAGCACGTAAAGCCGTTGGTCCTGCGCCTGAACTCTTTCCGGTCGTGTCGGATTGCCGTCCTATCGGATTATGAGAGTTAGGGAATAGAGAGTGCACCTGTGTTTGCGCACACACTTGTGCACTATAATATCTCCTGCGTAGTTGGCTAATCTCTCTTGAGATTGGCCGCCGTGGCCGAAATCGGTCTGGAGGACATTATTATTATTATATAATAGTTAATAATATACACACAGGGTTATTTGATATCTTATAAATGATTTTGGCTAGAAACATTTATTAGTTAGTACTGTATGAAATACCTTAAGGTAAATTTATTCATAACCGCCGAACCGAAAACCGATCTATGTATATATATACGAGTATTGTGACAGGGTGCTCGTGTGTAAGGAGTTCGTGCCACCAAGACTTACATTAATAGACCTCGTCAAATATTGAAAAATTTTAATTATAAAATTTACAACATAAAAATCAGGGGGTGGGCCGTTGACAGTATCTGGTCAATTAAGTTGACATTCATAAGATAAAATATTCTAAGAAAGTTGTAGGTGAGTTGGTATCGGTTAAAATTAAGTGATAGATTAAAATAGATAAGCAGGATAGTGCAAACCCTGAACTCAGTGTCGCAATGAGTGAGCAAATAAATAAAAGCAGTGCGAAGCAGAAACAGCACCAGCAGTAACAGCAGGCGCTGTACAAGCAGCCTCTCCTCCACAAAACAGCAGAGCCTCCAACAGCTCCAAATCAGCAACAATTCATCGGTTGAGTCCACTGAACAATATTATATTCCTCTGTAATGTAATATACAAAGTATATATAAAATTTAAAAAATAAACATACCTTGTGAACAAAACAATTTATTACCTATCTTGCATAAATACTAAGAAGGTCCTAAAAATGCCCTAAATACTGGTACAAAGAAGAATAAGTTATTAAAACCAAGCAATAACTTACACAATTGATGTTATTAAAGTTAAGTTTTAAAGTGTCAAAATATGGAAAAATTTTGCTTAATTTGCAATAAAATGATTAGATTAGAAAGCTCGAACTATATTTAAAATTATGAAACAAAGCTTTTAAACGATTCGAATCAGAAGATTTTAATTAAAAATTTGACTGTTTTACTTTTAACGTTTTAAATTCCAACCCTAAGCCCTAAGCCTATTTGGCAGATTCAAACAACAAATAAATTGCTGTACTGTTGTGTCTATTTGTCATAGATATAAATATCAGTGCGTGATGTAATGTGCGATGTTTATTATTTTTATTCATGTAAAATGTGTATATTGCTTATAAATAAATAAATTATTATATAGTTATCTATATCCGTTTCCAGAGGATTTTAATAAAAAATTTGACTGTTTAACTTCTAACGTTGTAATTTTCAACCATAAATTTTGTCAGATTCGAACAACAAATAAATTTTAATCCTTTAGAATTCATAGATAGAAGTATCTTGAGAATTGACACCAGCTCGCCTTTTCATCCTATATGGAATGTAATTTCAAAAATCGAATTTAAAGCCATTGCCTTATAAGGAATATCGATGCCTAGTTTCTAGTATGGAGCCTTGGCTATTTACGGACACAATCTTCAATCATATCTGTGAAACTTTTTAGAAGCTATCTTACAAGTGGACATCAAAGGACATGTACCTTAGAACTTCGATCTACAAGATGTTAATATAATCATTCGGTCTCTCTAATTCCATTTTGCTATTCAGGAGTCGCCTATCATACAATCCAACGACTTTTTTATTAGTATCAAACTATAACGTCATTTATATTCAATCCGATTTTCTTTAAAAAAAAATTATCATGTCATAGTTCAAAGGTAAATTTTCGGATGACTAAAATACATATAAATGAACATTACAAAATCTTTGTTATATTATAGAGCTACAGTTATGCAATAAAAAGAAGTAGGAATAAGTTCCCTTTTTAAGGTTATTGCATTATATCTGATATTTAAATAATATTATAATACAATTAAATAAAGCCTGATAATTATATAGAAATTGTCTGTTATAATTAATATTATAACAAACGTTTATTATTTTCTGAAGGTGTTTTCAATATTAGTTTATTTATCTTTTACTTTTATAGTATCATGATAAGAATTAAAAGTAAAAATGAAAATTAAATGTAAACATATTTTAAATAACAAATTTAAAAAAGAATCTAAATTTTCGCTTCGCATTTCAGGGCGTAATTACATTTACATATTGAATATTAATTCGTAAATATCGCCAGATGGCTCTTTATTTAAGTGAAATAAAAGAAATTTTCAAGCTGCTGTATTCCTAATGTGGCTTAAACGAAATTTGAGAATCGTTCATTTATCAGTTAGTCACATTAATTCTTTAATCTTAAATTGAGATGGTACCTACCAATTAAAGTTTATACAATCAAGCAAGCTCGTCTGGATAGGTACCACCCACTCATCAGATATTCTATCGCAAAACAGCAGTACTTGGTATTGTTTTGTTCCGGTTTGAAGGATGAGTGAGCCAGAGTGTAATTACAGGCACAAGGGACATAAAATCTTAGGTCCCAAAGTTGGTGGCGCATTGGCGATGTAAGCGATGATTAACATTTCTTACAATGCCAATGTCTAAGAGCGTTTGGTGACCACTTACCATCAGGTGGCCCATATGCTCGTCCACCTTCCTGATCTATAAAAAAAAACCTACTTACTTGTAGGGCTTTGTGTAATACCACCCACTCACTGCAGTCAAACAGCAATACTTAGTAAAATGAGTGAGCCACTGCAACTACAGACATATTAGTTCCTCCATATTTTATAAACTTTTAAAATTTCTCCATCTTTTATAATTTTTTATAAACTTTTTTGTACATAAATCTATTCGCGTTACACCAGAATAACTAAAGGTTAATAATGTAGGTATAGAAGTCATTAATATTAGGATTTTAAACTGTAAATTTTTACGAAATGTAATTTCTGTCTATTGGCCATCTAGTGTTCGAACTTCACAAAGTGACTGGGATAGTATTTTTTCCAAATTTAATAATAGAACAATTACATGCGGAGATTTTAATGGCCATCATTCCAACTGGTCTAATAGGGGGGATATCAGAGGAACACAACTTTTTGATGCTTCATTAGATAACAGCTTCATATCACTTAATAATGGACAACCAACCCGGCTAAAATTAGTCAACGGGATTCTTCAACAATCATCACCTTACATTACCTTTGTGTCAACTGATATAGCAGTGATTGTAATTGGCACGTAAGTAATAAAAGTCTAGGCAGCGACCATTTAATTATTAGTTTCAATTTTAACTATACGGATACTTTGCACTTAATATAAAAAAGAAAATATAAGTTAGCTGATTGGAAATCTTATAGTTTGACCCTAAATGAAACATTTGACAGTTATTGGGATACACTTTTAGATAACAATATACAAATTATGTACGATTTTCTTGAAGCTGAAATAAACAAGGCCGCTGACATGTATATACCCAAAGCAAAGATTTGTACAGACTCCACGAGAAATTTCACGCCTAGGCAATATTGGAATGCAGCTTCATCTAAAGTAGTTGCGGAACGTAGATTAGTTCTAAGTCAATTTAGAAAGAATCCTATCCCAAGCAATCTTATTTTAATCGAAGACAAAGTAATAGAGAGCTAAACCTGATGATGATAAAAAAAGCCAAAAGTCGTAATTGGCAAAAATTCTGCAATGACATAGATGAAACAATAACTCTAACAAATATGTGGCAAGGTATATGTTGGGTTTTAACCCAAAAGAAAATCTAAAATATTTGAGAATATGGTTTGACAGATTACTTCGGTGGACAAAGCACATAAATGAAACTATTAATAGAATATATATATAAATTTATAATTATTTTAAAAAATTTAGCGGGGTAAGGTTGGGGGATGCATCCGAATAACCTACGTAAAATTTACATATGCTTAATACGGTTTAGAATAGATTACGGTAGTTTTATTTATGACAATAGTAGTAAAGTAAATTTATCTAAACTCGATAAAATTAAAAACCAAAGTCTTATAATAATAGGGGGATTTATAAAAAGTACTCCGATTGAGATAATGGAGAGCGAGTTAAGTATTCCTCCATTATTCATAAGAAGGCAATTTTTAGCAAACAAATACTGTTTAAAAGTGCAATCTTGCTCAAACAATGTCACAATAGATCTTTTAAATGAACTCTAAATGAACTGGTACACTTTGTTCTAACAATTATTGGCAAAGGAAGCCTTTATTAGCATCCTGATTTTTAGAGACACAAGATAACAATATAGCCAGTAGTAATACAATTCAATTACAATTGAAATGTTTTTATTAGATACGTGGATGTCGAAATTCACAAAGTTGTATTAAGCATAAACTACCTAATGTCATTTATAATAAAAAATCTTACGAAGTAAACGCGATTAAACTTAAGGCATTGGAAGATTTAAATTGTATAGAGATTTTGTTAGAATATATGCAGATGGATCTAAAAGTAACGATGGTTCTGGTGCCGCGTTCCATGTTCCAATAAGAAATTTTAAAGAAAAAATTAGAATATACACTAATCTTTTGTCCACAATGTCTATAGAATTGTTGGCTATTTCCAAAGCACTAACATATATTCAGGGCTTACAAAATTTCATTTTATTAACAGACAGTTAAGGTGCATTACTCCACCTCAATCGATGTGTTTTAGAGCGAAGAGGATTTTTTTTTCAGCCTTTTGCCGTCAACTGCTGGACGAAAGCCTCTCCCATAGAACGCCAACCATCCCGATCTTGGGCAGTCCGCATCCATCCCGTACCTTCCACCTTTTTTAAATCGTCGGTCTATCTTGTCACAGGGCGTCCTACACTACGTTTGCCTAAGCGTGGTCTCCACTCTAACACGTGTCGGCTCCATCGGCTATCAATGCGCCTGGAGACATGACCAGCCCACTTCCACTTCAGCGAGCTAATTCTCCGCGCGATGTCGGTGACTTTAGTTCTCTGGCGAATGTCCTCATTTCGGATTCTATCCCCCAGAGAAACTCCAAGCATCGCGCGTTTCATAGCTCGCTGAGCGACCTTAAATTTGTGGAGCAGTCCTACGGTGAGTGTCCACGTTTCGGCACCGTAAGTCATTACAGGTAGGACGCACTGATTAAAGGCCCTGGTCTTAAGCGACTGTGGGATCGACGATTCAAAAATATGACGCACTTTCCCGAATGCCGCCCAGCCCAAACGTATTCTCTTTTAGCCTCCTTCTCAAAGTTGTGCCGGCCAAGTTGTATAGTTTGGCCCAGGTAGATATACTCCTGCACAACTTCAAGTGAAGAGCCATTTACGACCACTGGTCCCGGGGATACATGATTGTTTGCCATCATTTTGGTCTTTTCGATGTTCATCCCGAGATCTACTCGTCTCGAAGAATCGCTCAGGTTGTTTAGCATCTCTTCCAAATCCTGCAGAGTCTCCGCCATGATGACAATGTCGTCGGCAAATCGCAGATGTGTAATGTGTTGGCCATTGATATTACGTCTTGAAGACGTCCTCCAGTACATTGGTAAAAAGTTTCGGGGAGATTACATCTCCCTGTCTCACCCCGCGATGCAGTTGGATTGGTCTTGTGCTCTGATCTTGTACTTGGACGTTCATGGTTGCGGCTTCGTACAAACACTTCAACACCTGGATATACCGATAGTCAATTAGGCATCTCTGCATGGATTCCAGAACAGCCCAGGTCTCAATGGTATCGAAGGCTTTTTCGTAGTCCACAAACGCTAGGCATAGAGGCTGATTATATTCCTCGGTCTTCTTTATTATTTGCCTAAGTGTGTGTATGTGGTCTACGGTACTGAAGCCTTTTCGAAACCCAGCCTGCTCAACGGGTTGGAAGTCATCGAATTGCCGGGCAAGACGATTCGTGACCCGAAACGTTTCGTGTACCCCCGAAAACAACTTGTAAACATGGCTTAAAAGTGAAATGGGGCGGTAGTTCTTCAGAAGAGCTTTATCACCCTTCTTGAAAAACATAACCACCACACTTCTGCTCCATGTCTTTGGTGTAATACCATTATGGAGGACGGAATTGAAGATGTTAGCCAGCTCTCTCAGAACTGGTGTGTCTCCTGCTTTAAGAAGCTCTGAGGTAATTCCGTCATCTCCTGGAGCCTTGTTGTTTCCAAGTTGTCCGAGAGCAATGCTAATCTCGCCCAAATCGATGTCGGGAAGATCGTCTGATAGGTGGCGTGTCAGTCTGGCTCGTGGGTCATCCGCACTGTGGGACTCAGGTGGAGGTACTCGTAATGAGTATAAATCGCCATAGTACTTTTCGACTTCAGATAGAATCTCTGGTTTTGAGGTGACGGTTGTGCCTTGTGTGGTTCTGAGTTTTGTCAGGTGACAACAGGAGGTATGTGACTTTGCCAGAACCTTTGAGCCCCTATTGAGTGCTATGGCATCTTCAATATTCCGGATATTAGCTCGTCTTGTGTCACGCCGTATTAGTTTTTTAACCTTCCTGTTAAGTGCCTGACACTCAGATGGCGTCATATTCTGCTGTTCTCGTCTCCTCGTCATCTCGTTCAGAGTCTCGCCTGAGAGCTTCGACTTACGTTCATTGCTCTTTTGTCGAAAGTAATTTTGGCCCACTTCGCGGATGACACGCACGAGACTATTTGTGGCGTCGTCAATGTCCTGCCTGGTTTCCAACATGGCAAATCGGTTCTGTAGTTCCAACTGGAAGCTTTCGCGACCAGCTTCGACCTGGGGCAGAGTTGGTCTAAGAATCGACTTCATTAACCGCGATCGTTCGATTTTAGTGTTAATATTCAGGGTGCCTCTTACCAGGCGATGGTCACTTCCAGTGTTTACCCTGTTGATCACGGAGACATCCCTGAATATTTGGCGCTTATTGGATAAAATGAAGTCGATCTCATTCATCGCTGTGTTATCGTTGCTTCGCCAGGTCCACTTCCTTTGGGGCTTTTTCTGGAAAAATGAATTCATCAGAAATAATCCCTGAGCCTCAAAGAAGTTTACCAGCATTTGTCCCCGATGATTCCTGCGCCCATAGGCGAATTTTCCTACCCTCGATTGACCATCTTCTTGTACTCCCACTTTGGCATTGAAGTCACCCATAACAATTGTGTAGAAGGTACTGGTACGAGACATAGCTTTCACTATGTCTTCGTACATGGCTTCGACCTCTTCGTCAGTGTATGTAGACGTTGGGGCATACACTTGTATAACCTTCAAGGCATACCTCTCGGTTATCTTTAAGACAAGGTATGCCACCCTTGCTGACACACTGTCAACCTCCACGACATTGCTTCTGAGTGACTTGTGGATCAAAAAGCCGACGCCACCTCGGGATGGTTGGTGTCCTTCTCGGAAGTAGAGTAAGTGACCGGAATCTAGTGTCATCGTCTCCTCGCCCTGTCTTCGGATTTCTGATAGACCTACTATATCCCAGTTAATACGACTTAACTCTACTTCCAATTCTGTCAGGTGTTCGTCCAGCCGCAGAGAGCGTCCATTATACGTGGCCAAAAACAGTCGCCGTTTGTGGTACCCTGCCGTAGCCCAGGGATTCTTAGCACCTCCCATCGCACCGTTACCATGGCCGGTACCGTGGCCAGGAATAGTGCGATTACCGGGAATTGGGGGCCGTAAATTTGTGCCATCGCTCATAGGGGGGTTTTTGCCTTAGTCACCGCGCTTGGCAGGCGGGTTGGTGACCGCAGTGGCTGAATTCTTTAATAGCACTGCTGCCCGCTATCAGGATTAGCATTTTCGGATTCCAGCATTTTTGTTGTTATACCGCCACGATTTCGGTCGCCAGAGCCTCGTTCGTTGATTAGCAGGATGTACCACGAGCAGGTGAGGTTGACGGTGGGGAGTCTAGGTTGTTGTCGACTCCCCTTACACCCCAGAGGATTACCCATAGCATACAATATATTAAGCAAATAGCACCAATTTCAGTGTAATAATGTTAATGTAATTTTACAATGCATTCCGTCTCATATAGGCATCAATGGTAATGACTAGGCTGAGCGTTGAGCAAAAGAAGCAATTTTATCTGAAGCAATAATATACAACCAGATTATTCTGAAGTTTTAATTAAGTACAAAAAAGAGATTTATGGTAATTGGAAAGAGTATTTCGATGAAATATCTAAAAATAAGGGAATTTGGTATCGAACAATTCAAATTGAGCCTACTCACATACCTTGGTATAACAGATATAAAATACAGAGGTATATTATTACAGCTCATCGTCTGAGATCTGGGCATATACCATCAAAAAGTTTCCATCAAAAAGGTTTCCTTATGAAAAAAATTATTCTCCTAATTGTGATAGATGTGGACGTATTGAAGATCTACATCATTTGTTGATGGAATGTGTCAAGACACAGAATCAAAGGAAGTTACTCTTAAATAATTTAAAAGTATGTTGGTTCGATGTTGGATTAGTGCATAGCATTCTATCAGATCCTTTATCAGAATCTGCTAGGATGCTCTTGAAAGTTTATCTAATAGCAATAAATAAGAAGAGATGACAAAATATAGAAGGGACAATAGGACTGACGTGCCTATGTAGGACAAAAGTCCCTAAATTAAATAAAGAAAAAAAAACCTTATAAGCTCCATTTTTTCCAGTCTGACTGCCAAGTAAAAAAATACAACAATAAATAGTATTAATAAATAATATTATTCAAACTAAATATATTATAAAGCAAATTATCTTTACGTGCTACTATTTAAATTTCCACACTTATATTGCATAATATTATTTTATTATATATTATATATATAGAACAGATTAAGAAAAGGAAACAGCAGAAATTGCCCTATTGAGAATACGGACGCGATCAAAATTGCATAAAGCATGACTTTGCTAGTCACAGCGCTTGCCAAAGATTTCCTTGTCACTAATGCATATCGTGAAATCAAAAAGCGATTCGACATCAGCCCATAAAATGCATTGCCAGTGTAATGTGAATCTAATATACAGTCATATTATACCGTTTTGTGTCTGTACGGTAATTGTAAAATCAATGTGTCCTCCATTTTGTGGTTCACTCATACTTAATTTTGAATTGAATTATTCACTCTGATGGCATATTTTAATTTCAATTTTATCTGTATGCAAATTTTTTAAATACTATAACAAATTTAATGCAAATAAATTTAAATTCAATGTTTATGTTTTGATTATTTACTTCTGATGACTGAATACTAATTAGTAGATATTTGTATTGAAACACATAATATTTACTTATTTACAACGACAATTTAACGTTCAAAGTGTGTGTATAGATTTAGCTAATGGGAAAAATTATGCTATCCATACTTAACAAGTGGTTAATAAATGGCAAGCATTAGACACCAGATCTTAGGTTCAAACCCAATATCAGGCCAATTATACATTGGCTACATTCCTAAACTATTTAATTGAAGCCAATCTTTGTAAATATACATTTGGTTAACAAAATAAATCTTAATAAAATTTAATGTTGTCGGAATTTTACAGTAGCAGAGAGAAATACATTTTATGACATTATTTATTATCTGTTCTCGATAAGCTGTTAAATTCAAATATTTATATCACTTAAACATCAATTTGTTATAATATTTTCTTTAAAAAGAAGTAAACTACGATACTAATTCTTATTCATCGTGAGAAACTTATTGCCATTTCCAGCAGTAAATCTTTTTTAACATAAAATTCTTCGGAGTTTTCTAGTAAATTTTTAAAAGCAGTTCTGATTCCTAATTCAAATCTTGACTCCTTTGCTTTTAAAAAGTTTTTAAAAAGCATTTGGTATTTAGTTTATTGAAGTACCTAAACGTATTTCTTTTTTGTACACTTTTTATTTTATCAAAATCATTTAGTATGCTCTATTTAAGCAAGATTTTAAAGGTACTTTTTAATCGCCATTTTACAAGATTAAATTAAACTTAAAGGTACTAATGCTTTATAATGTTGATTCTAGCGCAAAAAATTGCGAGAATCTTAGAAGTTACTAAAAAATAGTAAGCGAAATCCTATAATTGTCCCACTGCTGGGCTGACCTTTTGAGGAGAAAGTATGGAGCTATTTCACTATGTATTGGAGTAGCCAATGCATGTTTATGGATACACATGTGGCAGATTTTCAGCCAACACATGCAGGTTCACGATGGTTTTCTTCAGCTTAGCGCTGAAGAAAACCATCGTGAGGAATGTTCGGAAAACCTGCATGTGTTGGCTGAAAATCTGCCACATGTGTATCCATAAACGAGATGAATGCACCATTCATTCATTCATCAGATTTAAAATAATTATAATTTGGAAAGCATGAAAATCGACCAAAGCTAAGTATCTATATAATCTTTGATCGAGTTTGAAAATTTGCCTTATTTACTATTTTTTTCCTCATAAGTTTTAAATATGTTAATTGGCAAATCTTATATCTTAAGTCATACACATTTTTAAGCTGCCTTTGAGGTATCACCAAGCACTCAATAACAGCGTGCGAACTTATCGCCTTTGGATGCCGCAAGGCGGTTTGAGAGCAAACTTCATCAACTGTTCAAACACCGCTGTAGGTGTATTTCTTATAGGTTGAAAGATTTCAAACAATGTCTATATTATAATATAATAGGGTTAATCATAAACTAAAATCTCACTTTATCTTATCATATTTGTTAAAGGTTCCTGCTTCGTAATAATAATTTTAGCAATCTTTATACTTTCATAAAATAACCGCTTGGGTTTAGAAATTCTTGTGACTCCGAAATTTCTCTCTGGAGATGCCGGATTAATGCAAGGAACTGCAATTTATATCTTGGCTTCTTTACTTCTTGAAACATATTTTCCTATGAAAATAAACTTTGTAGTTGAAGTTTAAATGCCCTCTGAGGCTTCTGAGCGAAAGGACTATGAATAAATTTATTGTTAGTATCAAAATTAATACAAATATAAGATAAAATAAATAAATTATTTGATTAAATATTTTTTGGTTATATGTAGGCTTTAATTGTATGCAAAATCAAGTCTGATTTGACTTTATAAGCATGAATCACAGTCAACTTGTGTGACTCAGTATTAGAACAATAATATGCAAATCAAGTAACTACATCATATAAGAAACAGCGGTTAAAATGAAGTGAAAATCAGATAATCCAATACATTGCTCTATGGAATTACGTCGTATTAAATTAATTTGGAATAAATGTGATAGAAATGTACTCAAACATATTATACTTATACACATCGTAACAGCCTGTGAATGTCCCACTGCTGGGCTAAAGGCCTCCTCTCCCTTTTTAAGGAGAAGGTTTTTCCAGCTTAGTCCTCCACGCTGCTCCCAGTGCGGATTGGTGGAATGCACATGTGGCAGAATTTCAGTGAAATTAGACACATGAAGGTTTCCTCACGATGTTTTCCTTCACCGTAAAGCACGAAATGAATTATAATCACAGATTAAGCACATGAAAATTCAGCTATGCTTGCCCGGGTTTGAACCCACGATCATCGGTTAAGATTCACGCGTTCTTACCACTGGACCATCTTGGCTTTTTACTTATACACACACATTTACATAAATATTATGAAATAAATGTGATAGAAATGTACGCAACAATCTTGAATTATGGTCTGTTATATTTCTTACAGTGCAAATGCAGGAACAGAAGTGACAGATGAATTTAAAAAAGAATGACAGCATAATAATGACCCAGATGGCTGGATAGAGTTTTTCTATTTGTTTATACGAATTATAGACAGTAAAAGGTCATTTTTAGTATTAGACGAAGAAATTAAGAATCACAGATAACTAAATTAACGTCCGGTTACTATATTAAAGAGAGATTTGTTCTGCTTACGAATTAAGGATTTTCCACGACGCAATATCTAAAAACCGTAAAAAACATATTTCATAAGTTTTGAAGATGCCTATATGTGACGTAGAGCAGAACTTTATCGTTTCGTTACTTTTAACTATAGAACAATCGATTACTGATGTACAGTATAAAATCCATTAATTTAAAAGTCGGGCATAAGTAAAGAGGTTAGAGGATAACCTCTTTGAAATCTTCCTGAAACTAATTATATGTAAAAATTTAATTTGTGTAGAATAAAGAGCATTTGTATTGTATTGTAATTTGAAAATGTAATATTAATATTAGATTTTAATTGTTAATGTGAATCACCTAAGTCCGATTATGCCGTGATGGCTAACGGTCTATTATACCGTCATACCATTCCGCCCCAACTTTGTACTGTACAATATAATTTGTAACAATATTATATTTTTAACAAAATTTGCAATAAATTAAACAGCTCACTATTTTATCAAAATCGCTCGCTTGTACGTCGTCTAATTGGCTTTATCCTGAACAAAGCACAGGGAATTCCTCAATCACATTACATAGCGCATATTACCGTCAACAGCGCTGTGTATGCAAATATTCAGCCATATTGCGAAATCCTAGTGCATTTCCTACACCGTATTTCCTGGGGCAACAGTAAATCATCAAAGTTGCAAATCAACGCAAGATTATATTACTGTTTACATTAATTTGATTATAACAATCGCAGTAAACTAGGGTAGGCCTCTTAC
The DNA here is from genome assembly GCA_905147175.2 of Nymphalis urticae. Taxonomy (NCBI): domain Eukaryota; kingdom Metazoa; phylum Arthropoda; class Insecta; order Lepidoptera; family Nymphalidae; genus Nymphalis; species Nymphalis urticae. The sequence goes on along the minus strand of LR989998.1, from coordinate 6,694,249 downwards.
TACAGTAAAGTAAACTGTACTGTAGTAAGAGGCCTACCCAAAGTTAATATCCGTCTGATAGGCCTCTTGATATTTTTGTTGGTAAATTTAAAATGGTATAATATGTTATCTTTATAAGCAAATAGTATATTTACCAATCATCAATTAATCAGGTAAAAGTATCAGTCAACTTTATATTCTCACGCATTTAATAATTGTTTTATCCGTGCAGTGACGGAGAAAGAATACATTTCACTGCCCCTTTCCCATGGGTGTCGTAAGAGGCGACTAAGGGATATCATCTGGTGGTAGGATGATAAACATCCGCCTGGCTTGTTACCACCGTACGCATGGTGAAAATCTCGTGAAGTGGCTTGCAGCCGCGTTTCGAGGTCAGCCAGCGTACAGCCAGTGCCCGAGCGAGCATTGCCGCGATGGGTGTTGGTCCAGTGGAGACGGCGGCTGAACCAATGCCACACTTTGCCCATCCCTATCGTGGCAATACGTCGCTCGCTTCACGTCTCTTTACGAGGCGTGAAGAGGCATCTTGCGGGCCGGCAAGGCGAGGGCGGCTAGTGCAGAATCTTCTTCCAGACTGTACTGGCCGTCCTCGCGTTTGGACTCTACTACCACTTAACATCGGGTGGAGTGGAGTCATTTGCCCACCCGGCAAATATAAAAAAAAAAAAAAAAAAAAAAAAAAAAAAAAAAAAAAATTGTTTCAATTAAGTATATTTATTATTGCAGTGAATACTCAAATTAAGAACAGAAGATCCACGTATTTTATAAATCTCCAATAGATATTTTTTTTCGGTATTTACAAAGAGACGCAAGTAGTTCATTTACGTTAAGCCCATACAAAAAAAGGATAATAGGTTCGCCACAGTATGCGCTAATGGTCTTTTGAATTTAAAACCTTTGATACTAACGAACCAAATTAATTTAGAGTTTATAATTCACTTATTCTTTGCTTTTTATAATATTAAATATCCATTTATTTATAAAATAGTAACTGAATATTCGTTTGCAAATTAAATATTTTTTATAAAATGAAGGTTACTGGTAAAACAATATATATTTTATAATACATACTTGTTTTTTTTAATATTATGAATGATACTTGTCATCTAAAAAATACCGGGCCTATAGCACAGTATTATGAATTTTTTTTCAGCCTTTTGCCGTCCACTGCTGGACGAAAGCCTCCCCCATAGAATGCCAACCATCCCGATCTTGGGCAGTCCGCATCCATCCTGTCCCTGCCACCTTTTTTAAATCGTCGGTCCATCTTGTCACAGGGCGCCCTACACTACGTTTGCCTAAGCGCGGTCTCCACTCTAACACGTGTCGGCTCCATCGGCCATCAATACGTCTGGAGACACTTCCACTTCAGCGAGCTATTTCTCCGCGCGATGTCGGTGACTTTAGTTCTCTGGCGAATGTCCTCATTTCGGATTCTATCGCCCAGAGAAACCCCAAGCATCGCGCGTTCCATCGCTCGCTGAGCGACCTTAAATTCTTGGACCAGTACTACGGTGAGTGTCCACGTTTCGGCACCGTAAGTCATTACAGGTAGGACGCACTGATTAAAGACCCTGGTCTTAAGTGACTGTGGGATCGACGATCCAAAAATATGACGCAACTTCCCGACTTTCTTACCCCGCGATGCAATTGGATTGGTCTTGTGCTCTGATCTTGTACTTGGACGGTCATGGTTGCGGCTTCGTACAAACACTTCAACACCTGGATATACCGATAGTCAATTAGGCACCTCTGCATGGATTCCAGAACAGCCCAGGTCTCAATGGTATCGAAGGCTTTTTCGTAGTCCACAAACGCTAGGCATAGAGGCTGATTATATTCCTCGGTCTTCTGTATTATTTGCCTAAGTGTGTGTATGTGGTCTACGGTACTGAAGCCTTTTCGAAACCCAGCCTGCTCAACGGGATGGAAGTCATCGAATTTCCGGGCAAGACGATTCGTGATTACCTTCGAAAACAACTTGCAAACATGGCTTAAAAGTGAATAGGGCCGTAGTTCTTCAGAAGAGCTTTATCACCCTTCTGTCTTCGGTGTAATACCATTATGGAGGACGGAATTGAAGATGTTAGCCAGGTCTTTCAGGACTGGTGTGCCTCCTGCTTTAAGAAGCTCTGAGGTAATTCCGTCATCTCCTGGAGCGTTATTGTTTCCAAGTTGTCCGATAGCAATCCTAATCTCGCCCAAATCGATGTCGGGAAGATCGTCTGATAGGTGGCGTGTCAGTCTGGCTCGTGGGTCATCCGCACTGTGGGACTCAGGTGGAGGTACTCGTGATGAGTATAAATCGCCATAGTACTTTTCGACTTCAGCTAGAATCTCTGGTTTTGAGGTGACGGTTGTGCCTTGTGTGGTTCTGAGTTTTGTCAGGTGACAACAGGAGGTATGTGACTTTGCCAGAACCTTTGAGCCCCTATTGAGTGCTATGGCATCTTCAATATTCCGGGTATTAGCTCGTCTTGTGTCACGCCGTATTAATTTTTTAACCTTCCTGTTAAGTGCCTGACACTCAGATGGCGTCATATTTTGCTGTTCTCGTCTTTTCGTCATCTCGTTCAGAGTCTCGCCTGAGAGCGTCGACTTACGTCCATTGCTCTTTTGTCGAAAGTAATTTTGGCCCACTTCGCGGATGACATGCACCAGACTATTGGTGGCGTCGTCAATGTCCTGCCTGGTTTCCAACATGGCAAATCGGTTCTGTAGTTCCAACTGGAAGCTTTCGCAACCAGCTTGGACCTGGGGCAGAATTGGTCTAAGAGTCGACTTCATTAACCGCGATCGTTCGATTTTAGTGTTAATATTCAGGGTACCTCTTACCAGGCGGTGATCACTTCCAGTGTCTACCCTGTTGATCACGGAGATATCCCTGAATATTTGGCGCTTATTGGATAAAATGAAGTCGATCTCATTCATCGCTGTGTTATCGGGGCTTCGCCAGGTCCACTTCCTTTGGGGCTTTTTCTGGAAAAATGAATTCATCAGAAATAATCCCTGAGCCTCAAGGAAGTTTACCAGCATTTGCCCCCGATGATTCCTGCGCCCATAGCCGAATTTTCCTACCCTCGATTCACAATCTTCTTGTACGGGAGTACTTTGACTTCAATGCCAAAGTGGGAACTTTGGCATTGAAGTCACCCATAACAATTGTGTAGAAGGTACTGATACGAGACATTGCTTTCACTATGTCTTCGTACATGGCTTCGACCTCTTCGTCAGTGTATGTAGACGTAGGGGCATACACTTGTATAACCTTCAAGGCATACCTCTCGGTTATCTTTAAGACAAGGTATGCCACCCTTGCCGACACACTGCCAACCTCCACGACATTGCTTCTGAGTGACTTGCGGATCAAAAAGCCGACGCCACCTTGGGATGGTTGGTGTCCTTCTCGGAAGTAGAGTAAGTGACCGGAATCTAGTGTCATCGTCTCCTCGCCCTGTCTTCGGATTTCTGATAGACCTACTATATCCCAGTTAATACGACTTAACTCTACTTCCAATTCTGTCAGGTGTTCGTCCAGCCGCAGAGAGCGTCCATTATACGTGGCCAGAAACAGTCGCCGTTTGAGGTACCCTGCCGTAGCCCGGGGATTCTTAGCACCCCCCATCGCACCGTTACCATGGCCGGCACCGTGGCCAGGAATAGTGCGATTACCGGGAATTGGGGGCCGTGAATTTGTGTCGTCGCTCATCGTCGGGGGGGTTTTTGCCTTAGTCACCGCGCTTGGCAGGCGGGTTGGTGACCGCAGTGCCTGGAATTTTTCACTAATAGCGCTGCTGCCCGCTATCAGGATTAGCATTTTCGGATTCCAGCATTTGTGTGGTTATACCGCCACGATTTCGGTCGCCAGAGCCTCGTTCGTGATTAGCAGGATGCACCACGAGTAGGTGAGGTTGACTGTAGGGGGCCTAGGTTGTTGTCGACTCCCCTTACACTCCGGTGTAAGGGGGGTCGGGGGGTATGAAAATTAGTGTTTATAAAAACTTACCCAATTAAACACTAAAACAACAAACAAAAACAAACTTAAGAAATCTAAAACAAAGCTTAAGAAATATTAAGAAATCAGTTTTACGCTTTAAGTAATTAACGAATCGCTTTCGTCAGTCTTTATCATAACAAAGTTTTACTTCGGTATATCAATCTGCAACTAAACCAAAATTTCAGCAAGAAGCTTTAGCCATATCAGCATAATATTTCATACATAAATTCGAATACCTCTAAAACAATCTAGATGCTTGAGATTTCTATTTATAATAGTAATAGATAATCTCTACTTTCCAGCAAACATATCAGTAATTAATGATTTATTTGGCCATTACTTACCAAACTAATAGCTTCTGCAGATAACGCTATACCGTAATAGCCTTTTGGTCCGAATTTTATCCAAATAATTCATAAAATAATAATCCATGATTCAATATTATATAAAAGAACGAATAAGTAATTGATATTGTTGATCAAGCATCTTTTATAGCTATAACTCTGATATGATATTAGAAATGAAAAATATCTATTAAAATATATGAAAAAACAGCACGTAAATATTATCGCGAGATTTATCCGAGCCGTTTTTGCTCGTTGGTGCAAGAAAGTATCGTATGGAAATCTGTATGTCGGTTTATCCAGCAATTAAGCAACGTGTACCCACGAATCTGATTATTGCAAATGGAGTGATACAATAACATCCGAGCCTTCTTACGAGAAAAGTAGGCTTTAGTCTAGTAATAAAACACTAACATGGTCATTACTTATCTGAGAATAAAAAGGTCTTTAAATAATAAGAACTGGATATGATTTCTGCTTCAAGTCCAAATGGAATAGAAACCTTTGAATTAATTCGAAACCAATACTGGTATCACATCAAACTTGAAAAACAAATCTATCAACAAACGATTTAAGTTTGTTTGTAATATATATATATTTTTTTAACAAAGTAAAATTAAAAAATTAACGAATGTTTTCTTTTCATCAATCAAAATAAAGAAACTTGTCATGAACTAAATGAAATTATAATAAGAATGTTGTAAAGAATTGAAACTAGACAAAAGTTAAATAGATTTCCTGAAATTAAATCTCTCAAATAGAAACTAAACGATCTAAATTTCAATCATTTGTCTATTAACTCTCGAAATGATGTTATACACTTTTATAAATAGAGTTAAGGCTTTTTTATTTTTTTAATATAAATAATAATTAAAATGTTTATCATGTATAATTTATTTTTTTAAACTAAGTTTTAATTCATATGATCCAATACATCCATCGGCCTTACATAATATGGACGTTATTATAAACTAATTATATTGACACTCAAAAGAAAAAGACACAGCATTGTTTAACTAATCAAAAACATTGTTAGGAAATGACGAAAATATATTCGTGTCTTTTTTACGCTCACGCTTAAAGTAATTGACGTAAAATTGAACACAAAGACAATTAATTTAAGACGAAACGACAAACCAATTTGAAATGGAACAGATACACATTTTTTTTTTATATTTAACATTATTTTACTATTTACCATTCAAGATTTAATGTTTTTTACTATTCAAGATGATACTCGCTGCCCGTCTTGTTCTGTGCCGTGAAGGGAGCGGGTCTCTCAGAGACTCAGTACGGGTTCAGAGCTGATCGATCAACCACCTTCACCCAGAACTCTCTGAAGACCCGGACCACGGAGGCAGTGGTCCTAGGAAACACAACCAGTAAAAATAAAGTGTAGTTATACATACAATTTTTTACTTTTAACATTGAAGGATTTAAGGTTCATGTTGTCTAACCACTCCGTTCCTACCATCTGGGCTTACGTAAAATTACCTGTAACATGACCATTCAAAAATGCTTATAAGAGTCTGCTTGTTAGAATATACATTAACTTTGAATATGTAGTTAATAGAATAAAAATAACTTGAAGAATCTGTGAGTTAAAGTTGAAAAAGAAATACCATTCGTACTTTAAAGGCATTCCGAAAATTACATGCACAACCAAATGTTTGTTAACTTCACACACGTAGTTTCCAGGTACGATTTAAATTAGGATTCTTATTTGATCACGACCCTCGTAATTAAATACAATTAACGCTTTCAGATGAACGCAGTATATATTTAATTAAGTTTCATATTACAAAGACAAGTCGTTACTAATTAAACTATTTCACTAAATAATGCTTGAGCTGTTTTTTAGTAAGGGCTTACCAAACATCTGCAACCCTTCCTCATAAGTAGGAGTAGCTGCGGGCGGTAAATAGTCCACATTAATACTATAAAGAGTAAGGGTTTGTTTGTAATCGACAAACTCTAAAACTACTGAAACGATTTTTATAATTTTTCATAATTACAAAGCTACTTTTTCCAGAAGTAACTTAGGGTAAATTTTATTTCATTAATTTATTATTAATGATTTCAGTTTATGTTTGTATGTACTCTTTACTTTTTGTTAATGTATGCTCTCTTGAATTCCACGCGAGTACAAATAGTTATTTATAATTATGATTGGGGTAATCGTATTTCAATTCTCATTAATTGTACGTTATGTAAGAATATTGATACAAATTCATCAGCGTACTTCCAACATGCGGTACGCTTCGTGTAACTTCCTTGTGAGCATACTAAACACACAATAATTACACGCTTTAGCAAACTTATCGCCATTTGCAGCCGCAAGGCGGCTCTGACAAACTTCATCAACTCTTCAAATACGTCGATGAGTTTCTTGCGCTACAGCTAAGCGCCTTACTTGCAATATTATAGATAACGATAATATTAGATTGATTCATTATTTATTTTAGACTCCGTTTCGCCAGCGTTTTGCGGGGGTAGTACCAAATTTTATACAAATTGGTTGAGTGGTTTAGCCCAGAAAGCGTAACAGACAAACATATAGATGGATTTACTTTCACATTTATAATATTAGTATAGATGTTTTTTTGTAAGATTGTACGTCAAAATATACATAATGCACTGACCTGGACTAACTGAATTGACTGACTAATCAGTAAAATAAAAGTTTTTTTTTGGGATGTCATATATTTATAAAACATATTTTACTGAACAGTAAATAATTATTAATAACTATAATTTATTACGATCAGATTCTAAAATTATTACGCGCTTACTTTAACCAAAATGTAAAACATAAGTATCCTTAGTCTTTATTTTTGTTTATTTTAAAAACATAAATTGTTTATGACCTTAAAGAAAACATACTTATTCATTTGTTGTACCTTATAAATATTTCATAAACATGGTTTTCAATTCCATTTGGCTCGTTATATATTGTGCCAATAACCGATAACTCAAACTAATAAAAAAAATGATATTGAATAAAATAAACAGACATATTTTTTGGATGAGAGAAAAAAGAATGAATATTTGTATTTCATTAACAGCTTTTTATCCCTCAATAAATGATTTTAATAACTTGATATGTATGTTACAATACAATTAACAGAATATTGCAATTCAATTTTCACCTACTTTCGGACCTTCGGATAATGAAAAATTTGCACGCGTGTTGGACACCAATGACAATACTAATAGACTATTATTTCTTATTATTAAATTTCTTAGTTTTTCTTTCAAAACAAATATTAAAAATACCTAGTTAACGTTTAATATTTAAATATATTCGACAAAAAAAGCGTAGTGTGTCGAATAATTAATGGTATAAAGATTACAACAACAAAGAGATGTAAATTTTATTATTTATACGATAAAGTAATCTCTTCTAAAACACTAGATCTCAGTATTTTTTCTATTATTCCAAAAGCAATTTTGCGAGAACTCTGATGTATGCAGACATTGATATTTACTACACTTGGACGTAAAACGAAATAATTTTGAAAGGAAGTACGTAATTATATTAATTATAGTTTGAGGTAATTATATTTAGACAACTTGAAATGAATTCTATTCCAATTCTAAAATGTACGCTTTTCGCCATAACTTTATCAACATGTTCACCGTGACAATCAGTACAGTTAAGAAGAGAAATACAAATAATGTAGTATACAAGTGTATATGTAGGTTTTTCAGAAGAAATATAAAATGAAACGCTTATCTCCGTTGAAGATCTTTGTCTGGCAAATTATTGGCAAAATTGGAAATGAAAGCATTAAATAGTATTATCAATGCAATATTCGATGGAAGGCTGTGCAGCCAGCATACTATAGAAATGACTCACGTTAGTGAGATTGCAACTTTAAACTAACCCAATAACTAAAATATTTTTAAGACAAATACTCAATCAGTAGTGGCACTATATCAATAAATCCAAAAATAGGGAAAATCACTTTCCCTTCTAATCACTAATATATGGTTGGAATTTTGAAAACGAATTTTGAATTTTGAAAATTTAGAAATTATCTCGTCGGTAACAACATGTCACGTGCTACAATATCAGGTTATCGTCTGATCTTTATATTTGTGCAGAAAATGGACGAGCAAAAATATATTGTTTATTCAAATTCTGTGAAAAAAATAAACTTTTATATTTTTCATTTTCTTTCATTCCATAGAAAAAACAGCAGTAAAACGGGGTGTTAAGTTGAATGAAATATTTGCTTGGTGAATCTTTGTTCGCTAGAATACTCTTAGTAACTTCCCTATTAATTTCATACCAGGCTGAGCCACAGCAAAGCGTGGCCTTGCTGCATATTTTTTCATATATGTCTACGTACTTGGAAAGATATCTATCGGTCTGGATGCTTTACATAAGTAGGCCACAAAAATTATAATATATGATAAAACTACTTTATGTTCCAAATAGTTGTAGATCTTCGAAATATCTGATAAAAAATCAGCAACAGACAGTATGATAAATATATTTGATTTATTGTACAATACTATGTTATATGTAGTTCAAAACATATAAGTTATAACCTATTTTTATGATGTCTAAAACAAATCGTACGCGGTATAACGATAAAAAAAATTAAAAACCTTTATAGTAGTTCGTTGAATTCGAACGCAAGCCACATGTATATGCAAAGCTGGGATCGCATAAATAAAATATATTCAATCCTAAAATCTTCGAAAATTCCACTACCATGATATTTCGTCAGCTCGTTTTACGAATGAGGGAGAACGTTTGTATTTTTTGTTCATTCGTTCGTTTCCAATCAAAAGAAGTGCTGCTTTGAGCAGTTTTGAATGAGACCAGACATATAACAAAACAGAACTTTGAACTCTATAATTTTACTAGTAATCATAATTATTTGATAGTTATTTGTATAAATTTAGACTATACTAACCATACACGAGTATGTACTAAAGACTATTATTGTGCATCATTTTTCTTTTCATGAAAGATCAGTCAAAAGAAATAAAAATGGCGTCAACCTCAGATTCGGAATGAAATATACAAAAACTTATAAGTAATACATGAGACTCATCTTTCACACTGTGCCCAGTCACTCGTCGCTAATACTTACCACCCGACATACATATACATTCTTTCAAAATCGTTTTATTCTTCAAATCTAACGGCTTAAATAAAAAATGTATTAACCGCCTTAATTGTGAAATTTATTTTGAAAAATAGTACGGTCTTATTATAAGTTATCAATGTTTTGATAATTCATTTTTGTAAAAGAAACTTGCTTATCTTTTTTTTGATTTTGCATGAGTAAATGCAGTTCAAAGTTAAAAATAAAATGTTGTATGTATAATTAGATTATATTTTCAAGGTCGTGTCAGATCATAAACATAAATTAATAAAATTTTCATGATAGTAAAATCACAAAATGTCCTTTCATTTCTTTGATATCGTACTATCGTATCGATTTGATGATCGTAATTTGATTATTGAGACAAAAACTGGATAATGCATTATATGTAACAAATGCTGTTTCTTAGGATTTTTTATAAAATGCTTTCGTTTTATTTTTATAACAACAGAATCATTACCACATTTTCTTTTCAGGAAAAACTATATGGCATTTAAAACACACATTTGTTTTTTAAAATAGTCGCTAATTTTGTTGACAGCGCTTCGAATTAATCATTCATTCATTTATTTATTTATTTAATAAGCGCATTAACAATATAAACATTATACAATAATATACACAACATATACATATAAACATTTCTGATATGTATATTAATTTAAAGTGAACATAATATTCATAGATTATCGCGCAAAAATTATTCCTAAAAACAACAACCGGATATCATATTATGGTTAAAATAACCATACCACGAAAAAACAATAAATACTGTCGCTTAAGATAGAAAAGTATCGTGTATCCAAAAGTAACCTGTGTTAAAGGGACGCGCGGGTGAAATCAAATTTTTTTCTAGCAGTAGGCGCGCTCGCTTTTTAAAAAGCAATCAATTAATCGTGTTAAAATTAATTATTACATAATTATTAAGCTCATATTCGTTTACCCTCCCATCAAATTCGTTTTGAAAAAAACATAACTGGATGCTACCTACCTGACGCTACCCCTCCTGGTGGGTTAGTTTCCCGCCACCATAGGGGTTGTTGAGGTACTAAGCGCTGATGGCTTAATGGATACACTTAACACAAAAAAGTCCTTAGTCGGCTCTTATGACACCCATGACTTGAGATGGAGTAGATCTATTTTACTCTGTATGTAAGTGTTATAATTATTTATCTAGAATGCACATTTTTTAATACAGAGCTCATGAAATTGTCTTAAAATATTTAGTATGTCCATAAATCTGCTTTACTAACATTTCGCATATTAGCTACAGCTTTGTTTGGTTTAATTTTGATTAATTGTTTTTTTACTTTAATTTTATTATTAACATTAATAACCTTTTTGATTACATGTTTTTCAATTATAAATTAAAAATCATATTACTACATAGCTTATTGTATTATTGTAACTAAAAACTATGATGGTATAAAAGTTTCATATCAATCAGATTTTTGAATTAGCTGTGTTTGACAAACAACCTTTTTTTTACAAAAAAAGATTGTAATGGTTGTGCTTTGCTAAATAAAGAACCTTTTTGAGTTTTTATGGAGAATAATACTGAAGTAAATCCTAGAGTATTGATGAATCTCAACTTCTTAAATATATATTTTGTAGGATTATAAAAAAATTAAAGTGGCTTGCGTCACAAACGAAAAAAAAAGTGGTGATTGAATATCTGTATTTCTATTTGGCTAATGATAGCTCTCCGATTATTTCGGTATTCGGTAAACAGTACGATGCTATCTTAGAGTTTGTGTATAAGCTAAAGAATTTACCTGACAGTTCAGATATAAATAAGACGTAATTATAATATATGTTATGACGTGTAAATGTTTCAAGTCTGTGGTGAAAAGTTGTAGAAACCGCTGTTCCTGACGCATTCTATAAATATTTAAATGAGAGGAAATCATAGTTGCCTTGATAAGATAGCAATATTTATAATCAAAAACTTACGTTTCAAAGTGAATGTATAAGTCGATACTGACTATTATCGTCTCCACTCATAGCACAAATTACATTTGTAATTCCTCGAAAAGTTCGTGTTTTGTCTGAGTCTTAGGTCTATATCACTAGTACGCTAGAAATAAATGATGAAACTAGCTGACCCGGCAAACGTTGTTCTGCCATATAAATTATATCTACTGAATATTTTGATTTTTAAATAAAAAGTAAAGAATTTATTGTAAGTGTGTGGGGATGGGCTCTGTGACAGAAAAAGAAAAGGAGCGCTGTAAATGATAACCACCGATACAATAAAAAAAAACACCAACTTTTCTTTTTTTTAATTTAATGTATTTCATTAATGTAATGGACATTATCATTGTTTGGTTAAAAGTTAAATGTAAAGTGAAAAAAGTAATTTTTTTTTTTCTAAAGCAGTTAATTAATTTCAAAGATCAATTGAGTGTACGATATTTTTTGTCAGTCCGTCTTTAGCCAACAAATAAGCTCGATGGTTTGCCCACCCAAGAAGATGCCGCGTATAATTGTCCGTGTGATAAGCATGGTGTGCCCAAATCTAAGCTACAAACGGACATCTTTTGGCCTTGCGACTTATCGATTTTCATTATACATATATGCGTAAAGCACCACCCTGCGAATTTTTTCATACGTTTATTTATTATTGTTTTCTTAGGTTATGTCTACGGATTTTGTATGTGAGTGGTGCCTCATCGTATATTCGTCATACATTATGAGACAGAACTTTTGAAAAAGGTGGTCCGTTATTTGTTTTCTTTATAATATTGGTAAATGGTCATCCCCAGCCATATACATTAGCACTATAAAAATATTAACCATTCCTTGTATCGCGAATGCGCCACCAACCTTGGGAATTAAATTGTCCATTGTGCCTGTAGTTACACTGGCCCCATCGCCCTTTAAGCCGGAACACAATACTAAATATTGCTGTTTGGCAGTAGAATATGGGATAAACATAGTATATACGGATGGAACATAATCATTGCGTGGGCTATTCGCTGTCGCATTGTAGGCCATCATCATAATTTTTCTTCTAGCGTGAGAATTTTAATTTTGCCGTGACTGAAATGAAACTGATGCCGTGAATGAAATTTATCCTTTTATAATTTTAGTGAGGCAGTAGCGTCTTTTTATTGCCTTTCAATCGATTCAATAATTAGCAACTAACAGTTTCCATTAAAACATACAAATTGAATTACTGATAAATATTTTTTGAAATATAGTTTAATATTTTACACGACTCGAGATGATTTATTTCACACAAACTATATAAACAAACATAGTATGTTCAAAGATGGCGCTGCTAACAGAATTCAAATGGAATTAAGTTTTACATATTGCATTAAATAATTAATTTTGGTTCAGAATAATGTTATTATTTCTAAAGGGTTTTATTTTGAATATTGTCAAAGTAATTATAACCCTTTAACAATAAATTAAACATTAAAAATGTCTTTAAAATTTTCAAACAATCAAAACAGAGTACCATAAATTAAATATTGTTAACATTGGTCGATAAATAATGGTCATGGATTTTGTTTTTTTTTTTCTTTCGCTAGTTTTTTTTTCGCTGTGATTAATTATACTATCATTTCTGTGATTATACTGTAGTAAACACTCGAATCATGTGTATATTGAATGTATGTATACTTGAATTAATTTACATGATTTATTTAACTTATTTTTCAAGATTGCATTATTTACACTTGCTACAATTTCAGTTTCTTGACTTTCCGACTCGATTTTATAAAAATCGGTTAAGCCGTTTCGGAGGAGTTCGACCACAAACACCGTGACACGAGATTTTTATATATTAGATAATACACTTAACAAATATTACTTAGTATGAAAAATTTAATTTGAATGTATTCTAGTATAGTCAGTAATCTAGTTAAAGTCGACAACGTTCTAAACGCATATGCATATTAAATAATATTAAATGTAGAGACCAAAACGTATTATAAAATGAGTGTACTCGGCGACATCTTTATGTATGCAAATTTTATGCATGTTGCATTTACATGGCTTTACAGACTACAACTTTAGTGACCATCACATGTAGGTTATAAACAGTTATTATGTTAATTGACTAAATGACTAAAATGCCTTGATTTTCAAAAACTCAACCTAATAACGAATTGTGTATATTTAGAAACAAAAAAATTATAGGATAAACTTTATTAAATAAATAAATCCAACTACAACTGAAAATATTATAAATGCGATAGTGAGTTTGTTACGAATGAAATTCTCTACCGATCATGATCAAATTTTGCATACAGGAGATATATAAAAATTGCATACAATTACCTAACGCTCGATCGAACCAACGTATGAAGAAACCAGTAATAAAAACTTATTAATACTACGGAAGGTTATTTCATTCATCATCATCCTTTTTTCGTCCAATTCTGGACATAGGTCTCTCCCATGGCACGCCACTGAGCTCGATCCACAGATCTCAATATCCAACTGCTACTAGCCACCTTGCGAATATCGACACTCCACCTAGCTGGAGGGCGTACTACGCTAAGTTTGCCAAGGCGTAGTCTCCACTCCAGAACACGTCTATTCCAACGGTCGTCGGTTCTGCGACATATGTGTCCAGTCCACAGCCACTTCAGCTTACTAATTCTTTGGGCTTTGTTGATAACCTTGATTCTCTGTCGGATCACCACATTTGGGATTCGATCCTTCAGAGAAATTCCGAGCATAGCTCTCTCCATAGCTCGCTGAGCGACCTTAAAATTGTGGACCAAACGCACTGTCAGTGTCCACGTCTCGGCTCCGTAGGTCATAACCCGTAAGACGCACTCGTTGAAGACTTTTGTCTTCAAGCATTGTGGTATCCGTGACGAGAGGACTTGACCGAGTTTTTTACACGCTGCCCAGCCTAGCTGTATTCTTCTTCATGCTTTCGTCACGAAGTTGTTTCGACCCAACTGCAAAGTTTGCCCAAGGTACACATACTCCTGAACAACTTCGATAGGAACTCCGTTAAGACCTATTGGTTCCGTTTTGAAGTGTTCATTGAAGTTCAATCTTGGTTTTCTCCAAGTTCATCCGGAGACCAATTCGAGCAGAAGAATCAGCTAGGCTGCTCAGCAAATATTGCATGTCCTGCACGGTCTCTGCCACGATGACGATATCGTCTGCAAATCTCAAGTGCGAAAGGTACTCGCCGTTAATGTATATGCCCCGCCCTTCCCAGTGCCGCGTCTTGAACATATACTCTAATGCATTAGTGAACAATTTCGGTGAAATGACATATCCTTGTCTCACTCCTCGATGCAAGAGGATAGAGTCAGACTGCTGATTCTGTACTTTGACGGTCATAACAGCAACGTCATGCAGACCTTCCAGCACTTGGATGTATCGCCAATCGATTTGAAAAGTTATGAAATTATATATGTTTTTTTTATTTAATGAACTACATAGTCATTTTTTGCTAGAAAAAAATTAAAACTTCCATAATAAAATTTATATATCGACATATTTATTCTTGTGATATGTTTGCGAATCTATACTTTATGATTAAAGCATGAAGTCTTTCAATCTGAAATGAGATGATGTCTGCTTTTTTTTTAAAGAATTACTATTATTCCTAATTCTACTCGAATTAAGTATAAAGTTTGTGTTAGGAGTGGGCAACACAATAGGAAACGGGAATCGGTATCGGAAGTAGCAAGTTCGAAACTTGCTACTTTTACATTGTAGATACATATGAATAATATACTACATATAATATGAATATATGTGAAACTTTGTAAAATGCTTCCTAATTTAAGTAGGTAGCAAAATTAGGTGAAAAACTTATACTTTTGTAAGTGACGAAGAAATCAAAAGGTAATTCCAGACCAGATATCAGAAGTCAATGAATAAATAATATTATGAAACGTTCTTCTAACTATTTAACGCTCTGTATTCAGTTTGTGATTTCACATGCCTATAGAATAAATTTACACAAAATACAACTAGCCGTTTCACACAGAACCAAAGAACTCAAGGGAAAAGATAATACTATTTACTCCAATCCTTCCTTTGTAAGATAATACAATTTATATTCATTGAATCGTCTTGATTTCCACTGAAGGGTTTAATTTGCTTGGGTTCTGGGCCTTTAATCCATACATATAGAATAAATTGTATATGTCTCCTTAGTTATGTATTTTAATTGTTAATTTGC
Organism: Nymphalis urticae; assembly: GCA_905147175.2. NCBI lineage: Eukaryota > Metazoa > Arthropoda > Insecta > Lepidoptera > Nymphalidae > Nymphalis > Nymphalis urticae. The sequence goes on along the minus strand of LR989998.1, from coordinate 6,678,619 downwards.
TTAATTATTGTTATATATATTTTTTATTAATCCTATAGTAAAATAATTATTTTTTATAACAATATATTATATTTATAACAATTATTCATATTTGTATTAATATTCTTCTATTCTACTATCCTTTTATATAAATTGTTCGTTAATTTATTTAAATGCAGGCAAAATTGCAGACATTATTCCTTATGCAAATTTAGTGTTTCTACTAATTTTTAACTATTTTCTCAATGTTCGTAGCATTAAGTAATCAGTAAAAGAAAGCCTAAAATTATCTTTTAACTACATATTTTGTCTTGTTCGAGTGATAACAAAACAGTGTTGTTTCTTTTTCTTATATCATTATCGTATAAGTACACAGTTAACTATTTCGTTGGTGTAAAAGTTAGCTTATATGAATGCAGATTTTGAGTTGTTTAGTGCAGAATGTAATCGTAGTCTCTAATTTCCCTGTTAACGAACAGTGAACTTGACGCCCGTCAGTGGCAGCTATTGACTTCAACAACGGCAACCGCGCATTCCGAATTTGAAATTGATTTCTATTGGCCATACACTTGACATCGTTTTTTACTATAATATTTCTAGACGTTTTGATCAAACATTTTTAGTTTAGAATACATGGATTACAGATTCTAATTCATACCTGCCTTAATAGACCGCTAATTTCCCACAGCTGGACAAAAAACGTCCTTTCGTTATGAGGCGAATGGTTACAGCTTATTATATAAGCATTGAATTTTACTCCGCTTAAAACTAGAAACTGCGGAAATCACCTGAAACAAGATATTGTATATTATAATGTATGTAGATTTAGAGATAATACATGAAGATTTAAATTAGCAATTAACGGAGAGTAACAGCACAAACAAAGGAAAGCTTATTCCACCACGCGGTACAGCTGCACGTAACGTGTCATATCCACAAGGCCACCTCGACAGTTAAATGTGTCTTTACATTGGAAACTAGAATACAACAACAAAAAATATTCGAGTTTATTGTTAAAATAATTGTTGAATCAATTCCTAGAGACGTACGATACGATACTCGACTAATTTTAATTTGCATTGTATTTCCGTAAATTCAATATAATAAATACACACTATATCTGTGGTAACTTTGTACTAATTATTATAAGTATTTAATTGTATTTTTTAATTATTATATATTAATAGTATCTACAAAGGGAGCCACATCCATTTTTTAACCGCAATTTCTGTAGGTATAGTGTTAGCAAGAATTGAGTTCTGTGTATAAGGTATGTATAATACTTACTTAAAACGCATACATAACTCTTGTTAAAAAATTGAAAATACCATTTATAATTTCAGGGTAATTTAAAATCATAAGTTGTCTCATCAAACAATGCTTATTTATTTTGTGCTATTAATGTTAAATGTATACAAAATTTGTTTCACGTGAACAAACTAACATCTAAGGACAGACTCGGCCTAGTTTAGACGTTAGTCTTCAACGAATAATGAGTTACATTTTTGTGAATATCTCTAGATAAAATTACATCAATGTAATGTTTTTACTTTTACGAATAAAACATATATCTTATTATAATCAATATTATGTTTATAAAAAGGTATTTACTAAATAAGGATGAAAAATGGATCAAAAAGAAATCCCTGTAGGACTCCTATATTTACTAAAGCCCTCTTAATTCTATTTCTCGAATACCGAAGTCTAACTTGGTTTTTCTCAAAAGTATTTCTATAACTTAAATTTGTAAAGATTCGTCTTTTTATATTAATCTATATATTTTTATATGAAAATTATTCGAGTCTTGTGAAATTTAAGCATTTCACAAATACGACTGAAAATAATGGTAATATATTCGCATAAAGCTTACAAACCAAATAAAGCCCTATAGAAAATAGTTCTATTTTAACTCATATGTGCAATCTATGTTTATTCTCTTGTATTGATCAACTTGTTAGTTATAAGCTTCTTGAATAATATTTAAAATTTACAATCTTCATTATTTTTAAAAAACAACTCTGTGACTATATTTCTTTAGTTTATATTTGATCACACTGTAATAGAAGTTGCACTCTCTACGAGTGACGCGGGCTCACTTTTTCACGGCTTATTTGCAACTGGTTATCTTTTATTTCTAATGACCCTCGCAGGCCTCGTAAATCTATTGAGTTGTTTAGTTATAATGCTATTTTTACACAGGTAGGGAATTTATTTTATCATATGTTCAACTTATTAACTTTGTTAAGTGCAATTCAATTAAATTAGTGTTACCTTTTATATATATATGTACGTTATCTGTTAAAATACGTTTTAACTAGCAGGTTGATTAGTGTTTAAGAACAACAATGCCATTTGATTTTTTTATTTTTTTTTTGTTTTTTTCGATGTTTTTATGTTTCTGTTTACTTTTATAACTTTTATTTTGTAAACAATTATTAATACACTGATTGTTATTATACTTTGGTCTCTTGCTGCTGGTGGATGTCGGGCACAGTTACAGTAAATAAGAAATACTAGTTATTAAGTTAGCTTTAAAATTATTATTATAATTATTTATATTATTTATTTATTATTATTATTTATTTATTTATTTTTATTTATATCATTTATTTATTTTTTATTATTATAATGTCCTCAAATTGTAGTATACAAAGTGATGCATTTCTGTCGGTGTCTTCAGGTGATGAGTCTTTGAGTGACTTAAGTCTTCAAAGTGCAATTGATTCCCTTCCACTCAACGCCAATCTCAATTCTCTCTTCTCTGATTGTGTGAAAAATTTCAACGTTGTTCACATAAATGCCCAAAGTATTCCGGCTCATTATCCTGATATGCTTGCGTCTTTTGAGTCCCGTAATATTCACGCCATTTTAGTATCGGAATCATGGCTCAAGCCCTGTTTGCCGTCCACATCGTATTCTTTGCCAGGGTTCCATCTCATTCGTAATGATCGTAACAACAGGACTGGTGGTGGTGTGGCGATCTATCTTAGATCCTACATTCCTTTTAAAATTGTAAGTTCGTCATGTCAGCCACCTCCTGTTGATTCTGCTGAACACTTACTTGTTGAAGTTTCTCTAAACCAAACAAAATTTTTTCTTGGGGTTTTCTATAGTCCCTCTCTACTAACAAATTACTTTTTGTCTTTTGAAGCCCTTGTAGAAACGTTTGTCCCAAATTATAGTCACACCATATTAATGGGCGACTTCAATACATGTCTACTAAAGGATGACAATAGGGCTAATAAGCTTGTTTCTATATGTGAAGCGTGTAATATACATATTCTACCCCTTACGGTGACCCACAGATTTCCAAATTCCACCCCTTCTCTTCTTGACCTTATAATTGTGTCTTCTCCTGATCTTGTTTTCAAGTACGGTCAGTGTCCTGCCAATCCTTTTTCTACCATGATTTAATCTTTCTCTCGTATAAATTACGCCCTCCCAAATTTAAACCTAAAACACTTCTGCGGCGTAATTTTGCTGGAATGGATGTCGAACGACTATGTGCTGATGCCCGCAATATTGATTGGTCAGCAATGGAGTCAGCGTGTGGTATTGAACATAAGGTTGATGTTTTTTGTTCGTTGCTCACTCAACTTTATGATGTTCATGCACCGATTCACCCAGTCAAATTGAAACACCCTCCTGCTCCCTGGCTAACTAAAGACATCAAAAATAGTATACACAGGAAAAACGTTGCTAAAACAAAATTTAAATTAAACAACTCAGAAGAAAATCGAAGGAAGTATCATAAAGCTAGGAATCGCTGCAATACATTATGTAGGGATGCACAACGACGCCATATTCATACTTCAGTCGAGAACGGCGACTCTCACAGAGTTTGGAAATTTCTTGAGACTGTTGGAGTTGGTAAAGGTTCTCAGAACTCATCTGTTCTTAATATTAACACAGAACTCTTAAATTTTACTCTTCTACTCCTTCGAACTCATTTGATAGTTCAGCTAAATCGCGTACTCTTCACTCACTTTCTACGATTTCAACTCCTCTTTATCCTCCGTTCTTATTAAGTCAGCTTACTGTGTGTGATGTTAAGAAGAACATACTGTCCGTCTCATCCAATGCCATCGGCAGCGATAATGTAAGTCGTACTATGCACATTCGTCTTCTTGATATTATCGCTCCCGTGATCGCATATATTCTAAATGAATGTGTCTCATGCTGTATATTTCCTGAAGCTTGGAAGAGCGCTAATGTTATACCTCTTCCAAAGAAAGCCAATCCTATTTCCTTTTCTGATTTTCGTCCTATCTTTATTTTACCTTTCCTGTCAAAAGTTCTTGAAAAACTAATTCACTTTCAGTTAAATCTCTTCCTAAACAAGAACAACTTGCTCAATCACAGCACACGTATTCCCCTCCTCTTACGACCCGGGTTCCTTCAAACGAGGCGTGAAGAGGCATCTTGCGGGCCGGCAAGGCGAGGGCGGCTAGTGCAGAACCTTCTTCCCGACTGTACTGGCCGTCCTCGCGTTTGGACTCTACTACCACTTAACATCAGGTGGAGTAGAGTCATTTGCCCTCCCGGGTAATATAAAAAAAAAAAAAAAAAATCCCTGCCAATCTGGCTTTCGCCCTGGACATAGTACGGTTACTGCCCTTATAAAAGTTACTGATGACATTCAAAGGGGTATGGACAATAAGCAACTCACTATTATGACTTTTTTGGATTTTAGCAATGCTTTTAATAGTGTTGATTTTGATGTCCTACTTAGTCAGCTGCGTTCTCTTAACATATCCCCTGCAGTCATTGAATTGTTTCACAGCTATCTTCGTGGTCGTCGGCAACGAATTCGCACTGATGACACATACTCATCATGGTGCGATATTTCTGCTGGCGTACCGCAGGGCGACGTGTTGTCACCATTACTCTTCTCTATTTTTATCAATTCAATAACTCATAACCTTCCTTCTATCTACCACATGTATGCAGACGATGTCCAGATTTACACCCAGTCGACTTTGGAGAATCTTCCGTTGGCTATCGCAAGAATGAATAACGACCTCAATATCATTCTTGAATGGAGTAAATCGTTTGGTCTTAATGTTAACCCTAGCAAATCTCAAGCCATAATTATTGGCAGCCGGAAACAATTATCAAAAGTCGACTGGTCTTCCTTGCCATCAATAATGTTTGACAATATTGTCATCCCTTATTGCGACTGCGTTAAAAACTTGGGAGTTTTCCTTGACAATACTCTTAGCTGGACTTGCCAGGTAAATGAAATCAGCAGGAAGGTGTTTGTTGCGCTGACGTCTTTGCGTCGTTCTCGACATTTTCTTCCAATTCCTACCAAAATTATGCTCGCACAGACTCTACTCCTTCCTATCCTTGATTATGCTGACGCAAGCTTTGTTGACTTAACCGAAGACCAGTTAAATAAGCTTAAGAGACTACAAAATACATTTATTCGGTTTATATTTGGATTACGCAAATATGACCACGTTTCACAATTTCGTTCTCGTCTTAATTGGTTACCCATTCGACTTCGCTGGAATATGCACACCTTGTCTATACTGTACTGTGTGTTGTTTCACGCTGGTACTCCCCCTTACTTGAAGGAGATTTTTTTATTTTTAGGGAATCCTGGAGAAGTTCTTCGTTCTGCGAAGAGATGGATTTTAAAGGTGCCTGAACATAACTCATCTTTTTATAATAATTCTTTTACAATTCAGGCTATTAAGCTCTGGAACGACCTTCCTTTAAATATTCGGGAGGCTAAATCCATATACATTTTTAAAAAACTTGTGAAAGATCACTTTTTGTCTCAAATGCCTTATCACCATTAATTAAATATTTTATTTTTATTATTATTAATTTTTTTTCTGCTATGTTTGAGGACTTATCGTTTTTATTCGTTCTTATTGTTTATAGTATGTATTTATATTGTATACTTGTAATTATATATGTATTTATAATATAATTTATTTATTGATATATATTATATGTATTTTATATTTACATTTATTTATTAGTTTGATTAATCATATATTAATATTATTTTATTTATTATTAGAGCACCACCTACCTCATATCCTATGAGTTATCTCTTAATCCGTTGGTTGCCTGGAAGAGATCGCTATGTAGCGATAAGGTCGCCAAATTTGTATGCTACTTTTATTATGTATGTATCCATGTTTTTGTATTCTTTTTCTCTTTGTGGTGTACAAATAAAGTATAAATAAATTTAAAAAAAATAAAGGATACGAGTAGTAAGTATACTGACATTCTTAATACATAGACTCATATCATACAGGTTTATGTCTGTTAGATAAAATAAGAAATCCCTGTAGGACTCACATATTTAAAATTAAGTAAATAAATAATGTATAACCATATTATGCAAATAAAGTGAGAACGGAAAAATGCTTTGTACTAAGAAATTGTTATACCAATTATGGGTTAAAAATTTGGGTTTACTTATGTACTTATTGAGAATATAAAATATTAAAATAATATGAGATAGTATTCCAATAAAACTAATTGCATAAATAATTCTGAATTTATTTATTATCTTTGATTATATTTATTACCTACTTAATCGAGTTTTCTATCTATTCGTAACGAAAATTCAAGGAGCTCCTAACATGAATATTTATTCGTAATATCGTCCAGGGACATTCCATCTCGAGGAATTAGGGAATAATTAATAAATCCATCTTCGAGTCCCTGTTTCTAAAATATTCTCTGAGCCAATATAATTTATTTATAATAATTTTCATGCGAAAATAATAGACATCAATAATATTAATTTATCAATGTTGAATTTTATATAAACTTTTTTATTTGTAAATATACAAGTTACAAGAAAAGTAATGGCACATTTGAAACATAAATAATTTTTTCTTTAGTAATGTTGTCTTGGATCTAAATAAAGCGAGGAAATTGTTTATTAATTAATTAACAAAGATTTGTCATTGCAAAACGAGCTTAAAGACCAAAGATCTGCTAATTAATTCTAACATTTACGACCAGTACAAGACACGATTCTGCTTCTTTAATTAATAAGTTTTCAATATTGAGTATGATTAGTTGCTGTTATTGAACTGATAAACTATAACATAGTTACAACATAATTAGTCTTAATTACCGATATGATATATGTAGTTAACATTATCTTTTTATTTTTCAATTTATTGAAAGAATTACTATTAAGATTTTTTTACACCAATTATCTAACGTAATAAAATAAAATAAAATACTATGCTCTTGTAAGACAGCCATATAGTATGATATAGGGTGTATCATACTATATGGCTGTCCATAATTCCAATTTTACGTATAAATGGTGGAATAGTTTTGATAAAATATGAAGCGGTCTTAGAACTTTGGCACACTTTAAAGTTACATATTTATAGTTTAACGCGTTAGGAATAATAATTCAAAAGAAGAATGTTTGTATCTTTTTAAGATTAGGGGTTCTTTAGATACTGGAATAAAGTCTATAATATTTAAGTTATATTTTACCTAATAAAGTTTTATATTTAAATTTAACACAAGTAACGATTAAATTATGACGTCATATCGATTGTTTTTATAGATTTTTTTTTTAATTATATACAATTTGGAACTGTACTTTTTGAATAATAAGAGCTAATGATATTACTCTCTACTTATAATCATATACTTCCGGCCGATATTAGCCAAGGCGACCAATCTCAATCCATTTTTTCTGATTTCTGTAATACAGGTCTTGGAGCCTAGCTCAGAAATCAGGGACTTTTACAGGGGATTATAATTTGTTACTTTTTATGTGATTAATGATTATGATTATTATTATATATATCTTTTTTTAACTCCCTTTTAAAAGGGGTAATTTAACTATCACGCGGGCCATGACCAAGCGTGATAGGTTTGTTTAATATTAAATTGACAATGGTGATGTGAGGAACTTTCGAGTAAGACGTGTAGTGTTCAGTATGACTGCTTTTTGTAAAAGTGCGAGAGTGGACTTGGACATTTGGAGAATATTGAGATTAGTCTTGAGTGTTTTTGGCATAACGCCTGTAATGGAGAGAATGATCGGTAAAATTTTCACTGTGTTTATTGACCATTGTTTTTTAATTTCAGTAGCCAATTCTATGTATTTTATTACTTTTTCATTGTGTGTACTGAGTAGGTTGTGTGTGTTACATACTGCAATATCGACTATATAAACTATTTTGTTGTTTTTTTCTACCACTGTTATATCCGGTCTATTATAATGTATGGTTTGGTCGGTGATGATCGTTCTATCCCAGTAGATTTTATATTTATTATTTTCTAGGACTTTACAGGGTTGGTATTTATAGTAAGCTACTTTTTTGTTATGAATTTATATTGATGGGCTAAGTTTTGGTGAATTATTGCTGCTACTTGGTCATGCCTGTGCTTATAATCAGTTTGGACGATTGACTTGCAAGCACCGGTTATGTGTTGAATCGTTTCTGAACTGCTTTGGCAACGTCTACATAAATCAGTCGGGAAATTAGCTGTGCGAATAATATGTTTCTGATAGTTTCGGGTGTCTATTACTTGGTCTTGTATAGCTATCATAAAAGCCTCTGTCTCAGGAAATAACTCACCACGCCGCAGCCACTCGTTCGACGCTTCCATGTCGACATGTGCTTGGCTCAAGTCGGCTCGATATCTTCCATGCAATGACTTTTGTGACCACATATGTGAATTTTTTATGAATTTCAGTTATGTATTTATGGATTGAAGTACTTTCTGCCTTATCATGAAAGAACTTTCTCAGCTTAGCTATGAGACTATTGTGCAAATTATGTATATCAATTAAACCGCGTGGTAGTGTGAGTCTCTGTGTACAACTTTTGGGGTGATGTTTCCTGTGTGTGGTCATATGTGTGTTTATTATTCGCTGTAGTTTTTGTAGATCAGTTTTAGACCAATTTATAATTCCAAAGGAATATGTGAGTAATGGTATTGCATAGGTATTAATTGCTTTTTGCTGTTACGTGAATTTAAATGTGTTTTTAATATTTGATTTAACCTTATTTTAAACTTCTGTATCAATTCTTTTTTTATTTGTTTGTGTTTTATTTGCTTAGACTGGTAAAATCCTAAATATTTATAAGTGCTCATTTCATCCATTGCTTCTATTTGTTCTCCCGTTTCTAACATATATGTATTTGTTTCCGTTTCCCCCCTATTTATTGAATGCGTTTTACATTTATCAACCCCAAAGTGCATTTGTATGTCCGTAGAAAAAGATTGTGTGACGTCTGTTAGTTTTATAAGCTCGGCTTTACTTGTTCCATAGATCTTTATATCGTCCATATACATTAAATGAGAAATAAGACAGTGTGTTCCATTGTGTTTTAGCTTGAAACCAGCATTAGTATTATTAAGTAAATCGGAAAGGAGGTTGAGTGCCATACAAAACCATAAGGGACTAAGTGCATCTCCTTGAAATATTCCTCTTTGTATTTTAATCGGATCAGTAGTAATTGATGTGTTATTCTGATAGACTTTAAGTGTGGTTTGCCACTGCGGCATTATACAACTAAAAAAATTTATAAGTACTGGGTCGATCTTATAAAGTTGAAGTACATGTTGAAGCCAACTGTGAGGTACCGAATCAAATGCCTTCTTATAATCGACATATTGTGTAGATATTTCGTTTGCTGGTCAGTGCCTGTTTCATTACTATTGTATCTATAACTAATTGTTCTTTACATCCTTGACTATTTTTCCTACAACCTTTTTGTTGTTCTGCTAAAATGTTATATGCTTCTAAGTGCTGATAAATGATTTCGCTAATACATCCTGTAATCATCTTATATATTGTTTGTAAACATGTGTTTGGTCTATAATTTGCAGGATTTTTAAGATCTGATTCTTTAGGGAGCATGTAGGTAATTCCAGTTGTTAAAAACTTTGGTGTAGTTTCTGGTGATTTGATGAATTGACAAATGTGATTATGGATGTATGGATGGATGCAAGTGAGTTTCTAAAGCCAAAAATTATGTATGTTATCAGTACCAGGAGCTTTCCAGTTATGTGTGCGTTTGATAATCTGAGTGAACGTTTCTATTGGTATGTCTTTAAAATTCATTTGCTCTATATGCGTACTATCTCCGATTTTCTGAAGCCAGTTGGCGTTTGCATTATGTTGGACTGGATTTGACCAAATACCCGCCCAAAATTCGTGAAGTTTTTGTGGTGTGGTGTATTCAGTGTTTTGAGTTAAAGTGTTCTGATTATGTGTTCCTAAGTTTCTGTAAATTTTCTTTCATTGTTTGTGAATGTAAAATTTTGTTGTTTTCTATTTGTACATGTTAAGTATCGTTTAAGCCTTTTAGATGCAGTATTAAATTTTTGTTTTAATGTGTCAAGAAAATGTTCTAACTCAATATTTGGTTCCTCGTATTGACTATGGGTTTTATACTTTACTTTAATATCGTCTACGGTTTTGATTACTTTCTGGTTTCTATTACCTGCAATATATTGGGTTAATCTTCCGATTTCTAGTCTATACTTTTCAATTCTTTTTTCAATTCTTCTCTGCCATGTCGGTTTTTTAAGGTATTTATTTTGAACTGTATCATTGCTTACTCTAAAAATTGTACCATTACAAACAGCTGCTGTATAAGCTGCCGAGTAAATTTGTGCATGTAAATATTTAAAATCTATGTTGCTATTTAAATGTTTCGGGAGAATTTCATTATTCAATGTTCGTGTAATAGTAGCAAATTTACGAGAAGTTTTTTGTTTTGGAATATATGGTCTTTCTTCTGGATGCATATCTTTAAACCTATTTATTGCATTATTAAACTCTATTTCGATAAAGTTGGGTGTTAATTTACTATTTTCTAAGAAAATACTATCACTTTCATTTTCAGTCAAAGATATACCGGTACCTAAAATGGTTTCGGGATGGCTGTGATTTGAGTCTGTTGAAGCTATATTTGATTCTATGGGTATGTTGTGTTTAGATTGATTTATTGCATTTTGTAGTTTTTTGTTTATTTCTATTTTAATTTCTTCTATCTTATCTTTATTAACCAAATTATTAAAAAATATTACTCTTCGCTGATCTGCAATTCTCTGTTCTGAAAGATGTGAAAGATGTGGATGTTTGTCTACAATGAGCTCAAATAACTTTTTCCGATAAGCTGTTTTATTTGTTTCTAGGTTTGTTGATTCAAAATAACATCGGACTATATCTTCATTGATTACATTGGACCATTTCATTCGTTTATTACTGTTTGAGTTTATCTGTGATGCTAGGTGTTCGGACTGAGAAGATTGTCTGAGTGGAATATCTGCTATTTCTCCCTCTGCCTGTATTTTATCTGCCACTTCATTTCTTATCTCATCTAAAACGTTCTGTGGTAGTAATTTGCGCCTGAGAATAGCACGTCCGATTGACGTTGATCTCCTACACGTTGTCGTGATACTTGCATATTGGGGAATTTCTGATTAAGCTGCTCGTGCAATAGTTGTAAATAATTATTCATTTGTGTTGTTTCACATTTAGTAATTAGTAAATATGTGTCCCATATAAAGCGGTTCATATCTTGAGACCATTTATTTCGCACACGAGAAGTACCAGCGCTGGGCGCAGCATTGATGGCACATGCCTCCTGCGCAACAGCTGTTGGCATTGAAATATGGGATGAACATCGTGATGGTGGTGAAGAGCTTGGTGACTCGAAGAGAGTTGCAGTTGAAGAAGGTGATGGGAAGTTTGAAGAAAGTGAGTGATTTGAAAGTGAAGTCGATGAAGGTGAGGGTGATTGGTCGGCTGTAACATATTCTTCAAGGGGAACCCGCCTGTTCAGTCCCCCATCGCCAACGGATCGCATGCTGTGACATCCAGCGTCGGCTCCAGATGCGCCCCGGCGACCCCCGGGCAGCGACCGTAAACTATATCTTTTATTACTGCGTTCCATGTTAATCTCCAATGACAAGAATGGGTCGGGTTTGGGATCGTTAGTTTGGGTAGGTGTTTGCCAAGATGTATATGGCTATGTGAAAATGTGTATTGGTCAAGATGATAGGACCACAAGAACTAATACCAGCTACCCGTAAGCCCCCCCACCACGGCAAGATGATCCCCGGGGGGGTTATTATTATTATTATTATTTTAGGGCACAAATATGTACATACACATAGTGAGTATTATCCGATGAGACGGCAATCCGATACGACCTTATATTAATAATAAGTTAAGTTTTTGACTCCTGAACTAAACGTATACATGTGCTTTAGAATTCTGTGCTCCCTAAATAGTGGTTTTGGCACTACGACAACAAACATTATTATTTCCTGTCAAAATTAAAACCAATCAAAATCATGTACGTTGTATACGTGTTTAAATTTATTTACATACTTTTGTTTAACTACACATCGCGTTGAGCAAAAAGTTGAAGTATTGCTTCGTTGTTTTTTTTGTATTATGGTTTTGTTATTTCGATCATTCAATTTTTTCAGTTCTTATATATGAATTAAGTATTACAATCAGTTTTCTCTTCTTATTTTCTATCTATAGTATAAAACCCATTTCACGCAATTCCGACACTTGGGCAGTTTTTTTTTAATTACAATAAAGATTAAAGTAAGTGGCCACCACCCAAAGATATTGGGAGTATAAGAAATATTAATTATTCCACACACCACATTAAATACTTCGTCAAACATGAGAACTATGATGTCCCTTGTAACTTCCATTACACTGACTCACTCATCCTTCCAACCGAATAATAATAATTGTGTTGGTAGAATACGAATATGACCTTAAGAAGGTGGCGGGCACCGACTGGATGCGGAAGGCGGAGGACAGGGAGCTTTGACGCACCTTGGGAGAGGCCTCTGTTCAGCAGTGGACAAAATAATTGGCTGTTGATGATGGTAGAATAATAGATGAATATTTTTGAGATATTCATGAGATATTCTTCAAAAACTAAATATAATATTTAATCATCCATTTTAAATACTATAATTTAAAACCAAATCATTAATAAAATTTATTATGTAATGAATAAAAAAGATTCATTGTAATTCTTAATATCTTTTCAATATTACAATTAGATTCAAACTTTTGATTAACCAGCAAAAGTTTAGTCGGGCCTGTATAAAACTCCAAATGAATGTTGTGAAACATTCCACCAGACAAGGTTGTAAGAGATTGGAAGCAAGTTTTTACACGAGGATTTCATAACAGTTGTATAAATATTCTTTAGTATTCCGAATTGGGGAACATGAGCGGTAAGGTCAATGCTACTGATGTCTACGGCAATTCGTCCACTGGACCGGGCACATTTCGCTTCATGACCAATTTTGTCAGCGTTATGATCTGACGTCTTTGTTTTCACCGAAATTTCTCATTCGAAAGTTTTTCTACGAAATGTGTTTCTTCACGTAATTGAATGTTCAAAGATAATAAAGATAAATTAGTTTACAAGAATGTTGAATTAATAATTTTATTTGTCTGCTAGATTAAATATTATTTTCAATTATAAAGTCACACATTATTAAATTACATTTATTTGTATTCACACAAAACCATATAAATAGATTCTACAATTACGAACATTCTTAAATAGAGGCTTTTTCTCCTTTTGAGCTAATTCCACCATGCAGCTCTTAAGTGGGTTCATGAAAATACATCATTTGTGGAAAATATAAATCTGACATATACAGATTTCCTCACAATAATTTCTTTCACCGCCGAGCACGAGTTGAATTATAACTATTATAAATATACAAAGTAAGCATATTGCTTGACTGGGTTTGAACCCACAATCATACTTACAAGAGTCTTACAATACATTTAAATGTAGTTCGTAATGTATTTTTTTGCATTGATAATCATACTTAAAGAGACAATTAATTTATCAGCATTAATATATAATTTAAATAATAAATTTTTTAATGTGGTAAGTTTATAGTAGTTAAGTAGTAGTAGTAATTCTATTGCGTTAGTATCCCCAAAGTGATGTTATTGAACAATAAAGAGGATTTTTATAAGCCCATTTAATATGGCAATAACAAACAGCACAGCTTTAGTGTGATAAAAAAAGAACAGAGAAATATTCAACTTCAACAAAGATATTTTTGTTTTACAAAGTGTGATGGCAACATTTCGATGTAAACTGGTAATGTTGTGGAAGAGATGAGAAATTTTCGCCTTGTTTCTTCATCGTTTCTACAATTTTATATTTGAGAGCCGAAAAATGTGATTCTTTGTTTCGAGAAATATTTTAGTTTAAAAGTTCTCAAGTTGTTTATAGGAATTATAACGCACCTATTTCATACGTATACACTATCTTTTTTTAATTTAATTTTGTAAAAACAATATAACGGACATTATTTTCCGGCTTAATAAGCTTTTTTTATTTTTATAAAAATTTATTTTCATTTCATTTTTTAACATATGTAATTAGAATAATTTTATCAGTTTTTACCGAGCGTAAAGAAGAACAAAATACCTTATAAAAATATCTAAACTACCTACACAAACGTTCCACGTACCTATCAGGAAATACAGACTCAGGTAAATTATTCAGTTTTGCAGTGCGAATGATAAATGTGGATTCGAAGCGCTTCGTACTTAGGCGCTGAATTTCCACGTGTACCTATGGCACTTTGGTCGCGTTTGCGTGGCCGTTAAATAGTAAAAAGAAGAGGGCGGAATTAACTCGTGTAGTTCTTGAGCACATTCTCCGAAATGTATTCCATAGAAAACGGAAAGTGACGCAAAACGGAAAGTGTGGGTCTGTTGATTTAAAAATAAAAATCGTAATCCGAGGGGAATCCAGGCAGACTGAAAAGTAGGTCACCTGATACTATGTGGTCACCACCGCAAATAGACTTTGGAATTGTAAGAAATATTAAACATCTCTTCAATCATCAATTCGTCACCGACCGAGTAACCTATGATGTCCCTCGTGCTTATAGTTACACTTGCTCAATCCCCCTTCAAACTGAAACACAATAATACTAGGTATTGCTATGAACTGGTATAATATCCGATGAGTGTGTGTACCTAGAAGGGGCTTACACAAAGCCCTATTATCAAGTATAAATACTCCTTTACAAGGTGACTCTGGGGACACTTCATACTCAACGGTGAAGGACAACATGGTGCTGAAATGTACATACATGTATCATTTTAATTTCTGTATCGACCGATCCTCAGTGGAGCTGCATTTTGGAATATGCTCCAAGCCTATGGATTTGGAGAAGAAGATACCATTGCCCAATATTTGTTATTTAAATACGAAATAATGTAATGTACGTTAATAGTTTTATAAAAAACTACGTTGCGTTGTTCTAAAATCAATTGGATTTCCTGAATCCAATAAACTTGTAATGCAATTGCATGGCTATAGTATATTGAGTACAATAAAGTGCTAATTGATAATAAGTTTAATCAACACACATATATTAAGAAACAAAGGGCATTTTCAGTTACCTTTAACTTATTGCCGAGTTACTACATCTACACACTAGTCCTTATTTATTATTGTTGTACTGACAGAGTTACACAAGCTAGTTGGAAATTAACCGTTATAATTTAAAAAAAATTGTGTCTGTTGATTGGACAAGCTTAATTTAGTAATTTTAGGCAGCACAATATATTAATCTTTAGTAACTAAAACTAAAGTTATTGGTCTATATTTTTTTAGGAATACATAATTGCTTTACACGATGAACATTTATGCCGCAATAGTAGACTCCTCGTTTTTCTTAATAAATCCACATAAAAATCGCCAAACACAATAACGCATTCATAACATCAGCATACTTTTCAAGAATATCATCCATAGTCGCTTCAAACTAGGTGGAATCTTCAGAAGATCTCTCTGAATATATTGTTAAAATTCTACACACCATTGTTCAAGAGCCCGCTTGAAAGAGAGAGATATAACATCTTCTCGAGATATATAAACTTCGAATTTGAGTGTGGAATTACCATACAATACTTATACAATGTTCTATAACTACATTAGGCAATTCGATGTTAACAAAATTAGATCTGTTGGTTCAATTATTCTCATACGCTTAACCGTTTACAAATCGTGGACAACGTATATTGAATCTCTAATTATTCAGAGAATAATATTAGCACCATCGTTGTAACAAGTAGTGTATGACAAAAATATATGAATAATCTTTACCAAAAGTAGCAGCCACGACGGACTACATTATTCTCGTCTCTATACTTTTAAGCAGAACAACAAGCATTTCTTAATTCTCATTCTTTGTTATTTAAAAAGCTTGAGAATGTTTTGAGAACCATGGTGGTGTTTAACTGGTTTTACAATTTGTAATAACATGATCTTATTTCATATCGAATTCGTTTCCACTGTTTGTCATATACAGATTGCTAACTACATTAAAACAGTTGATTGTTATGTGAGTGTACTTACATCACAATTTCATATAAATTGGTAATATAATTAGCATCGCCCACATAAAGAAAAACTTAATCCAAGTATACGGTACATTACTCGGAAATTTAATCAAATCTTTCTATGAAAAACGAATAAGTACAATTTGAATAAACTGAAAACTTTCGCGTTGTATATTATTTTATATGTTACTAGTTTAACTGCGCGTTTCGTTAGAATTAATAAATAAATTATAACTATTATCAAGTTTATTAGTATCGTAAATGCTTTGGCCTTCTGGTATACTTTTAAATTTGTATAACTGTACACAGGTAAAGTTAAAATATAGTAAAGAAAATATTCTAAGTAATTAATAAAACGAGAGTACTTTTTCATGGCTTAGATAATAGTATTAGGAAATTCAATTTTAAGTTATTGTGTTTTTGTAGTATAAGTCATGTCAATGCCAAGTTTTAATTACGTATGAATAATTTAAACATTGATTTTGGTGTTTTTAACTAAAAAGCTTCTGTTTATTTCACTAGGAGTAAATATTCATCGAAATATGTAGAATAAACTGTTAAAATTGATAGGTCATAAGGAGACTTATGCGTTGAAAAATAAAAGTTACGCCATCGCTGATGAAAATATCGTCAGCGATTTTATTCTACCGCGTTTTTGCCAATTAAGCTTTTCTATCTTTGAATCCGCAAGTGTAAGTGTGAGGATGGAACAAAAAGTGAAAAACTGCTCATAGCGTGTGTATACATTCGTATTATATAGCCAATTAAAAATATAATTTACTTCATCGTCCTAGATTCGGTATTATAAATATAAAAATAACAATAACTTTGACATAAAAATAAAAATATCATTTTAACATAACTCTGCTATATCTACATCTTGCAAAATAATTAAAATTGTATGAACACAATCGAAACCTAAATATTATATGTAAAACGAATAACATGAAAGAGAAAACAATATAATTACTTATATTTCAAAAATCATTCTACCTAAATAGAGCATTTCGCCTAAATAGTAAATCGTTAATAGAATAAGTAGAAGACATTAGTATTCCAATATCTTGCAAGTCGTCGTCAATACGTCGAATGGCAATGGATGGTGGCAATAATTCCTGCTCTGGCAATGAATCCAATTATTGGGCCCTTCGCCGTCGGAAGCGACATGTTAAATGGACGGCGACGCCTTTTGTCTCAATCGCTTGCGAGAATGTCGTTGATTATAAATGGTTCTGAATTGAGCGCAGTGTTTGTCGCCTATAAATTTTTCTAATATCTTGATTGCTTTCTATTATTACTTAACCGCAATTTAAACATGTTTTGATAAGAATAATTAAGTACAGTGTATGAAATAAAACGTAGTTAACTAAGTTTAGTTGTTAAATTGCAAAATAGATGCGGGCAGCGCAATACCGACTAACGTGGAAATCCTTGGGGGAGGCCTTTGTCCTGCAGTGGACGTCTTCCGGCTGATATGATGATGATGATGATAACTAATATATTTAGAGGGCTTAAATTTAGAAACAATCTTGCAGGCATTTTTTTTGGGTGAAATATATATTGGCGCGACTTGGGCTGAGATGAATTTGGAAGCCGTGACTCTCTGCTCCCTTGTATGTGCGTATTGCGTGTAATATACTTCTTTGCTATATAAGGTTTCATAAATTAAGAAGAATATTTATTTAATTTTTACAACATATTATATTTTATTTGAATTGTAATAATTCTTTAAATAACCAACAATTTAATGTTTCACATCTGCCTGGCGCCCCTTGGAGGACATTTTTTACACCATTATTATTTTAACTTCTAATGTTAACTGCTTTTACCATCTTATTAGTAATGATTTTAGGATAAAAGGGTATTAATTTTTACCTAGATGTATGATGTTGTATAACAACATCATATATTTCGCCTGCATGTGTTCATATTATAGGATAATAGAAATCATTTCTGCTTAAGTAATTACATGAGTGGAAAGCAAAAATGTCATAATTTCTCTTCTTAATTACATAAGGAATTATTACAGGTCGTCGCTCGTTTATTTGCTGAAAATAAATATAAATTATTCGTAATATAATATTATTATTAACTAGCTGACCCGGTGAACTTTGTTCCACCTTAAAGGCAATATCACATTATCACATTTTTTTAATTTTTAACTTAGGGTAATTGTAAATAAAAAAGATATAAGTATTCAATTATTCTTTATTTGCCATTTATTGTAGCACCTTGTGATAAACGATATTTTTTGTTTTTTCATTGGGCGCGAAAACAAATAACGCGGAAGGTCTTCCGACACGTGAACATGCCACATATAATTGGCCATGGGAAAAACATGGGTGTTCGAGATTAAGACCACAAACTTTTAACGATTGGCCTTGTGACTTATTTACAGTCATGGCGAATGCTAGACGGATCGGAAATTGAAGCCGTTTAAATTGAAATGGCATGTTGGTTAGGATCATCGGGATCCTCGGAATGAGAACTTCCTCACCTTTGAATTTTCCTTTGAGAATTGTGGCGTAAATCAAATTGTTCATCAATTTACTTACCACCAAACGTGTTCCGTTGCACAATTTTGGTTGGTTTAAGTTTTGAAGCATGATTACTATAGAACCAATCTTTAGTCGTAAATTGTGCGGTGGTAAGCCAGGTACATCCAAGGAGTTTAAAAATTCAATGGGATAGTTGGTGGCATCATCTTCATTTGTTAGACAGTCAATAGATTTGAAAGAATGCAGTGTACCAATGATGTCATCCTGAAATGTGTAATTTAAGTCATCTACATCTTTATTCTTAGCTGCCAAAATTGCTCGCTCACTCAACCATTCATTATTTTTGAGGTTAGTCATGATGTTTGGGAATACTTTGTTGATGAGTTCGTATTTTGATGAGACAAAGTTACAAAAATTCGGAGGAAATGAAATCAATCCGCTCGATTCGTCGACGGGTACTCGACCATTGCCGATAGTTAGCAATTGCTCAGAGAAATCTTCAGCAGATGCATCGTTCAGCAATGCAACTCTCATGTTTGTTGTTAGCTTTCGTATCTGAAAGAAAGGCGATTTAATAGCTTTACTATTAAAGATATTTTTTTCCTGTATTGTATGTAATTACTTGTATCTTTACAAACATACAAGCACACTGCTGAAATCATATATTATCCGTAGTTAGGTTTTTTTTTTTAAATTTATTTATCAATTTAAAATAACAGTACAATATTTAATATAATGACGGCAGCTAAAAAACCACTAAGGTTTGTACGTGTGCCATCAAAAATGTGTAAAAAACTATTATTGTTTTCTATTAAAAAATAACAACAATTTTGGTATACACATACTTTAAAAATGTAACCATTATTTTTAGGTTATTAAAATAAAAAAACATTACGGTGAGGCTCTGTCGTTGACATGTCCGTGTGTTTAACGTGACTGTATGTAACCGGTAATATCTTAGAGCGTATTATAATATGTATTTCTTAACCATTTTTGAACAGAATTATTTACATTAAAGCCTTAAATATATACAAATAAAATAGCTACTGTACAAATCGTGACCACGTGGATAGTAGCAAGAATACTAGCAACATTTTCTCTTCGAATCGCAATTCCGATTCTCTAGGCAAAAAATGGACCAACGCTCCTGTCACTAGTAGAGGTAATAAGACGTGGTGACATATTTTTAACGAAAGTTTTACGCTATTACTCCAAATCACTTTTATGAGCACTAATAAGTCCTTCGGATTTTCGTGTTTAAATAAATTTTAATGGCAACGTTTTTCTTGCGTGGGAATCTCAAAAGAAATCAAATAATCACTTTGTTATAACTTAATTAATTTAAGGACTGATACGAACGAAATGAATGTCACAAGATACATTCAGATTTTTTTCTCAAATTGTAAGTAAAGTTTGGTAGAAGACGATGAATAGAAATCAGATTAGAAAAGAGTTGCTTTCGACAAGAGAGCAAGAACCGATCTTAATAAATTTAGGCAAACGCTCATCATCAGAAGAAAATTTAATGTTGGGTGACGACTATAGTAAAAATGTTTACTTAATTTTGTTTTACTTAAGTAAATATTTATTGTAAGAATAAGTTGTGAATATTCATTTGGTTGTTTATTTTTGCTAACCTTCGATTTACAATCATTGGTTTCTTATTAAAAAAACTGAACTTTTAAGATTGTTGGAAATACGTTTCATTGCTATTTGAATGGGTGCATTTTTTTTTCTAGTGATATATAAAAATATTATTTTTAATTAATTCATCTGCAGCAAATATATTCAATCCCATCGCTTAGTATATAACGTAAATACATATTTATTACGCAAGACAATATATATATATATATATATATATATATATATATATTTTTTTTTATTTTTTTTATATTTGCCGGGAGGGCAAATGACTCTACTCCACCTGATGTTAAGTGGTAGTAGAGTCCAAACGCGAGGACGGCCAGTACAGTCGGGAAGAAGGTTCTGCACTAGCCGCCCTCGCCTTGCCGGCCCGCAAGATGCCTCTTCACGCCTCGTTTGAAGGAACCCGGGTCGTAAGAGGAGGGGAATACGTGAGCTGGTAAGGAATTCCATTTCTTAGAAGTGCGACAAAGAAAGGAGTTGCCAAATTTCTTTGTGCGCGATGGAATTGATGCCACAGTTAGTCGGTGACATCGAGAGCCAGCACGCGTAGACTTGTGAAGGAAGGGGGAAGCAGGAATTAGGGAAAATAATTCCTCGGAACACTCGCCGTGATACAGTCGATAGAAAGCGCTCAGCGCAGCTATCTCTCGACGCAATTGTAAAGGTTCGAGGGTGTTAGTGACCTTTACGTCGCCAATAATGCGAACTGCACGTCGCTGCAACCGGTCCCCGGCCTCAAGAAGGTACTTAGCGGAGCCATCCCAAAGGTGCGAGCAATATTCAACGCAAGACCGTACCTGTGTTTTGTACAGCAGGCACAGTTGTTGTGGCGTGAAAAAACGCCGCACCTTGTTCAGAACTCCGAGTTTCCGTGAAGCTGTTTTTATCACAGCCTCGATGTAATCCCTTGGACTAAGGTCGCAGCGAACGTCCATCTCCAGCATGGCGATTTTGCTTTGTATCACCAGCGGAGTGCCACAGAGGGAGGGAAGAGGGGAAAATGGTGACTTTTTTGCTGTGAGAGCGCATACCTGTGTTTTCTTGGCATTAAACTCAACAAGATTATCTGAGCCCCATTTGGCGATAAGCTCTAACGTCCTATTGAGTTCAATGACAAGATCCTCCCGCCTCTCCTGAATTTCCGCTCACCCAGCCACTGCGCGTCCGTGGTATCCACCATGCACTGTACTATCATCTGCATAGCAATGAATGTTCCCGAGAGAGAGAGCATATCATTGATATGCAAAAGAAACAGAGTGGGAGATAGCACAGATCCCTGGGGGACCCCAGCATTCACTACATAGAATTGTGAAGCGCAACCATCAACTAAAACACGAAGGCTGCGCTTGTGTAGGAAGCTGGCAATCCAGGTGCAAAGCTGAGCAGGCAGACCATATGCCGGCAGCTTGGAGAGAAGACTTCTGTGCCAGACCCTGTCGAAAGTCTTGGAGATATCGAGGCTGACAGCCAACGATTCCCCATGCTTGTCGATAGCTTCACCCCAGAGGTGCGTTACGTACGCTAGAAGATCACCTGTAGACCGTTTTGGTCGAAATCCGTACTGACGATCATTAATCAAACAGTGATCTTCTAGGTAATGGATCAGTTGGTTGTTAACAATCCGTTCCATCACCTTACAAAGTACTGAGGTGATAGCTATTGGCCGATAATTTGCCGGGTCAGACCGATCCTCTTTTTTAGGAACCGCTTGCACATTAGCTCTTCTCCAAGCCTCCGGCACACATCCCGAAGAAAGAGAAAGTTGGAACAGGCGCGTTAACACGGGAGACAGCTCCGCCGCGCACTTCTTCAGCACTATGGCTGGTATTCCATCGGGACCGCTAGCTTTCCGTACATCAAGTGATTGCAGCTCCGCTCGCACATCACGCTGCCTGATTTTGATGTCAGGCATCGTGTGGCCACAAGAAGGTATTACTGGTGGCAGAGCACTACAATCATCGATGACGGAGTTGTCGGCAAAGAGTTTAGCCAGGAGATCAGCTTTCTCTTGCGGACTGTGAGCTAGCGATCCGTCCGGACTTCTGAGCGGTGGCAGCGAAGGTTGGCAGAAATTGTTTTGCACAGACTTGGTCAGACGCCAGAAGCTACGGGAGCCCCGAGGATGTGAAATAAGGTTATGACCAATCTGTACAATGCGCTGTGCGTCCGCTCTCGTGTAAGCCTTCCTACAGGACTTGGAGTTTTTATTGTAGATTGCTTTCAGTGAGTCAATGTTAGATGCCCCGCTAATGCAGCCATTGATCCACTCGCGATATGCCGCCTGCTTAGATGATACAGCGTCGGCACATTCGCGAGTGAACCAACGGTTACTCGCACCCCTACTGTCGAGATCTGAGCTAGGAATGTAGTATTTCATTCCCAACATGATCTCGCCAGCAACAGCAGCGGCACTAGCTGTCGGGTCATTCCCACTAAAGCAACGTTCCTTCCAAGGGACTGACGCATAGTAATCGCGCATACCGTCCCAATCTGCCGACTTGTAGTGCCAAACGCGACGTTTGCATACCGCTGGTGGCGGCAGCTTGGCCTGTGGCACTTTGGTAGATATGAGGCTGTGATCCGAAGAACCAAGCGGAGCTTGAACCACAACCTGATATTCCACCGGGTGAGAAGTTAGCAGAAGGTCCAGTAGAGAAGGCGCTTGCCCATCAATGTCAGGGATCCTGGTGGGGTGATCAACCAGTTGGGTCAAGTCATGTGTGAGAGCAAAAGCATGAGCAGTCCTCCCAGCATGGTCAGTTTTGAGAGATTTCAACCATGATTCATGGTGAGCATTAAAATCCCCCAAAAACACCAATTCCGCGTTAGGAAACTGCTCTTGCGCAGCATCTGCCACCCGACTAAGATGGTCGAATAATCGGCTTGTCTCCAAGTCACCATTGTGGGATCTGTAAGGGTCAAACGTAGACCCGACTCTGACGAACCAGATCCACACGTACCACCAACATGGAGAAGGAGGGGTCCTCCAAGCAGCGCAGTCGGTGACAGCAAACATCCGTCCTGACGAACAAGCATACTCCGGCTTTCGCTTTGAAGGATTCTTCAAGCATATAGCCGGGATAATTAAGGTAGCTGGTATCGGCAGGACGGAGTATTTGTGTCTCCGTTAGAAACATCATTGCTGGCCGTGCTGTCTCGAGATGGTGGTGGACAGCGTTGAGGTTAGCGTGGAGTCCACGGATGTTAGTGAACTCGACCTCAAACAGCGTGGGTATGGTGGGGGTGTGCACCGCTGTACGACCGTCATTCCTGCTTTGATGCGCTACCATTCGGGAAAAAAAGAGAGGAAAAGAGACGTGAAGCGAGCGACGTATTGCCACGATGGGGATGGGCAAAGTGTGGAGGCGTGTTTCCCCAAGTGGTTGCCAAAAGGGAAACTACACTGACCCACCGGACGGAAGGGCCCCCGAACCCCCCCGGAAGTGGCCGCCGGGACCCCACCTTCCGGTCACCAACCGGCACGACGGTCCACCCCGAGATTATGCGTGGCCTGGTGGGGCAGCCTCGCGTGCTGGTTAGGCACGCTTGGGCCCCTGTACTATGCCACGGGCGGCCAGCGGAATAGCCGTTTCTTCGGGTCTCCCTGTCCGGCAGGGCAATACAGTTTCCCCCGGCATTGGTTCAGCAGCCGTCTCCACTGGACCAACACCCATCGCGGCAATGCTCGCTCGGGCACTGGCTGTACGCTGGCTGATCTCGAAACGCGGCTGCAAGCCACTTCACGAGATTTTCACCATGCGTACGGTGGTAACAAGCCAGGCGGATGTTTATCATCCTACCACCAGATGAGCAGATGGTCGCTCAGATATCCCTTAGTCGCCTCTTACGACACCCATGGGAAAGGGGCAGTGAAATGTATTCTTTCTCCGTCACTGCACGGATAAGATTTTTATTATTTGAGAAAAAAAGAAATATAATTACGGTACTATAATATCTGTAAGCGGTCATGAATAATTTATAACTTAATTAGTTTATTTTTTGGCGGACGCGTATATAGACCAATGATACTAAGTGGTTACCACCGCCGTTAGACTTAGGACTAACCGCGGAGGTGAGACCACCGTCTAAATAAGAACGATTCCTAACATCGAAAAAGCGCCACCAACGTTGGGAACCAAGACGTTATGCTTCTTGTGCTTGAAGCTTCACTTGCTATTGGGACTTGGCCATTTACATATTACGCATAACATAGTAAGCGATTACGTAATCTGAAACAGTTCCTCTTCCAACACGCGCGATGCGTCAAAGTCCTCACTCAACCTAACGTTTCGTTATAATTTTTTTTTGGAATTACCTTCGCTATGTATGCAAACTTATAGACGTCAAAAAATAATTGAGATAGCGTACCTAGATTAATAATAAAACAATACAGAAAAAATGCAATTTAGGAGATTTATTATCACGCTAGTGGGTGGCAGCTTGTTTTTGTTCACTGGCGACACGTCCCGTCGACAAATTGACAGATTGCATCAATATTCTCACCATTCGTGTCAAATTAAAAAAATATTTTTAGATTTCGAACAAACTTGATCTCGTAAAGCTTCATACTATAGAGCAATTTCGTTGTAACGAAATAAAACACGATTAATATACAGAATATATTCCTAACATATATAATGTATTACAGGATTTAGCTAACTTAAGCATACAATAAAAAAAGCCGAGATGGCCCAGTGGTAAGAACGCGTGAATCTTAACCGATGATCGTGGGTTCAAACCCGGGCAAGCACCACTGAAGTTTTTCATGTGCTTAATTTGTAATTATAATTCATGTCGTGCTTTTCGGTAAAGGAAAACATCGTGAGGAAACCTGCATGTGTCTAATTTCACTGAAATTCTGCCACATGTGTATTCCACCAATCCGCATTGGAGCAGCGTGGTGGAATAAGCTCCAAAGCCTTCTCCTCAAAAAGGGAGAAGAGGCTTAGCCCAGCAGTGGGACATTTACAGGCTGTTACCGAAGCATACTTTACTGTTATTTGAAGTAAGATAAAACTAAAAATATAATTCATCCCATTCTATAACACAAATGAAATTTCAAAGTATAAACTATCTAGAGTAATTACTCGAGTACCAAATCACAGTCACAAAACTTACACAGCCGAGCCATTACTAACTTTCGGGCAAAAACATCCATTTTATGGTGATCAGTTTCAATTAGACGAGTCTGCTTTCTTCTACTAAAAATAGGCACTCGTTACGAAGCGTATTCAGAACCTGAATACATGATAAATGAAAGGGTACATGTTATTAGGACCTCGAATTCAAAAAAAAAATATCGGTTAGGAAATTAAAAATCAAAGAATAACAATGAATGGTCTTTATCAAAACTGACGCAAAGCTAACAATAGTAAAGCAAAATAAATATAAAGAGTAAAAATAGGATATTAAAGATATTTTTATGCGTATTATATTTAAATAAAAAAAATCTATTAATTCTTTATAAAGAATATTTCTTTGAAGATAGAACAAACAACTAAAAGATATTAATTAGATTTCACAACAAAGGTTAATCGTTTTGTTTAATATTTGGGAAACGTTTTCAAAAAAAGAATTCCCATATATTTATTAAATTAATTTATTCAAAAAACAAATTAATTAAAACAGACATTCTACTGTCTCGATTTTCCCGCAAAATTCGTGATTATTTGCAGTTTACACTTTTAGGTTAGCAACCAAATAGTAAACTCCGTGTTAAACTTTATATCAATAAAATCACCAATCATGAACGTTACAAGCATTTGTTTTTTTAATTATCTAAACATTCTTTAAATCTCCATAACAATAATAAAAAAACCATGTAATTACTTAAAATGTCCATACAGAATATAGAAATAACTTGAAACGTCTCACGACAGCAACGAAGCATGTTCTTGCATTTTCACAAAAGAGTGTTAAAAAAATAAAAAATAAACTCTAAAAGAACACACATATGTAATACTGCAAAAAACTCGTAAGTAATATATCCAGTCTATTCTATGAGATGTGTATCGGACACATTCTCACTACAAAGTGCAGTCAAGATGCTTTAAGGATCCTTTGGAAACTAAACACGTAGTGTACTTGAGGACGAGTGTAAAGACTAGTGCATACTGTTACACTAAAAACATTTGCAAGACTATCGCGTTGAGAGTCTAGAAGAGTCTGAACTTTACAGAAACTAAAAACAACGTATTCGTTTATTCTAATTTAGTTTTAAATATGACTTTAACATCGAAAAATATAGTGATTGCATTATGAATTAATTAATCAACCAGTGCCATTTAAAAACACTTGTTTTTGTTAATAAAAAAAAAATTGTTCACCTATAGTGCTTTTAAACTGTATTTAATTAATGACGAAATATATTAAATCCTTAATAATACTTCAAGCAATATATGTAAAATAAATTAATCCGACATTAATAATAATAGAATATTTTCACTGAAAGGTGAAAAATAAATCAATCGGGTTTTTAATTAAAGCTTTATATAATTAATTTTTCAGACAATAAAATTAATTTTTCGTATAAATTAGCTAGTTTTTACCCGCGGCATCGCCTGCGAGTTGCTGAACATAGGCCTCTCCCAGGGTGCGCCAAAGCTCCCTGTCCTCCGCCTTCCGCATCCAGTCGGTGCCCGCCACCTTCTTAAGGTCATCAGTCCACCTGGCTGGAGGGCGCCCTACGCTGCGTTAATGTAAAATGTCATGATGTTCGGTTGAGTGGTTAAGATATGAAAGAATAACAAACTCACTTTAGCACTTACAATGTTAGTTAAGATTATATTTAAACCACAATAATATAATCAAAGTGCATTATTATTATAGCACTTTAAGTGAACTTGAACTGGTTTTCATCCATTTCCTGATAACGTTATTTGTTTTTTTTTTTTTACAAATGTGTCGTGAACTTATTTTAGCGTGTTACTAAAGTGCTAGTAAGAACACGCTTCATTACTCACCCGTGAAATATTGACAACCGAATTAGGGTGTTATACTATTTTGATGCGTGTATTCTTGAAATGTTGTAATTATTAGGGTCAATGTCGCATATCACTTCCTAAAATTTCACCGTTTACTACAGTTAGTTTCGACTTTGCTCTTATAATACCTAATACTTAAACCCTTAAACATTATGAGAAGTAAATATAATTATGCCGTTGAAATTGCAACTTGCGTATTACAACAATACACTTGTTTTGAAATAGTTTGTCATCTCTCGCTCGCTACGCTTTATTTCGCCTACATCTCGTTTCAGCCTCACTATGTTATTGTACTCACTATTTTATTATTATACTTTATAACTCGCCTCCTTAAATGAAACTGCAGTAAGTCTCAAACAGATTAATAAGCTCATCGCATCCTTTATACGTATATTATCATACAATATATGTAAGTGTGTATACATATATGTATACATATGTATATGTAACAATAAAGAATACTTTAAGCAAAGCAATAGTCACTGTTTAATTGAAAAATAACATTGTGATGTAAATTGTAATTTTACAAAAATCTTAATGCAAAATTAATATTTATGTTTTCTTTTTTTTGTATTTATTTTATTAGCTCGCCATATATACTATATTAACTGCCTCGTTGGTATAGTCGTAGTTGGAGGTCCTGGGTTCAATTCCCAGGTCAGGCCAATAAAAAGTTATTGGGTTTTACTGTCAGAAAATTCTCAGTAACAGCCCGAAGTCTGGAAGTGGGAAGTGTGTTCACTCCCGTGCCTCGGAAGCATGTAAAGCCGTTGGCCCTGCACCTGAACTCTTTCCGGTCGTGACAGGTTGCCGTACCATCGGATTATGAGAGTTAGGGAATAGATAATAGAGAGTGCACCTGTGTTTGCGCATAAACTTGTGCACTATAATATCTCCCAAGTACTTGGCTAATCTCTTTTGAGATTGGCCGCCGAGGCCGAAATCGGTCTGGAGGTCAATATTAGCTCGCGCTGTCGGCCTTGCGTGTATTTTAAGGGAGAGAGAGACAGGAATTAGGTAAAATATATGTCCTTTTATGAACCTCCGACAACTTGTATGCAAAAATTCATGGTGATCGGTTGAGTAGTTAAGCGTTACAAACAAAGGAACTCACTTTCACTTTTACAATATTAGCGATACAGAGATTATAAATTACCATTTACAATTTACAAAAATAATAAAATAGAAACAAAAGGATTTATTACACGAAGAATGTTCACCTTTCGTAAACTGAAGCATAAGACTGGCAAGATATATAGTACACGGTGGAATTTTAATAATGATCCTTAATGAATCTCGACGAACTCATTTTAAAATAACTCCCCGCTGTGCTCCGACGACATCCTCAATTTTATCATTTTGTAACTTATAAGTACGTACATAATACAGCAACATTATCTTATCTTATAATATTAAATGAACAATTCTTGTACATATATATACAATTTCGTGTATCTCGAAAATGGCTCTAACGCTTTTGTGTCTACATAAGGTTTTGCTTTTTATGTTTAGTTGTATAATTTCTTACTTGACCCAATATTAATTTTAAGATTGGGCGTTATGATGTTGATCGTGAATTGTAAGTAAACGAAAGCTGATTCAATGTAAGTCATTGATTTCGACCAATTGCGTAGTTTACGGACAATTGGATTGCATGAAACATGTTTCATACATATTTACATGCATCATGAAGTCCAATTAAGAGCAAACGCTGTTAGTAGAATGCTAACACTAAAACCATTCTATGCATATGTATGTATATAGTTATTAAGGTAGTTATAAAAGCAATTAATTCAATAAGAATTTATTATAGTACTTATTTTAATGAATGCATAATTAAAATAGTAATTAAAGTATTATAATCTGAAATTATAATATAAATAAATATTCTTATATTATTCATGTGATATATATTCCTGTTATATTTATATTATTCATATTGTATTATTGTTCATGTATTTACGAGTATCGCAAAGTTGATTTAAAAATACTCGTAACAGCATCGCTAGAAATCGGTTAACAAATTAAAATGCAAATGGAGACCGCCCGTTTTATGTCACTCCTGATTACCTATTTACTTGTTTTATTTTATCTCATTCGTCGGGAAATAATTAGATAATTACAAACCTAATTACAACCTAATATGGATATTTTTATATTTTATTTACGTTTTGATCTGTGAAATATTAAAACGGTGTTACATAAAGCTTTACATTAGACCTTAAGCTGGTTTAATGTAAAGCTTTATGCTTTATTTATAGTAAGTAATTAAAAATTATTTGATCCTTTATAACAAACTTATGTCATAAAAAAGTTTAAGCAAACAATGAAATTGAAAAACGTTTTATGTACTTAAAATATATTTTATAAAATGATAAACGGAAAACACTTCCGTATACGTCTTTCGTTATTTTAAATGCGATAAATTATGCATATAAAACTCTCATCAGCGCTCAGATTAAATTAACCTTTAAGTAAAACAAAATATAGCAGCCCGTAAATGTTCTGCTAAGCAAACGCTTCATTTTCTCCTATTAAGAAACTTTGGAAGATACACATACGGCTTAATTACGACGATTTTCCTTACCCAATAAACACGACATAACCATAAATACAAATTAGGGATATGAAATGTCAAATAATAATTTTAAGCCGAGATCTTCGATTAAGATCCAAATATTCAATGCACTAAGATAGTTCGTCTCTAAGTATAAAAAGCTACTGTCTGCCTTGTATTGGTATTTCAGCCAGAGCATTTCCCCTCTAAAATAACATAAAAAATCATTAGTTCCGAAACTAGTTCCAAAACTTTATATAATTACATATTTATCATCCAGAAATGAAACTGTTTTTAAAACCTGGATAATAATAAAAATAAAACACCAAATCATACAAATTGTAGTAAATTACTCACTCAATTATTCTCAGAAATCCAAATAACACAATTGAACACTTTTAACAATTAACAAGTAGCGCCAATAATGAATTAATTACCTTTTATTTCTGATAATGTGTCTGCCGGCATATATTTATGTGTGAAAATGCTCGCATGCATACATTTCTGTGTATAATAAAGGACTGATTGTGCCTCAATATATTTATGTATATCAATAAAATGTGTAATCAAAGTACTTTTTTAATCATAATTTTAATAATAATTAAATTTAATAAAATTGCTATTACTTTTTTTTATATACGAGCTCATAGCTTTAAAAATATTTATTGTACAGTCGACTAAGAGCACTGGCTTAGATACCTAGTTATCTTGAAAATGTACTTCGTTTACGCTACGTTGAACTTTTGTAACCAACTCAGCTATAGTTGAAACTAACAGTCTAGATTATAAAGTCATAGGAGAATGCTGATCTGAATAAATAAACAAGTTATTACGATGTGTATTATAAATATAATAATCGTTATTATTTTACTGGTGGTAGAATTTAATTAAAATAAGTATTATTTCGAGCAAAAATGAAACAATCAAATGCAAAATTAAAAGTTGTAAAATATTTTCAAGGACAATTTGAATTAATTCCAATTATTTGGTAGGGTAATACTCATCAGATATTCTACCGCAAAACAATAGTACTTGGTGTTGTTGTATTCTGGTTCGAAGGGTGAGTGAGCCAGTGTAATTACAGGCACAAGGGATATAACATAGACATATACATTGGACATAATAAATATTAATTATTCTTTACATCACCAATGCACCACAAATATTGGGAAAAAATTAAAAAAATATAAAAACAAATTACACTTATTACATAAGTTTTATATTTTATATCAGGAAATAAAAGAGTTTTGAGACAAATAAACTATATGATCCGAGTCCAGGAAACGCAGTCGCCGGCACAACTTAAACTTTAATAAAAATTCCGGCATAAAATGGTTCAGATTCACATTCTCACAATATCCTTTACATATATTGCGTAACTTTTAGAAAATTTCATCCATGTTACGAACTGTGAGGGGATCCTATTCTGCTGAATTTATAAGCTGGTTATATGTTTTGAACTCATTTTAACTTCCATCGCAGATAAAGGGCTTCAAAGTATAACTAGAATCCATAAAAATCCTGATCACAGTCTGAAATTTGGACTATCGTAAAGTAAAAAAAATATATAACACACATAATGTTAACATTAAGTCTGTAACGCCTTAATCAATAGTAATAAGAAGATACTGGAGACGTAGAAGTGATATGTATTATCGATATCCCACCTCCGATTAAGAACAGTACGTCTCAAAATAAATTTAAGGCACAATGCAAGCAATGGCTTCTATCTATGCAAAAGACGCAATGTGTCTGGACAAATGTGTGTAAATAAACTTAATATACTTAATTATTATTTTGATTGTAATTTATTAAAATATATATCTCTATTTGCTTATACATTTTAAATATTATTATTTTTATTCAATATGAAATATTTTCCTTTTACTAGATTTAAAAAAAAAAGAAAACCTCTCTGTTTTAGTAATGCTTGCATGTTTTTTATTTTAGCATATTGGGCGTGTTATAAAATTGTATTCACTTTTATTATTTAGTAATTTTATCTTCTTTTACCTTTTACTGCACTGAATGTAACGTTGGCAGCATATGTACAAGGCGTAGACTGAAAAGCAGCCTAGCTGAGACTACGACCTTTTCACCAAATTATCAAATATTATATTGTTAACTCTTTTTTAAGCCGAGATGGCCCAGTGGTAAGAACGCGTGAATCTTAACCGATGATCGTGGGTTCAAACCCGGGCAAGCACCACTGAATTTTCATGTGCTTAATTTGTGATTATAATTCATCTCGTGCTTTACGGTGAAGGAAAACATCGTGAGGAAACCTGCATGTGTCTAATTTCACTGAAATTCTGCCACATGTGAATTCCACCAACCCGCATTGGAGCAGCGTGGTGGAATAAGCTCCAAACCTTCTCCTCAAAAAGAGGAGAGGAGGCCTATAGCCCAGCAGTGGGACTTTCACAGGCTGTTACAACTCTTTTTTATGGTTTTGTACCTGAATTTTGTCTTTGTTTCTTTTTGGTGAATAAAGTTATTTATTATTATTATTATTATGTATAAAATACTCCTCAGGTTAAGCCATTATACTAATTCATTCGTCCATCAAATCGGAACACAGCAATAGATTATTGTTTTGAAGTAGAATAATTTATAAGTGGGTGATATCCACCTAGACGGGCATATACAAAGGTCTTTTACCAGGTTGACGGTAATATCACTACGGAATTATAATTCAGTGGTGGTAGAGCTTTGTGCAAGCTCGTCTGGGTAGGTACCACCCACTCATCAGATATTCTACCGCAAAACAGCAGTACTTGGTATTGTTGTGTTCCGGTTTGAAGGGTGAGTGAGCCAGTGTAATTACCGGCACAAGGGACATAAAATCTTAGGTCCCAAGGTTGGTGGCACATTGGCGATGTAAGCGATGGCTAACATTTCTTAGTGCCAATGTCTAAGGGCGTTAGGTTACCACTTACCACCAGGTGGCGCATAGGCTAGTCCGCCTTCCTATTCTATAAAAAAAATGGTAATAATATATTTGCTATATAATATTTGAAACTTTTAAATGTGTTCGTATTTTGGGTATGTTTTACATTATATATTTATTGACGTGATCAAAAAATCTTGGATACATCTGTAAACTTATCGATATAAATTACAAACGAGAACTTCATATTTACAATGTTTAATCCCGGTCAGAAAAACAATATACAAAAATGATATTTTGAATACGACACTAAAATTTCCGTCGCGCTTAAAATGTTCGCAAAATTTATAGCGTAATATTTATTTTCATTGTTGCACGTCACTTACACCGATTATGATAAGCCAAAGTTATAATTATAATAATATAATACTATGAACCACTATTATCGTTTATGTTATGGGTAATTTAATATTTAAAGTTTGTATAAAGAAAAATGTATATTGGATAGGATTTGCAAAAAATCCGTTCTTAGTGAGCGTCTACATCAGGGAAGGAGAAGCTGTAACAAATTGTATATATATATATAAGTGAAATATATATAAATGGTAATATGTAAATGGTAATAATATATTTATTTTATCTGTGTAGAGTTGCACAGATAAAATAAATTAATATGCCGTAAAATTTTTTTCAATTTTACGGCATATTTTTTATTGGTTTTCTTTAATTATAAATTACTAGCTGGTGCCCGCGACTTCGTCTACGCAGGATTAGTATTTGGAGTAGCTTATATTAGCGTGGCGTAGAAAAGAACTAATATTATGACATAAATATTTTTTGAGTCGCATTTGAAAAATATAACTGCTTGACAATATTTTAACATAAGAAAATTGGCAATGTAATAAATATACGGTAATTAGGCACTGCAGAACCCTGATCATAGGCCTATAGTTATCTAGCTACTGCAGTATACTCTTATAAACTATATTTAACGATTTTTTTCCTTCAGAATAAACATGCAGATTTTTTGCTTTGGGAACACGTGAGCAAGCCACATAGAGCTGACCGTGAGAAAAACATGGCGTGCCTAAATGTATGCCTGCTACCTTTAAGGTTTGACCCTGCGATTTGTTGATCGTCATTGAAAATGCGACTTTTAACGGGAACTGCAGGCGTTTAAAATTGAATGGCAAGTTATTGGGTATGATTGGGATGCGCGGTATAAGAACATTGTCTCCCTTGGCTTCTCCAGTTAAAATTGTGGCCTTCACAATGTGCCTTCCTAGTTCGGTAACTCGCAACCGAGTACCGTTGCATAATCTTGGCGCGTTCAGGTTACGCATCAACAAAACAGGTACACCTACCTTTAATTCCAATTCGTGTGATGGTACTCCGGACAACTCTAAAGTGTTAAGGAACTCTACGGGATAACTTGTTGTGTCATCAGATGACATAACTGTGTCAATAGAATTGTACACTGAAGTTTCGGTGTTTATTTCGGCCAAGATTTTTTTATTTATTTTCGTAAGAGTCTCATTTTTCGGTGCTAGTATGGTTCTTTCACACAACCAATTTTCGCCAACAATGTTTTGTTGCATATTAGGAAAAACTTGTTCAATAAGTTCGTCTTCTGACTCCACAGCATGACAAAATTACTGTGTGAAAGGAATCATACCATCTTGGTCGGTGTCTAGGAGGCCTTCACCAATTTCTAGCAGTTTCTGAGCATATGCTTCTGATTCGATATCGCTGAATAACTGGACTCGCATGTTAGTGGTAAGATAAAGCTTTTCAACTTTAGACCAAAGATATGAGGCTTTAAGACATGCGTTAATTTCATCTGCTGCAGTACCTCTTTCGATAACCGGTAAAGTCTGTCTAAAATCCCCTGCCAGTAACACTACCACACCACCCATCAACTTTCGATTGCTTTGAATGTCTTGTAGACAGCGATCAAGCGCCTCAATTGCGCGCTTGTGTGACATAGTGCACTCGTCCCACACGATCAGCTTACATTGTTGCAACAGGGCGCCGCGGGCATTGCTCTTACTAATGTTGCACGTTGGGGTTTCTTCGCTTGCCAGATTTAGAGGTAATTTAAAAACCGAATGTGCTGTCCGTCCACCGCTCAGCAATGTTGCAGCGATCCCAGAGGAAGCCACCGCTAACGCAACATTACGGTCCTTACGAATGTTTGCAAGAATCAAATTAAGTAAAAATGTTTTACCTGTACCGCCCGGGGCGTCAAGAAAAAAAAGACCGCCTTCGCCAAGCTCAACACGTTGTAATATTTTGTTATATATGTCATTTTGCTCGGGTAGCAGGCGTGGTTAAGTTTCACTGACTTGAGCGTCTTATAAGGCGGTATCGTAGCTTAGCTCTCTGATCAAATCGGTCGACAACTCTCCTCGACGCTGCGGTGTAGGCATACCGAAGTCGGACAATTTCTTACCAGAAATCATTATTATTTTGTCCTCTATATGACTCAGTGCTTCATTAAAACATAGATCATTGTTGACTTGATCTATCCTTTCATATCTATGCAAGATATCCTCCGATAACGCAGCTTTATACTTATCCCATAGTTGAAGAGGATTGGATAAACCGCAAGTGCATATCAATATTGCAAATAGTTCTCTTATTTGTGAAGGAGAGCGACACAGCACGGCCACTTCCATTGTGGCATCCCAGTGGTTGTCATCTTCCAACAACCCCAACTTCTCACACGCTTGTCGAAAAGTTTCAAGTTCTTGACCGTCAACTG
This sequence comes from Nymphalis urticae, assembly GCA_905147175.2. Taxonomy (NCBI): domain Eukaryota; kingdom Metazoa; phylum Arthropoda; class Insecta; order Lepidoptera; family Nymphalidae; genus Nymphalis; species Nymphalis urticae. The sequence continues at coordinate 6,642,917 of LR989998.1, read as the reverse complement.
TTTTTAGATCAAAGAAGTTAGTGGGGCCCTGTACTACATTCAGCAGCATTTGCAAACAGTAACATTCGAAGTTACTTACATGCACTGTGTAAATGCGCCCAAGAGCATCTCCTGCCTTCACACCTGGCCAGCCGTCGACAGGTGTTCCTTGCAATCGACGTTTCCATTCTTTATTCTTCTGTTCCATGTATAGTAGCGGGGTACGTCAACATAAAGTAATGTTTTTGCAAATGCGTCATTTTGGCAAAGCACGAAAAATGCAGTTAGTGTCGTCTTAGGTGGTGCACTATTCTTTCTCTAAAATTATTTTCAGTGAAGTAAATCCGCTGACCATTAGGCAGATGAACCGCAAGGTGAGTGACTGTTGGGTGTCTCTCATGTAGAGGCAGACCTAAAATCCGCCAAGCTGCTTCATTACTGCTTACATATCGACCGGCTCGAAACGTTTCCACCTCATCTCTCGGATCAATATTAACATTCCCTTGCTGTCGAATGTTAAAAATAGTCTGGTCGCTGCCTTTGTTTATATATTTACAAATATATTTTATCGCCTGTACCGTATTGCAGAACTCTACATTTATATGACAATCAAAAATTTTAGAGAGAAGGGGTGAATATGGGACAATCCAGCTAATTGTCAACCAATACCTCTTATGTTCCATCTCGGGTTTTTAAAGTTATCGTACGGCCGCCATCTCCTGGTACTCTACGCTTGTACAGAGGATAGCCTTTGTCGTTAGTTTGAGTATCTTTTAAAAGCGCCCTTGGATACTTTTTGGTACATTTCCCTTCCTTCATGCATGGTGATGACGGATTTAGTGCACCACAGGGACCGTGAATCATATTTTTCGTAACAGTAACGTGGAGTTTTTGATCACTTTCGATGTTTGGCATCTCCGCACTTATGACTTCGTCAATTTGGTTAGGGCGTAATTTTTCCGTTAACCACAGCAGTAAGTGTACGCAGTACGTTGACTGCCTCGTTGGTCTAGTGGCTTGATATAAGGCCGCAGACTCGGAGGTCCTGGGTTCAATTCCCAGGTCGGGCCAATAAAACGTTATTGGGTTTTTCTGTCAGAAAATTCTCAGTAGCAGCCCGGAGTCTGGAAGTTGGAAGTGTGTTCACTCCCGTGCCTCGGAAAGCACGTAAAGCCGTTGGTCCTGCGCCTGAACTCTTTCCGGTCGTGTCGAATTGCCGTCCCATCGGATTATGAGAGTTAGGGAATAGAGAGTGCACCTGTGTTTGCGCAAACACTTGTGCACTATAATATCTCCTGCGCAGATGGCTAATCTCTCTTGAGATTGGCCGCCATGGCCGAAATCGGTCTGGAGGACATTAAGTGTACGTGAGGCAGACCTCTTTTTTGCCACTCAATCGAGTACATGAAACATTTCATGTCTCCAAATATTTTACCTTTTGTAAGTAAAGCAACCAATTTTTGAACTTTTATTTTAAATAATCTGGCTATTAAGTCATGTCTGTCCGTTGAATTTTGACCTGAAATGAGCTCTTCAGTAATTTCTGGCCAAGCGGGATTACATGTCATTGTAATAAACAAATCAGACCTCCCGTAGTTACGCACGTATGTGAACGCATCCTGCGTGTACTCATGAAGATATCTAGGGCTATTTACAAATGACGATGGGAGTATTACCATTTGACCCAAATTGTTTGGATCTAAATTCGCATCATTCCTGATCACGTCTTGTAAATTTATGTAGTTTTCTCTCGCAGTTTTGTTTGGTTTAAGGCAATGAATCTTAAGCGCTCACTCTCCACTTTGACATACATGTCTACCAAAAACTGAAGAAGGAGAAGTCTACATCGAAGCAATAAATTAAAATTATTTCGACGTACCATCATATGATATGCATAAAAGTCTTTGCACGACACTTTTTTGTTCGGTATGGGTTGTTTTGTAACTGGGTTTGTCTGAGGAATATCAAAACTGTACCCTTCTTGTCCTTTCCAAAAAATTAACGGGTACTCGAGAGCATTATAAAATCTATGAGTGTCCGGAACTCTAGTGAGCCCGCTATCGTGCGCCTGAATAACAATGTCGAGACGCAGCCTGTTCACTACTCACAACTACGGCAGCTATTTCGTTTGTGGTCGGGCCATTGAATCGTCTTTCGTGTTCACCACGTGGAACACGATCTGGGTGTATCACAACCTTGTAATCATCGCTAGTCACTCTATCTTTAGCCATTTTAAATTCATGCACTAAAACGTTGTGATCATGTAAAACTTTTTGTATTTTTTGGACTGTGTTTCTCTCCACACCTGGTACGTACTCAGAACGCCTATCAACTTGTGCTTCCTCATCACCCATGAAATAAACTTGCAAGAATTTTGGTTGCGTATTAGTAGCAGGAAGCAAAGAGCCAATCGTGTGGTATATTTGCCCTTGGATTGTAAAAGTCGGGTAAAATCCTGGCATCGACACAATGTTATCAGCTCCAAAAGATGTCATATAGAAACATGTATTGTATTTCCTTATGTGTTTTAGAAAACGGCGAGACTCGTCTGTTTCATTTGAAAAAAGTTCTTTAAGGGGTTCAACTGGTTCGTCTATTAAAGGAAGAGCTACTTTTCCTCCCGAACAACACATGCCTGCAGCTTCCTCTTTCCATTTAAGTGCACCGCAAAATCTGCATTCTTTATTCATCGCTTCTATTTTTATAAGCTTGTGGCTTTCGTAATCAAGTGTCTCGTCGTAGTCAAATGCAGCTTTATCGAATACCCCCCAGGCGTTTCTTGTAAATATTAGTCGTCGCTGTTGTGCCCTTTCAGCAACAGCGCGTCTGCGAGCTTCAGCAGCTTCAGCGGTTTCTGTAGCTCTTTGGGATGCTAAGTATGTCGCCTGTTGAAGACGCCGAGCTTGAGACTGTTCGGGTGTCTCAGAAGCCCGTTGAGATGCCATAGATTCCGCGTTATGTTGACGTCGGGCTTGAGACTGTTCGGGTGTCTCCGCAGCCCGTTGAGATGCTAGATGCTCGGCACGCTGTTGACGTCGATCATGGGACTGTTCTGGTGTCTCATTAGTCCGTTTAGATGTCAAATAATCAGCATGCTGTCGACACCGAGCTTGGGACTGCTCTGGTGTCTCGGCAGCTCTGAGAGCTGCCTGACGCTCTGCCTGTTCAAGTCTTCGCTGTTCGGCTTGTGGAAACGTCTCGTTAAGTCTAGCTACTTTCATAGTTCGAGCTTTATTAGAACTTTGGGAAAGATTAGACTTACGATTGCGCGGCATAATTCTTATTAAATGCTTTTTCTACACATCAAACAATACAGTACGTAATTATTATGTTAAATATAAATTAATACTTAAAAAAGTGCAATACTTGCATATATTACTTCACATTTAATGTCATATTTTGGACAGCTCACACAATATCTTTATAAATTGTAGCCTATGTGTTATTCTGATGTATAAGCTATATTATTGGAAAGTTTAATTTAAATCCATTCAGTAGTTTTTGCGTGAAAGAGTAACAAACATCCATCCACACATACAAACTTTCACGTTTATAATATTAGTAGGATTCCGATAATCGTCGATTTCGATCTTACACATCTGTCGGACGTCTCGTGACGGTCACCTTTTTCACAATTATAAATTTCGCTTTAATATTTGTTATTGGGCTCAGCAGTTAGGAGATACCCAAAATGATATGCAAATATTTAACTACCCACCTAAATTTATTATTCAAATAGGGCCGAGTAAAGGAAATTATAAAAAAATTGCAGCTGTCTTAAGATAATACGCGGTAATGCAGAAGTTTAATAATTATAATAAATTATGTGCGAATAATCTGTAATAACGAAATATTTATTTCATAAATGTACATAATAATAATACAGGTAAAACACTGAATATTTAATACAAAGAATATTTAAAACTCTTTGTGTCTGTAAGTTGTAATATCCATTCAAATATATAAAAACTACAAGAGTCCATACATACGTCACTGTCGGGTAAATATAGTACGTTTCCATTAAAATACGGCGAGAAGATTCGAGCGCTTTCTTAAATTGTAGTGTCGTGTATCTGACGACTTGCTATTAATCTTCAAAAGAGGAAGGTCATCAACAAAATAACGCTGCCACTAAAACTATATACATAGGTTGTATCGTACTATTTTAGGTATTTTTATCATTTGTAAAACAATTCATTAGAGTATAGAAGTAAAGATTTATGCTATGCTTTGCAAAATCTTATTTCCCTGTCCTTGGCACAGAAAACATAAATTCATCCAATATATGCTTTTACGCAATGATATCCTTTTTTTCAACATAAGATAGGTAGGTAGACTGTACGGTAAGTACTGTGACGGTAGGGCCCATATACATTGGCACTATAACAAGTAGCCCTTACATCCTCATTGCATCACCAACCTTTGGAACAAACTAAATAAATCACTTTAGGAATTCCTACAGCACTAAGTCAGGTCAGCTTTAATTTGAGCGAGCAACGTTTAAAATATACGACAAGTATTCAAACAGTAAAGCCGTGAGTTGTTGCAGCGGATATATTTTATCGACTTCAAGCTGCGAAACAAATGAAAATATATGAATGACCAGTTTTTTAATAAGAATTGCTTTATTTAATAAAGCGTACATATATGCTTCAAACACCAGTAACCTGATAGCGATGAAAAATGTATGCTTAAAAAGCGAATTTACACTTAAAAAGTATGTAAATTTTTCATTTTAATACAAATTTGAAGGTAAAATTATGATAAATTAGTTTTTTCGTATTGCATAAAAAAAGAGTACAAATGGTTTTCATCAATTTACGAATTGTAATACCTGCTCTCTACAAATAATATAAATAGACAAGGTGTTTTTACGGGCTTGTAATTTTATCATTTCCTTATTTCCTTGAATCGCATTACTCACACCCATTATTTTGCGAAAATATTATGTTAAGTTTGTTTCTGATAAATTATATTTAATGGAATAGTATTAGTATTCTGACACAGGAATACTCCTACCCTGAAAAGAAGGCTACTGCCTAAAACTTGTCACGTTTTTTGCATTTATTCATGTAGCAACAGAGTAATTTGATCATCGTGATTTTTTGTATAGAGTCAAAACATGAACGAAAAGTGGTGTAAAGCGCTTTTATGTCTGGGAAAGTACATGATTCTGGTTGGATATATATTATCATTTTCTAATTAACACTTTATGCTAAAATATTTTCTCTAACAGTGACAAATGAAAACGTTAACAAAAAAAATTGAAAAATATAAAAAAATCTGGATAAATTTGTTTTATGAATTGAATTTTAATGATTGAAGAAATTTAAATTTTAAAATATAAATAACGGATCTTCAACTACCATACGGGTAAGCATTGATATGTCCACGTTTTTCTTTGCTACCAATATGAGATAATATAGTTAAAATACAAAATTAGCACTTCAAAATATTTGTGTTGTAACCCATCAGCATTTATTTATAACTGCTCGTTTCGCTTAAGATAATTTTTATTTTATCTTCTAAAGCTACAAACTGCTCCTATAAATTTATTCGTGATCATTCTAAGTACTTAGAAGGTAAGGTAATAATTGCAAAAAAGTTTCTTAACTATGTCTCGTAGCTAAGCGTCATCTTCGATGTCGTTTACAATCAACTTTATTCCTATGAACAGTGACCTACTTTTTAAATAATCATTATTATATAAATAATTATTATTATATAAAAAAATGGTATCATTTATTTTCTATGTTTTAAAGCAAATAGGATGATAGTTGACAAGAAAAATAAGTATTGTAAAAGTAGTAAACAAAACAGATCACTTAAATCATTACATTTTTAAAGAAAAAATCAAAATATCTATCAACATACAACATACTTTTTTCATATGACATGATAAAGTTATGAAAATCATGATAGGCCTTGTTTGAAGTGGCAGCTAATGGGATAACAAGAATCTATATATAGGGGCTTTTTATTGAGTAAGGGAAAACCGTAAAAAGCATTATTCGCCATATCTCAGGCAGAACATTTTTGTAGTGATCCACCCGACCTTATTAAGTCAGCATCCGACCCTTTTCATGGTCCTTAAAAAGTTTATGAAAGTGAAAATGTCCTAAAATGCACCTGTTTTGCCCTAATATGATATCTTGAATGAAACGAAACGAACCTATGATTATAAAAATTGTTTTTTTTTTTTACAATATAGATATACGTATGAACAAATAGGCGATCTGATGGTAAGAAGTCACCGCCGGCCATAGATATAATTGGCGCCGTAAGAAATATTAACGATGCCGTACATCTTAAATGATACCCTGAACTTTTACTGGCTCACTCACCATTCCAAACGGAACACAACAAAATACTGTACAGGAACATGAAATCTTTTAAAACTTAGAATGTAATTATCTGTAAAAGTTTGATTTTACATTTAATTTTTACTCCCAATGAAACTATTGAAAATGAATGAAATAGGTTAAAACGCTTTTAGCGGATTCTTTTACAATTGAAAATGTGAATGAATGAAAGTTATATGTAGCATTATTTAATGTCATAATTGAAGGTTTTATATCCATGTCCTTCCTACCTACCTTTAATTTGTTATATACATATATATGTATCCTAGGTACCTACCCATATGGATATAACAAATTCTTCTTCTTAGGAGAATGTCATGAAATGTACTCAATGTTTTGTTCGTTACATATTACTTTCAATCATTTTCTATTTGTGCATTTACTGATAACACGAATCTATCGCACAACAAAGTAATTGTATCTCAAAATTACGTATAAGTTAAAATATATGCTGAATAAGAATTGTAACATTGATGCTCATTTCTATAAAATTACAAATTTATTACTTTTCACCATCACCAACTCGTGTCTTCAATCACGGCACCAAGCAAATTCGCTGTCGGAAACCTTATACACGCGTCCTTGTTGAAACTACTAAAATGTATTTTAAATGAAATACGGCATAGCGAAATCTTATATCGTTGGTTTATGTAGGAAACTTTTTATCGCGGGATGAAAGGGTTCCCAGGAGATCAAAAAGTGTATATCCATTCAACGTCCCGCAAAAAATTGCGACTATAACAACTCGTGTTCAATTAATAGATGAATTTCTTCGAAAAATCGTTATATCTTGTTTATTTTAAATAAAAACATTTGATCTCAATACGCATACACACATTACTTTATAAGCACATTTGTTGATTAATTATGCTCTCTGTGACTCAAAGGATAGATGAGATCTTTATTATAAGACAATTTCGCTCTTTGAAGATTTTCATTTTATTATTCATTAGTTCATAATGCTTTGATATAAAAAAATATACGCATTAAAGAGATTAGTAGCAGTTAGAGAATATTTATATATGTTTCTTTATTGCGTCAAAGTTCAAAGTTGTCTTATCCGTCAATTGTAGATAACAACATTATCCTACAAAACTTAATTGCAATTTAATTTTTAAAATTATTTTATCATTATCGATATAAATATCGATACAGAATACGTTGAAATTGCGTCAATACAGTAAATTCATTTTGCTCGCTGTAATTCATCTGAACGTGAACGATTTAATTAGCGGTTAGACTTAATACCACTTTAATCACGGCTTTGCTGCGGTCCGACTGTTGGTTGTGATGCGATACACGACAGCGCAATTACACGAAACGTTCTTTTCGCGTAGATAACTCGCTATTAATAACTTAGCAATTTCCGTAGTTCCAACTCAACGTCAGGAAACCGCCGATTCACGTGAATTTGTAAATTGCTTTTCTATTGTCACTGAAATTGCACGAACGCCGTTTCCAAAGTGTTGTTTCTTTGTTGCTTGCAGCACTCAACATGAATTTCGTTCGAATTTTATTAGTCTGACCGAGTTTGACTTCCTGATCGTTCAACAAACAGCTTTGTTGAGGCGTTATCGAATTAAAATGTAAGATGTATATCCGTTTTATCTGTATTTTATTTTGAAGTTGTAGCTCTTAAGATATTTCATTTCAAAGAAATACTATAAAAAAAAGTTGCCGTCCCGGAACGCCGGGATACGTGAAAATGGAAATTGAAATGTTGGTTATTGAAATAATTTATAATTTAGGAAAAAGAAAAAAAAATTAACATTAAGCTACAACAATTTATAATTACGAAGTATACGAGCTTCGCACACACAAAGGAGTACAGACCGGCAGCGGAGAGGGGGCATGGTGGCATAGAAAAACGTCATGCCGATCACCATCACGGTTTACGAGTCCATCTTACTCCCTAGGTATGCAAGGCAATATATTTTCATTATAAAAAAAACATTATTGTTTTGTTGTGAGCCCTTTAACAAAGCTTACTAGATCTTGTAATTGTTAACTTATTTTTATTTCATCTCTATTTTTTTTTAAATGAAAGTTTATTAGAATCATATACTGTGCAACGAAATATAATTTCAATACCATAATTATTATGATCTTTTGAATTTAGTTCCATAATTTAAAGAACATACAATGAAAAAAAAAATTAAATATACCTCCAAAACGCGCCAATAGCTGTCTCAAATCAAATACATGATATGTATTGAAACTAAAATGTTGCAAAGCTAGTAGTAAAAGATTCATTTGAAGCACGGCTACACATAAATCTAAACATAAAGTGATTAGCTCAGCTTGTTACCCGTGTAATTGATTCATACAATGAGAAGCTTCCTTCATCAAGTTGAACAATTACGACTTAGAAATAGTTTGAGTGCATCAACTTCTATAATAGCACGAAATTGTAACTCTCTAAACTTTGTTACAAGCTTAAATTACACGTTTCATTGAACATAGTTGAACTTATAGATTGCTTTAGAAAACTAGTTTAAGTCATAAAATCTCACGAAATTCGAAAATTGTTACACCTACGTGATTAACTATTGTTTTTTTAACAATGAAAAGAAAAAAATTACTATGTTTTTTTCTCACGACCGGTTTTTATACATTTTGAGCATAAATAATGTTTACTTTATTTTTGATTGTTTATCGTTAAGTGACGGCTGATGGTTTAGAATTTTTTATATGCAATATATTGGTTCTCCATATGTATTTATACCGTCTGTACGTATACTAAGAGATTATTTGCATTGTGCAACCTTCACACAAAACACTATCGAGATGCGGCCATAAATATATTGCGATACTTCTGTCCACGTTTATGTAATTTGTGAAATGGTCGAGGTACTATATAGACTGTATAGACCTGCGCCATAAAAGTCAACAGCGTAAACGAATAAGAAATGTACCCTATATCGCTGATGTAATAAATTGATTTGGTAGTCTTTAAAATTATAAAAACTTGACTTTGAAATTAAAAACATCGATTGATTGATTGATAATATACAAAAACATAGAGTGCCGCTAATAAATTTAATATATATTTTCTTATAATTATAATAATATATAGCAACGAAGTATATGCTTACTGGTGGTAGGGCTTTCTGCAAGCCCGTTTGGGTAGATACCACTCATTCATAAGATATTCAACCGCAAAACCGCAGTACTTGCTATTGTTGTGATCCGGTTTGAAGGGTGCGTGAGCCAGTGTAGTTACAGGCACAAAGGACATAACATCAACGGCGATGCGAAGCAATAGTTAACATTTTTCTACAATGTCAATGTGTATGGGCGTTGGTGACCACTTACTATAAAAAAAATCCACCAGGAACATAAAAGGGAGTAGAGTGAGGGAAGGAAAGCATGACTGCATAATTGAGCATCACACTGTTTGCTGTCACGGCACACGATAAATATACTAATTAACGTTTCACATAAAAAATCATGCTATTTCATGCCAAGCTACGAGATTTAATAAATTTATCTATTCGTTTTATAACTTCATTACGTTTCAAATTTATTTATTCAGTGAATATTAATTATTTTAAACTACTATCCATTCGAGATAACAAAAATATGTTATAAAGGTTTTTCCTTTATTCACTGTTTGTACAAAACAAATAATGTTAAATTGTGGTATTCAGCGAAATCCGATTAAAGGTTTTCCCTCTCAATCCCTATTAGCCGTTATACTTCATTAAGAGTAATGAGCAAGAATGATTTATCAACATGTGATCCGCACCGATCTTGTTTTATATGCCAATATAATTACTTGACCAGCCTCTGTTTGGTCACGTTGCTTGTAATTGAAAACAAATTTCGTGCATTGTTGATCATTTTTCAAATTACAAAATTAATTAAAAAAGAACCAATACGAAATAAAAATGAAGTAAAAGCCAGTAAAGGTCTCACATTGGGGCTACATATTTGTTTGAGGAATATGTTATACGAGCGCGCAGCTTCAATGCAGGTTGATGAATACACATATAGACACATGCGGGTTTCTATATGTTTTTTTTTTTCATACCGGAATTAGAAATGAATCTGAAAATGAAATGAAAAGTTGTTTGTTTATTTGTTTGATACGTTTTCATGTCTCTAGCCGTGTAAGCATAACAGACAGACATACATACATTCGCATTTATAATATTAGTATGGATAAACTTTATTTGCAAATAATAAATCAATAAAAATTGTAAACATGTACACATCGGATTTTATTGGAACGCATTCTTTAATTTTGTTTTAAGTCAACACTTGAATTTGTATTTTTATTATTTAGTTTAGTTTTCACTCCAAATGAAATCAATGACAATGTAACGATGTTTTTAATTAAATATTAACTTTCAAGGATTTTTTTCTCAACTAATATAATAATATTAGTTGAGAAAAACTTATACTTGTATAAGAGACTGTAAGCAAGTCATTTTTTTCTTAAATTTCATTTATTTTATACGTTATAAGCTTAAAAATACTCTTATAGAAATAAATAATTATTAATGAACGAACCTTTCAAGAAGAAGAGTTATTTTTTATATTTCATTGCACATAGGTAGTACCTAAGGTTGTTGAGATTTTGCAGCTTGAAGTTTGTAAAATGACAGTGTTAATACTTCCGTGCCTCGGGAAGCACGTAAAGCCGATGATCCTGCGAATGAACTCTCGTCATTCGAGTCGGATTGCTGTCTCAACAGATTGTTTAAGAGTATGAGATACGTGACCGTTATCCGTCCGAAGGATGACGTCATCGCCATAGTATAATAATTAATAATTAATACATGCCTGTCAAACTGTGTATGTTGCTGATTGTTATCACTAGAATCTGTTTCCCGAACCGATGGTAGGCATTTCATTTCATTTAGAAAATTATTAAAAAAACATGAACAAAATATATTTTGATTTTGTGTGTATTTGTGTGTATGTAAGATAAGGCAATAAGAAGTGTAAAAAGCCGAGTTATGGATTTTTAAATATATAATTTAGTAACTTTAAACTTAAATATTCAATGATGTTTATTATATAAAAAATAAACCATCTTCCACTCTAATAGCAAAGAGAATACCCGCGGCAAAAACCGCCTTCCCCAGCCACACCTCTGGCAAAAAGTGCTCTATTTTCCAGAATACGTGTGATCTTTGCGCCCGTCGACTAACGATCATTAAAACCTAAACGACGCTCTGGCACCTTATAAAGAAGGCTAACGAGCGGAATGGTTTCCAATTTAATACACATTATTACGTTCATTAGGAATTGAAACGTCAATATTTTTACGATCAACTCCTATCACTACGTTTTGGAACAACATAGATATGATAATATCCTAATAATTTTGTTTTATTTTATCTGTATTTATTTAAAAAAAAAATAAACATATCAGGAACATACAAGAAAGAGTCGGAAGAGGAGTCAAAATTTATGAATAGAAAACGTGGATTATATACCTCTTAAAATTCTTAGGTATACCTTATACCTAAGAATTTTAAGTCTTAATTTTTGTTTATGGTTCATCTTATACATGACAAAGGAAAATATATTTAAAAACATGCATATGTAAGATGTAATTCTACCATACGTATATCCATCCCTTGCTGCAGAAGCGTTGTGGAATAAGTTTTAAGTTCTATTTTTCAGATGAGAGGATGTTTTTGCCGTCCTTCCGTTAGAATAAGATTTGTCTGATTTCAAACAAATTATTATCATTGGTCATCATATTTTTCATTTTAATATATATTTACTATTATATAACCTATTATACTATTACCTATTTATATCAATTAAAATTTAAATTTATTTTATAAAGCTTTAAACTATGTTGTACTTGAACTTGTAACAAATATCATAAAATTAAGTAATTGAGACACCAAATGAGGATGTGTAAAATACAGCAATTTGTCTGTTGCATTTAATATATAAAATTACATGATATTGAAGCTACTAGCTAATACGGCTACTTCGCTGAGTATTGCCTGTCAAACTGTGTACTCCTTAATAATACAATTGACTTTAGAGAAATATAATTACAAAAAACACATACACACACATATATATACACACACTCTTAAAAATGGCTTGCCATTGTATACATAACCACTGGATAATTCTAATAATAATAATTAATATTAATTAATTAAAAAATATTACTTTATCCATTATGATATGCCATAGGAAATTGAAATATATAAGAAGCTCTATTAGTCTGATCAAAATACCCAAAACACTAATAGCAAGCAAACAATAAAGAGCCGAAAATTGGTGTAGGTATTCGGTATATTTGAAAGAAGAAATACATATTGTTTCAGTTACATTGCTCTTTTCACGGTCTGTGTAAGCAGTGCCCATCATGTTCCAAAATGCTACAGTTAAATCCAATCAAAACTAATGTTTTTTACAATTTGAATCATATCCTATGTAACGGTATTTCAATATATTTTGATAAATTAAATTTCAAGGTACTATGATTAACCTTTTGAAAACAAACCAAATGAAGCCGTAATAATACACAGATAATGATCATAATTCTATAAGTAAACCCACGAATGGTTGGGTGTACCCACAGACAGACCTGCACGAAACTATAATATCAGTGAAATAAAAATTTATTCCAAGAGATTTAAATCCAAGGGGAACACTTATAAATTCCCGTCTATTAAGATCATATATTTTTCTATTGAAACCGCGTACGTACAAAAATAACTTCCGTTATTATTGTTTCTTTACGACCTCGATTACATTACAAAGCACAGTAGAAACTACTTCCTACATAAGGCTTTCACTTTGATTTCTCAAATAAACATTAACAAACAAAGCCAGTTACATTCTACGGGGTAATATTGCAATGCAATGTGATACAAAACTCTTAAGCTTTCGGCACACTTAGACACATAAGTGTAATAATGCAAAGCAAAATTGTGAGGAAAAAGTAATTTAAAAGTAAACATAAAAGTTGTATCAGAATGAGTTTACTTATTTTTAAGCAAGAAAAATACATTTTATGTTTAATTTGATATTAATTTTAAATAGTAGTAGCTTTAATTATTTATTAATTTTAAATAATAGTAAGTAGTTTATGCAGTTTGACTTATATTTTTAAAGCAGTTACTACATAAACTTAATTCAGCTTACTATTATTGATTAAATATTGTCAAACCTCACATAAGCTATGTGAGGCTCATACCTAACATTATTTTTGTAATGATGGCAATCGTCACTTAGTATCAAATTGTGCTACAACGATAATCGATTCTCTTTCCGCTTCTCTGTCTCGTGATTTTTTAATTAAAACTTTTTATTGATAACTCATTTCGTAATCTATTTATTTTCTGATCTGATAAGTTTTTTAAATTTTCCTTGGGTAATTTGGAGATTGCAAGTAATTCCTATGACCTGTTTCCACATAATACTTACAACCTGCCTTGATTCTTTAAAAAAATGTATATAAAAATAATTTTTGCGTTTATTGAAACAGGTAAAAATAAATATTTTTAATATTATTTATTATAAGTAATACTTGAGTTAATCAACATTAACATTTATTATTTAATAACATTTTATTAAATAATTCGGGCGTTAATCAATTACATGTTTTACGGTACTTGAATGTTTAAAAGTGGCAGCTTTAATTTGTGATTTATAAATTTTAAATTATAACACTTAAAAGTAGATGTGAAACCGAGATACTTATAATAGTAGCACGGTTCAATATAAATTCCGATTTGCCTATTCCAATGGCAGGAAGAGTTAAGATAAATAAAAAAACAGGCAGTCATAGTGACTGCCGATAGAAGCAAAAACTTGAAACTATCAAATACATTTGGCCTATTTCCACATCTATTGCCATGCCAAGTCATAATTCTATCCCTTTTTACTATATAGCGTTTTATTCATCAAAATACACAGTAAACACACAGTATGTCGCAAATTCGGTGCAAAATATTAAAACTGCATAATTTAAATAAATAATAGTTAAAATACACTTATATTATTTGTATATACTGTTTGTATTTACATAAATTTCAATCATTATCATCCTCATTAATTTCCACAATACTTAAATTATTTGTACTTTCAACGATTTAATTATATTAATATTAGCATGTCGGTGACGTGAAACCACGAGTCTATCCCCTACGATAAACCAGCGCAAGGCGCCTGAAGAAGTTTCCATTTAAAAAAAAACTTAGGACTAGAATTGACATGAGGTTTAAGATTTTAATACTCACTTAAATTAAACTTACACAATGACATCATTGATAAAGATCTAATTTTGAATATGGCAAGTTGTTATTGTAACGTTGGAAGTTACAAAAAAAATTGTTAATGTAAGTAATTAAGTGAAATATTAAAATATGTATCAACAACTTCTTTTAGTACATAGTACAGCAGAGCTAATATCAAATGGCATGGAATATGTACGTCTTAGGTTTGGTTAACTTTACTTCTTTTGTTATTGGAATAGGCTATATATTATAATTATTAAATCGGTTCTTATATAACACTTTTGGTTCAAAACGAGCAGTGAGCTCCTATAATATTACGATTTTTGAAAAATCCTATAAATCATCAGTAATACATATATTTTTTTAGAATAATACTAATTCTAAGCATATACCTTTTTTTTAATTGTCACATTAGTAGTTATTGTTCAATACGAACATCAAATATGTTCATTCAATATATTTTTACACCCAACTATATCTTAGCTAAACAAAATACTTTTATACAAATAGTAATGGTACTAAACACAGTTTGAAGTGGTATCGAGCAATTTCAAACACAATAAAAAGCAATTTAGAATTCTCCATGAATTGGTGGCTTTCCGCCGTCGTGTTGGAACTACGGAAATTACCACAGCTATTCATTGTAAGACTTACAAGTGATGTTACAACAATAAATGGATTACATTCTATAAAATCCATTGAGATTTGACATTTGGAGACATACATCTGGTGGTCTAAACTAATTTGACATTAAAGTTACAGTTACCGGTATATATATTTATAGATTTACTAGAGTGTGCGTGTACGTGTACCCGATGGGATTTCGCATCGGAGTCATCTGAGAAACCAACCGTTTTTAATTAAATATTAAAGTTTTTTCGTATCCTGCTTTTACTCATGCCCTTTTTTATCTCGGTCTCGGCGAGTAATCAGTTAACGAATGAAGGATAAATATTTTTTTACCATCTACGTGTATGTAACTCTGTTTGAAAAAAATTGACAAATAAAGAATCAAATTTAAGATTGCATAGCGTACCAGCATAGAATTGGTATTTAATCCATTTTTGATTCACGGTATCTGCCACAAAAACCTTCACATCTTCCAAATACCTCGACTGACTCGAGGAAAACTGACAAGATTTTGATGTTCAAAATGTGCAGTTAATTATGTCAAAACGTGACCTTGGAACCTGTTGAATGTCACAACGAATGATATTCTAATAGGAAATTGTCGTATTCTCGAGTAAAATAGAAGTTCAGCCTGACTTGGATTAATCCTAAGAATGAACACACGTACGCCGCATGATCGCCGGTAAGGGTTGCGCCGTCAACAACATGTTCGCCCATATTTCGGATCGTCTGACGTTCCATTACACAATCCTCTCATTGTATTTAGCTTACGATAAATCTTAACTTCAGGATCAATAAGGGAAGGAATTTGAAAGGTAACAAACCCAATTGAATAATTATTTTGTTCTTCAGGAAAATTTTCAAAAACACTCCAACAAATAAAAGATAAACAACGATTTCCATATTTTTAACATAAAAAATGACAAACGTTCATCCTCAATTTCACCAATTTAGAGGATGATTTAATAAAAAAAAAATATTGCTCACCTACGTTACCCGAGGAGCTTACGAAAGCCGATCACCGAAATATACATTGCAAAAATCGCTACAAATTTCAATCAATATTATAAACTTCAAACCAAATATTTTCAACTGAAACAAAAGTAGCAAGCTTATGAACCTAACATTAATTATAGTGTAATAGAAGTAAGTACACGTCTGAGATTACGAGGACGTAGAATCTGTTTTCGCCAGTTCCAGAAAGCGGTACCTGAGAATATTACATCTCATAAACTAGGAGCGCCGCGCCAGTAACATTCACGTCTCGTTTACTTCTGATGGCAATGCTCCCAATATTACACGACCGTAAATTGTCACTGTGTGCGTTTATGCCAGTTTGACTCCATTATGTTGTACTACAAATTACTAAAGCATTTCAAGTGTTTTAAAACTCGTAGTCTTGCTATCATATATGAATAACTTTATATGTTTTTTATGAATAGGTTTAACTTTAAGGAATTATTGACTTTGTATCTCAACTGTTTATACATATTCTAAGTAAATATAAATTTAATTGGTTTGGTCAACAGAAACCACATTGGTTTTAGATTTGATGATGATACAACACAAGAATTTTGGAAAGTAGTCGAATTATATAAATCTTGTATTTCTTTATATAATTTAATTAAATAATTTGAGAAATTATTCTATGAAATAATATATTCATATTATTATTAGGGATACGTAAGATGTATAAGTAAATATGTTCTTCTTGCCATAATTCTTGTGTTACACATATAAACATTTGTAAATGCTACAAAAGAATTTCGTTGGTTTCATTAAAATTATTGTATGCGTACAATTTCTTCACAACTCGGCGCAAATGTTCCATTTCATCTTACAATCTTTAATTTTGGAAACTTTTGTTAAAGCCAGCGCTTTTCCTGAGGTTTCCAATTTACGTTTCGACGTATAATTTTTCTTTTCATTGTTTTCAAGATGGAAGCGCTTAATTTAAATGAAACAATTTAATCTCGAGAAATATTTTCGGGGTCACTCGGCTTGTTGTCTGCGCGATTTAAAAATCATTTACTTTCGCGTTGCTAAGACCAGATTTTTATATTTTATTTTACTACAAATAACAATGTTATGATACTATGTGATTGATGTGGCTCGAAGTACATAAAACACAGGTATATTATTGTATCTTCAAAACTCCTTTAGTTGAAAAAGAAATTAAATGAAAATGTATTCTAACAATAAGGGCGTCACGGATAATATACACGTATATAAAAAATGTTTTATTAGAAGCAAAAGGTTCATTTATATTATCTAAAATAAGTCACATATTTAAAAAAATCAATAAGTATGTCTACACAGGTGATTTTAACATACAAATCATAGCCTTATATAATTTTAACAACGCTTGTCGTATTTTCCAGAGCAATTTCCCGAAAAAGCTCACCTTGAAGGCAGTACAAATGAAGAAATGACGAATTACACATTTAATAAATTATTTCATTTTGATTTCGTTAATGTCACAGAATTCAGAACAAACGATCTTAAAGCAATCACTCACAAACGAAACCTTAAATCAACACCTGCTTCATATAAAAGACCGCTGCAACCATAGTTATAGTTTTCTTAACTTCAGCGCTTTAAAGCTTCCTTTCTTTCATATCGCCTTCACTCGAACCTTGTTAGTAAACTTTATAACTTGTAGCATTCTTCAACAAGAAAACTACGACACCACGGCGACTGAAATAATTGCTTTATATCTAGTTTCTATCTCCCCTCTTAGCTTCTTAGGTTGTTCACATTATAAATAATGTTTTTATATAACAAGTAGCGCAAAAGCAAACGTATTTCCAAAATTCCAACACTAATATCATATTTCAGTTTATAAGTAATATTGAGTCCAGTTTTTAATATAATAGTGTAAATTGATTTCAAAGCCGTATTTTTTGTACTAATTTTAATATAATGTGAAATTTCGAAGTTATTATTTTTTTTTTTTGAAATAAATATATAATTGCGAGAATAATAAAATTGCCTTTGCGATCATAGACACGAAAGTAAAATAAAAACACAGATAATAAATTACGATTTAACATATGTTCTTTTTTATAATAACAATGTTAGTATTTTTAACTAGAAAATAAATGATGCTAAAGTTAAATACTTTATAGTATAAAGTAAAGGCCTTGTTATGTCATTTTCTGTTACGTAGAGAGATTTATAGCTTATTCCAGCACGCTGCTCTTCAGAATTGATGGATATATCCGGATTTGAAGTCACGACTTTTGGTTAAGATTCAAATTCTTTATCCATTGGCATATATTGGTTTTATGTAATCAACTTATCTTATTTATTATTCATATTAAGAATAATAATAAAAAGTACAACGATAAATATAATTTGTAAATGTGACACAAAGGTATTTATGTAGTGATAGCATTTGTTTTTTTGAATGAATATTAAGAAAATCAATACGATTTATTTAGAATAACTTTGAATTAATTTCCATTATCTTCTTCGGTTTTATCAAGAAATTTCGGTTGATAAATCCTGTTCTATTAAAGGTTACTCTAATTATCTGTAAAATGTTACTATAAAATTTATTTATAAAATATTAAACATAAATTTGCTAATAGCTTTGGCTTTCTTACGGAAAGATTCATTGTTATATCTTTACCTTTACTAATATTATAAAGAGAGCATGAATTTTGTGAATTTGTATATATGCGGAAAGTAATCTCCGGAACAATGGTATCGCCTTGAAAAATTCTTTCACCATTGGAAAGGTACTTTATTCCAGATTGAAATATAATGAACTCATATATGTTTGTTTATTATGTTTAGTATTTAAAACATATTAGTCTTCGTCACTTTATATTTTAAATTAATATGTAAGAAATTATTGCAAAATAAAAACTCCCGCGTAGCTAAAATTATTATAGTGTTGGTCAAAAGTGCGATGGCAGGGTAGTCGACGCAGAGAATATATATATACGCAGAGAGTATACGAAAATACAGGCAGTTGGGTCAACTTCTTCAAGAGATCTGTCTCATAATTTGAGTACAATGTATGATGTACTTCTCACATGTAGAGGATATTTGTAAAATTTTAAAAATAATTATACTGGTAGGGTCTGTGTATATATGGTATTGTTGTTTTCCAAATACATTATGTACGATCCGTGTCGCTGAGAAGAAAAGCTACCTTCTCAGCGACACAGATCGTTGAGTGCCATGACGCGTGTAATAGCTCCATATAGTTGTCCATTTATTCCTTTATTTTATCTTCTTGCAACACATCGTTTGATATTGATCCCTACTAAAAGATATCAAGTCATGGTGACAAGGGACCTGTTTTGCCTTTAAAATACTGATATAATGACCGTAACTATCATAAATATATTCCACGGAGCATATGCACAATTATAATATGTCCGTAGATCATAAACCATTACGACAAAAATAAATATGCGATATTTATTACTCTATCATATGTATAGATTATTTCTCCTTAATTACTTAGTTATATTAAATAAAATAAAATGTGCGATCTTCTATCACCTAATTAGTCACTTAATATTCCAAAAATAAAATGTATGATCTTTGGTAATACTAGCATATAACTGCGACTACAAGATCACCTTAAAATTAAACTACATACATAATTGTGATAGTAACACTAAAAACTTACCAGCAGATCGAACTCGAAAAGATAAATTTCAGACTTTCAGAAATCAAATAATTAAGACTAGAAGCTGACTTTTCGTAACTCAAATCTATTTACTTTTGCACAATCTATATTGAGACATTATGTAACCTCATGAGATAGAGCTCGTAAGACCCTCTTTTTAAAATTAGAAAGAGTACAGCGAGTCCTTCTAAAAGTGATGACATTTAAACCATATATGTACTCCACATTCAACCTATACAAGGATTATGGTGTTTTGTCCATTCGACAACTATACATCTTTGAAACTATTATGTCATTACTTAAAAAAAACTTCCATTTATACAAGTTCAAACGCAAAACAGACTTAAAGGTTAAGGAGATAGAATCTATACGTATGACTTGTTTGCTACAATAATAACTACAGGTACTTAAGCAGCTGGGCTGGTTGTCCAAATCGGAAATAGAGAACTGCTACAGGACAATGGAGAAAATAAAACGATACAATTAATCAACTTTTGTGTTTTGATGATGGCAACATTTAGATGATAAAGTTTATTTTATTATTATATGGTTTGTCAAACAATTCTCTATAAAACAAAATTTATTACTAAATTTCAATGTCTTGTCGCAGCCATCTTATGTAATTAATAAATAAGATTCTTAACGTTTATCACGAATGTGAATTAATACATACATCAAGCCATGAAATACAAAACTATAAAAAAATCGAAAACTTTTTAGTAATTTTGCGAACAGATCAATGCGAATAAAAAATGAAAAAAAAATCGTTTCATAAATTTAACATTATTTAATTTTTAAACTATTTTGTAAGCTTCGTTGTTATCGTAGGCTAGCCGTTTATTTATACTTTGTCAAATTTTAACCGCATGTCGTTCTGCATCGAAAAAAATGAAACCATTTATGTTTTCCAAAATTTTTGTTTGTTTTGTGGACCAATTAACATAAATATGTCTAACAATGTGTCGTCCACACTTTACACACATCATCATATATATAATATGATGATAGAACTTACAGACAACACAGTTTAGTTTTTAATGAGAGCGCGTAAAATATTGATATATCATATCGAATAGAGAGATCAAGAGAATAGTTCAACGTATGTGGCACTGTAGTCGCGCGTCTTACCAATAGGAACGTTTCTATTCGGTTTCCTGTATTATGAATGAAGAAAAATCTTAAACTCACTCCCAAAAAAGAAATATAAAACTAGGTAAATTTTGTTTCTAAAGATTGTGTTGTCTTCTAAATGGAAACAAAAATTAATGAGATGTTTATTCCGGTTCGGAACAGAAGGCTTTTAACTCATTCAGCGGTAGTTATATAGTCGGTAAAATCTTCAAAATATACATTAATGGTAGCCAAATACAAATATAGATAGATGTTGTTAACACATATTATGAAAGTAGCCACTTCATGTTTTGAAGAATGTTCTGCCGCAAATATTATCTACCTTCGCGTAAATTGTTCGCATTACGTTCTTGTTTATTGCTTTACCAATAAAATAAATAGGACACCTTTCCCCATTAAAGCAAATATAAATTTCATTTCGCACGAATCTCCCACGTGCCTGCCTAAGCTAGATACTCGGTTTATAGCTCGTAAAGAGACGGATCGTAAAAAAAAACCACTTACAGACGTAAGTATAAATAATGTTTTGAGTGAGCATTAGTTTTAATGTAAAACCAATTTTAATAGCGATATTACGTTGAGTTCAATTAAATGTGACCTTCTGTCATTTTCTATTCTACCGTCAAACTGCAATTCTTTGTATCGTCTTGGCTTGTAAGGTTAGGTAAGCGAGCGAAGACATACATCAGAAGTACAAGATAATAGCTACTAAGATCATTTGTTTAACAGTGTCCTTACTATGTCAGGAATGGCTTGCCACTCATCACGTATTTTACTGCCAAAGATTAATAGTTATTTTTATTGCGTTCCGTAGTTATTATTATTGTAAAGGATTAGTAAGCTGGACTGGCAGTGGGCTGGATAAATATGTTGCAGAACCGACAACCCTTGGAGTAGATGTGTTCTGGAGTGGAGAGCCTTGGCATAGGACGCCCTCCGGCTAGGTGGAGTGACGATATACGCAAAGTGGCTGGCAGCGGATGGAGATTGAGAGCTGAAGGTCGAGCTCAGTGGCGTGCCATAGGAGAGGCCTATGTCCAGCCGTGGACGACAAAAGGATGATGATTGTGTTCCGATTGGACGGGTGTGTAAGCCAGTGTAACTATAGGCACAAGGGACATAACATCTTAGTTTCTAAGGTTGGTGGCACATTTGGTGATGTAAGGAATCGTTCATATTTCTTACAGTGTCAATGTCTATAGGCGGTGGGAACCACTTACTATTGGCCACCTGAGCACATCTGCCCATCTTTGCACTATACTATATTTAGAAGAAATAAAGAAAATGCAAAAAAAAATTTAAGCCATCTCAAAGGCAATTAGGTAATTGGGTAACCGTAAATACCCTAATACTATCAATAAAACAGCTTATAGTTACTATATTTTTAATTAGCAAAAATAAATAAAACATAGATATAAATTATATGTAAAGTTATCTACTTTTTTAATTAAATTGGATTTTGAGTAATTAAGAATACTGTTATAATTGCTTGCTACAAATAATATCATTGGTTAATACATATATTTGATAGTAATATATAAAATAAACTAATTAAAACTTAATTTTACGTAACAATAGAATCAAAATGTATTTGTAGCTTTTGTTACATTAGCATTGAATGGGTTTAAAACTATATTAATATTGTGTGAATAACTTTGTATAATTTATCCTATAGACTAAAGTACTTAATATATTATTTAACTAATATAAACAATTATTTACAATAGACAATACCGAAACTGATTGATTGATCCCTAATTGGAATATAAGCGCTCCTTTAGGTACAAAGGGGTATTAATTTAAAATAGCAGATAGTATAAAAAAACTTACTGATATTTTTAATTGCATCGCAAAATGTGAAAGATTTCTCCGCCCCCGCTTTTACTCCCTTGTATGTGTGAGTGAGTGTGCTATTGCACAGGCAACAAAAAAAATTAACAATACTTATTTTTTCGTTTTATTTACTTATCATAAATTATATCAATAAACATGAATATGGATGTTCCACTTCTGCTGGGTGTGTTGTGACAGCTATATATTTTTCGTTTTATTTTTCATATTTTATGTAAACAACAAAATATTAAACAAAGAAATAATAACTATTTCTAGTAATGTTATATATGACTTATCTATTCACAGGAATATGAACGTGAGATGTTTAAACGTAGAAAACACAATGAGTGAAGTAAACGGCGACAAAATACAAGCATGTAATATTAGGACTGAGCCATCTAAAGCAAACGAGTCGTGAATGTTACTGCTACTCCTCTAATTTATGAGACGTAATATTTTTGCTCGAGTACCGCGCTACCTGAACTCGGCAAACTGTTTCAACATACTCGTAATCTTTAAAATACGGCACATTTCTATAGTCTCGTGTTTCAATATTGCGCTTTAATAAATTACAACTTTTCAAATTGGTCGTTTTACTTTGATATCTTTTTCTTGAAGCGTATAATAATCGTTAGCTCAATTCTTATAATGTTCATAAAGTACAAAAAATATTTCAACAGACGGCGGCGATAAGTTATAGAATTGAAAAAGTTTTTTTTCAATTTTGAATTAATGTGAAATGCCGCAAAGCCGATGTAAACTAATTACAAGCTCGAGAGGATAATTTGTCACACGCGCAATATAGTTTGTAATGAACCCATTGCAACATATTTAATATGTTAAAGCTGAAACCTATTTCATTATTGATTACTAATCTATAAAATGATTTGCCTTTTACTATAATAACGATTTAAATCTGATAATCGTTATTTTGCATTTCGATTCAATGAGAACGTAATTATAAAATATTAGTTATTAAGGATTTTAATAAGCCTTCGATGACAAACTTTTTGGTGAAATAAAATTTATTTTTAACTTCAAATTTTCAATTTATTACAATAGATCCTGTTTGTTCAGAGGTTCATTATGAAAACGCGTATGTTTTCAATCATTTATAACGATGTAATTAATAACATAGGCGCTAACTTTAATTGAATAGATTTTTAATATTTCGATTTCTCTTAATATTAATTTTGATAAAGCGTTCAATTTTACAGTTGATTGGCTAAAATCGATTTTGAGCTGACAAAATTATACTTACTACTTTTTTTACGCTCTGTTATAATAAATAAGTAATCGTGAATTGCTAAAACATATTTTAAAAAGGTACTTAGTAAATAAGAACATTAAACCTGTTAAATGTCTTACTGTTAATGTATTTATTTTATATTGAACACCGCCAAAGAGAAGCACACGAAATATTGCCGTGCATTTCAAGTATATAGTCTCACTATATAATGAACTAATAATATAACTTGTCAAGACTATAGACTGTACAGTAACACCACAGAGACAAGTTAGGGAATTACTCGCTTCTCCTAACTTTACCATCTGAGATTGAATTATATATACGGGTAGGTTCGGTCGTCGAGTTAGTTTCTTCATCCTAACAGCTTAAATTAAATATTGATAAGAAAACGCTTATTTGACTTTCTATTAGGTCAGTGTGTTTATAAAATAAAAACATTAGATTATATTTTGTTGTTGTATCTATTTGGAATTACAAAGGGAGTTACAAAATTTTCTGAGTCCACCTCAATTTTAATTTATGTCTTGTTTAATTTGCACTCGTGCTCATGTGGTTTTCAAAAATAATTGTGTTGTGGTATGTAATTTATACAATAAAGTCGCCGCAGGATTTTTAAAAATTATTTAAAAAATAAAGAGCTACAGAGAAATATTGTTAATTAGTAAAAGAATTTGTTATGAAAATTACCATTTTAATTGTCTTTAAAATGGCAACCACGCGACGTGAAGAAAGTACTGAACACACTATTGGAATTCCGAAAAAATATGATGTATATATTTTTATTACCAATAATGAGGCAATTTGTATGTACGTTTGTTTATTTATTTCATATTATTTCGAACATAGAAAAGTACGACTAATATATTGTCTTTCGGTCGCACACGCTTAGCGCACGCAAATAATATTATTAGATGTTTTTTATAGAAAACTTGATCAAAGGACGTGTGACGTGCAGTAAAATGTACTGGTTAAATACTAATGTTCCATGGGATATTGAACTTCAAATGCAATCGTCAATTTTCACTAATGCAACACCTTTTTATAAGGTGGTATTTATAGGTAACTTGGTGTAGGGCTTTGTGAAAGCCTTCCCAAACGACACATATTCTAACGCTAAGCAGCTACTGCCTACTATGCATAAAAATTTAAATGTTATTTTATTAAATAACCTTTTTTATTGATAGTAACAATTATATAAAAAATAATATGCATTTATTTTTAATTTCTATAATATCAGAATTCCAGTAGTGTGTACAGCACGAGGAGTCTTCTAGTTGCTAATTCTTGACCAGATTGCATCTCCAGCTTTCTTATTGTCACGCGATTGTTATTTTTTTTTTTTTTTTTTCTTAATTATATCTTTTACTTTTAAGTTTACGAACTTTCAAATAATGACGACACGAATATTTTGAACTATGTATTATAAAGTTAAGAAGATTTTATAAATAAAGCGTTATAAAAGATAGTCGGAGTTTTCGCGATGGAGGTGTGCTAACATACAATCATTACAAATGTCGATCTCGACCAATCATATCGCGTTAATTTAACGTCAAATTTATTACCTTCTGTGGTTGAAACTAGCTATTGTCGAATTAACTTACATGCACTTTATTATTTAGATACTCAGCTTATATTGATTATGTTGGACTGGACTTATATTGATTGTAATGGATTTTACAAACTTTTTACTGTTATTATTTAGTTAAGTATAGTCAAATAATAATAAAGAGCCGAGATGGCCCAGTAGTAAGAACGCGTGAATCTTAACCGATGATCGTGGGTTTAAGCCCGGGCAAGCGCCACTGAATTTTCATGTGCTTAAGTTGTAATTATAATTCATCTCGTGCTTTACGGTGAAGGAAAACATCGTGAGGAAACCAACATGTTTCAATTTCACTGAAATTCTGCCACATGTGTATTCCACCAACCCGCATTGGAGCAGCGTGGTGGAATAAGCTCCAAACCTTCTCCTCAAAAAGGGAGAGGAGGCCTTTAGCCCAGCAGTGGGACATTTATGGGCTGTTACGGATTCAAATATTATATTTTTATAAACTATTATGTAACGCAAAAGTATGAAAAATATGTAAATGTGAAATACGTTGACAATCAATAAGCAATTCTTGATCATATTAGTTCTTAGTAGTGAAGGATATTAAAAAAATACATATCGTCAACCTCCTTACAAGGTTTAAAGGGTTGTGCTGCAAATAAAAGCATATTTTTATGAATTGAAGTATGCTTAAGCTTATTCAAGCTGAGTAAGACGGCATTGAAATCTTTGTACCATCTCTAGATCTCTCTGTTGGAATAAAATGATACTAGAATTCAATGAAAGTCAAAGAACACTATAGATCGTATTGTCAAAATGCTTCCCTCGGGCTTCCATGTATAGT
Source organism: Nymphalis urticae (assembly GCA_905147175.2). Lineage (NCBI taxonomy): Eukaryota > Metazoa > Arthropoda > Insecta > Lepidoptera > Nymphalidae > Nymphalis > Nymphalis urticae. Next base: position 6,616,470 of record LR989998.1, on the reverse strand, counting down.
CGTGAAGAAAATTGATGCAAATGCGAGTGCAGTTTCAGAGCGCTGTTGCGGTATTCCCCTTCCATTGAAAACGAGATTATACCCAGCTTGTTGTTAAAATTTAGAATTTCAATGAATAAATTTATACATACATATAATGCGATGTAAACTATTTAAAATAAATGCGCTAAAACTATTTGATATCACTTTGTTTGTTTTTCCTTGTTTCTTTATATTTTAATAAACTTTTTTTGTGCTATTTATGTAATTAACTATTAATAGTGCGTTCAATTTTTTTATGAAGTCATATGGTGAAGACCGCTGATTCACTTTAGAAATTTCCTCACTGGATACTCAGTGGACATCAGTGGATACTCTATTGCCAATCATAAATAATCAACCTTTTTTAATCTAGTATTATGATTAAATACATCAAATATATTACCTTTTTCGAAAAAGATGTCATAAAATAAAAGACAATCATGTCTTGTTGGTCTACTAGCGTAATATATACATTCGCAGATTGTAATAACATTGGTTCAAATCCCGGTTCGGGCAATAGAATTGATTATTTCGATATCTTAGTTGCAGCTAGAATTAAAAAGGTAAGAATTAATTTTAACTGTTTAGTGATAAGTTAATGGCGTAACAATTTTGATTAATAAATAAATGTCAATCTTATAGTCCTTGCTTTCAATATCACTTTCAATATATCGCAGGTCATGTTAATTGCCTTCCTATCGGATTATGAGAGACGATAAAGAATGCAAAGCTGTGTTAACACACACACATATACACTAAATTATTACCAGCTTAGTTATTTAGTCTAGAGGACGATAACATTCATACATACATATGTTTCACACAATTGCGATTAATCATCCCCATATCATATCTCGGACATTACAAATCCTGATAGCAAAGTAAGTCTCTAATTATTATTACCATTTGCCAGTTCTGTTTCAGTTGTGTACCTTTCAAAATATGAAGGAACTATTAAATAAAATGCATGAAATATAGACAGAAGTTTCGTAACTTACTGTACTTGTAGTTCAATTTTCTTCTAAAGAAATAAATGTATCTTTAAAATTCTGAGAAAGTTTTAACTCACATCATATTACAACTCAATGCGAAAAGTAATTTGACGCTCGGTCATATTATGTTTCTAACAATAAATGTAGCGTAGCGTAAAATATTTTATTTTCGAAGAAAGCTTATTTAGTAGCATATAATTTCACATGCTATTTACACTAATAAGAGAGTAACTTAATGAAAGTATTCGAATTTAATTTTACAACAAAGTTAAATTATATGCGAGAAATTATTAAATTAAATTTATTTATTTTAATACAATTTTCATGTTTCAAATAAGTACATAAAACACAAAACATTTGGACGTCTATTTATTTCAATACAAATTGAAGAAGATACTTTTTTTTTAATTGCAAGCTTTGTAAAATGTCGACAAATAGCTTAAAACATATAAAAATAAGTACATATAACTAAGTGGTGGTCGAGCAGCTCAATAGCAAACCACAGCCGTCAAGTGCAATCAAGACTACCGTGAGAACATCTATTCCAATAAAGCTCGATAGCAGTTACTTCTCCCGTATTGTCTATTACTACGATAAACTGCATATAAAATATACAGAATACGAAGCTTTTTATGGACGCAATGTCCAGAAATTAAATTCATTTAAAATCTATGTAACTCGCATATATATACACAATCATGTTTCAAAGGTAGGCAACTTAATACCTATAGTGTTATAGGTAACAGACGACTTATATAAATTTACTGATATAATTTTGAATTATTGTATAAATACATAGTACATAATTTTATACATTATATACCCAGATTCAGGAAGGGAATCGAACCCGCAGCCCCTGATCGTAAGGCAGGAGGCCAATTGCGCTAACGCCATGTAATAATAAGAATAGTTTTAATACTGACTAAAACATACGCCATTTCAATTTCACGTTTATATGGCTTCCACAAAACAAACAAAACTAGCCCAAATCTCTCAGAAGCTTACTAAAGGCCTTTGAGCACTTCACTTAGCAGCGCCCCACTAAATTACATTTATTAGCAAAGATTCAAATCGATACGACAATTTATTAGTGGATAAAACCACTTATTTGACTTCTTTACTTAGGTACGGATTTCGTTAGTTATATATCAATGAAAACAATTTATAATATAGAAAGAGCCTAAAAGTGTTAAATCATAATAGATTAAAGACAAAAGTGAAATTATAACTAACAATATTTACAAAATTATTTCCATATTGGCCATTTTTATGACCTACTTCTGTGTGTCACAAAGTATATAATTGTGTATTATTATTGTATTTTGAAAATATATAGCATTTCATAATACATAAAAAGTTAAATACAAAAAATGAAACTCATGCCAGTAAAGTTTTAACTAACAGAAAATGGAACTAGTCATTAATGCTAGATAGAATATATATTTTTTTATTATATTTATTTAAAAAAACTACATAACTCCTCAATTTTAAAACTTCATAAATAACATTTAAATTTTAAAATTATTAATGTATGTTTAAATTTAAAACTCGACTTACAACTCTGGCAATTTAAATATTTTATTTGAAACTTTTTACTAAAATTTAAGAGTACTCAGAACTAAGTTTCAAAGTTTCTTTAAACAACATGTTTACAAATGGAAAGAAATTTAAAATAGTTATTTGAAAAAAAGTTTTCAAGGAAGGAAGTTTAATGCTAATTAAAAACTTAATTGACATCTAGACGAACGCATGACATCGTCCAGAACCAAATAGAGTCAAATCCTTGCAATTTATATATAACTGACTCACACATTGAGCATTTCACAGGGTAAATGTAATTTTATTCGATTTGGGAGCTGTCACGCATAGATATTACATAATTCAAGTGTAATGCTTGTGAAATTGATATCTCTCATATATCCCAGATTTACTCTTTGCGGTATTATAAAGAACTCGTGTGTTTTATCTGTGAACATTTACTTTACTTTTTTTCTGTCAACCGTAAAACATTTTATTTTAGGCCTCAACTAGTTGGGCATTTACTGACTGTTTATTTACTTTTCTTTTTATACACGCACATTTATTTAACAGCGCACGCGTGTGTAGTGTGTGATGTGTGTGTGTGTGTGTGTGTCCATGCTTGAATATTCATATTTGTGTATGTGAATATGAGCGAATGTAAATGCTGGTCTATTTGGGATTATTTAACATTTTTACAAGACTATTATATGGGAATTATGGAATATACAAATAAATAAAGTGGATAATATTTTTAAATTGTGAGAAACGTTGGTAACGTTTGTGGAAACAGTATTTTTTTAATTTATCTCGTAGTTAGCGGAAAATGACTTAATGAGAAAACTCATATCAGATATTACGTGAATACGTGAATTAACTTTTTTTATAGAATAGAAAGGCGGACGGGCATATGGGCCACCTGATGGTAAGTGGTCACCAACGCCCTTAGACATTGGCACCGTAAGAAATGTTAACCATCGCTTACATCGCCAATGCGACACCAACCTTGGGACCTAAGATTTTATGTCCCTTGTGCCTGTAATTACACTGGCTCACTCACCCTTCAAACCGGGCCACAACAATACTAAGTACTACTGTTTTGCGGTAGAATATCCGCAGACGAGCTTGCACAAAGCCCTACCACCAGTGAACAACTTCGACAAATTTGGATATGCACGAGTCAGATTTCCTTTAACATTTGACAGTGTAGCACCATTGCGGAACATGCTCTAAGCCCTTATCTGTTAAACATTAATATACATTATTTGCATAATATTAATTATAATGTTATTCACATAACAACTGTGATAAATTAATTTAATTATTCGTTTTCATCTCTTGAGCACAACTCGTGTTAAAATAAATTGATAATGATGTCTGCAGCAATGAGCATTTTATATTGACATTGAAACAGCGAAGCTTAAAATTATATATCTGAATACAAATTGAAAATTTCGAGCAAAATGAAACAAGCGGCTGATAAAATGAAAAATTAAAATTTTGTAAAATGTTTTCACAGACCAATTCCAATTATTTAGTAGGGCTTTGTGCAAGCTCGTCTGGATAGGTATCACCCACTCATCAGATATTATACCGCAAAACAGCAGTACTTGGTATTGTTGTGTTCTGATTTGAAGGGTGATTGAGTCAATGTAACAAGCACAATAACCATAACACCTAAGTTCCCAAGGTTGGTGGCGCATTGGCATTGTAAGCGATGGTTAAAATTTCTTACATTGCCAATGTCTATGGGCGTTGGTGACCACTCACCATCGGGTGACCCATTTGCTCGTCCGCCTACCTATAATATAAAAAAGATATATTTATTAATTAATAATATGATGAGAATAATTAATAAGACAGTTATATCTTTTTTTTTCAAAATAAAATAATTAGAATTGTTTGTGCTAAGTAATGAAAGCACTAATATTTACTACGGTAACTCGGGTTTGATTCCCTTTCACGACATATATGATAAATGTATAAGGTATGAGTGTTCATCAATCCGTATATCTGCGTGTTTTTATCATCTGTACTCTCGTTACTGGGTACTCAAGTAAGAATCGTGAAGGGTTTATTTATTAATAAGTGATGGTAGCTGGACTTGAGAATGAAAGAAATAAGCATTGAATGAATTATAGAAGCTTACTTTACATTTCAATTTATATTAATTCAAGTTATTTCAATGAATGAATACTAATTATCTTTGGATAAATGCTTTATTTGTATCCGAGGTAATATGTAATTTTGTTAACCCTTTTACTTTGAAACAATTTTACTTTGATTGTATTTATACATAATTATTATATTAGATTTTTTTACTATGTATAAAATACAGTGTCAAATACTAAATGTATTAGAATGTCCTTTTTAAAAGACTTACGTTTATTAACGTTAATATCAGACACAACCAAAAAGTTACGAACAGATTATTGTAGTTATGTCAAGTTTTCACAAGTAGTAATGAAACTATGGATGTTAAACATAATGTAAACAGAAACATGTTTGCGAAACTACTTATTTCAAAACTTTTAGTACGAGAAATACAAACTCGTTACCCTTTATACGCAGTAAATTAAAGTATTATGTTATCAAACGGATTCATTTAATTCCTAGTTTACATTGAATAAAGCAACATTTATCATTATTAGCACGAGACGCGAAAGAAAGTGGCATCTACATATTCCTTTACGTGAAAATAACATTAAGATGGAACAAAACTTGACAATAGAAAACACTAGTATAAAATATCATATTTACTTATATATCATTTTATACTTCAAAATTGTGCTAAATTTATTTTTATTTTATATTTATTTTCTTTCATGATTATTTTACATGCTTAGTGTCATATTTGCATGACATGTTGGTGATCCTAAATAAATAAATAAAATATTTTTTCACATAATCAACAGCTCATGCTTTAATATTAAAAGCAATTCAGAAATAAACATAATACGGTTAATGTCAGATTACACTGAAAATAATATCGAGAAACCTTTCAACGGAAGATGATAGATATTTTTATATACTATTGAAGAATAGGCTACTTTAAAGTTCACTGTGAAAGGATCATCTCGCTGAATAATTCAGAGGGCTGAAGCAAATGCGAACAGCGCTTATCGCTGAACTAGTTTAAAGTCATCGCATAAGCCTCCTTCGATGCACTTTCGATACTCAGCCAACTTTATTACTTGAAATACGTCAGGGTCTATTTCAATCAATAATATAAAAAAGAAGAAAATATGGTATCATTCCAAGGTTATAAATTAGTCGGTAATCATTAAAAATTACCTCATATAATCTTATTATAACGAAAGGAACAGATATACACTAGAGAGATAGAACAGAGAAGAGATAAGAGTTCTGCTTCAATATTGATAAGCGATACTATAATTTTATTTATTTTCCAAAATAAAACGTACATATTATCTAGGTAATTGACTATATAGTCAACTTAGATATGTTGAATGTTATAAATTCAAAATTTTAAGCCAAATTTATATGCATACATACTTAGTAAAGAAACTTATAGAACAGTAACAGCCTGTGAATGTCCCACTGCTGGGCTAAGACCTATCCTTTTTTTGAGGAGAAGTTTTAAGCTTATTCCACCACGCTGCTCCAATACGGGTTGGTGGAATATACATGTGGCAGAGTTGAAATTAATTACAAATTAATTAGACACATGCAGATTTCCTTAGGATCTTTTCCTTCACCCTTAACCACGAAATGAATTATAAACAAAAATTAAGCACATTAAGTGGTGGTTGCCCGGGTTTTAACCCACAGTCATATCATATACTTACGGTATTTTAAAAGTATTTACGAATATAATTATCTCATTTGATATAAGAAATATGTATAAATAACTTGTAACATTTGCTTTATTTTTTCTTCACGTTATTATGTTACAATATATATTTATAAGACAGAACTAATAGAGCGATTGAAAATTGAACAAACTAAGACAGGTCATCTAGCCGTTTACTCGCTATAGTTAAGATTCTGTTGAATAATGCATCACAAACAACCGAGTTTGCGTTCATCCATAGTAAACTGTAATTTCTAAGACTGCTCTGAGCTTGGAAAGTAACATTGAGACAAAGGGGTGATTAGGGGGTTCTTTGAGCGTATTACAAGAGTTACTTACATTATTGCAACACAAATAGTACTTACTTGTTATTTATATAACAAATCTTTAACAGATGAAGTAATTTTACTAATATATGAGTAGTCTTACTTTTCGTAGAACTGTAGAAACTCTTAAACCAATATACATAAGACTTATATTGGAAAAAGCATTGCGTTTTCGGAGAAGGCTTTAGTATACCATCTGTATAAGCAAAATACTACACATCACGAGACCTCTTAAACTATGCGCCCAATGGACTAGAAATTTGTTATAGTTACTCCTTTCCCAATGTAGACGCTCACTAAGAACGGATTTTACGAAAATCCTATCCATAATATTTTTTTCTTCCTATCTGCTGAGCTGAGATATCCAGTTTCAGTGTGACGTGACAAGTCTGAATTTTATGTTCTTGTTTTTTTATAATCCAGGCAGCAGAAGTGTAGAGTGAGTACTTAAGCGACGAATATTGCGAATTTAAGCGCCATTAAGAACTCAGTATACTTCTAGTGCGCCAACTGCGAATCCTAAGATGATGTCCATTATGTTTGTAATTTCCTCTTATCAGCTTGTCAGCCAGTGTTACATCGTTAAGTCTTAATGACAGTCATTAACATATCCGATAGCCTAATTAATTCAAGAAGCTTAATGTGTACCCAGAATAAATTATCCTTATTACGTACTCGTATGGTAGTTATTTGTTGCTTACATAACAATCGTACAACAAAAAAATAAATTGATTGATGAGTAATCTAGAAACTTCGATTTTATTTTTATTTTAAGTGATAACTCTTATTAATGATTTCATGGCTCTGGCTACAACTCTATCTCAGTATAAATGCATAAATAATGCATACGGTAAATAATGTTAAAGTAAATCAAAACGACTTTTCCGCGTGCTTGGTCGACAAATTTCATCAGCTTCTGGAGATTCATCTTGACATAGAACATAATACATCGTTGCTTGTCAATAATTCAATAATTAAATACAACTTAAGAAACGCTGACTACGAAATAATCAATGAGCTTCTTGGAGGCTTAAAGTGGGAGGCTCTATTTAGTGAGTGTAATAACGTAGATGAAATGGCCGACATCTTTTACACTGAATTGCATAATATAATCCAGAAATGTGTTCCAAAGAAAAAAGTAAAAAATAATGCGCTATATCCAGTGTGGTATTCGAAAAACTTAATAAAAAGACTAGCGGAGAAAAATAAATATAGAATATTGGTTAAAAAATTCTCTAATATGTTCATTTCAGCCAACTTAACAACCACTCGGTAACTAAAAACCTTAAAATCAATATCCATCTCCGATTTAGGCAGTATACATATTCTGGAAAAGAATATTATTAAAAAGTTAAAATGTCTTGATGTTAATAAAGGGGCAGGCCCAGATAATATACCACTCTTTTCTGTTAAACATTGTGCTTATTTACTGGCAAAGCCTTTATTTCTAATATTTAATAAGTCACTGTGTGCTGGCGAATATCCAAGTGTATGGAAAAATGCAAGAGTAATTCCTATTTTCAAAAGCGGCGATATAAAAGACATTAAAAATTACAGGCCAATATGTATTTTGTCAGTTTTTTCAAAAGTGATTGAATCTTTGATTTCTCCAGTAAATACATGGTACATGAAGCCAGCATGATAGAATATCAACATGCCTTTTTTTTAAAACGATCTACCATATCAAATTTGACTGTAAATGTTGATGATTTATCAATGGCAATGGACAATTCAGAACAAATAGACTGCATTTATACTGATTTGGCCAATGCGTTTGACGTTATCGATCATTACATTTTGCTGGAAAAACATAGCGGCTACGGTATCAATGGTAACTTTATAAGGTGGTTTGAGTCGTACTTGATGGACCGTAAAATGAACGTGGTTATCGGATGCTACCAATCGCTTACATTTACTGCGACTTCAGGAGTACCACAAAAATTCTTGGGCCAATATTATTTGGTATTTTTGTAAATGACATAGTGGAGTGTTTCAAGCACTGTCAATTTCAATTATATGCTGACGATCTTAAAATATTCAATAGGATAAATGATGTCAATGATTCTAAGAATATTCATAGTGATCTAGACAGGCTTTCGGTATGGTGTGATCATAATCATTTAAAATTAAATTATTTAAAATGTTACAGTATAACTTTCAGTAGAACGATAAAAAACTTAAATTTTGATTACAGTATTAAAGGTACTGTCTTAAAGAAAGTCAATCAAATACGCGATCTTGGAATTATTCTAGATCATAAATTATGTTTTATATCCCATGTAGATAATATAATTAAAAAATCACTCAAATTATTAGTATTTATTATAAGAGAGTCAAAAGAATTTAAAAGGTCGTCAACCAAAATAACACTGTTTAACACAATGATTAGAAGCAGACTTGAATATTGTTCGGTCGCATGGAGTCCTCACTATCAATTACATAAAGATAGAATTGAAAGAATACAAAAAAAATCTTTCGTCACCTGGCTTACAAAGACAATGTTTTCAAACAGAATGAGCGTTACAAAGAACAGCTAAAGTTATATAAAGCTCTTTCACTATCTAATCGTAGAGACTTAATGGATTTATGTTTTTTGCACAGTATTGTATTGATTGTCCTAATTTGTTAAGCAGAGTTAAATTGGCAGTACCAAGGTATAACGCTCTAGCGTTATACCTTGGTACTGCCAATTTAACTGGTTTGGTTATTTTTAATGAAACTTCTAAGTTTCATTAAAAATAAACAAACCTTTAGTCAAGGGTTTACGAAAAGTAACCTGGGCAGGGCTGCACCTATTAACAGAATGGTTAGTGCATATAATAATATTTTCAAAAAAGCTGGCTTAGATATTTTTCAACAATCTACTTTACGCTTTAAAAGACAAATTAAAAAGTATATAACCACTTAGCGTTAACCTTCATTTGTTTAATTCTAAGACACAAGAAAATACTCATAATAAGTATGTCATAGTAAGTTCATAAATTTGTTTATTTACAATAATTAATTTGTCAATTTTTTATAACGACGTTTACTTCTTTTTTTTTTGTTATTATTTTTAAATGTTTTATTTTGTTATTATAAATAGGGTGTAAGGGGAGTCAACAACAACCTAGGCTCCCTACCGTCAACCTCACCTGCTCGTGGTACATCCTGCTAATCAACGAATGAGGCTCTGGCGACCGAAATCGTGGCGGTATAACCACACAAATGCTGGAATCCGAAAATGCAAATCCTGATAGCGGGCAGCAGCGCTATTAGTGAAAGATTCCAGTCACTGCGGTCACCAACCCGCCTGCCAAGCGCGGTGACTAAGGCGAAAACCCCCCTATAAGCGACGACACAAATTCACGGCCCCCAATTCCCGGTAATCGCACTATTCCTGGCCTCGGTACCGGCCATGGTAACGGTGCGATGGGGGGTGCTAAGAATCCCCGGGCTACGGCAGGGTACAGCGACTATTTCTGGCCACGTATAATAGACGCTCTCTGCGGCTGGACGAACACCTGACAGAATTTGAAGTAGAGTTAAGTCGTATTAACTGGGATATAGTAGGTCTATCGGAAATCCGAAGACAGGGCGAGGACACGATGACACTAGATGACACTCCGGTCACTTACTCTACTTCCGAGAAGGACACCAACCATCCCAAGGTGGCGTCGGCTTTTTGATCCACAAGTAACTCAGAAGCAATGTCGTGGAGGTTGGCAGTGTATCAGCAAGGGTGGCATACCTTGTCTTAAAGATAACCGAGAGGTATGCCTTGAAGGTTATACAAGTGTATGCCCCAACGTCTACATACACTGACGAAGAGGTCGAAGCCATGTACGAAGACATAGTGAAAGCTATGTCTCGTACCAGTACCTTCTACACAATTGTTACGGGTGACTTCAATGCCAAAGTGGGAGTACAAGAAGATGGTGAATCGAGGGTAGGAAAATTCGGCTATGGGCGCAGAAATCATCGGGGGCAAAAGCTGGTAAACTTACTTGAGGCTCAGGGATTATTTCTGATGAATACATTTTTCCAAAAAAAGTCCCAAAGGAAGTGGAACTGGCGAAGCCCCGATAACATAGCGATGAATGAGATCGACTTCATTTTATCCAATAAGCGCCAAGTATTCAGGGATATCTCCGTGATCAACAGGGTAAACACTGGAAGTGATCACCGCCTGGTAAGAGGCACCCTGAATATTAACACTAAAATCGAACGATCGTGGTTAATGAAGTTGACTTAAGAGTCGACTTCATTAACAGCCTTCAGAGCAGGCTGGGTTTCGAAAAGGCTTCAGTACCGTAGACCACATACACACACTTAGGCAAATAATACAGAAGACCGAGGAATATAATCTAGCGTTTATTGACTACGAAAAAGCCTTCGATACTATCGAGACCTGGGCTGTTCTGGAATCCAGAGATGCCTAATTGGCTGTCGGTATATCCAGGTGTTGAAGTGTTTGTACGAAGCCGCAACCATGACCGTCCAAGTACATGATCAGAGCACAAGACCAATCCAATTGCATCGCGGGGTAAGACAGGGAGATGTAATCTCACCGAAACTTTTTACCAATGCATTGGAGGACGTCTTCAAGACACTCGATTGGAACGGACGCGGCATTAATATAAATGGCCAACACATACACATCTGCGATTTGCCGACGACATTGTCACCATGGCGGAGACTCTGCAGGATTTGGAATAGATGCTAAACAGGCTGAGTGATTCTTCAAGACGAGTAGGTCTCGGGATGAACGTTGAAAAGACCAAAATCATGGCAAACCAACATGTATTCCTGGGACCTGAGGTCGTAAATGGCTCTCCACTTGAAGTTGTGCAGAAATATATCTACCTGGGCCAAACTATACAACTTGGCCGGCACAACTTTGAGAAGGAGGCTAAAAGAAGAATACGTTTGGGCTGGGCGGCATTCGGGAAAGTGCGTCATATTTTTGAATCGTCGATCCCACAGTCGCTTAATACCAGAGTCTTTAATCAGTGCGTCCTACCTGTAATGACTTACGGTGCCGAAACGTGGACACTCACCGTAGGACTGGTCCGCAAATTTAAGGTCAGCGAGCGCTCAGCGAGCGATGGAACGCGCGATGCTTGGGGTTTCTCTGGGCGATAGAATCCGAAATGAGGACATTCGCCAGAGAACTAAAGTCCGGTGACTTTAGTTCATCGCACGTAGAATTAGCTCGCTGAAGTGGAAGTGGGCTGGTCATGTCTCCATACGCGTTGATGGCCGATGGAGCCACGACACGTGATAGAGTAGAGACCACGCTTAGGCAAACGTACTGTAGGACGCCCTGTGACAAGATGGACCGACGATGGAAAAAAGGTGACTGGTACGGGATGGATGCGGACTGCCCAAGATCGGGATGGTTGGCGTTCTATGGGGGAAGCTTTCGTCCAGCAGTGGACGGCAAAAAGCTGAAAAAAAAAAGAAATTATAAATAGTTCCTCTTTTTTTTGCTTACGTAATTTAGTTCTTTTTTAAGTTTTATAACAAAGAATATGCTTTTTTTTATTCCTACGCATGTTAAGTTAGCCTATAAGTAAGGTATAGAATTTTTATATTTAAGTTATTTAAGATTGTAGTCTAGAATAAGAAACAAAACTGTATACAGCGTTGGCTTCCTATTTAATAAAATAAAATAAAATATATTTTTTTTATTCCTGCATGAATATTAAATTACTAGATTATTCTACCAGTTTAATTTCACTAAGAAAAGGTCACCACTTAACATGAGGTGGTCTATTTTATAAATAAAAAATTTGAGGGGCGTGTGAGAATAAAAGTCATAGTCATAACTACTTTAAGTTTTTTTTTTCAAGGTGTTACCAGTTGGCCCATCCACCTTGATGGGTAGATAACGTGGCCACTTTGTGGTAAATGGCCACCAGTGCCTATAGACATTGACTCTCTCAGAAATATTAAGTATTCCTTATATGGTCAAAGCGCTACCAACTTCGGAACTATGATGTAATGTCCCTTGTACCTGTAAATGGCTGTGCTAATGTAACTGGCTCACTTACCCTTTGAACTGGAACACAACAATAATATTGCTGTTTGGCGTTTAAAAATGTAATGGGTGGTACCTGTTTAAACTGACTTGCACGAAGCCCTATTCAAGATATTTTCTTTTGGTAAAATTATAAAATATTGAAAGATTTGTCAATGGGAAACTGCACGAAGACAAATATTAGTTGCCAGCACTGAAAGAATCACGAACAAAAACAATCCCAGGAGACCTGTCTAGATAAAAAATGACTGTTGCCCGAATACCCAAAACCTATTTCCAGAAAATGTATGAGCTGCATTTCGAATTCGGTGTAAAAAATATAAAACTTTTTATACCTAACGCCGAAAAATAACATGCTTCTAAAACGACCTATTTCAGGGTTTGTTAAAGTATTTTATATTTAGATTAATTCTTTTTCCATTTCGTTAGAATTTTCGCGAATTAAGCTCAGCTTAATATTTTACAAAGTAGAATACAATGGTCCTTTGTATTAACTTTATATAAAATTAATTTGTACGGTCAATATAAAAATCGTCAATTTAGTACTAAATCATTTTTTTAAATATTGTCAACAATCACTTTATTTATTTTGAAACAGACCTGGTATATCTTACCTTAAAAAAATATCAGAATTTTTAAAACAAAATTTTATTAAGGATCTACTACCTAATGGCTTTATAATGTAGTATAATTTTTTTTCAATTAATTACTTTGTAAATAATATAATAGTCCTCCAGACCGATTTCCAACTACGCAGGAGATATTATAGTGCACAAGTGTGTGCGCAAACACAGTTGCACCTTCTTTTCCCTAACTCATAATCATAATCGGATGGGACGGCAATCCGACACGACCGGAGAGTTCAGGCGCAGGACCAACGGCTTTACGTGCCTTCTGAGGCACGGGAGTGTACACACTTCCTTCTTCCAGACTCCGGGCTGCGACTGAGATTTTTCTGACAGAAAAAAACAATAACTTTTATTGGCCCGACCTGGGAATTGAACGAAGGACCTCCAGATCTGCGGCCTTACATCAAGTTACTAGACCAACGAGGCAGTAAAAAAATTATATAAACTAAATTTAATAGAATAAGAATACTATGCGATTCACATTTATAAAAGAGGCTTGCAATAGTTTTTAGAAAATAAACTGAATTAATTCCGTGTACACGCACTTTTTATAGTATTAGGTAAGCAGACTGACAAGTGGGCGCTGTAAGAAATATTAACCATTCCTCAAACTAACGACACTATCTTATTTCTCGTTTTCCTTCAAATCCTCCCTTAAAATCCACCATAAAAGGCATTACGCAACTGTAATAATGGTAAGTTTTATAGTTACAATCCTCATAAACACGACTAAGTATTACGACCAGTTATATATAATTATATTTTTTTTTTTTTATATTTGCCGGGAGGGCAAATGACTCTACTCCACCTGATGTTAAGTGGTAGTAGATTCCAAACGCGAGGACGGCCAGTACAGTCGGGAAGAAGGTTCTGCACTAGCCGCCCTCGTCTTGCCGGCCCGCAAGATGCCTCTTCACGCCTCGTTTGAAGGAACCCGGGTCGTAAGAGGAGGGGAATACGTGAGCTGGTAAGGAATTCCATTTCTTGGAAGTGCGACAAAGAAAGGAGTTGCCAAATTTCTTTGTGCGCGATGGAATTGATGTCACAGTTAGTCGGTGACATCGAGAGCCAGCAAGCGTAGACTTGTGAAGGAAGGGGGAAGCAGGAATTAGGGAAAATAATTCCTCGGAACACTCGCCGTGATACAGTCGATAGAAAGCGCTCAGCGCAGCTATCTCTCGACGTAATTGTAAAGGCTCGAGGGTGTTAGTGACCTTTACGTCGCCAATAATGCGGACCACACGTCGCTGCAACCGGTCCAAGGCCTCAAGTAGGTACTTAGCGGAGCCATCCCAAAGGTGCGAGCAATATTCAACGCAAGACCGTACCTGTGTTTTGTACAGCAGGCACAGTTGTTGTGGCGTGAAAAAACGCCGCACCTTGTTCAGAACTCCGAGTTTCCGTGAAGCTGTTTTTATTACAGCCTCGATGTAATCCCTTGGACTAAGGTCGCAGCGAACGTCCATCCCCAGCATGGCGATTTTGCTTTGTATCACCAGCGGAGTGCCACAGAGGGAGGGAAGAGGGGAAAATGGTGACTTTTTTGCTGTGAGAGCGCATACCTGTGTTTTCTTGGCATTAAACTCAACAAGATTATCTGAGCCCCAATTGGCGATAAGCTCTAACGTCCTATTGAGTTCAATGACAAGATCCTCCCGCCTCTCCTGAATTTCCGCTCGCCCAGCCACCGCGCGTCCGTGGTATCCACCATGCACTGTACTATCATCTGCATAGCAATGAATGTTCCCGAGAGAGAGCATATCATTGATATGCAAAAGAAACAGAGTGGGAGATAGCACAGATCCCTGGGGGACCCCAGCATTCACTACATAGAATTGTGAAGCGCAACCATCAACTAAAACACGAAGGCTGCGCTTGTGTAGGAAGCTGGCAATCCAGGTGCAAAGCTGAGCAGGCAGACCATATGCCGGCAGCTTGGAGAGAAGACTTCTGTGCCAGACCCTGTCGAAAGCCTTGGAGATATCGAGGCTGACAGCCAACGATTCCCCATGCTTGTCGATAGCTTCACCCCAGAGGTGTGTTACGTACGCTAGAAGATCACCTGTAGACCGTTTTGGTCGAAATCCGTACTGACGATCATTAATTAAACAGTGATCTTCTAGGTAATGGATCAGTTGGTTGTTAAGAATCCGTTCCATCACCTTACAAAGTACTGAGGTGATAGCTATTGGCCGATAATTTGCCGGGTCAGACCGATCCCCTTTTTTAGGAACCGCTTGCACATTAGCTCTTCTCCAAGCCTCCGGCACACATCCCGAAGAAAGAGAAAGTTGGAACAGGCGCGTTAACACGGGAGACAGCTCCGCCGCGCACTTCTTCAGCACTATGGCTGGTATTCCATCGGGACCGCTAGCTTTCATATACAATTGTGTGTTATGAGTTTTTTCGAACTCGTTGTTATCAAAAAGACATTTTGGACAAACAACAAAAGATATCTTTAATACAAAACATATTTCCACAAACTCTTTCTGCTGTTTGTACTCGGTAAATCGTAATTTCCATTTCGAAATGTCTTCCGGAAGATTGCGAAGTTTTAATACGAGCATACAGCATTTCTCCTTAAAACTTTTTTATTATTAAAAATGTCTGAAAATCTTTGGTGGCTCAGTTGGTTTTAGTGACAAGATTTTCTAAGAAAAATTATTCCTGTCGTGCTATTATTTTATTGTATTTCAATTTATTTCACCTTCAAATGACTTTATAGAATATTTTATTAAGTAAAAACTAAAATAAGTCTAAATGGGATTTTATTTTATCTCTGATACGGTAAAGTATTTTATAAAACGAAGTTATTAAACATGGTTAATATTTAACAAGACAACAAAAAGGTTTTGATATAAAACTTTATAAACGAAATAGATCATTACAATACGGAATAGATAGAGGATCTGTAAAGAAATAAGTTATGAATAGGACCATTTTCTTTAAAGACGATAAACAATCTAACAAAAAACAGTTCTGATACAACAAAGGTGGAATACAATGTACATTTTAAAGGTGTGTGATGAATGAGTCGGGGCATGAAGAGTAGCCGAGCCCGCGTTTCCCAAAGAAACACTCTCCATTCCACAATTTATGCGTTTCAGTCAGACTGTTGGCACGAAAATCCTTTAAAATACAAGCACTTTTCCGTGCTTTGATGTCTATTGTTACATTTTTTACCCTCGAGGATATTTTTATATTTGCACGTTGTTTGCATAAATTGTTGTGCTTCGTTGTTGCTCATGAAATAGGTTTCGCGTCTTTGTAAATATAGTTTAAAAATTAAAACGTTTTCATCTGTTTTAAATGAATAAATTTTCGCGTTTATTTAATTTTTATGTCAATATTTAAAAAGTTCTCTTGTATAAATATATTCATGACCATTGTGATGATGAATTGTAAAATAACAAAACCGCCAATATGAAACAAAAGAGTTTCAATTTCACGTTATTAAAAGTGTGAACGAAAACAAATTGCATGAAATAAATCACTTAATTCATAATAAAATTCAGTAAGATATCATCACATCGGCGTAGTGTATAAAAAATCGTAAACATTAATAAAATGGATTCGAACGAATTAATAGCAGAAATATTATTCCGTATTGCAAACTACAATAACGTTCCCTCATCCATTTTCACAGCACATTTATCCAGCATTTATTTAAAATGTTAAAGCTCTATGGAAAGTGCTCCTTCTGCATAATATACAGAGCGCTTTATGCTTTTTTATATTATTCAACTTTTTCTTTAAGGACTTTAGTTTTAAGTAGTAATCGTTATATTGAGCATAATTAAATAAATTTATAAAATATACATACAATATATATAGTATTGTATTAAGTTTATATAAATTTTTAAACAAATGTTTTGATTTATTGTAGTAGAATGTTCGTTTTGTTAAATTTTTGGTATTTTATTTATAGTTCACCAATAAGGTTACCATTAAAAGTAACAATTTGTACTGATATTTTCTCATGGTTGGGTGGTTTAATGGATCATATAATTTGCGAAACTAATCGTCTACTAATAATTTAACCAATGCATATGTTTAAACAAATGTCTATTCCTTAAATACTGATACTGCTTTAATTACACATACATAATATGTTGTAAATAAATGAACATATTAATCAAAGCCACCTTAATTGAATTTATCTAACTCAGAATAAGTCAAATGAAAGTATATTATATCTTAAGTATAATCTGCAGTTAATGGTGTGAGCAAACTAATTCGAACCTAAGTATTTTTTTTATTTAGATTTCTTAGGGATACATTAAGTTGATATATATATATATATATATATATATATATTATTATATATATATATATATTATATATATTACGTTGATAATGCATATACTAACAAGCAATGATATTAAATCACTGGTCCCTACGTTATTTCCCGTGCAGTCTCAGGAAAAAATAGACCACCCCATTTCCTACCATGAGTGTCGTAAAAAGCGGTTAAAGGATTTTATATCCCCCTAAAATATATTATGAATTCTGTTTCGTTGTTATAATAAGCGTTTATGGCACGACATTTACCTCAATAATGTGTTAATTAAATTAAATACGAGCTTAACGATATTTCACTGCTTCCAAAAGCTCTGCCTGTCCATTGGACCATAAAGAGTTGGACTAGGAACTTGCACCTACGCAAGCGATTGTCTTTTTTTATTTATTGGGGCAAACGAGCAGAGGTTTCGCCTGACGGAATAGGACTACAACCGCCAATGGACATCTAGGAGTACTACACCAGAGGACTTGCAGGTTTGTTGCCGATCTTCAAGTGTCTACTATAAGCCAATTCACACGCCAACCCGTTATTTTAAATAACAACCAAACTCTTAGCTTTTAAATAAAATTATAAAGATAAAAATAATTAAATAATTAAAAATATGAACAAAATATTATAATTCTGGCTTATGTAATTTTTACGACCACCTTAACCAAACAAAAAAAAAATGATACCAAAAATTGTTAGATTTCTACCCAGTTAAGTTTCTCAAATATTCTAATATCGAAAAATCTATCTTATGATATTTTATTTTATGTACACGTGTCACACAAGCAACGGAAAGCTAGAATTCGTATTCAAAATAAACAAATAATGTCAGTTACTTTACGAAATAACCTCTGCACATTGAAGCAGAATGCATGCGAATTTTAAAGGCATTCGTAATATCTAAGACTGACATATTCGGTTAAGCTAGATGAATTTATGTGTTAGCTTGTCCTCCTCATAAATTCAGACATATTTGTCAGACCGAATTTAGAAGGCACAGGTATAACAATAAGATATATTTTTTTGAGATAGAACATTATCTTTTTTTAACTAAAACTTTAGGGTTGCAGACTTGTTCTGTCTGACTCATCAACGCAGAACCTAAACCACAGGGTTTAGAAATTTAAAATTTTGACAGTTGATGCATTTTATGATAAAACACACTAAGAAAAGTGGTAGGGCTTTTTGCAAGCTTGTCTGGATGGATGGTTTATTTGTTACTATAATTAACATATTTTGGCCTTTTTATCCCGTTTAACTGTATTTTTAACATATAACAACATCCAAAAAAGTGCTTTTAATATTTATTTTCCCATTATTTATAGCTAAAGAGGTTGCTAACAAACAGACAGATTCACTTTTACACCTATATTATTAGAATAAAAGCATAGATTATAACAAGTAAATACATATTATAGTAGTCACTATAGTTGTAGATATTATATGAATGTTTATATAAGTTTAAGGTACCTTCTCCTCCAAAAGGGAGAGGAGGCCTCATCCCAGCAGTGGGATATTAACAGGCTGTTACTTATATATAAGTTCAAGCCACAATGACGTGCCCCAGCGGTTTTTCCAATTGCTACAGCAACACAAGTGTGCAATGTAAACTGTTATAGTGCGGTGCATCTTGATTCATCGTGGATTGAACTAACTATACATTTAAAAATTGTAGTATGTATTAAGTTTCATTATTACTCGCCATGTGTCATAACAATCATGCAAAATTTCTGCACTAATAACTCAGTCGTGTGTTTTTGGGTAACATACAGAGCATAATTTAAAGTTTTGTAAGCTCCCGCTACACTACGTGTCTGTCGCAAATGTACAAAATTTGACTGCGTCGTACACAAAATATTTCGTCATCATGAAGATTTATTTGTAGCGTTTTTAATTATTTTTTTATATTTTCGGAAATTTAAACTATTTAATGTGGTGCATAGTAAGTATATACATATGTAGTGGTGGTAGTAGCCCAAACTTGCAGCTGTCGGTTCATTTTATATTTATCGTTGGTTACTGCACTTGGATTAAGCCGTCCGACGTATCGAAGAGAACAGGCGGCACGATTTGCATTCCAATTTAAAGATTCCATTTTTTTTAAATTTGCATTTCTGCTGATACTATTTTATACTTAATAATCAAAAAGAGATAGATAGATAGCCAAGAAGGCTTTATATAAATAGGCTATACCTTCTATTTTTGAAATTTAAATTGAAACTCCTTTTCCGTTTAATATTTTATTCAATCACATCTGTCTGTTCCATATCCTACTTTAAAACTCGCATACGTTTTACAATTTTACAATCACTTTCTTCTTTGAAATATTTGTTATAATAATTCTTTAGATGTTCTCGTATATAAAAATATACGTATAATACGTTTGTTATTTAAAAATTTGGTTTTTATAATTAAACTGTTTTTTAAATCAAATATCTTTTATGCTAGCTAACACCCGACATTCCTTACATTTTTATATATTTTTCAAATAGAAATCCCAAAAAGTCTCTTACGACTAATCCGTAACAGCCTGTGAATGTCCCACAGCTGGGCTAAGGCCTCCTCTCCCTTTTTGAGGAGAAGGTTTGAATCTTATTTACCACGCTGCTCCAATGCGGGTTGGTGGAATACACATGAAGCAGAATTTCAGTGAAATTAAACACATGCAGGTTTCCTCACGATGTTTTCCTTCATCGTAAGGTACGAGATGAATTATAATCACAAATTTAGTACATGATAATTCAGTGGTGCTTGCCCGGGTTTGAAGCCCACGATCATCGGTTGAGATTAACGCGTTCTTACCACTAGGCCATCTCGGTATTATTAACACTATTATTGACATTGGTCGTACCGACCAAGAGAAGTGTCAATAATAACAACAAATTTTCAACTCAATCGAATTAACGGTCTAAGTGCGCAAACTAAATAAACAAAGAAACCTTTATTTAGATATATAAATAAAAAGCGTACCTACAACATAAAGGAGATGCATCTGAGATTATCGAGATTACCTATGTGATTTGTTTTTTCTTTTTTAGTTTAAGTAGGAAAACATGCTCTAATTAGACTGTAATGTCAAAAATCTATTCCTTTTTTAAAACTCTTTGCATTCAAAAAAATGACGTAAAATATTTCTTTGTCGGCATAGACATAGAGCTATTTTAAAATGAGTTTGATAAAATTCATTAGCGCTCTTTATGTAAATTGTGCGCATACATTTTATTAGTTTTGCAAACAATATTACGGTTTCAATTTAAGGACGTATAAAATTTTTAAATTTTTCATGTATAAACAAACATAAATCTGACTTAATCTTTACATTTCCTACGATATCCGTTTTGATCTAAAACTAATCTCAATAAGTAGAATTTTATACGAAGTACAAATACCAACTTTAGAAAACAATGTTAAAGTTTTGTAAAACAATGGAGTTGAAAGTATCGTTTCGTTTGTCTTTCGAATATATAGGAGAATTTCATTAAAATTTAGTAGTTTATAATACAAGCTTGACCAAATTTACCGATAAACTATGGCGTGAAGGTGCAAAATCTCATCACTCATGCCATTATTCCTCAGACGCTATTAGCATTGACCCTCATCCGAAGCAAAACAGAAGTTTGACGTACACGAATAAAACCATTTTACTTCGAAAGTAAATTATGCATGCTTCGAAGATTTTGTAATAATATATTTTAAAAGGTTCTAAATTTTGTACTTTCTTATTATATTTTTATTTTATTAAATAGGAAAGTAACGCTGGCACTTTGTTTCTTATTCTAAAATCCTAAATAAAAAATTGCAAACTTCACTTATAGGCTACCTTAACATGCATAGAAAATAAATAGTAAATAATTTTTTGTAATATTTCATAACGTCATCATTGCTCTTACGAGCATTATAAGCATACATCGCTTAATGGTACTTTTACAAAATTGTCATAACATCATTTAATAATCTGAAGAAAAAAAACAATCGAAAAAATATATATCCTAGTATTTACTCAACTCGTAAATATTTATTAGTGAAAAAAGCAAACAGACAAACTCAAATGCCTTCTAAAACAGACCGCGTGTATTGACATTTTCGCGGTTGAATATTTACTTCACGAAAATAGAGTAACCCGAAATGTATTGACATTTCTTTCACTATAAGTGCTATCCGGGATGGCTGTCAATCAACGACAATATTATTCAATCTACATATTTGAAATTGAAAGCAATCGAGTATTCTAGAACATTTTTATAGTATTTTCTCGAAATACAATTGATAAATAACAAAATTATCCAATGTTAATCATAATAGTATTCTTTAGACTCTATAATTTAAAGGCTTAGTATATTTATTATAAGCTGCTTATTTTGAGAGTATCGGTTAAAATCTATAGGTAAATAAAAAAAATTATAATATTTTTTAATTATTATTATGTGACACGTCTATCGGCGTGCCTTGGGGTAAGACCGAGTCGTATGACGTGACAGAAAACGGTATAACGCTGCTGCTATGTACTCCTTTGTGTAAGAGTGGTGCGTATACTATATACTTAACTGTTATATTATATATTAATATTTTTATAAAAACATATTTGTTTTAATAATGAAACGTTTTGTTTTTATTTATTTACTCCATAATTTCTTGATTTTCTTTAATTCGAAGTTTCCAATCTACCGGGCAACCGTCACATTTTTCCGTTCAGAAATTCTCAAACCGAACGTAGGAAGTGGTCAGTGTTATACTTCCGTCCTTCGAAATGCACGTAAAACCGCTGGTTTTACGTCGAATCTCACTTCGGTCGTGTCGCTTTGCCCTTCCATCGGATTATTAGAATATAATATTCCATTACATATGGAGAGAGTACATGTATTTACGCGCATATTTGCGCACTATAACATAATCTACAGCGAAAATGGCTGTTTGTTCAGATTTGTCGCCGTGTTCGAATTCCGTCAGGGGAATTTCTTCTATTATACTAAAACTTCATAACAATAAGTTAATTAAGAATGTTAAGGTTCATTACAAAGGTATGTTTTGTCCAATTGAAGAGTAATTATATATATAAAATAGTGCAAAACGTTAACTTAAAGCTACAAATGAAATATATTGAACACATAATATCATATTATGAATACCAAACGAACCACGCTTACGGTAATCGGCTTGTCGTTAACATTAATGCTTAATGCCATTAATAAGAAACGTATATCGGGAAAAGATAAATAATAATATAATGAACGTGAAATTTATATGAAACACGTAAGGGTTTAACGGCACAACGACATGAGAAATAACATGTAAATATTTTTATATTAACATTTAACTAAATTGTTTCGTATTAATAACACTGTTAAATAAATAAACATATAATAGTTAAATTTCTCCCTACTATAAAACTTCTCTTCAATAGTAAAGGCCTTTTGAGAATATGGTTTAGAGCTTATTCCGCCATGCTGTTCTATTGTGGGTTCGTGGATACGGACGTGACAGAATTTCATCCAACGCATGCATGCTTACTTACGTTGTTTTCATGCTTTAACTCCGAATACGAAATACATTAATAACACAAATTAAACACACAATGTTAGCTTAAAGCTCAAAGTTAGCTCTAAAGTTAGTTCTAAGTACTGAGCCATGTCAGCTCTTAGCTCTTACTGTATAGCTTATAGTGATATGAAAGTAAAGGAAGATAACAATTAATTATATCGATAAAATTAAAAAAAGAACTTAAAATCTAGTCATGAGCTCACGAAGATTTAAGAAATTTTTATATAATCTTTTAAAAGTTTTGTAATAAAATCATTTCAACACTAGACTATTTTATCTCCTCGCTGCGAACGCTGGATCTCGCAAATGGAAGATTAAATTCTACATAAGCCCCAACGGAACATGAACATTTTTTCGTAACGTTTTTAATCCGAAAAATAAGTGGAAATAAACGGTTGTATTCATGATTATACTCATACTGACATTTTTAAATGTAAAATGGAACATTACACCGTAACGAGGATTTTATGAGATATACAAAAAAAAATCTTTACTTTTAACAATCAAAAATATAAAATAGTTCATACAGAAAGATTAGACTAAAGTTTATTATAAATGATTAAATACAACTTACCGAAATTCATTTTACTAAAGTAGAATATTATTAAATTGGCATTTGATTAGCAAATGATACGACTAGTATTTTTTAGAAAATCAATTTATATATTAATCTATTTAAGAAAAGAATGCATAGCTTAACCGTGACCTTAACAACACTAAAATTCATACATTGCATTTTCAAAAGAATTTTAGAAATTAAACTTAAACAAAAGACAAGTAATAGGTACCTATACAGTTCAAATGTATTTTAATAAATTATTATCTTGCAATTTTTTTGGTATTAACAAAAAAAAATCGACTTCAGGCAGGAACATACGATTCTAATAAGAACTCGACAATGTTAAATACCAATGAGCTGATATTCATTTGGGTTTGGGAATTACGTTGAACTATAAAAATGTTGAACAAAATATCAAAAATCAAAATACAGCTCACAAACAAAATAAAAGAATAATAATATAAGTATAAAAATACAATTAAATATCCTATGAATTTTTTAACAAAAACAACGTCGTTACTCTACTCCACTAAAACAAGTAAACGCATGAATATAGAAGCTCCTTGCTCATGCATTATGGTCTTGACACAATTAGCATTGACCCACATGAAACTTAAAAATAGAATACATTTTTAAATATGATATTATGGCTGCATAATAAAATTGAAACTTCAATATTTTTATATAGTCATTTTATTAGAAACTTAAATATTTTTATATCCCTTGTGCCTGCTGTTCCTCACTTATGGCTCACTTACCCTCACTTATGGCTGGCAAGCCATAAGGGCTTTCATATAACCCCACCACCAAATAAACATTTACAAGCATATGTAATCATATATACATATATAAAGAGATACAACAACCTCTTACATTTTCTAAAAAACCTTTCCAAAAAAACGAAATTTGACAACATCAAGATTGACCAATATATAAATTTTAGCTAAAAATCGGGCATTATTAAACGTGAAGTCAAAAACACATATATATTTCGTAACAAGGAACTTATTTTAGTGTTGAAACTTTCCTATCTTTAATTTTATGACTTTGCTTTCACTACATAATCTATCTTGCTCTGAAATAAAAATGTATGTTGACCTCATTCCCGTCTTGCGCTGATATATTCACATCGAACAATTTTTCACCTATATCTTATATTCAATATTCGTGACAAAGAATATTCAGTATGAAGCCATAAAATAGAAAGGTATATAGATATATATATTACATAGCTCTACCGAGACGTAGACACTTACGAAGCAACTTACCAATTCAAAGTCACATAGCACGCTATGGAAATTGCTAAGCTCGGAATTTCTATGAAGAATGACATCTGAAATGAGGAGAATCGTAATAGATCTAAAGTAAACGACGTAAATCTTAGCAAATATATGGTCACCTTCTTCGTAAAGAAGAATTAAGCAAGTGGTAAATATAGGAGAAGGCGTTGTTAAGCTAGGTGTAGTGACGATATTCGTAAAATGATATTGACAGTTGAGAAATAGAAGCTGAAGTTTTGGATTGCTTGATTACCGGGCAGCAATGGAAAGCAATGGCTTGCATTGGAAAAGAACGCGCACGAGCTGATGATGTTAATACTCTGTGATCCTTTATTAAAAGGTTCCATATTTTAGTATGGTTTTGATATAAATACAAACACGACTGTGCAAATAAACGCTTCACACCTAACCGTCCCTTCTAGGAAAACTTCTGTCGGTTTTACAAATAACTCAAACACGAACACCTAAACTAAGACCAACACCAAGCTTGTTTGATTATTTTTACTTGATATATATGTATATATATCTCACAGTGATAAAGTTCAATAGTATTAAAATAAATAGTGAGAGCCGACATGGTTAATTTGTGTTTATAATTTATGGCGGTGAAGGAAAACATCGTGAGAGAATATGCATGGATTAGACGTCAATTTTCCAAGTGTATCCACTAATCCGAAAAGATATGGTGGAATAAGCTGGCATAATCTTCAAAACCTCAAAAGTAGAGGAAGCCTTGACCCAGTAGTGGGACAAAATTATCATCATAAAAAGTAATGTCCAATGAGCATCCATACTAAAATGACAAAAGATATAATATGAGAAAATAACTTACTATAAATATAAAAAGAGATGATTACAAACACTTCATAATATAAAGCTAGCTTTAGATAAAGCCGTGTATCCAATTTCGCTATTTCCACGGAGATGTGAGCCAACTACGATGCAATCATATGTTGGACACGAAATGGAACTGAAAATTCTTTGTTGTATACATGACGCAGGTGTACCGACACTAATATTGCGAATAACAAATTTTTCACCAAACAACTGATGTCAGACTAGCACTGTCTTATTTTATTCTTATTTCTTTTTGAGATACGACCGAATAACTTTATATTAACTAGCTGTTGCCGTTTTATTTATATGTTTATATTGACTTTTTATTAAAGTAATTAATGTCCTGATTGCCGTTTATGGATAAAGCTCTGCACATTAGGTTCCTAGTTTAGAATTATACAACTTACCTTTACCTATATACCTTTCTCATTTACAAGGTCTACCAAACGAAAAATAAAATTATTCAAATATAGCTCGCAGCTCCTGAAATTAGCGCGATCAATTCAAACTCTCCTGCATTATCTTTGCATAATCTTACAATTTTAAATAAGCAATTCATATATATATATATATGAGTTGAACACACACATAGAAATATATGTGTGTGTGTGTGTTTCTTGAAGTAACGCGAAAATAATTACATATTAGGTCACCTAGCTAATAAACATAATATAAAATATACGACTTTCATTGTTAAAGGTAAAATATAACCAAAAAAATAATAATGGGAAATCATATTATTAATTATTCCATGTTAAAGATTATTGAGACACGTCGAAAAAATTATATTAATTATTTGTTCTTATACTACTATATATTACTATATATTGAATTTTTTGTGTCTTACAAGAATAGTTTTCGTAGACTTAACAGATTAATAAAGTTTTTTATTGAATTCATATGCTATACCTCGTTGAAATTATCCTGTATCCCTATGTCTCATAAGTCACAAATGGAGACATGATGAATATGATCTATTTGAGTTTGTCTTAATAATGAGAGTTAATTCATTATTTAATTTCATTCAAACACTATTTACTATTTCATTTAAAACCCGCATTAAAACAACGAGGAGAAAGAACCTCCTAACCTTCTCAAGGAGAGACGAGCCATAGAACTAAATGTTACTGTTAATTTTCCATTTATTTATTTATTAAGGATCCTCAACGTTGGTTTTTTTTATTTATTTTTTTTTTGGACAAATTATACATATACATAAACAATATATACAATAGTAACTACAATAGTATATTACTGTTTCGTAGCTACTAACGCCCGCCCTCCAATTCGACAGTACATTTATTTATTATTTGTTTATATATAATTTAATTTAACAAAATATAATACATACACCTAAATATATATAATTAAAAATTATTTATAAAGTGTATAATTAGGAAGGGATGGAGTAGGAAGGAAAAATAAGATAGGGTCAATTTTATATAAATCGTTTTAGTAATAACTCAGTCTCATCATAGCCCAAATTGAGAAGCCAGTTGGTCAAACAAAGGATACAAGTGCATGAAATACTCGAGTATTTTTTTTAAATAATGCTCCTTCATTTATAGGAGATCACATCAAGCACACAGTCAGTCAAGTCAAAAATTTTTATTCTTTCATTAATTGAAATAAATCTACTACATACATAAAGTAATGACTAAACAGAATTAAAAAAATAAAAAGAAATGTTATATATTTAAAACGTAATGTGACATAATTCAAACAACAAATAATTTTATTAAAATAAATTTTGACTAACATATATTAATATATTTTACTAAGAAAAATCACAGTGACACCATTAGCAATATCACGATCACGCTTGACGGCTCTTTATCTCGAATCTGTTTTGCATTGGACGCAAACGACGAACTCCCAAGTCTGAAAAGTCGTAAAAATCCTTTATAACTTCGATAGAGCAACTCTATCGTTTATATTTTAATGTTCGCTGGTTTATTCTCGTCATAAATAATTCTTGGACCACAATAAACCACGGAATGATATGCAATTAATAGCATTTTAAACATTATCTGTTTATGTAAAATTTTATATACTACACCTAACTCTTTAGTGACTTACTTGAATAAAAACTTAGTAGGGTAAGTAACAGTTAATGTATATAACCAAACTTTAGAGAGGTACATATTACTAGCTTAAAACATAAGCCCACAGTTTAATAAGTTCCAAACCTCCTCCTCAAAAGGAGAAGTGTCCTCAGCCAGAAGTGGAACATTCACTTCCAGTGTTGCTGTAAATATAAACTCCGTAATAGATATGAATAAACAGACGATTGAAATCAGTCAAACACAGCTGACTTTTCGCTTATTATTCGGCGATTTAAAGATAATCAACAAAAAAAATTGGAACAAAAGTACATTGAGATGCGTATATTCTACTCCCTAATAAAATATGATGCAATTGTTTACCTGTGTAAAACCTTCTTTAATAAAAATGATTCTGACTCATGAAACTAAAGAATTTCCACGGTATAGAGTAAACCTCAACTCCGATCTCGTGCACTAAAAATACAATTCGTAATTGAAAAGGAGGAAGATAGGTAGGAATTTGAACGAATGATATTAAAAAGCAACACCTGACAATGTATTTTTACTTTATTGAAGCAACAAATGAAAAGTATCGCTAGACTTTGAAGAGTTACAGAGCGTCATTCACGTGAGTTATCTCATCCACTAGTGCACTCATAAAACTTTATTTCAGACAACCATAGAGTTTGAGATGCAAAAAAATTAAAAAACAATATAAATTGTATCAAATTATTGTGATTGGAACACATCTCAGCTAATATCAGCTGCGAGGCACCCTCAGAGTAATCTTGTTTATTCACTTCAAACTTAATGAGATTTCTTCGCTCCATCAGACTTGACGCCAGCCAACCGCTGAAATTTAAATCAATAAAAAAAAATTACTAGTAATTTCCGACGTCTTTTTACGCTTTAACCCTCGTAATTAAGTTCCGTTAAACAATTTCGGTTTAACTGCAACTATTTAACGCGCGGTGCTCCTAAATAACTAAAAAAAGACAAATAAATAAAAAAAGTATTTTTTAAATAATAAATATGGTTGTTTTTCCTAAGTTAGGCAACTTAAAGCCTGTTTTATAGGTAAGAGCCAACCGATATACGTATTTAAATACTTATATACGTAATACACCCGGATTCATAACGAGAATCGAACTACCAATCCCGAAACGGAGGGCAGAGTCACTGTCAATTCAATTTCGTCAATCGGAACCGATAATCTAAACAGTTGATCCAGTTATGAACGTGAAAATACATTTACTTGTAATCTCAAGCCAAATGCGACACCATTTCGTATTTAATTTGATTGCGATTATTTACTATATCCAATCGACAATTCGACAAATCGATTCAACGCTAATACACACATCACATAATTCTTTAAATATTTTATTACTAAATTTAGTTCGTAGTATTCATATATATACTCCATGAAATCGGTGTTCGGTATGTTTTGGTTCATTTTACTATTAAAACGTTCATATTTTCGCATTGTTTTGAAACTTTTCTCATAAGCATGGGTACGCCTAATATAAGCTATTTTATAATATAGCTTAAAATGCGTATGACTTACGAATCAAAAGAATTACAAACGCTTGAATTTATTTTTCACCTTTCAACGGAAAAACATCGCCACTCAATTATACTCTCACTCAATTTCAATTCTCGATTCGCTTGTCCGAATCGCTCTTGGCTTTTGTTATCATTTCTTATTGCCATAATATAATACTTCGAATACAGGAAAATTCCAAGAACGCTCTAAAGAATGAAGTCTGTATTAAAATTCGTATTTTCATTTTGTAAAGTCAAACGTTGAATATACACGTAATATCATTTCACTGCAGACCATCTCGACCTCTTTACTCCGACTAAGTTTGCCTTAATTGCTTTCAACTTCAAAGTCAAAGGATCGCACTCACTATATTGATAATAATGGAAGTAATATTGGTAACTCAATCTTTTATCGACATCGCCGACTACATGCCATCTTCTATAGATTTACTTAAAAACCAAATTTTATTATAAAAACGATTTTAGAATTGACATCATTAAGGCTTTATTACTATAAGAAGAAAAAACAAATAATGAATACATTTGTATTGTTAATAAGTTAATTAAACGCTTTTACATTACTTTAACAAAATATTAAAACAAGCCTTTGTACACAAATGTTTTTGTCTATGCTGTTGCCCATTAAAGAGCTCCTTCGTCTGAAGCCAATTCCAGTACAGAATCGGGCCATGCTTACCATAAAAATGTACTGTCATCGGTATTGAACCAACATGTACAATTTAAATTCTGTAAGATAAGAGCAAGTAGTTCTAATTCGGCTTGCAAGATTTGCCCTAAACAAACACATTAACATTGCAAGTTAATTAAAGATTGTAAAAACGATTCGTTTTGCTTAAAATTAGAAAAATTGTCTAATTAACGTTTACATTTTTTTAATTAAAATACCTTTATTTTTAATTAAAATAGTATCTGTCATCCCAACATCCGTTATTCGTATCTTTATGATTCGTAAATAATAAGCTAATGTTAGCTCCTAGGTTACACCTCGTAGACAATTCAACAATACGTAAACAAAATCGAGCCGCTTTTTTAGCCGGGGTTAAGTATATGACATAATAAATGGCCAGTGGAACTGTTTCATTGAATTTTCACATTGTATTTAGAGTGCTTAATTTAAAATCCCTTAAAGTAAATAAACACGTTGACGATGTTAACCGTGGCACTCGCACCATCTTCCGCTAATCTTAATAACCGCTTATAATTTTGAATTTAAATAAGGATGCAAACTCGAAGTGTGAATATTTAGTTTATGAGCCCTTCAAAATTATTCAAGAATATCCATCACAATAGAATCAATAGCTCTATTTTTCAAAATTGTAACAATGTACGACAAAATATTCGTCTACTTACGTCTACTTACGTAATACGTCTTTAATTTCTTATAACCTAACTTTATATAAGGGATAATTTTTATTTTTAATAACACTTGTATCTATTTTTGACTATGATTTATGTAGCATAGTAAAAGCATTAACAGTTTTATATCAGCTCTTTATTACAAATGTATCGGAGGTCTTACAGATATGTGTTATTTTTATATATTTTTTTCATTAAGAAATATTTTCTTTTTAGATACAATTTGTTTTTCATTAACGAATTAATATAGAGCATGGCACAGGACACCAATGCCCCAATTTCAATTTTCTCTCGGGACTTACTGAAAATTGGCATTCAACATCGCTTAATTACGCAATTATGGTCTTGTTGGATAATATTAATATAAAAAATCAATAAATTATATTACTATTAAAATATATATATATATATATATATATATATATATATATACTCTGCAAATTACATTGTTAATTTAGTTGTTCGTTCAACATTTTTATTATAACTTCAAATAGTTGTAGCGACATTAAATTTATACACTCTCGTAACAATAAACCAATTACGAGTAGTATCTAATAAATTATTTATAATGATAACCGAATGTGTTCCTACATAATATAAAGTAAAAATACTGGCAAAAAATCGCCTCGTCCGAGAAAAGCATTAATACTGAAAATACGGCTAGAGACAGAGACTAACCGTCCAAACTTGGATTTTCCTCTGGGACAAGAACGAAATTGACATTCGACAATGTGTTAATTAAGCAATTTTGGTAATGATAGTTACATTTTCTTATTACTGGAACTGTTTTATTATCTAATAAATTACTAACTATATACAATATACCTTCCCCTCAAAAAGGGAGAGGCGTTACCCCAGCCGTGGGATTCACAGGTTGTTACTGTACTGTATACATATATACAGTGGTGATAAAATAAAATTCAAAATAACAACTTTAATCAAATAGGCTTTTAATTCAATTAGATTAAATTTAATGTAAAGATACCACAAGTTCGGAATGTTTTTCACGTATAAGAATCGACAACAAACTTTACTAAGATACTATTTTTCATCAAACATATTAGTCACCACAATAAATATTCCTAATATAATTGACAGCCACGTTAGCAAATTTTAAGCACTACCAAGACTTTATATGCCTTTATAGCCTACGTCTAATACGACTGCAATTCGAAACGGTCAGAATAAATAAGACAAAGGCCATTGAAGAGTATGAAAAAAGACAAGGGCCATACTGACAGTTTTCCAACTCCTTATCACTACTGAGGTTTTTTTAAGAGAACAACCCAAACTTTTAAAGGCCTGACCCGAAACCGAACCGGAAACTTCGCGGTTTACAGTCGTATAAGCTGCCTACTAAGCACACGAGGCATCAAGATATAAACTTACCTCTAACACGTAATACACCTGATATAAAGTATAATATATTATTTTACGTTCGTAAAATGTGGGCAAGAACATACAAAATTGACAAATGGCTTATTTGAATTTACAATTCACTCGTGCTCACTGAAGGAAAACTGTAAAGAAATATTCTGTTTGGAGGAAATTTGAAATTCAAAATCTTGAATAATAAGACCTGAACAATTTTATTAGTTAAACTTTAAATTCTAAATTCGCAAAACCATTCCATTTTGTGTACAAAAGATTTTAATGGTTTTGATATATCTGTTGGTATTAAAATAATGGAGAGAATGGACAAATACGGCGGAAATAATTATGTCAGTAAGTTGTTTACCTCGTTAGACCATTTCATATAGCAAGTTTCACGTTCATATGGCTTGAAGTCATAAATGCGTATAAAACAGCGCATTATTTCCACCGTGGTATTACGAATAGAATATAAATCTGGAGTTTGATGGAGGTGGCCATATTAAATTCGTTCATTCGTAAAATCAAATTTCCGTGACAACAGGCGGTAGTCGATAAAAAAGAATAAAATATTGAGGTTTCTTTTTCTTGACAATACAATTTCATTCGAACCCATGATGTATAGAAATGTTTAGAATTCTTATGTACATAATATAAATTACAGTAAGGTCGAGTGTGAGTAATGTATTTATTTTATCGATTCTTTTAATGTGTCCTTCGTCCAGTAGACTGTGTGGTAATTCTTTACTTTGTCCCAATTTGTTTTATTTTGTACATATGTACACTGACAATCGGTAATGACCTTGAGCAATGAAATTCTCAGTCCCATTCACTATTAACAAGAAATTTAAGGGCTCAGTATGGCTCAGCAATATCAAAACGAACTTTAATTAGCAACTTATAATGAAAATTAACGAATGATAAGTTTATTAATTACAAGGTGTTTATTGAGCTCTGATATTAATTTAATAATAGCTTAAGACATAATTAAAGGCATAAAACATGTCATTACTTAAAATATAGATAGACTATATACTTTTACATTAAAATTTATCCTAATAGTATATTACGGGGCCGCATACAAAATTATTGTCAATAATAATAAGTTCATTACACTTATTATTATTATTAAACAAGTAAAAAGCTTACTATACTTTCTGGTTGTGGATCGCTGGTGCCTGTAGATTACCACAAGCCCGTGTTCCAGGTCACCAGTTCGCCATCTCTCGGCCGATATCAAATCAATAGCTTTTAATTAAATAGTAGACAGCTTCCACATACATTAGTAGAAGAAAATATAAAGACCACTCATACAACTAAAAACAAATACATATATAAACTTTATAAACCAGACATAGCCTATTTCAATCAATGAAGGAGTTAAGGATAAGTAAGTTTCAGATTTGGGTATATATTCGATGCCATTTGCTAATAGCTCTGCAATGCTATTATATATGAACTACAAACAGTCAATATATATTTATTTATAATAGAAACACTGTTCCACTTTACTACTTTTTATATACGCCATTTTTTCACGGATTCACAATGATAATTAATACTATTCTTATTTTAAATCTAGTTATTTTTTATTTGTTTTGATTAGTGAAACTAACAGTATAACATTAAATAAATCAATTAATTGTAAGACAGATAAAACAGTGCAGAGAGAAAAAAACAAACAAAAAATCTACTATAAAATTTCTTCAAATAAATACATCAAGAAACATCAAAATGAATATAAAATACAAACAACAATAACAAATGATCAGATAACAAATACAGAATACTAATACCATTAAAAATTAATTACAATTTTAAAATTAATTATATATTTTTTGTGTAAATAAAACTGGTCAACATTTAAATATTCATAAGCATTTGAAAAATTATTTCTAGACAATATCGACGTTATTTTTTTTCTATACCCTACTCGATACAATACGATATAATAGAAACATACGATATCAGTTGTTAAATAATATTAATTTGAAGTTGTTTATTTATTTGTACTATCACACATTCCTATTTTTAAAAACAATACAAGAAAGAAAATAATTACTAATAAAATAACAAAATGCTATCACTATACAAAATTTAATACTTATTGTTACTTAAGACGATATTAAAGTAAAAATTTTTCCTATTCGATATAGGCATACTTAATATTATATTATATATATATGGGTGGAATATAAAATGGGTCACCTGAACTAAAGTGGTAAGCGATCGTCACGGCCTACAGACATTGACGAAAAAAATATTAAACATACCGTATATTGCCATTTCGCCACCAACCTTGGGTACTAAGGTGTTAGTAATGTCCGTTTTGCCTATTGTTTCACTGCCCCACTCACTCTTCAAACCGGAACACAATAATTCTACATTGCTGTTTGGCAGTAGAATATCTGATAAGTGTGGTACCTACCCAAACGCGCTTAGACAAGGCCCTACCACCAAGTAACAAACAAACAGTTTCCTTATACGGGTTATATTTTATACACTGAGATTGCTGGGTCCGAATAAAAATTAGAGAGTAATTTTAAATAGAACTAATTTGAATATTTATGTTGTATTTGAATATTGATAAGTACTATTGCCTCCACTGGTGACAAGGGTATTGGTCTAATTTCAACCCAAAAGTTCGGAATTGCTATCCAACGAGGAAGTGCTGCTAGCATTCTTGCCGTCATTCCACGCGGTCATGATTTGTACAGTAGCTATTTTTTATTTTGATTTATTTACATACTTAGGTATATAAGTGCGTAACGTGAATATTTCTTATGTACATAATAATTATTAGCAATTGTGTACTATAAAATGTTTACTATTTATTATATCATTTTATAAAAAGTTAAATTAATAAAGTTAAATTTACACATACATAAAGGCAACATTGATAACCTACTTTACTAACTTTTAAAAAAACACCTCGCGGCTTCAACCTCATTGATTTGTATCGTGATGTGATATCTATACTAATATTATAAATGCGGAAGTAGCTTTGTCTGTCTGTGTGTCTGTTACACTTTCACGGCTAAACCACTGAAGCCTTTTTGGTGAAATTTGCTACGAAGCAAACTTGAACCCCAAGGAGTTACATAAACTACCTAAAGAATATTTTTTATACCCAAAAGGTGTTGGTGGTAGCTACGCGGCGGAAGCCGCAAATGGGCTAATGGGTTATCTACTGCTTTGTTTCTATTTTTGGCCTAATAGTTTTTGAGTTTAGCACTTTTTAACAAACAAACGACCCCTTCAGTTTTTATAATACTTACTATTCTTACGAAAGGTCAAGAGCAGCTTGTCTTGAACAACAAATGTTTCTTTATAATTAATAATTACTAAAAATAAGCAGATGAGCATGTACTAGATGTAGCATTTTATTAGTTGTTAATTAGTGATACTAAAAAAATTAAGTAATAAATTATTTAACAATACCTCGCTTAAATAGAAAAGTGACATATCTCCAAACTTTTTTTGGAGACTTGAGATGAGATTGAAAACTACGATTATTAAAAAAAAACGATTTATTATCCACTGTATTTTTAGAGGAAAAATGACAATTCATAAAATCAAACGGTAAAGTCACTAAAACGGCACGAGTGTCATTTCTGTAGTGTATGGTAATCCACCATTTTGATTCTCGAAAAACGTCACTGTGTCATTTGCAACCCGTATACGAAACAGAACACATCTGCGTTTGATAGGAGTAATTACATTTTTTGAAAAAGAGCTTTGAAATGATTATAGAAGGAAAGTAATATTTATGTAAGAATGGTTTTTTTTCAAAATATGACATTTTTCCTCAAAGTTTAAATTTGTTTTTGATTGTAAATTTTTATAGAAGAATGTATTTTTTGGCCATGTGACACCGTGTAGGGAATTTAAGCGAACGAGACACGATTGATTTGTTTATATTATGACGTTTTTCTATATAAATGTCGTATTCTTAGTAGCGTGAAGTCCGTTACAAAATCGTAATGGAAAACAATCTGAAATATGACGGAATATGCATAAAATTGTTTTTTTTTTTTTTTAATAATGACATTTATCTATTAAGTATAAAGGTATTTATTATACACGAAGTTAAAATTACCACATTATTTTAAAGACAGTTCGAGTAAAATATTACTATTAATTAGGTAACCTTGAGAAATTAAATATTATTAAAAAAATATTTATTTATCTGTGTATTATTGTTATTATTAATCTTTAGTTTTGTTTATGGTGTATAAACAAGGACTAAATACTAATAATAACTATATATATAGTATTCACATCGTAGACAGAGAAACAAATAGACCAAGGGGCCGTGAAGCCGCGATTGAGACAGAGATAGTTTGTCAATGTGTGCGTATAATGTTGTCATAGTAACTGCATTCCCTGTTTTGGGAGATAAATAATTTTCAGGATTTAATTAAAACAAAATGAGGTTATCCAATTTTACTTTTTAATACTTGTTATATATTTTTTTAATTAAAATATTTTTTTGTTTTCCAACTACACCCAAAAACCGTTGCGTTGTTTGTTTTTGTTTACGTTATCAATAGTTCTTCAGTATCTTTATATGGTACTGGATTAGCATTCTCCTCAGATGTTGAAATCTAAAACACTCAATTAAATTATTAATAAAGAATGGTTGCCACATATATTTCATTATTCTATGTTACCTCTTGAATCGGAATCTAATAATATTATAAAGTCATGTTAAGTAATGTTGTCGTTAGGAAATTATAAATAGAAGAACGATTAAATTAAAATAACATATTTACATAATATAACGAAGCACTTTAGGTTATTATTGGACTCCGTATTTATTTGTTTACATTTTCGACGAGTCGATATTTTTTATCGAAAATCGGGACACTTTTCTAGCTGACGCTGGCAGCACTTACAAGATAAATAATTATAGGTTATGAATGATAAGAACTGGAAAATCCTCATATCTCCAGGATTTTAATGCAATATAAGGTTCCGTCATGCTATGGCATAAATAAACATCACTGAGAAACTATATTTAGAGACAAAATAGTCGTACTTACGCGTGAAAACACACGCCGCCAATTTTCTTCTTGCTATCACTTTAACATGAAATAATACGACAATGCACCATTGTATAACCTTCGATATGATATAAGGATTGTTTCTCGGCCTTTTCACTGGATTTGAATCGTTTTCTAACATAAAAATAAGCAAAAATTGAACAATAAACACAATTAACGCACCAACTGTCAAGTTTGTTTCGCTACTAACTAGCGAAACAAACACGAAAACTGGTTACGCGATAAGGGACAAAAGATTTGATAATTCTATCTCTGTCTAAACCATTTGTAACGTAATTTTCGTTCTCTTTCTTGTGTAAGTGAAAAGGAAAACGTCATTGCGTCTATTTGTTTCTCTGTCTACGATTCACATATTAATGCCTGACGGCCTCGTTGGTCTAGTGGCTTGATGTAAGGCCGCAGACCCGGAGGTCCTGGTTTCAATTCCCAGTTCAGGCCAATAAAAAGTTATTTATTGGGTTTTTCTGTCAGAAAATTCTCAGTAGCAGCCCGGAGTCTGGAAGTTGGAAGTGTGTACACTTCCGTGCCTCGGATAGCACGTAATGCCGTTGGTCCTGCGCTTGAACTCTTTCCAGTCGTGTTAGATAACCGACGCATCGAATTATGAGAGTTAGGGAATAGAGAGTGCACCTGTGTTTGCGCACACACTTGTGCACTATAATATCTCCTGCGTAGTTGGCTAATCTTTCTTGAGATTGGCCGCCGTGGCCGCCGTGGCCGAAACTGGTCTGGAAGACATTATTATTCACATAATATTTGTAACCGAGTTAACTGACATAGACCTTACTCACACGCAGCTTTGAGGCGGACTGTCAATACTTGCGGAAACTTATAAACGATATCGAGATGAGTTCGTAGACAATTTTCAGTACATTTCATAGTTTTGCTTTTGATATATTCCTAACACCTGTCTTGCTTCTTTAATTACAACACTTGCTTTTAACTGATTTCAAAAAGGGAGGACGTCATATATTCTATGATTTTTTTTTAATATATATCTATTGATAAAATATAATATCTTATAAAATTACGAATTTGACCCACCTTAAGATTAGCAGCATACACTATTGGTACTGCTCTTGTATTTATAATTAAAATGATCGAATATTCAGTTTAAATATGTTCGGTATATCTGTTTGACTGATAAGAGCAGTAAATGCTTTTATTTTATTCAATTTATTAAAATAAAAACACATTTTTAATCATAACCTAAATATCCTTAAAATTATATACAACACTTATATGTAAAAATCAAACATAGGGCTAAAAAATAATTTTAGCAAAATTAAAATCTTTAAATGCATGAACATATTTGCGTTTACTTAAATATGTCATTTTTCTATTTAACCGACGAATACCTAATGTGTTTAAAATATTATTGAATGAATGGTTGTTCAAACATTTAAAAAAGTCTGTTGTAGAATATATTTTAATTTGTACGTGGAAGCTCTGAATGAATCGTATTTATGTACATCGGGCCTCGAGGCTACTTACCTGACATATCCTAGCACTCCCATAACCTATTCTATTTGAAGCGAACAATAGAATTTAAGCTCGGACTAATCCAACACTCATTCTATTTTTTACTACAATAAAAAAGTCACTGCTGGGATAAGGTTTCTTGAGGTGAAGATTTGGAGCTAAGCATACTGCCTTGCAGGCTGGTGAATATATTATGTGCACGTGGCAGAATAACATTAAACACATGAATATTCCTTCTTCATCCAATCTTCTTCATCCCCGAGCGTCCATATTTGAACATGCGATCATAGGTTAAATATGAATAATATACATTATGTTAAAGAAACGAAATAAAAGACGATATCTCTATTTATTTGTACTATTAATAAATCTTGTTAAAAACCTAAGTAATGTTAACATAAATTGTATAAATTAATTTATATTTGTATAATGTATTACACATAATGTTAAATAGGTATATTTTGTTTATAGCAATCGTTGCACTTATACAAAAAACAGAAAATATTCAGTCCTTTAGCAAATAATTCACAGTAGCCTCGAAACAATTCGCAGAGTTCGATATTACATTGATATTGTCGCAGAAATATTTAATTTTGCTGTCAAGCGCGACATTTCTTGCTTTAATGAAAAACGAAAGTTTCTTAGACTGCACCGTTGTTCAGCATAGATTGAATAATTCTATTTTTAAATTATACAGACGCTTTTTACTGCTTTTTTTATAACTCGTTTATTTGTTGATGCATTCTCAATAAATAGAAAATGTTATGTATAATCATTATTGTATATTTATACTAAAACAAACAGTTTTGTAAATAAAAAATAAAGATATTATCACTGCCACGTTGTTCTAATGGCTATCATATACGGCATGTACTGGATTCTTATTCTTATTATCATAAAGGGGCATTATTTTCTCTAATTCCTGCCTCCCCTTTCCTTCACAATTCTACGCGTGCTGGCTCTCGACGTCACTGCCTAATTGTGACATCAATTCCATCGCGCACGAATAAATTTGGCAACTCTTATTTGTCGCACCTCCCAAAAATGGAATTCTTTACTAGCACATGTGTTCCCCTCCTCTTAACTTAACTTGGGTTTTTCAAACGATGCGTGAAGAGGCATCTTGGAGGCCGGCAAGTCGGGGTCGGCTAGTACAGTCATTCTTCCCAACTGTATTGGCCGTCATCGTGTTTGGACTCTGCTACCACTTACCATCGGGTGGAGTAGTTATTTGCCTTCCTGGTAAATATAAAAAAAAAATCTTAGTAGTAAAAAGGAGTCTGAATGTTGGAAGTGTAATACACTCACACGTGAGATAGGAAATTACGTAAAGCCGTAGGTCCTGCGCCCTGCTCCTGTCTTGATTTTTCCGAACTGGAAAAGTGTAACTGCTTGCCCACACATTTGTGTATAATGTATCCCGCGCAATTGGCTAGAAAATGGCCGTAATGGCCGAAATCGGTCAGCAAACCATTAACATCATCATATTATATCAACATAATATATAAATTTAGAGAAGTAGCAATAAGACGTGTATTATACACAACTCCCATTTTTTCATAAAGCGATAGACCATTTGGGAATAATTTGTATACGTGACTCAAGAGAGGATGAGTTTAAGGAAATGGGTCTGTAGAAAATATAGTATGAGTTCAAATTTAAAAATTTCACGGCAGATTCAATTAAATATTTATTTATTTATAAATATACTAAGACTGCTACACTACTTTACTTATAAAAAATATATTGTAAAAAATCGATCGAGCATAATAAGAAAACCAAAATAAGGTGTGTTGGTCCGTATACCATAGTTATAATTACTCTACAAATTCTTTTGAATCTCTTCCTATTTTCTTACTTTTTTTTATTAAGCACGCAAGTCCTGCAGTTGGCATTAACACGTTTTCCCAGTGCATTAATATTTATGTGTGAAATAAATAATATTATGTTAAACTTTAAAGTGAATAGACTCTTATCAAAGAGAAATAGAATAGGTCACTACCGTAGACAGAGAAACAAATAGACGCAATGACGTTTTCCTTTTCACTTACACAAGAAAGAGAACGAAAATTACGTTACCTATGGTTTAGACAGAGATAGAATTATCAAATCTTTTGTCCCTTATCGCGTAACCTGTTTTGGTGTTTGTTTCGCTACTCAGTTGCGAAACAAACTTGACAGTTGGTGCATTAATTGTGTTGTTTGTTCAATTTTCGCTTATTTTTATGTTAGATAACGATTCAAATCCAGTGTAGAGGCCGAGAAACAATCCTTATATCATATCGAAGGTTATAAAATGGTGCATTGTCGTATTATTTCATGTTAAAGTGATAGCAAGAAGAAAATTGGCGGCGTGTATTTTCACGCGTAAGTACGACTATTTTGTCTCTAAATATAGTTTCTCAGTGATGTTTATTTATGCCATAGCATGACGGAACCTTATATTGCATTAAAATCCTGAAGATAATAGGATTTTCCAGGTTTTATCATTCATAACCTATAATTATTTATCATGTAGGTGCTGCCAGCGTCAGCTAGAAAAGTGTCCCGATTTTCGATAAAAAATATCGACTTGTCGAAAATGTAAATAAATAATTACGGAGTCCAATAATAACCTAAAGTGCTTCGTTATATGTATATATATTATTTTAATTTAATCGTTCTCCTATTTATAATTTCCTAACGACAACATTATTTAACATGACTTTATAATATTATTAGATTCCGAGTCAAGAGGTTAACATTGAATAATGAAATATATGTGGCAACCATTCTTTATTAATAATTTAATTGAGTGTTTTAGATTTCAACATCGGAGGAGAATGCTAATCCAGTACCATATAAAGATACTGAAGAACTATTGATAACGTAAACAAAAACAAACAACGCAACGGTTTTTGGGTGTAGTTGGAAAACAAAAAAATATTTTAATTAAAAAAATATATAATAAGTATTAAAAAGTAAAATTGGATAACCTCATTTTGTTTTAATTAAATCCTGAAAATTATTTATCTCCCACAACAGGGAATGCAGTTACTATGACAACATTATACGCAACATTGACAAACTATCTCTGTCTCAATCGCGGCTTCACGGCCCCTTGGTCTATTTGTTTTTCTGTCTACGGTCACTACAGTTGGTAGTTGTATTACAACTTGTCAGTTTGACATTTGACACCTGCGTCTATTTGACATTGTCAAAAATTTCTTTGGCCTTGCTAATTGCTAAGTTTTCGTTTTGCTTTGTAAATACGATCAAGTTGCAAAGAAATAAAAATAATTCCTTATTAGTAAATGAAAATGTGTGGATACTCTTTGTACTTCATTTGTTTTTAGAATAAAGTACTTAACAGTTCG
Source organism: Nymphalis urticae (assembly GCA_905147175.2). Classification (NCBI taxonomy): domain Eukaryota; kingdom Metazoa; phylum Arthropoda; class Insecta; order Lepidoptera; family Nymphalidae; genus Nymphalis; species Nymphalis urticae. Next base: position 6,574,401 of record LR989998.1, on the reverse strand, counting down.
ATTTAAATCTTACAATTATGTGGTGATATCTTCAAAATCGATTGATTTACGACTTTTTTACGTGATATTTTATTTAACAAAATGGAAGGCAAAAAAATTTCATTTGGATTTATGAAAACAAAAAAGGATAACAAACCTTTAATTACTGAAAAGAAAGAATATATTGAATGTCTTGAAGAGAAGTCCATCAAAGTTGTGGGGTATATCTTGAAATATTTAATAATTATAGTGCTATTTCACATTCAATGATTACTTCCTATGATATGTAAACTTTCATCTCAAATTTAAACTATTTAAATATTTATTATCATTAACATAAAAAAATCTCAAAGTGACTAATTAGACTTTATAGGTTATACACATATCATTGCTGTAAATAATGGCATTAATAATAACATATATATAATAAATGTTTGTTAAAAAAGTAAAGTAAGTAAAGCCTGTAAATGCCCCACTATGGCTATGGCCTCCTCCCCTTTTGAAGAAAGGACTTGGAGTTTCCTCCATAATGCAGTTCTAATTCTCGTTGACACAAGGTAGATTTTTATCCGCCATATGTAGTTTCCCTTAAGAGGTTTTCCTTTACTGCCGAACATGAGATAAGTTATCAACACAAATTAAGCATAATTCAGAAGTGCTAATACGGCTTTGAACTAAGAATTATCAGTAAAGAATCTCTTTTTTTCTAATTTCAGAGGGGAAGTAAAAACAGAAGATATACCATTGGTTATACCCATGAAACCTAACACATTGATCACTGCTGAAAGGTTAAGAGAAATTGCTGAAAAAGCTGAAAACTTTGAAGAACTAGAGACAAAAAAAACATCTGATGCTAACAACCTTCCAAATAATGAGACAATAGACCAAATGGCAGTTAGAGAACTTATGGAGGAAGCAAAGAAAGACAAAGTATTGGAAACTCCACAATTAGTTGTGCCAATTAATGCCAAACCCGTAATTGAGGGGCAAGTTGAGGTATAATGATCTATTTTAATATTTTCCATAATTTATTTAATTTTCTTTCATGATATTGGAATACTGCTCCATACTAAATTTTAATATTTAAAGACTAAATAACTTTAGTTTCATTAATAAATCAATCAATAAATTTATCCCATAAAATACAAATCTATACTGATAATTTTTTAAATATTTGTAAATTAATTAATACTATTTTCAGTCAACACTTGATGACTATGACTCTGTACCTGTACAAGAGTTTGGATTGGCAATGCTAAGAGGTATGGGATGGACTCCAAGTAATGATCAGTAAGTATCAAATGTCTTCGCAAAGACTACTTACATACATACATAGCTATAGAAATATATGTAGTAATTTGAAAATGGCATGTTAAGTTCTGATAACTTAGACTATTGTAGTGCCAAATCCTAACATATGATTTATGCTTAGCTGAAAGAATATCGCATCATTACAAAATACAATTTAATTACCATTTTTATTGTATAGATAGGTGGACGAGCGTTTGAGCCACCTGATGGTAAGTTGTCACCAACGGCATTGTAAGAAATGTTACCATCGCTTACATCGCCAATGCCCATTTATTAGTCACCAACCTTGGGAACTAAGGTGTTATGTCCCTTGTGCCTGTAATTACACTGGCTCACTCACCCTTCAAACCGGAACATAACAGTACCAAGTATTGCTATTTTGCGGTAGAATATCTGAAATTATCTTATATAAAGATGTAAATAATAAAAAGATAAGTGTGTTAAAAATTAGTTGTAGTTATTTTTGCAGCAATTACTGGCTGTAAAAATACTTAACTACCTAACTATAGTATTTCTATTTATTATATTTTTTAACTAACTTACTATAGTATTTCTGAGAATAATAATATATATAGAGATTTTTTTATATATTTGCATATCAAATAGAGTATATAAATCAGAAAGTAATGTTGAATTCAAATTAAATGTATTAATAAGCCTTATAAGTAAGATTATCACCATAGAAACTTATTAACTATGAACATGATATAAACAATATTATAATTCAATAAATTGTTTTTTATGTTAAATAACATCTCTATATATATATTTTATTGAAACATAAAAAAGTTTACATTAACAAATGTGATTCTTAACAGTTACATTAGTCATAGACTGTGTTGCAGCAATTAGCGCCCACCAACAGGAAGGAGACAGCTTTCCAACATTCAATATACATAGTTTATTCACTTATTATATTTTCTTACATACTATTATTTATATAAATAAAATATGTTACGTGTATATGTGTGAGTTGAGTGTGTAGTGGGTTGTATATGTTTGTGAATGGAGTATGTAAGTGTATGTGTGGAAGTGCGAGTGAAATATGGAATTTTTGCAATTACATTTTTGTAATAAAGGAAAGTGATAACTTAACTTAAATTCTCTCAGTTGGATTACTATATCTACTTAATTATATTGTATGTGCATTATAACATTTTAAAAATTTATATTAAAATACAACTTCTTATATTAATTATATATTCCATTTTTTTTTCACATTGAAATCACTTTATATGGTGTTGAAGTGATGAAACAATTAAAAAGGATCTATAAAAAAAGGTTTATATTGAAAGACAAATATACAAAGAAAATATATGCAATATAATATAATATTCTGTATTATTTACGACATTATGTTTAACATTGTGCATACCAGTAAATTACATATTCATACAAATTTATAATTTAGAATTTGTTGTTGGTATGCTTTTTAATAAATAAATTATCAACCTTTGCATTTCAGATCCAAATACAAACAACCACAATTGCGGCCTAAAGGACTTGGTTTGGGTGCAGACAAAGTGATCAAAGAAAATCAGAAAAAAAAGTCTTCTAAGGACAAAGAAGAAGATTTGTCCATAATTAAGAATTCATTTGTGAGGATTACCTCCGGCAAGTTCAGTGGGTTTTATGGTAAAGTAAGTGTCGTCTACAGTTATTTATCGTATCAAGTTTTTGTTGTTATTTTACTGAAATTGTTTATTACACTAACAAATCTGATAAAGAGAAAATGTTTAAGTATGAAAAATAAGAAAATTATATTGCAAATTCTCAGACACTATTAAAACCAAGTTCTGATATTTTCTATCAGATGATGATGTTCTGATATAACTTAATTGCAATGTACTCATAAAAAGTGATAAAAAAATAATTATAAACTAGTTACTTTCTAAAAGATGATACAATATTAATTTCTTATTAATTCTGGATTTTCAAACATCCCAGCTTATCGCCGTCTACTGCTAGACGAAAGCCTTCCCCATAGAATGCCAACCTTTCAAATTTTCAAACACCTTATATTAATTAGTATTCAATTGTTATAATTAATATACACTTCACTTTTTTTGATACAAATTAATATTTAAATTGTTAAGTTTATTAAGTATGGTTTATTAAATAAAAGGTCTGTTTATCATAAAATGTTTATGGTTCTAATAAAGAGCATGGTTAAAATTCATAAAAAAAAATATAATCGAGTCTGCTCTACCTTATCTGTAGTCCTAGAATTTAAAAAATGGAATATAAGGTCCTTAATTATACTATGCAGAAAAACTTAAACAAAAATTTCAAGTATATTATGTATAAAACATAAAAATCTTGTCCAAGCCTGACACATACTTAATCAGTGTTTTAATATGAATATGATATAAAAGTGTTTGGCCAAAACAATAAACTTAAATTTATTCTTATTTCCACACAGGTTTTAAGTTTAGATGAAGACAATGGCCGTGTAATGGTCGAAATATCAGTAAAGAAGGAAACGGTCAGCTTGAGCGAATTTATGATGCAAGCAGTGACTAAATCTGAATTTGATAAGCAATCAAAAGTTATCAGTAAGTTTTTCACATAATTCCATAATGATTTTACTATTTTTCTTCTGTGATTTAAGTTTATTTGCCTGTTATCAAAGATCTTTAGTGTATGAGATGCAATAAAAAAAATAAGTTATAATAATAATATTAATAACTCCATAGCCTATTATAATTCTCTTATCCTATTTCAAAGAAACTAGAATAGTAGATAACTATTTTATAGCCCTGATTACACTTTCTGTTTATGAAGATAGTCTTTTCTATCTTTAGACAGTTTCGGTAGTCTAATAGCTCATAAATAAAATAAAATAGAGATAAAAGATTCTGAGGACATTTAGTTAAAAATGATGAAAATTCTTAAAGGCCATTTGGAAGTTTTCAATATTTTCAAAAGATTGTTTACAATCCCATGCTTCAGAAAGCAAGTAAAGCCATCCAGTAAAGTCTTGGGTGCTGCCTCTTTCTGGTTGTGTCGAATTCGCCTCCCTATAGAAATATAAGAGTGAGGGAGTAGAGAAGAGTAGATAGCATTTGTGTTTGCGCAAAATTCGAGCAATATACCTTGCTTAGTCTCTTTTAAAAATGGCCACCGTTGCCGAAATCAATCAGGCGAACATTCATTTATTTTTTACAGCTAAAAGTTTTTTATATTTATTAAATGCATTTGTATCTCCAATGTTGTGGATGTGTTGTCCACAACTTTGGTATATCTAAATGTTATTTAAATGTTCAATTCAATCAGCTATAAGGTTTTAAAGATAGCAGTTTTAAGTATCTGATATACTTATAAACTTTTAATACCTCGCCTACTTTGTTGTTATACTTCCATAAATTTCTCTTGTGATTATGATGTATTTTCTGATAAAATTAAGTGTTTTAAACACAAATTCCTCTTGAAATATCAATTTATTACGACTGCCAATAGAACAGTATATAATAAATATTAAAATAAATTTTAGTTTGTATGTAATTCAGGTCAATTATCGACCTGTCTCCTCTTTTATAGAGCAAGTATAGTATTCGGTTCTTATTTTCAAATACTAATTTAATTAGTATTGCTCCGTTTTTGTTTTCAATGCAAGGTTCTTCGCCGTTTTCCTGTCGGATAAAGTTTATATTAGAAAACTGTTGCTGTAGTTTTAAAGTTATATTTAAGCCAGCATGGAATTTTGGATTTATTTTAAAACGTTATCTCGTAACTGTCTGTATGGATGCATGTCTCCACTATTGTTTCGTTCATGTAAAAAAAATTATTCGATTATTATTTTCTGCTTCAGTTTAATATTTTCTCTGTACACACAATTTTGTTTACAAAATATAAGGTAGAGTTCAATAATTTTATTAAATTGTTTTAGATACTGAATCGTATGAAGAATACAAAAAGAAAGAATCTTTTAAACAGAATAATTCAAAAGTAGAAGATATAAGGAAAGACAGTGCATCTAGTAAAAAGTCAATTGATGTCACAGTTAGAGATTCTACTAAAATAGATCGAAGGGAGGAAGAAAGACCAAGGAGGATTGAAAAGAAACATTCCAATGGAAGAAACAGAAAGAGCGTGAGTAGAGAGAGATATAGAAAAGTATCTTCTAGCAGTGAAGAGGAAAGAAGTAGGCACAGAAATAAGAATAAAAAAAAATACAGTAGTAATGAATCACTAACATCTGAATCTGATAGCAGACATCAATCCGTAAGTAGAAGACGGGATAGCAGTAGTGATTCTTCAGAAGTAAACTATCGTAAAGAAAAAAGTAAAAAAAACAAATCAACTAAAGAAAAGAGAGATATAGATAAGAAACGAAAAGGAAAGAAGAAGAAAAGAGATAGAGATCGTTCTCCGAATTATAAAAAATATAGAAAATAAGGTTTTTACTTGTAAATTTGACTTTGATATAATTTTAATCATTTTATTAAAGAAACATTCTATCTTGAATCTTTTTTTCATTATACGCTTTTCTAAAATACACCATTAGATAAGTTTTCATTTAAAGTTAGCAATACTAACTTATTAGACTATTCTTAAAATCTAAAAATGATTAGTGTTTCAATTTCTGTTTCTGAAATGTATATCCAAAGCAAATGTATATTTTTTGTATTAAAAGTAGCATCCAAGAAAGCTGACTTATAGAAAGAAAAGAAAATTATATATTTTAATAAAATCAAAACATCAAGTGATTGAGTGAATAATATAATTGTTAGTGTAAAACGCGTAAGCGCCACGATTTGCACGGCGCTTAAGACCTGCCGTGCGCGAACAGTGTAGCGGCAAACTGTTTATCGAGAACTTGCTTTTATTCCCGTCGTAATTTCTTAACTACGACGCTGTGAATTTTAAATTTGACTTACCGTCCATATTATTCATTATTTTTATTTATAAATAAGAATATCAATTACAAAAAATGTCATGTAAATGCAAGGTTTGCTGTAATCTCATTCTAAAGAAAGAGAAGGTAAGTTGTTCGGTTTGTACAGAGAAGTATCATTACAACTGTTTGAAAATTAGTGACGCTCAGTTTAAAAGGATGACAGCTAAAATCAAAGAATCCTATTCATGTCACAACTTTAGTGGTACTGATAAAAAATCGAACACATCGCCGTCTTCAGTATCACACTCGAGTCCCAACTCCCCTATATCTATGGAAAATATTGAAACAATATTAGACAAAAAAAATTTAGAAATGAAAAATTACTTTATGGCGGAACTAAAACAAACCATTTTATTAGATAACAGCTTAGATTACAGCTTGATACTTTGGATTCAGTGGATCATCGTGCTAGAAGACTCATTGGCGACCAGACACTGGTTACAAAACTCCAGACCTTAGAACATCGTCGTAAGGTTGCCTGTCTGTCGGTATTCTACAAGATATATTTCGGCGAGTGTGCTCAGGAACTTTTTGATTTGGTTCCCCCGTCACCTTTTTACCAAAGAACTGCGAGGCATTGAAAGGATCTGCACCCGTACGTGGTTGACGTTGACGTATTTAAGACACGTACGAAACGTTTCGCTTCCTCGTTTCTGATACGCACCGCCAAGGTCTGGAATACCCTCCCGACCTCCGTTTTCCCCACCACCTACAATATGGGTACCTTCAAGTTCCGAGTGAATAGGCACCTTCTAGGCAAGTGCGCTCCATCTTAGACTGTATCTCACTTTCCATCAGGTGTGATACAGTCAAGCGCTAGCCTATACATTTAAAAAAAAAAAAAAAGAACTCAAAAATAACGTGGCTACACTTTCAAAAGAACAACAGAGCCTCATATCATCTCACACGGAATTACAAGCAGAGTATAGCAAACTATCTGAAGAAAATGCCGCTTTAAAGGCTCAAGTATCTTCGTTACAAGAAGGTTTAGATGATTTAACATATCAAAACTCAAAACATCAGCAATGGGCACGGCAACAAAATATAGAAATAGTAGGCGTTCCAGAACTAAAAAATGAGTGCGTGAGGGATATTGTTAAAAATATTTGTAAACATGCGGGTGTTCAATTAGGTTGTAATGATATTGAATTTGCGAATAGAGTGCAACCAAAAAAAAAGCACTAATGGCAGACCTAAAGTAATAGTCGCTAAGCTTAAAAATAGACTCATTAAAGACAGTATTCTCTCCGGCTTAAAGAAAACGCGTGGTATTACGACAAAAACATAAACATTGCTGGCAACCCAAATAAGGTTTTCGTAGATCATCTTACACCACAAAATAAAATTTTGCTTCAGAAATGCAAAACACTTGCCTGCGAAAAAGCATACAAATGTGTATGGACAAAAAACTGCCTAATTTTTGTTCGAAAAAAACGAAAAATCACAGGCCATCGCAATAAATTCAGAAAAGGTTCTTATAAAAATTATATAGTAACTAAAAAACTGTATGTATTGTTAGTTTTTATAATTTTCGCACTTCACCGCGACAATCTTTTTTTGCTTTTTGTTTGTAATAAAAAATTTAACACTAATAGGTGACACGCACACATCTTTTACTAAACATAAAAACACTTTCACACACACATCTTTAATATTGGTTATGTTGACTTTTGACTGTCTTAGATCACTCAGCTTTACAATTATATCACGTTATTTCAATGAATATCTTAGTAATGCTTTAAATTTTAACTAACGATCATGAAGCCATTTATAAATTGTTACTACCAGAACGTCCGTGGTCTTCGCACTAAATTGGATGACCTACACAAGAATATTCTTAGCCATGATTTTGATCTAATTTTTATTACTGAAACCTGGCTTAATGATAGTTTCCCTGATGAAGTATGCGATAATAGATACGATGTCTTTAGGTGTGATCGGAACAAATATACTTCATTTAAAAGCAAGGGTGGCGGTGTAATGATATGTGTTAAAAAAAAATTTCAAGCCGAAGCGAGGAATGAATTTGTTTTAGAGGGAATCGAGATTGTTTGGATATCAGTAAAAGCACGAGTCTTTGCTAATACTCAGTGTCATGCAATTCATTTTGGTGTAACATACATACCGGGTGACTCCCTACATTCTCATCGTCTCACATTGGCTCTAGAATCATTATCTAGTGTAATACGATCCCATCCAAATGATTATGTGATTTTCTTAGGCGATTTCAATATACCCAAACTCGAATGGACACAGAGGGGACCCGTGTATTTAAAAAAGGGTACTACGCAAAGCCAGGCTGCTATAGTTAATTTTATGAACACTATTGAATTCCTTGGATTTAGGCAAGTCAATGAGCATTGCAATAATTCCAATAATATATTAGATCTCATTATTACCAATACATCACCAAAAGTGTCGGTATCATGCGATCCTTTATTAGTCGAAGATAAGTATCATCCAGCACTGGAAATAGATTGCTCTGATATATTACTATCGCAACATCGCCCTTTAAAAAATATAAAATACAAATTTCATAAAGCGGATTATATTAAAATTAGGGAATGTCTGTCTGGGGTTAATTGGAATGCATTGTTCATTGATAAGTCGTGTGAGGAATCACTTCATAGTTTTTATGAATTACTGTACAAATTAAGAAATTCCTTTGTGCCTAAGTCTTCTTCGGGTGGAAAATTTAGCTATACGGTCTGGTACTCTAAAGCGTTGATTTCTATAACTAAAGAAAAATATACCGCACATCGCAAATGGAAGATACATAATAATCCACTCGATTATGACGAATTTAAATTACTTCGTGAAAGACATAAGCGTATTCAAGCTGAATGTTATGATTTCCACATATTTGGAATACAAGAAAGGATTAAAAAGTCACCTAAGCTTCTTCACAATCATATTTCATCCAAACGTAGAAATCAAAGTCCTTACCCTAGTTCATTACGTTTTGGTAATCAAATTTACAATAACGAAAAAGAAATATGTTCTGGTTTTAGTGATTTCTTCAAGAATGTCTTTATTAAACATGCACCTAACTACGACAATCTTTTACACGAAATCCCCTCAGTAACGGACGATACTTATCATTCTTTCACTGTGACAGAAGAGGAAGTCTTAAAATTGTTAACATCTCTCGATATTCAAAAAGGCTTAGGCAGTGACAACATACCCTCAATATTTTTTAAATCTTGCGCTATTGAATTAGCATTGCCTTTAACATTAATATTTAATAAGTCGTTGAAAGAGGGCGTGTTTCCCGCTAAATGGAAAGATGCACTTATCGTTCCTATCCATAAAAAGGCCCCAAGACAGAAATAGTAAATTATCGACCTATATCCATATTGAAGATTCCAAGTAAGATCTTAGAAAAGCTAGTATATCACAAACTATACCCTTTTCTCGAGAGAGCCATTCCGGATAATCAGCATGGCTTCATGAAAAATCGGTCTACAGTATCCAATTTATCAATTTTCATCAGTGATATTTACAATTATATGGACTCAGGGGCTCAAGCTGACGTGATCTACACTGATTTTTAAAAAGCTTTTGATCGTGTAGACCATGTCATCCTTTTACACAAATTACACGGCTTAGGCTTTCGTTGGTTGAAATCCTATATAACCAATAGAAGACAAGCTGTAAGAATTGGTGGTTCTTGTTCTGACTACGTTGATATTACTTCTGGTGTACCTCAGGGGTCTCATTTAGGACCTCTGCTCTATAATACCTATTTGTATGATATTGGTGCCTGCTTTAAATATTCAAACTTCTTAATGTTCGCCGATGATAAAAAAGTTTATAAAAAAATTAACAAAATAGAAGATTGTATTTTACTACAGAGTGATTTGGATAGATTATACAATTATTATATAATGAACAGGATCACCATTAATGTAAATAATTCGCAAATTACTTTTACCCGAAAAATTAAGACAATTACTTTTAATTATACAATGAGTAGCGTTCCCTTAAATAAAACTAACCTGATTCGTGATTTAGGTGTTTTCCTAGACTCGAAACTATTATTAAATCATCACATAGACTTTATAACTAATAAGGCCTATAAACTACTAGGTTTTATAATTAGAACTTGCAAACCTTTTCGTGATATGAATTGCCTTAAAATTGCCTATTTCTCTTATGTTAGAAGCATATTAGAGTATGCTAGCGGTGTTTGGAACCCACAATATAATAAATATATTGAAAGTATTGAGGCCATACAAAAAAAGTTTATTAAACATCTGAACTTTAAAACTTACACTAACACAAACTACAAGGATGCTTGTAATCGTTATCGCATATCCAGCTTGACAGATGGACGCGAAACATTAGACATGATATTTCTATATGATTTGATCTCTGGTAAAATAGATTCCCCTGAGTTGCGCTCGCGTATTCTTTTTAATGTTCCTAACAAGCGAACTCGTAATGCATACTCGAATCTATTATACGTCCCTTTATCCAATACGCGTTACGCTGCAAACTCTACACTATCACGCGTTTTCTCACTATATAATAAAAGATACTCTCAATCTCACATTGATATATTTAATCGGTCAATTAAATCATTTAAAAAAGATACTCTTAGGACTCAGAATTCAATTTAACCAATCACACTCACACAAACTCATGTACGCTCAAATACTTACACACATACAATCACTCATACACACACAAATTACAGTGTAACCTGCATAACCACGCTCACCCATAACATAGTCTGTGTCGCCTAATCGAATTGTAATGTTTTGTTTTAACTCATTATTATTTTGTTACATTTACATTTTATTTTTCAAAACTGTGGGCGTATTTTTCAAAACTGTGTGTGTGCGTGAGGGATATTGTTAAAAATATTTGTAAACATGCGGGTGTTCAATTAGGTTGTAATGATATTGAATTTGCGAATAGAGTGCAACCAAAAAAAAAGCACTAATGGCAGACCTAAAGTAATAGTCGCTAAGCTTAAAAATAGACTCATTAAAGACAGTATTCTCTCCGGCTTAAAGAAAACGCGTGGTATTACGACAAAAACATAAACATTGCTGGCAACCCAAATAAGGTTTTCGTAGATCATCTTACACCACAAAATAAAATTTTGCTTCAGAAATGCAAAACACTTGCCTGCGAAAAAGCATACAAATGTGTATGGACAAAAAACTGCCTAATTTTTGTTCGAAAAAAACGAAAAATCACAGGCCATCGCAATAAATTCAGAAAAGGTTCTTATAAAAATTATATAGTAACTAAAAAACTGTATGTATTGTTAGTTTTTATAATTTTCGCACTTCACCGCGACAATCTTTTTTTGCTTTTTGTTTGTAATAAAAAATTTAACACTAATAGGTGACACGCACACATCTTTTACTAAACATAAAAACACTTTCACACACACATCTTTAATATTGGTTATGTTGACTTTTGACTGTCTTAGATCACTCAGCTTTACAATTATATCACGTTATTTCAATGAATATCTTAGTAATGCTTTAAATTTTAACTAACGATCATGAAGCCATTTATAAATTGTTACTACCAGAACGTCCGTGGTCTTCGCACTAAATTGGATGACCTACACAAGAATATTCTTAGCCATGATTTTGATCTAATTTTTATTACTGAAACCTGGCTTAATGATAGTTTCCCTGATGAAGTATGCGATAATAGATACGATGTCTTTAGGTGTGATCGGAACAAATATACTTCATTTAAAAGCAAGGGTGGCGGTGTAATGATATGTGTTAAAAAAAAATTTCAAGCCGAAGCGAGGAATGAATTTGTTTTAGAGGGAATCGAGATTGTTTGGATATCAGTAAAAGCACGAGTCTTTGCTAATACTCAGTGTCATGCAATTCATTTTGGTGTAACATACATACCGGGTGACTCCCTACATTCTCATCGTCTCACATTGGCTCTAGAATCATTATCTAGTGTAATACGATCCCATCCAAATGATTATGTGATTTTCTTAGGCGATTTCAATATACCCAAACTCGAATGGACACAGAGGGGACCCGTGTATTTAAAAAAGGGTACTACGCAAAGCCAGGCTGCTATAGTTAATTTTATGAACACTATTGAATTCCTTGGATTTAGGCAAGTCAATGAGCATTGCAATAATTCCAATAATATATTAGATCTCATTATTACCAATACATCACCAAAAGTGTCGGTATCATGCGATCCTTTATTAGTCGAAGATAAGTATCATCCAGCACTGGAAATAGATTGCTCTGATATATTACTATCGCAACATCGCCCTTTAAAAAATATAAAATACAAATTTCATAAAGCGGATTATATTAAAATTAGGGAATGTCTGTCTGGGGTTAATTGGAATGCATTGTTCATTGATAAGTCGTGTGAGGAATCACTTCATAGTTTTTATGAATTACTGTACAAATTAAGAAATTCCTTTGTGCCTAAGTCTTCTTCGGGTGGAAAATTTAGCTATACGGTCTGGTACTCTAAAGCGTTGATTTCTATAACTAAAGAAAAATATACCGCACATCGCAAATGGAAGATACATAATAATCCACTCGATTATGACGAATTTAAATTACTTCGTGAAAGACATAAGCGTATTCAAGCTGAATGTTATGATTTCCACATATTTGGAATACAAGAAAGGATTAAAAAGTCACCTAAGCTTCTTCACAATCATATTTCATCCAAACGTAGAAATCAAAGTCCTTACCCTAGTTCATTACGTTTTGGTAATCAAATTTACAATAACGAAAAAGAAATATGTTCTGGTTTTAGTGATTTCTTCAAGAATGTCTTTATTAAACATGCACCTAACTACGACAATCTTTTACACGAAATCCCCTCAGTAACGGACGATACTTATCATTCTTTCACTGTGACAGAAGAGGAAGTCTTAAAATTGTTAACATCTCTCGATATTCAAAAAGGCTTAGGCAGTGACAACATACCCTCAATATTTTTTAAATCTTGCGCTATTGAATTAGCATTGCCTTTAACATTAATATTTAATAAGTCGTTGAAAGAGGGCGTGTTTCCCGCTAAATGGAAAGATGCACTTATCGTTCCTATCCATAAAAAGGCCCCAAGACAGAAATAGTAAATTATCGACCTATATCCATATTGAAGATTCCAAGTAAGATCTTAGAAAAGCTAGTATATCACAAACTATACCCTTTTCTCGAGAGAGCCATTCCGGATAATCAGCATGGCTTCATGAAAAATCGGTCTACAGTATCCAATTTATCAATTTTCATCAGTGATATTTACAATTATATGGACTCAGGGGCTCAAGCTGACGTGATCTACACTGATTTTTAAAAAGCTTTTGATCGTGTAGACCATGTCATCCTTTTACACAAATTACACGGCTTAGGCTTTCGTTGGTTGAAATCCTATATAACCAATAGAAGACAAGCTGTAAGAATTGGTGGTTCTTGTTCTGACTACGTTGATATTACTTCTGGTGTACCTCAGGGGTCTCATTTAGGACCTCTGCTCTATAATACCTATTTGTATGATATTGGTGCCTGCTTTAAATATTCAAACTTCTTAATGTTCGCCGATGATAAAAAAGTTTATAAAAAAATTAACAAAATAGAAGATTGTATTTTACTACAGAGTGATTTGGATAGATTATACAATTATTATATAATGAACAGGATCACCATTAATGTAAATAATTCGCAAATTACTTTTACCCGAAAAATTAAGACAATTACTTTTAATTATACAATGAGTAGCGTTCCCTTAAATAAAACTAACCTGATTCGTGATTTAGGTGTTTTCCTAGACTCGAAACTATTATTAAATCATCACATAGACTTTATAACTAATAAGGCCTATAAACTACTAGGTTTTATAATTAGAACTTGCAAACCTTTTCGTGATATGAATTGCCTTAAAATTGCCTATTTCTCTTATGTTAGAAGCATATTAGAGTATGCTAGCGGTGTTTGGAACCCACAATATAATAAATATATTGAAAGTATTGAGGCCATACAAAAAAAGTTTATTAAACATCTGAACTTTAAAACTTACACTAACACAAACTACAAGGATGCTTGTAATCGTTATCGCATATCCAGCTTGACAGATGGACGCGAAACATTAGACATGATATTTCTATATGATTTGATCTCTGGTAAAATAGATTCCCCTGAGTTGCGCTCGCGTATTCTTTTTAATGTTCCTAACAAGCGAACTCGTAATGCATACTCGAATCTATTATACGTCCCTTTATCCAATACGCGTTACGCTGCAAACTCTACACTATCACGCGTTTTCTCACTATATAATAAAAGATACTCTCAATCTCACATTGATATATTTAATCGGTCAATTAAATCATTTAAAAAAGATACTCTTAGGACTCAGAATTCAATTTAACCAATCACACTCACACAAACTCATGTACGCTCAAATACTTACACACATACAATCACTCATACACACACAAATTACAGTGTAACCTGCATAACCACGCTCACCCATAACATAGTCTGTGTCGCCTAATCGAATTGTAATGTTTTGTTTTAACTCATTATTATTTTGTTACATTTACATTTTATTTTTCAAAACTGTGTGTTGCTACTTCTGTTAACTATTATTAAGTTTGTATAATTCAATGGAAAACAGTAATTGGCTCTATTGTCTGTATATTTTATTTTTAATGTAAACATATTTTGTATTATGCTGTTGTTTTCCTAAAATAAATAAATAAATAAATAAATCAACATAATATAATCTTTTATATAAAATGGTTATTACACAAATTATTTTGAGATACAATATTTTTATTATATCTGCTAAAATTGTTTTATTTTGAGAAAAAGTTAAATATACTGAAGCAACCACCAAAACAATATTCGAATATGCGTCCCAACTATGGTATATTTAGAGGTAAGAAGTATCTTTAAAAGGGTCCCATAAATTGTATGAAATTTAGTTGCCGCTGATTGATTAAGGTCTAATGAGGTACTCGGTAAGTAGAGACTATTTGTATAATATACATTCCATTTGTCTAATATCTAAATATTCGACTTCAAAAGGTGCTATTTTCAAATTAATCAAAGTTAATATAAAACAATAAAATAAATCAAATCCCAATTAATATTCAATATGCATGAATATGAATTTTAGGAAGTATACTCCTGCTACAATAGCTATATATGCTATAGCCTTCTAGCAATTAATGGAACCGTTATGGCAAACATTTTGGTAGATACTTTTTCGAATGAAGTACATCTTCTTATCTCTACACTTCATAGTACCAAGCGTAGACAGAGAAACTAATAGACGCAATGACGATTTCCTTCTCACTTACACAAGAAAGAGAACGAAAATTACGTTACAAATGGTTTAGACCGAGATAGAATTATCAAATCTTTTGTCCCTTATCGCGTAACCAGTTTTGGTGTTTGTTTCGCTACTTAAGTAGCGACAACACACAACAACGTGACAGTTGGTGCGTTCATTGTGTTTTTTGTTAAATTTTCGCTTATTTTTATGTTAGAAAACGATTCTAATCCAGTGAAAATGCCGAGAAACAATCCTTATATCATATCAAAGGTTATACAATGGTGCATTGTCGTATTATTTCATGTTAAAGTGATAGCAAGAAGAAAATTGCCCGCGTGTGTTTTCACGCGAGTTAAGTTTACGGTAGCCGGAGGATTTGAGAAAAACCAAAGTTTCTATTAACACTTTAATTAATTTCTAAATCTTACATATAACTTAATCCTAACACACAATACTGCTCGATGCTAGATGCAGATATTGAGTACTAACTTATATATATAACTTAATCCTATGAAACAATAGTGATCGATTCTAGATCACATATTGAATGCTACCTTATATATATATAACTTAATTCTATGAAACAATGGTGATCGATGCTAGATCACATATTGAATGCTACCTTATATATATATAACTTAATCCTATGAAACAATAGTGATCGATGCTAGATCACATATTGAATGCTGCATATAATTAGTCTATCCTAATATATAGAGCTAAAAATGCTGATCTACTAGATTAATTAGGCGGTACGTGCGGAGCTGACTCGCGGTGGTGACTTCGCAGATACGTGTTTTTAGGGACTGTACGTGACAAATGTGTAATTTGTTAAGTATTGACCTCTTAACTGGGTCGCGGCGGCGACTGCGCGGCTATGTGCTGCGTCAGCGATCCTCCCTGAGGTGCTGTATGTAACACGCGTAAGTATGACTATTTTGTCTCCAAATATAGTTTCTCAGTGATGTTTATTTATGTCATAGCATGATGGAACCTTATATTGCATTAAAATAAGGTAAAATAATAGGATTAATAAAAATCATATAAAAATCCTGAAGATAATAGGATTTTCCAGTTTTTATCATTCATAGCCTATAATTATTTATCATGTAAGTGCTGCCAGCGTCAGCTAAAAAATGTCCCGATTTTTGATAAAAAATATCGACTCGTCGAAAATGTAAGCAAATAAATACGGTGTCCAATAATAACCTAAAGTGCTTCGATATATGTAAATATGTTATTTTACTTTAATTATTCTCCTATTTATAATATTATTAGATTCCGAGTCAAGAGGTTAACATAGAATAATGAAATATATGTGGCAACCATTCTTTATTAATAATTTTATTGAGTGTTTTAGATTTCAACATCTGAGGAGAATGCTAATTCAGTACCATATAAAGAGGCTAAAGTACTATTGATAACGTAAACAAAAACAAACAATGCAACAGTTTTTCTATGTAGTTGGATAATAAAAAAAATGTAATTAAAAAAATGTATAATAAATATTAAAAAGTAATTTTTTTAACCTTATTTTGTTTTAATTAAATCCTGAAAATTATTTATCTCCCAAAACAGGGAATGCAGTTACTATGGCAACATTATACGCACACATTGACAAACAATCTCTGTCTCAATCGCGGTTTCACGGCCCCTTGGTCTATTTGTTTCTCTGTCTGCGGTACCAAGTCTCGAAATTGAACTGTCACAATTTTCCTTTGACATTATGTGACTTTGTCAAAAAATCGTAATTATTCTAAATTTGAAAAATGGCAACGTTTCACCCACTAAATTGTTCGATGTTGTGTATTGCATTCAAAATTACCAAGAATTCGTAAATGTTATCATGTTTTTATTAGAACTTTTTTTTTGTTAGAAGTAATATTGAGATTTGTAATTATAAAAATAAAGTTTGACCAATAATTTAAGTTCCAGTGGATAATTGAGGACAAGTCCACTTGTAAGAAATGACGGGAGCTTTGAATCTATAGTAAATCGTTTAAATCCAAAATATTTGTTCTAAATCAATTCTAAAACAATGATAGATGTTTAACATTTTTATAATTACTGATTTTCTCGTCAACTTTAAAAAATAATGTTTGTATCCATTACCAACAATACAATACCAACATTACCAACAATACAATACCCTTACCGTAAAATAGGAGAATATTTTTATAAATAAGAAATTGAAGTATAACCTAAAATTGATCCCTAATAACGCCCCAATTTTGTAGCACAGATCCAAATGTCATTTTTTCCGTTTATGAAAACTTGTTGAGTTTTTTGAATGATGTATACAGAAATTAAGAGACCATAACGTTTTAGCTTACATAAAAGCGCTTTTGCGTCATATAATTGAAAGTTTTAGATATAATCTGTACAAATAAAGAAGAGACGTTTTTTTTGTAATGCTACTACTTGTAAAAACTACTAAACCAATATACATAAAACTGTGCCAATAGATTTCATTTATATATTATAGTAAATTTCCTAAGTTTAGTAACATTTTCTAGTTGCCGCACAAAGCCACGGCTTTGTCCGCGCATGAGGAAAGGGTGTTAGATACCTTATGTATTTTTCTGCACCCTTGGCAACTGACAACTTGTGTTACAATACAATATATTATGATCGTTTGCATAGTTAAGACATGAAAACCTTAAAAAAATATAAGTATACAAATAACGTACCAAACAAACACTTTCACACTTATAATATTAGTAAGCATAGTTGACACGTCATGTATTTCATAATGACAAACACCATTTACATAAAATAGAATCAATCTCCAATGTATTGGCCACAATCACAATTATCACAATCTGTCCAAAAATCTCTGTTACGTAGCGTGTCGCAGTCTAAGGCCAATTTTCTATGATGTTTATTTTCACGCACGAAAATACCTAGCTAGAGCGGCCGTCTACTATAAGACTCATAGGCGTATTTTCCTCTGATTCAGTTATCAAGTTATATAAACGTAATACGACAGCAAAATATGTTAATTATTTATATTAAAATGATATTAGTCGACCTATTTTACTGTTCCTCTGAAATTATCCATTAGTATGTATTTAGATTCAATAATATAAACTTTCGGGATTGTACCCTTAATATTTTACCAATGCCAAGTTATTAATTTATTGTACCAATTAAAAATCGAAACGATTTATTAATTTATCTATAAATTGATAACACTTAGTTATTAACAACATTTTTTATTAGGAGCCTTCTATGATGTTATATATTATGGCTGACCTGTTTCCTGCTTATTGACGCGACGTGACCTGGATAGAATATTTCACAATAACTTTGGCGTATAAAGAGCTCTAAAACTTTTTATTGGAGAGCATTTAATTAGAGTATTTTTTTTTGTATGTGTGATATGAAAAAAACAACAAGGTTAAAAACTAAACAGATTTCAACTAATAAGGTTTCATTGTATTGCTCTTCATTGTTAGATTTAGATTTCTTTGTTTTTATGTAAACTCTGCCAGTGTGTAAAGGGGATTCTATTTTCTTAACACTTGAACGAACTCACATCGAGTATGATAATACCTAATATTTACTTATTGCAACTAATGTGAGCTCACATTAGCGTAAAAATCTTAAAATACTTATGTCCAATCGTAAGGTTGCAATTTTAGATAGGTACTTACGTATTTGTTCAATGAACACAGGCATATTATGATGGTATTCTTACAAAATTTATAGTTAAAACAAGTAAATTAATACTTACGCGAAAAGTATTTAGTCTTGCAAAGGGGCTACGATTGTAAGTGGTCGACACCGCCCATAGACATTGGAGCTGTAAGAAATATTAACCATGCCTCACATCATCAATGCGCAATCAACCTTGGAAACTAAAATGCTATGAGCATGTTGCTACTCTAGCTCTCTTCTAATTTAAACTGGAACACAACAATTGCTTTTGGTGGTAGAATATCTGATGAGTGCGTGGTTTTTACCCAGACTTGCACAAAGACCTATTATCAAGTGAATACTAAATGGTTATCAGGTTACATTGTTTCTAAACATATTTTCAAACATCACCACCTAGTGCTCTTACATAGTGGTTCGATTTAAATACACCCATATTTACAGAGAGTAGACGTACAGACAGATATTAGGAGCACAATGAATTATAAGCCTATGTTATGTTGTAATAAGTTATGATGTACTCAAAATTAATATTGAGAAGGTCTTTAATGTAATTGTTAACACATTATTATTATTAACAATCTAATTAGTAGTATCGTGATTCTAAATGTAATGTAACATGACTGTTACACTTTGACGGACAGCAAACTAGACATATCAGCTAAGTAATTATTTATGACGAATATTAGTTAATAATTATAATATAATAATAAATTATGACGCCTATAGGCTTATGTCTATCCCAGAAAGAGTTAATTTGTGTTTATAATGCATCGTACTGATAAATATTATAGATAACAAATACATTTAGATGAAACCATAGACAATAAAATACTATTCACTGATTTAATAAAACCTTCTCGGTAGAATTAGTGCAGCAGTGACATTGACATTACTTTTACATTCGACAAAAAAATTGAATATAAAACCTATATTGTGCCAAGCATCATCGATACTTTACGGTTCCTACCTACCTACTAGCGGAAACAAAGTTCCAAGTAAAAATAACTTAAAAGCTAGCAGAAATTACAATTTTGCGTCATGGGCGAATAGAATTGCTTCTATATTTAAAAGCAGTTTCAGCATGTTGTTAAAATTAACTAAATCGTACGATAATAAAACATAATAAATTCAAATAGGTACTGTTTAAAAAAAAACATAATAATCTTACTCTTACAAAATACTTCATATTTACATGATACACTCATAAAAAATACCTATTTTAATTAAAAAGGACTACATGTAGGTACATAATGAAAAAATATCTAGGATCTGCCACCCTGGGTGATCTCTCCATCCCCTATTTACATACGTCACTGCACGGTATTATTAATACTGTGACCTACTTTTTATAAGATATAGCTTTATTAAAAATAGAATAAACATAATTTCCGTATTTATAAAATATATTTCATTTATAATTCTAAAATTAACAATAAAACACAAACGTATTCATAAAATCATTTTAATATAAGAAGAAGTCGGATCACATAGGAAGTGGTACAGGCAGGATATCACATTGAACATTTATTTAAGACTTAAGTAAACACATACAGATCAATTCACACATTTATTCGTGCGGTAACGTGATAATTAATGAGAAATGTATTTTGAATGAAGTATATTATTTTAAATACGCAGCAAATAAAGATTCTACTGATATTTAATTTTGTAAAATTATACTTTTTTTTTCTCTTATTGGTACTTGCGTTTGACGCTCTTGTACCTACCCTTAATGTTTTTTTTCATATTATTAAAGAAAAAAACATTAATATTTATTAAACGATATATAATAAACATTTTATTATATATTATCCAGATACGACTAAATACGTCTACTCGTAAATACTCGAGTTTCTGCGCGAGATTATAACAACGCTAGTTTTGTTTAACTTTTATTAGAATAGTTGAATACGTAATTTCCGTGTCAGATTATAATTTGATTCGATTTCGTAAATATATAATTCGTATACATATGGATTCTTTCAGAGAGTGTGTGGTTTTTTATGATCTATGAGTGAGCATGTGAGATAAAGAGCGCGGAACAGGCCGATGTCGTCCACTTACTTTATATAAGCTCTGCCTTATTAACTGTTATGATTTTTCCTTATTCTCTCAATATATTTTTATAGAATACTTGCCCTACAGAAGTGAACAGAGATTACTCGTTTGTATGTATACAAATGTGTGAATAGAACTGTAATTTCTTCCAAACACCGGATCTATATTTTAATTACATTTTTCACACTGAAAAATATTTTTTCCACTACATTGATACATTTTATTAATTTAAGACACCTATAATTTTAAAAGCTCAATCTTAATTTAAAAATAATCTTAGAGGTAATATATTTTAACTTAGTCTAAAAATAGGAAGGTTACGCTGTCTAAAAAGGTTTTATTTACGTCGATATAAAAATAATCCAAACGAATATAATTCGAAATCTATAAATAATGTACAAAAATGATTAAAAAATAATAATATTTAAATATACTTATATTGTAGAATATTTTCGTTTTTGTGCATTCGTAAGCGGTAAATGTAGAATTTCTTTGTATTTGTAAGTCTCTAATAGTCTACACTCTAAATATATTTATATACATTTGAAAATTTCAATTAAATTTTTCATAATAATAATAGTGTACATTTTTTTTCACAAAAATTACATATTGGTGTCGTACTTACGACCTTATAAATTCATTAGACAAACATTTTGTGTATAAATATTACAGTCGAGACAGTTGTATATGATAGAATAGTTATTATTGTAGTTTTATAAGCTTTGATAAAGATCTGTATAGTAGGTACGAAGAATATCCAGAAATTGTAATGCATATATTTGCGTAATATAATCTATAATTTACATTTGTATGTAAAAATATATTTATTGATAACGACCCGGACTATCGCGGCGTATATTCATATTAATTCAATTTCGAATGTTCTCTTCTGAGAGCGGTTGTTGTTGTAAATATCTTTATTGTAAACAAAATGATCAAGCAAGCAATAAGGACTTAACCCAATAAGGGATATTTTCCTTAGACTTAATGAGAGGAGAATTAATTAGTTTTCAAAGTGATCTACTTTTTCTTACTTCTAATATGATTACACCTATATATTGCCAAAATATGTTGAACAGTTACTTCTATAAGCGTCTTTACACCGATCACATTAACATCAATGATAGATAGGTAACACTGACGAGGGAGACGAAAGGAAGACACAATATGAAGTTATTTTCACTCTAATTATATAAGCACGTTTCAAACTCTGATATACACATATATAAATAATAATATGCATATAGACATCAAATCGGTAGAGTATTGTTTATAATTCTATAATTGTGGATTTAATAGGTAAAACGCTACGTGGGGTTTTCAATAAGAAATTGTTACTTTGAAGAGTTTGAAAAACATCAAGAACTAAGGTCGAATAGTTAGAGTAACCAAAAGGATTCTTCACTTATTTGACATTTCATCCTAAGAAAACTAGCTTTGGTATGACATTTTAAATTAAATCAGATAAAATTATTAATATATAATAATACTAAGATATATGTCGAAACATTAATTTGAGCCTATATAACCGGAAAAATCTATAAGGAGACCTTTTATAAAGTAAAAAGAAAATCTACTTAATAATAGCTATGTAAACTTACTCTTGATGTACAAGTCATGTAAGTATCTTCTTGCGGGCAAGTAGGCACTAACTTGCTAAGGACATCCTCCTTAACTATTTTCCAATAATCATATTAGTTTAGTGCCAAAGCCTATCGAACTGAAAATAAAATCATTCAACCGAATTTATTAAATAAGCGTTTGAAATATATCTCAATTCACTTAGAATCGTAATAATTTTAAACGATAGTAAAATTATATTAGTTTAAGTAAGATATAAATTCGGATATTGTGTATGTTTTTTTCGAACGATATTTTAAGTGTTTATTCTTCCATATATAAAGATATGTTTGAGAAATATTTAGCGTTTTGTAAATGGATTGTTGCGAGCTGTAGTGCGAGCTGCGGCTGCTGCTGTCTGTGTGCAGTTGCATAGCGCGTCGAACATACGAATCACGAAACCACGAGCGCGTCCCAACCTCCTCTTTATATTACCTGAAACAATATACACAACATTATATTTCAGAAATAATCATAATATTAACGTCCATTAATGACTCCGGTTGCCGCTTTCAATGTCTAGCCAAATGCGCAGTGTCATTATAGTGCCCAAAATCTCTATATACTACGCTCTTACATAGTCCGATAAAAGGAATGGCATTATGAATCCTACACGAAGATAAGAGCAGGAGAAACGGATCTAAATGTTCCTCGAAATTTGTAATACACGCATGTGAGGTCGTTCTGTTTTCTTTTTAATAACTTTAAAGTCAGATAAAACCAACATTCAGTCAGTAAGTCATCATTAACAATGACGCATGTATTAGCACTATGTAGGCTTGTATGCCGAAGTACTGACTGATATAATTACGTATTTATTTCTATTTTAAAATAAAGATAGCGAGTTAATCGTAAGCTTAAAAAATATTTTCAAAAATGTGATAAAGAAGTCGTGTCAGCCATAAAAGTACTCAGTGTTGAAACAAGTCTATCTAGGGCTAACCGAGAACGAAAATTTCTGCACACTATTTTAATATGCATATATGAAATCCATTAGCTTAAACATAAATATTTTATCTATAAGATACTCAATTGCAACTGTCAGAATGATGCCAAATATTTGTGCACTTAAAGCTCAGGCGTCATATATTTGGTAAAACCTTCAAATATATTGTAGTAATTGTCATTATTTATAGCAAAAATCATAGTCCTATTACTTTAAAATGAGACTTTTTTGCTGAGTAATTTGTTATGCATAATAATAACGTGTAATATAAACTATAAAAGTAACTATAAAAGTATTTCTGTTTATACTACTGATTATTATCATATTAGCATTTTGCTTTTCCAATGGTAAAGTTAAAAAATACTAATTATAAATCTGTTTCGTTACTTACTCGCTAGTTACTCTACAGCCAATATCATGTTATTTTAGATTATATTTTTGTACAATAGAATGTTTAACCTTTATTATTCAATGTCATAGATATCTACATAGCCTTTGATATAAAATTTGCTTGAAGATCACAAAACTCAACGAGGTGTGCATTTAATATGAAAGCACAATTCTGTGCTCTCATACTAATCTATAAATAGTATAATACAAATTCGTACCTAATCAGTTGTAATCGTATATAGTAAACTTAATTAATCATATTATGTTTAAAAATTGAAGTAAGGTTCTCTTTTACTTTTTATTGTATAAAATATATTTTTAATTTTAATTAATAAATGAGTAGGCCATTTGAAATCGCACTGCGTAAATGAGACACTAGTTAACTCAGAGAAACATTAAATAATGAGTCCCCTAGTTTTCCACCCTTATTCCATTTAATTTAATTTAATCTCTTCATTCGTCCTTGTACTGCACTCAGTACAAGGATGGATAGAGGCAAGATTACGGTTATACTTGTACGAAGGGGGGACTAGGGGTCGTGCTTGTTAGCAATTAAATAATTACGTATGGCCTTTTTATGAAAATCATTACCTGATTTCTGAAACGTCGTTTAGGTGATTTAACCTTATTAGAATTCATTATTCTTTCATTGTTATATGATTTAATTGAACATTCTTCATGTTTAAAATGTATATATTGTAAATATGTACTTTATAATATATATAGGTATGTATTATAAATATAAAGCTTAGGCTTCCTCCAAGTATATACAAAAGATAGCTTTTGTTAGAAACAAAGCGAAACATTCGTGTCTACCTGCATTTTCATCATTACTAACTGTCGGCGTGGTCGAGGCCCCTTTCCTCACTCGTCTTATTGCAAGTGGATCTCAGGGTTGTCATTGTATATTTATATTTTAAGGATAATTAATATATACAACATATTATCAAATCTTTTATGTAGGTTTTAGAGTTTATTAAATCACATTGCTCCATATAAAAAATAATAAATAACATTATCTAAACATATGGTTATTTTATTTGAAGTATATAAATAGACAAAACATGGATTCTTATTAAGGCAACTGCAAATTGAATTTTATATTTACTTAGTGGTACGGCTTTATGTAAGCTTGTCTTGGTACCACCCACTTAAAACATATTCTACCGCCACACAGCAATACTTAGGATTGTTATGTTATGGTTGTAAGTGTGACTGAGCCAGTGTAACAAGCATAAGTGACTTGATCACTTAGTTGCAAATGTTGGTGGCGATTGGTGTTAATATTTAATTAGGTAGCATTTTCTACTATTAATTTGTTATTTTAACGTTGAACAGCTCTTTTTAAGCTCAATCATTTTTTTTTTTGCTTGACACTGAAGTCGGATGAATCAGATCATTCAAAGCAAATTGCAGACATTTGATCTGTTAATAAAACATGAAACAAAACTCATAAGGTAAATAATCTGGGACTGGTTACAACACGATAATATTACATTTATACTCATTTTCTTTAAAAAAAAACATTTATTGTTTTTCATACGTCGCGGTAACCCTATTTGAGGGGTCTGTGGATTACTCAGGGGGCGTAATATCGATCCCCCAACTCCAGACAAAAGCCCAGACTTGTGATCGACCGACTGTGGAAAGAGTACCCTTTCACTGAGCGCGAACTTTTACACTGAAAATTTTCACGGTTTTCTGATGCATGAAAATGGCCTTGAGAGCTCTTGTTTGTTATGTCCCGAATTCTGATCTTTGTTTATGTTGCTTTTATTCTGTATTTTAATTTTCACATTTACCGGACTCGAGTATTTCACAAAATTTATCATACAACATTTTCACGGACAATATAAAAAAATATGTATTAAAAAGTTTTTTTGTGAACTCAAGTTTTTTTTATGAAATTCAATAATCTGTTACTGAGTTTTATTACTTTAATATTCTATAATATATAACTACTCTACTTTTATTACTA
The DNA here is from genome assembly GCA_905147175.2 of Nymphalis urticae. Taxonomy (NCBI): domain Eukaryota; kingdom Metazoa; phylum Arthropoda; class Insecta; order Lepidoptera; family Nymphalidae; genus Nymphalis; species Nymphalis urticae. The sequence goes on along the minus strand of LR989998.1, from coordinate 6,548,262 downwards.
TTTATTATATAAGTTGTGCTCTTCATTACACTTTAACTCTTAAGTATGTTTCAAAATAAAGTCATACATTTTAGCTTTTGTTATATTTTTAACTGCTGATATGCAAACGAACAAATCGATTACCTAATACGCACCGCAAGAAGAAAAAACGATATGTTAACTAGAATACAACAAAACAAATTACCCACTGAAGTTGGCGGAATAATAATTAGGAAACCACTTAAAAAGTAGTACCAAGCCAGACGGATCATCAGACAGCAAGCAAATTTGTATGTAAAACAGTCTATTTCTCTAGCGTTTCATTAAAATTGCCTTCACAGCGATTTATCAGCGACAAAAAACTATTAATATGGTAATCCGAGTTATAACTAAGCAGGAATTTAATTGCGTCGGATACGTGCGATGTGCCATTAATGTTTGAACAGTTTACGTAGGGTAACCCAAAAGTAATGTTAACGACTATGTAAAGACCTATTTTATTTTTTAAATTGTTCAAAATGAATCCCCCTTCGCTTACAGTTAATATTCACTGGTGGTAGAATAATTGATAATGCTCACGTGACACGTACTGATAAAAAAATCTAAACCACTATATTCACTAACAACATTTCATTAACAGTCGATTTATTTTAACTTTTATTTTTTAGTCCTGAAAGCAAATACAATAAAAAAATCCTTAAAAATGGCTTAAACATCGGTCATCGTCTCGCAATTATTTCCTGAATTTGATGATTGTCCTAAGGCGTTTTTTGAAAATAATTAAGATGGTTCCTGACTATTTTATAAAAAAACATATCATTACTTTTAGTACACCACTCGTATTAATATTTAATACTCAAATTTTTAATGTACATAATATTTAAATTTAAACTTCTGATATCTTTACATCATTCTAATTTAGGATTTTCAGAGCCTTTTGAATCAAACATGTTAAATGTATGCCTTTTAAATCGTTCTAAATAACATAATTATGTGATAGAATGTGTCACGAACACACGCCAGCGACAATTCCACATACACCACATGGGGCCGCACGTTTACGAGGACAAATATATATGTATCTCATAATCTCAAGCTCGTAGTAATTAATCAGTAACAAGAAATTTTGATAACTTCGGGTACTTTCGGTAACCCTTATTATCCTGCTTTTGCTGTTTTTATATTTCGAGTGCGTTTTGTTTGTCAAATATTCAGGTAGCTTTTTACTAATATTTTAAAACTTTATCAGTTGTGTGCACTCGTCTTGAATTATAAATAGATTCCATGATAAGATTTCATAAACTAATAAAAAATCTTTGTAATATACATTGTTTGAAATTAAGATTTCTTTCCGCGTTTTCTTTTGGCGTAAAATATAGCGTAAGAAAATTATCGAATAAATTTTAGATCTCATTCTCCCCCTTTCTCTCTCTATCTCTCTTTCACACTCTGACAGAAAAATAATATTTCTTACGTTTAAATTTTGATTCTAATTCTTTATTTTAATAAAAAATCCCGTTATCCCGGTATCCCGTTCCTAACTAGATTATATACTGTACTGATTTTAAAATTCCTAGACAAAGACGATAAATTAAAAATTCCAAACATCAAATAAGGTGCGGACAAAAAGCGCCCTTTTCAGGTACTACCGTATTTTTTATCTTTTTAAAGCACTCTACGTGTTTTAAACTACTTACATATCGTAACCGACAGGTTTGAAATTTGACAGGCACTCATGTTTCGTATGCTTAGTAGGCATTTGCTAAAATGTTCTTTACAGAAAACAGCTTCTGAGGGCGGATTAGGAGGGCGTCAAACGTTATATGTATGCTGAAATATACCGAACGAACCGTATCAACGCCTTATTTCATCGTTTATATGCTGAACCTTCATTTTTATTTTTATGATCTGTAATAAAGTTGGCTTGGCAGCATTTCGAGTTAGTAAGCCGGTATGATGTTTTTTTTTTTTTGTTCAAAAATATGTAACAACTTTGATGTCACGTGCAGACTTTTTATTAATTAAATAGCTGAAAAATTAAGCACCGGTTCTTAAAATCACGGCCAAGAACTCCATCAAATATTATTTCCACTGGCTGCGGAATCAACTATAAGGTTCTATTCTTATCTAATATTTGTTTATTTCAGAAGTTGACTAGTTATAAACGATACGGGATTATTTGTAAATGTGTAACAAAATATGAAAATTACAAACTAGACATCAATATAAGACATTGAGACACCTTTTATTGTATTTGAATTTTTGAAATCATCTTATTTCATAAAAGCTTTATAATGATAAATGTCCTTAATATCTTTCAACAAATCATATAAAACGGGGGTGTGATGCGGGGCAACGTTCGACCGGTTAATGAACCGATTTACTTTGTTAAAATTACCTACTCGTTCTGAACTTTATATTGAAATATATATATATATTGGCAGATTATTTACTTCATATCATCAATTTCATTATTCTCCTCCCAGCTTAAGTACATAATAAACCTTTTCCAGTCCTGGGTATCACATGTGTTTCATGAACATTGTTCAATATTTACGTCTTTAGTCTAGACAGGCGACCTGTTAAAATAACCGTGTATTTCAAGAATATATTCAGTGTGAAAACATTATGTACTCAATTGATCAACTCGTTTTCGACTAAATCAAATATTTTTAGTATATATTTCAATTATTATCTTTATTAAACTTACGCCAACATTATTTGAACTCAACATAATAACCTCGTTATTGGTACTAGTATTTTGTGTATTTTTCCTTATTTATCTTACTATTTGAATGTAACATTTTAAGAGTCAAATTAAATCATCTTCGTTTTATTTTGAAGAAAAATGTTTTCATAAGATTTATGAATAAATATAGTTAAAAGTGTTCAAAAGCCTACGCCTACGCTGTACTAAGAATGAAAATTATATTAGAATATTTGAGTAAAATATTATAAGATCTTCACCAACGAAAGTATTATGTCGGTGTATATCACATTAAGAACATATTTATTTGAAATGTTGTTTCTATCTACATACATGAACAGTACAGAACGAATGAAAGCAGTCTCATGCACAATATCCTACGTCTTTATTGAAAGTAGTGCTAGGAATACTTTTGCGTTTATTACTCGTCAAAAAGAATTACTTTTGAAAGGAGTTGATTTTTATTGCGTCATATATACGTATAAGTATGTAAAGTCAACCAACCTGCATTGGGGCAGCGTGGTGGAATAAGCTCCAAACCTTCTCCTCAAAAAGAGAGATGAGGCCTTAGCCCAGCAGTGGGAAATTTACAGGCTGTTACCAAGTTGGGACACAATGAAATAGAAGTTTGGCATGTTCAAATCCAAAGAAATATTTTAAAAAACCATCTTATGGAATCCTGCACATATCTGCGAAAATATTGATTTAGAAATATTGATTGGTATGAGATTAATATCTATTTTCTATTAAACCAAAACGGAGCAGCGTTGTAGAATCTTTTCACATTAACAGGAGATGGGAATTACGCTCACAATCATTATTTTTATTAATATAGGAAATTTGAAGGACAAATGGACTACTAGATGTTAAGTGGTACCACCACCATAGCGACATTGGAGGTGTATGAAATATTAATGACTTTATAATTAAGATCTTAATTTAATAAATTAAACAGTTCAGTCGGCTTAAACATTATCATTAAATTTTAATGTAATTATTTAAATGAGATGAGACGAGCAAATACAACTTGATGATAACTGCTCATCGTCGCCCATTAACACTGGCTCTGTATGAAGTATAATACATTTCACACATTTTCAATGCGCCACTAAACACGGGATTACGATGTTCCTTTGTGCCTTTAATTACAGTAGCCCTTTCACCCTTTAAGTTGGAACACTACAACACAAAGTATAACTTTTTAGTTGTAAAATAATCGATGTGAGAGGTGCCCAGACAGGTTCGCACAAAGCCTTACCGCCAAGTGAACAATAACTTAACGAGCTATATAACATTGATTGCTTATCCATATGTGGTATTGTTCATATTTTGACAAGGGAATGTAATATTTATTTCAATTTTACCAACTAATATGCAAATAGCAATCTTATTTATACACAGTAAGATACAATTCATATTTAAACTATCAAGATTACTCTGAAGTTTTTTTTTAAACCTTATTTAATTACGTTATAAAATATGAATATTAAGCGTTTTATCCAGTTTTTTAGTAAATTTAGTACATTAATAAACGAAATCATCACTAGGCGTCTACAAAATAGCATTTACATAACAAATTTCCAACATTATGTTTTTATGTACCTAATCCAAAGTATCTCCAAATACATTACTTACATATGAAATTAGCGTTTTGTCGTACTGACCACTTTGATCTGAAATATCTCCTCTTTGGTTAAGAATTCCAAATTCAAATTTAAAAATTCATTTAGCTGGTATTTTTGAGTTTTGAAAACAGTCATTCATATGTTTTTTCCTCATTATTTTTTTCTTTGGCGTCGCTTATTACCACACAATGGAAAACATAAAATATCGGTATATTTACTACTACTATTTACGAGTACGAGTTCTACCGTGGCACCAGAGCTGCAGATACAGCTCGAAGGATTAATTATGTGTACGACGCTGGTGTCGCAAAAAAAAGCACGGTACGTTTTTGGTTTCTACGTTTTCGTTCTGGAAATTTCGACCTTCAGACGAAACGTGGCCAAAATGGAAAATAAAGAATTAAAGGCTATTGTGGAAGCGGATCAATCACAAAGCACTTCAGAGATAGCTGCAGGCTTCGGGGTAAGTGATAAAACTGTATTAATCTTCTTGAAGCAAATCGGAAAAGTAAAAAAACTTGAACGATGGGTACCTCATGAATTGAGTGAATCGAATTAAAAAACACGCGACGACTGCTGTGTTTCTTTGCTCAACCTACACAATAATGAAGGGATTTTAAATCGAATCATTACTTGTGATGAAAAGTAGATATGTACGATAATCGAAAGTGCTCATCGCAATGGTTGAACCCTGGAGACCCAGCCAAATCCTGTCCTAAACGAAAATTGACTCAGAAAAAGTTACTTGTGAGTGTTTGGTGGACTAGCGCCGGTGTCGTTCACTACAGATTTCTAAAATCTGGCGAAACGATTACGGCAGATATCTTTTGTTAGCAACTGCAAACCATTAAGGAAGAACTAGCTGCTAAACAACCGAGATTGGTCAATCGCTCTAGGCCACTGCTGCTTCACGCCAACGCAAGACCACACACAGCACAACAAACAACCACTTAGAACGTTAGATGAGCTACAATTGGAATGTCTGTGACATCCACCATACTCCCCGGAGCTTGCTCCAATAGATTACCATTTTTTCCGAAATTTGGACAACTTCTTTCAAGGAAAAAAATTCAACTCCGATGCGGCAGTCCAAACCGCCTACAAAGAGTTTATTGATTCTCGCCCTCATGATTATTTAGTAAAGGGATCAAGTAACTACCTATGAGATGACCAAAAGTGCATAATATCAACGGTGGTCAACATACTTTGATCTTCTTCTTCTACTTCTTCCTAGCGTTTTCCCGGCCTAGAAATGCCAGGGTCCGCTTTCCTACATCTTTGCCTTCACTTTGCCCGATCGAAAGCGTCGTCTTTAGTGAGATCGTGCTCTCTCATATCGTCCTTCACAACATCGAGCCAGCGCTTTTTGGGCCTGCCGCGGGATCTAGGGCCTTCAACAACAAAGTCCAGGCATCGGTTCCCAACATAGTCTGGGGTCTGCGGCTAATGTGACAAAACCAACGGAGATGGCTTTCCTGCAACTTATCCGCTACATCGCAAACGCCAAGGCTACCACGGATGTGCTCGTTACGAATACGATCTAGTCGCGTAACGCCACACATCCACCGCAGCATCTTCATTTCCGCGACGTGAAGTTGCTGAACATGTCTCGCGAGAGCTGGCCACGTCTTGCTGCCGTACAATAAGACTGGTCGGATGATGCACTTGTACACAAGGCCCTTTAATTTCACCAGTATCCTGCGATCACAGATTACCCCGGTGACTTCCCGCCATTTGGCCCAAGCTGCGTTTATTCGAGCTCTGACGTCGTGGTCGATCGTACCAGACTCGTGCAGTACGAACCCGAGGTATTTAAACTTTTCCGTCTTGTTAACGGATTCTACGCCTATCTTTATGGGTTCGGGGTCCGTACTGCCACAGGCCATATACTCGGTCTTCGCAACATTTAGCATCAGACCACCCCTCGCTAGCACACCCTTCCACTGGTTCACCTTTTGCTCCAATACCTGCTTGTCCTCATCTACCAGTGCAATGTCATCAGCATACATCATGAGCCAGGGAGACGGCTCATGGGCTTTCGCTGTGCAACGTCAAGCACTACACTGAACAGAAAAGGACTCAGGGCCGAGCCTTGGTGGACACCAACTGTGATCGTAAAAGGGTGTGTGTCGCCAACGGCGGTCCTTACTATTGATTCCGAATGATGGTACGTGTCTCGGATAATGTCAATATAGATTTGTGGCACATTCTTCATCTTCAAAGCCCACCAGATAATTTGGCGTGGGACGCAGTCAAATGCCTTCTGCAGGTCTAGAAACGCCATGTAAAGCGTCTTCTTCTTTTCTCTGTGGGCCTCGGTCAGTATTCTTAGGGCGAAGATGGGGTCTATGGTTCCACAGCCTGGGCGAAACCCATATTGACATTCCGAGACGGTACATTCTTGCCGAAGCCTTGAATCGATTACGCGTTCGAAGAGTTTCATGGTGTGGCACATAACGGTAGCTTTCGCAGTCCTGTACACTACCTTTGCCTTTATATACTGGAGTAATGATACTCAATCTCCAAGAGTTAGGCATCTTCCGGCTAGTAAGTATTCGGTTAAAAAGGTCAGTAAGTAGGTTCACACCATGAGAACCCATCGCTTTCCATGCTTCAATCGGCAAGTCGTCAGGGCCTACGGCTTTTCGGTTCTTCATTGTACGAAGACATTTGAGTACCTCGTCAGGTGTTACCGGTGCAACAAGTCCTAGATTAGGAGGCAGTTCTGGAGGAGACACATTAGCGTGTTGTGTGTTAAGCAACACGTTAAAGTAGCCGCGCCACCTCTCCTTCACCTTAATTGCATCGCAATCGTCAACATACTTTGATAATTAAATATATTTAAAAAAAAAATCTTTATATTCCTCCCGTACAAAACGCCAATTTCATATGTAGGACCTTATATAAGAAAACATATATCTTACACATCATAAAACTGTTTTTAATTATTTTTATTTCTGCTAGGAGCTTAGTCATCGGATTGGCTTAGTAATTCAGGATACACGCAATAAAAAACTAAATAATCAGATTTAAAAGTAATGGTAGCAATTAAAATTGAAATTCATTAACATTTTAATGAATAACAGTAAAATTTTTTGAAGTTCTTTCTTTATGTATCGGAAGTTATTGTCTACAACACGTATTGATTTTTTTTTTAAATAGGTAGGTCTAATTACCAGCCAACCCCAACTCTTAATAAGAGATCATCACCCATAGACACTGGCACTGTAAGAAATATTAATCTCTTTCAATGACAATGCATCACCAACTTTGGGAATTAAGGTATCATGTCCCTTGGGCTTGTATACTATTCACTAAATAGAACAATCTTAAGTATTGCTGTTTGGTGATAGAATATGTGCTCATCACTTCTCAGTGTGGTACTAGCACCCTACCCTATTTTATAGTAGGTTCCACCCACTCATCAGATATTCTACCGGTAAACAGCAATAAATAGTATTGCGTTCCGGTTTGAAGGGTGTGTGAGATAGTGTAAATACAGGCACAAAGGACATAACACCTTAGTCCACAAGGTTGGTGGCGCATTGACGATATTAGCAATGGTGAAGGTGGCCCATTTTCACGTCCACCTACTTAAATAAAATTAATTATTATCAGATTTAAAAAAAACTGTTCATGTATGATTATGTAACATTTTTGCTAACCGTAACAACCTGTGAATGTCCTACTGCTGGGCAAAATTTTAGTAAAATTAGACACATGCAGGTTTCCTCACGATGTTTTCCTTCACCGTAAAGCACGAGATGAATTATAATCACAAATTAAGCACATGAAAAGCCAGTGGTGCTTGCTCGGGTTTGAACCCACGATCATCGGTTAAGATTCACGCGTTCTTACCACTGGGCCATCTCGGCTCGGCATTTTTGTTAAGTCTAATAAATTACTTTACTTTTATTTAAATTGTTGGATTTTTTTACTTGTTTAAATAAATATATATTTGTAAATATGATATATTCTAACAATATTTTCCTGCAAATTAGTACCATTATCATAGATTCCTCTTTACTTGAATCCGATTCGGACTAGATCGACTTTTTTATTTTTTCCTAATGCTGAAATCATTTTACAAAATAGAAGACCTTGTTAAACGGATATTATACTTAATACTAACATTGAAACGTTAACCAACCTAATTTCGATTTCGGAATAACAAAAGGAAGTCGTCGTTTATTTTTAACAGCTTGTACATTATTCTGTTCCACTCATGTTGTTGTTTCAGGCAATTTGATATATATAGTGATGACGCAAAGTTTAACAGCCTGGAAATGTCCAACTGATGAACTCTCTCCTTTTAAGAGAAAGATTTGGAATACAATTCATCACACTGCTCCCCTGCGGGTTTGTTGATTGTTATAGTTTTTTCCTTCATCGCTGTGCTCGAGATGTGTTATAAATACAAAATTAACATAAAAATTAATGATATTTGCCCGGATTTGAATCCAAAATTTCATGTATTCAACAAGACCAGCTTTCGGTTTAAAAATAAATAGGTCCCATGTAGTTGTCGATATTTTAGGTTCGCTTTATTATGAAACATCTTGAATGAATAAGTAAATAGGTATTAGATACCTAAATAGATAAAATGGTAGGTGGTAGTATAAATGGTAGGACAAAGGACAATGGTTATCCTAGTCTGAACATCATTATGTCTATGTATTCAATTAAAATGTATAAAAATATGTAAGTTGTCTACTTAATATATGATAAATATTAATTAGTTTGTAGATAGGAATATCAGATAAAATATTTTTTATAAATAGGAATAAGCTGATGGTAAGTGGTTACCATCGCCCATAGACATTGGCACAGGAAGTAATATTACCAATTCCTTACATTGCCAAGATGGATATATATATTAAATAGATATTTAAAACATACATTAAATAGACATCATAAGAAAAGATTCCTAGCAATGCCTATTTTTAAGGAATTACTAATATTTCTATTTACCCCTCCAATTTAGCTGGCGTTGGAATTGGGGACGACAATTGTCCAGCGATCAAACCTGCGACTTACATCGCTTTAATTAAACCTTAAACTACCCATGCCGACTTCACACATGTAAAATTTCGGCTTTATTTCGGTAGCTAGTAATTTTTGATTACATGTTTCGATAAAGCGATAATTGCTGCGTGGCAAATACATTAAGCTTTACTTATGTTTTTCTGTTTAATTATATATAATATCAAATAAATAGTTATTTTGACTTATGCTGCTATGGATTTTCTCAGTGATATTTTACCGTTCTATAAAACTTACATACAAGCTTTTCTTTTTACCGGTTATAGTCTTGGCCGCGTTCTATTGGAAAATTAATAGAAGAATTTACGCGACGCGATGGATGATAATACTACAGGAGATAATATGACGCACCGACCCACTCATCAGAGAATATCTGATGAGTGGGTGGTAGCTTCTTTTGATATATATATAATAGAGCATCCTACCTGTAATTATTGTTAAATAAATATACTTGCCTGCAGGACCAATTTCCATGGTCAATTATATATTGTTACATCATAATCAAAACTATAAATATATATGCTTAAAATAATTTTAAATCTATTATATATTTTTTATTATGATGTTACAATATTATTTTTTTATATAATGCATTTCTCATCATCTTAGTACAATAAATATTAAGTTTGTAGTACCTAAGATTTTTTTCAGATCTATTTTTCCAATTAATGTATAATTAAAATATATATAAGATTTTGATTGTATTTTACTTACCCGCAACTGGATCTTGAGATTCCTGTAACAAAGAGAATGCAAATGAAAATCAGCGTCTACATGATAAGAAATAAATTTTGTCGTTAAACGCAAAAGCCGGCAATTCATAATTACAGAAATAAACGATGCTGAGATGAAGACCTTGCTTGTGAAAATGTTTAACTTTGCACGAAAATTCATTAATAATGATAATCTTATAAATCGTACCTATAGTAACAATGTTTATCTAAAATGTTTTAATTGTCAAATATAAGGCACCTTCGTTATCTGAATATTTAACAATCTGAACCAAATAATATTCATTGAATCGTACACACTGCTTACAAGAAAATATAATTAATATTGTGTTAATTAAAATCAATCGACTAGAAATTAAACTTTGAAATATATTTTTACCGATTCAACTGCACTTAATCTACAAATTCAATTGATGGGAGAAAAAATTATTGTCATCCTTTTTTAGTGGGTGATTTAAACAAAGGAAGTCTTTTAGTTCTGTCAAATTGTAAAACAAAAAAGTTGTCAAAAATATGAATGTGTAAGTGTACACAACAGAGTTAACACCATTATCTTTCATAAATTTAAAAAAAAAACCTCTAACCTAATAATTCATACCAGTAGTAAAAAAAATGTCTTTATGTTCATTGCGAACATTTGTATTATAGACGTAGGAAAAAAACTAACTAACTAACTATACCTATAACCTATTTAGCGTAGGTATAGCCTTAAAAAAAGTAATTAATTATTAGTAACCTACTAATATAAGCGAACAAGTAAATGTAAGCCGTATTCTAATTGAAGTTTACCTTTCTTAGACGTATAAGCTTAATTAATATTGTTCGTTCCGTTAGAATTAAAAAAGATGTTGGCCTGGTTTAAATCAAATATTGGTAAACTTAAAAAGGAAGGAAGTAGGCACTTGAGAACGAAGAATTGAATTGGGTCAAATGTTGTTTTAAGGATTTTTAGATTGGTTTATCTGTGTTGTAGATATTTCATAACAAATACTTGGAATAAAAATCCAAGTATTGAGTTTTAACAATAGTGCACTGGAGCACTATTTAAAAATGTTTTGTTAAATCTGTTCAAAAAGAAAATAAAATATTTTTAAGTTAATATTTGTATATTAATCCGAAATACTAGTTTCTATCTCGAAGATATAGTTTATAGGTAGTAGGTATTTTCAGAACGTTTTAAGCTATTTATATAAAAAGTTTATTGTAAAAAGTTAGTATAAATGTAAAGGAAATTGAATAGATGCACCAAAATAATTTGAAAAGCAGTAATGACATTACAAATTGATATAAGTGGTACCTACCTATGCGCGAGTGGAATTGGCAACAAAAACAAGAAACTAAGTAACATCCAAGACTAGAGATTTGAATACGAATTTTATACAGCTACAATTAAGTATATCGTCGATCATCATAATTTTTTTTCTGATCATTCGTTGAAAACCAAATCTGTTTTTAATTAAGCAACATTCATAACATAGGTAAACAGAATATTTTTCTAAGTTGATAATAATAAACTCAAAATTATATTATACTAGTTACCCGTCCCCGCTTCGCAAGGGTACATAAAACATGTTAATACATACAAATAAAAAAACATTTTTAGGCCAGTGCCTTCGCAGGTGTGTGCAGAATACCTCACCTAAGTTTCATCACAATCGGACGAATAGATTTGTAACGTATAAGAACAAAAATAAAAACATTTTTACTTATTAGAGATCATATACTGTGTATACTGCGTATACTTAGATGCTTAGTTTCGATTGCTTAATCACCTATGTCTAACTCAATTTCTGTTCATGAATAAAACTAATTTAACAAAATTTAAGAACCTACAAATAGTACAGAAAACGAATGTAATGTAAATTTTTCTTTAAAAACGTATGGAATATTGCTGAAAAACTTTGCTTAATTATAGTATAGAATTAAGATATACATTATTTTATCCATTTTACCTCATTAGCATCATTTGGTGCTGCTATACTTCCTACCGTTATTTTGTTTAGTTCAATTTAAAAAAAATGTAAATTCAATTTAAGTAAAAACATTTCAATTCATATTTAAAACAAATAATTTTTAACTTCAAATATTAAAGCTAATTTAACAAAAAAATATATTGTAAAAGATAAAATTGAAACGCGATATATAACTACAGTATATAAATACAGTAATGGCAAGAGGGAGGGATTTGATAGATTTCTCGTTCAATAGAGATTCGGGGATAATTTTGGCTTGTCGAGAGGATTACGGCGAGTTCGAATGAGTGATTAATCGACATATCGGCTTATCTATCGCCGAAATTATATATTTCTGTGAAGATATATGTTACAGCATAAAATATACTGGTTGTAAGGACAGTGTTGCCTTACTTTGACGTAAAAGATTAATTAATATTGTTTGTTCCGTTAGAATTAAAATTGTTTTTTTTATTATACTGGTTTCAATCAAATATTGGTAAGTATATTTAAATTATTTATACCAAGTCTATTTTGTGAAATATCTAAGTGAAATTAAATTTTACGTAAAAATTCTGCTGATGATAATGAAGCTGAAATTGTTGAATTTAGAAGTTATCTTATCGTCTTTCATAGCGTCTGATTTGACTCTGTAAGTAAGATGCATCATGTAATATGAAGTCATGATTGAATAAGGACATTTTTTATTGAAATGATTTATAAAACCGAAATTATAATTTTGCTTATAACGATGTGATTTATGAATACATTTTATTAACTAACATTTTCATAATTTTTATTAAAGACTTTAATTACGACCGAGTACAAACTTTAGCGTCATCGTAAATCGATTAGCGCAGGTCGCTCTATGGAATCAATATACGATTCCCGTACGTTACAAAAACTACACCGCCGATATGTATTAAATTTACTTAAAAAGCATCCGATATCATATTATCACAAGCGAAAAATATTTACATATATATAATATGCTTAAAATCTGTATTTTGTTTATTCTAATTTTTATATATTTTTTAAATCTAAACCAACACATACACATGCATCTAAATATTACTTACTGATGTGTTGTTTTACTTATCAGTGTTTATATTAGTTAATTTTATCTGCAATGAACAAACTGAGACATTGAATAATAAATCAACCTTAAGTATAGTGAAAATGTTCTCATTGTATATTCATGAAAATATATTTTCGAATACAAAATATAAAAATGATGTATATGTTGCAGATCATTGGATCTTTTTGAAATCGTAGAAAACGAGTTTGTCAGTGATATTATAACCTTGATCTTTATTAATTCACTATCTAATCCACAACAATATTAATCTCAATTGCTCTTATATGTAGGTACATCTTGAATTAATACTGTCAATAAAAATATTATAATAATGTGTATAAAATAATAACTGACTGACTGTTATATAAACGCACAGCCCAAAATAATGGGGCTAGAAAATTAGCATAGGGGTTCCTTTTACAGAGTAGATTAGCACTAAGAAAGGATATTTGAAAATTTTACGCCTAAGATGATAAAGTGACAAAGAGGACGAAATTTTGTATAAAAATCCTTCAATTTTTAAGAAAGAGCTAAGGATATTGGTGTTTTAGCAATTCTGAATTAAAACGCGAGCGAAGCCGTGGGTAAAGCGCTAGTATACTATTAAAGATTTGAAGGTTTAATAAGCGAACCAATTTCTAGAATCTCAATAAAAAGAAAAGCATAAAATTATTGAAGGCAAGAAGACTTGAAGCTATCGTCAATAAAATCATAATGTCGTTAACCTGCACCTGCCAAAATAGTTCTTAAAGGTCGGAAGTATCGATCAAACATCTATCTGCCACATATATTTCATTTTATCAGATAAACGTAAGCCGATTACCAACTAATCTCGCGAATATCATACATTCTCGCTTAACTAAAACATTATTTGTCCTACAAAAACAGCCATCGTAAAATCGAAAAACAAGTTCATCTAATATTAGAATAAACCCTTAAGCATAGATGGACACAAGAAAAAGAGTATGTGCTGTTAAAACTATTTTTGATTACTTAGTTATTATTGTGGAAATCTTAAAACATTTTCGAGATGAGAATATTGATTAGCTGTCAAAGGTCAATTATAAATATGAAAGGTTTAGTGAAATTATTTAAAATGTGATAAGCATGCAGAAAACAAGTGTTTCGATATCGTGTTAGAGACTATTTAGGATGACAGCGTTGCTATCGAAGAAGCTATATTGCACTCTATAGCAAGTCTATTCCTACGTGAACACTTACCGCCCTATCATTCCCACATATCGTTTTCCTTACCGGGTTAAATATACATTGATACTTACAAATAATTTGCTTTTGTCTTTCTCTTTCTGTTTTATTTCTGCCTCTTTTTTTGCTTCCTGTATAAGCTCATCAACGAATTCAGAGGCCTGTCGCAGTTTTTCCGGATCGCTCCTGAACTCCTCGATCCTTTCATTTAACGCTGACGTTTCTGAGTCCTCTCTCATTTTGAACTCCTTAATATATCTATTGAAAATGTCTTACAGGTGGTTCTCTTCACAACCACGATAAAATAAAAACTTCACGAAACCCGTAAACAACTCCGGTATTCAAAACATTGGATAAGTTATGAGGAAATATTCTTGGAAGTGGGTTTTGATTTAAGGTCTTGGCGGGAATTCAAAGGAGTCAGTCATAACTGATTTTTAGCTACACGTGCGTCAAGCAATACGTTTGTTAGCTACAGAGTTTCCGGAGGTACTGACGGACTGGGCCGTTTTCGATCATGCGCCGCCGAAACGTCGCGATTGTACGGAACTGCACGGTAGATGCGACTACAGATTAATCCTAATCACTAACCATGACCGCTGTAGAGCTCTCGACACAGCTAAAGGCTAATAAACACTAAATTGAGAGCAGGTGTACGCGTAATACCTTATAAGTCAGTAATAAATTTGCATTTCTCTCGCTATGTACCTTGAAAGTCTTTAGTTTGACTGACAGAAGATTATATATATATACATAACTCTTATTACTTATATCTTTTAAAATTATAATTTATTAAGTATAATGATTTATCATTCAAACTATGTTATTATTCTATACATTAAAGTTAATACATACAAGCCGTTCTAATACAATACAATGTAACAGAAAAAATATGATACAATGGTTTTTTTATCTTTCATGTACTATCTACTAAGTATCGCCTATTATGATACCACTGACTCAGGTTCCATGCTTAGTGTAAATAACTGTGTAATGCGGATAACAAAATTCATTACACAATATAGACCGTGAAGTAAACGCACAATACATTATTTATTAGCACGTGTATGCAAGTAAAATATATTTTACTCAACTGTCCTTGACATCGCGTTAACTAAATCTTATGAATTAAACATTCAGCTTATTATTGTACTCATAAAATATACAGTTACACTACTTATTGAACTCGGCCCTTATTGGTCTGGTGGCTATATAGTTCTGGCTTCAAAGTCGCAATCTGGAATTTGGAAGTGAGTACACTCCCGTGCCTCGCAGAGCATGTAAATCCGTTGATCTTGCTTCTGAACTCTTTTCCGTCGTATCGGATTACCGTCTCATAGGATTATAAGGGTGAAGGAATAAAGAGTGCATCTGTGTTTACGCACACACTTGTGTACTATAATATAGGTATCCTGCCCAGTTGACTAATCTCTCTTGACGTTGGCCTGGAGAACATCATTATATCCCAGAATACTATGCATATAATGAGACGAGCAATAGAAAGCGTGTATGACGTGCTTATAAAAAATGTAATACAGACGATAATGGATTATTGTGTTTCGGTTTGAAGAGTGAGTGAGATAGTGTAACCACAGGCACAATGGACCTATTCGTAGCGTCTGTAGATCCTATGTTTGGTGGCCCATTTGCCGGATGTCTACCTATAAAAAATATAAATATTATAAATCCCAGATGATGATTTCAACTATTCATGAAGCCTAACTAATATTATACATAATCTTATCTACTCAACCGATCAACGTCATTTTTTTACATACATAACGCCTCTCTTCCCCTCTGTAACATATATACAAGTGATGCCGCGTGAAAAGGCCTATAATAACACCAGGCGATATTTAAACTGTCTTTATTTTTAGCATACAACATCTAAAGAGATAAAACGTGTACCTACAAAGGTTATAAAGTTCCAGAAGAATTTGCAAGCTTTCTAGATGAAGTTATTTATTTAAATAATCTTCATGATTGATCTGCTATAAATAAGCGCTTTAAAGCGTAAAGTTTGATTAGACTGCAAGTTCTTTATCTTGAAACTGTTTTTTTATGTACGTATAATATTCAATACAGGGTAACGTGGTTATGGTTGCTATTGGTACTTCTCCAAAGAGTAAATTAAACGTCTTACGGTTGATGCTTACCTGCGTCGTGCGAACTCGAGTTATATATTTTTAAGAGAAACTCCTTGTTTTGTAATTTTATAACCATGGATGCCTAGTAAATAGTGTGAAAACGGCGGGAAAGCCGATGACTATATATTTAACACAACGCTTGTTTTAACTCTCTTGCAAACGACGAGTACCTACTCAGACATACAAAATATCGTGCACTGAATATCGCATGCTATAATAAAACTATAAATATATATTTAAAGCTGTAACCTATCCGTGTTTAAGTGGTGACCTCATACTTAATATTTATCTATATAAAAATATATTATAAATATATAATTTAAGTACTTTTACGTATAATTTGTATATATTATTAGGTAACTTAGACAGAAATATAAATACTAAGCATTAATATTTATTCCATAGTAGTTATTAAACAGTAACTTTTTAATCAATTATTGTTTTTGTTGTTGAGGTGAAGATGGACAGGGCGAAGCACTTCCTTGAGGAACACCAATCGGATCCGGCACGTTTTCATAGTAGCAGTGGCCATCCCACCACCACGCAGGGCCTGGTGTTGGAGCGTAGTTAAAGCATATCTATAAAAATAATATGACTTTTTTAAATTAAGAATATTTAAGTAAATGCTTTTAAATAATTGCTAAAATATATGTATTCTTCTTAAAAGTTATGTATTTTAAAGTTAATAAATCTTTGAAAATCATATTTGATACCAAGGAAGTGTTAGTAAACATTTCTGAATACAAAATAATACTAGGTACTATTCTTCAAAAAATAAGTAAGCAAAAATCAATAAGTGCAGAAGTAATATACTTGATATCAGGCGCTTATAAATAAAATTTATGTATATAATAATTATGAATGAATATAAGTGAATACATAAAAATTAGTGTATGAACTTAAGACTCGTTAAGTTTCATAATAAATATGTCATCATATGGATTAGTAGTTTATTCCTATTGGTACAACTTCACTTACGGCGTCAGGAGGAATAACCGTGGAAGCAATTTTTTTGACTGGATCTTTTAAAATAGGTGGGCCTTCAGCCACTGGTGCCACAACTGGTGGCAAAACTGAATTAAAGGCATTTCTTTTAAAGTAATATTTTTCAGAATATTTAGAATCAGGTCCCCTTGGTATCTCAGCAGGTGGAATAGTACGTGGAGCTAATAAAGGAGGAAATCGACCATGAAGTGTATGTTTTCTTCCTAATAAAAAGTTTCTAAGTTTTTGCAAACCATAAGATACATCTCTAAAGTTATATTTTTTCTTCGACATTCTGATGGCGTAATTCTTTGTTAAAATTTAAAAGTATATTATATTGTTGTTATTTTTATAAATGTCAAATTGATTGTTCCAATGTTACATGTACAAATATTTTTGTATTTTTAAGAACACCTGTACATTATATTTAATCTTTATTTTATTCAGAATAATATAGAATATTGTTTTTTAGTACTTTTATATTCCTAAAATAAGTAATCGTGTAATATATAAATTATTTATTACAAATAGTAAACATAATCTATGAATATATTTATTATTATCGCATAGCCATTACTCCATCCGATCATGAATCGAATTTTGAACAAAAATAAAATAATAAAGAAGCTGTATGCTGCAATACGTTTGCTGCGGGATGGAATTAAATAAAAATATATTAAATTCCCGCGCTTTCATGACAGTTTGACAGTAAGTCAAAGTTTTAAGTAAGAGTGCAGAATTTTGCAATGTGATTGTTTTCTTTAACATTTCAAGTTAAATTTATTACAGTACATATTTGTTTAGCTGTATACGTTTAAATAATAATATTTTAATATGAAGACCCAAAAATCTTCAGACAATGAAGAAGTGACTCCTACTAAAAAAGTTCTTAAGCAAGCTCGTTTACCGTTTATGATAATAAGCGATGTTTCACCTAAATCTGTTACTCCTCAATCTCGAAAGCGTAAACTTTCAGTTCCTGAACCTGAACCTATTACAAAAATCGGCAAGATCAGTAATGATGATGATTTGGCTCAAGAATTAGTGGTAATTAGTGATGATGATAGTAAAGAAGGTTCACAGGTTACAAAAGTGGATAAGCAATTAAATCCCTATGTAAAATTAGTAGATACTGCCTGGAAGAAAAAAGTGCAAAAAGCTAAGAATGTTAAAAAGAAAAAAAATATCACAAAAAAATCGAAATCAGTAGCCAATACCTCTGTAGCAAATGATGAAAATACTTCTGAATCTTCAAATGAAAATGGTGACAACAAAACTGATATGGTTGAAGAAATGGAAGTTATTGAATCAGAAGAAATACAACAAGAAGCTGAAGAAATAAATAAACAAAACACAAAGATTGATAATGACAACAAACCTCCAATTACAGATAAGGAATGTGAAAAAGATAACATACTTACTGTGGAAGATTCAAGTTCAGATATTAAAAATCAAAATGTGGAAAATTTAAATAATGATGTAGATTGTTCTCCTAGCAAGGATGAAGATAGTTTGCACACTAACACAGAAAAGAATGATGAAGCTTCGGAAGAGTCAGAAAAAATATTAAAAGAATTAAATGATTCAAATACAATAACTCCAAAAAGAAGTCAAAGAAACCAATCTAAAGTAGAAGACAAAAACACTAACAGTTCAATTTTAAGTAACTGTGATGAATCATTCAGCTCAAATCCATCTACACCTAGACGCTCAACAAGACAAGTATCTCTCACCAATAGCCAAGGTGATATATCATTGAATGAATCAAATACAAAAGTAACCCCAAAACAAGTGAGTCATTGTCTTTAATTAAACACATTTTAACTCTATGCTACTTTATCTATAAATGTTATTAAGAGAGTGATTAGTTAAACAATGCTGTGTCCTCTTCTTATGAATGTTAAATCAATGGTGTCAAAAAGAGAAACTGTTTAACTGAACACCCGCTAAATAATGTCTTTTTTACCTCAAATACAAAGTTGTGTCATGATAAATATTTATAATTTATTGTGTTTTGTTAAGATATAGTGTTTATGCTTTTATTTAAAGTAATGATCATACCTGTTGGTATCTTAAAAATGTGTATTCCACCAACCCGCATTGGAGCAGCGTGGAGGAATAAGCTACAAACCTCCTCATAAAAAAAGAAGGTCTTAGCCCAGCAGTGGGACATTCACAGGCTGTTGGTATATGTTGGAATATTAATCTTAAGCCAGTTTCATGCAACTGCACTCAGTTGCTGGCTATGGTTCAATAAGCTTTAATTTTGTACACACTTATAGGTGTTGAGATTAAAATATAATGTACATTATTATATACAAAATTTTATTCATTATTTATGTGCTTACAAAAACTTTATGTAGATCATGTTTTAATTATTTCAATTAAATTAACAATTATCAATATCATCTTTAAAAAATACACTCACACATTTATTTATTTATGTTGTTTATATTTATAAAATGAAATGGTATTGATTTTGATAAATATAACATCAATACAATACCATGAATAACTTTACATTTTTATTTACTAAATATTAGTTTCTTCTAAGTAAAAACTAAATAGTAGAAATATCAAGTGGCTTGTTTTTTACATAGAATAGTAATATGTGGCTCCTAATAGTAAAATATATTTTAGTAGTCAGAAATAGTAAACACTTTCACCACATAGATAACAATAATTACTTGTACATAATCTATTAAGCTAATGTTCTTAAGTTTTAGATTACTTAAAACAGTACAAAATATATGAAAATGAATGATATTTATGGCTTTTTATCTTAAAAAAAAAACTAAGTGATAAATATATAATAATTTATAAAAAAAATATTTCAGCTCCAAAAGAAATTAGAATCAGCAAAGAAAAAGGAAGAAAGAGAAAAAGAAAAGACAGAACGGGAAAAAAAGAAACAGCAAGAGAAAGATGAGAGAGCAAGACAAAAACAAGAAAAAGAAGAGCAGAGGAAGAGGGAGAGAGAAGAGAAAGAAGAGGCTAAGAAGAAAGAAAAGGAGGAAAAAGAGGAGCAAAAAAGAAAGGAAAAGGAAGAAAAAGAAAAACAAAAAGAGTTAGAGAAAAGTGAGTGAAGTTTGTTGCTTTTAATATTTTATTAATTGCAGAGAACTATTTCAAGGAATTAAAGTCAATAATTTTGATATTAGATATGTTGTATATATTGCAGACAATATATAAATCTCATGTCAAATATTAATAATGCATAAATGCATTAAGATTATATTAATATTTAACAACTATGGTCTAGTATGGTATGGTTATAGTCTGGGTATAGTATATATAGATGTTTGACATGGACAAGTATGGCTAACGCATTTTTTATTTTTTTTTTAAATAAAATAACTTAGTCTAAGAAGTTATTTTTTATTTATATATTACTAGTTTTCGACCATGTATAAGATAGGAAAGAAATGGGGTGCCTTATGTCTTTTTCTGCTCACCTGACAAAATGTATTTAAAATTTCGTGATAATCACCTGAGTAGTTATGACGTGAAAGCATAACAAACAGTTTCTCATTAACTCACTTAAGCATTCATAATATTAGTAAGGATTCTAATTAACTAATTGAATTGTACTGCCTAAGTTTTCTTATTCTTTTCATATCCTGGGCATGTTAATCAATTAAAATATGTCATGGATTATTTGTTTTTATATCAGAAATGAGAGAAGAAAAAGAAGAGCAAAAGCGAAAAGAGAAGGAGGAGAAAGAAGAACAAAAAAAGAAAGAAAAAGAGGCTAGAGAAGAAGAGAAGCGGAAAAAACAAGAAGCCCTGGAACAAGAAAAATTAGAACAAGAGCAGAAGAAAAAGAAAGCTGCTGAGGCTTTTGTTAGCTTCTTTGTACCAAAACAAAAGGGTGAAAAGGAACAAGTGACTCTTGGAACAATAAGTAATAAAGATATATTGTCTAGTTTCACAATTAAGTCCGATATGCGTTTAGCACCAACAACAAGAGTCACTCTTGATGAAGAAAGTAGAAAAGCATTTGATAACTTCTTAGAAGAGCAAAATGTTCCAGAAAGTTCATTGTATATTAAAAGTTTGAAAGGATCCCATAAGCCACTGTGTAATGGAAAGACTTGGCCTTTAAGTGATAAAGATGATGATGATGTCATGATTGTTGGTAAGTGATGGAAATTAGTGATACTTACATCTAAAATTATAAAATATTAATTATCTTTCATTTAATGGTTATAAATATTATTAAAGAGTTTACCTAACTAACATTCAGTAAGCCGATATAAAATTATCTTTATGACTCAAACAAAACATCTATAAAAAATAATCACTGTAAATAAAACTTTGTTTTGTATAAATAAACAAATTATTTATAGTTAATTATTTATTGCAGAAGATGAACTGCTACCAGAAGATGGAGAACTTTTACCAGTAGATGGAGCTGGTGAAACTATAGCTTGTGACATAGTTAAGCGTGAAAAACTTCGACCTAAATTGTTTGCGTTCCACGAGAATAGGCGGCCGCCATATTGGGGTACATGGA
Organism: Nymphalis urticae; assembly: GCA_905147175.2. Taxonomy (NCBI): domain Eukaryota; kingdom Metazoa; phylum Arthropoda; class Insecta; order Lepidoptera; family Nymphalidae; genus Nymphalis; species Nymphalis urticae. The sequence goes on along the minus strand of LR989998.1, from coordinate 6,526,294 downwards.
GGAAAAAAAGCAAATTTATTAATCCAAGAAAGCCATTTAATACTGATGAGGTATGCATATATGTATAACTTCTTATTTCTCCTTCTGTTTATTTTATCAATTAGTACGAGAAGCGAAAGCATAATTAAAACACCAAAAACATGTATTGCTATAGATTATAAATATGGCTTTACAAAATCTAAGGTTAAAATGATTATTTAACCATTAACAGCCTCTCTTGTTATTTAGCAACTCCTTAGTTAAATACTAATTAATTTCTTTCAGTCCTTATTTATTTGACATTTAACAGAATAAGACACAGCATATACTATAATTAACTAATCACCCACTAAATAACAATAACAATGTTTATAAGACCATAAATCATCTTCGATGTATTGACGTCTTGTCTATGTTTTTTTTTATAGAATATGTATGCGGACGAGCATATGGGCCATGTCATGGTAAGTGGTCACCAACGCCCATAGACATTGGCATTACTTATAAGAAATGTTAAACATCGCATACATCGCCAATGCGCCACCAACCTTGTGAACTAAGATGTTATGTCCATTGTGCCTGTAATGACACTGGCTTACTCACTCTTTAAAACCAAACACAACAATACAATGTACTGCTGTGTTGCGGTAGAATATCTGATGAGTGGGTGGTACCTACCCAGATGAGCTTGCACAAAGCCCTACCACCAGTATTTTAATATAGTTTAGTAGATGTGCATGTATGTTTTTATTTCCAGGCAGTTTCACAATCGTCAGTCAGGATAAAAATTGTAATTTTGTTGTTTCTAATTTGTTTGAACAAAGAAAACAAAAAAAAAAAAAGTTAAGTTTAATCATTGCATTGTATTCCAGAAGCTTTTAGACTATGAAGTCGACAGTGATGAAGAGTGGGAAGAGGAGCAGGAGGGTGAGAGTATAGATGGTAGTGCTGCTGGAAGTGATGATGAACAAGATGCAGATGAATATGAAGTTGACAATGAGGTGTTTGTACCTCATGGTTACTTAAGTGATGAGGTTAGTTTGGAAATAGTAACTCTAAGAGTTCTCTTTTCATTTTAGTTATATTATTTAAATAGTACATTTATTAAGTTTGTTCTTGCTTCACTGCTGACACAGTTTCCAAAGACACATTATCAACGGATAATGATTTTCCCTTGGCACATTCAAATCTCAAATCTTTTACTTTAATAATATTATGTCAAGTCATTGTTCAAACAGTAACAGCCTGTGAATGTCCCACTACAGGGCTATTTTCTCATTTTTGAAAAGGTTTGGAGCTCACTCAATCATGCTGCTTCAATGAGAATTGGTGAAATAAACATGTGGCAAAATTTTAGTTAAATTAGACACAAGCCAGTTTCCTCGCGATGTTTTTCTTCATTGTCATGCATAAGATGAATTATAAACACAGATTAAGCACATGAAAATTCAGAGGTCCTTTACGCGTTCTAAGCACGAGGCCATCTCGTTCAAAGTTTTTAGTTAATTAGTCATTGATCCAAATATAATATTTTGCAATAAATTGTATTATCACTACAATTAATATTTCTCTGAACCTAAGACCGATACTCATTATGGGTTTACATCATTGCCACAACACATTATGATCCACTATATAGACCAATAAACTTAAGGAAACCAATCATATTTGGCGTCATATTTATAAGATCGCATTTACGCATCTTTGTTCAAAGTTATATTGTGTTTGACAGTTATCTTAAGGGTCTGTATGTGTTATTAAACATGGGTAAAAATTACAGGAAGCAACTATGGATGAAGATGATGTACTTTCCCTTTCGCCTGAAACACAAAAAGCGAGACTGAAGCATTTAGAAGATGAATTTGAGTTTGAAATGAAGAAGCCCATGGAAAAATTAAAACCAAGATTATACGGCTTACTATGGGAGACAGCAGATGGTGGCAGACCAGATAATTGTGCTGATGCACTATGGAATTATTTTGGTAAATTATCAATGATAATGAATGATCCAACTCCATTTTTACAACCATCAAGTGATTCAGAAGATTCAGATAAGAAAAAAGCTAAGAAGAAAAAGACAACCGATGGAGATCAAAAAAGTCCTAAAAGTGAAAAAAAGAAAAAATCCAAAACAGAGGACAAGGAAATCAAAAAACCTAAAATTGAGAGTAAAAAACCAACTCAGGATAGTAAGAAGAACCAACCAGGCATTAACACATTTTTAACCAAAAAAAAGACTTGATCAATTGTGAGCTATTTTAATTTTATTGTATTTTGGTTACACTTTTCCATTTTTAATATTATATTTAAGGAAATGCCTTGACTATAGTATTCGTTGTAAGCTTAAGGTTTTATATCAAATATGCTTATCAATCTTGTTATTTTTATATGACACACAGTTGGTATTTTTGTTACAAAAAATAATTATTAAATTACTTAAAATTAATGTCCATTCTTACATTATTATACAGTTCCTAGATCTTTAATAAGATCTTTATTCAATTTAATAATTGTTTTATATAACTAAATAAATATTATTTGTTTTTTATATTCTATTTAATAATTCTTACTGTACTAATGACTAGACTGGTTACAAGTATATTTTAATATCATAATACTTATAAAATGTGTAAATATAGATATGGAATTAATTTAGACTATTTTAGTTAAATATATAAAAAATACATATAAATAAGCTGTTTTATTTCTATATTGTTATAATAAAAAGTTTAGGCATTCATAAATGAGGAAAAATGTATTTGTGTCAAAACAGATACACACAGAATGTCTATATCTGTAATGTTTAATTTTAGACTTATCTAAAAAACCATGACAGAGAATCGATTTAATACCACACTAATCTCAATATAGTCATCATACATCCATTGTCTTTAACATCTAATCTTATCGCATTTTTATATCTCTACTTTGATTTTAGAAATGTGGATTATATGTTGTGACATGATAGACGATAAGGGGTTGTTTTAACATTTAAGGGTCATGATAAAGCAAGCGCACAATGCGCGCACTTTTTTAAATTTAAGTTAGACTAGCGAACCAGCGATATTTAACATTTTTTTTATATAGGCAGGTGGACGAGCTAATGGGACCCCTGATTGTAAGTGGTCACCATTGCCCATAGACATTGGCGATGTAAGAAATAATAACCATCTCTAACATCGCCAATGCGCGACCAATCTTGTTAACTAATCGTGAGATGTAATATCCCTTGTGCCTGTAGTTACACTGAACGCAACTCTACTAAGTATTGCTGCTTAGCGGCAGAATATCTGATCGGTGGGCACCACCCACCGAAACGGGCCTGCACAAAGCCTACCACCAGGTAAATTAATATAACCATTAAAGATTTCGGCCCAATAATGTAAAGAGCTCATTTAAGTTTTATTTTATTTGACCGAATGTACTTTTACTCTTGCATATTTCGCTTTAATTGTTAAATGTGATAATTGTGGTATGAATATACGATTCGTAAGGCGAGAAATCACCATCAAAGATGGGAATCTTTGAAGGTGGTCTTTAATTTTTTTTCTTTCATTTGATAGACATTGCCACTATAAAAATAAGCGCGCCATATAATATAATACAAATAATAGCACTAAACCGGACCCCGGGATAACCCGCAATTGCTATAAATTACTATAAATAATGCCCCATACATTTTTGTTTTGGGAATGTATCATGGCCCTAAACAGAAGGGAATGTCTTCGGTATCGTTTGTTTTTGGAGGATTTTACAGTCAATACATTGAACGAGCAAACGAATTGATAAGAACAACTGACATTGACGTTTAAAATGTAAACGTCAAACAATTTCGCACGATTATCCGAGCGAACAAAAACCGTACTACTTTCAACTCTGACGAATTTATATTACATCGGGTGTTTAGTCGAATTAATGTCGTATTTTACATTTTTATATTGTGTAAAATAAATCATTGAGCGCGTAGTTTTTATAGTGTGTAAGGAATAAGTCAGCCGCTTAAATGCCTTGATAAAACGGTATTTAAAAATGAACAAAATGTCGAAGAATAAATTAAATCTGACCCTCCCACCGGGGTCTATAGACACAGCTCCTGCTATAACACCATCTAATATGACTCCTCAACTTAAATCCGCAACAGCATCATCAGAGTAAGTAAACAGAATATTTTCATATATTAGTTATTTTATAAATTTCATTTACGTAGCCAACCAATTTTTCGTTTTATTTTTTTTTCTTTTGAAAATATTTTTTTGTTATTGAATATTATGTATAAACTAAGAAATTTACTTAATTGTATTTTAAATTTTGTATAAGTAGGTATTGCAAGAAATACCTTTAAAGTTGAACAGGTTTACTTATCAGTACTTGATGATAAAATTGCAGGATGTTACTTCTTTATCAAATCGAATTCGTTTTAAAAATATATGTTTATTTGCTGCATATGCTTAGCCTACCTGGGTAGGTATATCCCACTCCATAGTTATTGTACTGCCAAACATCAATACATTGTATTGCTGTATTCTGGGTTGAAAGATGAGCCAGTATTACAGGCACAAAGAATAACATCTATTCCTAGGGATAGAAATGCTAACCTGTATTGTCAATGACAGTATAAGAAATATTTTGTATTTCATCATATAAACATTCTGTACCACATTTTTAGAGAGTAAGAAATAGATTATATAATTATAACTATTTAAATATTATTCTTGAGAATCATTTATGAACAACACCTTTTATGAAGATATAATTTGTCAGCTGATATAAATATATTGATATTTAGCATGTCTGTCTGTTTTTTGTCTTAAGAAATGAAAGGAGAGCTGTAATTATTTAATTTCATGTTTAGGCGGCAGGGATTAGCAGGCAAGTCGAAAACGAGCATTGAAGCCCTAACTGAGAGGTTAGAGCAAATTGAAATGGATGACACACAACGACGCAGGATAGAGGTCTTCCTATGTCAGAAAGAGAAGATTGGCGAACTGAGCGATGATGACTTTGAAAAGTTAGGAGAATTAGGTATAGCATTAACAGTTATGTTACCATACTACATATATTTAATGTTATTCATCATATCAATCTATTAGATACTTTGTAAGCCGTTCATGCAATTTTAATATATTTTACATATTTATATGCTACCAATACTTAATAGTTATATTGGAAGTATATTTTGAATTTCTTTCACTGGTTCTTGCTTTTATTTTGAACTAGTGCTTTACCTGCGGCTTCACTCATGTTATAATTCAGAATTACAATATACCAATTATCATCTTCCTTCAAAATGAAGGATTTTCATACAAACTTTTATCCCCTTTATTATTACCTTAGGTGTTAACGTTATAAAAATCCGTCTTTAGTGCTAACCTGCCTTGCAAAAGGAACCTGTATGCAAATTTTCATGGTCAGTCAGTTATTCTATTATATATATAGATAAAAGTATTGACATTTTTGTCAAAACAAAGCTTTCATATTAAAGAACTTTATTTTAGATTGTATCAAAATAAATAAATGTAAATACTGAGCTATAATTGTGAGTACTTTTTGTATTAAATTTATCCATTTTCTAGGTCAAGGAAATGGTGGAGTTGTTATGAAAGTTCGTCACAAGTCCACTGGCCTCATAATGGCGAGGAAACTAATACATTTGGAAGTAAAGCCAGCAATAAAGAAACAGATAATTAGAGAGCTAAAGGTGCTTCACGAGTGTAATTTTGCCCATATAGTTGGTTTCTATGGGGCTTTTTATAGTGACGGCGAAATATCGATCTGTATGGAGTACATGGACGGAGGATCATTGGATTTGATATTGAAAAAGGCTGGAAGAATTCCTGAGTCAATTTTAGGCAAGTTATATTTTATAAATATTGTACCTTATGTATTTTATTTTAAGTACATGTAACAGTTTCTTTCGTCAATTGAATATCATGGATTGAAATTTTTTCCGATCTTTTAAAAATGTATATGAAAAATTAAAATACAATACTAATATTTATGTAATAACATTTCTTTACAAAATTTCGTCCTTCATTAACTGAAATTATGTCGCATTTTTGCGTAGTCTTTTAAAAATAGCGTATTGCGTAGGATACCTACATTTACCCGTATTGCTTTTATAAAAGAAGAAAATTGTATCATTACTGAATTTTTTTTTGTTTGAAAACGTCGACGAAGTCAAAGACGAATACGATTTTTGAACTCTGGACTGAAAATCACGAGGGTCACAAGGGGTTTACAGGTGTTACTGAGAATAGGGAACAATTATTTGATTATCGTTTTATATTTTTAATTTATAAATTACTATTAATTATAAATGTATGACATGTCACTACAAAGTAACAGCAAAAGCGTGTGAATGTCCCACTGATCGACTAGGGCCTCCTTTCCTTTTTTGAAGAGAAGTTTTTGGAGCTTATTCCATCATACTCCTCCAATGCGGGTTGGTTGAATATACATGTAGCAGATTTTCAGTGAAATTTGTCAAATGCAAGTTTCCTCACGATGTTTTTCTCTCACTCTCAAGTACGAGACGAATTATAAACACAAATTAGGCACATGAAAATTCAGTGGTGATTGCCCGTGTTTGAACCCACGATCATCGGTTAAGATCCACGCGCTGTAACCACTGGGCCGCCTCGGCTTAAAGGATATATGTATAAAGTAACGGAGCATAAATAACAATTGTAATTTACAGGAACAATAACGTCTGCAGTCCTTAAAGGGTTAAGCTATTTGCGCGATAAGCACGCCATCATGCATCGTGATGTGAAACCGTCCAACATACTCGTGAATAGTAATGGAGAAATAAAGATTTGTGACTTTGGTGTCTCCGGACAGCTAATCGACTCTATGGCTAACTCGTTTGTTGGTACTAGGAGTTATATGTCGGTATGTTTGATTTTTTTTTAAATATTATTTCAATTTCATATAATTATGATTTTACGTATTTGTATTTGTACTGTCTATTTATGAATATTTAATATTTATTGTAATGATTAGTGTCGATTGCACGTCTCTGAATGTCATACTTCGGTGTATGATATACTATATTTGCCAATGTTATATCAATACATCTAATTTGAAATCATGTCATATTTTAATACATACGAACGTCACTTGTATTAAGTTGGGTGTGTACAGTGGCACTAAAATATTTTATATTATACATAATTGTATTTTAAAAACGCAAGATTATTTAGATCGTAGATGATAAAGAAACTTGAAGGTCACGACTTTAGCCGATTGAACACTAAACCGATTTTGATAAAATTCGGTTTGATTGCTTTATTGCTAAAAGAATAAGGAAGAATAACATGTGTTACTTTATACCGAATACCTGCACCCAACCAACACGCAGGCAAATAAAGTATTCTATATAAGCATTTAATTGCATTTGATTGAATTTTTTTTTTCTGATTCTTCTCGTATCGGAAGATATATTTCTGTAGCTTTACATTTAATATAATCATGTAATGATATAGTCTCAAACCAGCTCTGGTTAAAAATCATTTACGTCTTCTTTCAACTAAGCTAACTGGACTCATTATGAAAAATTAAAAATAAAACTCGATGATTTTTCAGCCCGAACGTCTCCAAGGTACTCACTACTCGGTTCAGTCAGACATCTGGTCGCTCGGACTGTCTTTGGTGGAGATGGCGATTGGAATGTATCCTATACCACCTCCCGACTCTAAGACCCTGGCTGCCATGTTTGGTGGACAGAATGAGGATCATTCGCCTGGTCAAGTAAGTTGTACTATTGTGTTTCTAAGTCAAATATAATATTATCATTCATAGTTCGATTTCGCCTATATTGGTGCTGGTTGATCAATTTATATATAACAAGAACAAGAAATTCACTCTTGTCAGGTCAATCTTCAATCATTCTTCTTCAAATTTCAATTACTCTTATCTTGTGATATAATAATATTATATACTAAAACTTCCGAAACGCTCTGCGTCTTCTGGTATAAGTTTTATGTATATTATAAGTATAAGTATATCAATTATTTAATTAGAGATTAAATCTAAACCTTCAAACGATAAAAAATTAAAATAAAGTATAAAATATAAATTTTACCTTCACATAAAATTTGTATTATGTTTCCTGAGACGTCCGAAGTCGTCGAAGTCTGATTTCCGCTGCAAGACGCTAAATTCGCTACTTCCGTTTCCTAACTCGCGCCTACAGCGCCCACTATATTCCTGTCTGGAACTAAACTGACAAGCAAATACAAGCCCCGCCACATTTGTCATTGTTTGGCTCATAATGATGGATGTAGCCCCAGGAAGACATTATCGGGACTGCGGACGTCTTAGGAATCATAATAAAAATTTCATTGGAAGGTAAAATTTTTATATTATGTGTTCCGGTCGACGTCCGAAGTCCATTATCAGAGACGTGTTTGTGGCTTGTATTTGTAATAAAATAATATTTATTTAAGACGCAACAATGTGATTCAGTATATTTAATTGAAACAAGGCATTAGGTGCCTAATTTAAACTAATTAAATGTAAGCATATAATATTAACTACTGAATTTAAATCGACATAAACCAAATATTTTCCAATGAAATATTAAGATTTATGACGAAATATGAAAAAAAATTCTCAGAAGTTATGTCTGTATTTGATGTATTAATAATATGTTTTTATAGAACTTTTTAAAGGTAAGCTCATGTTGCCCGTTACCTTTAGCTAAAATATCATTAATGTGGTCATTTTCTACCCAATTTAAGGATGACACCGCTGCTCTACAACTTCTAGCTGAGGCCTGAATACCAGAATTTGCTAAAAGTCCTTTTATCCAACCACCGATTATAGCTGCACTAGCCGGTTTAGTAGGGCCTTTAGTTGCTAAAAATAGATTACTAATATTCCCTTTGATTTGCTGTGTCATATTCACTACAGTGCGTAGCCAGTATATGCATCGATGTTTCGGTCAGGAGCAGTCACAAAGGTCCAACTTGATTATCGATACGACGATGAATCATTTTTCGACCCAAATATGGGATAGGTAATGGAATCTACATTATTAATAAAATGGTCACTGTCAATATGTAAAAGAGTAAGGTCATGCATTCTGCGACCCGAAGATAACAGCAAAATAGCATTTTGCATCCGATATTGGTAATTTAGGAAGTGCCGGCTTTGCCAAGGGTATAGCTTTGAGTATATCTTTCATTATTGGGCTCGACGCTATATATGTATCCGATATAGTTACGTAAACGGATGCTATAACCGATTTATGAACAAGCATGGTTCAATAGGGGAGACCATGAGATAAAGACAGCTAACCGAGATATCTAGCTACATTTGCTGGTTCAGGTACACGATTTTCCTGACAAAACCTTACCTACTTATTCCAAATAGGGGCGTGTGTACTTATCGTAGACTCTCTCCAGCAATATGTTTTTCTCCTGCAATTTCCATGTCCCCGTCAGCGTGTCCCGCCGAAATGAGCCAAGCTTTCGGGTATAGAATGCTGACTTGAGCTGAGGGTATCATTGTCATTGTGCCCACCAGACTGGTGCTCAGATCTCCGAGTTTCACGGATCGTTTAGAACACGTGCTTTCAGGTCTGGCCTCCAAAAGGGCCTCTTCCACTTGGGTGCCAATAGTATGTACCGACCTGAAGCTGAGTTGAGGTGGCTACCTCAACTCAATGCTGGCCCCAGCACCCTGGGTATCAGATTGGGCTGGGGAAACAACCATGCCAGCTGGTAGTGCCAATCTGCTGAACGCGTCGTGAAAGCAGGCGTTCGAGTCTAGCAAGTCTAGCAAGTAACCTAGTTTGTTACCACGTGAGCGGTCTGAGACGCGAACCAGTCTATGTCTGGTGTTCCCCACAGGTTGAACAGACTCGTGGTTGCTTCTTCTGTGAGATGCCACTCGGAGCCGGCGCGATTGCGCGAGAGGTGGTCGGCTTCGGTGTTGTACAGTTCCGGTAGGTGGTGAGGGAGAAGTACAACATTGAGGTGGTCTACTAGAGCCAGCAGTTTATGAGTCAGATCTAGCAATTGTCGTGACCGGGTTCCTCCCTCGTGCTTCATATAGGAAACAACTGTCCTGTTGTCGCTCTGAAAAATGACGAGTCTTGGAGCAACGTTGCTCTGGAGGATATGGCTGCTATCACTGATTACATCTCCTTCAAATTGTAGTGCCATTATCTCTTATGGTGATCTCATGACCCTTTCACCATTTCGTTGTGTACAAGGACTTCACATTAAATATCCGACGCGTCGGTGATGACGTGGTTTGTGGCCATTCTCTGGGGATGAATTGGTGTCCTCTGACTGATTTTCTCTAACCACCATTCCAGCTCTATACGTACCTCTCCGGATACTGCTTTGGTAAGTGATGATACTTCCTGAGCTAGTTGCTGTGGTACTGCAGGAATCGGCAATGCAACCTTCCCCGGTGGGTGATAAAAGTCGCAAAGTTGAGGTGTCCTAAGAGGCGTTGTGCCTGCTTTAGGTCCCAACTGCCGGTCGCAAGTCGCACGAGCAAATTCTGACGAATTTTCTGTATTTTGTGCAAGGGTAGGGGCTTGGTGTCCCATACGATTCCCAGAAAGTTTATTAATTTCGTTGGTGTCATAATCGATCTTTCCATATTGATCCACCAACCAAAGCTGCTCAGAAAACGTATGGCCATCTTTACTTGAGCTTCCAAAACGTCTCTGTCCTGCTGTACGAGCAGATAATCGTCTCGGTAAACCACGAGTCGCAGACCGTTCTTGCGAAGTATTTCGGCTGTCCAGTTTGTTACTGCAGCAAATATCCGCGGTGCTGCAACTAAGCCGAATGGCAGACAAGTCATCTGAAGTAGACGATCTTTAACTGATCCGGAGATAGAAAGAAATAAAGACAAATAAAGAAAAATAGAAAAGAGAACATAAAATAAATAAAATAAGTGGACAAGGACTCCGACCTCTCATGTCGGGGGAGAAGCGGCCGGTACTTCAAAGAAATGAAGTACCATAAAAAAAAAAAACTGATCCGGAGAAACCTCCTGTGCTGTTCTTTTATTGGTAGATGATTATAATAATAATGTCCTCCAGACCGATTTCGACCACGGCGGCCAATCTTAAGAGAGTTCAGCCAACTAGATGATGAACAGCCAAGAAGATGCAGTTAACCCCCGGTTAACTTCTTTAAGAGGTTCCTACGGCGTAATTAAAACCTCAGCTCGTTTACCGCAAATTATCTGAAGGATATCGTGAGAAACTGTCTTATAGCCAGATTCTTTACTAAATAATTGTTTAAACTTTTCATAGATAGAGGAAGCATTAAGCTGAACGTCCGATGAATTTGGCCAGTCAACAAGGCTTTGTAAGGCCGTATTAACGAAATCGTTCTGTGCCAAAAAGGCATTAGATAACGCAGCAAAACCACGTTCCATCTGGAACCAACGTAATGGACTAAAGGGGTCCTCCAGATGACGAAGCTCCTCATTGACTCTTAATTCAGTAAAAGCCGGAAACGCTAGATACTTTTTCCAAACATCTGTTTAGCGCACCGTGTTCCAATCCGGCGAGTCAAATCTTTGCATCTTTAATTTTGTCACCACGTGTTTGAATTTCTCTCGGTACAGTGGGTTCTTTTACAGTAACGCTCAAATCTACAAAACTACCTGCTGACATTACTGGCGGACGTAAAAACTGTTCGTCAGTCGTTGTCGGTCTTTGAATGGTAACTGAAGCTAGATTAGACACATTATTATTATAAGTTATTGGTTGTAAGTGTGAGGGCGTTGCCGCCGGTCGTACACCCGTAATAGCATGATTAGAAGTTAAAATATTATTAACATAACTTACCAATTGTTGTGACAATAAGTCAAACCTTTTATCCAGATCCCGCGACCAGTTACGCCTTTGGCGTTACCTAGGATGTCCCTCGTATCTATTTTCCAACGAATCCGATAAAATATCCGAGAACTCGAACTATCCCTATATAAAGCATTAGGCGCAATAGAAGACAAACAACACTTTTTTAAAATTAACTTTTTACTTTAAATGTCGAAAGTTGATTATAATAATTAAAACTATTTTTATTTTAAACTTTTAACGATTGCTCTTGTGGAAAGACAACGCAACAATGACAAATTTGGCGGCTTGTATTTGCTTGTCAGTTTAGTTCCAGGAAGAGGTATTGGGGGCGCTGTAGGCGCGAGTTAGGAAACGGAAATAGGAAATTTAGCGACCTGCAGCGGAAATCAGACGATGTATTCTCATAATGAACTTCGGACGTCGACCGGAACACATAATAAGTAAAGAAATTTTTTTAGGCTCCAAATTCACCACGCCCGATGGCAATATTCGAACTACTCGACTATATAGTTAACGAACCGCCACCCGAATTGCCTCCGGGACTCTTCTCGGACGTGTTCAAGGACTTCGTGGACCGCTGCCTTAAGAAGAACCCGGATGAAAGAGCCGATCTTAAGACGCTTATGGTAAGAGCTTACATTATATTAGTTCATATAAATTAGGGATATAATGGAACATAAATGAACCAGGAACAGAAATATATGTTCTGTAATAACAGCCACAGAAAGAGCCTAGTTCGTACATCAGAAGTATTTTGCAAAGTCTTTGCTGGTCTGTCTGGTTGATAGGTAACATTATGTAATAGTATTTTAGATGAGTACGTTAAGATTTAGTTTTAATTTAAAATAAGAAAATATGTTAACTAATGTGTACTGCTGTTGCTTCCAGAACCACGAGTGGATCCGTCAGGCAGACGCGGAGAAGGCTGACATAGCAGGCTGGGTGTGCAAGACCATGGACCTCATGCCCTCAACGCCCAACTCCAATGTGTCTCCTTTTTCTTCATAAGCTGCAAGAAGTGCATACTTTCATCAGCGAAAAAGGGTGAACTATAGTCAGATTATCTATAAATGCAAGATGTATATTTAATTTCAAACCTTGGTTGTTGTAAGAGGCGCTAAGACTTTGTTTAAAAAACTAAAATCGCACTAACCTGCTCCGTTACTTTATGGTTAAATAAGAAGTTTACGCTTATATAAGAAATTAATGGTTTTAACGCATTTGCGTTTTTTTGGTTTTTAATTTGCCGGTAAGATTGAATGAATGAACAATTTGTTGGTGCTTTTATAAGGTTTTTTTTGTTTCCGGTCATAACTAGTATTTCCTTATTAAAAGACGTGGATAAAGCCATTTCATTTGTAACTTTCAAGCTGGCTGTTACTGAGGAATGTAATGTTATTATATTTTGGGTAATGTATCTTAGTTTGAACTAAGATAAATCTTTAGGCTCAATATAATGAGCTAAATGAATAGTGTGCACACTTGTGCACTTTTAGTTGCAGAAGTAAAATTGATTTTAAAATACCTCGAACTGGTCTTTTTAAAAATAGAGCACCAAATATTGTATTATTTGGTATTGCATTAATGTATATAACTCACTTAATCACTTTTAAAAATCTAAATGACACAATTTAATGAATTCAATAAATCCCAAGTCACGCCAATAATTAATTAATTATCTTTCCGTCCACCAACAAAATGACGGTTTTAAATTAGCGCTTGCTATTTTTTTTACCAATGCCGTTGTAGAGATAAAAGAATCTTGTAACTGTATATATATACATATATATTGCATTTCATAGTGCTGTACCCGGCTTAATATGTATTTCTCAACTGCAGGTCAAAACATTTCCCAAGATAGAGCAGGCGAGACAATCAGTGAGGACGCTGGCGCAGAGGAATAGCGCGAGACCACGTGACCGGAACAGTATGTCAACTCTAGCCATTACCCACCTTACCCGACACCGTAGAGACGTGACTACACCGAATCGAGACGATGATTTCTTATATGTGTTATTCTTTACATTCGTACAACTTCGACTTTGGTAGGGTTATCTCGAAGATATCGAGGCAACTCCGTCAAAGACCGACGTTGTATTATGTATTTGTACGATGGAAATTTTGTGTGAAAAGTTGAATATGTGTTTTTAAGTCGAAGTACAGTTGTATGTAATATGACGATATTATTTATGTATAGTTTCGATAAAGTAGTCGTATATATATGTGTTCACGTCTCTATTATCGTAATTCCTATAGAAAATCAATAATTATCCTTTGGACAAAATTGCGATTAAACTATAAAAGTGAGAATACAGTTTTAGCTGTTGGCTAATTAAGGTGTTTTGTAGTTTAAATAACACAGGGTTTGATTTTTAATCTGTAGACACATTGGCGCATCAACGTTTCCTTATCATATACGAGTTATATGATATAACGAAATGTCATAACGATGTATGTGACAGTGTCTGAGAGAGGTGTGACAAAACATAGTACATTCGGGGATGAACTAATCGAGGGGTTTTGAAAACTACTAATCGATTAATGGTCAAGTAGAGTTGATTTCACTAGTCGCAAGTCGAAAAAAAATGTTAGTAGTGTTTTGACATATTTTTCTTTGCTGAAAGTGCGTAATTCATGTCAGCTGATACTTGTTATTTAAATAGTTAAAAGATGCCATCCGCATCGGAGCGTTGGAATACTCAAATGGCTGCGTTCACGCCCAGGCATGGGAGCGTTCCAAGACTCGACTAAAAATATATATATCATCTAGTAACCTGTAAAATAGAAAACATTTTTAGAATACACGAAAAAAAATATAAAAAACAAAAAATAAAATTTGTAGATATCGGTTTTAATTCTATATTTGACGTGATGCACTTATCCGTTTGGTTTGTTTTGTTATACGCTTTGTTTTAGTGGACCCGCCTTTTACCTTACAGCACTTAGATTAGGCATACGCTACAGCATAGATGGCGCTGAACGGAATTTATAGGAGTACGTTCTTCATAATCCTATCATTTTCGTGAAATATTAGCGCTTTCATACCATTGTCGTTGTTTATGATATTGATAATGCACCTTATCCCCGCATGTTTAGGACGTTTTTCGCTTGGTGGTCGCTATTTTTTGCCCGGTCTTCCTGTTTAGAGCATTTATAGTTTCCTTGTGATAATTTACGTATATGCATGCTAGTTTGTGAAGTGTTTTGGCTTTTCACTAAGCATTTAATAAATTTTGACGCTGCAACAGATATTTTGTAAGTTAAAATAATTAGTTTTATTTTATCGACTATGTATGTTGTATGATCACGTTTCTTATACGATATTTTGTGAACTATTTAACAATCTTGTTGGTTGGTCTCATTCAATACCATTGTGTATAAATATATAAATATACATAATTTTATCAGTTCAATGATAATTTTTTGTAATTTGTAGTTTTTTTTACAATGTTACATACTAACCAACCCTATAATGGGCTTAGAAAACTTATAAAGTTTAAATGATTTTTTTACTAATTACAACTTGATAATTATTTTGTGATTAATTTTAATGTATATTATGATCACATAAAATGTAAGTATAATTTTTACATTATTCGGCCTTTGTTAATTTAGCCTCTACTTAGCTTATATTTTAAATTAATAATTATAAAAATGCATTTATAAAAATATATAAGCGAAAGTATAAGTAAATGTTTTGATAATAGTCAGAAATAATGTTAATTATTTAATAAATGGTTCTTATGGTAATGAATTTTCTAGAAAATTCTACTTTAATGTGATGTAACATATATTATCGAAATTATAACTTATATTTTCATAAACATTTAGGTTAATATTCAGAAGACTAACTACCGTTCGGTAATAGATGATTTTAATAATTCAAATTTTTTAGGGATTTAATTTTATAAGTAGTAAATTCGACTTGGATATAAATGTATATCGTTGTTTATGCGAGCTGTGGATTATTTTTTATATTTTCATATGGAAAAAAAAATGTATATGGCACGGTGTTAGATTTAAATAATATTTAACGAGTACATGCCATCCGTAGACACAAAAGTTTTAAAAGACAAGATACAAATTTATTTGATCCTTTAACTTTTATAGTATGTTTCAAAATAATTTGCACAAAAGATAATACTATAATTCCTAAATGAAACCAGTCATGATATATTAACCAGTTATGACCAGTTATTTTGACATATATTATAATTTGTACAGATTGTATTCATACATACTATACTTGCTCGATAAAAAAAATAGTTATCAACTATATTTAACTTATCTCTTATGCTATAATGATGTACTTGCCCTGTCTTAAAAAACATCTTCAAAGTTTAATTCTATATATAATAGAATGTTTACTAAAATTACGGATATTTTCCTAACGGCTTGGCATTATAAATAAAAGTAAATGTTGAATTATCGAGATATTGCTCTGCTTTGTAATAGGAACACGTTTGTTATCAGTTTTTTTTTTAAATTATCAATCACGAACGAAAATAAATTTTAATAAAAATTTTAAATAAAGAACTTTTTTTGTTTAAATATTGGTATTGATAATTTAAATTTATATAATGATAATTTTACATTGGATCACGTACATGGCCTAGCTTATGCTATACAAGAAATACTATTATAAATTATCGTACTGCGATATATTATCATTTTTCTATTAAAATTGTATATGATCATTAGATCTATCTTACTATCATTGATCGTCGATTCTTGCTAAATTTATGAAGACATTTTAAACTTTGATCTTTATATTCTAAATTTGAACTGTATTATTTTTAATTAGCTTCTTTATTAGGTTAGTTCTGTATAAATAAATGTTAATCGAAAAAAATGGTTTCATTATATTTCCCTGTCACACCATGTGTCCTTTAAATACATAAAAAAACAGTAATATCTCACAAACACTATACTGGCTTAGTAGCCAGTATAGTATGGTATAGCTATATATATACATATATATAGCTGATAATATATATATATATATATATATATATATATATATATATATATATATATATATATATATATATATATATAGCAATATAGCTGATAATATTTAGCTCCTAGGTATCACTATTTCATTCACCACACATTGAAATCGCTAAAAATCTTGGCTAAATAATGTCAAGAGGCATTTTACACCAGAACAGCTTTAAACTTTATATCAAACAGGTCGATCCGTTTATGTATGGAGTCCTGCCATATTGGGTGAGCCAAAGAACTGCATGAAGCAAAGGGCTCGGTGGAACGTGGCACTAGGAGACTTAAAAATGTATTGCTTATTCAAGTTAATTTCTACAGTTTGGAACAGCAACCTAATGTAAAGTGCCTGTTGGTCTGTTTCTTAGAGTGCACATGAGCTTTATGACTTGATACCTCCTTACCCCGTCCACCTTCTTCCATCTGACAACTAGGTGCCGTCGACTGCATCAGAAATTCAGCACTTATGGTCAGGTGTGACTGTAGTGAGGCCATTGTAAAAATGAACTAGTTTACAACACAAATTAAAAAATATACATATTATTAAAGATGATATTAGCGCGATGATATTATTATAAGATATAAGCGCATCTGAATTTCGTGTGGTACTGATACACTTTACTGACGAATAAATCGCTTGGCTCGATGCTGATTGTATTATGTGTCTATACATTTTCAAAGCTAATATGTGTTGTGTAATTGCAAGTGACTCCGATGGTTTCCAACAGCTTTTCGGTTTATATTTTTATATAATTTAATTAAGGTGAACAAACTAAGGCAGACAAACAAAGGAAGATGTGAAAATTTTACACTGGATAAGGTTTAATGAGAAATGTTTTCACTGTACCCAGACGGGCTGGCACGAAACACTACCACCAAGTGGGTTAGGTGTGATATTTTTATAGGGTAAAGTTATCACGTAACGCAAAATCATATATAAAAAATCGTAAAAGCTGTTCCTAATTGCTGTGTATTTCGAATAAGTATGAAATAATAGTCTATTATTTTGAACAAAAAGAAATGTACATAGGCATAGTCGCTAACGCATGTGACTCTGCAGAAATAATTGCAGCTGTTTAAGTTTTCCCAAGAAAATAAAGCTATTGCGAACAGACTAGTATTATAAATTAAAGAAGAGTCCGTGATATCGTGTTAACGTCAGATATCTTCATAACTCATCATGTTTTTAAATACGATGACAGAACAATGACGTCGTCGCGTACGTTGAGTGCTTTAACTTTGTAAAAAAAATGCCAAAAAGCATACATTGTTATGTTCCGATATGAGGTTGAGTGAGCCAGTGTAACTACAGGTACAAGGGCATAAAATCTTAGTTCCCAACGTTAGCGCATTGGCGATGTAAAAAATGGTTAATATTACTTACAGCGTCAATATTTTTGGCCCATTTGACCGTCAAACCAAGTATTTAAAAAAAAAGTACGACACAGACATCCCAGCCTCTGGATCATCACGCGACGTAAATTTAAAAAAGTTAAGCTCTACAATGCTCATGGTACTATTCTGCGTACATTGTTTATTACGACCTGGGTGGTTTGGTTTTGTTAGCAGAAGTAGACACTGCTTTCTGGTTGTCATTCATGTTTTTTTTAAATTTACAGTATTAAGGAAAAGTATATTATTGTCAAGATTACCAATACATTTTGGTTTGTATTTGTACTCACACATATACATATATGTACGTTCATATATCACTAATGTGGGGTTCGAAAATGAAGAAAAGCGTTGTAAGAAAAACCTACATATTTCGGGAGTAAGTATTGTGTATTATAATACATTGTTTGTTAAAAGCTGTTTGTAAATACTCACGACCTATTTAAAGTTTCGAGTTTTCTCAATAAGTCAAGAAGTTTACAGCGAACTCAGCCATTCGAACTTGGACATTAGGAGGCCTATTGAAATAACTTGAGTAGGGTTCATTAGCTATTATTCGAAACGTCTTTGTTGTTGTATTGCCTCGAATTTTCTGCGTCGTTATAAATTTTACAGAATACAAAGGTGCTTAGAGAAGTCTAATGATGAACCACTCTTAAATGGACCAAAATGATTTTCCCATTCGGATTTTTTTAAAAGATTATATTATTATATGACTGTATTGAACAAGATAGTGATTACTAATATTATAAATACGATAGTAAATTTGTTTGTAACTCTTTTACGTCTAACTTCTCAACCGATCACTATGAAATTTTACACACACGTTGTCAGGGGTTAAAAAATACAACACCTGAAGCTAGCCTTGTGATAGCTTTAGGTATGTATCATACATATAATAATTATATTAATGCACCTATCCCACTATTTTTACTGCTTATCCATAGCGATGCTTGTCCACATAATACTCATCGACTATACAGGAGCTTCCACTAAAAATGGTACGAAGCTAAGCGATTAACAGTACACGCCAGATATACGGCTGTATAATTCCATTTTTAACTGATTACAATAAACATTTTTCGACAACGGTTTTTATGAATATTGTTCCTTTTCTCAATACTCGACTGATATAAATTATTTAAGCTGTATGTGAATTTACTAGTATTTTTTAACAATTTTGATAAAAATGGTCTGAAAAATTAAAAACAACTTAATTAGGTATTTTATGAACAGGTATTTTTTTAGGTACTACGAAACTGTTTGTGTTCGGTGCCTAACCCAAGGAATGTAAAACTATATTCAACTTATATAAACAGGCACAGGTTAATAATAGTCACCTTTTGTTTCGTTTAATTCTAAAAGAAAAAACATACATTTATTATATTTGATGTATTAAATCATTTGAACAGATATCTTTTTTAAGTCGGATAATATTCTAAAATCAAAGCGTATTCAGATTCGTTCTTAGGTTCGTTTAATTTTGTGACTCAATTTTATATTATATTTTCATGTATCACTCGTATACATCGTAACATTTTGACAAAAGAAATTGTGGGCGAAAAAGTCACCATATTTAATGAAATAGATAAAAAATTATACATTTTGTAAATTTTATTACCTACATTAAATGATAACTTCATTAATTAATATTCAATATACTCCATTTCGTCTTTGAAATGATAGAAAACAGCTTTTAATTCTTTTACGATGTTATATCAAAATCTATAAACTTTATCCATATCGAACGGCGTCACATCGGAAAAACGTTGTTACTATTTTATAGAACCATACATATGCCCCATGAACGACCTATTAAATGTTCATCTTAAAACCGTTTAGTTACATCGGGAGCAGGTGCACTGTCTTGTTGAAACTCAATAGGTATTTTTATTTCGATTAAAGCAATAATGCCATCTAATAATTCTACGACCGTAATCAATTGATACATTTCACTATATATTATTAATTGTAAATAGTGAAGTTATTATTTATTAACACACCAGCAATATAAATAAAATTGCTCGATTGCGTCTTATCTTAATATTAGAAAAACTCTTCTCATCGGTCACGCATAAAAAGTTATTTTGTGGTCTTTATCGCTGAGAAGTACCTATTGCTAATACAGTGCTGTTTTTATGTCACAATTTTATGTATTTTTACAGTTTTCTTATTCGTATCTACAACTTTAGACACTTTTCGTATATACATAATATATATTATGTATCACAAATATTATATTATATGATATATAAATTAGATATTATATAACCAATCGAAGTTATTTTAAATTAGGAATAGTATAATTTACTGAATTGTACTTTTGATGTTATAGTAATAATAATAAATATTTGTATATCCATACAAAATACAAATGAGCCTGGAATGATAAAGGCTCGTTTTCTTTATCAATTCTACTGGGGATTCGGTTGCTACGATATTTTCATGCTTCTTACACAATACCTGATAAGGAAATAGTGAATACAGCATAAATACTTCTATTATTACATACATACTTTTTCACAGTAATTACGAAAACACACAATAAATTTTGAAACAAAATATAAAAAAGCAATTAATTTTATTAACAAATTTATTATCAATAATATATTAATATTTTACAGTATTTATTACAATAGTACCAATAAACAATATAGATAATATATAAAACTTACCAATAGGATTTTAATGCGCGCAAAAAACAAAGTCCTGTTTAAGTGATAAGAAGGAACGAATAGAGTTGTCAGGAACGCGATGTGAGACTAGTATAAGTAGGTCAATCGATATGGCACATCCCTCTGAGATTATGATTAAAATAGCAATAAGTATTGACAAATGTTATGTTGTCACATTTGTTTAACGTTCGGTAAGACAATCGCTAGCTGTTATAAAATACATAAATATAATTTAATTATGTTAATACAGACGTAACTATGGAAATATTATTTCAATATTAAGCCACTTTAGCTTCAATAAATTAGTTAAGGCATAATAAAAGTTTGCAAAAAATTATCTATACGTTATAAGTTACGATTAAGTAATCAATAATTTTATTGATGAATATATTTAAATAAGGATCGATCTTATAATAAATGCTTTTTAACAAGTCCTTTGATTGTTTATTTTTATACCTATAACTATGCGTATCTACTAGATTTATATATGTCTATTTTCTAATCTATGAAAGAGACATAAAGTGTTATGAGGTTTTTAAGAAAATCGTAAACATAAAGTATATATTTTCGTCCTCTATAATTCTAATACTACAGACTTCAACTATAAATTAAAGTTATTCTTAATTTAAAAAACTAACATAATATTTACTAAATTTTGTACTACTTGAGTTTCTTCTGTAACTCATGTAGTAGATAAATATTGTATGTACGTAAATTTATTTAATGTAAAAATGTTATGTCATAAAATAACTATAAAACTGTAATATAAATTTGTAGTAATATTTGATGTCATATATTTCCCTACGTACACGTTTCGAAACGATCGGAATACATGTTTGAAAACCCTTATTGCGTCTAGACATGTCAATGCTTTGCTGAAAGGACAATTTCCTTTACAGCTAAAAGCGAACCAATGTCCCTGGACCAAGATTAATCTTAGACGAGAAACTAGAATTGCATTCAAAATTGCTGAATCTTAGTTGTTAGGGCAAATTACATTTCACTATTCTAAAATAAAATTAAGAAATGATACGACTTACGGTACTTAGAAGTTTTTCTTGTTTTAGGTATTATAATAATTCGTTCCTCGCATAATTATTAGAAATTAATGCTTTCGGGATCTTTATTTTTTTTCCATTTTTTTAGTTATTTTAGGCCAAGGTCTAATTCAATCTTACTAATTGAAGATAATCTGTATAAAAATTTGATTAAATAAAATTTTATCTTACATTGAGTCCTTCGAATTGTCCTTTGATTCTTAATAGAATATTCTGTGTTACCTTTTAGAGATTTGTCATTTCTGGCTAATTTATATTCCTAGTTATAATGCTAGATTTACATTTAATAAATAAATAACATTAAACCTAAAATGAATAGATATAACGTAAAAAAAAACTTTTTATAATACTTACGCGTTACTGTGTGCGTGCGACGGTAAGCTTCCAAATTTGCCATAAAACTTCAAAAAACAGAAGAGAAAATTACTATAAATTATAACGCAAGTAAGTGTGTGTGTGTGCTGTATAATTTCAAAATTAACTACTGTTGGTGGGTAATGATACTACGCCGTGGAAATCGTCTGTTCGTCTGTTAGAAATTCAGCGAGTGCCTTCACCCTTTTACCCACACACGCCCAAGAGTCCTTTGAATAAGAATTTTAATGTATTTCTTAATTTCACTAATTGACAAAGACAAGATGTTCATAGAGGTTTATTAGGCCCCTCCTATAAATACTATAGTTATCTGTATACATACTTATTAAGACGTACTAATTACAATTTTAATTTGATATCTGAAAATTATGTAAAATTGCTTTCTAATTTACTTTTCTTAGTTTGAAATTATAATAGTGGATAGCTTCACCCGTTTTTCTTTATCTGTAGGAATTATATAATAAAATTATACACAATAACACTTTCAAATTAAAAAAAAAAATTAAGTTTCATCAAAGCGCCAAAATGTACTGTAATGTATGTAAATGGATGTAACTACAATATAAATATTTATTCAATATAGAATATTTTAAAAGAAGCCTTTTTCTATACTAATATAATAAATGCGAAAGTAATTCCGTCTGTTTTCCTATTTACTACTCTTCCAAATCAAACCACTCAAGTGATTTTAATGAAATTTGGTTTCGCAGTAAGCTTGAACCCCATGTACTGTTATAGGCTATTGTTACACCCCTAACACAGCGAGCGAAGCCGCAGAAGCTAATTATAAATAAATCTAAACTGGGAAAAGTTTTAACTTATACAGATACCAGCGTCCTCGTTATCATGAGTTTTCGTTAAATTCAAGTACTCTTTTGTTTCGGAGTTCTTTCGTTCAGCGGTTTAAAGCGTCCCCTGTGCACTTTTCATTCATATATTGTTTTTACTGTATCATATTTTTAAATTTTTGCACTACACTTTTATGTGTGTAATATAATACCTTCAGGAATCATACCTCATACCTGTAAAACGTAACTATATATTTTTTTCCTTTAGATTCCATCTGGAGACCAATTCTTGTCGAATTCTACCAATATCGATTTAATTTTTTAACAAGCAATTTACAATTATGTCATGAACATGCATAATTTAAGTATACATACAGAGATTAAAGTTTTATCATTAAGTAACTATTTTCTCGTTAACTTTACAATTTAAAAAGTATGTACGGAGAAAAAAATCCAATAATGTGATAATTAACGGCCTTACTGATTTCTCTCAATTTCTTATTATTGATTTGACATTCGAAAGAAGAAGACACAGCATCGTTTAACTAATCTCCCTCTTAACAACATTTATAGGTAATCGATGAAAAATACATGTTCAAAACAAGAAAAAAAAACTAATATATTTTCAATTTAACTTATCTAACAGTAAATTATTCTTTCGCCTAAACGTGAACTCGATAAAATTCTAATTTGATCAAACCTCCCTGAATGCTATTAGGTGGAGTGCAACATAAAATAATCTTCCTTTTTTTAACATCGCTCTGATACCGCAAACTATTCAGAAACGAACGTAATCCCATTGTATTCAATTATTTAATAGATTTTTCAATAGATATTGAAGCTAGCTTATTCATGCCTTTCTTTTGAGATGCGATAAATTGAACTGAATTATTGGATATTCGATGAAGTTATCTGAACTGATCACAACATCGACGTGAGCTTAAAAATGCTTTGAGCTCTACACGACTAAATGTGTACAGTTGATTGTAGCATTTATGTAACACAAGACTTAGATGGTATGATGGAGCTGAATTTTAATAACATTGTATACTATGAATTATAAGCCATATTTATCTGTTTAATTTATTTTAAATCGACTTTTTATTGCGCGATCTGGCCCAAGGGAACGTCAATTTATTTCGTTATGAACATTTAGTCGTACCGCTTGGCTATAGAGCGTCAAAAATTTGATTAAATACAACTGTGATGTATCTTAAGACAAGCCTTTTGAAGTCCAAATTTGGTGCGCTTCATTTCTAATCGTATTTAAAACATTTCGAAACTTTCGTTGGTTGCATGTAATATTTGTATCAATAAATAATTATTATTTATAGATGAAGAATTGAATCTTAACCAATAATTTTACCATGTTTTAAACCCAGGCAAGCACCGCTGAATTTTCTTGCGTTTATTTCATCTCGTGCTTAGTGATGTAGGAAAACGTCGTGAGTAAATCTGCATGTGTAGGTGGAAAAAACTTCCACCACGACGCTTCAATGCGGGGTGGGGGGGGGGGTGGATAAGCTTCGAACTTTTTCCTCAAAAGGAGAGTACGCTTTAGCCCGGCGATAAGACATTCGAGGGTTTTTACGGTTTTATTTGGTAGAATCTAAATTCATATGTTAATTTTTTAATTGACAATCGAAAACTAATAACTAATAATAAAAAAGCCTGTTAAGTTTTGATTTTCTTCTACTGTTGATATAATATATAATATACATTTATACTATAAGAAATCTTAAGTGTTTAAAACGATAAGTAAAAGGCGCTGGCATCACCTTTGAAGTTTCTTGATCATTAAAAACCTATCTTCTTATGAAAGAAATACATTACAAAGTTTATGAAACACTCCTGTGTAGGTAAACGTTCGGCAAAGCTATTAAGAGGGCTGGACGAGGGGCAGGATTTCATTAATTCTCCCGTGACACCCGCTTGTAATGTGAAATATTGCCTCGGAGGTAGCGCCTATGAGCCACTAAATGCCCCGATATTACCTCACCTTATTTAATGTCGTGCAATATTTCTTATTCTTAAACTTCTGAATTATTTATAGACGTTAAAAATATTACAAAATGGTTTTTGGTCTTCTATTTCATTATTCTTCATTATATTGTTTACTTACGGAAATACTTATGAACTGTTTCAGCATGTACTAAAATTTTATTATAAATATTCTAAGTGTAAATTAAATGTATGTATGTATACATATATTAACGAGATAACTGTTTTTTTTTTAGTAACTTCATTTTTAGTATTGCAGTGCTCTGGTTTGAAAGCGATTGACCCAGTGTAAGTTTTACGCAAAAGATAAAAGTTTGTCAGCGCATTGGCGATGTAGGGAATGGTTAATAATTTTTACAGTACCAATGTCTATAAGTGATTGGAACTACTTAGCATGTGACCCATTTGCCATTCCACCTACTATTGTAAAAAAAAACAGACAATAAAGAGCCAATTTTAAAATATCCCTTATATATCGAGCGAACATATAAATGAAAATGATGTATATTCATTGAACAGTCATTTTCTTATTAAAATAATAACATTATTTTATAAGAAATTTACTGACAGCAATTCTAAAATTATAACCGATTGACTATCAAAATTTCGTTTTAATTTTCTTTAACAGCTAAATTTTAGCATATACGAGTAGATTGTTAAACGAAAATATTTTCGAAAATTACCTTTATTGCGGACGGAAAACGTAAAGAGGTGCGTTGGTAGAGCGTCCTCATTTTTCTACATAAAAGATAGTAGTTGTCTGTCAGGAGCACTTACTTACGAGTACGAATGTGTCACGCTTTCACATCGGTAGGTACATTCGGTAGCGAACGTTCAACTCCTTGGGAGTCCTATACAATCAGCCGCTACAGTTGGCAAATACGACAAAGGGAGATAGTTTGCTGTTGTTATGTTGACATGTAAAAGTCTCTTCTTTATTCTTCTATTAACTAATAACGTTCATCCCTTCAATGTCCAACTTACCTAAAGTTATCTTAGTTAGGAGGTTTTAGGAATATCTATACTAATGAGAATTTTACTGTACCACTATGGTATGAAAAGTTTTTTTTTTTATCTTGTACATTTTGTTTGTTTGCTTAAAACAATAAGAAATATATATATATGAATAAATTTAACTATAAAATGAAAGCTGAGTGTACTTTTATATGGTTTTATTGATTAATTTCTGTTTAATAGAGATTTTTGTGACATTAAACCTGGAAAGCACATCGCAATGTTGCCATACTAGTATATTTGTCATTTCTGTTCATTACAAATAATAATACTAATAATTGTAATTGATAATTTCCAATGGCCAATATCGCTAAGATACTGAAATGATTATGTCCAAATTAGACCGCTGTCCGATTGCTTATATAATTTGGTATTAGTGAATTATTTCAAGTCCTTTTCATTAATCGAGACCTTGGTCCAGCAGAAGAAAATTTCAAAGTCGTTACTTTTAAGTATCACTATTTACCCGTCCCAGCTTCGCACGTGTAAAATAAGGGTCCAAACAAAACATTTGTATCGTTATACATAAAGTTGGTTTACGCGGCGCACGCCAGTAGAGCGCCCAATTAGCTTGATTATGTTGATTGATTTATCTTTATTTGTCATATTTCTGACAATTTACACAAACCTTCTTCCTCTACGTAAACCTCAACGTAAACCTTCCTCATGACTCCGGTAACTGTATGAAAATCCGTTTAATATATTTTGAGTTCATCACGATCAGATAGACACACAGACACGGCGGGACCACTTTATAATATGTAGTGATTTATATTATGTAGAAAAAAACAACGACTAGTCTCTTCCGCTTTGTTTACCAAAGAATTTAATCGATGACTGTAATGTTTTTATAATTAAAACTTATTGTTAGAATATATATTTTCTTAGGTTATTTCCTCTGCTGCAGAGTTTGCACAGGTTAAATTATTACGCTTACTCTTCGCAATTAATTTGTTAGGAGAATCTATTGCTTTTACTCTCTTCAATTTAGTTTAAATAAGATAAATTAGTGTTCCTAGATTAGCACAATATATAAGTATTAGTAAAGATTTTTTTAGATAAACAGGCGGTGGCAGCTGAATCTAAGAAAAATATAAATATTTTTTACAAAACTAAACTGAAATTAGATCCTAATACCATAGCCCAGAAACCTTTTAACCAATGTTAATTAGAGAAGTATCCTGATTAATCCGTACAGAAAGTCTCATCAATCTCTAGGAAAGGCACTCGGAAGCGTACTTTTCGGTAAGTACTCGATAGAATAGATAAAAATATCACAACATTACTACGAAAATAGTTCCGAGTCATCGATTTCTATTACGTGGAATATGAATGTACTGCGAATAAAATAATTTCAGGACAATTTCAAAATATTCAGCAAAACAATGTGTTTATAACAGTTTCTCCGTAAGCCCATAATTATCAACTATCATCTGTTTTCATTTATAAAATCAAATATTTCTTTTTTATGTTTTTTCATCAAACAGTTTTTAAAAACGCCTTCGGTTAAGGGATTAGTGCTTCATATATTCATTGTGCTTCTTGACCTTGTGATAAAGTTACCTTCCATCAGACTAAATCGTTGATAACAATCATTTACTAATCTGTGACTTCTCTGATTGTGAAACAAAAAAAATATTCATGATATTAATATACATCTTTGTTTAAATAAAATGGGTATTTAGGTAACCTTAATTCGGTAAAAAATCTCTATTAGCAGAGGAAATAAAGTCCCACTGCTGGGCCAAAGCCTTGTCTCTGTTCTAGGAGAAGTTTTGTAGCGTATTGTTGGTTTGTTTCATAACGTATAACTTCAAATATTTTATAATTTTAGGAACATTATCATCAATTATCTAATGTCTTATTTTCAAACAAATCTATATTAAACATGTTTTAAATACTCTATGGATCTTTCTCCATGCGGCACGTTCAAAGTAAACGGCATTACGAGGGTCGGCACTAATGCCTTCATTTATTTTCTTTACACCTTTGATACTCATTTAAGCAGTTGCTCACTGTTTGTTTCATTCGGCATGTGATAGATAGCGTGACTTTAAGATAGTAAAAATACACTAAAATATTAAGTTTTCAATACTTTTAAACTACACAAATCTTTGTTATATATCCGTATATATACATTTATCAGACCATTTTTATAAGGAACTTTTAATAAAAATAATTCTATAAAAAGGTTTTTATTTATAGTAATATTTGTTGAAATAGGATCATGTTATAGTATTGGTAGGTTTAAGCCTCAATTAATACCTAAAATGATTTTGCGGAAAATAGCTTCATTAATTTGTTGTAATTAATAACGATCCTATTGGACAAGAAGCTGTATCGATAGGTTTTGGTTGAATGGGTGAGCGAGTTAGTATAATTAACACAAGGGATTTAAGGTCTAGTTTAACATTGTATTGATAGTATAGGGAATTACACTTCTATTCTTTACATTGAAGTGTCATTCCATAAACATTTGTAACATAGTATATAAAGAGTAAATGTAAAGATAAAAAAACAGCCTTTTACATTCAATTTAATCTTGTAATATGTATCATAATTGGTTATTAGAGGATACTTAATTAAACAATATTGATTATATACATTTAATTGTAATTAGTCCAAAAGTTATGTCTATAGCAGAATTTAATTGAGCGCGTGAACTAAACTGAACGAAAACTATTAATGATTGTGATTAAAGGTACATATTTACGCTGACAGCGCGGGAAAATTAAGGCATAAAATCACGCATCAGTCTGAAGCCCGATTACTAGCAATCCCCATCGCGGTTTCTCGCTATAATGAAGCACTACCATTCTTGATGTTTATTCTGTATGTGTTTGATCATTATTTATTGGTTTTTCTTTCAATATGAATCTTGAGGGAAGAACAAAAAGATGACATTATTTCCATTGCAAGAATATTTGCAGTTTTATTTTTTAATCAATAAAGATATTTAAATAAAGAAAGAGGAAGAAAGGGAAAGGTTAGTGGTCATTTCATCTGTCACTGTGAAATCAATTTTTTTATATTGTACAACGTGTAATAAACAGATGACGTCAGAGTGGGTAACATAAGATAATGGTGAAATAAGTTTTGTAAGAGAATAGATAAATGCAGTGAAATTAAAAGTGTAGTAAAATATTGCATAACTCGTTATTATTAAAATATAACAATATTTTTTTCACTTGATGGTAGGGTTTTGTGCAAGTCCATCTCGGTAGGTACCAACAACTTATCAGATATTCTACCGCAATGTATAGAACTCGTTAAAACAAACCGTAGAAGCCGAAACTCGAGAGATTTACTAGTAGCCATTGAAGGGTCCACCAAGTAACTCCCGATTAGGTCATCATATTGGCATGATCTCACAACAATATTAAATGATTTTTTTTATAAAACATTGGACGGGGGAATGGGCCGCCTGCTTCTAAGTGTCCACCATGTATGGCATCCCATAGACATTGGCGCTGTAAAAAATATTTACCGATCCTTACATCGTCAATATTTGAGTAGCTGGTAGGTACCTACTAAGACGGGCTTGCACAAAGCCCAATCACCAAGTAATATATATTTAGAAATATTCAAATCTATTGAACAATAATTATAAATAAATTAAAATACACTATTTTGATTTGTTCACATTCAATTTATGACTGTAGCTAATATAAACATGAAATATTTAAAGATGGTTATTTCAAAATATTTAACAAGAAATTATACATTTTTGACTTTCAAACCAGCTTGACCTTTTTTGTAAGCCTTAATTTTAGGTAGTAATTACGGCACTGAAATGAACCCCAAAGTTATAATAGTCTACATTCATTGTTTAAAGCTATTTTAGGCATGAATTTTACCTACAAAATGAAGTTTAAAATATGCAAATGCATACCCGCACACAGAATAGCTTATTTGGGTAAATATATTTACGTCCTTTTTGTCTTTGAATTTACAAAATTTGTTATACATTAGTTATTGTCACTTAGAAGAGCTTAAGATAAATCCTACCGAATCTGTACCACGCCATTTAATAATTAATACTTTTAAGGAACTGGTATTCATGGTTCATACTATAAATAATGTTAGCAGTGTTACCTATACATGAGGTAAAAGGTCTTTATTTCTCATCACTTAACAATTTATTTAACATTAGATAAAAAATAAATAACAATATATAAGTATTAAATAATTTAATGTAATTTTATGTAAGAAGCGTGCATATCCAGTTACAAAAATAAATAGTTATAATAAAAATCATTCTACAAAATTTGTTAAATAGCTATGTAACAAAGATAAAAATGAAAAGTTACTGAACCATGGCGTGCCTGGACATGTAATGTTTTTTTAAATCGTTGTGAGGCTCATTATTGACACAAAGGCCAGAAACACGGTATTTGAAAGCACTATCTCTCCGTCCCTCTGTCTGTTTTGTTTCCACGAATAAAAGCCAGTATTGGATTTTAATGAAACTCGACATGATAGCAGTAACATTTGTTATTACGAAACGAACGAATATCCATTATTAAAATATTTCCAACAACGAAACATCAATTTTATATTCCGCTGCAGAACATAATTGTTCTCTAATGGAAGAATATTTGGAGGTTATATTTATTCGGTGATACCGGTTTAGCCGAAATGGCCTAGTGGTTAGAACGCGTGAATCTTAATCGATGATTGTGGGTTCAAACCCGGGCAAGCACCTCTGAATTTTCATGAATTTGTGTTTATAATTCATCTATTGCTTGACAGTGAAAGAGAACATCGAGAGGAAACCTGCATGTGTCAAATTTCAATGAAATTCTGCCACATATTCCACCAACCCGCATTGGAGTCGCGTGGTGTAATAAGCTAAAAGCCTTCCCCTCAAAAAAAAAACGGAGAGGAGGTCTTAGTCCAGCAGTGTGACATTCACAGCCTGTTACTGTATAATAAACCGCATTGGTCCATTTCAGGTTGTTGGCTGTAAATGAATTTCTTCAGAATCTCAAAACAAGTGAAGGTTCTCTCGTGATGGGTTTTCTTTTACGCTTTAAATAATTTGTGCTCAGCTGAATTTTCACCCTCGACCTTCAGCTAATATCCACATTTTTTGTGTAGTCGACCATCTTGCTTCCTCTCTTTTCAACTCAATTTCCAGGAAAAATAGTTTATCCAAGTCCATATAAAAAATCCTAGCGTTCGTGCTAAATATATTTAAAAGTTCCATTTATAATTTAGCGCCAGTGTATACCTTACCACAAACACGAGAGCTACGTGTTCTTGTCGCCTTTTTTCTGTGAAGTGAGAAATACTTTAGTTACAACTGTAATGTAAGGTATTTAAATTCCTTACACTTAATTTTTACACTTATTGTTAACATTATATATTTCATTTTTAGAAATAAAACGTAAGTAAAAGCAGTTAATATTATAATCGAAAACACTATATAGGAGTTTTGAAAAATACCTGAAAACAATACTTAGCTTAGATAATATCTATTTTACATAAAAAACACTGTATATTTTATCATATTGAAAAATAATAAACAATAAAATATATTTCAATAGAATGCATTCAATTAAAATATATCAATCTAGAGCATATGTTTTGTCATATTAAGTTATGTTCGAATGGTATAAATGGCATTTCTTATATGTATTTTTGTACATAAAACATAAATTATTTAACACAAACTTATCACCGCTTTTACTCGATTCAAGATAATTACAGTCGGTAAATTTATTTTGGTAATTGTCCTCATAGAGTTATGAGCAAGCATAACCATTAAAAAACTTCAAAGCTGCTTCATTAAAAGAAATATAGGCGTTTGTGAGCGTATATATGTGCGTATACCACGGGAATAAAAAGATCGCCTCTGTATTAGCTATTTAATATTGTAAAAGATCATTAAATATAATTTAAAAAACTTTTATTTTCTTGACCGGTTTTAGTTTTCTACCTTTAACGTGACGTACGTTAAAGGTAGAGAAGCTAAACTAAATAAACTAAAGCTAAATAAGCGAAACTAAAGCTAAAATTTCAGATTTCATCCGCGCGTGTCCTTCACGCCCCCGTAAGTTTGCGTTCTCATTTCTGTTTTTCCTATTTCCAACGATCAGTTATTAAAATTTTTTTGGTGTCACACATATTTATACAGTGTTATTAGAGGTATTTCTTTTCATAGTTTTTTTATTTATTTTATTTTTTAACTATCATATGATAATTAATACTCATAATATTGTAGTTAATTTGTAATGGTAGCCTCAGCTCATTTGTAAATGTGATTAGCTATCGAATTTTTGTCTCAATAACCTATAGCAATACGTTATTGAGACAAAAATTCTACTCGTATTGCTATAGGCTCGTATTGCATTACAAAAACTAAAAATTTCATATTTCATTTCGTATTTTTTTTATCGATAAATTTAATTATTTTATGTTTTTAATCAAACACAACCCATGAAAATATAATTTAGTTAAACATACAATATTTTATTTTTAACTTTGAACTGGATTTATCCATGCAAAATAAAATAAAATAAAAGATTAGCGATTTTACGAAATAGGGGTTATAACGTAAAATCTTATTGAGATTTGAATTTGAGAAGTAAGCTAAGGGTACATACACGTAGTAATTTCATTTGCCTCGAACGTGATACAGGTGTTCTATATGGACGTGACACGTGACGTCTGTTCTTGTGTAATATAATTTTCTAAGTCATCAATTTTAGGTAATCAACGGTAATCAAGGCACTTTTGAATAGTCTGAAATGCCAATCAGCTTTAAAATATTGTTTTTTTTGTTTGTAGTAGCACAGTAGTAGTAGAGTAATATACTGTGACTGAAACCCAAATAAACCAGTTTGAACTAGTTAAGTTACCACGTGTTTCAGACTATCGCAGAAGTAGCGTCAGAAGCGTCTTAATTTTTATTATTATTTCCTTACTAATTAGTACATAACATAATATATGAAATCTTACGTGTCAAAAAAAGACAATGAATAAAAATGCTATAATGACATTAGCTAAGGAAATATTTAGCGTCATAATTTGTAGAGGAATGGAGAAATGTTTGTCTACATGCTGTTGAAAAGTATTATCAGGCCTTTGATACAACGCAGAACGAATTATTATTGTCATAAATGATTTATCGGACGAAAGCGAGGATGAGGATGGCTGAAATAACTGGAGCTGAAGAAATTCCTCATTAAAAATTACTTTTATTACGTATAAATAACTATCTATAAAAATAATAATATTTATTTATTTATCTGCTGACGGTGCACTTTGGCTTGATTTGGTTGTAGTATTGATGTGTTCCAGTTGTAATGATGAGTAAAGTCAGTATAATGGTAGGACCAAGATTGGTGACACATTGCAAATGTATGTATTGGCTAATTTTTTTTAACACTGCTAGTGTCTATGGACAGTGGTGACCATACATATGGTCAATTTTTATTATAAATAAATAAATAAAAAGTGTCGATTCTAAACGATTAAAAAAAAAAATACTTACACATAAAATATACATCAAAGCAAGAGAAAATGAAAATTGGCTAGTGCCCAGAACGGGGACTTTGTTCAGCATGTGCGACAAAAAAGCGATGTTTGCAGCCATCAGCCTCAGCCGACGTCGGGTACGGAAGTGTTGACATTGCGCGTTGACTCGCGGAAATAACAGTATACTCCTCTCAGCACTACTAAATTGTACCCAGGCGTACAAACAATCATGTGCAAAAAATAATT
The DNA here is from genome assembly GCA_905147175.2 of Nymphalis urticae. NCBI lineage: Eukaryota > Metazoa > Arthropoda > Insecta > Lepidoptera > Nymphalidae > Nymphalis > Nymphalis urticae. Next base: position 6,492,450 of record LR989998.1, on the reverse strand, counting down.
ATAGAAATACAATATTAGCAAGTGGCATACCGGAATGTAAGAAATAAACAAGCATTTCAATAATACTACATACTCACTGTAGGTATAATAACGTATATTACTACTTGGTAGCGATATGTGACGTTAATTGAATTTGTCAGTTTCCCGAATCGCGCTGTCTAGATTCGCTACTGAGTATATATAGTGTGAAAGTGATTATCCTAGAGTGATCAAATAAATTAAGTTGTGTGAACAGAGGAAAGCTCTTCCTTAGTTTTATTTACCGTTTGATCCTCCGAAATTAGTTCGGCGTAAATACTTATTCTTAATTAACTGATTATTTTATTAATGACTAGCTACTTCGTACACGTAAAATAAGGATTTAATCCCATGCATTTTTTAATCAATGAGGTATAAACATTCGCCAATCGATCTATTCGCCCATAGAGTAAAGTGCTAAGTGACTGCCTCATTGGTCTAGTGGTTAAATATAAGGCTCTATAGCTCCATAATGATTCCAGGTCGGACCAATAAAAGGCTTTTTTGTTTTATATATATATATATATATATATATATATATATATATATATATATATATATATATATATATATATATAAATAGCAACCTAGGCTGTGTTACACATACAAAGTAACGACTATAATACTGACTTATCTATTCATGTACCGCTTTAGTTTACTCAAAATCTGTTAATTTAGCATTAAGTTCATTAAATAACTTGAGCTCCAGGAAATATTAAATTTAAAATAATCGGAATAAGATATTTTACTGTGGTAAAATGTAGCCTATATTTTTATACATCGGTGGAAGCTGCACTCAATTCCATGCAGTAGTTTTTGCTTGATGCGGGTACAAACGTATAGACATACAGACAAAATAAAAAATAAATGTTGTTTTGGCTTCTGTTCCTCTAATAAAGACCGAATATTAGTTTTTTCAATATCTATAATGTACAGACATCGGCCTGTTACAATTTTATTATTTAATATATTTTATTATTCATTAGAAAATCGCTTAAATTGAATCAGGCTTTTTATAATGAAAGTAGATTAAAAAAAAAAAGAAGTTAAAGTGGGAATAAACGGACATAACGCCGCCACAAACGTTTGTGACGTTTTGTTAACGAGAGAGTTGGTAAGGCACACAAAATTATATCTAAGTTGTTTGAACTGGATTTTGGGGTAACGTATCGTAGATACATTCTTATATATTTTTTCTGAAAATAATATGATGGGCGTATGATATAATTGATAGAGAAATTAAAGTGTAGTTACAAACGGAATTAATAACAATTAAGCGTGTCATGAGACAAACATTTAAAACAAATCACATATATGTAAGAATTACAAGTATGCGTTCAATTTTTACCACTGGACCATCTCGGCTTTACGGTGAAGGAAAACATCATGAGGAAACCTGCATGTGTCTAATTTCATTGAAATTCTGCCACATGTGTATTCCACTAACCCGCATTGGAACAGTGTGGTGGAATAAGCTCCAAAACCTTCTCAAAAAGGGAGAGGAGGCCTTTAGCCCAGCAGTGGGACATTCACAGGCTGTTACGTTTAAATTTTTGCAAATTTTTTTCATAGTAAAATTTTATATGTAAACATCTTAGCGCTCGGTACACGGTAGACGCTAAATGACCGACTTCGTTCGTCGCTTACTCTAACGGTTATTTTTCGATCGCGTTAGATTTGTTATTTACGCATCAATTCTCGTACCTTGGCACTCACAACAATTTTATTGTATCACGTGCGTGTTTGCCTTTACCTGATGTTTGACTGGGTGGGTAGTCATTCACCAATTAATCCACCAGTATTACTTTGTATTGCATAATGTGTCCCGTTACACCCCGTTGTTGGCGGACGGAATAAGCAATGATTTCCTTGATCCTTCTTGAAGTACCAGTGTACGTAGGTGATCGCTTTCATTTATGCGTCATTACATTTCAACGTTTTCTTTACTGTAACGAAAAACAAATTGTATGTCTAAATTAATTCGTACATCCAAATAATTATAATACTGAATCGCTGTTTATTTATGAACTTAATTAATAATACTCGGAGCGCGCCAACTATGTTAAAGGATGATCGAATAAGCAATTACAGCCTTCATCGTAGTCAGTTTCTCGGATATTGCAATATATTTGTTTCTTGGAAACGTATTGTTTGAATTAATCTTGATCCAGATGAAAAGGGTGGTTAATTACAGCTGTAGTTTGTCATTTTACTGTATAAAAAGAAAAATATACAACTTTTTACGAATGAAATGCGGTTATTTAGAGTTATTATTTTTTTAAAGTGTCGATTAATATACATTGAATAAGTGTATTTTCGTTTATTATTTATTGCTTACGACCTGATAAAAAGTTCATAAAAGAGAAAAGTATACGAATATAACAAAGTTCTTGTTTTTACTTGGCGTCATCATTTCAATTTTTTTTTTAAATAAAACATTGTTATGTTGGTTGAAAATGGCGTAATGTCCTTAAATTGGTAGTATATATTTAGTTTAAGTTAATGTCAAGTATTCGTTGGATGTATTTTATGTACATCTGTTGGAGATCCAAATAAATAAATAAATACAAATTCAAGGAATTCAGTTAATAATAATACAATGTAACGATGCTTAAATGAGTGCTTAAAAAAACCTTCAGGCTTTCTTAACTATGTACAATATAAAAGCAAGTATCAATAATAAAATCTATTTATTATATCGTATTTTTGACTTCGGATTTTGTGTCAATATAAACACAAAGTTCTGAAAAACGCATTACGCGTTTCCCCCACGAGAACAGTTGGGAGGGTAAGTGTGGCTCGCCGGTATCCAATATCGGAATACATATTAAAAAACCTGCGGTACCCTTTCCGTCTTAACGAGGAGCGCCACGGGATCGCTTGCGCATGCTACCGTGATGAAATATTCTACACACATCATTTAACCTAATCGGGAAAGATTTGATTAAATCGTTTAACGAAAATATAATAAATATAATTCGCAATTTGAATAGAACTTGCCTAAGACATATAAAATGTCAGAAAATGCAATAATAAATGAATACAATTATTATTTTCAATGCGATATTTACTCCGATATTCTAATGAGATACGCATAATGCAATATTATTAATTCCATTTAATAAGATTATAACCAGTAATTATTGAACATTTATATTTACAACTAGGCAATTTGGATCATGTTCTTTGCAATAGTATCCTATATTGCGTAGTGCTTTACCAATTAACCCTATTCGTTTGCCTGGCGATAAATAATGATGATTGGAATTGAGAATAGAAACGCTGGCATTAATTGGCTTTAAGTTGTACTAATGGCTGTGGTTAATGTAATTACGCGAGTATGGTTCAAGTTATATTTGTATCAATTATCGTAAGCAATCGTGATATGGTGTTAAATGTACGTTGTGCCTGACTTTGGGTTTTACCCCTCACCCCCGTGAGATTGGGCCTCCTGAAATCTTACATACCGAATGAAACGCGGTAGCTTACCACTTCACGCGAGTGAGTGGTACTTCCCCGGGCATGCTGGACCGTTTGACTGTAACCTGAAGATATACAGCATAGCACTACCACTAGTAAAATGACTATGGCTTTGTTCTTAAACAGTGAGGTAATTCCCTTAGTTCCCAAGGTTGGTGGCCCCTTGACGATGTGAATAATGATTTATATTTCTTACCGCTCCAACGTCTATAGGCGATAGTGAAAAATTACTACCAGGTGGCCCATCTGTCTGTTCGCCTTCTTACTTTATGTAACAAAAAGATTTGTCGCAAGAGCGTCTCAGCGAATGATTTTAGAAACAAATATATTAAGTACGGATGATATGGGACGCTCTTGTCCTATATCATCCCTACTTCGACTATCCTGATTATGGCTTTTCAAAAAAAAAAAAAAACAATTAGTGCCAAAAGCTTTTTATCATTATAAAAATAAAACGAAAGGAGTAAGGGTTTTGTCTCAATAACCTTTACGAGTATGAATCAAAAAAATGTAATTATTTTTTTCTATAGCGAATTTTTTTTTATTTTATGTTTTTGATCAAACAACAAATATAATGTAGTTTATCTACAATATTTTATATTTTACTTAAAACTGGATTTTCCCGTAGCAAAGCAAATACAAGATTAGCAATTTTGCTTAAATTTCTTTGAAATACACAATTAAGGAAATTAATTTTTACGAACAACTTAAAGGAAAACCTATGAAACGTCTTATTCTTAAAATACATACATCTTTCGGTATTTTTCGGTGGTACGGAATCCTCAGTGCGCGAGTCCGACTCTCACTTGCCCGGCTTTTTATTTGCTTACTAACTAAATATATAACTCAAATCACTCAGTTAAGTCATGTATCCAATACAAATAATAAATTCATAAAAATAATTTTGTTTCGAAAAATGATGATAACCCTTATTTGTGTTGTCTAATCAATTATCGAAAAGCTGGAAACAGTTTTAATCTACTAATGTACTATCTGTAAAAAATCTATATTGAACTTTGCACCAAACTCTCTTTGTGGTATATAAGAAGTGTCAAAAATAAAGGAAATATTTAGAAAAATATTACTGCTTTATAATAAGAAAAAAATAAAATAGGAAAACAGTTTTTAATGTTTTAAATTGTTGAAAATAAACTGTTTTTTTTTTGCTTTAGATAGCTCGTTTATTTACGAATAATAGAATATAATTTTACGACCTAAAGGATCGGAGCAGTTAACATAAATGTCAACCGATCTGTCTGATCGGTAAGTAACTGTAGGCAAGTGAGCTGAGCGAGAACGACGGACATGGGTGCGACGGATGCCATGCGGCCTGTTTTTAGAACACAATCATATCATCAGAAAGTGAAGACGTTTATTGTCTAAAAAGGGTATTTTTTTAGTGAAAAAAACTTTTGTATTATATTATTAGTATTTAGTTAATGACAACCGCGTTATGTATTAATCATATTTATAAAAAAAGCATATATAATGTAAAGTTAAACAGAGTGGAGCACAATGAACAAGGTCACAGTAATTTACTTACAAATTCTCTTTAAACAAAAAAAAATAGTATAAAATCATCAAATATGCAAGTCCGTCTGGATACCACCCACTCATTATATTTTACCATCAAACAGTGGGTGGTATGCCGGTCTGATTTCCTAATACTATAAACAAATCTACCATTACCTCATAGTTAAAGGAATAGAGCAAAAATATTTATTGTTATATACTGTTAACGTACATATGTACGTACTTTTATATACTAAACAATAAGTAAAGCAAATATTGACTCTTGAACAGATGTTTCCGACGACACTTACAAATATTGAGTAAGTTTTCGCGTTTGAGTGAATATCGACACAATACAAGTTTTATCGAATATATTGAATGGAAAAATTGTTGTGCAATATATTTGTCGTTTAGATTTATTTCAAATGTCTTCGTTTCATATCATTTTGTATCAAAGGAGCTTTGAATATTTTATACATATTTTTAAATATTTTTTTATAAATAATATCTTTATTAAATACAATATTTGTTAAACAATCACAAAGTTAAATTATATATTTTATTAATACATTTTATTTGTTCTTCATGTATTGTATTTTATTATATTTTTTTGTAAAATTGTTAATTTTTTTGCATAATTATAATAATAATAAAATTAATTTCATGTATTAAACAATATACTTTTATTTGAGTCTCATCTGACTCATTGAAATGAAACTTTATCAATCAAATGAATTGTAAATTGAATTAACTAACAATTTATTAAATAACATAACATTTAAAATTTAGGAAAAATAATAATCCCGACATCGTGAACTTTTATTTATACTTACGGTTGACTAATAAAAAATCCCCAATAAATATTAAGTCCGTATATGGTACTGTTTGTTGTAAGAATATACAACATACAGCCCCGGATTAATGCCTAGGCACCGGCCTAGGAGCCCGACCAAAAATAATGTTATTTTAGGTACTCTAACCGTTTCGGATTTATTGGACCTCATATGTCAAAATTCCTGATGGCATTAGATCTCTAAGTCCGGGCGTGACATCAGAATGAGTATTGATATATAAAGCTTAATATATAATATAATAAAATAATATATAAATGATAAAAAAACTAAGTCCTTGCCGGTTCTTGCGGTTAGAATTTATATCCCATAGCGGCTGGTGCTTCATCTTATTTTAATTCTATAAGATGACGATTCATTAGAAATAATTTGGATTTTGAATACGGAGCATTAATAAGACAAAGAAAATAATTCATAACGCAATTAGTAGGTTAGGAATCAAATGGAGACATATTATATGACGCGAAGCGGAAACTTCTATGACATATAAGATTATTACACTATATTCTAAATACAACGTCATGAATTTCTGTTCCCCCAAGCGCACTTTGTGTTACCGAACCATGCATTTAGATTTTCATCTTCGCTAAAGGAGAATCCTGTACTTGTGATGTAAAAGAAAAATATGAGCTGTTTTATTATTGTATACGTAGTAACGATGTCAATGAATAAATTACGATATTGTTGTTGTTCAAAATATACAGGTGGAACGGCAAATGGGCCACCGTGGCCCATATACGTTGGTTTAAGTAGTAGTATAAGAAAACCATCCCTTTGCAAATGTACCACCAATATTGGAAATTAAGATGTTATGTTACCTTTTTTTTAACGCTGGAAAAACGCCTTACGCGTTTCCCCCACGGGAACAGTGGGGGGTATGTGGGGCTCGACGGTGTCCAAGGCGCCGAGTGCGCCCCGAACATCGGAATACCCACTAAAAAACCAGCGGTACCTTTTCCGTCTTAACGAGGAGCGCCACGGGATCGCTTTTGCCTGCTACCGTGGCGCTCTGACGGCCGGTCCACCTATGCGGGCCTAAAAATGTTATGTGACCTTGTGCCTACTTGCTTAATTAAAATTGGAACACAACGATACTAAGTATTGCCGTTTGGCGGTGGAATTTGATATGATGAATGGATACCAGACGAGTACCACCAAATAAATATGAAATATAAATACTTAGGATAAATCATTATGAAAATAAAAATTTATTGGTATTTAATGCTAAATACTGTAATCTTTATCAACAATTACAAGCATCGTCATCATCAGCATTGAGCTGTCATCAGTCCACAGATTGAAGAAGAGTAAATGATCTCTGATTTCGATTTATCAAAGAATCAAAGAATGTATCGTTGCTGAGTTTGACGACATGCTCAGTGATGAATTTTATTTTTAAATAATTTACCAGGTAACCTTAATTATAACTTCTTTTAGTATTGTTTAGCGAAGATGTCTTTTTGGTACATGATGATGATAAATTTTATTTTATAACCTAACGAGGAGTATAGTACTACCCTGCTTCTTGGGCCAACAGCAACAAATCCATTTGAATAAAAGTACTACACCGATATGATTGTCAATCTCGATATTATGAATATTTTTTTACTGTTATTATTATATTAAATGAACTGGAGACTATAATAAGAAAAGGTCAATAACATTTACTAGAAACTGTTGAATAACTGTTAATTATATTGTTGTACAGTTGAAGATTTACTATATTTAATAACGTTTATTTATTTATAATATTTATTTATTTATATATATTATATATTTGTATATTTATTTGCATGTATGTATTATAATTTTGAATAAAACATAAATTAAATAAGATAAGACCTACAATACACGAACGAACAACTTCCAAAGATCCCAACAGTAAGGTATACAAGTCATTCTTATCTGCAATTATACTGCCGTCGTTCGGGTTTAGATTAGAGTGAACCGAACTTCATTTTGAGCGTGAGCCATTATTTTCAGTTTATGATGGCGTCAGATGCCAGCACACGATACGCCGACCCGTCACACATACCGACCTTTAACAAATAGCATCTACGTGATCCACTCATCCAATATTTGTTGAGAAAGCTCTTAATATATGCCCAAATACCACCAGCTGTGGTACAAAAAAAAAGGATAAATTAAATAAATTAAATATGCCGATTTATATATCAACTACGAATAATAACACATTTTAACGATTACAAAAAATACAATTACAGATATAGTTTTTTTGTGTTCCGGTTTGGAGGGTGAGTGAGTCAGTGGAACTACAGGCACAAGGGACATAATACCTTAATTCCCAAGGTTGGAGGCGCGTTGGCGATGCAAGGAATGGTTAATATTTGTTACAGTGGCCGATTGCCAATCCACCTACCTATTTAAAACTTTATTAATCTAGCTTATTTCAGTCTAATTGATTTTATTTTATCAGTAATATTTTATTAATATTTTATTACTGGTATAATAACATTCAATTAGATTAAAATAAGCTATTGTTTATATTCACATAACGCTCCGAAGTATTCTTTTCATCATAAAATTAAGCGACGATTGCCACTTTTATTATTTAAGAAAATAATTAAAAGCTATTTAACTATAAGTACCTGAGATATTTCAGAGGTCATTACACAGTAATAATTTTTAATATCAAGTTGTAGGGTTCGCATTCTCGCACGCAGACCGTCTTCATTGCCGCCGTTATTGGAAAATTCCGAGCGAAGTTACTCTAGGTTTCCAATATATTGGTGCAACTTGATGCTAGCAGAAATGTGAGCTTTTTTTCAATTTTTTTTTTAGTCAAAAGGGTCTGCTTCTATTGGATTTTACGTTATTTTTTTCTTATTTTTAATTCAATTACAATCGGTTTAATCTTTATCATTAATTGAACAATTGTTAATATATCGCTATTTGTAAATGTTTATGCTGTGTTTATGTATAAAGTATGGTCCAGAGATAATTCAACCACGATGCATCTTCTTTGATCTTCAATGTATTTTGCCTGGACGAGATGGATTATAAACATTAATTAAGCACATGAAAATTCAGTCATGCTAGCCGAGTTTGCACCTACGGGTTTAGGTCTACGGTCTAATATTCACGTGTTCAAACTGTTCCATTTCAGTTCTTAATTTTCTCTCTCGTTTAGGTATAGTTTGTAATAAATTATTAATCAGTTAACAAATAAACGTCATTCGAAAGAAGCGTAGCTTGAAAAAGTTTTTCGTATTTTAGTTCATAGTAATAGAATTAGTAAGTGTTGAAATAATTTATAAAAGCAATTCGATTTAGAAGTACAGTCTATAGGGAGTCATTTGTTGTAATTTATCACACACTTAATCTGCTCCCACAGAGGCGTCAGTACTGGGTTCTATATGAGTACTTACTAAGCCATATAACAGGCCAAAATCGCTATCTTGTAATACCAGTAGGCTTACGACAGCGTGAAGTAACATAAGAGTATTTCATTAATTAATCGTAAATTTAAGTACCTACAGGAGCTGAGATAGCTCAGTGGTTAGAAAACGTGAATCTTAACCGGAGATTGAAAGTAGTAGGGGGCTTAAACCCAGGTAATCACCACTAAATTTTCATGTGTTCAATTGTGTGATTATAATTCTCGTACTCGGCGGTAAATGAAAATATTCGAAACATGCAAATTAATATATACTTTCTTATTGAGTATTTGAGCTTAATACAATTAATAATAGTAAAGTACAGATGAATCAGTTTGGAGACGTTTTTGCATTTGTAGTAATGTAATAATATAACCGAAGTAGATTAGTTTGCGACAGTTACGTCGTCGTTCCTCGAATTATTATAGATAATAGCAATTTATATAATAATTTGCGTTAAAAGTGCCGTTTTGCTTATTATCATTTTATTAGTAGTTAGTTCATAATAAAATATATGGGAAAAAGTAAAAACTTATGGCGCAAAAAAGTCACAATGATATAATTATATGACATTTATTTGAGAAAAGGAAAATTCACAATATTAAATAGGAAAAGTAATTTCAGGATAGAGACAAGGCCTTAAGTACAATATCGGAACGAATTATCATTAATATAAATTTGTTTTTCGGTGAAAGCGAGGGTGAAGATGAATACAAAATGTCTGGAGATGAAGAAATTAATGATTTAAATTTACTTTTAATGTGTAATATTGTCGAGATGGCCCAGTGGTAGGAACGCGTGAATCTTAACCGATGATTGTGGGTTCAAACCCGGGCAAGCACCACTGAATTTTCATGTGCTCAATTTGTGATTATAATTCATCTCGTGCTTAACGGTGATAGAAAACATCGCGGGGAAGCCTGCATGTGTCTGATTTCACTGAAATTCTTCCACATGTGTACCAACCCGCAATGAAGCAGCGTGTTGGAATAAGCTCCAAACCTTCTCCTCAAAAAGGGAGAGGAGGCCTTTAGCCCAGCAGTGGGACATTCACAGGCTGCCGATAAAATATTTATATTAAGTACCTATATATAAAAATATAAAAAAGTATTTCTTTATTTATTTAATCTACTGACCGTTAACAACCAAAAACGAGACACAAATACTCCGTCCTGCCGATACCAGCTACCTTAATTATCCCGGCTACATGCTTGAAGAATCCTTCAAAGCGAAAGCCGGAGTATGCTTGTTCGTCAGGACGGATGTTTGCTGTCACCGACTGCGCTGCTTGGAGGACCCCTCCTACTCCATGTTGGTGGTACGTGTGGATCTGGTTCGTCAGAGTCGGGTCTACGTGTGCCTCTACAGATCCCATAATGGTGACTTGGAGACAAGCCGATTCTTTGACCATCTTAGTCGGGTGGCAGATGCTGCGCAAGAGCAGTTTCCTAACGCGGAATTGGTGTTTTTGGGGGATTTTAATGCTCACCATGAATCATGGTTGAAATCCCTCAAAACTGACCATGCTGGAAGGACTGCTCATGCTTTTGCTCTCACACATGACTTGACCCAACTGGTTGATCAGGCCAAGCTGCCGCCACCAGCGGTATGCAAACGTCGCGTTTGGCACTACAAGTCGGCAGATTGGGACGGTATGCGCGATTACTATGCGTCAGTCCCTTGGAAGGAACGTTGCTTCAGTGGGAATGACCCGACAGCTAGTGCCGCTGCTGTTGCTGGCGAGATCATGTTGGGAATGGAATACTACATTCCTAGCTCAGATCTCGACAGTAGGGGTGCGCGTAACTGTTGGTTCACTCGCGAATGTGCCGACGCTGTATCATCTAAGCAGGCGGCATATCGCGAGTGGATCAATGGCTGCATTAGCGGGGCATCTAACATTGACTCACTGAAAGCAATCTACAATAAAAACTCCAAGTCCTGTAGGAAGGCTTACACGAGAGCGGATGCACAGCGCATTGTACAGATTGGTCATGACCTTATTTCACATCCTAGGGGCTCCCGTAGCTTCTGGCGTCTGACCAAGTCTGTGCAAAACAATTTCTGCCAACCTTCGCTGCCACCGCTCAGAAGTCCGGACGGATCGCTAGCTCACAGTCCGCAAGAGAAAGCTGACCTCCTGGCTAAACTCTTTGCCGACAACTCCGTCATCGATGATTGTAGTGCTCTGCCACCAATAATACCTTCTTGTGGCCACATGATGCCTGACATCAAAATCAGGCAGCGTGATGTGCGTGCGGAACTGCAATCACTTGATGTACGGAAAGCTAGCGGTCCCGATGGAATTCCAGCCATAGTGCTGAAGAAGTGCGCGGCGGAGCTGTCTCCCGTGTTAACGCGCCTGTTCCAACTGTCTCTTTCTTCGGGATGTGTGCCGGAGGCTTGGAGAAGAGCTAATGTGCAAGCGGTTCCCAAAAAAGGGGATCGGTCTGACCCGGCAAATTATCGGCCAATAGCTATCACCTCAGTACTTTGTAAGGTGATGGAACGGATTCTTAACAACCAACTGATCCATTACCTAGAAGATCACTGTTTAATTAATGATCGTCAGTACGGATTTCGACCAAAACGGTCTACAGGTGATCTTCTAGCGTACGTAACACACCTCTGGGGTGAAGCTATCGACAAGCATGGGGAATCGTTGGCTGTCAGCCTCGATATCTCCAAGGCTTTCGACAGGGTCTGGCACAGAAGTCTTCTCTCCAAGCTGCCGGCATATGGTCTACCTGCTCAGCTTTGCACCTGGATTGCCAGCTTCCTACACAAGCGCAGCCTTCGTGTTTTAGTTGATGGTTGCGCTTCACAATTCTATGTAGTGAATGCTGGGGTCCCCCAGGGATCTGTGCTATCTCCCACTCTGTTTCTTTTGCATATCAATGATATGCTCTCTCTCGGGAACATTCATTGCTATGCAGACGATAGTACAGTGCATGGTGGATACCACGGACGCGCAGTGGCTGGGCGAGCGGAAATTAGGGAGAGGCGGGAGGATCTTGTCACTGAACTCAATAGGACGTTAGAGCTTATCGCCAAATGGGGCTCAGATAATCTTGTTGAGTTTAGTGCCAAGAAAACACAGGTATGCGCTCTCACAGCAAAAAAGTCACCATTTTCCCCTTTTCCCTCCCTCTGTGGCACTCCGCTGGTGATACAAAGCAAAATCGCCATGCTGGGGATGGACGTTCGCTGCGACCTTAGTCCAAGGGATTACATCGAGGCTGTAATAAAAACAGCCTCACGGAAACTCGGAGTTCTGAACAAGGTGCAGAGTTTTTTCACGCCTCAACAACTGTGCCTGCTGTACAAAACACAGGTACGGTCTTGCGTTGAATATTGCTCGCACCTTTGGGATGGCTCCGCTAAATACCTACTTCAGGCCTTGGATTGGTTGCAGCGACGTGCGGTCCGCATAATTGGCGACGTAAAGGTCACTAACACCCTCGAGCCTTTACAATTGCGTCGAGAGATAGCAGCGCTGAGCGCTTTCTATCGACTGTATCACGGCGAGTGTTCCGAGGAATTATTCTCCATAATTCCAGCTTCCCCCTTCCTTCACAAGTCTACGCGTGCTGGCTCTCGATGTCACCGACTAACTGTGACATCAATTCCATCGCGCACAAAGAAATTTGGCAACTCCTTTCTTTGTCGCACTTCCAAGAAATGGAATTCCTTACCAGCACACGTATTCCCCTCCTCTTACGACCCGGGTTCCTTCAAACGAGGCGTGAAGAGGCATCTTGCGGGCCGGCAAGGCGAGGGCGGCTAGTGCAGAATCTTCTTCCCGACTGTACTGGCCGTCTTCGCGTTTGGACTCTACTACCACTTAACATCAGGTGGAGTAGAGTCGTTTGCCCTCCCGGGTAATATAAAAAAAAAAAAAAAAAACTAAGAACGAAAAAACGTCTCCAATTTGATTTGACTGCATTACACCCGATTTCAGCCATTGAGCAAATACTACTATAACAATAAATATGTATTGAATTTTGATATAAAAAAGAAATACATTCTCGTGCAAAAAGTGTATGTATTTTATAACATTAAGTATAGTCCGTCCTTTCTAATCCATCACGGGCCACAGAGCATACTTATTGTAATTTATCAAAGTGAAACTTCGATGTTGCTACTCACTACTGACTCGGAGACACTTAGATCTTACTAAGGACATTAGTCTTGTACCATCTGCGTTGCTTCCTTTTATTTTAAAGTGATATTTTTTGTCCTACTTCTTTTATATTAAAAAACTGCACATTGAATTGATTGTGATAAATTGATTGTTACTAAGCAATCAATGACTGGTGTTGTAAAGTTATGTAACATTGCCAAAATGTAACTAAGATCTATTCACATATTTGCCTTCTGTAATAAATAAAAAATCTATCGGTTAAATTCCAAAATAAACAAGATATTTTTGTTCAACGATGTTTAGATTGTGTAGACTGTAATGAAAAATCGCTTTCATTTTAAAAAGCAAACAAACTTTGTTGGTTCATACGCTATATTGCGTCTAAGCTTTCTGATATTATAATGGCACGTGAATATATATATGTTCATTCAAGCGATGCGTGAATACATAGTACACAACAACTAACACTAATCATTATACATAATATGTACATTATACATAAGCATAATTATATGACTTTAATTTTGTTAATGTTTAAATTCTGGTTTTAGGGTTCCGTACATTAACTCAAGAGTAACCTTTAATAAATTTATAACACAAACTCGATTCTACGTTATGTATTTATTTATTATTGTCTATATACTGTTATTATTTGTTTTCACAATGAAAGAAAGACCTAAAACTAAAATAAAAATAAGTTTGTCACCTTATTATATTACATAAATTATTTTTTTAACAATTGAAAACTATTAATTTTATACCACTCATATCCGAGTTTACTTTATTATAACATTACAGAGTTTATCACACGCGGGACTCTAAAACGAACGAACGAATTTGTCAAAATATAATAAGTAAAAATTTAATTTAATTTATGATTATAATTCATCTCGTGCTTTGTGGTGAAGGAAAACATCGTGAGGAATCCTGCATATGTCTAATTTCACTGAAATTTTGCCACACGTGTATTCCACCAACTCGCATTGGAGCAGCGTGGTGGAATAAGCTCCAAACCTTCTTCTCAAAAAGGGAGAGGAGGCCTTTAGCCCAACAGTGGGAAATTCACAGGCTGTTATGGGTTACGGGAATAAGTAAAAAGATCTTCGAAAGTACAAAGGAACACGTGAAATAATATAAAAAATAAAACCCTTCTTTGCTTCGCATTTTTCTTGTCACAAGACTAGTCGTGCTAGGATTTTTTTTAAAATATTTATTTAAAATAAGAAGACAGACCGGTATATGAACTGATCGTCAATGATCGCCACAACCACCGTCATAGGCATTGGCGCTGTACAAAATATTAACCACCTTTTACATCGACAATGAGCCAACAATGTTGAAGCAAAGATGCTATGTCACTGTGCTTGTGACATTCATTCCTCGTTCCAACCGGAACACGAGAATACTCCTGTTTGGCGGTTGTTGGACTTGTATAAAGTCCTACCACCAAGTAATGAAAGTATATCTGTGTATTTAAAACATTTAAATTAACTAAAGTTAAAAATTCGTTTACTTACAGCGAGAGAGAGTAAACCACTAAGCAGCTTAGCTACTTTGGATAATATAGTTTTATCTTTTAAATTTTGTACGAAACATCCGAAGCGTTAGACCGAATCACTGTTTCTTGTTTTTGTAAATAATAATCATTGCAAAAACGCCATTATTCGGCTGTTGAATAGAAAGCCGCAACAATAGTGAGTTGGATACAGAACGACTTTTGGCATAACCTTTGTTCATCGGAACAATGATTCATTTTGTTAAAACATTTTATAAGATTTTTTTTTTACTTTTTCGTTAATATAATACTTATGAATCTTGTATTTACGAGTAGGTTTGCCTTCAGCTATAGTAGTAATGAAATAATACATTACATTACTACGATTATCTTCGTCTTTGATCATGCCCGGCCTTTATTTGAAAAAGATTCGTTTTCTTTTTGAATTGCCTACGAGGAGTAATTCAAAATCTATCATAGGTTTGCTACTTACGGATCAGAAGGTTATGAATAACAGATAATAGGGTATAAAGATCACAAAAAATAATGTTTAAAAAAAATTGTTTACCTACGACTATTTTCAATGTGGAAACTAACCAACGAATCTACAATATAACAATAATAATATACTTATATACGGCATATTATTATGATAATTTATTATAGTTTAAATAAAATAAAAAAAAAATTGAACATAAAATTCAAATAAAAGTAATGTTTATTTATACATCTGACTAATTTCCGCCCACGACTTCGCCCGCGTGTAGGAAAGGGAGAGGGTATGTTAGGTACCCTATGTTCTTTTACGTACCAATAATTTCATGACGATTGAGTTGTTGAGATGTGGAAACGTAACAAACAAACAAAAGCCCTCTTTCGCATTTATAATATTAGAAAGGATGTTAGCAGCTCTGCATGTTTGAGAAGCAATAATAGTACATAATTATAAACACAGAAAGGTATTTATTTAGCAGACGGATAAGCTCATTTTTAATACAAGCTGAAGACGAGTTTTCCTCTTTAAGGAATTAATTTTAATTTTACTCGAGCAAGAAAGGTTTTGTAAATATTGGATAAAAATATCAACAACCCTTTTTATCATTAATGGGTTTAAGATTTAGATAAAAGATCTTAATTATATTCAAGATATAATTTAAAGTTTTATAAAAACGGTTTCAATGAAATCTTATATCGTGCAATTGCACAAAGATATATAGATAGATAAACAAAAAGATTATTTATAAATACCACTTCATAGATATTAATTTAAACTTCATTAAAATGTAGGTACTTGCTATCTTAAAAGCTTACTGAATAATTCGATATTCGTTTCAATACGTCACCTGAGGTGTGTGATAAGGGACTCGGCTCGGTTTATGGATGACGATAAGTAACTTGCAACGTCACCTAGAATAATGGTAGGCTTTCAGTCAGTCTGAAATCGAAAAAATTCGTCCAGTTTTATCCAACTGGACCTTTATGTAACATTATATTTGGGATATATGATATTTTGGCAATACGACCTTACTTACGTCAACATCAATATATCAATTTCAATTATTAAAATCTAATATTTATTTGTAGGATAGATTTAAATTATCAAAATGTTCTATTATTTAATTAATATTTAAAATTAGTTATAATATTAAATAAGTAATTGGAAAATTGTTTAGAGACGAATTGAAAACATTTAATTGTATGTTTTATTTAATACAATTGTTATATCAACATAAATTCATTCATCGGCCATTAAGGGAGATTAGCCAACTGCGCAAGATATAATAATATTCGGATTATGAGAGTTAGGGAATAACTCTCATAATCCCATGGGACGGCAATCCGACACGATCGGAAAGAGTTCAAGAGCAGGACCAACGGCTTTACGTGCTTTCCGAGGTACGGGAGCGAACATAGTACTTCCAAATTCCAGACTCCGGGCTGCTATTGTGAATTTTCGATGGTAAGCCTAATGGACGGTATTTGAACCCAGGACCAACGAATCTATATATATACATGTATATATATAGCGAGACAGTCGAGTTATATTTATATATAAATAACGTGCGAGGTGGGTGATTGTTCCGAACCGAAATAAGCTTTTCATTAATTTCTTATCAGAATTTATACTACAAATTTAATTATTAAATTTTATTTCAATTTATAAGGCAACATCTTGCTTAAAAAATATTTATGGTTTTTTTTTTGATAATGAGTTTGATTACTTTCTTCATTCATAATAGAGGAAACCGAATAAAAACGTTTCTATTGGTTAGGTGCGCGACTATAGTGCCACATGTGTTCAATCTGTGTTCTCTATATGTATGGTTATCGTACGTATAAGTGTGCACTCCCTGGTTTCTTTAGCAACTGGTAACCTATGGAAGACCTATATAAAGGAGGACCGAAGACACGTACTTGGCCTAGTCTACGTAAGCTACATGGTGCTGTTAAAGATAGCTAGCTTAGGTTCAATACCCTATTATACGTTACAGTGATTCATGTTTATATTTAACGTATGACTAAATTTTAATAAAAAGATACGTTTTTTATTCTATTATTTAAAAAAATATGAACATATTTTTTATGAAATCAGGTTGATACTAAAACTTACGCTAAATATAGCATATAATATTGTACCGATGCATAATTTTAAACGAGACAAGAATACTGTACAATATTATACAGTAATAATTATCATAGGGTACACAGTGCTAAAGCGCTTTTGAAGTATAAAAGCTTACAGCTAAGTACATATATGATATTTATGTTTCTAAGTACTTAGTGAATTAATTAATTTAGTTTAACGAACTATCAATATCGTTGCATTTCAGCTAATCCTATCAATTATAACAAATTTATTGTGACACGAAAGGCATTATGGCTTAAATTACTTGATTTGCCTTATTACATACAACCGGGCAAAACATTATTAAAAATGTCAATTTGTCACCTACCGTGAGACCTAATGCCTTCCTTATAGCTCACTCACCCTTCAATACGGCAATACAAAGTATTGTTGTACATAAATATAATTGTAACATGGCTTTGTAACGGTTGTCTACGATATAGGTTTCCTAGTGTGGGTAAAAATATTAATTAAACTGACTGTGCACTTTTAGTATAATGAAATGTAATTTATATCATATTGTTTGATTTGTATTGAAAATCCGCATTGGAGTTTTTATTTATTTTTCGATGAAATTAAATAAACAGTTTACATTATAGTATAAACCAATTTCTGCTTTTTATAGCTTTATGTATTCAATATGTTAGAAATTTGTGCAATATTTATAATACTAATAAATTGTCTAAAAACAAAATAAAGCTATATAATAATAATAATAATAATTTTCTATTTACTACGTCAGTATATTAAGTTATATTTCGAAAACTAGGCAATATCATAACATATAATACAGAGCCTATGTCGGATCTAAAACTATAAACTAAAACAATATGAAAGTTCCGTAACAGCCTGTGAATGTCCCACTGCTGGGCTAAAGGCCTCCTCTCCTCTTTTTGAGGAGAAGGTTTGGAGTTTATTCCACCACGCTGCTCCAATGCGGGCTGGTGGAATACACATGTGGCAGAATTTCAGTGAAATTAGACACATGCAGGTTTCCTCACGATGTTTTCCTTCACCGTAAAGCACGAGATGAATTATAATCACAAATTAAGCACATGAAAATTCAGTGGTGCTTGCCCGGGTTTGAACCCACGATCATCGGTTAAGATTCACGCGGTCTTACCACTGGGCCATCTCGGGTTCTATATCATCGAATTAGTAGTACTTGCGTCAAAATTCGAAAAACATACACACAAAATATAACGTTACTAAGATAAAACGGTCATTGTCTGTTTGTCGGAACATCATGGAAAGACTATTGCGCCGCTTTTGATAAAACAATATATTTAAAAGCTTATAAATATATTTCAAATAATAATGAGGACTTCGTAATAAAGTAAACTGAGCTCAGGCGAAGGTTTCTTTGCCATGTGTTTTCATTACCTTTAATTTATGAAAAAGAAATCACATGAAAATGCAGAGGTGCTGTAATTTGTGGTGGGTTTGAGCATGTTTGAGCCAACATATGTTCCAACCATTCGGCCATCGCGGCTCATAATTATGTGTAAGTTATTTAATACAATACATATCATTTCATCTTAACATAGATAGATAGATTTAATAAGATATTTTTTATATCTATAATAAATTGCTACTTACTTGTCAGAAAAGTCGTAATAAAAATATTCAGAAATGGTTGTATTTTATTCCAACTATGGTTGTTTAGATACCGCATTGATTTATTTGATGTTTAATGTGATTCTTTTAACCTTCGTACAGACATGTAGACGCCAAAATGTTATATAGACCATTTTATCATATATATTTTTTAAGAATTTCCAAAGACGAAGGCAATTTCCTTTTTAAGGAAATTATAACGTACCTATTTACCTCTCCAATTAAGCATATAAATTGTGTCATCAGTGGAGACGAAAATATGCAAAAGGGTCAGAATCGAACCTGCGACTTTACATCACTAGGCCGTTACCAGCCCGTACCGTAAACCATTGAGCTATTGACGCTTCAACGTTGAATAAAATGAAAATGATGACGACTTTGATATGATTTTGCGACAGCAATTTCTCTCTGCTTCATTTGATTGAAAGCAATTAATTAAGCTTATTATAGTTACAATGCAAGCAGTAAAGTGGGGAAGAGACACATTAGGTGAACAGTACAATTAATTGTATTTACTTATTTTATGGTATCTAATACAAGTTGCCCCATATAAGGGCTCTGGCTTAATTGTGACGTCACGATGTTCATTCAACTCGAAAAGACGAGTATCATATCAAATCAACTATTGTTAATATGCTTTGACCTACTTTATCATATCTATTTAGGAGGGCTGGTTCATTATTCACTCAAAGGATCGGAATTGCGTTATAAGGGGAAATTCTGCTAGTATTGTTGCCATCATTTGACTTCGTGTGTCAACATTGTGACTAATGTATGTATGTAACATTGTGAATGTTTTTAATAATTATGTAAATAATGTGGATTTTACTTTGGATTCGTCGTTCTGTAACGAATTTTCTTTGCAACTTTTCTCTTCTACGGTTTTAATCAAGGTTGTTTTGGCTTAATTCGTTGACGTCATACTTTGTCCTTGTACCGTGGGTTTTACTTGACGTCATCATAATTGTTAGTATAATAATCCATAAATAATCGAGATGGCAGTGATTAGAAGAGGTGAATCTTAACTAGGAAGATCGTAGGTTCATAAAAAAATCATCATTCACCACCTAACTACCACCTAGTTCAAACAAATAGGTGTGGAATAAGCTCCAAGCCTCCTCTTCAAAAAGGGAGAGGGACACGCTGTTACAAAAAAGGTGTCCAAACAACATCTATGAATTTGCATGCGCTTATGTGTATTATTTACAAAAAGATATAATACACTATATATACATGTATATATATTAAAAAAATCTAGGAATACACGACTCTCATTGAATATTTATAGGATTAGGAGGAATCTATTTCATTGCTTTTTCTCGTCAGAAGATTATCTAAGTTAATCTATATACCTTTCATTAGGTAATGAAGTTGCACTTAATTGAATGAACGCAAAAAACGAATATAAGAAATATTCGTTTTTATAACTTGAGCTCATATTGTCTAAGAATATTGGAATTTATTTTTTGTCTAATATTAGATATTTTTATATTTCATTATAGATATTCTAAATATCTGTATTATTCATTAAAGTATAAACATTTTAGCATAAACTAAACTAAAAATATATCATTTTAATAAATATTTATCTTTTTTCGTTTACATTTTAGTTATATAATTTGATAAATAAACAACGTACAAGTTATTTTCAGAGTTGATATCAATGAAACATGTCAAGGATATTTTAGACAATGATCTGTTTCGATATTATTACAACAAATACATATCAACCGTTTCATGAGCAAAAACTGCACTACACTTTGCAGTTACATAGAGAATAACCGTTAAGAAGATTTTTGAATGGTTTCGATTTTTTTAGAAACAGGAATGATCAGCACAGATTTTTGCGTATAGGCCAATTACAGAAAAAAATATTTATTAATTTTACCTTTTAATAAATTTGAATATTATTTTTAAAAAAAGTTAATATCCAAGGCATATTACATATAAAGACGTTAAATAAGCTTCCAGGCTTGCAGCTTCACAGGATTTTTAAATTGAATTGTATACATTTGACTATGTATTTCATTTGAGAAAAAATAACAAGTAAAAACTGCTGGTTTTTCTGTTAGATTTACATGCCAAGTCAGTGATTGATTTACATTCAATTTAATTCTGAAACACGATACAATAGAGCTTATAATACCTACTTCAATAAAATATATTCGTATTTTGATTGAACATAACACATTTGCATAATTTTGTATGTAGGTGTAATAATGACAACGATATTTAGAATCATATCAATCAGTACCATCAATGCCATGATAATGAAAGTTAATTCATTTTAAATCAACTTAAAGATAGCCTCCTCCTTTTATGTTTTGCCTAATTCTATGTTCTGTGTTTGTATGTATATATATATTTTTATAGAATAGGAAGGCTAACGAGCATATGGGCCACCTGATGGTAAGTGGTCACCAACGCCCTTAGACATTGGCACTGCAAGAAATGTTAACCATCGCTTTCATCGCCAATGCGCCACCTACTTGGGAACTAAGATTTTATGTCCCTTGTGCCTGTAATTACATTTGCTCACTCAACATTTAAACCGGAACACAACAATACTATTTTGCGGTAGAATATTTAATTTACTCAATTATTCTTTTTTGTAGATATATTTGAATCGATTTTGGCGTGGATTGGAGTGGATGATTTGGTGTTACTTTTTGCGTTTGGCTGCGTTTGTCTCCATGATGGTCCTCATTTTTATTGGTATTGAACTTATTTAATGTGTATTCAGGTCCATTTTGGAAGTCAGTTTTTTTAAAAGATAATTTTATTATAACAATAAATTACTTGAACGATGAGAAATTCATCAGTTGAAAAGTTAAAATTCATTTGTTTAATATTTTAAACTCACAAACTGAGCTAAATGGCGAACTTGAGTAAGGGTTCGTCATTCACTTAACTTGGTTATACCTGCGTATGAATTCTATTGAATACACGATCTTTGTTGTTGTTAACGAAGCTATCTCGTACAAACAGGCAAATGGATTGACGGGTGTGTTTGATTTGCGGATTCAATTTGAATTTATAATGAACTTATTGGCTTTTGTTAATGGGAAATACATTTAGTTTGAAAGAATCGAATAGGTATTCAATTATAAACTAAGTTAACTTCGCAGGGATTACATTATTTATTATGTATTGTGATTAATTTATAACTTATAGTTTTATTATCTTTTGAGACATGATTTGAAACTTTTGCAATAAGAATATATAATGATAATGTAAAAACGTGGTATAACCGAGTTGATCCGATGATGAGACTGAAACGGAACTCTTGTTGGTAGAGCGTTGTGCATGCTTGGGTAGGTAACACTACTTATTGTGTTCAATTTGAAGGCTCAGTGAGCCAGGACATAACTTCTTAGTTCCTAAGATTAGTCGAATATTGGCGACGTAATAAACTGATAATATGCAGCGTCTATGGCCGGTGGTGACCACTTAACACCAGTCCAGGCCCGTTTTCCAATTTGCCTACCTATTATAATAAAATAAAAATGACAACTCTTTAATGACTAGTATATTTTATTACTGTTTTGTCAAAGTTAAATACATTTTACTGACAAAGGTGTGTTTTTTTTAAACTATAATATCATTCGTACGAAGACTACGATAAAGTTATTTAACTTATATTTGCTTTGATTTATATTACTACTGAAGTAAACATGATCAATTTCGTATTCCATAAGAAACCTTCAAAAGGGAATCACGGATAAGTTTGCCAACATTAATGTAACGAGGAACGTCGGAAACATCATATTAGAGTTAATTAGGAGTGAAACGAGCCTAGCTTCGGGCAAATTTAAACGAATTTGAAGCAAGCTTAATCTGTTTAGGCAATCTCACATTATTATAACTAACTAGGCCCTTTACTTGGATGTTCTATATGTATTTAAATAATATATACAAGCGGATTTATATAAAATGTTTTATAAGAACCTGAATCTGACTGCCTCGTTGCTCTAGTGGCTTGATGTAATTCCGCAGACCCGGAAGTCATGGGTTCAATTTCTAGGTCGGGCCAATAAAAGCTTATTGGATTTTTCTGTAAGAAAATTCTCAGTAGCAGCCCGAAGTCTGGAAGTTGAAAGTGTGTACACTCCCGTGCCTCGGAGAGCACTTAAAGCCGTCCTGCGCCTGAACTGTTCCCGGTCGTGTTGGATTGCCGTCCCATGGGATTATGTGAGTTAGGGAATAGAGAGTGCACTTTTGTTTGCGCACACACTTATGCACTATAATATCTACTGCGTAGTTGGCTAATCTCTCTTGAGATTGGCCGCCGTGGCCGAAATCGGTCTGGAGGACATTATTATTTATTCTATAAGAACTTACTTCGTATCTCACTCGCACAATGTTGAAAACTCAGTTACGTTGATACGTGTGTTATTTAAATGATATAATTAATATCATTATTGTCAATGTCACATATCGCTTTCTGAAATTTGGTTTCATTGCGGTGTGTTATAGTTTGTTCTATAGTTTGAACTAATGTTATAACTTGGTTAGAAAATAATACATTTTATTTTATTATTAGCAGGAAATATCACGGCAAATTGACCGAGATGGTTTTATTTTAGTTTAAATAAAATTGAAAAAAATACATTTTGGTCTTACATTTAATAAGTAAAAAGAGTAAAGTTTAGATACCTTACTAGTTTCCGCTTGCAGCTTTACCCACGTGTGTGGATGTGGGGGCTCGGCATTTGGTACCCTATATCTTTACGTTAATACAAAATTTCATGATGATTGAGTTGTTAAGACTTAAAAGCGTAACAATCAAATAAATAAACATACTTTCGAATTTATAATATTAGTACGAATTTCTGAATGCTAATATGTCAACAGCCATGGGATTTAAAATCTTAATTACGTTTAAAGTCGTACTATAAGTGGAATTAACGATACCTAATCTATTGCATATAGGTATTATCCATATTTTCCTTTTCAGTATGCATTAACAATGTTGTGATGTTCGTGTAATTTAGTTGTTGTTGTGTATTGATTACCACCGACTGTAACTCAAGGCTTCTTTTCAAAGTTAAAGCCGAAATAATTATTCGATATAAAAGCATTACATTTACTTCTTGATAGTCAAAATTCCACTACAGGTTTGGAAAGAAAAAGAAGAAAGAACCTCGTCAAGAGATTCTTCTTCTGAGTGGCAGAATATCTGATGTGTGGGTGGTACCCACCCAGAAGGACCTGCGCAAAGAACTACCATGAGGTAAAACAAACTATAACAAACTTCGATGCTCTATTCTTTTTCTTCTTAATATAAAACTATTCCACCTTTAAAGCGAGGGTTCTGAAAGTGACCTCTTTGAAAGGTGCTATAATGTTCCCATTATATCCAGGACGGTGTAATTAGCGAAACGGCTTTGTGTCGGATTTTCCCTCGGCTTAAAATTTCAAAACCGTTTTTGTTAAATTAGAAAATTATTATTTCTCACTTTTATATCTTTAACCTTTTTTTTATTAACAAGTATTTTTTATCGGTAAAGATGATTGGGATCATAGTCTTAAGCTCTAGGAGTCTATAAGATTAATTATAGATGATTGTTCATCTTATTCTAAAGTTTATTTCATCTAAACAAGTAAATAAATTTCAAGTGTCTGTTAAAAGTAAGAAAGTAACTGCCGTTATTTTTAGCTTGTAGATGGCTATAAGTAACCAAACCAAACCAATCCAAACATCATATTTATTTTTGTTCGACTGTTTTTTCGGGCAATTTTAAAGATGGATAAGCATCAGAAAGCCGAGATGGGCCAGTGGTAAGAACGCGTGAATCTTAATCGATGATCGTGGGTTCAAACCCGGGCAAGCACCTCTGAATTTTCATGTGCTTAATTTGTGATTATAATACATCTCTTGCTTTACGGAGAAGGAAAACATCGTGAGGAAACCTGCATGTATCTAATTTCACTGAAATTCTGCCACATGTGTATTTCACCAACCCACATTGGAGCAGCGTGGTGGAATAAACTCCAAACCTTCTCCACAAAAAGAGAGAGGAGGCCTTTAGCCCAGCAGTGGGACATTCACAGGCTGTTACGAAAGCATCAGAAGTCAAGTCTATCAGAAGTAACAACAACACAAATTTCACGTAAATATTAGTATACCGCTATTTTAAGGATATATTATTTATGTACATAAATAAATAATAATTAAAATGACTAAACGCTATTTTCATTAATATCTCATTCTCGGTAAAGAATAAGGAATTTTTATCTTTTTTATAATTCCGTGTTTATAACACAAATTTAACGTTGGGCATAGCTAGCTTTTAATAAAAATAATGTCTATAAATGTTTCCATTCTTTGTAATTCATATTATAATAAATAAACTGAGCAATAATCTCTGTAGTCAGAATACCAAAACCGATTCCGGCTATTCACTATGATATAGACGTAAAACGACTATTCCTCGCCGACGTATGTGACTGATGGCCGTTTCTTGCTCTCAGATTTTACGGACAGAACTTTATATCTACTGCAAAAATGTACTCTCTGATATATGTGCTTCAATTTGTTCAACGATCTCGTTTTGAAAAAGAAAATAAAATTCCACTCTTGTAACAACGATTTGTTTCTTTTTTCACATGTTTCACATTCAATTATAACACTTGTATTGTTCCATTTTTCGCTCCAATGAACAGTAGGCTATTAATAATTTAGATTTCTATATTTCATCAATTTGTAAGCCGAGTAGGCCCAGTGGTAAGAACGCGTGAATCTTAACCGATGATCGTGGGTTTAAATCCGGGTAAGCACCACTGAATTTTCATGTGCTTAATTTGTGATTATAATTCATATCGTGCTTTACGGAAACCTGCTTGTGTCTAATTCCACCAACCCGCATTGGAGCAACCCGTGGTGAAATAAGCACCAAAACCTTCTCCTCAAAAAGGGAGAGGAGGCCTTTAGCTCAGCAGTGGGACATTCATAGGCTGTTATGGTATCTAATTGTATATTATTATATAAAACAATTGTTGTGCGATAATATCTGATTTTGAAAAGTCTTTTCATATTAAATAGGTTAAGTCTATTAGCAAAAGCAAAGCAAGGCATTCTTTTAAATATTAACATCGATAATAGGTTAGACGAACTTATTAGAAGTAAATAAATAGGTAAATATTTAAACAACAATATCATATTACAATATAATATACTAGGTGGTGAGATTTTTTGGTGGGTAATAATATTTAATGTAAGTAATGTAGTGTAAAGGTAATTTGCTATATTAAATTGTGAAACAACCAGTATAATAAAGCTTAGCTCCGCAACATACGCGGTTAGAAAAGTTAGACGGCTAACTGATGTTGATGACTTGACTAGTATACTTTGGTTTTTTTATGGTATTATGTTTTATGCCACCCTACTTTAGTGTGATGCTACAGATATTGAAACTGTTTTAGCTCTGCATAAAAGAGCTGTCTTGGAGTTCAGGATTCTTTTTAATAAAGTGGGTAAATAACAATTAGTGCGAATTGTTTCCGTATTAAAGCCATTAAAAAAATAATATATTTTGCAAATATAAGTTTAGATAAATTAATAATTCCGATTAATTTTCCGATATAAATAAAAATATCTTGTGATAGCTTAAGAAAAAAGATAAAAATAATAAAAATAACTTTAGAAGGCACTTTGTTTGTTTATTTCTATTATTACTAATTGTTTTTATTCTTTTTAAACGAAGATGAAATACTTTATGAAGTAAATAATGTAGGTCATTTGATATTTGATGTAGGTTAAAATACATTTTATTTTACGGTAAAGGTAACCGAGAAAAAAAGGCATGAAATGAAGCCATCATATGATATACATTGATTCCTTTATTTCAATTTTTTTTCTATTTTTATATACGCCTTAACAATATAACCAATGAAGTTATTCAGCTAGATATATAAACTTTAATGTGCTTTCATTGCTAGTTTACAAAGCATCGTTATAAATCTTAGCACAGATTCAAAAGAATATAGCTTAAGAAAAATACAGATAAGAAACTGTTTAAACTACTTAGCATTATACACTTCTTCTATTCTTTTGTCCCTTTGTCATTGAAACGGAGTCGAAGAATCTTTAATAATTTAAATTAAGCCGATGTCGATTCGAAAGTTTTCAATGTTGATTTAGTTTCTCGTACTGTTAGTCAATGGTCTTATGTACAAAAAAGTGCGCTTTCCATTTTATAAAAAATATATGGTGAAAATCTGTTTATTTTCTTTATATTTTGTTTGTAGGGATAGTATTCATTTGTTTTTATTTATGTATAACTATCATTTTAAGTTATACGAACTTTTGTAGTAACAACAGTAATATAATAATAGGAATAAATACTTATTGTACACCAAATAAAAGAAAAACAAAAACAATTTCTCCCAGACACGTAAGGGTGGAGGACAATTATTGCCACATGAAAAATAAAGGATTATTTGGACTATTCATAACATATATG
Source organism: Nymphalis urticae (assembly GCA_905147175.2). Classification (NCBI taxonomy): domain Eukaryota; kingdom Metazoa; phylum Arthropoda; class Insecta; order Lepidoptera; family Nymphalidae; genus Nymphalis; species Nymphalis urticae. The sequence continues at coordinate 6,464,844 of LR989998.1, read as the reverse complement.
AACAAAAATATTTATATACATAAACGCATACACATATTTACGTACCATTATACAATAAATTAGTACAGACACTGATTCAAATGAAGAATAAAAGTTTGATTGTATAGATACCATATTAATTATTCCTGTACGAATGGCAATCAATTATGGACGGTTTAAAATTTGTAATATAAAATATTCTTACGCGGCGAGTATTTTAAAATAAACTTCAGTGAAATTACACATTTTGCTGTAAAAATGAGTAAATCAAAGGCGTGCACCGAAACTTCCTCTAACGAATGGCCGTGTCGAATATGCCAAATAAATGAGCCGTGAACTGCGTTACGCGCTGATATTCTTTTATACTGTTTGCAATACTCGTAATGTGTTAACTTTTACTTCACATAATTTACGAAACTTTAAAGTACATTTTTATTTTAATTCATTAAAAACACTTTAAAGGCGTACGAGTACAGTACGTATATTTCGTTTATATTTTACGTTTCTGTTGGTTTCTGAACTGCAATTTTCTATAATATATATGTATGTCTGTATGTAGTTATCTAAATAAAGGTTACGCTCATTTAGACGGCCCTGAGGAGGAAGGCAGCCGGGATGGCCTCGCGCTGCCGTATGCACTAGCGAGGGGGGGACAAGACTCCATTCGCCCCCTCAGGAGAGCTTCACCGAGCCACGAGCGGAGCACAGCACGGGAGAGGCCGATGAGGCGTTTTATCAACAGGATCCCGCAGCTTCTCCGATTCGTGCTAAGGACGGCCATCAGCAGTAGTTTTAGTGGGTAAGAATCCCACAATATTATATACTTGATAAAAAATACTTTATTCTAATTAAAATAATCTTATATCAGCTGAAGCTCAGAAACTGGTATATAATTTGGAAATACAAAAAATACAAACCGAAAATGTCAGGACGTACACTTAAACAAAAAATTACTAAAGTATTAATATTGTTAGTTCGTTAATAAGTTAGTTCAAATGAAGTATAAAAAGTTCAATAAGATATTGAATAATTAATGTGTGATTTAAACAAAATTTAACTATTTATTAAGCTTTATAATAATATATCATAATATTTGGTATCTTATTAGCGTCGTATTAGTATGGAAGACGCAATGAGATAAAATTTGTTAAAATATAAGACAAATCTAATCAGAATATATACAGAACGTTTATTCAACTAACAAACTTTCTTTATCTGGCTATATAATATATCGTATGATTATGTTATTTAAGTTATATTTGACTGCCTCGTTGGTCTAGTGGCTTGATGTAAGGCCGCAGACCCAGAGGTCCTGGGGTTCAAACCCCAGGTCGGGCCAATAAAATGTTATTGGGTTTATCAGAAAAATTCTCAGTAGCAGCCCGGAGTCTAGAAGTTGGAAGTGTGTACACTCCCGTGCCTCGGAAAGCACGTAAAGCCGTTGGTCCTGTGCCTGAACTCTTTCCGGTCGTGTCGGATTGTCGTCCCATCGGATTGTGAGAGTTAGGGAATAGAGAGTGCACCTGTGTTTGCGCACACACTTGTGCACTATAATATTTCCTGCGTGGTTGGCTAATCTCTCTTGAGATTGGACACCGTGGCCGAAATCGGTCTGGAGTTCGAGGTTTTGTCAATGTTAAGGAAGTGGACACTGGTGCGTTCTTTGTTATAGTATAAAAATTACAATGAGAGAATTGGTTCTAACATATGACGAAGCTGACGATATTTATTGTACACTTCTCAGTTCGACCGTTTGTTCCATTAATCGAATCATTGTCTAATTCGAGTCGTCCATCGTATGTCAAATTCGAGTTTGATCGACAAGGAAGCTTTTGTGAACACGAACATCGGTTGTCTGGAAAATAAAAAGTAAACTGTCACAGAAAAATTATATTTGTATTAAATGAAATAAAAACAAAACAAAATACAAATTTAAAAATAATTCTGTTTACACTTATTATAATAAAACTGCTTAGCGAAAGTTATACGCAGAAGCTGAGAAAATAAATACATCATAAGAGTAGTGTCACTGGGGAACAATAAATTTGCCATCACAATAGACTGCTGAATTATATGTGCACTTTAAGTTTTAACGGAAAATTTCAACTTGTATTTATTAAGTGAACTAGGGCATCGCTCTCGCGGCTTCACCCGTGGGAAGTTAGAGAAATTATAGCACTGCCGTTTCAATGCGACATGTTTGTCTAATCATATGAAAGTACCTCTTAAAATCAAAATTCACACATTTCAAAACGTAGCTTCTATACCTTATAGTTGAAACTGTGTATTGTTAGATAATGAGTAAAAATATTGGATAATATCAAGGTCTGTAATTATATGAGAATTTACAAACAAAAAAATTTGTGATTAATTTTGAGGGTCCTTTGGAAACTTCATAATTATTAGCATTCTGATAGTATCAGCGGAGGGTAGATGTGATGATCAAAAAAATTTAAACGGGAAGGTAATATATGAATAGTCGAATGTATATTTATATCATAATATTTTTCCAATTCATCACCGTTATTTGTCGTTGTCGTGGCTACATCCTCTCATCCGTTATTTAGGTTGCCATAGCAACATTTTTGTACAAAAACGAATGACGTTCGAATGTGACGCCAGTAATGTTTACAGGCGGGCTTGGTGGACAGTACCGGCTTTAATTTTCGTGGTATGGCTTGGCTTGGCTTGGCTTCTCTCGTCTCGGCATGTGGCGTGGTTTATCTGTAGCGTGGCATTATATAGCTTGGCATTATGTGGAATGGCGTTACAAAATAAATATTAAAGATGCAGTAAATTACATAGTTCACCACAATATATATTGTACATAAAAATAATAACATATTAAAAACAAGATAATATTCGTTAATTCTATATAAGCTTTATTAAAATTAATTGTAAATAATTATAAATGAAATATCTTGTAAATAATATCAAAGTATCCAAAGGCTTGATGTAATCTTCAAAGTTACAAATTGACTTCATTTTGTATGTATAGCAAATGAATAAACGACCTCCATCTCCTGTTAGTCTTAAACAAAATGATAATCCGTCTTAAGAAAGATAAAATTAAACATTTAGTTACGATCATTGAATTTAAATGAGTTGTTGGAGTCGTTTATTGGAAAAAAATTAATGATTCTTTTTCGTACACATTTCATTTTATTAAAATAAATAAAAATTGTTATGAATGAATAGTTAGCAATAGCTAGTAATAGGTAGTAGTTGTTAAAAATATTGAAATTTATTTCTTTTATTTTTATTGTATTTACAGTCTTCATATATTTGTTTTAATAGCATTTAGGTAACTTTTATCTAGCAACTAATTTAGCGAAAAATTTGCAAATACTAATACTCTCTACCTGAACTAATATTATAAATGTCAAATCAAATTTTCGATAAAATTTGGTATGAACCAAAATTGAACCCCAACATAGAACATAGGCTACTTTGTATACCTAACACCTGCCCCCTCCCAAACATACGGGGAAGATAATTATTTTGTAGGTTTAAAAAACTGATTAAGTAGAAGCTTGTTCTTAACTTGATAACATATTCGCTTAAAAAAGAGCTGATGAAGCTAAGCTAATAATGATAAGAAATTATTTATTACAAATTATTGTTTTTTCTATAAATTTGTAATGCGTATTTTGTTTTTAATTTAATTTTAGTTATAGAATATATGAATAAAAATGACTGTACATAGCTTAAAATAAACGTTTTATCTATTATTAATATTATTCACTTATGTTACGAACTTTCTACGATATAATATTAAGATGAGATTAGTACTAAGACATTAAAAATATATAATTCATCCGATTTGCTTTCGATAAAAGGAGCAAATAACGAGAAATTCTATAAAGGAAACGATCAGACTCGCTGACGAAAATACAAAATCTCTTTGACACAAAGTATATAATTCTTGTTGCAAAAAGATTACCGTAGATTAACAGCGGACTAAGGAGAAACTCAGAGCTCGAAGACTCCGGAAACAGCAGATAAGAGATCAGTCTCTCAGGTTTTATTGCCTTTTTACGAGTTCTACGCTTTCCAGTAGCGTCCTTTTATCGAAAAGAAATAAACGTGTTAAAGAAGTATACCTGTATTTAATACAAGCTTTGTACATACTGCATATATGTAACTATTATTTTAATATGAGATGTCTATGTTCTTAGGGTTAACGTATATAATTATTTATAAGCAAATACTAGAAGTATTACACTACTATTAAAAGTATATAACTATTATAGGTAATAAATTTATATATATTACATAAGAAATATATACTATATATTTATAGTATAATATTAGTAATCATAAGTGCTAGAACGTTGAGAAGGAAAAGTGTGAGTATTTTAAAAATGGTCCTTGAAATACTCATTCAAACTAAAATCGGGACTGTATCCTTTTTTAAATGACCTTTATTTTTTTTAAATTAAATATATACATTTATAATGCTTTAAAGTATACGCATTTTACTCTTAGCGATAACTTTAAAAACATACGTAATTTATTTGAGCTGTTTTTTTTAAAGTTTTAATCTACTTTATTATTCTAATGTAGTTAAGTTGTGAACTTAGAAGTTCTACATCAATATTAAGAACACGTATACAGAAGTTTGAAACCTCGGCTGAGGGATAAATTTGGTAAAGTTTGGGCCACTCTGGGATAAATTGAATCAAATCATGAAAATGTCACCCTCAGTGCCGCACTATTCTGGTCCGAGATAGGACTCGCTTTATTATTTAGACATATATGACATCAACGTATATTGTGTACTAAATCTACTTACAAAGTTATAAATAAATTTTACTCACTAAAAAGTCAATCTTTATTTCCTTATTATTGGTGAATTATTTTCATTATCATATCATTTATTTATGTTTTTAAAAAAATCAATTATCTGCCTAAAAATAGTCGAATGTGATTTTCTATATTGTATATGATTTTTGTTTCTAGAAACTGTGTATCTTGAAACCTGCTGGTGCTACTCCAAGGATGCTGTGCCTGGTTATCTAATCGTTAGTGGCATTAAAGTAATACCGGTTAGTTTGGTGATGTCTTTTGTATAATAAAATCATATATCATCAATAGTGCCTTTATTTTTTATAATATAAAATATTATTATTAAGAGTACATTGATTTTTCAAGTCTATATGTTTTTTATAACAAATTCATTAAAATGCTTATGACAAAATTAATTTAAGATGTATGATATAAATAATAATTAGCTACCCTAAAATTAACTGAATATCAAATAATTTATTTGTAAAATAAATTAGTAAAGCAGCTTTACCCTTTTTTTATGTAACTGTGGCGCCCAATGTGGGGCCAGTAAAAGCAAGTGATAGTTATTTTTACAAAGGGAGCATAACAACATTCTAGCGGACCTTATAGTGGTAACTTTACATTAACTAAATATAGGAAGAAACAGAACTAAAATACTTAAAAAAAATAGGTTGACTTTTAATCTTACAACATCTATCTATAAATAGGCATAGACAAAGTACTTTACGTTTTCATCTCTGTCAACCATTTTTTTTTTCATTTAGTAGCTAGTGACGTGATTTAATTAAAAATAATATAAATTCATATAAGAAAACTAGAACCATGGTATCTGTAAAGTTTATCTTTTACACGACTGCCCAAAAAAGGATTGTAATGTTTTCAGGGTTTATAGACAAGTGACTTTTTTATTCTATCAACTTTTAAATGGCTGAACAGATTTGAATGTATCGGGTGTCGTTGAAATCCTTATATTACCCCAAATGACGCGAGCTATATATATACATATTTAGTACATATTTAATTTTTAGTTAGTTTTTTGCCAGGACACTCGAGTTTATTAATTTTTAACATAGTCATAATTAGTTTATTTTTCAATTACTTTTCAACTATATGAATTTTTACAGCTTTATAATTGCGTTTAATTACGTATCTTGAATTTTTTAATGTGTTTAACTGGCTTAATAAAATGAATATTTAACGATAACCGAGGCTTTTAAAACTTGTTGGTAGCACGATCATTTATTACTAAAAAGTTACAGCGAGTTGGAAACTCATAAGCCAAAAAGCTGAACACTAACATTTAACTGAGTATATGAAAAACAAACTTTAGAATAAACATTATCGATTGCCTGTTTTTTAAATAAAAGTTTAAGCATATTGTAGAAGTTTCTAGATATCTCATACTAGTGGTTATATTCGAATAAATATATGTAGTTAGTTTTTCCGAATTCACACAGAATTTTAAATGTAAATAATAACTATTTTATATTTAAAATTAGAACTGGCAAGTGGACTTAAAAGATTACACATTTGATAAAAACTTACTATTAATTATTGTACTCGTTGTCATCACCATTCTGTTGCGTCTAAATTACGAACGAACCGCATTGAACTGTCATTTCAAGAAGTCACCGCATTTGATATTAATATTTTTACAATTAATAATAAAGAAACAATCTACTTTTTACTGGTGGTAGGGCTTTGTGCAAGCTCGTCTGGGTAGATACCACCCACTCATCAGATATTCTACCGAAAAACAGCAGTACTTGGTATTGTTGTGTTCCGGTTTGAAGGGTGAGTGAGCCAGTGTAATTACAGGCACAAGGGACGTAACATCTTAGTTCCCAAGGTTGGTGGCACATTGGCGATGTAAGCAATTTTCAACATTTCTTACAATGCGAATGTCTATAGGAGTTGGTGACCATTTACCATCAGGTGGCCCAAATGCTCGTCCATCTACCTATACTATAATAAAACTAAACTATTTTGGTCTATAAGGTTTTTAATATTATACATTATATTACAATATCATATGCTCTCTATGCTATAATACTTATTGTCTTCAACAAAATTTCATAACAAAACCCAATATTTTACAATAATTTATTCTGGTACTAAAGTAAGCGACGTTTGTACTGTTTAATTTTATAGACGAATGCTCTTTAAAAAACTGTTAAAGCGAATTCAAACTATTTTTAATGAAAGAAAAACATTCTGTCAGCAGTTGAAGCATATCAAAGCCGCGGCGTCGAGTGACAAAGTTGTAAGGATTTACGATGATTACATTAAATTAATGCTCTTGGGAGTTATTGCATCGCAGCGGTAATTACAGGTTTTATGGAACGCTCAATTACTAACAATCATGCTAGGTAGATATTTCTGACTTTTATCTTCTCTTTTTCTATAATTTTTGATATCTTATGACCATTTAAAGGCTAGAATATTAATTCGACCAAATATTAAACCACGATGTTTACAGTTTCAGTACATATTTATAACTCTTATTTCCTCTCTATTTCTCATTTCGTTGGTGATAAATTAAACTTTGGAACAATCTTTTGATAGATTTTACAATAGGTTGAATGTAACTAAGCTCTCTTTTAAGTATTGTCTTCGAGATAATTCTCTTAAAATTATCTTTTCCACGCTGATTTATATAAATAGACTCATACTATATATTTTATTTAGTTTAACAAACAATAAGCTATTTATAAAATAAATTATTTTAAACAGAATCTACTATTTTAAAGTATCCGTTTTGGGAATGGATTTTGACCGTAACAATTTGGTAGTTATTAAAAGCGTCGTTAACAATTACTCTGCTTGTATGTAGATTGTGAAACCGCAACACGGCCTGACCGAATACCACCATACGAGGCTATATAATTAATATTACAATATTTTCAACGATAAAGTCAAAATGTTGAATACATTTATACAATAAAAGGAATCAATACACGAACTACATGCAATCATATATCTTTGACAAATGTTGATTATACAATGTGAATACTTATTTGATTACTTGAATTGACCAAGCATTTAATATTTTATGCATACTCATCAAATTACATTGTTAAATAGAGGCTTATCAAGACGCTTCTACATAATTGTTAGTTCAGAATCTCTTGAGAAACAGAACTGTGTAAAGCGTGTGTTGTAGATGATTTTTTATTATTTGCATTGCAATTAATATTGCAATCTGGCTTCCATACCATTTAAAATAATTATTTTTACTACTATTAATAACTCAATTGTAACTCAACCTAAGATAAAATTACAAGAACAACTTATAACATTATATTGTTTTGAATTATATGCTTGTATTTACATTAAATTATTTTGGTAATTATGTATGTTTAGATTATTAATAACTTTTTTATCATCTACAGCTCGCTTTTTATATCCAAAAATTGAGTAGAATTATCTATTAATATTTTAAAACAATTGTAGTGTCTACCATCTTCATACATTAACCCTAATACGTTATTTGTAGCTTGCGCGTCATATTCCATAAGTAGAAATTAGCACCCCGAAACCAGATTCTGAAGTACGCCTAGTAAGCAATTCTAATAGTCGAAATTAAAACGAACCGTTTTTTAATTATATGTGAGATATATATATATTGATTGATTGATTGATTGAGATATATTCGGCCATTGGTAAGTTATAAAGTGTGTATTTTAATAGGACGGCTTGAATTAATTTGATAACATAAGCACTTCCAGATAAAATAGATTGGCTATCTACGTAAATACCAGTATGTCAATCGATCGGGCAAACTCTGCCAGAAAAGTTCAAATAACTAGGACTGGCTTCTAGGCCGGCACCGCACTCTGATGAGACAAAGAGCAGCCTTTGAGGTTCGAGCGAGAAGTCTTGATTTATTGTTAACATAAAACCTGATCCCTTTCAACAAGATCAATCATTAAAAATAAATCCTTTGTCGTATTTTTGCCATTATTATTTAAAATAATATAAAAGCATTAACTCTAGCTTTCTGTAAGCTTAGCAAGACAACCCACGTCAATCCTTTTCTGAAATAGTTCGACATCTGTCTATCGAAAACTAAAAACGTATCACAAAACGACTTTTGTAAGTCTAAGAATAAGGCTTCTTTGACTTGAGAAAACAACCTAAAGTAATGTAATTATTGCTTCAAAGAGAAACGTCTAAGTTACTTTTAAGTAACTCATGAAATCAACAACTTTCCTAATATAATACGTAAACGAACTTCTACAGCATATTTCGATTTTTTTTAAATATTTAAATACAATTAAATGTAATTAATAAAAACTATCTTTATTATTTATTTATTTTGGTAGACTTTAATGAGCATTATTGAATCATCAAAAACATGATTAACCTGCTAAAATAAGGTCTTTGCAAAGATGAAAATAAGCTATAAAATAAATCAGCATAGCGGATATGTTAAGATTGTCGCTGATATAATTTATACATAGATCGGAAGTGCTATTCTGTAAGAACTATCTTGGTGTCTCACTCGGGATCAACTTTGATGTATGTGTGTGTGTGTGTGTGTGTAAATGATTGTATAATCGTCAATGGCGTATATAACTATCGTGTTCTGCGGTGAGTTTCAACTTTTTTCTTACAAAATAACTCTAGATTGGTGATAAAAACATTATATTATTGGATAATGTAAAATGGGCTTGTTTGTCAAGATGTTCGAATGACGTAACAATTTAATTTTATTAGATTATCGCTATAGTACCACAAGTTTCAACTGTTTAACTATTAAAAACAACAATTTTTTTTTTTTTTCAGCCTTTTGCCGTCCACTGCTGGACGAAAGCCTCCCCCATAGAACGCCAACCATCCCGATCTTGGGCAGTCCGCATCCATCCCGTACCTGCCACCTTTTTTAAATCGTCGGTCCATCTTGTCACAGGGCGCCCTACACTACGTTTGCCTAAGCGTGGTCTCCACTCTAACACGTGTCGGCTCCATCGGCCATCAATGCGCCTGGAGACATGACCAGCCCACTTCCACTTCAGCGAGCTAATTCTACGCACGATGTCAGAGACTTTAGTTCTCTGGCGAATGTCCTCATTTCGGATTCTATCGCCCAGAGAAACCCCAAGCATCGCGCGTTCCATCGCTCGCTGAGCGACCTTAAATTTGTGGACCAGTCCTACGGTGAGTGTCCACGTTTCGGCACCGTAAGTCATTACAGGTAGGACGCACTGATTAAAGACTCTGGTCTTAAGCGACTGTGGGATCGACGATTCAAAAATATGACGCAATTTCCCGAATGCCGCCCAGCCCAAACGTATTCTTTTTTTAGCCTCCTTCTCAAAGTTGTGCCGGCCAAGTTGTATAGTATGGCCCAGGTATATATATTCCTGCACAACTTCAAGTGGAGAGCCATTTACGACCACTGGTCCCGGGGATACATGTTGGTTTGACATGATTTTGGTCTTTTCAATGTTCATCCCGAGACCTACTCGTCTTGAAGAATCGCTCAGGCTGTTTAGCATCTCTTCCAAATCCTGCAGAGTCTCCGCCATGATGACAATGTCGTCGGCAAATCGCAGATGTGTAATGTGTTGGCCATTGATATATGAAATCGGGCAGCAGCGCTATTAGTGAAAGATTCTAGCCACTGCGGTCACCAACCCGCCTGCCAAGCGCGGTGACTAAGGCAAAAACCCCCCTATGAGCGACGAAAACAACAAATATCTACATATTATTTTTATATAAAATATGGTGTGTTCAATATAAAACTTAATCATGAATGTATAATTATACACATATTAGAAACGTAGGTAAGAGAGTTTAAATTATTTAAAACACATTTTCGTTAATAAATTAAAAGGAAAACACATAAAATAACTGGATAAAGTCAAAGTCTGTGGCATATAGATTAAAAAAAAATAGTTTTACAATAATTCTAAATTGTATTTGTTCAGGAGAAGCTAGACAAACGTTTTTAGAGCAGCCTGAACTGTGGAAAGTTTTCATTCAGCGCATGATACGAAATTAATAAAATAATATAAGAACGCGATGAACTCAGATCTTTGCTCAGATAAATGGCCGCCATATTTTATTAAATATATGCCATCCATATATTATATCCACTGGGGAATTTAGACTTTAAAAATGATCACCTTACAATAAAATTAAAGGCTTTTTACTCTTTTATTTAAAAACAAATATCTCTTATTTGTAAGCTCCAATTTTTCACGAAAGCCTAAATGCTACCGTGAAAAATTGGTGTGGATAAAAGCCTTTGAACCTTCAGTCATTTCGCAACTGAGCAATTACACAGTAAGAATGATATGAGTATTACATTTATAGCGTACCACGCGGCTTCGGAACAAATCCTACAATATTTTTTATTTTATAAATTACGTAATTGAATTTTCAGGGAAGTATGAATGTTATTTATATATTAATATAAATATAATATAACAAAAGCGCTAGCTTTCTATAGAAATTGTGCGTCGGATTCAAGATGAACATAGTAAAGATCCTCGATCATGATTCGCACGTATGATTGACACAGATATTCACCTTAATTTATAAAATAAACTATAAGGCTTTGTTGTGTCTCTTTAGGTACCACCCACACATTACATGTCCTACTGTTAAACCTATAACTCTTATTATTGTGTTTCTGATTTGGAGATTTGCACAAGGGATATAACATCTTAGTTATTATAACAGGTACCGAGATGGCCCAGTGGTAAGAACGCGTGAATCTTAACCAATGATCGTGGGTTCAAACCCGGGCAAGCACCACTGAATTTTCATGTGCTTAATTTGTGATTATAATTCATCTCGTGCTTTACGGTGAAGGAAAACAATTCTGCCACATGTGTATTCCACCAAACCACATTGGAGCAGCGTGGTGGAATAATCTCCAAACCTTCTCCTCAAAATTGGAGAGGAGGCTTTTAGCCCAGCAGTAGGATATTCACAGGCTGTTACGGTATTATAACTAGCGTCAAATTCACGGTGGAAAGAATATTTTTCTAGTAGATCTATGGACCTCGATATTAAGTATATTAACAGATGACCCATTTGCTTACCTGCCTATAACATAAAGACACCGTTTACTTTGAGACCGCAACTTTAAGCGCAACAACCGTTGCTACAATCACTGCGCCTAGTAATCGCCAAATCTACTATTTCACGTAGTGTTATGCATTTATTCAAAACCTGATAAACATATTGTATAATATATTAACCTTTATTATCTACCAAATTGTAGTTTAATTTCAAATATCAAACTTTTGTTATGTTTGCACTCGTAAGACTGTTTTGTTCCACGAAAGAAAATGATTCAAAACTTGTTCCGTGTAAAACTTTGCTGAACACACAAGTTTCTCGTATAAAATATATGTAATCATAGACATCACATTTTAGTTTTATCAAGTACGTTCAGTATAGAATATATGAAATTAATTATATCTTATATGTTAATATAATATATTTGCTGGTTAAAAATATATTTTTCCAACGAGATTGATGTGAGTTTCAATCATTGATGACAAGTATGATTAAGTAGTGTAGTAGGTTGTGATGACTAATGAAAATGATAAAGAATTTAAATACACATAACATGATAACGTTTTAGATAATTGTGGTTGATTAATACAACTTGTGGCTACTGATATACTGTTTCTTCGACGATAAAATTTTTAATTTTAGCTTACTCGTGAAAACTTTACACAATATACATAATTTAGAATTCAAATGCACAAATGATATGAATATAAATTGATCGTTACTAATGTTCTTCAATATACTGTCATGGAATTGAGAAGACGCTCCCGTTCTATTCGTAAATTCAGTAGAGTCAGCCAAAATAAGTGTGATAAAGCAAATTATTAAATGGTTAGTGGTGACAAATTATTCGGTGGACTAGGCTAAGCAATTAAAAGCAGCGAATTATAATAGATGCAACATCCAAATCGGATATGATAATGTTGCAAAAACGGGGAAAAATTATTCCTTATGAAAGCTTTCGTTGCGGAATTTTAACCATTTACGCAGCACAGCATAAACGATTGAAGTACCACAACAATCATGTATGACAAAATTGTTCCTCTTGAAAAGTTCTAAAAAAGTCCGTGACTCACTATAACGTTTTGTATGGTAATCTAATTTGTTCCAAATTATACATTATTTGCGAAGTCGTTTTTATAAACATGGCATGGCAATTCTTAGATCATAGAAAGTTTTTATTACTTTTAATAGTTTTGACATATTTCAACAGGTAGGTTGTTTGTAAATACTCATACTTAAGTATTTGTTTTCGGTTTGTAAATAACTTGGTTAGTTAAAGTTTGTAGGTTAGTTAGTATGTATTTCGTTTCGTCGACGCATATATTTTTTTATCATTGTTATTTTTTAGATACATAGATTTACCTTTCGTTTTAAAAGGACATAATTTCCTTTATAGGTATCGTTTGCAGTTACAATAAATAAAACACAGGGAAAGAGATTCAAATATGTCGGAATAGATTTAAGGGAATGCTGTTTTGCTTATGGCCAATCGTATGTTGCCCTATCTTGATCCGAGTGCGGCAAAAACCAATAAATACTAATATCCCACGAAAATAAAACTAAAAATTTTGTATATATTGAAATAGTCTGCTCTTAGTGATTTCTTTAAGTCATACGCAGGTAAAATCACAGGCACAGCTAGACACTATATAATATTCAAATTTGGCAGACATATCAATCATGACATGACAAATCAATCATGCTTAAAGAAATTCGATTCCTAAAATGGGTTGTACATACAGAGGTCCAAAAAAAAAGGTATTAATTATTATAATTATAACTATAAATCCTACGTTATTGAAAATAGAATGTGATGATTTTTATGTCAGGAAGATTTGGTACAAAAATATACCGAAAATAAACTACAATAGCGATGAAAATGGGAAGGTGTGACAATGATCAAAGCAATAAAAGCTTTGTTATATATAAATCCTATATACGCGAAATATGGCAAGTATGTTCTTTAGGTATGCTTTGTAATATATGCGTTGCTTTGTTGTTTGTAAGAGACGGCTTCTCTTATAACGTCTTTCAATAATCTACTCTTAAATCACTATTGTGTAGGTGGCGGAAATATGAATAGATCATACTGCTTTTTCAATATAAATTCTATAGATAAACAAATATTAAATCCTAAGGGAGTTTGTAAAGGCGGAAGAACAGAGGTGTTAATATACAAAATATCACTATAATTTACTACTTACTACTAACCGATATTCTCTACTTAACGTGCCATAGTTTTTAGTAGTTACTAAAAATAGTTGCAATAATCATGAAATTATATATACAGAAGAATCAGTAGATAGTCAATGGTCTAGGATCCAGTCAACAGTGAATACCATTGGAAAACAGGTGCTTGGCACTTCGAAGGGAGGCCGGGTCATCGACAAGGAGACGTGGTGGTGGAATGGCTCAGTACAGGAGGCAGTTCGAGAGAAAAAGACACAGTTTAAGAAGTGGCAACAGACCAAATCTCCTGAAGACCGAGACGCGTATAAAGCAGCTAAATGTGCCACCAAACGAGCAGTTGCCAAAGCCCGTTACCAGACGCTGTCACCTTTGTATGACACGCTCCAGACAAACGAGGGCCAAAAGACTATCTTCCGTTTGGCAAAGGCTCGGGAGAAAGCGACACAAGACATAACAAAATGTCTTTGTGTCAAAGACTCTAATGGCACTTTGGTTTGCGATGCAATTAAGGTGAAGGAGAGGTGGCGCAGCTACTTTCACGTGTTGCTTAACACACAACACGCTAATGTGTCTCCTCCAGAACTGCCTCCTAATCTCGGACTTGTTGCACCGGTAACACCTGACGAGGTACTCAAATGTCTTCGTACAATGAAGAACCGAAAAGCCGTAGGCCCTGACGACCTGCCGATTGAAGCGTGGAAAGCGATGGGTCCTCATGGTGTGAACCTACTTACTGACCTTTTTAACCGAATACTTACTAGCCGGAAGATGCCCAACTCTTGGAGATTGAGTATCATTACTCCAGTTTATAAAGGCAAAGGTAGTGTACAGGACTGCGAAAGCTACCGCGGTATTAAGGTTATGTGCCACACCATGAAACTCTTCGAACGCGTAATCGATTCAAGGCTTCGGCAAGAATGTACCGTCTCGGAGTGTCAGTATGGGTTTCGCCCAGGCTGTGGAACCATAGACCCCATCTTCGCCCTAAGAATACTAACCGAGGCCCATAGAGAAAAGAAGAAGCCGCTGTACATGGCGTTTCTAGACCTGCAGAAGGCATTTGACTGCGTCCCACGCCAAATAATCTGGTGGGCTTTGAAGATGAAGAATGTGCCACAAATCTATATTGACATTATCCGAGACATGTACCATAATTCGGAATCAATAGTAAGGACCGCCGTTGGCGACACGCACCCTTTCCCGATCACAGTTGGTGTCCACCAAGGCTCGGCCCTGAGTCCTTTTCTGTTCAGTGTAGTGCTTGACGTTGTCACAGCGAAAGCCCATGAGCCGTCTCCCTGGCTCATGATGTATGCTGATGACATTGCACTGGTAGATGAGGACAAGCAGATATTGGAGCAAAAGGTGAACCAGTGGAAGGGTGTGCTAGCGAGGGGTGGTCTGATGCTAAATGTTGCGAAGACCGAGTATATGGCCTGTGGCAGTACGGACCCCGAACCCATAAAGATAGGCGGAGAATCCGTTATCAAGACGGAAAAATTTAAATACCTCGGGTCCGTACTGCACGAGTCTGGTACGATCGATCACGACGTCAGAGCTCGAATAAACGCAGCTTGGGCCAAATGGCGGGAAGTCACCGGGGTAATCTGTGATCGCAGGATACCGGTGAAATTAAAGGGCCTTGTGTACAAGTGCATCATCCGACCGGTCTTATTGTACGGCAGCGAGACGTGGCCAGCTCTCGCGAGACATGTTCAGCAACTTCACGTCGCGGAAATGAAGATGCTGCGGTGGATGTGTGGCGTTACGCGACTAGATCGTATTCGTAACGAGCACATCCGTGGTAGCCTTGGCGTTTGCGATGTAGCAGATAAGTTGCAGGAAAGCCGTCTCCGTTGGTTTGGTCACATTAGCCGCAGACCGCCAGACTACGTTGGGAACCGATGCCTGGACTTTGTTGTCGAAGGCCCTAGATCCCGCGGCAGGCCCAAGAAGCGCTGGCTCGATGTTGTGAGGGACGATATGAGAGAGCACGATCTCACTAAAGACGACGCTTTCGATCGGGCAAAGTGGAGGCAAAGATGTAGGAAAGCGGACCCTGGCATTTCTAGGCCGGGAAAACGCTAGGAAGAAGAAGAAGAAGAAGAATCATGAAATTATATATAACATTGTTTTCACCGTTTTTAAAATAAATGTATCATTAAATTCATATTGAATTTTTTTGTAAAAAGGTTTTTATATAACTAAGCATTTTTAATAACGTTACTAGCAAAGACTTTAATTTGTTTCAATTGTAGTCTTAAATAAAATATTGTTCGTTAATCTCGCCTTCATTTTCATTCAGTTTATGTAAAGAAATAATATTTAATATCCAAGAAATTTAAATTTTTCTTGTTCAGTCCTGTTAACACTTTATGAAGAACATAAGAAAGAAATAAATTTACATCAATTTTAATCAGAACAGTTTTTTAAATTAAATTCTTTTGTTTCTTAAATTAAACTCTATAATGAAATCCAACTTTTTAAGATTAAAAATCTGCACTTAGTTCATTCAACTACAATCATACACTGCCTTTAGAATATTTTAATTGTGCGGCACGAAAATTGGACCATATACCAACCAGGTCGTATATCAGATACATAATACGCATTGTAAATTAATTAAAGTACAAGTTTTAATCCTATTAAGTAGCAAATGTAAATATATTTATAGGAATTTATTTTAGACTTGAATATCTTGTCTTAGAAAGGATGAATTATTTCTCCAATTGTTTTCTTTGTTCCAATAGCACTTATTTGTAGGTAATTTGCAAGATGATATGTGTTTTGTTTTGACTGCCTCGTTGGTCTAGTGACTAGTCCTGGGTTCAAGCCCCGAGCTGGGCCGGGTGTCAGATTACCCACTAAATATAAACGAGACATAGTGGGACTTTTCAGATCGCTTGCGCATATTTATCGTAGCATTCGCACTGCTGGCCTACTCTTACTTTACATGATTCACAGAGTAACATGTCCAATTTATTAAGTCCTTCATGAAGATTTAAAAAGTCTTTAACAAATATAATGAAAATCGACGAGTGAAAGCTGATGCAAATTTTGCAATGTTTCACAACAAATCAATTAACTATATTGCCTATTGAAATAAAATTTTAAAAAACAAACTGAACCAGTTCACTGGTCCTCGAAAGTATTAAAACTTGCAACGACGCAAAAAGCTACGCTGAATTTTATCCTTTAACGTTGTAAAAAGCAATCAAGTTATTACTAAATATATCATTTTTTTTTCCACATTAAGAGATGCAAAACTGGATCATAATTGATTCAAGTAGTCACTATTAATAAATTGCAATTGCAAGAAATTAAATTGTAGCGAACCGGGAAGTGACTACAGTAGATATAAATTCCTCACTTCTGCTTGTAACTTCACAAAATACTCCAGACCAGAGAATTGAAACAGATGTTTCATTTTCGTTCGTCGTAAATTTTGCAGAAATGTACAAAATAAAACTGCTTTCTCGTTCCTTAGATCACGTCCTTGAAAATGTTATGCAAGATTGCATTTTTGTTTTGTGATACAAGAAAAAGAAATTAAAAACTTTTAATTTAATATTTTTCTTTGTGAAATAATATTTAATTAAAACAAAGAAGGGAGACCCTTTAAACATTTAAATATAAATTCATTTTATGTGAAAAGGTTAAGTAATAAAAATAGATGTACAAAGCAAGACGCCTATCTAATTTTATAAAAGTTTAAAGATTAAGTTTAATTTATTTAGTTTATTAAAGCATTTTCATAAACTAGAGTTTTTATGATGTAAAGTAAATAAAAAATAAATAAAATTATCAGTATAGAATTATAATAATTTATCAGCGCATGCAAAATTTCAAATTATTCGGGAATCCGAAATAGGGTCGCTGATATGTATGTCAGACCTGTCATGATCCGATCGTGTCGGATTGCTGTTGAGTCGGACTATGAGTGTACGGAAAAATAAAGTGCAGCTGAGTCCGTACCCATGTTTGTACTTTATAATTTCTCTCGTGTAGACGATTATTCATTAGAATTCAACTAAATTCGATCTAGACATTATTATTTGTTTCTTTATTTGAATACGCTGATCTTAGGACATGCCGGCACGATGTTATAAAATATTTTTGCGTTACATAGACCATTATAAAAATATAAAATATTATAAAAACTATATAAAGTCACGCTACGGCCCACGGGGCGCGGTGCAGTTAGACAACGACGCGGAGCAGCTAGTATTAATAAACACGTAAACAACAACTTCGTTAAATAACAGTTTTAATTATCAAATAAATTGTTTCGATATTATTATAAAATGTTCCAATTTTACATATGTTAATATCGTACGAATACTGACGCCTCAATTAGTAGTTAAATGTATAAAACGTCTGTTTTTGCACGTTCCAAGAATACCATCTCAAGTTAAACCAGAATTAAGATTCAAGTAGCTTCAATATATATGTAAGTATATATAAAACGGTCTAATTTTGCGGTGACAAGATAGCTAATTTACATTAATCCGCAATATTTTTGTTTCCCTCGACGCCATCTTATCTGCGATCATTATGCAAACAGTGTTTCGTGACCCGTTTCTAAATTGTTCGGTCTTCGAGTAAATAAAAGAGTTATCTCTTAAAAACTCTTACAAAAGTCATTAAATTAAACCCTATACAAAACTAAACTAGGTTAAGATGATCCGCCATTAAAAATAATTTATTTTTATATGATTTTTATGTTTAATATATTCGGTTGGCAATATGGTCATAAAAATAATTTAATTTGACATTTTAACCTTTTGTAATATGTTTAGTAGGCCTTTTTTCTCAAGTTTTTTCTGCATAACGTAAGTGAGAATTTAGGTATTTATATAAAATATTTCATATATATTTATTATATGTAATAATTTCGGATTACCTAGAACCAATTCTAAGCGTTTTACCACTAAAAGATAGCTGACACAATGCCTGAATAAAACTGATTTTTAAATATATTTACATGTTATATATTTTATTATTGAAAGATGTTCAATCGAATCGAGAGAGATATATATATATATATATATATATATATATATATATATATATATATATGTAAATCCAATAATTTCAGGTTTGCTATATAATATGAATATTGATTATATCTTATATACATACAACGGCTTTATTAATTTTGCTTCAATGAACAACAACAATGATGAATGCAAATATTTATAATTTAGTATAAAGTGGTAAATATACGACCACTATTATTTACAATGCAATTAAATTATATTTATTTGGTTTTTAGGTTTTCTATGTCTATTTTAACTATTATTCGATTGCAATGGAACAAAAAATATTTTACTTATATAATGTACATCAAAGAAACAACAGCGATTTTTTACTTTATACTTTTATACTTTATTGTACACTATAAAGAGAAAAAGAATACAAAACATGGATACAGCCTAAATAAAAGTAGCATACAATTTTTTATTAAGTTTTCTGACCAGTAATTTCATCTAAGAATGTCTCTGTAAAATACTGGTGACCAAGCCTTATGTAGTACCTGCTTGGTATATCTACTCATCAATTATTCTACCGCCACACATCAATACGCTGTATTCCGGTTGGAAAGATAAATAAGATTAAGTTCAGGGCATGTCACATGTTATATTTAGATTGCCGGTATTAGGAGTGGCAGAAATGACCATTCTCGTCTGCTTTCCTAGAAAGTATAAAAAGATAAATAAAAATGCAAGTAATTATGTTAGTTGGTCTATTAAATAAATGAAAAATATATGTATATGGATTCGTGGATGATTAGAACATAACTGATATTAGCGCAAGCTTTATTTACTCGATTTATTTGTATTTGAGAGAACATTACCAATATAACTAATAATATATTTTGCCAAATTTAAGCACACAGTTCTATCAATGTCATTACGACTGTGCTATTGTTTTTCATATTATTCATTTTCAACGCTTGACGAACCCCTTTCATTATACGAGGAGGTATTGCTATAACCACCATATATGGTACATCGGATACTAGGTCAGGTATGTTTTATACGTTAATGTAAATATGTCATGACCTATGGCCTTAGCCAAGTTGACATTCTACAATCGTAATCGCTAATAGAAAACTGATCAAATGTATGGGCATGACGTCATCTCAACGTTAAGTCACGTGGTCAAAACAAACGAATAGAAAAGTCGTAGCCAAGTTGACAATCGTTCAAAGTGATAGAATGGAATGTAATCGTTTCTACAACGATAATCGCTAACTCCATATAAATGGTAGCCAAGTTACAGTTTTGACAAGCGCTAACGAAAGTTATCGAAGTTTATGAACGATAACTAAGCGATCTCGGAGACCCAAGAGTTAACGCTAAAAAAATGGCGTCTCATATGACGACCGAGAAGTGTTTTGTTTATTAAACATAATTTTGGACTAATATTTTATTTTAAAATGCATACTTTAAATATGTTGTGGTGTGCTCATAATGAAGACGTGTGGCTTAAGCGCCGAAAAAGAGACATTCATCGTCAGTGCATGGAGACAATACGCGAAATGCCGGCAACTTTATTTGTGCAGCAATTTCGGCTAGACAAATTAACTTTTGAAGGCCTTTGACATGAACTCCGACACAAGACTTCGTTAAAAGGATCAAAATAAATTCCCCTAAAAGTTAAGGTAAGTGCTTAATAATATTTATTTATTTATTTATTAAGTACCATTAGCAGTCACTACACTTACACATGTAATATTAATAAACACACATTCAGAGTTAACATAAAGTGTGAAACTCTTCAAGAAGGCCACAACATGTATTTTAATATTTTACACTACTAAAATACTAAAAATTGCTGAATACATTTCTATAATATAGTATTAGCTATTTTTTTGTTACTTTTCTATCATAAATTTCATTTCCTAAATGTTTGTGGTTTTGTAGGTGTTGTGCACTCTTAGTTTCCTAGCCACAGGATCCTATCAGCGAATTATTGGTGTCACTCAGCATCTTGCTCAACGGACAGCTAGTTGGTGCATTAGACAAGTTGTTGATGCTTTGAACTATTCTGCTGTCATGGAAAAATGAATAGTTTCCAAAAACAAGAAAAGAACTTCATCAAAATAATGAGCAAGTATGGGTATTAGGTAGGTATTTATAATAGTGAAAATATCTAATCTAAGGAGTTTACTTGTGACTAACTAAATTTTAAACTAATTTTTCAGGTGACTCTGGATATCCGCAACGCCCTTGGCTTATGACACCTATCCTCAATGCAGTTCAAGGTTCTAGGGAAGACCGATACACTCAAATGCATATGCAAGCCCGTAACTGTATTGAGCGCTGTTTTGGATTACTCAAAGCACGGTGGAGATGTTTGCTTAGAGACAGGGTTCTGCACTATCATCCTTATGTAGCTAGCAACATTAAAATGGCATGTAGTGTGTTAAATAAAATAGCTTTGCAAGCTGGCTTGTCACCACCACAACCACTTCCTGCCGCACATGATAATGGGAATGATATAATCATGCAAGATCCCACACTCACTATGTCTGTAGGTAGTCAAAGTGAACTAATCCAAGGAAGAGCCATGCTGAGTTGTTTATTGAATAGGATGTAGTAAGATTATTTTAAGCTTTAATAAGATTTTATTTTACATTTCCTAATTATAAATTGAACTTTATATTTACTCTATATTTAATTTTTCTTATATAAATATTAATAATAAGATATTGATTGTATTTTGAACAGGTCTAGTTAATTGTATTTTGAATGTAATGTACTAAGATATTAAATAAATAATAAAACAGATTTGTTATTACAACTAAATTTATTATTATTTTTCTTACAATACTAACATTTATAATTTGGTGGTGGTGTGCACCATTGGTAAGAATGAAGATAAAAAAATGATAAAGGTAAAATAGTGTATATTAAACATATTGTACATTGGTTCTTATATTAGATAGGCTAGTCTTTTACATTATATATGAAGCTAACTGTACATAAATATTGCTTTCAATTATCACATTTAAAGTCTAAATTAAAATAGGGTTTGTTTAATACTACACCAAAAAGATCAATTATACTAATTAAAAGAATTAAAAAGATAAATTTAAAAAAAACACTGATATTGTAGGCAATTTGAAATGTTCATAGCCCACAGCTGAGACCACTATTACTACATTAAACATTTTATGGAATAATATTTGTTGAAGGTAGTGATGATGGTCTCAACTGCGGTAAAATTTCTATCAATTTGTCTACAGTATTAACTAAATGACTTAAAATTTGATTATGGTTTTCTTCTATTTGAATTATTCTCAATTCCAATTGTAGCCTTTCATTTTTCCATTTGTCTCTTGGCTTTATTACTCCTCTACCAATGGAGTTTAACAAATCTTCTAATTCCCGCCACAGTCAGTCAGCTTTAATTAGCCCTTAAAGCCCTTGCTGGGGCCTCGTTATATCGCCATAACTAGAACAAGTTAAAACTATTTCAGAGAAACATAGGGTCTATTGATTAAGTAAAGAATCCAACACAATCATTGTATTGTTTTTTCGTAAGTAGTAATATTAGTTCATGTCGCGTATCACGTCATTGTTTATGTTTCAAACTTTCAAGTGCCAGAGTATGATAAATTTTCAAATAACAAAGGAAGATATTTACGAAATAACTAATAATTTACGTACCTTTCCATGAATTCCAATAAAGCTGCAAATTGTTCTGGGCTTGGTCGAGATTTATATTCCATTCGATAAAAGTTATCACATAATTTAAGGTATCTTTCATCCTTAATTAGGATAATAACATAAAATTTCGAGTCACAGTAATGTTTAAATTTACATTTCGCAAGAAGAACATATACCCATCCTATTTCATTCACTTACTTTTTTAACACTTAAAACAAATATTATTTGAACTTCAATTCAAACAAGAGTTCAACTCGCGTACAAAATACACAACTGCGATTTTGACGTTTGTAAGAACGCTCACCATAGACTAAAGTGTAGGTTTTTTCTAAGTACATTGTAGAATGAGCGTTCGACTCAGTCGTGTCAAATTGGCTACCAACTTATCGTTTTCTAAAATCGCTTACGCCGAGGCGTTAACGATTGTAGAAACAGAGTCGATATGAAGCGAATGTAACTTGGCTAGGGCCTCTAGACTGAAAAGAAAACGAGGTTAAGTTAAAACAAATATATATATATATATATATATATATATATATATATATATATATATATATATATATATATATATATATATATATATATATATATATATATATATACATATATATATACATATATATATATACGTATATACATATATATATATAAAAAATAACACCATAAACCTTATCAGCTTTACGATAAGTGATCGGATGCGTTTTTTATTACAATAGCTTAGAATTTATGAGGCTTTCAAGGAAATGGTCCCGATCAATACGCGTCTTTCCACACATCGGCATAGTTTTCAATTTGATTTATATTGATACTTATAATAACATGTGATAGAAAAACAAGCCCCAATAGTGCAGTTGCTTAAGAGCCACTGAGCGATGTGAAAGTCGCAGGTTCGATACTAACCACTTGGGCGATTGTCGTCCCCACTCCTAAAAAATATACTACTAATATAATAAATATGAAAGTGACATTGTTACGATTTCGAATCTTAACTAATCAACATCAAATTTTATCATCCCACTTAAAACAAAAAAGGGAGCCGGTTTCAACTGGAAGAAAAAAAAGGTACGGAAAATATAGCCTGGTCTTCTCTACACACGCGGGTGAAGCTGCGGGCTTAGTAACTAGTAATTGTATAAAAGTGAAATAGCAGTTGATTGAGCAGTTATGATAAAGTTTTTTTCATTCAATACTTCATTTTTTATATTAAAAAATTGTACTTATCAATTGTACATTGTTTTTTTGTTATTTAATTTTCTGTATCCAAAAATTGTACTTTCATTGTTTTCTGTTATTTACACACGGCTCTGTTAAGCTCGCTGCTTAACTTGGTCACATCATACACAAATAGCTCGAATTTAATAAAAACTCTTTGAGTGACAGGTATGTTGTCGGACAACATCAAACAGGTCAAAACCAATGGGATCACGGTATAATCAAAAAACTTTATCACGGTAAACAAAGCTTACGCAAATGAAATCTCTCGGCTCGTATCATATATAAAGCTATTGAGTCGTTTCACTCGCGTAGATTTCAAAATGAAATAGCGAAAGTTATTCTGTACGATCGGTTTTTACAGTTTTTACGGAGCAAAATAAATCGCAATATAGTAATAGCTATCGAAATAATTCATGTACCAATGGTTAGTAAAAGTACTTACATCATTATTTTAAAATACTTAAAAAATATATAGTAACGTTTTTTTTTCTACTTAATAATTTCTAATATTGACTCACTAATAGATAAAGCTCAGTCTTAACCAATAAATTTAGAAGCGTGTCTTTTGCTGAGTTTCTTATATAACGTAACGTAGGTTAGCACTAAGAACGGATTAGCATTAAAAAAGAGTTGAAAAAGAAAATCCTTTAAGAGGTTCTTCCAAAAAGTTTGCATGGTATGTTTTTTAAGTTCCGTGATCTCTTTAGTCTTTATTTGCTAATGTGGAATTTATTCCTCACTGCGGCAAAAAGTTTTTTTTTTTACCTTTTGTCAAAAACTCACAAATTCTAACGTTTAAGTCGTATTGTTCCCGTGGTGACGTCCGATGGGAAAGAACATCGGGCACACAGCAAGTTGATAACTTAATGGACACCTTTTTAATGTATTTATTCATCTCATCCCTTATCGTTTCAATTTATATACCCATACTAAATAAAATGTGTACCAGTTTTATCGTAACACGATGATTTATTGTCTTCTTTCGATTGTCAAGTTACTGATGATAGAAGGAAAAAGCACGCAAGTGTCTAATAATTTACTTACCATAAAGTCTTTATTAGTAGATAACAATAAATACTATTAAAACTAAATATTAATAATATTTAAACTATTATCATAGTTCACAGTCAAAATACCTAATAGAGTTACCTAATTGTGATGATATATTTCACCTAAATTTAATAAGTGTACTGTTTGAAATAAAATGAAGTATAAATTGCTTTTCAATAATGAGGTTTTAATTACTACCGTGGAAAACATATAAATTTTATTAATTAATGAGTCGTTAATCATAAGTGCCTTTTAGGTACGCGTTCATTATTTTTAAATATGTATATATATCAACGAATATTATTTTATATTAAAATAAATACAATTATTATATATATATTTTTAGCGATTATCTGTGAACAATAACTCTGCCAGCATACCCGTAATGTCAACTGTCAAGGGCTTCTTCTCTTTTAAAATTATTTTACGCACGGTTACCATGGTAACTGTTATTACTAACACTTAGACAGTGTAAAATATGGATGTGATCTGTTAATGAATTTTATCGCTTAATTAGCTAATTTTAATTGTTCCGTTCGTGTCTTGATAACATGTACTTAAATTCGTAATTTTGTAATGAATTACTTCTTTTTCATTGACATTTCACTTTGTCTTAAAAATACATCTGTTCATAGAAATGGTTATTAAGGATCTATAAAACCTTATATATTAGAAGCTTCCTATAAGAACGTATATGATGATCTCTTTCTAACGAATTTTGGCCATGGCGGCCATTTTTAAGGGAGACTAGGCAAGCGCAGGACTTATTTGGTGCACAAGTCTGTGCACAAACACAAACATGTACACTCCCATTTCCTCACCTTTATAATCCGATGGGACGGCAGATTCGTCACAACCGAAAAGAGTTCAAGTGAAAAATTTTGACACAAAAACAATATTTTATATTGGCCCGATTTCGGGGCTCAAACTCAGGACCTCGGAGTCTGTGACGATATTTGTTAGCCGCTAGATCGTCGAGGTAGGCATACATAAATTACCCCAGGGAAATAATCATAAAAGACGTTCGAACCGCTTCTGATATAATCGTACACGTAAAAACATATAGAAAAGAGGGCCTTTTTTTAGGTAGGTTAAATTAATAATATATATATATATTATGTCCCAGCTTATGACTTTGAGATGAACGTAGAAATTAACGTAGAATTCGATGTATATAATATAATTCTTAAGTATGTATTCTTATGTAGATAATGTATGTCTATATATAAATCGACGTATCAGTAGAGACATTAGGTAACAATTTTGCTTACCACTATTGTACGCGTTTATGATTTGTAATGTGTCAATATTTTATGTTTTAATAAGGTTTAAGTACTGGGTACAAACACGAGAAGTCATAATCAAAAAGCTAGAACCAGATGCGGTCTCTCATTAACTTTTCCTTCTTCAATTAGTGCATTTTATTCTATGCTATGCTGCTCATTAGAAGTCAGGAGGCGTTGGTGAAAGACATTAATCTGATTTTTTACTACCGCATAAAAAGCAAGACCTTGATTTAAGCGAGATTCGAGATTTTAAATTTAAATGTGTATCACCTTTGTTTCTCTAGCACTTAGCGATCTTTTTATAAAGCTGTTTGTTTGTACATTTGAATTTAGAATAGTTTCACGTCTTGACATCGGATTAAAAATATATAATAATTAATTCAATACACCTATATAAATGTATATATACAGTACCAAAGTTTTGTTTTTCCTAAAAAAAAACATTTTTTTCTCGAAAGACATAAGTAAAGGTAAAGATAAACATAAAAAGCAAACCTTATCTAAATACAAAAATTGAGCAAAGTGGTTAGAGCCTTTTCCGAGATACATGAAATACATTTATAAAATGGAATTGGTCGTTTAATTTTAAGATAAGATTGGTATTTCTTTTTATTTTACCATGAGGTAATCTGTTATAAGCTACGAGTATAATAAAAAATATCAGCAAATCGCCCTGGGCGAACAAACGCAAGCGTACATTTATTGCTTTTTTTGAATACGAATGTCTTTTTCGAACTGAACGTTTCCTTTGTAAATGAAAAATATGTAAATTTTAAATGGAAAATAATGTATGATATGACTTTGAATCTCTTGACGTACATGAACTGATATTATGTTTACTTAAATAGCCTTTCCATATAGTTTAAGGAAAAATACATTTTTATTAAACAACTTTGAAATAATTTACTTTGAAACTGCAAAAAAGAAAACACCGCTACGAAAATACCAAAAATAAGGAAATAAAGCTATAGGGAAAAATGCGTTCGATAATACCATTATTATAAATCTATATGCAATTACAAAAAGTATATTAAGCCGATACAAACTCAAAACATTAAAGCTGTTAATGGAAATAATTAATAATTAAATATATATATATACATATATCATGCATTTTTTTTATACCTGATGGTAAGTGGTCACCAACGCCCATAGACATTGGCATTGTAAGAAATTTTAACCATCCCTTACATCACCAATGCGCCACCAACCTTGGAAACCTGGGATGTTTTGTCCTTTGTGCCTGTAATTACACTGGCTCACTCACCCTTCAAACCGGAACACAACAATACCAAGTACTGCTGTTTTGCGGTAGAATATCTGATGAGTGGGTGGTACCTACCCAGACGAGCTTGCACAAAGCTTTACCACCAGTTTGCATAACAAAAATAACATAAAAAATATTTCTTTGATTGTTTAATTACTAAACCAAACATACAACTATCTGGCTTAAGCTCAAACCAAATTGTAATGGGTAACAATTAGGTAACTAACAGAATTATCTTAGGTCCATGAATAATGTACGATCTATATTAAAATAATACTTTGCTTGTTTATTTGTAAAACGAACTGGACGCTAAAATAAATTAAAATTTGTAGCTCGAAAAAAAAAAGAAAAGCAAAAATCAAACATCATTAACAATTTAAAAACACTTTACATCATAATTTATTTGGTTTTTAATTATTAAAACATTACGATTCAACCGTGCTTGGAAATGCGAGTTTGATTTAAAGAAAAATTCCTATTTTACTATTTAAATAAGCTAAAGTTATTATGTTAAATCGAGAGCTTTTCAGTAATTCTATTGCCGCAGAGCTAGTTAGTAGCCAAATGAAATATTCCGTACCGTACTCGTAAGTTGCTTAGCTGTTTTACATTGTAAGATCATGTGTTTTAACATCTGAAAGAGATTTGATTTCCCAGCTTTAAATGTAATTATTACCTTATAGATTTTAATACAATACGTGAAACGTGTGATTTTAATACAATACAACTGAAATACAGTTTCTACTACATTTTTTAAGTGCGTATATTCTCATGTTTATGTGTAAACCGGTGTCGATATGTGTATATAATAAAACTATATTTATTATGAATCCTTATCAGATATACAATAATTTTACTAATTCGAGAAAGGATGCCATAAATCTTTCCTATCCTCTTTATAAGAATATTATTTTATTTTTTTAAATTACATTAAATCTGAATGCTAGCTAAAATCTTTCTTGTTTCATTTTAAATCATCGTCCTATATTACAAAACATATTGTAATGTTGATACAAATATTAATAGAGTAAGTTTAAATTAGTAAAGCAATTTTCTTACACTTACACATGTAATAAATCAGACATTCAAAGTTGACCTGTGTTTTGTTCTTAACTCTCTAATTGAAATCCGGGAGTTAATTACACTAAGTCGTTACTTTTGACAGTGCCGTAATAGTCCTGGGCTACCCATATTGGTCTTTGTTACAATGTCCGGCGTCGGTCAGGGACCGGAGGCAACCCCTGATGTTACTAGTCTGTTTTAACTTACGACAAAGTTTGTTATTTAGGGTTGAGCACGTTTAGTTCTCTCTATATTTTAACGCAGCTGTATTTATTAGTACTCGTAGTTGTAAGTTTCAGACAACTGTAGCTTATATTTAAATTGGAACAAGTTTTCGTAGCATTATTACGATATAAATAAACTTCGAAGTAGTTCTTCGAAACCGATCATTAATCATATTTCAATGAAATTAATGAGAATAACCCAAAAATCTTCAATCAAGAAGTTTTTAAAAAAAAAAATTTGTTCTGAAATGAAAACTAGAGAATAAAAGGAAAATAGTAGATGTCTTATTGCTTTTTTCAATAGTTAAAGATATTAAATTTTATATCGGCAAGTAGCTTTGCCACTGCTTATCAATTATCTCCTTGTTAATAAAAGGATTTAAAGCCATTATTATCAATCCATTACTCTAACCACACCATTGTGAATTTAAAATAGAATTAATTT
Source organism: Nymphalis urticae (assembly GCA_905147175.2). Classification (NCBI taxonomy): domain Eukaryota; kingdom Metazoa; phylum Arthropoda; class Insecta; order Lepidoptera; family Nymphalidae; genus Nymphalis; species Nymphalis urticae. The sequence goes on along the minus strand of LR989998.1, from coordinate 6,435,622 downwards.
AGAAAATTTACGAGTAATAAGTATAACTTTTTTGCACACATAATAAAGTTATTTATTTAAATAAAACATATTAAAGTCTTATCCAGTTGGGTCATATCATATTTTGGCCTGGAATATATTGTGAATCCTAATTGTAGATTATGGGTTTAAGCCTAGGCACGTATCAATTAGTTTTCATATGTTTAATTTATAAATTCACCTTTCACTGAAAAAGTCACCTCTGATGTATTCATCATTGGAGTAGATTTTTTTTAGTATAGGTAGGCGGACGAACAAATGGGCCACCTGATGATAAGTTGTCACCAACGCTCATAGACATTGGCATTGTAAGAAATGTTAACCATCGCTAACATCGCCAATGCGCCACAAATCTTGGCAACTAAGATGGTCCCTTGTACCTGTAATTACACTGGCTCACTCACCCTTCAAACTGAAACACAACAATACCAAGTACTGCTGTTTTGCGGCAGAATATCTGATGAGTGGGTGGTACCTACCCAGACGAGCTTGCACAAGGCCCCTTTTACCATTGAAAAATAAGCGTGATATGAATAAGCTTAAACAAAATGGCGATCTATAGTAACAATTAAGATTCTTTATGATGACGATGATGACGAATTCTAAATATGGAATTAATGTTAAAATAATGTGAAATGAAAAGTGGATCGCTTAATTATTTAACTTTTGAAAACACAAAAACAATTAAACTATATTAACACAAAACAAATAAAACAAAAGATGGAATAAATTGAACAACAATCGGATTAAACATGTGTATTGTATTACGGTTTGTATATCTCACAGATATAATAGTTTCAGTTTATTACGCTAATTGTATGCCTATAATATTATTAGGCGCGTCCTGTCCTATTCAATTATGTTTATTAATCATTAGTTAATTCATATTTACTTGCCAAGCCCACCTCCAAATCCGAGTTGTTAATTGGTTATAATACCTATTCAATTAATTATTGAGTATTTATAACGAAGACTGGTTTATGAAAGTTACGATCCGTAGTCACTCCTAAGTTGTCCCAATTTCATTATTAACTAAATCTTGTCATGAATAAACTTTTGATACGATTCACAACCGGAGTGAATTAGGTTTATTTGTATTCGTAGAAGTTATTGCCAAAATAAATAACGGAATGAATCATAAATAGAAACGTTCTAATTAGAACGGAAAAAACATTTCAACAAATAGGATAAATATAATACAATAAATATCAGGAAATCACTAAGATATCTTTAATTTTAATTCATTACATATATAGAACAGAAGATAATTATTTTTTGTTGTAATATATTTTTGAAATACATCGTGAGTGAGAGAATTTATTTATTTATATAGGTAGAGGAAAGATATCCTGAACGACTATCAACACAGAGCTTAAACTATAAGTTAAAGATAATTAAAATCTGAATTAGTAATTGCATTGAAGAGGGACCGTTGATAAATTTAATGCCTCCATAAGAGACTGTTTTAACAAACATTGATTTTAAAAGCGGCGGTGTTCACCTAATAATTAACTAAGTCCATTAAAGCCAAGCGAGAAAACCGTGTTATTGTTAGTTGATTAAAAAAGGAGGGGATATATAACTATTTTATATATTGCATTATATAGTACAAAAATCATGTGCAGTAAAATATCTAATAGAATAGTCGTCAGAAATTGTCCATTACTCATAATAGTCACGTAACACATTCAATTTCGATACGTTGTTTTCGAATATACGATACAGAAGCGTGCTCGTACAACATATGAAATACATAAATCAAATGCATATATTTTCTATTCGAAGTGTATACTCAGCTACGTGGTTTATTCAATAACGTTGTTGTTGTTACATTATGAATGTATGAGTTAGGGATCTGAGCACTCTTTTCAGTTTTAACCAAAATTAATGGAAACATAAATATACATATATATTTTATTCTATTTCGCTTCAATTAGGCGAAAAGTTTGTATCAGAACGGCATCAGCTCAAAGATCCAGTATCATACGTGCCAGTTTCATTTCAATTTAATTGAAGCATCAAATTTTTTTTATAAGCTAACAAAATAAAAGCTTAAACCTTTTGTTTATGTAATTTTTTTATATACTGTAAAACCTTTTTTATAATATATCAGGATGGCGGACGGTCATTGTTAACAGGTCACGTCTGTTTAAAAATTAGCATAAGCCATTCCTTACACAGGTTGGAAAACAATGTAAGGAAAACTGCATATGGCGAATAAAAACTGCCACATATGTCGAACAACCCACATTGGGACAGCGTGATGGAGTATGTTCCAAAAATTCTCCAAAAGGCTCTCAACTTTTAATCTTTACACTGTCATTCCTTATGCTCCGACAGTCATAAAATATAAGGTTCTGCTGTCTTCCTTGTGCATGAAAATGCTGACACAGAACTGGAACACAAGATGTCGTCATGTGGAAACTATACTCGTTTACTAATTACAAATAACTGTAAAAACAACAAATGCTCAGAGCAGTTTAAAGTTAAAAAGTTTGTGGTGTTTTAAGTTAGCAAAACTATGAGTTTTGGCCTGATCTTTCTCCGGATATGTGATTGCTACCCAATCGGACTATGATTATGAGAGATAATGCAATTATGTTTTAGCTGGTTTTTGTACATAATATTTTATCTTAGATAGTGGGCATGTTTATCTAGCTTATTAAATATTAACGAATAAGAGGTTCATAAAGGAAAGTCTTGGCTTTGATAAGGTTTATACAGAATACACGAGAATAATTAATAATTTACGTAACACGTCTTAAGTATCGAGCGTCTACATTATTAATAACGATAAAATGAAAATAAATTAGAAATAACTTCTCATAATTCGACTTCAAAGAGCGCTCATATTAAAGTTAAGACTGAAATTATCAGATCTTTCTGAATAACATTAGCGAATGAATGAACGTGTAACGTTTGTAATCTTTAAATTAAATTGGTAAGCTCTTACTAGTATTATAAATATGAAAATGCAATTAATAACAATAAATATCCATTGCATACACAGAATAAAAATTAAAGGAATTCTTAAGACAAACAAAAAGCATGCAAAGCAATACCACTAGGGAAGGAATAACTAATATTCCTATTTACCCCTTTAATTATATAGCTTGTGTTAGGACCTGTGACTTTCACATTGCAACACGGGCCGTAACCCATTGAGCTATTGACGTTTCCTTGGTTTATCTTTCATTCGCGCACCAATAAAGCAATTGATTAACGAATTCTTTATATAGATATATTATATCAGATTTTTTGTTTTCATTTTTATTATTCGCGCGATATAACATATATATGGCTCATATTGTGGACTAAAAGAGAATGTTAATAGGTGGCTACCTCTGTATAATCTGTACAAATGAATAAATTATTATTTAACATATCTAAAAACCAAGTGAAACTAATCGAACAATTAGGCATCGTCTTAATACAAATATAGTAAAGAAAAATAACAATCCCCTTCGAATAGTTCTAATTGGACTTATTAAGTATATGGATAGTAATAATACTTAAAGTAAACAAACTAGATATTTTATATGAGGCAAGTAAAAATATACTCAATACAATTAGTTAACAATATTGCAAACGCGAAACTGCAAAAACAAATACAATACTGGATCACGTGCAATTAGTTAGCTAGCAAACGCAATTGATCTTAGAAGTTTTGAAATCTAAACTACTTGTAACTTAATAAAACAAACGAAGCCTTGTATACCGAGCGTATGTATAAAAATGCATCTTGTACAACATACACTGTATAAAATAATTACTAAACATACACAAAAAATGTTTATCGCTTGACAAAAAAATTAAACTTACAACAAAGTAATTGGATTAACAAGAATATTATTGGCTCAATACTCAGAAGAAACAGAGAACGGAAACAAATTACTGAAGATACGGAAAATACAGAAATGTGAAATATGCAACAGAAAAAAAAAGTTTTTATAATGATTCAGAGCTCGTCTACGTCTTTTAAGAGATATGAAAAGAAACTAAATAAAATTGGAAAGAGCAATAGGTATTAGGTTTGATTCTGATAACAATTACAAATCCTTATCGATTGGAAAAATATTGTTGCCTATCTTCAAATTTGTTACTAGTTACATATCTTTTATTATGGGCATTATATACTCGACGTCGTAACAGAGTTTCTGTATAACTTGTTAATAATTAACATTTTAAAAACAACAATATATTTTAATAATAATAATAATATGTTAAATCTAAACTGTTAAAAATAATGAAAAATATTCTTTTTTTATAAATATTAATATTAAAAAAATAAAAGTATACTTTAAGGTATATTTCAACTTCATAATTCGTAAGGACTGTCATCTACGGTAAAAAGAAGATTATGTTTGAAGGAGCAGAGATATATAATATGCTACCAACCTCGGTTAAGGAATGTGAAAATATCAACAAACCAAAATCGTATGTATTATTTTCGAATATTACCACGCAACGACATATCTAAACCGTATTTATATAAATCAATTTAAAGATATTCCGATATATATAGGATATCAACCTAAAAAAATATTTATTTAAAATTATTCCTCAGTAGCGCATCGACAAGATTTCAAAGGTAATTAGCATTTATACGATTTTCTTTCATATAATACCCGTCTTAATGACTTCACTGATGACAGGTTGCCCACCTGTCATTTGTTGGTTAACTCGTACAGAGGATCGGTGTTGCGATTCAACGGGTAAATTGTTGGAGCAGCATTGATAAGAAATCAATATTCCACGCTTTCATAATTTCTACAGTAGTTATTATTAATTTTGATTAGTATACTTAAATAATTCTTATTTATTATATAATATTTTATAAAAAAAAAAAAACATATTATTAAACTGTTCTTCTAATCTGGTAGGTGTATAATAACTTAACTTTATATAATAATAACATTATCATAAAAAAGAGTAATCACCACACAACGACGTATCTAAACCGTATTTATATTCAATTTATCGATATTCAGATATGTATAGGATATCAAACTTAAAAAATATTTATTTAAAATTATTCCTCAGTAGCGCATCGACAAGATTTCAAAGGTAATTAGCATTTATACGATTTTCTTATCCGCTCTTTCAAACATTTTACAGATTACTTTAAACTATTATTTTAAAATTTTGCATATCTTACATATTTCCATTAAGTTACTACATATTCAATCTAATATATAAAAATCTCGTGTCACGGTGTTTGTGGCCGAACTCCTTTGAAACGGCTCGACCAATTTTCATGAAATTTGTTATGTATATTTGGGAGGTATGAGAATAGATCGTAAAGTATATTTCATACCGCTAGCTGATAACGGTGTCACTATCTAGATTTTTTTTCTATTTTTTAGACATTTTTTTTAATTTGTATTTTATTTTGATTTAATATCAAAAAAATATATAAACCCAAATTTTCACCCTCCTAACCCATCATCTCATTTTGTAACTACGATTTTTGTATTTTTGTATGAACAATATCAAAATAATTACTTAAAGTGAACCTCATCGAACTTTCGTCTACGTCATTCACGAGAAGCGTCGCTTCATTTTGACATTTAAAAATTGCAAACAATTTAACAATTTATTTAATTGATAAGAAATATAAACGTGTTTTATGATATTGAAAAGGTTGGTAAAATACTAAAAGATCAAATACATTATCGGTATACCGTTTTTATCAGTAAATACAACAATTTGGTCTATTTGTATGTGTGTGGTGTTAGATTGAAAAATGCCAGCAAGACGCAAAAGGGCCCATTTGGGCCGTCGAACTGATAAAGCATCAAGCATGCGTAATAATAGAGCAGAAAGAACAGACGAACGAATAAAAAAAAATAACGAAAATGTGCGTTTCTCCATTCGCACATGAAAAAATATCGCACAGGATTTCGTTCCTCCCCGGGTCTCTTCTACCCCAACCGTATGTTATTTTTTTTATTATTATTTTAATTTACACAGGACGTATACCGTGTCTTCATCGTAATTTTATGGAAGAAAGTCAAGAAACCGAAATTGTAGCAAGTGTTAATAATGCAATCTTGAAAAATAAGTTAATTAATCATGTAAATTAATTCAAGTATACATACATTACATACATTCAATATAGACATGATTCGAGTGTTTACTATTGACAGTATAATCAGAGAAATGATAGTATAATTTATATCAGGCGATCGTTATTGGTAGCTCACGCCTTGTCACTAATCTGGAATTAACATCTTTGCCTTCCGTTCTGTTCAATGACTTCGATATTCCATACCGCCATCATGTAAAAGACCTTGGTCTTCATATTGATTCCACATTAAGCTGGTCTGTGCATATCTCTGAAATCAGCCGTTCAGTCACAGCCACGTTAAGGTGCCTCAATCGACTTCGAAATTTCCTTCCCATCAAGACTAAGATATTACTTGTGCATGCAGACGTATGTTATTCCGACTTCCGAATAAATTTGACCGTCTCTTAAATAACTCTTTGCGCTTTATCTTCTGTCTTCGTAAGTTCGATCATATTTCTCAGTATCGTGATAAATTAAAATGGTTTACTATTCGACAACGTAGAGACTTCCGATTACTATCTTCTCTTTTCTCTATTCTCTTTGACCCTCTCTCTCCTGATTATTTGAAAGGTTCAAATTTTTGTGTGATAATCACAATCGTCAGCTGCGCTCTAACTATTCTTACCTTCTTTCTGTTCCTATTCATACTTCTGGTTTCGTTTCTAATTCTTACTCCGTTCAAGCTGTCCGATTATGGAACAAAGTACCTGAGCATATAAGGAAAGCCTCTAAACTTACTTTCAAGGCTCGTCTCCGTGAGCATATCTTGTCAGAAAACTCCTAGTTCTCTTCATCTTCGACATCTATAATGCATTATTATTCATATGTATATATGTATATATGTGTGTATGTATGTATATATATGTATATATATATATGTATGTATATATATAATATAGCTCTGTTTTTTATTTTCTTTGTTGTTGTTATATTTGTATGTATGTATATTTTTGATTATCAATTACCGGTTTCACGAATTTCCGCTTAGCCTAAAGGTTGACTGGTAGAGAATGCCTAAGTCCGCCTTTTGTCAAACTACACAATGTGGTGGGCAAAAAAGTTTATAAATAAATAAATAAATAAATAAATATAATCATATGCTCAGTGGCAAAAAAAAAACTATCGAAAGAAAAAAAAAGAAAATCAATGATCATTATTTATCAAGCAATTATAACAATATTTAATTTATAGTACACTGTTTTGATTGTTTGAAACTTTTAAAGACATTTTTGATGTTTAATTTATTGTTAAAAGGCTTAAATTACTTTGACAATATTTACAATAAAATCCTTTAGAAATAATATTATTCTGAATCAAATTTAATTATTTAATGCAATAAGTAAAACGTAATTCCATTTGAATTCTGTTAGCAGTGCCACCTTTGAACTGACTATGTTTCTTTATATAGTTTGAGTAAAATGTTAAACTATACTAAAAAAAATATTTAGCAGTAATTCAATTTGCCTGTTTTAATAGAAACTGTTACTTGCTAATAATTAAATCGATTGAAAGGCAATAAAAAGACGCGGTTGCCTCACTGGAATAAAGCAAAAAGAAGAAAAATTATGATGATGGCCCACGATGCGACAGCGAAATTGCCAGCGCAAAGATTATGTTCCATTCGTATGTACTATGTTTATCCCATATTCTACCGCCAAACAGCAATATTTAGTATTGTTGTGTTCCGGCTTAAAGGGTGATGGAGCCAGTGTAACTACAGGCACAAGGGTCAATTTAGTTCCCAAGGTTGGTGGCGCATTCGCGATGTAAGGAACGGTTAATATTTTTATAGTGCCAATATATATGGGTTGGGGTGACCATTTACCAATATTATAAAGTAAACAAATAACGGACCACCTTTTTCAAAAGTTCTATCTCATAATGTGGGACGAATGTACGATGAGCCACCATTCACATACAAAATCCGTAGATATAATGCAAGAAAAAAATAATAAATAAATCGGGTGGACAAACCGAACCGAAAACAGCTTATTTGTGTTGGCTAAAGACGGACTGACAAAAATATCGTACAATCAATTGCTCTTTGAAATTAATTAACTGCTTCAGGATAAAAATATATTACTTTTTTTCACTTTACATTCAACTTTTAATCAAACAATGAATATGTCATATCATCTATGAAATGAATTGAATTGAGAAAATGAATGGTTGGTGTTTTTTTTGTTTTTATCGGCGGTCATCGTCTACAGCACTCCTTTCCTTTTTCTGTCATCGATCCCATCCCCACACACTTACAATAAATTCGTTACTTTTTATTTAAAATCAAAAATATTCAGTAGATATAATTTTTATGACAGAACAACGTTTGCCGGGTCAGCTAGTTATTGTATATTTTCATAACAGTAACAGCCTGTTGTTTTGAGGAGAAGGTTTGAGGCCTGCACGCTTTCCATTTCCATTCAGCACGCTGCTCCAATACGTGTTGGTAGAATACACATGTGGCATAATTTCAATGAAATTAGACACATGCAGGTTTCCTCACGATGTTTTTCTTCACCGTCAAACACGAGATGAATTATAAACACATGTAAATTCAGTAGTGCTTGCCCGATCGTCGGTTAAGATTCACGCGTTCTAACCACTCTATCTTATATTCATAAAGATTGAAAAAATAATCAACTAAGATGCAGTTATATTTTTGGAACCTTGACAGAGATTACATTACACTCACAGATTTATTAAAAAACGAACATATTTAGTAAAACACTTTTTCTTGAAAATATCTCAAATCAAATATCGCATTTCGCAATTTGGTTTATCACATATATACATATACATGGATATATTCAATTATATATTATAAGAATGTTGGAAAAAGCACCCATTTATCAGTTCAGGGGAAGGTAATAAATTTTGTAGTATTTTCTGACGGGTAAAAGAGTAATCTACATATTTAAGTTGATTTGTATAGACACCACGCTGATGTTGGCCATTTATTATGTTTATCTACGAAGCTTGAAAGTATAATTTTAAAATAAATAAGATAATCTCATCTAAAGTAATTTGTTCGTGTAATTGCCTCATTTCTAGCGACGGACCGAGTTTTAAAGAGTTTTTATGCACGGTCAATTTGTAATTGTGTCATATTTTGCGTTTGAAGTAACACGAAAATATATATTTTTTCATTTGCGTGTTTTGCGTTACTTTTTTTTTAATTAAAAAAAAACATTTTTAATTTATATCGCTCGTCTTTCGTAAAATGTACGTTACAACTGTTTTAAGCTAGTTTTTTGAGTACTCATATTAAGTATAGGAGATTAAAATAGGAACACCTATAAATAGCAAAGCGATGTGGAAGTCACAGGTTCAATTCTGAACTCTTGGCCTAATATCGTCTCCACTCCTAGTACAAGCGTTTCGCATAAACAGATAGATAGTATAAGTAGGGATATTAGTAAATAGTTTTTTTTTAAATCATTGATATCTGTGTGGGTCGTGAACATAACAGTTCCTATATACCAATAACTACAACACATTACGTAAACACTAAATACACATTACGTAAATACTAAATATAATAATACATAATCAATATTAAGTAAATATATATACAAAATACAAGCAATATATTATATGACGGGCCGGTTGAAGTGGTTGGTATATACTTGCCTTTCACGCCGAAGGTTGTGGGTTCAATTTCCACTGGTCTGGTTGCCATAGTACAAGCTCTGCTTAGTTTGGAATCAAATGGCCGTGTGTGAATAATGCCCCTGGATATTATTATATATATTTAAATTACGAGCAATACATAGTATGCATGGGATTAATTAATAAATTTAGTGATATAGCAACATTTTAAGCAACTGTTAATAATACTGTTATAGTAATAGATATAAAGATACATAATGGTAAATAGTTCATAATAAACCTTACTAACAAAAGTATTAATTTTACTTTTAAAATAATACAGTCGTCCTAAGGACCAAGACTGAATCACTTGTATTAATTATCTTCGCTTATTCACAGCTCAGACTATTACCTGCTTGTTACTGCTTTATTTCATTCAATGTCAGAGTAAGCAAGTGGATATCATTATGAAAGTGGGCGGAAATTTTCCTTATTTCAATGCGAGAACTGTACAAATAGCCTCCTCAATATCACTCGACTGGGTGACATTTTTCATTCACCGTCCTTAATTGCTTTCTTTTAGCAATGAAAATTTTTGTGATTAAAAACATTGTTGTCAGTATTGACAAAATATATCACATTATGGGTTATTCTATCTATGCTTCTTTATTTTTTTTAAATAGATATTGTATTTTGTGTAAGGTTTTAGAGTTGTCGTATTGTCGTGTAACGTACGAGACGACAATATTCTTGTTGAAGTTTGTAGTGTTCTATTCAACCGTCACATGCAACGTCGAACTGTAATTGTGATTCATGAACTTTGAACAAGAATATACATGCGTCGATTGTTCCCTTATATATAGGAAACCATTTTTATTTTCTATTAATAAAAAAACAATAATGTTAACAATGGCGTTACTACGTGGACACAATACACTTTTGCATAAATATATGAAATTATGCGTAATTTTCCTTGATGTATTTTCGTGAATAATTAAGTATTCATACAGAAAGCCGCCCCAGTGGTTAGAAGACGAGAATATTAACCAAAGATTCCGAGTTCAAACTGCGAAGCTCCAATGAATTTTCACATGCTTAATTGTTGTGATAACTCATTCCGATGTGACATTGTGAGAAAACCTGTCTGTGTCGAATGACAATCTGTACTTGCATACACCAAATTATTATTATAGGAGCGTGGTGGTAAGTAATCCCTAAGTCCTTAACCCAGCATTGGGATATTTACAGGCTATTATTTTTTATAAATATTATTTATATTTTTTATTGTATCGCTCAATGTCTTTGATTGTTAAACCTAATTCTAACATAATCTTGAAGAAATGACTACTTACCGATTTATAGCCTTCTTCTATAAACATGTTTATTATGATAAGTACATACATTTGTTTTATATATGTTTGATATAAGGGCCGTCATAAATAACCTTAACTTGTAACAGTGATTACATGAACGTACCCAAACAAATATATTACAATTTCATTATATGAAAAAAAACATCGTATTGCCAATCGTAAAACAAAACGTCCACCCGTGACTTACATCCAAATGATGCTATTGATGATAATATTGTGTTAAGGTTTATAAATTTGAAATAGGACTTTTTATATATCTTGTAATTAGCTAGCATTAACCATAAAGGCTCTCCAACTGACATTTATCTCCAACTGTGTTGACATAGTAAGTAAGCTCTCAAAAAAATATACAACATAATATTAATATATAGACTAGTCTGTCACTCTATCAAACGCATTATTAGAATACATTATTTTTTACAATATTTAAAGTACACATACAAGTTAGCTTATATAAAACTATAGCTTACATGATACCAGTTACTTTACATGAAATTTACAAAATAGGTATTTTTTTATTTACATGACTATAGTGCAAATATAGTTTATTAGGAAACGAAGAACATGACTCAATAAATAAACAAGAAATGGAATTCGAATACACTTAGTATACGTATTAATCAACTTTTCAATTCAATAAAAAAACAATAGTAATACAAAACTATGTAGAACTCGTAGAAAATTGTATTTAGAAAATTTACGGGTTGTATATAAATTGTTTATATCTTGGCGTAGTTCCAATTTCTTGCTTACATTATTACAATACGGACTAGGGCGATCGATGTGAATGTATCATAATTCTTCCGTTTCTTTTGTTACGACGAATAAGGAATTCGGATTTTTTATCTCGATACAAGTCGAGCTTCAATCGTGAGTTATATCACGAAACATGGTAAAGTCTATATATCATAAAGGAACGTGTTTACTATGGGTTATAAGAGGTTTTTTATGTGTTAGCCTATGACTGTCCCTAAAAGCATCTTAGTCTATTTTAAGAATATTTACAAAATTATTTTCTACATTCATACAAGGTTCCTTTAATTATAAGATAAAAAAAAATTGTATTGTATCAATCTCTCTCTCAGTAACCATAACTTCTTCATGGAGGTCCACAAATATCACACACAAACACCGTCACAATAGCAATATTCGTGTAAACGTCAAACGCGTATTTTGATCACACTGCCTAGCGTAGCTGTCAGTTGCAGTGAACACTATATGAGCTTTAAACAGTGGTCGAAATAATCAATTTCGTATATTGTACGTAAGTTAAAATAATTAAAATATATGATTCCAACATGTATTTTTAATAAAAAAATATTTCATAACATCTGTGTATTCTAGATCAGCAACTGTGAATTGTATAGCGATTCAGCCTTATGAATAAACTTCCTGTTTTTTCAGACAATACTCCATTCCGCTCGCATCCGAACAAAATCTCATTAATAACTACTTATTACAAAATATACATTGTGAAAGTTATCTTTGTAATTGTGAAATAACGGAACTGTTGAAAGAAACTTAATAAGCTCAGATTCGAAATTATATATTAATTACTTCCTTAATTAATTACCATATTTGAGCAACCGGTTCAAAACATTCTGACGATAAAGTTTACTTTGACAACTAAAATAAAGTTCGAGAGCGAATATTGTAATAATCTATCACTCCTTATTGTGGACTTGTTGCTTGTTTAGCTAAGTTTATTAAATACGATGCGAATATAATATGTGCTTACTTAAATTATTCTCTTTGAATTTAACTATGGGAATGAATAAAAAGATGTTATAGTTTTTAACGTTTTTTGAAAAACATCACATTTTTAATCCACGTAACAATTTTTACAGGATAAGGCAGATTATTTTATAATATAATATAATAAATTTATTAATATGACATACAACTACGTAATATAGGCCTCTGCATCTTTGAAAGATGATTTAAGCAGCATCGCGAAGACACTTGCGTTCCTGACTAAAGAGACCGATGCGAAAGAAGAACCTTCGGCCAAGTGTTTGCGCCCCTAGATAGGCGGGGGTTTGAAGCCCGCTCATTTTTCTTTTAATAATTCAAGACTTTTTCTTTTAATAATTCAAACCACGCATCGTAATCCTTGGATTGACCTTCGTGAATAAGCCGTCGCCACTTGGCACGGTCCGGCAACCTTGTCAACCGGATTTACATAACCCGGTTTTCCCGAAGTTTTTTAACCCTCTAAAACCACTGTGATGGCCGTTTTCGGTACGAATTGCAGGGACTGCGGCATCGTGCTTATGTAACGTAACCGTAGCTTCTACCGTGCTGTCCTCCGCTCGTGCCTCGGCGGAGCTCTCCTCTGGGTGTTAACAATTCTTTATACTTACTAACCAACCATGGTATCCACGATGATAATAATATCTTATTATTGATAAAATATTATTATACGCTGTGGATATAATCTTTAATAATTTCATTTATAACTGAAAACAATATTGATGCATTTATTAATACCTCTTTATATATTTGTTTTAGAAAGCACTAACCTTTTGACGCAATGGACCAGCTGATGGAAAGCGAACCTTCACTTATAGACTTATTAATTTAACAAATAACGCTACCAATTTATAAAGCCTAATATATAAAAAGATTCTCGTTATGTCCCTTAATATAATATATATAATACATTTTATGACTTACTCTTTCAACCGACTCATCAATATTACTGATCATTCGCCTGTCATATGTCAGTCATTTCACCTTGCATATTACGTACATCTAACTCTGTGCGTTATTTCATAATTTTACTCTTAAGTTTTTTTATATTTAAATTAAATTAATCAATCAATGCCAATATGCTGCCAAAACTCAATGTCGATATAAGATTATCTATAAGTCTGCAGTAAAATATAATGATATTGATATGTTGTCGTTTCCAGTTCTGTTTCAACTTTGACCTATATATTTTTGTTACTAAGAATTTGTTTGGTTAGTTGTTCCAAGAACAACCCTTTATTTTATGAACTTTGAACTTTCAAACGTTCACTGCATTACCTAACAAAAATTGTTGAAAGTATATTATTTGTAAGATTTTTTAATCAGAGCGGTATTGTGTTTTGTAGAATGATAAACAGACATTTTGATGTGTAAAAAACAGTTTTACGTAATGTTTAAAAATTACATGCCCAACATATTATCAATAAAGTACTAATAAACACTTAGGTACTATATTTTACATTACTGTGACTAATAATATATAATAGTATTTTAGTAACCACATGTTGTGGTAAGGCTAAAATTGTCAGCGGTCCCGAAAACAGATGAGTGATCGTGATCGTACATCAAATATAACTGATATATAACTGGTATGTATCAATAAAAATTTTAACATTTATATGATTAAAAAAAGGAAAGTAAAGTTATAATATAAGGTTCTCCAGACCGATTTCGACCACGGCGGCCAATCTTAGAGAGATTAGCCAACTGCGCAGGACTTATTATAGTGCACAAGTGTGTGCGCAAACACAGGTGCACTCTCTATTCCCTGGCTCTCATAATCCGATGGGACGGCAATCCGACACGACCAGAAAGAGTTAAGGTGCAGGACCAACGGTTATGCGTGCTTTTCGAGGCACGGGAATGTACACACTTCCAATTTCCAGACCCCGGGCAGAAAATGCCAATAAATTTTTATTGACCCGACCTGGAAATTGAACCCAAGACCTCCGGGTCAGCGGCCTTATATCTAGCCACTAGACCAACGAGGCAGTCATTTTAACGATTATATTAACAGATAATAGACGGCTAATCTATACTTATTAAGGAGTTGGTTGGTTGGAAGATATAAAATATAAAGATGCCATTCACCAACACCAATATACCATACCATTATATAGGCTATATAGTCTGTAAGTGACATCTAAGATATTGTAAATATATAGTAGAAAGTGAATATCATACAAACTTTTCTTCGACATAAATAAAAATATAAATTGAAGATTTTAGTTACAGTATAAATTCATATTATAATATTTATAAAACCTATTATACATCGTAGTACGTAATTTTCCTATAAACGGATTATATGGAAATTTTATAGAAAGGCCATATTCTATAGAGCCTTTATATTAAAAGCCTTAGTCAATACCAGTATCTTATTGGATGAAACCCTTCATATTGTTTAACGATATTATAATTATTATATAAGAGGCGCTGTGGTTGCTTCTCCACTTAGGCGTCTTGTTAGATTTTAATATGAGGGTAATAATTAATCATGCGACATAGACGAAATTGATAATTATATTTGATTTTGGTAATAATATTGTTAAATATTATGTCAAATTTATATTACATAATGTAACTAGCGCTTTACCTACGACTTCACTCACGTCATAATTGCTATATGCCAAGTTTCTTCAAAAATAAAGAATTTCCATACAAACTTTCGTTCTAGGTAGCTAAGGTAGTAATTGTGGCTAGTTATAAGGCTACAGATCCCAAAGTCCTGGGTTCAAACCCGAAGTCGGGCCGATAAAAACTTAGTAAGTTTTTCCGTCGAAGATTCTCAGTAGCAGCCAGAATTCTGGAAGTTATGTCAGTCGAACAGTCAATTTTCTCTCATATATATATAGACAGATATAAAGTATGTAAAATTTTTATGTCTACCACCACGTGAAAATTTACTTTTACAGACGGGCTTTGGCAAGCTTTGTGTCTTGCTAATATCACCCTCTCATATCATAATCTACCTTCAAGCAATGCAGCGATCCTGTTATTAATATAATATTGTTGTGTTACTATTTGAAGTCAACCAGTGTAAATACAGGCATAAACGACATAACATGTCAGTTTTTAAATTGTCGTATTGAGAGTTAGTTAAAATTTCTTACAGTGCAAAAGTCTGATGGTGACAATCTGGTGGCCCATTTGCCAGTCCGCATGCCTATTTTATATAGTTAAACTGAAGATTATATCAAAATTATACACAAACAAAATCTGCAATCAATTCGAAGTTTTGTTAAACGAAAACACAAGAAACTTCTCCCATAACTCTTTATTACAGAATGATGAAGTCTTATCAGTTTACGGGCGAGCGAGCCGCAAGCTGCAAGCATCGATACGACGAATTGACATAATTATCGTAGCTTCGATCTTCGAAACGCTTATGTTGATCCAAAATTATCATATTTGTTGTAAGAATAATGACCCTTTTTGTCAATACGATTAAGACATATATTCCGTTGCTGGCTTAGAGTTAAGACGATGATTTATTTTCAGCTTCGTTTCTTTGACAACTTTAATAAATAGCAAAAATGTTTTTGTTAGTTACAATTTCTTATTAATAAATATTATGTTAAAAATGTACGGAAAAAACATTTTTTTCTAAATATACAATCAATCAATCAAATTAATCAAAACAGCCAATCAATATTTTGTCCACTGCTGAACATAGGCCTCTCCCAAGGTGCGCCAGAGCTCCCTGTCCTCCGCCTTCCGCATCCAGTCGGTGCCCGCCACCTTCTTAAGGTCATCGGTCCACCAGGCTGGAGGGCGCCCTACGCTGCGTTTGCCGATCCGCGGTCTCCACTCTAAGACTCGTCTGCTCCAACGGCCATCGGTCCTACGACATACGTGACCAGCCCACTGCCACTTCAGCCTACTAATTTTGCAAGCTATGTCGGTGACTCCGGTTCTTTTCCGGATAATCTCATTTCTGATCTTATCCTTCAAAGATACTCCGAGCATAGCTCGCTCCATAGCACGCTGAGCGACTTTGAATTTGTGGACTAGTCCCGCAGTTAGTGTCCACGTTTCGGCACCGTATGTCATGGCAGGTAAGACGCATTGATTGAAGACTTTCGTCTTCAAACATTGCGGTATGGACGACGTGAGGACTTGACGAAGGTTGCCAAATGCTGCCCATCCCAAGCGAATTCTTCGATCGGCTTCCTTCTCGAAGTTGTTCCTACCGACTTGTATAACCTGTCCTAGGTAGGTATATTCCCTAACAACTTCGAGAGGTTTCCCTTCGACGTATATCGGTCCCGGCACAACATGCCTATTGAACATGACCTTGGTCTTGTCCAAGTTCATACCGAGACCGACACGCCGGGAAGATTCACTAAGGCTACGCAGCATTCTGGTTAGTTGTTCCAGCGACTCCGCTATGATGACGATATCATCGGCAAATCGAAGGTGTGAGATGTACTCGCCGTTTACATTGACTCCACATCCAGTCCAATCCAGCGTCTTGAACACGTCTTCCAACGCGTTGGTGAACATTTTCGGAGATATTACATCCCCCTGTCTCACCCCTCTGCGCAGTTGGATCGCCTTCGTCTTACAGTTCTGGATGTGGACAGTCATTGTAGCGGCGTTGTATAGACATCTCAGTACCTCGATGTATCTCCAGTCGATATGACATCTCTGCAATGAGTCGAGCACTGCCCAGGTTTCGATGGAGTCGAAGGCTTTCTCGTAGTCCACAAATGCCATACACAGCGGCTGATTGTACTCTTCGGTCTTCTGCACAATCTGCCGAACAGTATGAATGTGGTCCACGGTGCTGTAGCCTGATCGAAAGCCGGCTTGCTCTGGGGGCTGGAACTCGTCAAGTCGTCTGGCGAGACGGTTCGTGACGACTCTTGAGAACAGCTTATACACGTGACTCAGGAGAGAGATTGGTCTGTAGTTTTTCAAGAGGGTTTTATCACCTATCTTGAAAAAAAGTACCACCTCACTCCCGCTCCACGTTTCCGGGGTCTTGCCATGTTGGATGACGGAATTAAAGAGGCTTGCTAGCTCTTTCAGGACCGGAGTCCCGCCTGCCTTAAGCAACTCTGTTGTGATTCCGTCATCTCCCGGAGCTTTGTTGTTTTTAAGCTGTTCTAGAGCCGCCCTAATCTCACCTTGGTCAACGACCGGGAGCTCCTCGGAGTAATGGCGCGTAAGAGGGGCGCGCTGGTCATCAGGACTGATTCCCACAGGTTTATCCGATCTTGAAGAGAACAACTGCCCATAAAACCTCTCTACTTCTCCGACAATCTCAGGCCTAGAGGTAACGACCCCACCATTTTCAGTTTTAAGTTTTGTCAGACGCGGCCTCCCAAACTTGCGAGCGAACACTTTCGATCCCCGATTTTGCTCAATCGCAGCCTTGATGGCACGGGTATTGGAGCATCGGAGATCGCGTCGCGTCAGCGTTTTTATTTTTCGGTTTAAGGCCTTATCTGACAAAAAACGATGGTAGTTCTCGTCGTTTCCTCATGAGCTCGAGTGTCTCAGCAGAGAGTTTTGGTGCGTTGTCTCTTTTCTGTGGCGGAAAACACTTGCGGGATGTGTTTTGCAGTATTTTGACCAGCGTGTCGGTTTTCTCATCAATACTGCTTACGGTTTCCAACGCGGTAAATTGATTTTGAAGTTCCATTTGGAACTTTTCGGCACCTTGAGCAGCTTGGAGCATGGTAGGTCGGAGAGTAGACCTCATCATTCGCGATCTTTCAGCTTTAAAGTCGATATCTAGAGTGCCTCGAACCAAGCGGTGATCACTTCCGGTATTAAACCTGTTGATCACTGAGACATCTCTAAATATGTGCCTTTTTATTCTAAATATACAATAATAGTTAATTTTGCTACACACAATATATAAACCAGAATTTCGCAAATCACTCAAATTGATTATAGATTCATGTAGTGTGTAGAAAGAAATATTTTTTATTCTATAGAAAACTATGCTTTATTGCTTATCCCTATTACTTCATGTGTAAATAATCAACTTTAATTCCTTGACTATATTTGAGTTATGTTCTAAAGACAATCTTCTTATTAAAATTTGAAAACTTTTTGTTCTTATAGTATTTTATAACATTTTATACCTATGTGTGTATTTATTCATTTATATAGTATAATGTCTTTATTTATTTATTTAAATATGTGTGTATCGATTTATATGTTAACATCTATTTCTCTTGAAGCTATCATGTAAACGTACCTATACCGTCATTAGAACACTTCATCTGTCTAGAGTAGATAGCTATTTAGCAATGAAGCAAATTTTGTGCGATATTTATTATATTATTTATACAGTAATTACTTGTGAATGTATTATATTATTATTATAAAAGGTAATACTCAGAAGGCTAGCTGATTGAATGAGATTGTATCAAGCAATAAACTATAGACTTGAAATTCGGAGAATATAAAGCATTAAGAAAGGTTTTGTGATATTTCTGGGACGTCAGAATCAAAAGGGCGGAGATACTTACTGAGCAACAGTGAACTATCTGCCTGCGTAATAATATAAAAAATAATTAAAAACTTGATTCCAAGGAATTTTACCCCATCAAACTTAAGCTTTGCTTGATGATGTCGTTTGAAAGTTTTGTTTTGTTTCAAGACAAAAAAAAAACAATTATAAACTTTTTAGAAATTGATAAATTCGCGTAATCACAAAGGCATACAAGTAACGTAACGTAACGTAACAGCCTGTGAATGTCCCACTGCTGGGCTAAAGGCGTCCTCTCCTCTTTTTGAGGAGAAGGTTTGGCGCTTATTCCGTCACGCTGCTCTAATGCGGGTTATACAAGTATTTTTTCCAAAATATTTACAAATGTTAATTGTTTGATTCTATTTTTTGTCGGTGAAGCCTGCGGTTGTTGCTCGTTGTTATACATATTGAAAGTATATCCTTATTCATGAAAATGATTGATGATACCTGCAAAGACATTTATGCATTTGTTATGATGTTCTGTAATATGACGCGTCTCTGAATCCGTCGCGGCGTATCAACTATCACCATTATTCAATCTTTACATCGATTTTTCATTACAGATTTTTAATATAATAATTTCCGCCCGAACAAACAAATTCATTTTGGCGTTTATAATATTCGTTAGGATTAGGATTGCCAGTTTTTCTAGGTAGGATTTCTATTGATATTTTTAGACGTAGATTTTCTTTGTTTGCTAATGTTTTGCTCAAGTGTAGTTTTTATCGTCCTAACCATATTAACGGACCCAATAAATAACAGCTGAGCCATATCTCTTTATGTTCTCTCCCTACGTTTCCTCTCTCATTACAGCATCCTATTGCCCTGTATATCTACAAGCTATATAGATCTCATTTCAGTCACCACACTTCAATACCTAGATTATATTATATACCTTGACTATTAAGATTATATTTGGAATATCAATAAAGATTTGTTTGAATTTTATTTTTATTTATTTTTCTACAAGGTCCTACAAGGACTTTTGCGTCAGTGCCTTTTTTGCTTTTTTTCTTTATTTATATTTTACTTGTTGATCTTTTATAGCTTCGTTACATTCTTGTTATTAATGAAAATAATTTGATTACTAATTATTTCATTAACTGGAAAAAAAAAGTTAAATTGAATTAATTAAAAATTACAACAATATTTTTAAAAACAAGCTTTTATGTGTATGCAAATTTTCGAGTCTCCTCCGTTAACCGATAGTTCGTAGTAGAGTTCCTACGCCTGGATCCATACCTGGGTATCAACTCATATTTACCATAAAAATACATTGTCCTCGGAGCTGAACCAACATGTAAAATTTAAACTTCGAAGATAAGAGGTAGTAGTTCTTATTCAGTTTGTAAGATTTGCTGTCTAGTCAAATAAATGTATAAATAAATAATATAACAAGAAGTTTTTAAAAATCTGTATTTTAATATATAAAAAATTGAAGTTATATTTTGTTACCTTATCTGAAGTTATAACATTTAAATTGGAAGCATTTGTAAACAGTGGTTTAATAGAAAACGCTAAGTGTTTTTGTTGAAATAGTCGATGCCACTAAATAGAATAAAAAAAATTGAATATTTAAATAGTCTCTTGAAAGAAAAAACTGTAAGTCTCTTGTCTGTGAATTGACATTATAAAATATAGCGAAACCTAAAAAACCCTTTGAATGTAACATTTCTACTAAGAAAAAACTTAAGCTAAAACCTTTAAAATCAGTATTTACACTTATATTTTTTTTACAATTCAATTTATATATACGATATAAATACCAAAGAATATTAAATGAACACGTTTTTAAATCTACAAAATCTACCAAATTGTATATATTTATGTATTGTACTGTAAATTGTTCATGTGTTGTGTGTAATATAATTTATTAATATTAATTAAATTTTACTAGCGTAAATGACAAACATACAGTCCGGGGCTTAAATAATTAATACATAATATATTATTTTTATACTGTATATATAATTAATATTGAACTGGCAAATGTGCCACTTCATGGCAAGTAGTCACTACCACCCATAGACATTGGCGCCATAAGAAATATTAACCGTGTAAGAGACCATCAATGCCACCAATCTTTAGAATTAATATGTTATGTCCCATATGTCTGTAGTTATATTATTTATTATTAATATAATTATTTTGGGTCTAAACTATTTACTCTAAACGTAACAATTACGTTTCAAATGAACACATTGGGATTATACAGCAAGAAGGTTCATACATAAAGTTAATTCATAGCACACTTTAACGTAACAGATTAAACAAATCCAGCACTGTAAAAGCCAACTTGCAGTCCAACTAGCCGCTTGGCGAATGGCGTGCTCTATCGGCCTGAACAATCAGTTAATTCGGCCCTAACAAAATTTAAGCCAGGTGAGCAATAAGCTAGTTTAAATATTAGTTCTTACAAAGTATAAAATTTTTATGCTAACATGACCTAGTAGGATAATGATTTTAATCACATTATTTTGTTTAATTTGTTTCTCCACAGACTTGCATTTTTGAGCCCGTGTCTTTGTATCGTTTTTGTAGTATATTATAATAATTAGTTTTTTATGATTCCGTTGCGAATTAAGTATATAATATTAATTATAAATATATAATATATTTTATAATAATTAATAATTATCTTACATCTTTGTTGTTAATATAAATGGACTTAGGTCTCTTTTTATAAATTTATAATTTTTATATTACTTAATCATTGAAGTCTTTTCTTTGTTTGTTAATTTTCTTATTCTTAAATAGGTATTATGAATTACATTATTCTACATTTATATTTCATGAAATAATCGATTCTACTATATTTTATTCATTTTTTTATATATTTCTAACTAGTAGCAGTTCTTATTTTGTATTTATTAAGCAGTTCAGCTAATATGCTCTAGAAAAGACGAGTCAAAATAGTAAAGGCATAAAAAACTACGTTTTGTGATGTAAGTAAGCGTATGTACATCATAAGGGTCGCAATGGAAGGGTTGCGGTCAGTCCACGGGGAAGCTAAAAGGGTCAAGTGACGGATGAACAATTCTGTACACTTCGATTTGTCAGTCTCAAGTGAATTGGGTCGGAAGAGAATAAAATCACTCCTTGAATATAATCCTTCTATATAATAGTTATGTATAAGCGACACCAATTTTCACGAATTTGGTCAAATTAATATAACAAAATTATTCTATTTGTATGTGTGTATGAGTTTTATTTATAGATTAAATAGGTGGACGAGTAAATGGGCTTGGTGGTTAGTGGTCGACATTGCCCATAGGCATTGGCATTGTAAGAAATATTAATCATCGCTCACATTTTCCCCAGTGGTAGGGCTTTGTGCAAGCTTATCTGGGTAAGTACCCCCTCACTCATCAGATGTTTTACCGTAAAACAGCAGTACTTGGTATTGTTCCAGTTTGAAGGTTGAGTAAGCCAGTGTAATTACAGGCACAAGGGACATGACATCTTAGTTCCCAAGGTTGGTGGCGCATTAGTATGTTTATTTTTCATCGTCATATTTTAGCTAATTTACATAAAACCTTAATAAACTATACACCAAAACCTTTCTCATGAATTGTGCTCTATCTATTGGTGAAAATCTTTAATACTTTTAATACTTTTTGAGTTTATCGCGTTCACACACAGATAGATACGGGACTTTTTTATATATAGTCATATCATATCAAGGCTTTCATTATTCGCTTGATTATGAAACTTTAAAGAATAAATAACTGTCTGTCTTAACCGTCACCTAAAGATAATATAATACTCAGGTATAATAATTGTAAAAATAAGACCATAAAAGTTACCAAGATATAATAATAAAGCAGTATCAATCTCACTGAGGCTGGTCGTCTAACTTTCCTAACCACGTATGTTACGGAGCCAAGTCTACCTATAAAGGATGAGATATTACAAGGGGAATGTTTGAAGTGATTCCTAAATTGACTGCAGTATCAGTCTGATACACTGAAGTCTAATATTAAATATTTGTTTAAATTTGATAATAACTATATTTATCATATTTTTATTTCAAAGTATTTTTTTTATGTACGTCATTATCGGAGTATGTTCTCTAATCTCATGTTCTCATAGTCAGCATATATTTTTTTCAAGTAGCTCTTTTAAGCTTTGTCACAGTCATTTTATAAAATATAATAGAAAGCTACTACCATTCTTAGAATATAGATTCTAAAGAAAAGAACCAGCAATAAACTTAGTAGTTACTATTATGTCAGATGAAATATATAGATAAAATCATATACCATTAAATGTATATGTCTCGTCTAGAAATTACCGACTTGAAATTTCCTTTTTGACATAAATGTCAAATGTCAAAAATATTTATTCAGCATTTAATACTTAGGTACTTATTGATTGTCAAAAAAGCTAGCACCGATTCGGAAACAAACACCACAGACCACCACAGACCCGAGAAGAACCGTCGAAAGAAGTTATACATTATTACATCAACATATTCTTGTCAAAATTTTGTTGACTGCCTCGATGGTCTAAAGGTTAGATAAGGCCGCAGACCCCGAGATCCTGGGTTCAAATCCCAAGTCGGGTCAGTAATGGAAGTGTGTACACGCCCGTGCCTCGGAAAGCGCGTAAAGCCGTTGGTCTTGCGCCTGAACTTTTTCCAGTCGTGTCGGATTGCCGTCCCATCGAATTATGACAGTTAGGGAACAGAGAATGCACCTGTTCGCACACACACTTGTGCACTATGACATATCCTGCGGAGTTGGCTAATCTCTCTGGAGAATGATCACCGTAGCCGAAATCGGTCCGGAGGATATTATATTTTTGTACTGTTTACTAAATCTATTGATTAATAATATTTTAACATAAGGATTTCATTTATTAGAGGCATCGACTAAGCATTACTTCAGTTATTCATCGTCTTAATCTTTTTTTTGACTAAATAAAGGTAATGCTAACACAATATAAGAAACACTGGTAAAAATATATGCATATTTAACAAAAAAGTCAGTGCATAAAAAAATCGAACACACTCCCTTAAAAAATCGCCATCAAATATTCAAACATACAAAGGATCTCCTTTTTATTGCTTTTCAAGAACAGAAAAGAAGTAAAATTAATTATTATCATAGAGTACCTATAAATTGCGCGTACTTGTATTTCGTTTCAATATTATTTTTTATTTATAATAATTTATTGAGCGTGCGAAACGCTATCTGCTTTTTATATAAATGACGTTACGGAATAAATACGCTCACGAAACTGTGTATCAAAGTAATATCACTTAAATTATTATTATTCTCCATGCCTTCAATAATCCCCGTTAGGTAAATAGATTTAAAACATAAAAAACAAAATTATAATATTGTAAGAAACAGTGTAAGCTTAAATCATAGACAATTTCCTTGAGTCTGTTGATTGATGGTTAGCATTTCACATAAAAGAAAAACTCATATAAAACTATGTAACAATTTTCTAATACTGCATCAATTTGTATTGTATTAATTGCGCGAGTGTTTCGATAAAAATAAGCGAAATTAATTGCATGTTTATAAGTTCAGACTACCTAACTATTTTTCTTAAGTAACAATTTATATTTATTATTTTTGTAAATCCATCTAAGCAGCATTAGAAAAACTCAGGCATATTTATAATCCTAGAGCTCAAAACTCCCATCGGGAAGTTTTTAATAAAGTAGGAATACTTACAGTTGCAAAATCAAAATATTCTTAATTTAAGTACACTCTGATATTCAAGCAAATTTGAAACGTTAGGTTGCAGAATTTTTAATGAAATGCAAAGCAACAATACATTCGAATGTAGATTATATTGAGAAAACAAGCAAAAAATCATTAGTTACATATTTTCTCAAATAATAAAAAAAATTTAATCAATTTTAATATTTTATTACAGAATAAAGGATTATATGGTCTCCTAATATGCATACTGTGTACTCGTATGTAATATATATAATAGATAATGTCTTGATTGATTGGTACAACTAATCTATAAACTAGAAAATAAAACTGCCGCCCCGGCACGGTACCCCTTTGCTATAGGGTAAATACGACACTGAATTGGTATCATAATTGTTCCTTTAATTATGCGACTTAAAACAAATATTAACAAATTTACTTAAATATATAAACATTTGTTCATACAAATATCACAAAGAGATATTCTAAGCAATTATGAAAAAAAAATACAAAAATTCGGACCAATTACAGCTATTTCAGTCGTAGTGAAATTAATAGTTTTATTTATCGAACGATATGCACTGTACGAATAATTCGATTAATTTAACAAATACTCGTCTTCTTTGATATTCAAAAATAATTCAGAACTTTATTTGAATACGAGCTGGTCGTGTGTAAAGAAATTAAAATTAAATTTAGAATTCAAGAACTCGTATAATTTTTAATTGTATTTGGATATAAGTACTTATTTTGATTTAATTCGATAACGTATATAATATCAATGCTATCATATATAATATCTAAATAAATAAATATATATCATATATAAATACATTTGATTACATAGCACGAACTTGCGTGAGGTACTAATTAATTAGTTGCAATAATTATATTGAAACATGACATAACGTATGCTTCTAATAATATACGTGAGGTTTACATTCGTAGTGTCTATATAACATATATTTAATTGAAAATGGTTATGAAATTAAATTTAGTCTAATTGATTAATTTAATTTTAAGTTTTGAAATATGATGTATTCCTATAAATAAATGAATTTGATTTATTGCCTTTTTAAACTATTTGAAATTTTATTTATTCAATCAGCAAAATGCGTATATTTAACATAATAAGATACCACCCACTCATCAGATATTCTACCGTAAAACAGTAGTACTTGGTATTGTTGTGTTCCAGTTTGAAGGGTGAGTGAGCCAGTGTATTTACAAGCACAAGGGACATAACGTCTTATTTCCCAAGGTTAGTGGCGCATTGGCGATGTAAGTGATTTAAGACATAACTTACATTGCTAATGCGCCACCAACCTTGGGAATTACCCTTCTGCCTGCAGTGCACTAACTTACCCTTCAAACCGGAACTCAACAATATTATACTACTGAGCCGTGAAGAACCTATAAGAAAGTCAGAAGTTACCCATTTCATCAATCGTATCCTCATCATAGTTATATATATATATATATATATATATATATATATATATATATATATATATATATATGTATATATATATATATATATATATATATATATATATATATATATATATGAGGATGTAACTTGATACTCAAATATTAACTACGTATATGATTTATATTCAACTGCAATTATATTTGTACAACACTAACTCCAAGCTCGTTTGTCCTGTATATAATCTTGTACAAAATAATATTCCTTATTTATCAATGTTTTCTTAAAATAACGTAAATGTAAAAATGTTATTTACTTGGTTTTATTATGAAATCTAATAATTCTCAGGAAGGATATTGTGACGTTATCTTATTTATGACGGGCCGGTTGGCATTGTTGGTAGATGCTTGCCTTCCACGCCAAAGGTTGTGGGTTCGATACCCACCCAAGACAGACATATGTGTGCATGAACATGCCTGTTTGTCCTGAGTCTGGGTGTAATCATCTGTATAAGTAAGTATTTTACCAAAGAAAAATAGTATATGTAGTATATCAGTTGTCTGGTTTTTATAGTACAAGCTCTGCTTAGCTTGGGATCAGATGGCCGTGTGTGAATAATGTCATTATTATTATTATTTATTCTGAGTTTACTAAAAGTAATAATTCAAGAGTCTAGTTCCAAAATTACGAGTCGAGACCAAAGTCAGCTTCAATATATCCGTTAAGATGTTATTCTTTTTGACTCTCGTTTTCCCCGGGACCACGATAAGCCGTTGACCTCATTTGTCTTCATAAAAGAAGTAGGAAAATTTAAATATTAAGATTATTATAGCGACCTTCACCTAAATTTGTTTGTTTTGTGAGTTCTAAATAAGCGTTCATTTTCAGAGAGAGATCTTGTTCATGTTATAACTTTAACTAAACAGATTATAGCCTGTTCGTTTGAACATTCGCCGGGGGCTGAACGCTTTTCACTCCTAATTATCTCCTATGACGTTGTTTCTGACGTTTCTAGTTCTCTAACCGTGATTTAATACCGTGTGTCTTTACACGTTCACGGCTTATGCAAAATATTCCTCTATTTGGTAAGTGATAGATGTTATTAAGAATTTGTATGAATGTAAAATTCAACTTCGTGTATTTTACAATACAGATACTTTACACTTACTTAATGATTGACAAATTAAAAGTACCACCGGTTCGGTTGAAAATATTATGACCTGAGAAACAACGCCGAAAGAAATTCAGCAGGGTTTTTTGTGTTTTTTTTTCGGATCCTTGTTGTTGTTTACAAATTAGAATAAAAATGGCCAGTAAGAGATCGTTTCATTCCAAAGGTCCATGTATCATCCATGAACTCACTGATTGTATACTCTAACTCACCAATTGTTACAAGCATTTGCTTGAAATTAATTCAGACATTCTTTGTAATGACAACAATTATATATAAAGGCATTTGAGAAAAAAAAATTGATTCAAATTTGAATAATATCAATATCTGTTTCAAACTAAGATAATGAGAACAATTTCAATTGTTAGCGGTTTAAAATAGTCGGGTAACCATTGATTCGCATTTAGTTCACATTTCAATTTGTTAATTGAAATCAGAGAATGAATAGTTACATAATACCGGTTTATCGATTGCCCAAGTTTCTACAGTACAGTAATCAATCTGTAATTCGTAATCGACCTACTGGTCTGTTCTTTTTTCATATATCGAATTATTTTTGAAAGTATACGTGGATAGCTTAAATGAATTGAAGAACGTTTAGCGAAAGATGCTTGCAGAAGATTAAGCTAATTTAAATGAAAACTGTCTTATTTATTAATAATATAAAACAATGTCCTCCGGACTGATTGATCAGCCACGGCGGCCAACCTCAAGAGACACAGCCATCGAGTTGAGTTGATCTTGAGAAAAAAATCTCCAACTCGAAATCATAGAATATTATTACTACTATTATGGAAATGAAATATTTTTTTGTTATTTTTGAAGTGAATCTGTAATTCATAACAAGATTTTATTTTTTAATATCGGCATACCTAAATAATTATTCCTACGAATAAACAGTAATACTAAATTAATTAATATATTTATATATACATAATTGATTTATTAAATTTTCCACGCTGTGATTAACAAAAGGAAACAAAAAGTAAGACCAATAAAAGCAAGTCTCCAAGTCTGGACTAGCAAAAAACTCGAAATTCGGCATTGGGACCAAAACTGTACCAATTTCAAAAACTGACATTTTTCATTTGAATGGAGGCGTCGCACCCCTCAATCGTCATTCGTCAACTTTTCTGATTGGTGTGATTTTTCCAGCTCACCTAGGCAAATAATTTATATTTTTGGTATCAGAAAAACGTCGAGGGATTATAGATATATTTTTATAAATTTAATAAGAGCATATGTGCAAAAGGAAAACATCGATGGTAAGATACCGTACCGCAGTTAAAGAACTATTTTTCTATCTTCTTTCTACGTCAATACGCCGCCAACCACGGCATCTAAGATTTCATTTCCCTTGTGTAATTTCAACTCCCTAAATTACCCTTATTGGCTTGCAGTTAGGTAATCTTAATCACATGTCTCATATATTATCGATATTAAAATATTTTAATTCTTCTTTTGTATCGCTTATAAATTGATATGCTTCACTAAAGAAGCGCTCACGGCGCAGAAGACATTAAATTGCACAAGTGTGTATTCGAGCACAGATATATAGAGAGTGATTTGGGGCAACTTGCTGTACGTTGCTGTCTTCCAAAGCATATACCGGTGACTAGCACACACTTAGGATGTCCAATTTCCACTGACAACCTGAACGTTAAAAGAAATGATTAGATTAGGTTAGGATTATGAAATGTGCTCAAGGTAATTACACATTTATACAGTACGTACCAATTTCACTATTAGAAACATCAAGAACTACATCCATTAATCTCTTAAAAATAAGGGGGTATTTCGTAATATTATTGGCTCATTGTCTGCCCTGAGGCTAACGTATAAAACTACCGGAAACTAAAAAAAAACATATATTCTACATTTATATATCTGCCTACTGTAGTAATATTGTTTATGTATATATAAATTTTGAACTTAAAGCGCACACTTATGTATATATAATATATATAATATTAATATATTATATTATACAATTGCATTATTAATTAATGAAGTATACATAATTGAATAATTAAATTACTATAATTATATTAATTACCTCTTAAGGCTTGGCTTGTATTAGTTATTAAACTAATACAAGCTCGCGTGAAGACGTGTTAATACACGTTAGGTACCAAAGATGTAGAAGCTATTTCCTATAGCTATAAACGAAATACAGCCGTGATTCCCACGCTGATAATGCTTACGCTGTAAAAATAAGATTACGATACATAGAATTTTCTCTGTTTTTCATGGCCTGGATTGTTAAATAGATGATCTCTGATCTGACCGATTTCCTGACCGTGGCCGAAAGCTCAACTGAGAATAGCTAACCAATCAGAAGATATTATGGAGTATAGAGTTTAGGCGCAGTACCAACGGCTTTTACGTGCTTTCCAAAAAACTTTAGTGTTAACACTGTCAGCGTCCAAACATCGGGCTGATATCGGACATTTTACAGCAAAAAACCTCGAGATTTGCATCCTTGGTTGCTTAAAAAAACCACGTGCTATCCAAAGAAATAAAAAAAAGTGTGCACACTTGACTTTGACAACCAGGAGAGGTTTCATATTTTCTGATGTTCTTCCTCTGATATTCGAAATGCACACCGATTAAATGTGTATGTAAATAATTCAACGCACGTGAAATGTATAAAATATTCGACGCCTCCAAAATATCAATGAAAATATATGTATAAAGGCATTCGATGTTACACAAAAACGGAGTAACGTGAGACACTAATTTACTGAAATCGCTTCCAATCCGAATAACGTTAATAACTATCATTATGAAACATAAGCACAGTATAAGTGAGCGCACTAACTATATTACTTATATAAAATCTATTATTTATTTATTTATTATAATATCAACACCAAAAAGAAGTACACTAATAAATACAATTGAGTCTTTAAATATAACGTAATATAAATCAAGTGTCTCCTAAATTATAGGTGTTGCAAAATATATCAACATTTCCAGTTAATAAAAATAATAATTTTAAAAATTAAAATATCTATAATAAATAGAAAAGATATTAACCATTAAATTATTATAAAATTATCACATGATTGGCATAAAATGAATAAATTATACTGTACTGTACTGAATAAATTATAATATTACCGGTGTTTAAAATCTTATCGATCGACCAAATTTACAATATAAAAACTTTTATTGACCATATTAAGAAATCAGTATAATTAGCCAGTAGATTACACTATTACGTTGTAACAACATTCTAGAAGAATTAACATGTAAATATAATACAATAACATCCCAAATAAGAGATCGCTGTATAACATTTTATCAACTAAGTATATTTTATTGCATACGTTACAGGCAAAATTGCCTTCGTCTTATTTTCTTTCCTACATTATGCCCACGTATAAGAAAGGTCTTCAAATATTCAGGCCAAGATGAGTAACTTGCTATCAAAAGATACTACGCATAGATATGAGTCTGAACTTTTATATTAAAGCCTTCTTTTATATTAAGAGGCCCTGTATGGAAATATTTCTTCAGACTCCAATTTTACTTGTTCTCTGCGCAAAATTACTACCGTAATTTCAGTTTTTTTTATCAAATAATTTCAATGATTTTAAAGTTTTAGAGATGGGATATTTTCTCCTTTCTTTATTAACAGACATTGTGTAATGATCATAAAAATAATATAATAATAATAATAATGTCCTCCAGACCGATTTCGGCCACGGCGGCCAATCTCAAGAGAGATTAGCCAACTACGCAGGAGATATTATAGTGCACAAGTGTGTGCGCAAACACAGGTGCACTCTCTATTCCCTAACTCTTATAATCCGATGGGACGGCAATCCGACACGACCGGAAAGAGTTCAGGCGCAGGACCAACGGCTTTACGTGCTTTCCGAGGCACGGGAGTGAACACACTTCCAACTTCCAGATTCCGGGCTGCTACTGAGAATTTTCTAACAGAAAAACCCAATAACATTTATTTGGCCCGACCTGGGAATTGAACCCAGGACCTCCGGGTCTGCGGCCTTACAACAAGCCACTAGACCATCGAGGCAGTCAGATCATAAAAATAATGTAATAATGATATACTAATAATGATCGACAGTTGCTGGTGGAGTTTTATGCAAAGACTGTCTTGGTAAGTACCATCCACTCATCACTTATTCTACCGCTAAATACACTAATTAGTATTGTGTTTCGGTTTAAAGCATGAGTGAGTAATTACAGGTATAAGGGATGTAGCTTCTTAGTTGGTGATGCATATATACCGTAAGGATTATTTTAATATTTCTATAGCTTCAATAAGTCTCAATCTTTTGGCCAGTCTGTACACCTATTGGAAATAGAATAATAAAATATAGCCATTCAATATACACCTTATTAACTCGTATTATATAGTGACTCTAACTCTCAGTAACTTTCTCAATTACAAGTACAGTTTGTTTCATTTAATAAAACATTATTTCTGAATACTTTCGGCATTTTGACACCGTTTCGTGTCTTCGCGATTAATGTAGTTGTTATTTTTATTTACATACTTCACTGGGACTATGACTTTGATTTGACTTCATAAGCAGTTTTATACCAAGGTATTTTTGTTAAATATGGTGATATAAAAAGATATTAATGTTTGCGTACGAGCACTATTTTAATTACTCAGTAACAGCCCGTGAATGTCCCACTGCTGGGCTAAGGCTTTCTTTCCTTTTTTGGGGAGAAGGTTTGGAGCTTATTCCACTACCCTGCTCCAATGCGGTTTGGTGGAATACACATGTGGTAGAATTTCAGTAAAATTAGGCACATGCAGGTTACCTCACGATGTTTTCCTTCACCGTCAAGCACGATATGAATTACAAATACAAATTAAGCACATGAAAATTCAGTTGTGCTTGCCCGGGTTTCAATCAACGATCATCGATTGAGATAGACTCCTAACCACTGGACATCTCGAACTATAACTCACCGTTTATAAATATCAATATGTATATACGTCAGAGGCCATATAATATAGAACAATCAAATACTTTTGATTTTTAGCAAATACTTTTTAGCGTATATTCCAATAGTTGTAAAATTATAATTATTAATTAATATTAAGTCGAGATAACAAAATATACACTGAGATTAAAAAATGTGGAATAAAATCAAAGATAGTGAAAAAAAGATAAAGATATGAAAAATACAAACACAAAACGAACCCATCGCTATTTACAATTAAAAGAATCGGTTAACCATATAAATTGAATTGCAATATTAGAATTTAAATGACATGAAAATTTCAAATTATTCCTGTCGTCAACGGAAATTTCACAAGAAATGTGCCGGAGAGCAATGTACCACAAATTCGAATGATCGCTGTGAGACGTGAATGCAAATTGGACGCAGCTACGGCTTCGTTCCATATAAATAAGATAGAAAATGTTACCCGTGCCCCAGAGATTTACTGTAGTTATCGGTTTAGAGAAAATTTAACTGACAATCTCGTAAGATTCATTCTGAAATTAATCTGTCGAAGAATTATTTTTATAATAGAATACAGACATTTCTCGGGAATTATATTAAATTTTATCATATAAATAATTTATTTTTTATTTT
Organism: Nymphalis urticae; assembly: GCA_905147175.2. Classification (NCBI taxonomy): domain Eukaryota; kingdom Metazoa; phylum Arthropoda; class Insecta; order Lepidoptera; family Nymphalidae; genus Nymphalis; species Nymphalis urticae. The sequence continues at coordinate 6,402,470 of LR989998.1, read as the reverse complement.
AACAAAAGAAAATCAAAACTTTAAATTTTTAACTATTGAGTTTTTAAAACCGAGGCTCACGAAAACCAACGCCATAAAGGTTTATAAAATTCAAATAACACTAAAGAATACATACACTATGAATTTTAAAGAACGTCCATGACCGAAAGACTATACGTTATTACATTTAATTTTTGTTTATATAAAAGAGTGGGCAAACTAGCAAGCACCACATGATGGAAAGTGACTACCACTGCCCATGGACATCTGCAACACTAGAGAGCTTGCAGGTGCGTTGCCGGCCTTTAAATTTAACATAATCCTTGATGGCGCGCAGATTGCAAAAAATGCAATATAAATGATAAAAAATAATAAATATAAATAAAATAATCATAAAGAAATACAACAAAAATAAACACTAGACTCAAAAGTATGTGGCGTTTCTACCTTAAAAATTAAATTTAGTTAATTGAATACTTGATTTTTCTTGATCGTTTTCAGCTCAGTACGCTAATATGGAAATAAGATATTATTTTTTTCTTGACTCAGCATTTCTCGGTTATCTGAACCATATTTTAAGTACACAATAAAATGATTTATGACGGAAAGAGAGTCTTAAGGAAAACGTATAATTTTTACTGTAAAAGTTTTTCTTATGCGGCATTTTTTATTTTATTCTACTTTTTAAATGATCTGTTATAAAAAACAAAAAAACTTTGCAATAATTATTTAATGGCGCGTATCAAAAAGAAAACAGTATTTATTTATTACACAACAATTCTTATTTAAGAGAGGAACGACAAATAAATGAACTCATAAGTTTTTTTTTTTTTAATTTCAGCGAGTCCTTCGAACTGAAATATGTTTATTAAACTAAGTTTCTAGATATCTCTAGTCATTCAGACATTATTATTTATATTCTAGGTTTAATTATTAATGATGTTAGTGAGTTTATATTGTTTATAACTTTTGCGACTGGATACCACAGTCAATGGTAAACCTCCATTTCATTAGATTACAGCTACAATATTCAATGTCTCTAATCAAATGTTATACAATACTATTATCATAAATACTAATGTAGATAACAATAGGAAATTACAATACAATTTAAAGTTACTATACAATTTATTGTTCTACAACAAAGTGTGTATATTTTTTATACATAATTTTACCAATGTTATCGAACTATTTATCGCAAAATGAAAATGGCATTCGTGAACACACACACACACTTACACACACTAGATCTCATTGAAACTCGTATTACGAAGCGTAATAATTATTATACTAATATGTAATGTAATAATTTATGTTGAATTACACCAACTAGAAATAGATTGAGTTAATACTGGCTTGGTAATTATCTTAAAATTATACTGCATTTTACTAGTTTTACAACGTCAAGCCGAAATGCCTAACCGTGAGTCGGATTTTCCGCGTCCAACCGGTATTTGTTGCGGTTTTTTTGAGTGACGTCAAAGAGATTGGCCCTTTGCTGAAAACGCGTGATTTTAGCAGACCGCGAATACTTGGGTTTTTTGCGCTCCTCCAAAGCTTTTTTCATTCCTCGTCGGGCGCCTCTGCTATTTTGTTTCGGAAAAATAATTTTCGTTTATAAAACTCCTACTATAGCATAGCATAATATATCATAGAATGAAAGCGTTGCGTGTTTTGTACAAAGTTCATAATAAAAATGTATTGCTGAAGTGGCATTTTAGATGAAAACGTCTTATAGTATTAAACCTAAAGTAAAATGAGTAAACTGATAATCTATAGCTTTTTCCACCACGCTGCTCAATACGAGTATTTCAGATTTTAAAAGTTTCATCAGACGCAAACAGGTTTCTCCAAGATATTATAGGTTTTTACAAACCCTGTATATAAACAAAGTAATGTTATTTTGTTTATAAATTTGCCGCTTAGAATAGTACTCCCCCAATTTCATCCCGTGGGTGTCGTAAGAGGCGACTGAGGGAAGGGAAAAGGGGGGATGGGCAGCAGCGTCCCCCCCATAAGCATTTTACCCCCTACTGCGCTCGCCAACACGCCTGCCCAGCGTGGCGAGTATGGGCAAAACCTCTCAATGGTAGATGCGCAAAAAAAAAAGGCCCCCAGTTACCGGCAAGCCCGCTAGGCCCGACCAAGGTAGCGGTCGCGGTATCGGCAGGGCAGGGGGTGCAAAGAATCACCGGTTCATGGCAGGCTACCATAAAAGGCGACTAAACATGGCAACGTACAATGGACGCTCGTTAAGGCTAGACCATCACCTCGCCGAATTAGAAGTAGAGCTAAGTCATATAAACTGGTATATACTGGGGTTATCTGAAGTCCGAAGACAGGGGGAGGACACGATAACTCTAGAGTCCGGTAACTTACTCTACTTCCGCGAAGGTGATAACCTCTCCCAGGGTGGTGTCGGTTTTCTGGTCAAAAAGGATCTCATTAGCAGCATTGTGGAAATCAGTAGTGTGTCGAACCGGGTAGCGTACCTTGTCCTAAAACTCTCCGACACGTACTCTCTGAAGGTCGTACAGGTATATGCACCAACTTCGGCATACTCTGATGATGTGGTCGAAGCGATGTACGAGGACATCGCAAAGGCCCTCATTAACACCTCGAAGGCCCACTACAATGTTGTTATGGGAGACTTTAATGCTAAAGTGGGAGTACATAATAGCGGTGAATCGAAAGTTGGACCTTACGGCTTGGGCTGCAGAAATCACAGGGGGCAAATGCTGGTAAGCTTTCTCGAAGCGCAGGGGCTCTTTTTGATGAATTCTTTCTTTCAAAAGAAGCCCCAGAGGAGGTGGACCTGGCGAAGCCCTGATAACGTGACAAGGAACGAGATAGATTTTATCATTTCGAATAAAAGGCACATATTTAGAGATGTCTCAGTGATCAACAGGTTTAATACCGGAAGTGATCACCGCTTGGTTCGAGGCACTCTAGATATCGACTTTAAAGCTGAAAGATCGCGAATGATGAGGTCTACTCTCCGACCTACCATGCTCCAAGCTGCTCAAGGTGCCGAAAAGTTCCAAATGGAGCTTCAAAATCAATTTACCGCGTTGGAAACCGTAAGCAGTATTGATGAGAAAACCGACACGCTGGTCAAAATACTGCAAAACACATCCCACAAGTGTTTTCCGCCACAGAAAAGAGACAACGCACCAAAACTCTCTGCTGAGACACTCGAGCTCATGAGGAAACGACGAGAACTACCATCGTTTTTGTCAGATAAGGCCTTAAACCGAAAAATAAAAACGCTGACGCGACGCGATCTCCGATGCTCCAATACCCGTGCCATCAAGACTGCGATTGAGCAAAATCGGGGATCGAAACTGTTCGCTCGCAAGTTTGGGAGGCCGCGTCTGACAAAACTTAAAACTGAAAATGGTGGAGTCGTTACCTCTAGGCCTGAGATTGTCGGAGAAGTAGAGAGGTTTTATGGGCAGTTGTTCTCTTCAAGATCGGATAAACCTGTGGGAATCAGTCTTGATGACCAGCGCGCCCTTCTTCAGCGCCATTACTCCGAGGAGCTCCCGGTCGTTGACCAAGGTGAGATTAGGGCGGCTCTAGAACAGCTTAAAAACAACAAAGCTCCGGGAGATGAAGGAATCACAACAGAATTGCTTAAGGCAGGCGGGACTCCGGTCCTGAAAGAGCTAGCAAGCCTCTTTAATTCAGTCATCTAACATGGCAAGACCCCGGAAACGTGGAGCGGGAGTGAGGTGGTACTGTTTTTCAAGAAAGGTGATAAAACCCTCTTGAAAAACTACAGACCAATCTCTCTCCTGAGTCACGTGTATAAGCTGTTCTCAAGAGTCGTCACGAACCATCTCGCCAGACGACTCGACGAGTTCCAGCCCCCAGAGCAAGCCGGCTTTCGATCAGGCTACAGCACCATGGACCACATTCATACTGTTCGGCAGATTGTGCAGAAGACCGAAGAGTACAATCAGCCGCTGTGTATGGCATTTGTGGACTACGAGAAAGCCTTCGACTCCATCGAAACCTGGGCAGTGCTCGACTCATTGCAGAGATGTCATATCGACTGGAGATACATCGAGGTTCTGAGATGTCTATACAACGCCACTACAATGACTGTCCACATCCAGGACTGTAAGACGAAGGCGATCCAACTGCGCAGAGGGGTGAGACAGGGGGATGTAATATATCCGAAACTGTTCACCAACGCGTTGAAAGACGTGTTCAAGACGCTGGATTGGACTGGATGTGGAGTCAATGTAAACGGCGAGTACATCTCACACCTTCGATTTGCCGATGATGTCATCATAGCAGAGTCGCTGGAACAACTAACCAAAATTCTGCGTAGCCTTAGTGAATCTTCCCGGCGTGTCGGTCTCGGTATGAACTTGGACAAGACCAAGGTCATGTTCAATAGGCATGTTGTGCCGGGACCGATACGTTGAAGGGAAACCTCTCGAAGTTGTTAGGGAATATACCTACCTAGGACAGGTTATACAAGTCGGTAGGAACAACTTCGAGAAGGAGGCCGATCGAAGAATTCGCTTGGGATGGGCAGCATTTGGCAACCTTCGTCAAGTCCTCACGTCGTCCATACCGCAATGTTTGAAGACGAAAGTCTTCAATCAATGCGTCTTACCTGCCATGACATACGGTGCCGAAACGTGGACACTAACTGCGGGACTAGTCCACAAATTCAAATTCGCTCAGCGTGCTATGGAGCGAGCTATGCTCGGAGTATCTTTGAAGGATAAGATCAGAAATGAGATTATCCGGAAAAGAACCGGAGTCACCGACATAGCTTGCAAAATTAGTAGGCTGAAGTGGCAGTGGGCTGGTCACGTATGTCGTAGGACCGATGGCCGTTGGAGCAGACGAGTCTTAGAGTGGAGACCGCGGATCGGCAAACGCAGCGTAGGGCGCACTCCAGCCAGGTGGACCTTAAGAAGGTGGCGGGCACCGACTGGATGCGGAAGGCGGAGGACAGGGAGCTTTGGCGCACCTTGGGAGAGGCCTATGTTCAGCAGTGGACAAAATGATTGGCTGTTGATGATTATAAATTAAATACATTTCAAAAGTATTAGTAATCTTTTTGATCGATGAAATGTTTTTTATATAATATGCAATTGATTGCCCGAACCTGCTTAGTAAAATTAACTTTAGAGTACCATATCGTCTCCCGCGGCATGCAATTAGCCCACTTGTCCACATAAGAACGGTCTTAGGCGAGCACATTGTACCTCGTAAATTGTATAACACACTCAGTCAACATATTGACTAACATAATCTTAAGTTCAGTCAAGCTTTCCGCAAACTAGTCACTGAAGCTCTCCTTAACCTTTAATATTTTAAATTTCTTGATTATACAGAAAGAAAATTATTACTTTTTATATTAAAAAAAACTGTTTTGTAAAATGTAATGTATATAGATATGATAGATAGACACTTGCATTTCGCGCCACAATTTGATTGCCACCCAGGATAGACATTTGTGTGTATAAACATGTCTGTTTGTCCTGAGTCTGAGTGTAATTATCTATATAAGTATGTACTTACAAAAGAAAAGTAGTATATGTAGTTTATCATTTGTCTGGTTTCCATAGTACGCGCTCTCATTACTTTGGGATCAGATGGCCTTGAGTGAATAATGTGCCAGGATACTATTGTTATTACATTAGATTAGGTTATGTAGTGTTTGATTTTATTATTATTTTAAGTAGAGGTTTAATTTTGTTATTAAGTTAAGCAGTTCCACATTTATTATTCAATTGGTAAGTTCTTACTTTCGGATATTAACAGCTGTTTTATTTTTGTCAACTGAAGTGTAATAAGGTGTTTATAGTAATTTATTTCCAGCAAGATTTGTTTGCTTTTAAATGATTTTGCATTACTCTGTACAAGTTTTAGTTTGATATTATATGATATTTTAATGTTTACGTATATAAAAATCGCTAGCAAACCAAAATGAAAAAATAAAAAATTAATTTGATTAATAAAAGGATTTAATCATAAATTTACAAATGTACTCTGTGACAGAAAATTAATTTGTTAAATTATAAATCTGATTACTTGTAAAGACAAAATCCGTTTTCAGGTTTCAGTTTGAAAAACTTTGTTCTTCGGAACTCATCCGCTATGGCAATATCTCTAGGATTTGACTTCGAAACAAATTTCTCATTTTATAAAAGATTCTGTTATTCCACGTGACAAACGGCAGCCTTACGAAATAATTATTCATTATTCTGGTTATTTTCTTTACCTTTGGAGTTATGAAACTTTTTGCAGACATTTATATAATGATGTATTTCAAGATTGGGTAACTTTACTTCATATATAATTGATATATTCGTTTAAATACTGAAAATATATTAGTAGGACATCGTATTGGGATATTAAGGATAAGTTAATTGATATGTATCTCGGAATATTAGTGTCACTTCTGGACTTTGACTGTGAGCTAAAGCAACCGTCTTCCGTATAAAGTTAAGCTTCAAGACATTTTAAAAAGTTTTGGTTCAGATAAATTTTCTTCGCAAATTTAAATCCTTGAATTTCGTTAAAGTTACTACTTTAACATATATATATAAAATATAGCATTTATATATTTTATTATCGATGTATAATATCTCTTAAATGCTATATGCATTTGATTACTAGTTGGAATATATTCGCTAATTTGACGGAAATGTAGCAGGAAGTACATCGGAGCATGCTATTCAATTTTGAATATGAATTAATTTAAATGTCACACATCGTTAAGGAATACGTCGAACAGAAGCCCGAATATACCTGCGCATATATCCAACCCGCGCTGGAGTACCGTGGTGAAATTCTAAGATTTCCTTGACTCGTCTTACACGTAAGACGCTTAGAAGCGGTTACTTTTCTAATATAGTAAAACTAGTTTATTATTATTATTAAAGTATATATTATATTTATACCGAAAATTCAATTAGTGGTCTTGCTAAAAATAATCCATTTTGGTTTAAGACCCATATTCCGTGGCGCATCATTAAAAACAACTTAACACTTTGCTTTTGGTAAAAGTTAATGATGGGTGACAAAGCCCACATGTTTTACATATGGTTTTTTTGTGAAAATTCGTTCATAAATCTTGCTACAGCTGTCGGTCGGTTTCTCGTTCATCATGTGCCAAGTAGCGTTTCGTAATTTATCAAAGTAATACTACTATATAACTCGAAGATTCGTGTCCACCCTTGAAGGAGACATATATTTTTTTCTATTATACATTTTCTATTTTCTTTTATATATCATGAAATGAATCAAGTTATTTAATATCTCATATATATTTTAAACACTTGGACGTTGGAGTAATAGTGGAAAAAATGGCATCACACTCCGTCTTACACCTAGACTGATAACAAGGAGGGCTCTAGACCACTATAGGCCTAGACATACGAAATTATTATTCAACACGCAAACGCTTCTAGCACTACATTTTCAAATATTTTTATGTAAATAATTATTTGAATTTCAATGATATAAAACTCATTATTTAACCTTTTTTATTTAAATATTGTTAAAAAAAATGTGTTTTTTTCTTCATAAAATGAACAAATCCTTTTGTTTAGTAAATATATAAGTGATTTGATAGAATTGTTTCGCTCAGTGCTTACTTTACATTAACGTTATGTAAGCGCTACACATTTCGAATGGAACTACTTTTAATCTCGTCGCGGGATGTGGCCGGCGCTCCGCAGAATCTAATTTACTTTCCGACTTTCACACTGCTAGACGCACACTAAAACGAAAATATTGTACGCTACGAGGCGTAAGGGAAAATCTTGGGTACTATATACTTTAATTTACGGGTTTTAAATTGTTTTAATTTTTTAAAGCGCTGTACAATATAAAACAATTGCTTTTGTATTTGAGTGTTGATTTTTCCTTGTTTAATTATTGATAACTACAAATTACTATGGTTGGTGATGTCCTAATTGAAGTCTTAAAAAAACAACGTATGAACACGTCAAAAATATTGGCACCAAAAATATTCTGGGCAAGTCCACAACTTCATTTGTCTAGACATATAAAGATAAGTAGCATTTTTTATATTTAATGTTAACCTTAGTTTATAGACAGGCAGTACGGATTTATAATTAAACAAATAATAATAAATTTAAGCGTATTCAATAATATTATACTTAACGATGCGCTACTTCAGTCATCCCCCGTTGTGATGGATTCTGGTGATGGCAGTTCCCAGGGCTGTGCTGTGTTACTGCGGTATCTTAGTACGCCGCCGTATAATATATCGTTATAATAGTCCGTTATACGACGAAAATATACGAAAGTGATTTTAAGATGATTGCAGAAGCATATCCAAAACATATTAGTACATACTCGATTAACTTGCTGTGTAATAAATTAAAGTTGTAATCTCGTGCGTTATGTTAATGATCAAACAATATTCGTATATAATATTACATCTTGAACCATATCTTGCATATTCAATTATACCCGTAACATAAATGCAAATATTATATTAGCAACAATTAGAATGCAACATGATATATGTCACCAATTGATAAACAGATGCATTAATAGACACGGTCGAAATCTCACATGATATTAACTGTATTTCTGATATGAATGACAAGAGCCGAGACGGACTTGTGGTTAGTACTTAAATTTTTAACCGAAAATTCAGGGTTCATGTCCGGGCAAGCACCGCTGAGTTTTCTTTTTTGTAAGTTGTGTGTATAATACTTACAATTATGTGCCATCTCCCATAAGTACGTATATACACTAACACGCATTATAGCAGCGTGGTGAACTAAGGTCTAAATCACCTTAAGCAGGATAACCTTTGCAAAGTAGTGATTTTTTTACGGACTTTTTAGGTAAGAAACGTTATCAGGATACGAACATCGATATATTCAATCCTGTTATGTACATGAATATAAATGGCCTACACATTACACATCTGCGATTTGCTGACGACATTGTCATCATGGCGGAAACTCTGCAAGATTTGGAAGAGATGCTAAACAGCCTAAGCGATTCTTCAAGACAGGTGGGTCTGCGGATGAACTTAGAAAAAACCAAAATTATGATCAACCAACATATATCCCCGAGACCGGTTGTCGTAAATGGCTCTCCACTCGAGGTTGTGCAGGAATACATCTACCTGGGCCAAACTATACAACTTGGCCGGCACAATTTTGAGAAGGAGGTCAAAAGAAGAATACGTTTGGGCTGGGCAGCATTCGGGAGGTTGCGTCATATTTTTGAATCGTCGATCCCACAGTCACTTAAGACCAGGGTATATAATCAGTGCGTCCTGCCTGTTATGACTTACGGCGCCGAAACGTGGACACTCACTGTAGGACTGGTCCACAAATTCAAGGTCGCTCAGCGAGCTATGGAACGTGCGATGCTTGGGGTTTCTCTGGCAGATAGAATCCGAAATGAGGACATTCGCCAGAGAACTAAAGTCACCGACATCGCGCGTAGAATTAGCACGCTGAAGTGGAAGTGGGCTGGTCATGTCTCCAGACGCATCGATGGCCGATGGAGCCGGCACATGTTGGAGTGGAGACCACGCTTAGGCAAACGTAGTGTAGGACGCCCTGCGGCAAGATGGACCGACGATTTGAAAAAGGTGGCAGGTACGGGATGGATGCGGGCTGCCCAAAATCGGGATGGTTGGCGTTCTATGGGGAGGCTTTCGTCCAGCAGTGGACGGCGGTAAGCTGATATATATGTACTTGAATATAAAGGTATATTAGTATCAGTCATAACTTATAAATGTTTTAGCGACTGTTCAGTTAAACACTCATTTCTCTCTTTATGTCATTATTGTTTTGACATTCGAAAAAAGCAGACACCGCTATACAACGTTTATAAGTAAGGCTGAAATAATTTTGTCTCAATTGAAAAGAAATATACCATTCGATATTTTTAATTAGTTATTTTAGTAACATTTTATGTAATTTAATTATATTCTAGTAAAATAAACAAATTGATCAAATTTTTTTTTTTTTAATTCTTACTCAAACATCAAATAAAAGGCCGCTACAAAGCCGCTTATTTTTAGAGGGAGCACTTTAAAAGGCTTTTCGGATTGAACTAAAAGCCGTATAACATTTGTATGCGAGAGTGACACAACTAAGGATTATGACGATTCTATGGAGGATGTAATATATAAAACCTATGGGAAATAAAAAAATAATTCAAGATATTTAATCAAGACTGATAACAATAGTAATATTTACGGCACCAATCGTACTGATTAATAAAATATCTAGGATACTAGCATCCTTTATATTCTATACACAAGAGAGCAAAACAGTCACAACTCCTAACTCCTTAACTAAGTGAAAATTTATCTTAAAAAAAGGCAAAATATTTTACGGGCTTATTCTTCTCGAAGCATGAGCTTCGGATCCTTATAAATCAATTTAAAGTTCAATCATCTCTTATAACAAACAATTTACTCTTCTTTAACATATTTCATAAATTATTCCATCGAAATATTTGTCATGTGATTTATTACAAGTAAATAGTTTATTTCCCATACAAAAAAAAAACAAATCCTTAACATTGAACACCATTGGTAAAAAAATGATAAACTACATAATAAAAAAAATAGTTTGTATAGATTGTTTACTTAAAGCATATTATGTAATAATAACGTAATCTGTAGTATTGCACAGTCGAATTTGTAGATTGATTAATACCTATGTATATCTAAAAGTAACATTTCCTTGTATCCGATTACTACACATTGAATGAAACTGTTCTGAAATTAAATCACATGTACAATTTGATCCTTTTTGTATAAGCCCAAAAAAATATTACTGTATAATAAATATTGAACCATCGCCTCATCTAAGTCTATAAATAAACCATCTTAATAAAACAATGTGTTAATATTCAGATAACGATGGTCCTTAAAACCAATACGTAAATATTTAACATTCTTAATTGTCTCACATGTAAAAGTTAATTTAATATACACAAATAAATTAATATCTACTTTTATACAATATATTGTTATAATATTACATATAAATATATAAATTTCACAGAAACACAATATCCAATGATTGAAACGCCGTCCACTCGGGAATGTAACCAATTTCAACTTTAAAGTTTAGCTTCTCTTTTTATGTTTAAATTAATTTATGTTCCAACATTAAGGTCAATCGAAGGTCGATCGTTGTTCATACAAGTTGCTAATTGAAAATTGTGCACATAAAAAGTTTAGATATGAAATACAGGATGTAATAGAATGTATATTTATTTTAGCTAGCAATAGTTACAAGTATAATAATAATTATTATTATTCAACAACTTTATTGCACACTCACAACGAAAAAAAAAGACAAACACAAGTAAAAAAATGTAAAACAAAAGTTCAAGACAAGCCATGATATATAAATAAAATTGTGAACCTCAACATGATATGTGCAAGGGCGGTCTAATCACTCAAGCAGTGATTAGACAACCCTGCATTAAGATGCTTTCAGGACCGAGTGTTTTGTACATACATATATATATATAAATGTAAACAATATAAAGATACATATATACATTTATAAACCATATAACATATATCAATACATATATACATATATCTATTTACAATACAAACATTTATAACATTAAGAGTGGACAGATGAAGTGTGAAGGAAGTAAATAGGTGGGGTTACAGAAATAGGTAATAGTTTTTAGTACGAATTTTGAAGATGGAAATTGAAGAGGATTGACGGATATCGGATGGAAGTTTATTCCATAGTCTTACTGCCTTTGCCGTGAAGGAGTTAGCATATAGTTCGGAGTGACATATAGGCAAACTTAATTTGTTGTCACTCTGGGAGCGAAGAATTATTAATTGTATTAATAAAATATTTAAAGAATTGGTTAATCTCCTTAGTGAAATTATGAATGTGAAAGTACTTATGCGAAATTAGTTTAATATTGTTTGTTAGTTTTGGTCTGTTGATTTATCTTTGTTTCGCGCTGTAACAGAGTAACGCATCGGCATTTGCATATAGATAGTTTATGAATGCCTCACTGGTGAAGTAACTTACAAGGCCGCAAATCCGGACGTAGATTCTAGCTCAAGGTCGGACAATGTCAGCCAATTGATCAGGAGAACATCATCATCAATTAGTGAACCGAAGACTGACATGGCTATTTTGTTCAGGAAAAACTCATATTTCTTATGAGTTCATCAATCTGTAACATCACTTTAGTTATCGCTACATGCCACTGAACATATTCATAGTCATATAGCTTATATTGATGAAGTAAGTCATAAAGGTTTCTTAGTTATTAAGTTTAAAAAAAACGAATTTCAACCGCACGTCGCGATCTCATTTCTATGCTTTTTCTACCTACAACGACCGGAAGTATTGTATTTAATTTTATTTTTCATATTGTACACATTTTATAAATCATTCTAAAGAATATGAGATTAGTTGTTCAGAAGATGTGGTTTTTCGTAGAAAAAATATATATATTAAGCACCAAAAGACATTTTATCACTATAAAAATAAAACGAAACGGTTTTACGAAACTGTTCTAATGATATTCCTAAAGTATTTGTAAAAATAAAATTAATTGTCTATTTATATAATGATATATAAATAAAGAAAAATATAAATAATAAACACAACCCTTGAAAATATAATTTAGTTAGGTAAATATAAAATATATTATTTTTAACCCGAACTGGATTCACCCATACAAAATCACATAAATGATTAGCAATTTGTTATATACTCCTACAATGTTAAGAGGCAGAGTCCTTTTGTTATATACTCCTACATAAGTCTACAAATTTTATAGTTAAAAAGAAAATTTTATTTGTTATTTAAACAACAACTTTGGTCTGGTTTTGGATAATATTAAATTATTAGACTGTGAAAACAACAAGGTTATACATGTATTCTTCAAGGTCCTAATAATTATGAATAAAAAGGAGATAGTCTTAATCTTTAATATCCTCTTATTCATCAAAATTCTTAGCAAAGCTACGTACTTTGTAATACGGTATAAAACACTCACAAATTAATATTCCTATTGATTAAAGTAAACGGATTTAAGCATGTATAGTTATTAAGCAACAAGTAATTTATCATGTAATATTTAAGCAAGAGATACAACAAGCTTATCATTAAAGCTATTCGTAGTCGTTGCGGTAATATCTAATTCAGGAATGCGTTGACTTTAGGTACAAGTTTATACTTAATTAATAATATCTACTTGATATTATAATAGCCTAACCATTCGCCTCTTAACATTGTAGGAATAATCTGCCTTTTTTTTAATTTTTTGAGTTATTTCGGAAACTGCTCTGGTTGTCCTCTTTTTTTTGTTTTGTTTACGATAATAAGTTAGTTTCACGCAAACAAATATAGACTAAAAAGGTCCGTAGTTAACTCCCATGTTACTAACATGAGAAACTTCTCTAAAAACTTTCATCACCTATTTTAAGCTATCATTAGGGTAAGAATATTTAAAAAAAAAAAGTTAAATCAACTAAATTTATAAACAAATTCATAAAAATATAACACCAATTTTCAACCGTTATCATTTTAAACTTTTTGAGGGATCATTATAAAACACTCTTACACGATTAACTCTCATATATAAACAGGAGATATGATCTGAGCAATTAATTTATTTGTGTCTCTAATTAAACTGGCTCACTTGCCTTTTAAGCCCCCTTACATTATAAAGCAATATAAAGTGCTACTGTTCGAAGGTTAAACAACTGACGCGTGAGTAGTCACTTAGACTTATACAAAGACCTATCGATTTCATATGGAAGATTGAATTATGGATAGAAATATAACAGAACTAAAAGAGAAGATATTATTAAATGCAACATATATATAATAACATATACGGAAATGACTCGTTTATTTGTTATATCAAACGTTAGGAACCCTGTTTAATAATATGTTAAACATTAGTTCCGTCACACTCAACATCATCAAAAAAGACAACAATTATTTATGGTCCCGATTAAACTGAATTACAAATACATATATAAACGCCGAGATGGCCTAGTGGTAAGAACGAGTGAATCTTAACCAATGATCGTGGGTTCAAGCACCACTGAATTTTCATGTGCTTAATTTGTGATTTCAATTTTTACGGTGAAGGAAACCTACATGTGTCTAATTTAACTGAAATTCTGCCGCCTGTGTATTCCACCAACCCGCAGCAGCGTGATGGAATAAGCTCCAAAAACTTCTCCTCAAAAAGGGAGGGGAGGCCTTAGCCCAGCAGTGGGACATTCACAGGCTGTTACGAATACGACGAACATATACAATATATAAAATTTTCAAGGCACTTAAGAATATATTTTTCTTTGCTTGTATATGCAAATAAATTGCTTTGATATGAGATTCGCCTTTATACGATAGGTAATTCTTGAAACAAAAACGATGACGTCACTACAGTTCACAACATACAGTACAGTTATAGTGTCAGCAATATGAAAATCGACATTTAGACTTATGGTAATGTGTTGAAGATAATAATTGTTGAATCTTTTGAATTTTCATCACCAGTGTAATAACAGGGACATGAATATTTCTTCATTTTTATCAGCGAAGATGATAGTATCTTGGTGTTCGTATAAAAATGAGAACCAAACGAAAATAGAAAGACAAATTTGTCTTACAATGAGCGAAATGCTTTCCTTTTACACGCCACTGCGGTCTTATTATTTGCATATTTGCAACTTTAATTTTCAAGTAAATTACTGTTCTTCTAATAATATTTAATTATAGCGCAGCTGTAAGGAAAGGTATTTCATTATTCAGGTTAATTGTTGGGTAGTTATTACTTGTTGAGAAATGAATGGTTGATGCTTTATTTTGAACAGAATTTAGTGATCCTCTTTTATTTATATTTACCTGCATATTATGTATGTAGTCAATACCATATACGCAATTATTATTAACGCCAATGGTCAAAGTTTAAAATTAATTAATAATATTCATAAGATATTCTTAAAAAAACATTTTTGAATTCACTTAAGTTTTTATTGGAACTTTGAATTTAAAATTAAATGGAATACAAGTAAGTAATTAAGAACTGTTTGTATTGCATAATATAGCAAGGCTATTAGCAAATCGCATGGAATATGTAAACCGTTACGTTTGTTTATGTTTACCTTCCAGCCACTGGAGTGAACTATAATATGATCTGGATACTGTAGTCGCCTACTTATACAACGAAGGTTTTGGTGTTTCCTATTAAATACAGAACTTTTTATTTCTTGTTTTTTTATAATGTTCAATTTTACTTTTTTTTATTAACTTTACCTGTATGTATGGATCATCTCACAAAGGACTGAATTTTAAACCAGCAGTACCCAACTGAATGAACTGATAGTGCTTGTGTATTTTTTAACATAATTTTGTGTATTCGCGTCGGGTTTCACGTTATTTTAGTAACAGGACAATGTTACTTGTTTTTTTTATTTTTACCGTTTAGAATTACAATTTTTTCTCTCTACTTATTTTGTATTTATCCCACTCCTATTCGACATTGCAAAGTCATAATATATTACATTATTTTTACAAAAAAAAAAAATGTCATTAAGGTTTTATAAGAATATCTATTCTACTTCTACGCAATATTTATATATAACAGAAGATACTTCTATTAATTTTAATTTATTTTTTATTTTATTTTAATTAATTAAAATATCTCCAGCTACATTTTTGAATTGTTGACACCTTATTCGTGAATATACTTTTTTAAGATTTTACTTTTACAAGTATATCATAGTTTGGTGGTGTGTTTTGCCTATTTTCAAGCACGTTTGGGTAGATACCACCTACTCATATACCATTAAACAGCAATATTAAGCAATACAGCACAAGGAACAAAACAAGGCGTTGTTAATATTAATTCTTGTAGTGCTACGGCTACGGTACGGTTATGACTTCTTACTATCAGACAATCTAATTGCCATTCTGCCTATCTACAAAATAAAATAAATATATATTTTTAACATTCGTATTTGATACTTGGATAACCATGTTTACGCTTATATCTTTGTGTTTTGTAAAAGTTTCTTTTGACTTTCATATTTTAATAACAATTACTGACACAATTGGAATCTAGAATGAAGTAAAATTTAAACATTGCTCCAATCCATTATAAATTAATCAACTAGTATTTTATCTTACTGCTCGTGTCATTGGATCAATATACAATTCTCATACCTCCGAAGTAAACAGCTCTGCGTGCTCGCTTAAGCATTACACGACTTAATAGGTATCCGTGGATATATAGTAGATTAAGGTAATTAGCACTAGTCTTTGGGAATTGCTACTTGCAAAGGGAAAACGTGCTTCATTAAAAGCAAAACAGTATTAGATACTAATGTCGAGGATTATCGATAATCTATTTGCACCTTCTTATTATTATATATAATAAATTATGTTTATATAGGTATTAAACGTAAACATGTCAAGATTTTGTTTGTTTGCTATATATCTAATGGATTTCTAAACTATTATATCTTAATCATTTATTGTACTAGTATTTAACTTGGAAATAAATAATTCAGATCTGGTAAAGATGCAAAACAACGGTTTTTTTTCTAGGATTGATATTTAAAATAAAATTAATATAAGTAAATTCTTTACCGTAACTGCCTGTGAATGTCCCACTGCTGGGTTTCTCCCTTTTTGAGGAGAAGGTTTGGAGCTTATTCCCCCACTGTTCCAATGCGGGTTGGTGGAATACACATGTGGCAGAATTTCAGTGAAATTAGACACATGCAGGTTTCCTCACGATGTTTTCCTTCACCGTAAAGTACGAGATGAATTATAATAACAAATTAAGCACATGAAAATTCAGTGGTGCTTGCCCGGGTTTGAACCCACGATCATCGGTTAAGATTCACGCGATCTTACCAATGGGCCATCTCGGGTTTTAAAAAAAAAATTTATAATAATATATTTATTACAATTATATTTTAAGCAACGTAAGTATAGTAAACGCGCCACGCACACAAAAGCACTCTTACTCCACAAGTTGGCCTTACCCCTAGGAACGCCAATTGGACTTTCTTATAAAAACTCATTGAAAATATTTCATTTATAAAGTCATTGCCCTGATTGTTTAATTTAAATTTTGATCAGTTGTTTGGATATTTCTGTAGTAACACGGTTGGCACTATTTATGTAAAAACGATGAATACTGAAAGTTACGCGAATGACAGGCTATTTCACACATCAATCAAATAAAAGAGATATGATCACTGCCTTAAATAATAAAATTCAAAATAAAACTCCTTTAAATATTGCACGAGTAATATTCAAAATCACTTTTAATCGTACGTTCCAATATAAACCACAGGCATGCGGTCACGGATTGTCTCAGAGATGAAATCGATAGGAAACGCAGAGCGTGAGCAGCTCGATGTAATCTGCTCGCTCACAAGTTTGTACATTTTACTAAACAAATAAAATTAACAGTTTTTCGAGCTTCGTCCAGACTGTGGGAGAAGAATGCCTTCTATGTTCAGCACACACAATACTTTATTCAAAATGTCGTTAAGAGTCGCGTTCGGGAAGTGCATGAAATTTGACGTAACAGCTCTTGGAAATTGAAGTATCAGTCATTTTGTGATATAGTTGTTAAGTGTGCTCGTACAAATTTGAGATATAAATATTTTGTGGCCTATAAGATTGTATATAAGCATATACTTGTATATGTCTTGCATATTTTCCATCAATTTGTATCTTCTTCGAACTTGGCCGGTGCCATCGCGCCCTTTTTTAATTTTTTGGTACTAATCAATAATAATAAAACGGAATATTGAAGATGCCATAGCAGTCAATAGGGGCTCAAAGGTTCTTGTAAAGTCACATACCTCCTGTTGTCACCTGACAAAACTCACAACCACACAAGGTACAACCGTCACCTCAAAACCAGAGATTCTAGCTGAAGTCAAAAATTACTATAGCGATTTATTCATCACGAGATAGTATAAAATCATGGCAAACCAACATGTATCCCCAGGACCAGTGGTCGTAAATGGCTCTCCACTTGAAGTTGTGCAGGAATATATCTACCTGGGCCAAACTATACAACTTGGCCGGCACAACTTTGAGAAGGAGGCTAAAAGAAGAATACGTTTGGGCTGGGCGGCATTCGGGAAATTGCATCATATTTTTGTATCGTCGATCCCACGGTCGCTTAAGACCAGGGTCTTTAATCAGTGCGTTCTACCTGTAATGACTTACGGTGCCGAAACGTGGACACTCACCGTAGGACTGGTTGTAATTAAATTTAAGGTCACTCAGCGAGCGATGGAACGCGCGATGCTTGGGGTTTCTCTAGGCGATAGAATCCGAAATGAGAACATTCGCCAGAGAACTAACGTCACCGACATCGCGCGTAGAATTAGCTCGCTGAAGTGGAAGTGGGCTGGTCATGTCTCCAGGCGCATTGATGGCCGATTGAGCCGACACGTGTTAGAGTGGAGACCACGCTTAGGCAAACGTAGTGTAGGACGCCCTGTGACAAGATGGACCGACGATTTAAAAAAGGTGGCAGGTACGGGATGAATGCGGACTGCTCAACATCGGGATGGTTGGCGTTCTATGGAGGAAGCTTTCGTCCAGCAGTGGACGGCAAAAGGCTGAAAAAAAACAAATTATTATTTGAAAAGAGAAGTAAATAATTTTTACAAGTTGAATCGATTTTGATTTAGAAAATACGGCGTCACGGACGATGAATGAAATCCTACTCCTCGTGCAATTTCGCCCTTAATAGCTTTGAAGACGTTAAGATAGTGGAAAACTTGAGATTGAATCGCTACGAAAAAAGGTAAAAAAGACCTAGACCCTATGTAATTTAAACTTTGTATGGGTTCGGATACATGTCCTCAGGTAAGTTATGTCAATCGATACTGGGGGTGAAGTTTAACATACTAATCATAACATACCAACAAACCAATTGTATTCATCATATTAATACTTATTTTGAGATTCTCTTATTTCTCATTAAAAAAAAAGGAAGCTTGTATAAATTCTACTGCAGAACAAATACTCCTCTTCCCTTTGAGGAGAAGGAATAAAACTTATTTCACGACGCTGCTCCAACCCGGATTGGGGGATACACATGTGGCAGAATTTTAGTGAAATTAGACATATGGAGGTTTCCTCGCGATATTTCCTTCTGTGCTGAACACGAGATGACAAAAAGAAGAAGCACAAAGAAAATTTATTGTCGCTTGCCTATTGCGGGTTTTAACTCGCAGTTATATATAGCATAAGATTTACACGTTCTAACCAATTACAGAGTTACAATAAAATACAGTTTCGGTTTTCTATTTTTAGTAACAATATCGGATATTTGTTCGCTTAAAGGTAGGCAGCCTAGCATATAGAACACTTGATGGTAAGTGGTTATCCATCTCTTACATCCACATTTGCGCCACTAAAATTCGAAAACATGGAACAGACTACATATTATACGAATTGCTCATTAATAATATGATAAAATTGTATTTAATTTGGCATATCACTTTCTGACATTTCATGGTAGAGTTTTACGTCGGTATTTAAGAATATTCTTACAGATCACACACTAAAATCTAAGAATAGATTTTTGACTTTGCCAGTCTGATTAATAATAGCATGATAAAATATGTTTACTTAATTATTCAAATTTAAGATGTATTTTACAAATATAAAGATGAATAGTTTTTTTTTGAAGAAAACACATTACATCAAGTAAACTCTTTAGCTGGGTAACAAGAGGCGCTGTCCCGAGGGTAATTTATAAGAACACTTCTGTTACGGCGCGATCCATTAAAGTAACGTGCATATTCAATTTAAATACGCTTTTTATTATGAACTAAGGAAGAACCTCCGGTTTTATCTGGTGGGCTTTGAAGATGAAGAATATGCCACAAATCTATATTGACATTATCCGAGACATGTACCATCATTCGGAATCAATAGTAAGGACCGCTGTTGGTGACACACACCCTTTCCCGATCATAGTTGGTGTCCACCAAGGCTCGGCCCTGAGTCCTTTTCTGTTCAGTGTAGTGCTTGAAGTTGTCACAGCGAAAGCCCATGAGCCGTCTCCCTGGCTCATGATGTATGCTGATGACATTGCACTGGTAGATGAGGACAAGCAGGTATTGGAGCAAAAGGTGAACCAGTGGAAGGGTGTGCTAGCGAGGGGTGGTCTGATGCTAAATGTTGCGAAGACCGAGTATATGGCCTGTGGCAGTACGGACTCCGAACCCATAAAGATAGGCGGAGAATCCGTTATTAAGACGGAAAAGTTTAAATACCTCGGGTCCGTACTGCACGAGTCTGGTACGATCGACCACGACGTCAGAGCTCGAATAAACGCAGCTTGGGCCAAATGGCGGGAAGTCACTGGGGTAATCTGTGATCGCAGGATACCGGTGAAATTAAAGGGCCTTGTGTACAAGTGCATCATCCGACCAGTCTTATTGTACGGCAGCGAGACGTGGCCAGGTCTCGCGAGAGATCTAGATCCCGCGGCAGGCCCAAGAAGCGCTGGCTGGATGTTGTGAGGGACGATATAAGAGAGCACGATCTCACTAAATACGACGCATTAGATCGGGCAAAGTGGAGGCAAAGATGTAGGAAAGCGGACCCTGGCATTTCTAGGCCGGGAAAACGCTAGGAAGAAGAAGAAGAAGAATATTGCGTATAACCTTAATTTCGTCAGACAACTCATTAAATATTTTGATAACTATTGCATGACAGTTTTTAAGCACATTCTCATTACCATTGTATATTTAAAATCGCCAATACAATTCTATAAGAACTCGCTTTAAATATATTTCGCGAAATTTAAAAACCGGTCCATGATGGTACTCGCTTTTGATTCGTATCTTTTGTTATTTATTATTTTCGATATCAAACTATTATGTAAAATTAAAAATCAAAACTTATCACAAAACTCAACTTAACTGAGTGTTATCAGACAGTGATACAAGATATTTACAATGATAATTATAACATTTAAAGAATACATGCTTCAAAATAGCGCCTCGATATGCAAATTTTCACGAGACAAACATGAAGTAGGTGTTTACAGAACAGCACTGCTGGTCACGGAAAGCAAATTATTTGTACCCAACACAAATGTCAACGTCAGGATCTCTCCGATAAGTCCGTTAGTTTTGTCATGAAGTTGTCAAGTTTGTTGAATCGTTAACAAATATACATTACAAGAACACGAAATTCACGCTTGTCACGTCAATAGTCTAAATTTAAAGCGGATGAAACTCCGAAGCGCAGCCACTTATATAACAGTATTATACATGCTATGATTTAAGTTTTACGTATATAAGGTGACTAGTTTTATTCAGACAGGCATTACATATTTACTTTATAAATAGGAAATATAAATAGTAAAATACCGATATAAATAGAAAATAATATTGATATAAAAGTTCATTTATTTGATGGTAGGGCTCTGTGCAAGCCTGGGTAGACACGAATCGCTCATCACATATTCTACCGCCAAATAGCTATTATTACTATTGTTAAGTTGTTAGATTGAATGGGTGAGTAACTACAGGTACAGTGTATCCCAAGATTGATGGCGCATTGTTGAAGGAATGGTTGATATTTCAAACGGCGCCAATGACAATGGGCGGTGATGACCCCTTACCATCTGGTACCCCATCTGTCCGTCCAAATATATGTAATATATATACATAAAAACATATATAAAAAAGTTCATGTAATCATACAAGATTATTCATTTTGTAGAATTTTCAAGTTTAAATAATTCTACGAATTAGGTTTTATAACTGTTAGTTGATATCATACTTAAAACGACACCGTTACTTGTATTTTTTTTAATTCAAAATAAAAAATCAAAAATATGCTTTATTCACGTTAGGCTCTCACTAGTTTGAATGGTTACTTTACAATATAAATCAAATTATGTTGAGAGATGCAAATAAATAATAAATTAATAAATAATAAATAATGTTATCTTAATTTTATTTTGTATTAATTAGTATATTTTTAGTGATTTTTTGTAACGTAAACTTTGCATGAATTTAATGAATTATTTAATTTTAATTTGTACCTATATCAATTCAAACTATTTGTGTTTTTAATTTTAATTTTATTATGTGCATGTTTATTTTTTATGGTCTTTAATTTGTACCAATTTGGACTTATTTTTTTTTCAAATCTTTCTACTCATGTTGCTATAATTATGTGTTAATGTATTTTTAAAACAAATATTGTAATTGTTGTGGCTACTTTAAAAAGCTTCACATGTTAGCTATTTTCACATAATTGTTTTACATTTGACATTAAAACATGTAGTAGCTACTAGTGGTCCTTAAATAAAATAAATAAAATAAAATAAATAAATTTCAATTTTTCAAATTTTTTGTCGTGCAAAATGGTACGGAAAAATCAAATATAACATACATATAATAAAATAGTAAAAAATGTGTGTCATGTAATAAATTTGATTAAAAAACCAGTTTGAGTGAAATTGTTTTTTTTTAACACATCGTAATAAAACCGACTTTCGCGCGGACTAAGTTGTGGACACGAGCTAGTTTATTGATATTCTTTTACTATTAGCGTTTTCATTAGTTAATGGTAACGTTACGGCTCGAGAGCTAAAGGCCTGGTATAGCTTTCAAATTAATTTATCTCGTAAAATGACGATTCAAAAGTTTTTACTTGTGGTTTGAATTAACTGATAAAACTATTTACTTAACTAATTTAATGAATGCTTGTTTGTTATGCTTTCACGTCGTAAATACTCAACCGATCATGAAAGTTTGTATAAAGTTTGCATGTCTGGGGTCCAGAAGGACTTTGGGTATTCTCACCCTTCATACGCGAGAAGCGACCAGAATCTAAGAAACTATATTTTTAGTTTGATTTGACAAGGTCATCGCAAATAGCTCGAAAAGGTCGTTTTTGAAGAATGAAAAAAAAATACTAGGGTAGTAACTATTTAAATAAACTACATTTTTATGTGAAATATCTATTGACGCGCCCTGGGGATTAGACAGCTCGTGTGCCGTGACGGCAAACGGTATTGCGCTCTCATATGGTGTCATGCCCTATTTTCACCGCCGCCCTTCACTCGCGTATACATATCGCGTATATATTTCGTTGCTATGTCATAATTAATATAATATATGTATATTTACTGTATTTTTTAAATTAATAAAAAAGGTAATTAATAAAAACATGTATTGGTCTTCGTACGAGCGTTTATGTGAATCGAATGTTTGTAGATATATTTATAATCTACATCTTACCATTTCAATAAGTAAATATATACTGTGACATGAGACATGATACTATGAAATTAAACAAAATATACAAATCCAGGAGTATCAATATTATAATTGTTCGTTATAATTTTCCTAAATGCATATTCTGTTGAGCTGAGTCTACACGAAAGGTATAATAAATAAGATATTTACTAGAGCTTTGAAGTAAAAAATACTGAGACATAATATCTAACATTAGCCCAAAATTTTGTTGCATTACATTGAATAAAATAAACACGAGACCGTTAGCTTTTTTTTTTTAATATTTGTTGTTTACATCTCCATAATTACTATTTTAATTGTCAGTTTTATTAATAAATAAATTAATATTTATATGTATTAGAAATATATATAATAAATAAAAATATGTAATATCAATGTTTTTAATTCATAGTAGTTAGGTAAAAGGCTAAAATTAAGTAATATTTGTCCATAAATTTGCCAAGAAAGTATATGAATTCAATCATTATATTATAAATGCATCACCCACTCATAAAATATTGTGTTTTGACGTGTAGCTTTTTCTTAACAAATTAATTACGCTTCAAGTTTTACAACTTATTCTTATATATTTTTTTTTATATATTTGCCGGGTGGGCAAATGACTCTACTCCACCTGATGTT
Organism: Nymphalis urticae; assembly: GCA_905147175.2. NCBI lineage: Eukaryota > Metazoa > Arthropoda > Insecta > Lepidoptera > Nymphalidae > Nymphalis > Nymphalis urticae. Next base: position 6,378,556 of record LR989998.1, on the reverse strand, counting down.
AAGTGGTAGTAGAGTCCAAACGCGAGGACGGCCAGTACAGTCTGGAAGAAGATTCTGCACTAGCCGCCCTCGCCTTGCCGGCCCGCAAGATGCCTCTTCACGCCTCGTAAAGAGACGTGAAGCGAGCGACGTATTGCCACGATAGGGATGGGCAAAGTGTGGAGGCGTGTTTCCCCCGGCATTGGTTCAGCCGCCGTCTCCACTGGACCAATACCCATCGCGGCAATGCTCGCTCGGGCACTGGCTGTACGCTGGCTGACCTCGAAACGCGGCTGCAAGCCACTTCACGAGATTTTCACCATGCGTACGGTGGTAACAAGCCAGGCGGATGTTTATCATCCTACCACCAGATGATATCCCTTAGTCGCCTCTTACGACACCCATGGGAAAGGGGCAGTGAAATGTATTCTTTCTCCGTCACTGCACGGATACGTCACGGATCGAATGCTAATGGTTAATTAAATGAGTTTGTCGTGTCTAAATATTAATTCATTCATTAATCTGATTCTGACGACTAAAGAGAATATTTGATATTGGATAATAATTCTGTTTACCCACGTTGTATGATTTATCGAATGAAGTTAATATTTATTCGTTGTACAGCCTTTGAAAGTCCCACTAATGTGCAAAAACTATATCTTGCGCAAGAAGACTTTTTTTCTATATATTTTATGTAAATACAACATACGATGAAGTTTTTCTGCACCTGCATATTAAAGTGAAATTAATTTAATATATTCTGAACAAAGGGGTATGATTTAAACAAAAATATATGAATACATTTCAATAACGTTACATTTATCGAAATAGTTATACATATTTATTATCTTTCTGTAGGAATGTAGCCTCATTTCACAAAATCATTAAACAGAAGCATAAAATTATGAATAAAACGTCAAGAAAGATTTGAGAATCCATACATATACACAAAATCTCGTATTGTCAAAATGTCACGTATAACGCGAGGTATTTAATCAGGAATGTAAAATTGGTCAATTAATTCTTGCTAATTGCTTCATGCCAGGCGGTATTAACTTGTCCATTACGCAGAGCATAATGTTTTGATTTGGGAATCTTTTAAATTAATATAATTAAGAACACGTGACGTTCATACCTAATCAAAAGCGAAGTTTGATATAAAAGGAAGCTGATGTTGGAAATAAAATCAAACATAGAGAGCCGAGATGGTTCATTGTTTAGAAAGGTGATGTTTTAAAGATGATTGCAGGTTTAAACGGTCGGGTGCTTATAATTCATCTCGTGCTTGGTGCTAAAAGAAATCATCGTGAGGAAACCTACATACATATGTCATAACAATATAATGGAAAACAATCCACCTGAATCAACTAATTCCATCGTTTGTAACTGTTTCTTTTAATATAATCGATTTTATTTTGTCAAAACGTGATTTTGTGTTCCTTAAAGATTGCAAAAACCAAAACAGCTCATTTAATTAATTTAAGTCAAATCATTATTAATTGTATTCATCGTTGTTATAATTCATAATTTTTAATTTAAAATTAATAATAATACTATAGTACGACTATTTTAAGGTTCAACATTTTATCAATCCATCTAAGAGTTTCAATCAAAATTTTCTGTACGGATTTAAACTGGATTTTTGTTGTCGTTCAGCTTAGTGTCCTTCGAGCGAATTGCGGTTTTATTCAAAGCGGTTCATTACTTTTCGAATAGCAAAAAAATATGTTCCGTTACTCGAACGCTCGTACGAATTTACATTCATAAAGACTGTTAGGAAAGCTTTTAAATGTTATAGTAATATTCTTTTTTGGTTGTAACTGAGCATAAAATCCTAAGTATTGTTCTGAATTGCTTTCTATTCAATAATATATGTCTGAATAAGACTACTACAAAACAAGTTCAGATTCATGAATGGCAGACATACATACTGAAACAATATGGCATATCTGACGATATATACATATAAAATGGTGACATGACGAAATAATCAATTACAGCTAAGAAAAAAGATGGTCAAATGATTATTAAAAAATAGAAAAAAATCTCTAAAATCCTACCTAAGTTCATAGAACGAGAGAGAAGAATTATTTGTATTACATTCACGACAACGTCGCTATAACAATGACAATGAGTACCAGAGGCAAGGCATAAAACATGTGTACGTGATCCACACTTCGTCAGTGGATCTATTTTTACACCGAAATTGGAAATATCCGAGCGGAGGATAAGGGTGACATGTGATCGGCCTCGCAAATTGTTATTTGTTGTTTGAAAAGGGAAAATAACAAAGTCCTTTTGAGTTTGTAAGTTACATTGAGTTTATACGGTGTTAAAGCAGCAGTTTTATTGTGCCAGTATCTATATCAAACTATTCTCATTTTCTTTCATTTGAATTGCTGATTGGTTAACATTTTATTAAATCAGTAAGAAATTTATAATTTCTTTGAGCGCCTCATCATAACCAGATACTTCAAATAAATTTCTCGTTATAAATTTTTCGCCTGCCTCTTAGTATAGGCCACGCTAATTGACTCCAAGCAAAACTCCCCTTATTTATTACAAAAGCTATGGTAATAACCAAAGAAATTCGCTCCAAGGCTTTCCGTCGATATTTTGAGAACTCACTTACATCAGAAGTTTAATTGAGTTTGGTGGGCTCAAATAAGTATTAATTTATTTGTAAAGGCTTTTAAATTGACCTTGTGCCTTTAAATTGCTTTTTTTAATTAAACGTTTTCAACAAATATTTACAAACAACTTATAAAATATTACCAGGTTTCAAAATAAATAAAATGTAAAGAATTAATTACGCTATGAAGTTTGTATAAGTCCAAAATCTAAACGAATCGAACTATCAGAATGTTTACACTTACGGGAACAATATTAGATTCTTTTTATATATGTACACACATATTATGTTTATATATCATCAGTAAGTATTTAATTATTGTGATTATTGATTTTCTGAATACAACCGATGTCGTCGATAAGGCTGTTGTATTTTTATTAGACTTTAAGAATAAATATAAATCATATATGTCAATGGATGTGAACCATTTTTTTTTCTAAAAAAGTAATAAAAAATCCAATATATTATGTTTTAAGTTGAGTTACTCTTATCTTAACAGAAGATTGCTTTGTTAAAGTCTGCAAATGTCATATACTACTGGACAAAATCGTCATCTCCTCTTGAGGAGAGATTCTTATAGATTGGAGTTTATTTCACAATTCTGCTCCGATTTAGATATACATATGGCACAATTTTATGCAACACATGAAGATATCCTTACGTAGTTTTCCTTCGAATCTAGCGAGGTTAAAATTAAAACTACAAATTGAGCACATGAAAATTCAGTGGTGCTGAGAGGTACACATATCATCTCTTCATTGGCATGTCGGCCTAATTTTATACGTGAACATCAAAAATTACATACAATTATTATTGTAGCATTTTATATTCGAAATTCTTTGACAATCAATGATGATTCAGGTATTGTTTAATCTAAGTCGTCTAAACTGTAATATTATTTTTAAAAAAATTGTTTGTAATCTAGAAACTAAAACTGATTTTGATATTTCTGTCCTTATTATAAAGTACCCTCATACAGAAATAAATTAGGCATATATTTTATGTAAGTAATAAAAAAACAGCCTGAAATAGTAGTATTTGTAAAACAAACCAGAAAAAAACTAACTAAAAAATTTTATTTAAACATGCAACCTACAAAGTGAAATGTAAATATAAGTGTTAACTTGTAAGTTTGCACATTGGTAAGGTTTTAATAACAACAGTCACAACTATTACATAATATAATCTTTATTAGTACATTTCCAATTCCGTTATCGGAAATAACAGATTTCAAGTATGTTTGCTATCTCGATTCCAACTATATAAATATATGTATAATGCAAATTCGATTCAAGCTTGCTAATGCAGCTTTGTTAACTAACTTAGGAATATATTTACTTAAACACAGCGAAATTATATACTGCTATTGATGTGCCAGCTGGTTCGCATCGGTAGACAATTAAATTTTTTTATCATTATACTGTTATAGGTAGGCGGACTGGCAAAAAGGCCACCTGATAATAGTTGTTACCACCAATATAAATATTGCCGCTTCAAGTAATGCTAACATTGCTAATACGCCACCAACCTTAGGATCTAAAAAGTTCTGTCTAGCGATAAAATACATGACGCGTAGGTGGTTCCTACTTAGGCGGGCTTGTACAGATCTCTAACACCAAGTAAATGTAACAAAAGTGGTTTCTATTTATTTTATTACACATTTTATCTTATTATTAATTTAAAATTTATTAAACATAATATATACAATTTTGAAATGATTATGAATACAAACAATTAATAAGAAATTATTTGTCAAGAATTTATCCGTACGAGAGAATTTAAAATATTTTAAATTTCAAATGTTTGAATTAATCAAGATTGATATTATTTCGTCACAATCACACAATATGATACAATATTTCACAATATGATATTATTTCGTCACAATATTATTTCGTCGTCTTTTATCTTATATGTTGGAATAGCAAAATTAAAGCAAATTAATAACTTCGTAGCGCCTTTGCTATGTAATAAGCAACAGGGACAAGAATGAGACTAATTAAAAAATGATGCCGCTTAACGAACTTGATGTAACAAAGGTATTTAATAAAAACATAGTTATTAATATTTTTTTCCATTTTTTAAGTTTTAAAAATATCTGTTGTCGATACTTTTTTTCAATTAAAACTTCATTTATACATTATATTAAATTAAGTCCTTTTATTGGAATTAATGAAAAATATTAGTCGATGAAATATTTCATTTTGTACTAGAAAATCAAAATATTAATATTACATAAGAGTAAATCGAAAGCTGCTATGGATTCCAAAGAGTTCATTTTTTTTTAGACTACACTTCTTTATCTTTCTGTCTTTCAGACTGTCGATGTCTTTAATTTTTTTTTTATAATATATTCGTATTGCAAAGATAAAAATGTTAACGAGACTTTGCTGAGACATCCACGACGATAGCAAATCTTTAATTTCATTTTTGCACTCAGATAATTTTTCGTGTATGACTACCGAGCTTAAGGTTTCGCTTGTTACGAGTTTATAAAACACAAGTGAAAAAATCAACCACGTCATCCCCGGATTTGACGTAAGTTAAGCTCGGAGTTAGATTTTTCTGGTGTACGCAGCGTTACAATGTAGCGTTACTCTGCTCATAAATACTTGGACCATAGAAGTGCAAGGGGTTAGTTTGTAAAGCAGCTAAGTTTTGCTAAATAATTTACTTATAAGGGAAACGCAAACTCGGAACGTAACTCAATCGTTATTGTTAATAGTTCGAGGTACCAGGGCCGCAGAGGTGCAAGGAGGTCGATTGTACAGCAGCTAGTTATAATTATTATATCCGAAGCACGTTAGGTTGTTGTCGGATTGAATCGTTATTGTGGTATGCTAATAGGTACCAGAACTACAAAAATGCAGGAATATGCAGCATCTTGCTAGTTATTTCTGAACGAGACTTTGGAGGCGGGGCTTAGTTATAAGAATGGCTTCTTACCCGTACAATATACTCCTGCGCAGTTATAATAATATAATAATAATATAAGCACTTTACACGTCTTCACTTTACAGGGGTCCGGGGGCAACAGTATAGACACTATTATTTTACTAGTGGTAGGGCTTTGTGCAAGCTCGTCTGGGTAGGTACCAGACACTCATTAGATATTATACCGCAAAACAGTGGTACTTGATATTGCTGTGTTCCGATGTGAAGGGTGAGTGAGCCAGTGTAAATACAGCACAAGGGACATAAAATCTTAGTTCCCAGGGTTGGTGGCGCATTGGCTATGTAAGCGATTTGACATTTCTTACAATGCCAATGTCTAAGGGCGTTGGTGACCACTTACCATCAGGTACAATGCTCGTCCGCCGTCCTATTCTGTAAAAAAAAAGCGTTATATGTATTACAATAGTATGTCTAGACGTCTTCTGATCATTCGAAAAATAAATAGATTCTATACACCCAAACACAATATTCACGTTATTGTTAGGAGATGATATCAAGCTGCAAATATTTTAAATGAGTATTTATTATAAAGAATTTCTAAAGATATAGAATATGTTATTTTAAATGTGTCCATTAAAACAGTCGAAACAAATAATATCAAGAACGTTTTTATATTAAAAATATAGCTTTATTCAATCATTAAAACATTACAATGATGTTTAAAGGAAAAATGTATTAAAGAATTGCGTCTTTATTTGGGTCTGCCTTCTTGTGCTACTCAACATTTGTTTGAGGAAGTACAAACTTTGAGATAAGCATCCGTTAGAGACCAGATATCATGACAGGTCATAAAGCAACAAAGCCCATTCATGAAAAAGTTCTAAATAGAAAATTAAGAATATTTTGATGCAAAATAAAATATAACTTTTAGTTCGTTAGCATCATGTTATGAAAACCTTTGGTATTCCGTTGGCAGCAATTGTAACTGACCATTGTTTCATTTGATCATTCCGTTTAATGAAAAGGTGTCATCCGGTTTCATTCATCTCTGTCTATTTTATAATTTATCTTCGTCGTATTCCTTGATTAATTGCGGACCGTTTTCCTTAGGAGTCATTATAGGTCGAGTCAAAAATACGTTTGAGACGTTTAATATATTATGTGATCATGAATAAATATATCTACTGTGTATACTTGTGAATTAAAAAAGCGTTATTAGCGTAATGACTTACATGCCGAAGTGAAAGACACTAGGATCGATATCGACTCCTTGGGCTACTGTTGGCGCTATTTCTAGAACGGTCTTAATGCTTAAATGGTGGTATATTCCTATTAGTAATTCTTTAAAATGGGCATTGCTTATGTTTTATAAAAACTATATATTGAGTTTTTTGCTTATTAAGAAACTATAGAAAACAATTTTAAAAGAATATTATCTATCATTACTATTCTTTTAAAATTGTGTATAAATTAGATGTCTGGAATACAGAAAAGCACAAAAAAAAATGTGATTAATAATTTTCGCTTCGTTTCACAGTTTTTTTTTTGTATTTTATTGAAATTTCATAAATAATTTGAAATTCCATTTTACTTTTTCAGTTAATTTTTAAACCGAGTCTGACTTATTGACAATTATAATACAATCTATTATAATCATTATACACATCTAAAAGTACTTAAATGCGATATTTTATGTAATTAATGATTATTATATAAATGTAAGGATGGGCATTAGCTTCAATGATATATAATTCAAAATTATTAAAAGTGAATTCCACATTTTAAGCAAATTATTTCCGTTTAGTATAAACTTGCTTCCTGCGTACAACATGTCGCTTTCATGATCATGCATTAAGTCATTTAAATTAGCAAGGGTTAAACAGTTAATGGTCGAGACTGGACATCTACAAACAAACTGAGCTCCGTAGCCTCCCTTTGTTAAACTTTTGCTAATTAACATAAAGGCTGGAACTGCTAACTGCCGACATGCACTGAAACTTTCAGAAATAAACTATTAGGTTCAAGGTACAGTTAACAAATAAACTCTACAAAGTTCTAGTTTAAAAGTTGTAGAAGGAAAGAATGAAGTAAGAAATTTATTACTAAGGATTTTATTTTAAATTATGTATTAAATGACAATAACAAATTCAAGTGTAAAAAGGAATAAATTTAGTAAAGAAAACAACAAACTTGGGTCGCTAAAAATGTGTTTGTTTTGTTCCCTTCGACAGAAAAACTCAATACTTGGCCCGACTTGGGATTTGAACCCAGGATTTGATTCGGGTTGTGCAGCCTTATATCTACCCAATAAACCAACGAGGCAATCATTATCATACATAGGAAATATAAGACCTAACATGTTTTTCTCGGAACTCAGATATATACTTAGAAGATTATTTTATTTATGGAAACATGTTGAGTTCTGCCTGAGATACTAAGGCAAAAAGAACCGTGATACAGATTTTGTACTTGGAACTAATGACTACTTTTATTATCCTAAGGGTATTTTTTTAAGTTTAAAAAGTATTGTAAAATTTATGAGTTTCGTTATTAAAAAAATACGAATTACCTTAATGTCATAGGTTTTTAATAAGAAAGAAAATTATGAAATGAATCGGAATCCATTCTACTCAGTGTTACAAGTTAATAAAAGCTGCACAAAAAGCAGTCTAATATCAATATCTGTTTTGTAACAAGCAATGTTAAAGCTGAAATTGAAATTTTTGATTACTCCCAACGATTTTATTTGTAGGCAGAATTTCGCTTCGAATTAATTAGCCCGAGTTGTGACAAGCTGTCGTCAGAAAAAAATTGTAATTAACAGTTTTCTTAAGCTCAACGATGGTTAGTTAAAGTTCAAAGTTAGGTTTGTAGAACAAAGTAAAACATTTTGATTTTCCAATAAAAGAGTTTTCTTTCGGAAATTACTAATTACAATTATTTAAGAAAAATTAAATTTCTATCGCTTTTAATTTATGAACTTACAAAAATGAAAAAATAAGGTTTGTACTTAAGCTGAAAATAGGTGTTCCAAATCAGAAAATGGATATCATCTGTATTTTATTGTTTAAATATAGTGATGGTGTTTTCAAGGCTTATTAGTTTTGCAATTGTAATAAGCCTGTTGACATTCATATCTATAGGACGAAGTGTGATATTCCGTCTTAGGGGTAGTGCGTGTGTTTTTATATGTGCGTGCACGTGTATGTATGTGCAAATGTGCTCATAATTATGTGTATTAGTTAGCCGATTTGGTAAACATACATGTATTTATATATGTTTTTTTACTATATAAAAAGTTAAAGTAGAAAAATAAAGTATTATCTAAATGAACTTATTTTTTTTATAAAATATATAGTATTTTTTATGCAATCTAAATTAAATAAACGGTAGTTTGGAAAAATATAACTATCTAATCACCATACACAAGTAAATTTGTAGCGTAAATTATCCCACTAAAAATACTAATTAATACACCAATAAATAGGAATGAATCTACCCCCATTCATTTGAGCTTAGGTACTAACAAATAAATTAGACATAAAAGCGGGAAATAATTACACAAACAATGGCTTCCAATTGCAGCGTTTGTAGAACAAATAATTATAATATTCCCTCCTTTCGATAATTTAATACATATGATTATTTTTTGGAGCAGATTAAAATTTAACCAGCTCGTTTATTAATGTTAAAAAAAAAGTAATAGACCGAAATGTCCTACTGCTAGACAAAGGCCTTGTATCCTCTTGAGCTGGCTTAAGCTAGCTGGGAGCACACATCAGAGCGGGATGCTGTAAACACATATGACAGAATATCATCATACATAGAAGTTTCCTCTTGACGTTTTCCGTTAACCCCAAACACGAGATGAATAACAAGCACAAGTTGAACACATATGATCTCTCTAAATGGGATGTTTGCTCGGAAATTAACTCCTAATTTCCGTTTAAAATCCATCTTTCTGTGTCCCTTAGTCTCATATTTTTATATAACTTGAACATTATTTTTAAATAATGTTCTCGAAACTGCTATAATTAGATTGTGATAAAAAAAATTGTATTTTTTCATCTAGTCAAATGTCAAGTCATCACTCAAATGTGGCCAGTGTGTTTTAATAAATATAACAATTCGTGAATGTAAAGTCTAGTAATAGTTAGGCTACAAAGGTTTCTCCTGTAAAGATGAAGGCTCAGAAGCTGTTCCACGTCGTATTGATCCACTTCTTCCGATACATGCTAAGGTTCCCGCGTGATATAATTCTTCACTGTCGGGCAAGAGATACATTGTTACACGATTTTAGTAAATCTCTGTTTTATACGAAAAACTACATGCATTAACATACTTGCATAATATGTACATATCTACTCTTAGTTTTTCATTCAGGTAGGGCATCGTAAAGTATGTGATGATTATATTAGAAATATTCAACTGAAAACAACGAATGTACACCTGAATTTATGCTATTTTAATTACAATGGGTTCAATTACGACGTTTATTGAATACATGCATATTTTTAACCCACCAATCAAATATATATATATTTTTTAAATTCTCTTTACTGAAGCTTAAAATAAATTCGAAACGAGATTTTTAATATCGGTGTAGTGAATTTTTTGCCTGGTAATATTTTTTCTATATTAACGGACCGCTTGCTCTAGTTATTAACTAAAAATACGCCTGAAAAACTTTATGCGGCTTAAAACAAAGCTAGTTTGTAAAATTTTAGTCCTATGTCCCGCGTTGTAAGGTCGATTTCAGGACACAATCTATGTAGGTTCAATATATCCTGAATTGGTTTGCTGTGGTATGGAAGGTGGGTTATTCTTTGTAATTTCAACAGCAAGCGACGACCCAGATTCTGCAGCTGACAGCGCATGAGCACAGTAAGAAGTGGCATAACTATAATTGTTAACTAATAAATTTTGGCAGCATAACTCACATTTACACACTTTCACGACCATGTTCAGATTTTATATAATGAAATATGAACGATATTTTTTTCAAAATTTAGTGTCATGAATTTATCCAGATTCTCAATTATTCGTAGATGGTACTTCGCTACATCTGTATTTCAAACTTGGCGTGTTATTGGTAGTTTCCAATTGAGTACAAATCAGCACGCTTCGATTTATTGAGCAACTACTTGTAGTTTTCATCAACTTTGTAATTGACCGATCTTGTCGAGTGCGCTTAATAACTATTCTAACTATGAAGTGCTTAAGTAATCCTCTAGACAACAGCTCACGTGCAGGGAACGTTAACGTTACGTTAAGGAAGTTTTAGATTTCAATCCATTTTTTTATTATTTTGCACTTATTTCATTTATAAATGATATATATAGATAATGATATAATCTTAGCTTTGAATTGATAAATCAAGAAGAAGTGATTCAATACCAAATTAACAGTTGCTTTCAGGAAGTCTACAGAAATAGCCAGTCATCTAACAGAGTATAGTTTCGTGTAGTTTATTTTATGCAACGTCTTAAAATTGTTTTGTAATTGGATGTTTATATTATTAATTGAGATAACATTTATTATGAATTGAGATTTACTTGTGGTAGGGCTTTGTGCAAGCTCGTCTGGCTAGATACCACTAGACAGCAGTACTTGGTATTGTTGTGTTCCGGCTTGAAGGATGAGTGAGCCACTGTAATTACAGGCACAAGGGACATTTTTTTGTGTTTGGTGACCACTTACCATCAGGTGGCCCATAAGCTCGTCCGCGTTCCTATTCTATAAAAAATTGTAATAACAAAAATATATTATTAATACAAAACATTATAAAAATAAAATTATGGTTTGATATAGACTATGAAGTGAAGAACATAATAAGATTAGGTTCGATATAATGGCGACGTTTAACAGGGAGGACTTGCAACCAATGAGTTCATCCTAAAGTTAAGTTAAAATTTATAAAACTGTCATCAGACATGTTACCATGTATGGATTAAAGCGTAACGCCACTAAAGTGATGGATGAAAGGCTAATGTAATCAAATGAGACGAGAACATCTCGATGGATGTGTTAAGTGAAGATAATGGACAGACTACGAAATTAGTGTAAGAGGAAGTAAGGAGAAAGTAGCTGTAACGACAGAAAAGCTTATCTAAGCTTATTAAATATAAACGATTATATGATTATAGTATAGACGTTTAGTGCGGGGAGATAAATATAAATATCATAATATAAGAAGAAGGCATGGCTAATAAAACAAGATGGAGGCATGTCCAAAAAGGATTTTCTGAACATATATAAAAATAAAATCATAATAATCTAATATAAAAAGGTAAATCTAATATATATAACAAATTAAGATATCTTAATTTGTTATATATATTCGATTCGACAAGACATTCGATAGAGGTTGATAAAATAAAGATCCAAATAATGAAATTTTCATGTCCTTTTACAAATAAAGTGAGTCATTTGAATTTGTATTTGACTTAAATACAATGTAATACCAACTAAATTTGCAACTTAAATAATAATTAAAGGGACAATGCTTCTATTTCAGTTAAATGTACCTTGAAGGCCTCCAGGGCAGATTAAACCTTGTTTAATTTCGTTCAAAGAGTACTACACTCGGTATACATTTATGGTGTAAGCTACTGTAAATATTTTTATTAGATTTTCAAATCCAAAAAGGCAAAACACAAAATCTGGTTAGAGGTAACTAAATTATCAAAGTGTCAGGTTGTTCTCATGTTTATTCGTTTGAATACTGAGGGGATACTATAATTTAAATTTAAATCTATAATAGTTCTTGTTCTTTTAGGTTTAAAGAATATTTATTCCCATAAAGACTAACATCACTTATATGAGATCAATGTTAAACTTAAAATTAATTATTGCATTGGTCGTTCGTTGTTACATTAGTCGACACTTTATTAATTTATACTCATTTAACACATTGTGACTACTTTTTTTTTTTTTTTTATATTACCCGGGAGGGCAAATGACTCTACTCCACCTGATGTTAAGTGGTAGTAGAGTCCAAACGCGAGGACGGCCAGTACAGTCGGGAAGAAGATTCTGCACTAGCCGCCCTCGCCTTGCCGGCCCGCAAATGAAGAAATGAACTTGCTTAGAAGCGAATGATCTTTTGTAAGATACGCGGCTAGTCATGCCTTAAATGTGTTAAGCGAGTTTACATTTCTTATATTTGAGGGTATTTTGTTAAAAAGTTGCACTCCTTCAAATGTGATCATTTTTTTGCCATAGTTCGTTCTTATCTTTGATAGGACAATGAGACTCGCTCGACGCGGGCTGCGTTTAGACTGTTGTTTTATTTTAGTAAAAGTTAGTTTGGTATGGACACTTTTTCAAAGGTTTTTTTTTTTATAAAGATGCAAATATTGTAAACATATAAATGTTGAATATTCATTATTTTGGTTTCGGTATAGATATTAATGGTTGGAGTAAAATATGAGTTTTCTATCTGTCTATCTATCTATTTAACTTATATTACAAAACTATTTCTAATGACCATAATTTACAAAAACTTGCAAACTTGCATGCATAGTTCTTAAAATATATTTTATTAAAGAACACTAATAATTTGTAAATATTTAGCAAGAATTATTTATATGTTAATAGGTAATTTTGTTTTTTTATATAAAAGCTTGTTTTAATTTTATACATTACATACATTTTTAGTTGCTTAATTAGTTATAATTTTAATCTATGTCTGCCTCTATTTGTGTTTTTTATAAAATGTAAAAACTTTATTAATTGTGTATTCTAAATATTTTATTTTGGATAACTGTCTTTCTCAATAATAAACAATAAAAAATATATCTTAACAATATCTCATTACTCACAATAGACAAGTGCATATCCGCAAGTAAAAGGCAGTGAATAAGTGCGTATTCCGTTACAATATATCACTACCATAAACAAAGTCAATTGTATATTGTATTATAACCTCAGACTACATCTATTGCTTTGAATGCCTTAACGCTAAACTGGGTTGACATTTTTACTGGAGTGCTTTGAGAATATACGGTCTATGCTTCAGGCCTAATGCGGTTTTAGACTAACGGCTATTACTATTGTGAATTTAAATAATTTTAAGTAAACTGGTCAAGAGAAATTGTATAATAAATAAATAGAGCTTGACGTTTGGAGCCATGAAAATCTGCTATTTTTATTTTTTATACTTTCTGCGACGACACCAAATAAATGGGAAAATATATGTGGACGAGTAAATAATGAAGATGAGTGTATGTTTTTGAATAATAGACGATGAACAAAATTAGTGCAACTAGGTTACACAAAATCGTATGTTTTATTTTGATATGTGAAACAGTAAATGAATAATATAACAAGAATTGTCACCAACTCTAAAACGTTGCAAATTCTCTAGAGTCCAAACTCCTCTACTGAATAACATATTACGTAATTTATATAAAACCTGAGTTACTGTTTTTTTTTTTTTTTTTTTTTTTTTTTTTTTTTTTTTTTTTTTTTTTTTTTTATATTTGCCGGGCGGGCAAATGACTCTACTCCACCTGATGTTAAGTGGTAGTAGAGTCCAAACGCGAGGACGGCCAGTACAGTCCGGAAGAAGATTCTGCACTAGCCGCCCTCGCCCTGTCGGCCCGCAAGATGCCTCTTCACGCCTCGTAAAGAGACGTGAAGCGAGCGACGTATTGCCACGATAGGGATGGGCAAAGTGTGGAGGCGTGTTTCCCCCGGCATTGGTTCAGCCGTCGTCTCCACTGGACCAACACCCATCGCGGCAATGCTCGCTCGGGCACTGGCTGTACGCTGGCTGACCTCGAAACGCGGCTGCAAGCCACTTCACGAGATTTTCACCATGCGTACGGTGGTAACAAGCCAGGCGGATGTTTATCATCCTACCACCAGATGATATCCCTTAGTCGCCTCTTACGACACCCATGGGAAAGGGGCAGTGAAATGTATTCTTTCTCCGTCACTGCACGGATTAAACCATTAATGCACTGTACCTGGTATTGAAGCAATGAAAATATTAATCTTTTTACATTTTATAAATTTAGTGTTTGTTTTTGTTCGTATTCTATGCCCAGTCACATCGTTCTCCCGATTTAGTTAAAACTTTGTACATTTATTTTTGACACTTTTGTCAAGGTTTCTAGAATAGTACGATAAATACAATGGGCGACGCAACCTTGCCAAGAGCTTTTCTAAGACATAGAACACTCCGTCTTATTGTCTCCACAGGTGACAGGAGCTCTGGTTCATTTTTCGTCCAGAGAGTGTATTACTATTCAAAATTTAAAAAAAAAACGGTGAAAAGCTGAGCCGCTACCATTTTGTCACCAGTCTACATAGTCATGATTTGTGACTACGTTAACGTGTAATTTAGCTATTATTCATTTTGATTTCTATATACTGATTTCGATCAAATCAATGTAAACAAATACTATAATAAAAATAAGTTTATGTTACGTAATGTTGATATATCCAACGCTTAGTAAAGTAATTAAACTTTTATACCCTATTTCAATCGAAGAAGAAGTAGAGAACAAATCTTAGATTTACATATTCCATGTGATTTGCTAATAGCTTTGCTGTATTGTGTACTACGAACAGTTCTTAATTAAATTACCTTTATTAATAATACAACACCACTTAAATATTATAGTCATAACCACTTCCGAAGTAAACGAACCAAAGTTCCGATTACAAAACTTTGCAAATATTGAAACGATATTTTTTCGCGATTCCACAGTGAATATCATAGATTATTCAAGATCTCGACCAATGATATAAGTTTTACTCCTAATGTGATGGAATAAGCTACAGTAGCAAAATTTGTAGAAATTAGTAACTTTGTGCAATGGCAAAACATCTGCGATTCTATAATTGTTCGATCGAATGCTACTAAATGAAAGAAATACATTCCTCTCATATTATATGAGTATTATAAGCAATAATAAAAATAAAGAATTTAATTACAACAAATGGATAAATTCTTCTTTCGACCATATTGCGGAATAATATTGCAAGGGTCTACTAAATTATTCAGGCATGACTACTTTTTACGCAGATCAATTGCCTTCGCAACCTTTTATATTTGAAACGGTAACATATTGGATTACAATAATTTTAATTTCTAACCCCAATGTACCGATCGGATATTTCTGATAATAAACCTATGTGATAAATTAACCATTTATTTAATATAATTATAGTATTTTAACATAACGTAATATCGGGGGAAGATTGTTTTTCAAAATAAATTTCGAAATAAACGTATGTATCTTATGCCTACATAGGTAAAATCAACAAAGCGAAATGTATTATTTTTTTAACTTTAATCAACACCATTTTTCTCTTTAAAGCTATATTCGAAGAGAAACATCAAGGAAAAATTAATTTACTTATTACATTTTTATGATTCATATTTCCGCAAGCATTTCCTAACAAAAATAAGAAAAATATTTGCCGTTTCAAATAAATTATAAAAATTAATGTCCAAAAATAATAGTATGGTATATATATATATATATATATATATATATAATTTAGTTTATATATAGCAGTAGTAGTCCTCCGATTTAGGCAACGGCGGCCAATCTCAAGAGAGGACTGCGCAGGACATATTATATCCTACCTAATCAATGGGATGGCACGACACGGAACTCTTTCCGAACTCTTTCAGGTGCAGGAACAACGGCTTCCAACTTCCAGACTTTGGCCTGCTACTGAGAATTTTCGACGAAAAAACCCAATAACTTTTTATTGGCCTGATATGGGATTTGAACCCAGGATCTCGTGGTCTGCTACCTTATATCTATACCCACTAGACCAACGAGGCAGTCTAGAAGAGACCATATATTATGTAACATTTACGTAAACGTGCTACAACACAAAGCTTTTGAGCACCTATTCAAAGGTGTAAGGCATACAGAGGCTAAATATTAAATTACAAATGAAACATGAAACAGACTTTAATGGGTTGTCACGCTAAACTGAAGTATTCATATAAATTACCCCGGGGACACAAGTCTTTATATTTTTAGTAAGAAAATAATACAAATCCAATATTTTTATTAAAGTCTTCAACTAGTTTATTTAAAATGGAAATTTATATTAAGATCAAAGGTAGAGACGAAATTTATTATAAGGTCCTTGCATATGAAATTAGCGTTTTGTCGTACTGACCACTAATTCCAAATTCACATTTATAAATTCATTTAGCTGGTACATTTGAGTTTTGAAAACAGTTATTCATATGTTTTTTCCTCATTATTTTTTTCTTTGACGTCGCTTATTACCACACAATAGAAAACATGAAATATCGGTATATTTACGGGGTACGAGTTCTACCGTGGCACAAGTGCTGCAGAAAAAGCTCGAAGGATTAATTATGTGTTAATGCTGATGTCGCAAAAGAAAGCACGGTACGTTTTTGGTTTCAACGTTTTCATTCTGGAAATTTCGACCTTCAGAACCAATCCCGTGGACGGCCGCAGACCAAAGTGGAAAATGAAGAATGTTGAAGGAGGAATGAAGGCTATTGTGGAAGCGGATCCATCACAAAGCACTTTAGAGATAGCTGCAGGCTTCGGGGTAAGTGATAAAACTATAATAATCCACTTGAAGCAAATCGGGAAAGTAAAAAACTTGAACCTCATGAATTGAGTGAATCGAACTTCCAAACACGTGTCGACTGCTGTGTTACTTTACTCAAGCGACACAACAATGAAGGAATTTTAAATTGAATCATTACTTGTGATAAAAGTGGAAACTGTACGATAATCGGAAGCGCTCGTCGCAATGGTTGAACCCCGGAGACCCAGCCAAATCTTGCCCTAAACGAAAATTGACTCAGAAAAAGTTACTTGTGAGTGTTTGGTGAACTAGCACCGGTGTCGTTCACTACAGCTTTCTAAAATTTGGCTAAACGATTACGGCAGATATCTATTGTCAGCAACTGCAAACCATGAAGGAAGAACTAGCTGCTAAACAACCGAGATTGGTCAATCGCTCTAGGCCACTGCTGCTTCACGACAACGCAAGACAGTGTGTCGTCTTGCGTTGTCGTGAAGTGTCGTGTCGTGTCGTCGTCACAACAAACAACCACTAAGTTAGATGAGCTACAATTGGAATGTCTGCGATATCCACGGTACTCCTTACGGTAAGCACGGCACCTTGCTCCAACAGATTACCATTTTTTTCCGGAATTTGGACAACTTCTTACAAGAAAAAAAAAATCAACTCCGACGTGGCAGTCCAAACCTCCTTCAAAGAGTTTATTGATTTTCGCCCCCATGGTTTATTTAGTAAAGGGATCAATGAACCTATGAGATGGCAAAAGTGCATAGATAACAACGGTGCATACTTTGATTAATTAAATATATTTTGCAAAAAAAAATGACTTTATATTCCTCCCGTACAAAACGCCAATTTCATATGTAAGGACCTAATATTTATTTAATAAGATATAATCTCTTAACAAATAAAGTTATTTTTACTAAAAATATGTCGAAAAACTATAAATTGTTCTTTTTTTAATAAATCTAAGAATGCAACTTGCATTGACATCCTTAATTCCGAACAAAAAAAAACAAGTGGCACTGCTTATAAGATATAGGATACCTTATCCTTCCTTCCGAAAAGGGACATGTTATATTTTTTCCATGTAATGTGCTAAATATTACAATTTTTGCTTTTTTTTGATTATTTAACATAAGATTATTGACATTAAAATGCATTTATATCAGCAAAATATTAAGCGTCATTATGTACCTGTTTCCTTTTTATTTTAAAAGCTAAAAAAATATCATGTGCAAATTCATTCTTTACAAGATAACCTAGGAAAATTCGCCGGTTCTCGGTGTTTATTTTCCGAACCGTTGGTAGTTTATTAAATGATTGATATTATTAATAAATAAGTGAAATGCTTTTATGTCGAATAAAGTATTTTGATTTTGAGTAGATAAGGTAGTATATAAGGAACAGAAAAGGTTCAAGTACTAATCCTTGTGAGATTCCCATGTCAATCGAGAACTTAAGAGATCTTCCTTCGTCGAATTGCATTGTTAAGATAAGAAATCAAACGGTCGAACGCACATTCTTGCCCATAGTTTCATTTTATACTCAATCAAGGGATCAGAATAAGTCAAAGAAATTCCCTAAAGCATACCGTGACTCCTGCCAGACTGCAACTTGATTTAATAAACATTAGAAAACCTTACTATTTTTCATAAAACACGATTATTAAATATTTTTTCAAATAGAGATCCCCACAGATCGGCAATTTAATTAATGTCTATACTGTGTCCATTTGGTTATTAACTTTTTGACAGATAGTACAGTGAGAGCGGCAATGTAACATTTTGATTATCGATTCGATTAATTATTGACGCTTTAATTGGTGTAGCTTTAGGTTTGTAAGTAGCAATTATGGATTTATGCTGTTTAATTAGTTTTTCTTTTTTATGGTTCCGTACCTCTATAGGAAAAAAGGAACCCTTCTAAGATCACGTCGTTGTCTGTCTGTCTATCTGCCTGTCCGTGAAGACCTTTTTTCTTAAAAACGCGTAAATTTATAAAGTTGAAATTAATACCAAATACTGAGTACTTTACACAATTAAGAACTATCATTGATTGATAGTCCTTGATTGTGTAAATCAAAAGATACGGCTGTTTATGTCACATTACCCATACATTTGCAAAGGTACTTCCCGTTGAGCTAGAATCATGAAATTTGGCAAAAAGCAATATCTTCTAGAACAAATACATTATTTTTAACTGTTATTTAATCTTGGTTGTTGAATTTTTATGTATAAAAATCCACAATTTAACGCCATTGGATTCGTTTCGACATAGGTATGATTAGGTTGTTTATTTTTAGATTGTTTTATTGCTGTTTGAGTAGATGCAAGGTTATTCTTATAATTATTTATTTACCTTTACATAAAACGATTATTTTCTATTTATTAATTAGCAGCTTCTATTCCGTCACTAAGTGTCACAAAACTATATTTATACGCATGACAATTATTCTTTAAAAAACTGTTGCTTATTAACATGTAGGAGTATGTAAGAAGTCAAAAATAAGTTTCATAAGATTAGATAGTTAACAATTTTTTTATTACGCAATTTAAAGTTAACTTTATCGTAATCTGGTTCAGTAACGTGCTAAGACAAAAGTTAAAAATTTATTAAGTTTGGTAAATTACATCGTTAAATGATTAAATAAAATAATTGTAAAATAAAATCTATTTGGATTCCAGGTAAGACAATTAAGATAATTTTTTATACAAAATATTAAATAACAAAGAAATAAATCCACCATGTACACAAAGGATGTGATCTTCCACATAGAGGTTCTATATTAAATTTAAGGGTAATATCGGAACACATGTGTGGTATGAGGACGCAAAGGGATACGATCAAATTAGGGGGCGAACGCAACATTTTTCTCCCCTACGTAATTATTGGCATTTTAGGAAGAATCTCGAGTTTCTAAGGTAAAATTGAGATAGGGTGTCGTGACAAATATCAAGATATACATCTCAATGGAAGTGTTACTTTTGTTATGCGGATAATTTTACTGTATATCTGTTGCGCTGTGTCGTCCAGTGGATAGACCACGTGGATTTTACCAAAGGGCTAAAATCTGGACAAGCAGACCTAAAATTTTATGTGATAAAATGTGTAGATTTATTTTGTAGTTGGCACTGAAAGAAAACATCATGAAGATGGTTTGCCACAGCTTCTGATCGGAGGATATATTTAAATCTTTATTAATTATTTACGAGCTGTGGCCGCAGTTTTATCCGCATATAACTTATAAAAAATCACTAAGAGCAGACTTATAATATTTCAGTATATACAACATTTTTAGTTTTATTTTCGTGGGATGTTAGTATTTATTGGTTTTCCTTGAACCTATTACGACATACTTGAACGTCTTTCCCTGTGCTTTATTTATTGTGACTGCAAACGATACCCTCACAGGAAATTATGTCATTTGTAAACTGAAAGGCAAATCTGGGTATTTAAAAATAATTACTTATTATCAACTAACCGACTATAAATTTAACAAAACGATGAGAAAAAAATTTACGAAACGACGCAACGAAATGAAATACCTACCTACCCTAAATAAACTTTAACTTACTTAATTATTTACAATCCGAAAACAAATACTTAGGTATGTGTATTTTCAAACAACCTACTCAACTATATGTTGAAATATGTTAAGACTATAAAAAGTACTAAAAACTGTCTATGATCTTTTCTCAATATCTTTCATAAGAATAATATCATGTATTTATACACAACTATTTGCCAAGGAAACAATAAACAAAAACAAGTATATCAATGCATACACAACTCTCAAACTTCAATCATCAATAACTCGAAAATAATATTTTGTGGGTTGGATCCTTTCTGTATACGTCCAATTAAGCACGTGTAAAATTCAGTTTGTCCGAATTTTGTAATTTTCATATTCGCATGGCCATCTCAGCTGCAAATTGTATGCGTAAATTATAATAAAGACTCAAAACAAAGAAAAAATATATTTTATACTTGCTTATTTTACATCTACTCCTTTTTAAATTATTTAAAATGAATGCATATTATTGTAACTAATTGTACTTCCAGTTATTTTATATCGATGGTTTACTTTTATTATTCGATATATTAACTATATTGATCGAACATTGTGCACATGCTTAGGTGATACTTAGGTATACTTAGGGTGTAAAAGTAAAGATGGCCGCCCTGCAACACATTATTTTACAGTTTTATGGTTTGTCTTAAGTCAATACAGAACGATTATTACTTTGTGTATTTTATAGGATCCATTATAGATTTTGGTAGATGTTTTTTTTTTATTTAAAAATTCGTCGCTGAAATCGTCGCTTTAAAAATAAAGTCGCTCTTGTGAATCTTTTTTTCCGAATTTTGTGTCCGGGTACCCATGTTACCCGGTAGGGCTTTTTGCATGGTTTGGGTAGGTAACACTAACTCATCATACTGCTACTACATTCAACCTTCAAACAGTAATACTTAGGAATGTTGGGTTTCGGTTTGGAGGATGAGTGCGCCAGTGTAACTACAGGCACAAGAGACTCAACATTCGCGGTTCCAAAGTCGTTATGTACCTATGGGCCGTCATCTCAATGAGATGAGAAATATCAACTAAGTTTAAGCTATTAGTTTGGTGATTTTTGTATGACATTAACCATGCACTATTAGTTAAGTCGATTCTCAAATAAAAATCGATATCATTAATTGAAAACTGCAATAAATTAACCATTTATGAACTGTATACAAGTCGTTATTTGGTTCTTGACATTAAGAGTTATTGCCATACTTTTAGCACAAGTAAATAAATTCGTTATTCAAACGAGCATTTCCGGTATGCCGGTAATTGAATATCTTCAAGTCGAAATATTTAATGAAACATCTAGCAGAACATTTGTAGCACTAATGCTTAAAAAAGTTTTATTTATTTACTTATTTTTAAGGGATTGAAAGTGATGGCTTGTCATTAGTAAGCGGATTTTTTTTTTATAGAACAGGAAGGCGGACGAGCCTATGGACCACCTGATGGTAAGTGGTCACCAAACGCCCTTAGACATTGGCACAGTAAGAAATGTTAACCATCGCTTACATCGCCAATGCGCCACCAACCTTGGGAACTAAGATTTTATGTCCCTTGTGCCTGTAATTACACTGGCTTACTCATCCTTCAAACCGGAACACAACAATATCAAGTTCTGCTGTTTTGCGGTAGAATATCTGATGAGTGGGTGGTACCTACCCAGACGAGCTTGCACAAAGCCCTACCACCAGTAAATTGATGCGGATGATTTATTTCAACTATATCGCCTACATCATATAAACATTAAGCTACGACTACGTAACGTTGTATGTCTAAGTATATAACGATTCCAGGCTTCACTTTTATAATGTTTTATACACAAAATATAATAATTACCAAATTTAATCAGCGTAATGCGATTATCACAGCTCAAAGCTTACCAGATATTGTATCGTCGATTGTAATCAACTCAATAAAGGACAAATTAACCACCATAAAACGAATTTGCATTAATCCGTAATTATATCGCTGACTATGATTTTATTGTTCAAATAATATAGAATCAAATAACATTGTCTACAATTTAATAATGATATTAATTTGACCTACTTTATTTTAATGTATGATTTTGATTGAAGACTTTTTTTTCTTTCTTCATTAATTGCGTTCTTTATGTGGTATAAGTTGTTCTCGATTTAAATGAAATTAAATATTAATGATCTGTCATTGTTTGTCCGAACCCTGTCATCAAAATTTGATGAATAGTTATTAACAAAAAAAACGATGAAAATAGTAAGTTGTACCTTTGATAATGATTGTTCAAGCAAGTTCACATAAATTGTGACTGTAAATGTTATCTCAGTTTTTGTTTTTCCGAGAAACGCCGATGAGATTTGTTCGCGTATTAGTTGATTCAAAATAGTTTTTTAATACGGATTTTAATTAAATGCTTATTCTTAGAAAATAAAAAAAATGAATGTATTTTTTTAAATGATGTATTTTTTTATGTTATAGGTAGGCCGGACGGGCGAATGGGTTACCTGATGTTATTGATCACCATGGTTATTATTCTTACATCGGCAATGTCTATGGGCAGTCATAGACATTCAGGAACATTAGGAACGAAGGTGTTATACCTTGCGCCTGTACACTTTCTCACTCACCATTCAAACCGGAAAGGAACAATACTAGTATTGCTGTTTAGCGACAGAATATCTTAAGAGTGGGTGATACCTAAGGGAACGAGCTTGCACAGAGCCGTAACACCTAGTATAAATATATTTATTATATAAAATATAATATATAAAATAATTATTTGTATTCTCTTAGTTGTCACTCATTCGTTTTATCGTGTATGTTTTTGGTTACGAGTTCTGTGTAACCAAAAGTAATTTAGGGTCATTTTGCCAAAATAAGAATAATAATAACTGGTAATAGTAATCATATACCTAATCAATTTCTTTCTGTGTACTTAAAAGCATAGTTCGTGTTCTCGTTTTACGCTTGATCTTTTATCATGTTATTATTGAGCTACACGTTACCGACGATTTTATTTTATTTGCATTTAATACATACTCGGTGGGAGCCAGGCGCGGATCTACCATTGTGGGCACGGTAGAAATTCCGGTGACTACCTTTTTTGAGGGCTGGATTCGCGCCCGGTAGGAACCTCCTTGAATACTCTTTGATATTTTCCACTGACTCTTAATGGTAAATGTTTGGAAATTAAAACTGCAGACAGCTAACAAAGCTACTTACTACTTTTAATTACCGTCCGAAATTAACTGTTTTCTCAATCCGATTACATTTCAAATATAAATAACTATATATATATACATTTCATTTTATGATAATAAACTTATAATGATTTATTTTTAATATTGTTATGTATTTTACTCTTAAACTACATATAGTATACAATTATTACTCTACTTTTATTATATACATACATTATTATCTACATTAACGTAATGTCTTTAAACATTGGCGAATGGATGGCTGCTATACTGAAGCGTGTGACTTTATGATGTCCTTGAATAGTCAATTGCGAAAGAGATAGAGATTGAATAGTTGAGAAGTGTGATCGCAAACACAGGTAGACTCCCTATTGTTCACTCTCATAATTTTTTTCCTCGAACACTATAGCCTTATAAACTAGCCACTAGACCGTCAAATCTAAAAGACATTTAGTAAAAAACTAAAGTAACAGCCTGCAAATGTCTCACTTCTGGGCTAAGGCATCCTCTCCTGTTGAGTGCCTTTTAGAGAATATTCCACAACACTGCTCTAGTGCGAATTTCAACTGGCACACACTAAAACACACACCTTCGTAGAACCGCCTTCACCGCCGAGCACAAGATAAATTATAAACAAAAATTAAGCATATGAAAATTCAGCGGTCCTTGCCCGGTTTTAATCCCGCAATCTTCGTTTAGGATTCGTGCACATCTAAAACTTTTTGTAGACAAAAATCAATAAATATTATACAATTTTTTTTATTTAAATGAATTAAAGTTTGAATTATTATATTAAATTAGAGTTAGTTAGAATTAAAACAGTTACATAATATTTTTTCTATATAAAATAACTACTATTTGCTCATATTGTCCAGAAATTCAACATATTAATAAGCGTTATTTGTTTTATTGAAAATAAAGCTATCCGCCGTGAGCATATAGCATCAAACTATTTTGGTAATGACACATAAAACTATTTTTTATTTTTGGTAAAGACAAATAAACAACTTTGACCTTGAATTAACACGACGTCATTGGTCGAGATCTAAAATAATCAATGTTAGTCGACGAAGTTGCAATCGAAGCTATGGAAGTTAAATTAAAGTGCATATAAGTAGGATAATATATTATAAATAATTATATTATATAAACCGGACCTGCTTGTATAATATAGCAGAGCTATTAGCAATATGTAAATTTAATGTTTGTACATCTTCACTCCTGCCATTGGTATAGGCTTTAGACTTCAGTCGCTAGTATAAATACACATTGCACAATTACAGCCCTAAGCAATTACATTATTTACCTCTCGCTCCGACGACTTATATATTTATATCACACACGCCCATTTATTAAATAAAACACCAAATAAAAAATAGGAACTCATTTATTTACATACATCCAAATTATATTTACAGAATAGCTCATTACCTACCTATTCAAATGGCAACTTGAGCAAAATTATACTTAAGTAAAATATTATGCATCACGTTATTTAATAAGATATTATATTTAAATCAGGAATTAAGAAAATAAAATGATTGAAAAAATTATTAATGTGATTCTATGAAGCCAGTTGGTGCCGTTTATACATGATCATGGAATGAAAATTATTATACGAATCATGAATTATTATAATTAAGAAAAAATCAAAAATGTTTTTTTTTTATTTATAAATTTTAAAGTAAAGGAAGTAAAATTGCTTATATGTATATTTAATTATTTATGTAAAAATATTTATTCTAGCATTTACCTTAATGTGTCACTTCGTTTCATAAAATTTTACATTCAAATACGACTTATACGCTAATCGGTTTTTGAATAGTCAGTTATATACGAATATTTAAGCCCCAATATTATTTTATTCAAACTGTAGATTCCGCACGTTCCATCGCTAAAATTGAAAATATATTTCAAGTAAAAAAAAGCCCATAATATAAATGAGCACAAACTTTAAGCCTAATAAGACAAAATATACCGTATTACTCAAACATTAGCGTTTATATTAGATTGTCCACAACAAGGTAAGGGATACTTACTTTTCCATTAAGCGATATTGATCTATAAATATAATAGCTTTTAAGACTATTATTGTCTGAGTATAAGATCCTGCACTTGTACGAACCCCAAGATATATCGATTCAATTACACCAAACATTTGCGCGTTGCAAAATTCAATATAATCTATTGAGCGTATCAATTTGTTCCTTGCTCATATTTTTCTTCAATAATTACTATCGGCACGATATACCGTTAAAATATAAAATTATAATAATGTAAAAACTTATAATTATAACACACGGAATGTGATGTATTTAGATTGAATAGAATAATTAAATTATACAGTGTCAAGTTTGATCGATGAAAAAAAAATCTAAATGAATACGCGAATTATTAATTGATATGAAATAAAAGCCGAAACGAGAAATTCAACGAAGTCTTTGGACTACATAATACAAACTACGAAAAGCCCTTCTTTGTACCAATTTCTTTTTAACTTTATTTGATTGTTTGTTATCTATAAGTGTGTCTTATATGGATAATAAAATTGTGACGTTCGATAGTGCTGTATCACAATGAGCCCTGCATATGTCAACTTAATACTAAATTAATGCATAATACTCGGTGCGAAAGGTAAGGAGACGCTATAAATTCATATCATCCTCCGACTCGCTTTCGCTTGAATACTTATTTAGAGCCTTATGAATCTCTTCCTCAATTTCTAAAGCGCTTTGCTGTTTATCATCTACAGCCAACTTGTTATACGCTATCTTGATATTAGAATCATAATTATTACCACAGCACGACACACCCATTCGTTTAAGCGTACAAATAATCAATACGTAAAACGAAATGCAAGTAACAAGAACTAATGTTATAGTGAGTATCAAATTGACTTTGTAGTGCCAATTAGCGTCGCTAATTTGCGGTAGAACGGTTTTGGGATAGCAGTAAAGTTTCGATTCCACATCGGACATATTGTAAAGCTGAGCGTCATCCAAGCAAGAAGAACACTGACTATTGTGGGGTCCTGTGCAAGTGGCGCATGTATAATGGCAAGGAAGGCAAATTAAAGGCGCTTTAGAGTAGTTATTTGAAGATTCCATGTCAAGCGCTTCAATCGTGGTAGGTTTGAGATCATCTCCCTGTCGCTTCATCACAACTGAAGGGCCACCCGACTCCAAGTATGTGAGATTACGTCTTCGTGAGCTTCGTTCCATTAAAATTTCGCTGGCATAAGTCTCGGCCGGACAACGCTGATAGCATCGTCCGTCGTACAAGTGCAAACCCTTCGCGCATTCTAGTGAGAAAGAGATAAAGATATAATAAATACATGAGTTAAAAGAGGACCATCCGACACCACCCAGCACCGTACCAGCATCCATGCAGCATTTCTTGCCAGCGGACCATATGATGCAGAAGATCCACTTGCGCGAGGCTCGAAGTTCTCAGGTAAAGATTATGAAAACAGGGTACGATAGGGGATGGTAAGTAGAATCTCGTAACTGATCTCAAATAATTTTGTCCAAACATTTGGAGATGATTACATAAAACAAACGGACGTTAACGTTGATGCTAGACACATGCACAAAAGACACGTACAAAATTAAATGAAATCAGGAGAAATATTATTCGAATGTTAAACGAAAAAGAAAAAAAAAATAGGAAGATTTTAACATAATTAATTAGTTTTAGAAGATAAGTTAAGCTTGGAGCGTCTGTTATATTGTTATGGGCACATATAAAGCAAAGCGATACATGCAATTAATAAAACGTAACAAAACAAAAAAGCCTAGAATATAAATTCACAGTTGATTATTTAACGTCAGTTTGATTTATAAAATAAAATACAATTTTTATAATCTGTGACAAGACTCGACGTTACATTTTAAATGAAAATCTTTAAACATTTTGTAATAAAAGATTGTTTATTATTACATTTAATTCACATCGGATTCAATATATACAAATTATTCAGCATTTACATTTATTTATAAATACAATTATCGGATAACTAATTAATGCCGATCAATGAATTTTACATGTATACACCAAAAATGTTACAAAAATGATCTTTTTACCGATTTCTAACATCAAACGATAGTCACATAATATTACGACAGCTGTTTTTATTTCATTATTAATCAAAAATCAACCTTATCATAAATAATCTAAAGTTTAATTTAGGAAGTAACTTTACATAATTAAGTCTAGCTACCAGTCGACGAGAAATCTTGAGTGTTCAGTCATTTTAAAAATTTACATGTATGTGAGCAATTTGTACAATTTTCCAAATTCATTATACGAATATATCTAATTATTTACAAATCTTTAACATGATCTATGTTATATGGATTGGCAATCACTTATATGATCACAACCATGATACGCTATTAAATTTTATTCTAGTTTTTATATTTATTCACAGGGAACTACGTACTGTATTATATATAAGGCGTTATCTAAGTGACAGTTATATTCGTTTTCCATTCACCGAACTAAAGGTAACATATTTAAATAAAGCTAAAAGAATAAATATGAAACTCCTTCGCGAAGTTGCAAAAACAAGATCATATTGAATTATATTTTTTTAACTTGGTAGGATTTTATTTATAAGGAATAAGACCGATTTCACACTAACAAGAAAAAATATATAATATTATGTATACGTAATATGCTAAGTTCATTATTATGCAGCATACAGATGATTTTCATAATCAACTTAAAATATCGTAAAGTAAATTGCTTACATTTTATTTCGCATAAAATTCAATTATGTTAATTTTAATCGAACACTAGATATCTCTTAAGATGTAGACATACTAAGTATTGTTGTTTGTCAGTAGAATATATAATAAGCAAGTGGTACCAACGCAGACACAAATCCCTACCACCAAGTAAAACAAAAATATGTATATGATCAACTAATCAAAATACTCAATACATTGACATATATTGTCATAAAGTTTGACGGCCTTACTTGTAAACGTTGTCTAGTGGGCGATTAGTTAAACAATAGTGTATTCTTCTTTTGAATTTCAAATCAATAATGAGAGAAAGAGAGAAAGAGCGAAATGAGTGCTTCACTAAACAGCTGATAAAGGTTTATAAGTATAATCATTACATTTTACATTTGAAGATAAACATGTCCTACATTTTTAAACGTACTACATATATTATAAATGAAAAAAAAATACCTATATTACTTTTCTAGTGTAAAGGGAGCTTGGCAATCTAAATAATTTTGTTAAGCAAATAATAAAGATAAAAATGCATTTTGAATACTCGTCGATTTTCCGCGATTCGGATATGTAATCCAGAGAGTGAATTAAAATGATATCTATCAGTTGAAATTTCCGTACGATAACGGCTTGGTGGAGTTATACATTAATACTGGATTTTATCCGAACCATGCAAGTTTTCTGTGATGTTTCCCTTCACCGTTATATATCTATACGAGATACCTTACAATCACATATTAAGCACGAAATAATTCAGTACTTCGTGCTAGAATTTGTAGCTTTATCTACTAGATCATAGAGATAATATATGTTATCTTATGTATAATGTAAGTTAAATAAATATACAGTAAATAAATAAAAGGCATGCTATTAAAATGTTATTATAAGTAGTTAATTAATTGTTATAAGTATATATTTTTTTATAAAAAAAAAATGATTGAAAACATTTATTGAATTTGATTTATTTCCAATATTTGCATTTTTCTATGTAGGACAATTAAGTATTTGGGCTAGCGTGCTTAGGTTTGGATTAAATTGAAATCCCACCAAGTCGGTATTACTTTAAAAGCTTTAATCGTTAAAGTTACCTAAGCTCCGGACCTATCACAGAGATAACGCCGCTATAAATACACTTAAGAGGTTAGAAGGCATAATTTATTGTTTTCCAAACTTATTGTACAGGATATGTTTGTTTTCGTATAGTGTAGGTAATGGCGAATTTTCCACAACTATCGACTACAAGGTATACATTTAATTATGCTTTTCATTTGAAAAAATCGCCAAAACACTTCATTAACATTTTTCATTTTAAATAAAACGATATATCTTATATCTTTCGAATAAATTAAATTAATTATTACATGCAACACGAGAAATTAAATGCAAAACATTTGGTATCGTGTTTTAAATAAGTTGCCTATATTTGGTTTATGGCAACAAATAAATATTTATTGCTATTAACAACGTAACAATTGTAAAATATATTTCTATTGCATCATTGGAGGTTTGACAGTGTTTTAAGTAAAGGGTTCGTCAATAATTATCATTATATAAAACTAACTAATATCATCAACTTACGATCCTTTTTCTGAGAATATTAAATATAAAACAAATCACATAGAAATTTATTGAAAATATTTTTAGTACAGGTACTTAACCGTTATAAAGCTGTTAAGAATTAAGACTTAAATCCACGATAATCATCATGTAATTGTTTTATTTTTAACGTTACTATACTGGTAGAAAAATGATCTATGAATATATAAACATTGAATTCAAATTCTGCGTGAACTCTACCCAAATCGTGAGTCTGTCAGAAAAAAGGTCGTATCTGATGGCGTGATCAAACAGACTGAAGCATAACAATTGCCTGCAACTTTTTTTAAGTACCGCGGGCATTTTCTAACTATTTTTCCCCCATAGATAATATTACACACTATATGTCCACTTCAATTCGAAATTATCTTTCGAATACACAATGCAATTACCCGAGCAAAATGGACGTCATTGATTTGAAATACATAATATTAATTTATGTAATTGCACTTTTTCTCTGGCTCTTTAATTTTGCCGAATAATAGGTTGATTTTACAAAATACCTATGACATTATTGGACATCATTATAATTACAATATCGTACAAATTTTACATCGCAGTTATTTAAAAAGTTAGATAAAAGGGGAGATTATTAGACATTAATAGTATTGAACACGTTTGATTTAATTTACCTCTAGTTTATATTTTAAACCACTGCGATATAAAAATAAGTAAGCTAGCAATACATTAGGTATCCAAACATTGAGTTTTTATACCACTAACATACTAATACATTACATAAATCATAATATAGGAATCGGACTATTATTATGTGGCCAACATTGCGAATAGACTATAACTATAGACTTCAACTAATGTATGCAGGTATTCAATTAAGTACGTTGAAAATATTGTAGCATTATGGCAGTATCAAACAATTAATAAAATTATTTATTTATTATAATATTATAAACTGTGATCGGACATTATAAAATATAGAAAAAAAATATTAAATAATTATTGTATATAACACCTTGTACTTATGTATGAATTCAACTAAAATCACGAGCCTCGAGTACTAGGGCGTCAGTGCCGGGGTGAAGATGCGAGGCAAGCAAGGCGCTCGCGGCGGCCTGTCACTCGTCCGGGCAGGCAGTTTCAGATTTACGCTAGCATGTAGTGTACAGTTTGGCTTACTTCTACGGGGTTGTCTGCTCGGGGACTTAAACAAAATACCGCGACCCGAGATTAGGAGGAGGAGCAAGAGACACAAACCTAGACAGCGGTGCGGTGGCTGCGCTGCATGCGTGGCACACCCGCTCGCTGCGTACCCTCCTGGTTCTACCACTGGCCCTTCTTCACGAATCTAAGCAAAGATACGAAATTAAAAAATACTATCACATAATCATAAAGGAATAATTAGGAAAAAATATTGTTAGTTTTGCTAAAAATGTTCGGAATGTAATATACAAAGTTAAATATATAATTATTTAAAGACAATTTTTTCAATAAAAACTTTGTTAAAATTATACACAACATAACTAAATTACATTAAATTAATTATCTGTTATCACATTGATTATCAGATATGTGAACATCATACCGCATTTGAATATCTGCAGCTTTGATTCAGCACAAACGAAATATCTATGTCAAAACGAATATATATTATCATCTGAATTTAACAGACCAACGTTTAGTAAATATCCTTAAACATTAACCAGCTCTTGAAATTTCCTTCAAAATAAACATTAAATAACAGCTTATTTACTCTTCGATTAATTATTTACCCGAAATTTAGTTTCGCTAAAATCATAATATCAAACTTCTAAATTATTTGTCTTTTTCGAATAATATTATCAAATATAATCTATCAAAATATAATAAGCAAAGAAAATAATAAGATATATTTAAAAAAAAAATCAATATGATCTTATGTTTAAGTAATTTTGATCCAATGATCATTTACGTCGACAGCTATAACACACTGCCCTACACTGCACCTTTAAACATAATTATTAAAATATGTATATAATCAAAATAAATTACAAGGGCTCTTCGTATTTAAATAATAAAGTCAAAATCTATAAAATCTGTTATATACGAGTTGTATGATGAACATTATAACTACCAATCAATAACTCTAAGTGTTGGATATGCTATTTATATGATCAAAAGATCACACAGCACTTAACTTCTGAATGGTCGGTTCGGTATTGTGCCTGACAGCGGTGAAATAGTATCATAAATCATCAATAGCGCGCTATTATTATCTTCAATGGTTGGTTCGACGATACTGCCCGATACAGTGTCTCTTTTGTTTTTGTTAAATGATATTACTACTTTTCGTCTATTATAAAATATAAAACTATGAAGTGTTTGTTGTAATAAATTATGAACATGCCAAAATACAAAATAGCACTCACCGCGTGCGAATCATGCCAGACAAGAGCAAGATCGTCGTCAATAGTGTTCTGTCTTACTTCCGGCGTTTCAGGGACATTTGCGCCGCTCCATGACGTCACACCACTCGTCCCAACAGAGTTGCTTTCTGGCGATGCATCATACTCCTGAGCTGGCGTCTCCGTGCCGTAGAATATTAACTCCCACTGCGTCAGCGGCCCGGCTATACAAACGAATGTTTTGTTTTATAGCAGTTTTAATGAGATCTGTGTTTATATTGTGCTTATATTGTGTAGAAAAAAAGCTATATGCGGTGAAAATGTTATGTTAAATTTTACAGAAAAGGTTGTATATGTATACAATGTTCTGAAGGTCATGTTATTTTACTTTCATAATTGTAATGATGAATTTATAGTGGTACATATTTTTAAAGCGTTTTCATTATCTGTATAATAAAAATATAAATTCATACAAAATGTTCTGCGATTTTAAAATACATTTGCATAATAATTAAAGAACTTATTTAAATCAATATTAAATTAGCTTAATGCACTACCTACAGTTACAAGATATGATAGTTCTTACAAAAAAATATGTTTGTAGCTTATACTGTTGGTATTACTATTAAAATAGCAGAAAAAGAAAACTTGGAAAGCCTTTAAATACAAGCAGAATTGTTAATGTTTATATGAAAATTATTCTTTGTTATTTTAATAGTAAGGCCAGAATAGAAAACAACGTATAAATAAAATATAAGAAATCGAAAATAAAAAATAAAAAAAACAAAACAGAAAGTCACTGCCAAATTGGTATAAATCTTAAGTGAAAAACTTAATTCCAGCGCAACATTTCTATCAAATTACCGTCTGCTACAAAATAAAATTTAATCAACGCAAACACACGACATGCAAAGAGCAAGTCCGAAACAAAGGTAATTGACGTGCAAGCTTAATCTAGGCGGCGGCCAAATAAAATACGCGCAAAACGAATCAACGGACAACATGCACAAGGTACCGTTGGCTTGCAGCGGCGCTGGATATATTCGCTGAATTTTCGGATACTGCTCGAACAGATTTGACATCTTACGCCCTCTGACATCAGACAAGGGATCTTTTATATCCCCTCGCAAATTGAGGCTCAAATCCGCCGTGGTCGACGTCGTCGGTCGTGACGTCGTGCTTTCTATTGGTGAGCGTGTGGCGGGTCGACCTTGTTTTTTCTGCGAGTTCCTATTTGGATTCTTTGAATTCTTATTCTTTTTCCTTTTCACGAGACCGACTGTGTATTGTGTAGGTACTATATGGACGGCTTTCCCTCTATTATTTTTTCGTCCGGCCTGTAATACGACAGGACGTGTTGCGTTGCTTCTATTTCTCATTATCGGACTTCTAAATGGTATAGGATCGTTTTTTGCAGCCGGCGTGCTTGTTCCGTATAATGTCAATGACCAGTCTTGTAATGTCGCTCGACCTAAAGTATCGAAAGTGTATTTTTTTAAGTCCCATGAGCTTCGGCAAGAATTAAGCAGAAACTTTTTCAAACTTTATTCAAGTAAGCAAACATTTAGTTTTCAGTCAGTTTCGATTTATGGGCTTCTTTCTAGACTTTGATATTAGTAAAGTTGGGAATCTCTCGTGACTAAAGTTTCCTTGTTATTGAGATTTATGGTTCTTTTTTTATTGTTGTTTAAGAATATTATTCTATATATTCTCGTTATGGTAAATGTAGTATAAATATTTCAAAAAACAATAAAAGTTTTCAATAAACTACTGGTAACTTCAAAGGAATAAACAAAGTCAATCTGAAGCCTTTGAATAGACGTCAAGAACACGAACCAATAATTTACACAATAGAAAGTCGAAAGTTTTCTGAACGATTTTGTGATCTCGATCGAGATAAGTTGCACATTTTATTCTTACATCAGAAACCGTTCGTGAAGTGCACTCAATGACGGTCAACACTTCTCGAGCATGTAAACTTTCATAAGAAAGTATAACGAAAGACAAAGGCATCGTATGACAGGCTTTGAATAACGCTGTGAATAATATACGAAGACGTGTAATTTTGCTTTAGAAAATATTTCACATGTTTTTACTATTTTTTAAGATATTCTGATGATTATACTTTGATAATATTGACAATATTAGAATGACTGTTGTATTATGTACATTTCACTATAATAAATATAATTGTATTCAATCAACTTACCCAAATATCGTCCTTCATTCGAGACTTCAAGCTGCCAGACACCGAGGGGAGATTCTCCCCACATATGTACAGACATGAACGGCCAAGAATTGAAACCCGCGCGCGAGGAGTCGTGTGGCCTGTCGGAAAATTAACCGGCTAATTACATTAACCCCAAAGGAACGCCATTTATTGCTACGTTAAAGTACTTCTCTAATTAGTCGTATAACTTTGAAACTGCGCCATTTGTTATGTAGTGCACTTTTAACTATTTGACTTTGGTACTTAATTTAGGAAATAGTACAATGGTTTATTCGTCGATGTACGACAATATAACTTTATTTAAAAATACCAAATTAAATTTTCTAAATATAAAAATACGTTTTCGTAAAATTAGCTACGAATTACTAAACTAAATATAAACAATAGTAAAATATTCTAAAAATATAAAGCAGAGATGTCCATGTGTGACATGAAAATAATAACTTCAATTATTTTTTACATAATAATAAATTTTAAAATTAAAATGATTTATTTCCTATTTTTATTCCAAATTAATACCATAATTATCTTTCAATAAAATTTCAACAAACGTAACCCGTACCGCTATAATATCACAATTATGGTCCCACAAAGTAAATTAAATGTCTAATTTACATCTGCACGAAGACCTACATTGATATACTTTTAATACTATCGCTATGTCATTATAACTTTTATGCTAAAGGCGTTAAGAACCTGAATTGTATAAATATATGTAGCAAAGAACATTGTGCAGAGACCGAGTGAAATGAGGTTTTATTGCTACGTATGCTGTTTCAGAGTGATAAAGTGCGCCACTGACTGCCTCGAAGTTCAGTAATTGCGCAGTTAGTCGAATGGTATGGAGTAAGATGTATCGCATGTGATATCACGCCTCAGCATTACGTACCGACATAAAGTCTTAGCAGAATAAAATCATAAATGTGTTTTATGTGCGGGTAGTCTAAAATAATAGTCGTAAAGGCTTTTATACGTAAAGTGGTTTGGTTACGAGTATACTTACTATTAAATAATAGTTATTGTCTTATATATACTGTATCAAACACTGAAATGCATACTTGGATCTTGACTTACGATTAGAAGACAATTTAAAAATAAATGTTTTCAAACTAATATTCTTTTCTAGTATTGTAAGTTCGGGTATAATTGTAACATTACTGAGATAAAAAAGGTTTGTAATAAATATTTGTTCACATTTCATATTTCGTTCAACGAAAAAAGGCAAACCCCGTCAAAAAGTCTATATGACTCAAAAGAAAGTATAAAATCTGCAGATTTTGCAAATTGTTTTTTTCTATAAGCCGATACATTTATTGGCAATTTGCCTTACACGTGATAGTAGAAGTACATAATGTTTTTACCTGGGTGCGAGTAGTGTAACCCTAGTACCAGCTGGTGAAGTGAGCGCAATACGAAGGTCGCCGCGCCGAGCAGCTGACAGTGACACGCGTGCCTGCACGTGCTCCAAGTAGTTTACCCCGGGGCACGCGCCTACATCGAGCTATTAATAAAAAATAAAACATTCAATTCGTGACCGATGAGCATTCAATACGTAAAAAATCCACTTAAAGCGAACCCAGATAGAACATAAGCTGTGTCACGAGTATTAATGTAATTATGTAGGTGCTTTATACAATTAAATAAAAGGCAATTTGTTATTGACATACGCTCTTGTTATTTGAATATTGAAGTGTTTTTATATGAGGAAATTTTAATATCTTTTATACTATTTTGGAGTTATTCAATAAATATATAACGATATAAAGAAGAAATGATTAAACAAAGTAATATAAAACAATACAAATTCAGTTAATGCATTGATATATATTTTTGTTACAATGCAGAAGATACTAAAACAACATTACCGCTGATTGCGGTTTTAATTTCGTTCATTATTCAAATTATTCACCGCAGACATGAATCGCCATCGCTAAGCGATCCTGATTTCAAGTAATCATGTTATAATTAGAATGAAATATAATTGAAATGTAAACACATTCACAATATTACTTTAAATAAATAGACTATGGTTATAACCGTGCACATTAATTTTGTGCCATTCCTTATTTACTAAGGCACCACATTTTCAAGCTCCAATATTTGGACCGCCAGCGCCAACTATCATAAATTCGCTAGTCTAACATTCTGTGTTATTGGTTTTGTACTTGTATAGTCTTTGTTAAGCAAATCTCTTAAGCGTTTGACGTTGCATTTTATACGCTGTTACATTATTACAATTACCAGACACAACAATAGTAGTAGAACTTAGGATAGGATCGTAATAAGGCACTGAATACTGAATTCAGTAAATTCATAGCTGAATAATTTCGATGCAAATGTACTGTGCATTTACGAATGTTGCAATTTGTACAGACAGTTAGACAATACCTGAAATTATTTATTTAAATATTAAAACTCCAGAACTAATGACACCAATAAAAATTTAAAAAAACAAAAGACCTCTATAGCTTAAAACTAGATGCATTACCTATTAAGGAGAATGAAACCTTATGCAACGGAAAGGAGATATCGCTTACATTATAAAGTTAAGTAAATTTACATTTTTTAACATATTATGAAAATTAAAAAGTTACTGAAAAAAAACATAATAAAGGCAATAAAAAAATATATAATGAAAACAATAATAACAATCAAATGGCAAATAATTCGGACAAAATTTTCTTGCGGAACTTAAATGAAGAGTCACCAAATGGACCCAGGGAGGCACTGTGCTCATTTAAGATTTTACGAAAAGGTTTTATTAATCTATCGGCTTGCGTATCTAAAAGGAACATTTAATTTTAATCTAGAAACAAGAAAATAATTATCATATATAAGTTTTATATAAAAACGTTAAATCTAACATGTCACGTGTCACTAAAAAAATATTGAAATACTGCCTTTCATTGTAGGTAGGAAGTAATTTGGCAATTCATTTATATTACTCTTTAAAGTCTTCTTATTTCTATGTTTTTGTATGTATTCATTAACATAGATAAAATAAGCGAGTTCATATTTATAAAATCAAACTAACCTGTAGAGTAATGGAAGACCTTGGAGGCACG
This sequence comes from Nymphalis urticae, assembly GCA_905147175.2. Lineage (NCBI taxonomy): Eukaryota > Metazoa > Arthropoda > Insecta > Lepidoptera > Nymphalidae > Nymphalis > Nymphalis urticae. The sequence goes on along the minus strand of LR989998.1, from coordinate 6,340,784 downwards.
GCTCTTTGAGGCCTCGGAGCTGCCAGTTCGCATCGTCTTTGTGCAGGGACCGGTTTCCAAGACCTTGCAAGTCGAACCATCCCAGCGGCATCTAGTAGTCCGTAACCGAAGGAATGTGATACGTTCCTTCCGACACCATTGACCCTCCATTCTCCGCCGATACTCAAGCGTTCTGGTCTTGCGGTCCGGACAACTGCAGGTTGAATATTTATATAATAGAACGTTCTACAATCTAAGTGACATTTTGACTTTAAATTAAAACTGAATGAAATCCTGAAGAGTATATTCTTGTTAGAACAAAGAAACGCTGTTGTTTTTTATTTAAATACACTTTTACTTATAAAGACTGCGAGGGGACCTTTGAGTCAAGCGAGTTCCCAAATGTGTATTTTACTGAGACAAACTAGTAAAATCTTAGTACTTTTGTTTCAAGTAATAAAAAACAAATTATATAGTCATATTCATGTCAACTTTGATTTTTGCTATCAATTAAAAATTTTATAAAAATAATAAGTAGTCGTATGTCAAAGAGAATATCATCACTACGTTTATTTTACGCCATTCTTTGATTTAGTAACGAGTTTAACGTTCATTCAATAAATAGATAATAATCATAACATTCGATTTATACATAAACGAATAAGATAAGAATATGACACAAACGAGTATATTATACATACCGAAGGTTTTAAAATACTTTTAAGGTGATATAGCCTCACTACTAATATCTTGTAGATTGATGCACTAATAATATATAATAATAATATATAAATTATAAGATATGTAGTATATGTTTGCGCAAAAGTTGTACATTTTTCAAGCATATTTGTCGGCAGTTATTCTTGTCCGCTGCGGGTCAATACATTAACAATATTGGCGTCATATATCACGAGTTGGGTATTATCTGTAATCCACGGTAATCCCGTATCTAAATGGCTTTTAGATAAAATGGAATTTAGCGCGAATAAATGCACTACGCTTGAGTTGGGTCCATCCTAAGTGTTTATTCATAAAAGCAAAACTCGGGACGTTTTGTTGTTTTAGATTTGTGAATAATGAACTTCATATTTTATGCATTAGTTGGAATACTAAAAAACATACCGAGTTAGATGTATTTTAATTTTGAAATATTATGAAGTTTATACTACACAAAGGAGGTTCTATAGTAGGGGTCATATTTGAATTTTAAATATATAGAATTTAAATTGTATTCTTGTATGTTATTAATAAATGTAAAATGAAATGTATATTGTTACGGACAGAGGAACGAAAAGACCAGAACAGTAAATATATTTTTAACTATTTGTTGTCGTCCGCGGCTTCGTCCGCGTATGAAGGGGTAGGGGGCAGGTACCCTTTTTTTCTGTTTCTCTGACGTGATTGGAAAATTTCATGATGAAGGGCTGCGTTCCTCGTGTATGCATTTTTATATGAAAATGAAAAACTCGCTACTAACTTTTTATCGTTCAACAAATCACTTTGAGCGTTGGGCTTTGCTATTAAGATACATTATATATTAGTTAAATTTCCTTATCAATTAGTAAACATATTTGTACAATTCGTATCGGTCCTTCTCAGAAAATAATTATTAATTAATCAATTATTATTATTATATTTGTATTAAGTGTGATTTACGAATATTATGAGTTTTGGTAAATAATATTTATATTTGTAGTTTTACCGATATGTTGCATGTCTCTCCATGTAAGGTCTCTGTTTGCTTGCAGCGCAAGCGCACATATGCCAGCTGCGAGAGGCGCGGACGCAGAAGTGCCAGTATGGCCCGCTGTGCACGAGTGGTGGAGGTCTGTGGTCACAACCTAGTAAGAAATTGAAGTTATAAGCACAATGAATTAAATTAGATCGATTTATTCATAAATTCATCAAAAAATTAATGAAATTATTTTCTTTTTCTAGTTTCGTTTGCGTTGAATTTTATATGCAGTCAAAAGATGATGCTATAAATACTTTTAAGCGTTGCTCCAAGATATATATTTTTTTGTGTTACAAAATTAATTTTCATTATATATAGAATGGCGACAGTGACCGCCAGATGGTAAGTAGTCGCCAACGCCTAGTGGCAATATAAGAAATATTATCATAGCATGCGCTATATGTATATGCGCTGCTGCCCACATTACTAAGATGTTATATTCCTTGTGCCATTGGGTTCATCGACACACCATTCAAACTAAAAATAGTACAATGTAAATTATCTGTTTCGCGATTACATAATTGAAAGATGGTCAAGTTGCTCAAGTTGGCAAGCACAAAGTCCTACTACAAAGTAAAATAAATACCTGTTTTTCATTAATAGCTCCAGAACTATAAGTTGCAGCTAGAGTCGAACTGCACATCTCCGAGTACCACGGGACCTCGCCTCTTTCCGTCGCGGAAGATATGGAAAGGGTCCAGATGGAGTTGGTATAACCATCACAATTGCAATTGTCGTGTTCTCGACCACCGTTACCTGATGCCCACACGAAGATTGATCCTTTGCCATTACGGCCCTGTGTAATTAATTAAAACATTGAACGATGACTGATTAAAGCGGCACTTACTGGAATTGATTTATTGGCTTCGACTCATATGTATAACAATGTTCTATAGAATTATCAACTATAAATGAATCGTATTGTTTTATGTTAGCATGAATTCGAAATTCAAATACGTCACATTTATAATTTCATTACTATTTTACGATGAATGTATTTACTACTCAAATCTGCCATCTATTGTTTATTTGACATATATCAATTCAAAACAATCGAAGTAGTTCGAGTACAATTTTTTTTTATAGAATAGGAAGGTGGACGAGCATATGGGCCACCTGATGGTAAGTGGTCACCAACGCCCTTAGACATTGGCATTGTAAGAAATGTTACCCATCGCTTAAATCGCCAATGTGCCACCAACCTTGGGAACTTCGATCTTATGTCCCTTGTGCCTGTAATTACACTAGCTCACTCACCCTTCAAACCGGAACACAACAATACCAAGTACTGGTGTTTTGCGGTAGAATATCTGATGAGTGGGTGGTACCTACCCAGACGAGCTTGCACAAAGCTCTACCACCAGTAAATTTTTTTTGCATTATTTTCATCCATGAGCTGCTCTCAGTAATGCACGCACTCAGTAATAGAATCAATAGATTTCTTATATTTTGTTCATTAACTAGTTCAAGATTGACTTCCGTTGTCGATTGTCTTTGGTTTAGAAGCTAACTTATAAAGCTGCAGATCCCGAGGTCCTAGGTTCAAAGCCCGGGTCAGACCAATAAGATGTTATTGGATTTTTCTGCCAAGTAAGCAGTGTTTATACTTCCGCACCTTCGATATACCGTTGATCCTGTTGATCCTTAACTCTGTCTGGTCGTAATGAATTTTGGATTTTTACTGACGGAATAAATAATGCATTTTATATATATTTTTAACATAGGCGCATGGGCAAACGCTACTTGATGGTAAATTACTAAAGTGGTTATTAAACCATGCTTGTAAATGTTCATAAATGCTTATGACATTTTCGATATTTATAAATCTTTTCATTTATAAACATGGCTCTATTTTATCATTCCAACCGGAATACAACATCACTAAGTCTTGCTCTTTGGTGGTAGAATATGATAAGTGGGTGGTACCTCCCTACCTGCACAAAGCCCTACCACCGAGCAAAAATTGTAGCCCTAACACCAGTACAATTTTTGCAAATGCTTGTTCATTAAAAAAATTATTGGGTAGTTGCACAATCCGACAGAAATCGGCCGAATCAGAAGGGCATCATAGGGCATCATAATTGAATGAATACTTGATTAATGTTTGACGAATTTCAGGTGAATATTTAATTAAATCGTAATTAATTATGTATTCCCGACCTCTTAATAAAATAATGATTCTCTAGTCAACAGTTAATATGAATAAATTATTATTAATATAGCTCTTTGTACGTTTATGTCTAAATGAAGTAATTTGTCTTCAGTTATGAAATCGAGCCAAGCGACGACAAAATTAAAATATAGAATAATAAATTAAATGAAGTTATAACATTGTAGATTATTATGTAAAACTTAATAAGGTTTCTCCTTAGAAAATTAGATATCATTTAGAAGATAAATCTATTTGGATATATATTTAGAGCCTTACTTTAAATAAAGAATTTGATAATATAGTTCCATGAATGTAACGTTCGCGTAATAAGGAAATTGAAACTAATCAAAAGTTTTGTCTCTAGAACACTTAAACTTTTCTTTAGAGCGTACAGATGAAATGGTGCTTAGTACGAAGGTTGGGAGATATTATGTAAATTTTATACCAGGAACACTTGACATGGATGGCGGAGAGAGAAAATAATTGCATCATTACAAAAATGACTCCACCAAGCTGCTCACTTTAGCTCACTTAGTTACGAATTTTCTTTTATAATGCATCTATAAATAATAATTTGTAGTTTTTTTTTTTTTTTGGTTGATAAAATGTATCAGATTTGACAGTATAATTTTTTCAAACGAAACGCATCCTTTATAAGTCATGCAATAAGGTATATTTTATTCAGTTCAGTTCAGCGGTCAGTTTTATAAATGAAGCACATTTGTATCGTGGATATTTTAATACTAATTTATATGGCTAAAGTATTACCGTGCATTTTTCTTTCTTGTTAAGAAATTATATTATTAATTTTAAATTAAAAAAAAATATTTAACTGAAATCGGATTGTGCGATTGTGCTTTAGTATGTGTGCGAATACAAGTGTACTCCCTGTATTTTTACATTCCCTATGCGCAAATCTAATACGGAAAGAGGAGCAGGACCAAGTATTTTTGAGGTACGGCAGTGTAAATAAAGTTTACAATAGTCCTACTGTCAATCCTCAGAAAAATTCCTGACTCCGGCCTGTTACTGAGGCCAATTATTTTCTATAGGCCAGACACGGGCCCAGAGCGGGTTCAACCCCCTTGTCTCGGAAAAACTTTATAAGCCTACTCACTCGATGCTTATTCATAGGGAATTCTTAATGATTGTCGATAATTAAGCATTTAATTACTCTAAAAGTTACCTTAGTGACACCTTCAATAAAAGCTCTAGTTGCCAGTTCTCCAGGGCCATCCACCGTCTTCCCGTCATCATCAGGACCCCACGAAGCGCTGTAGATGTCGACGTGTTGAGGGTTGAGGCTTAACGAACGTGCTTCCACTGCGTCCGTGACGTCACCGTCTAACATACGCACACCTACGACAAAATAAGATTATTTGTACATGAACGATTAGCTAATATTGAGATGAAACAATTTTATGTATTTTACAATATAATATACACATATTTTTTAAATTACTTTTTAATACTTTTCTTTATATACTTTAATTAATTGTTAAATAGCTTGTTATTATTAGGTTCACTCCATGTTTGAATGTAAAAGTGGAAACTTTGTTGACTTATGTGAGGCTTATTTTGTTACCAAAGGTTTTGTATTATATTACGCTGTATGTTCCCCAAAATAAATAAATAAATAATGATTGTTATGATGAAATCGTTTTGTTACGCCAAGACACCGAGGTCTTTAATTGTGCCCATTAATAAATTTAAAATCAAATCTTAAAAGTCATATATAAGAAACATCACTCAATACACGATTATATAGAGGTTAAAAACTCGTGAATTAGTAGATAAGTAGATTGTATTATATTGATAAAAAAATTTATATAATTGGTAGAAAAGAGTGGCTACTGTATTAATAATCTCGGCTCTTCGGTTTAATCTCTATTCGGAGCCGGGTAACTTTACACAAATACAATCTTGTAAAACAATAATTCGAAAGCATTTATGAGAAGGCTTGACTAAAATACATTTTGATTATGATATTATGGTACAAATTGATAACATTACTATGTGTATTATAAACAATACTGTATGTATATAATAACATTGATTGTTTTCATAAAAGCAGTCACAGACATAATATAAACAGGAAGAGTTAAGATAAACCTATAACATCAAGTTGCCGACTTCGTAAAGTCAATACATCCTTCCTAATGTATTTAAGGTATTAATCAATTTATACTAAAATTAGGTTCGTGTCACATTTGTGTCTCGATACATATATATATATTATTTTAAAAACATTCAAGGTCAAGTGCCTGGAGTAGTGTGTATTTGGTCACTGGCCACCTGATGGTAAGAGGTTACCAACGCACATAGATATTGGCATTGCAAGAAATGTTAACCGTTGCTTACATCGCCAATGCCTGTAATTCCTTACAACATTTTCAACCTCCATTGAGCTTGGGCTTGCAACAAAAATACGACGTAGAACTTTTCAACAGACAAGACATGTTAACTTTGTCCTGTCAGTATATACTAATAATCATGGCGATCGGTTTAGCGGTATAGTTAAGTAAATTGTATAAAAACTCTCACCAAAAATACATGTAAATATAATGTTTTTATAACTATCATAAACTTTATTATATATAAAATTTGTAACCAAAAGCAATAGCTGATTCTCTTATGGTTTATTCTCGTTAAAAATCACATTTTTGCCGTTGGTACCTCAAAATAGCTAGATTTGTAAAGTTCTTGCAAGAATTATTTAAAAAATATATATTTTGTAACAGCCTGTGAATGACCCAATACTGGGCTATATGCCTCCTCTCCCTTTTCGATGAGAAGGTTTGGAAATTATTCCAAAAAAACATTTTTTAAATATTATAAAATAGTTAAAGAACACGTTATTCTTAGCTATTGGTTATAGATACAAATCCAAGCGAGTCACTCTGATATTATTAATATACATTTCATGTTCAGCGGTAGAGGAAACGTCAAGAAATCTGAATGTCTCGGAAGAAATTCTAATATCCGCCCATCCGTAATGGAGAAGGAACGGTGTATTAAACTGAGAATAAATCTATTTAGCAGAATAGAAGCTCATTCATAACATTCATACATAATCAGACTGTTATATAGAATATACCCATATTTGTTTTAGGTATTTGTTATAAAAGAAAGATAATGAATATATCAATCAAAAGTAAAACTAACGGCAAATATTCCACTGATGGGCTATTCTGCTCTCCGTTTGAAGCTTATTCCACTAAGCTGTTCAAATGCAGGTGCCGACAATGTTTTCTTTTAGTTTAAGGTTGCTTGCCCAGATTTGAATCAGCGATCCTCAGCTAAGATCAGCGAAGGCATCTTTGGTTCAATCAAAAATTACAAATTATTTTGTATAAACTATAAACTATTCGAGAATAATTTGCTTGTTATAAATTACTGTAAAAAAATTAATATTTCTTATATACTTTTATTACAACAAATTATATTATGTATCAACCTTATATTTCAAAGGTTTTTAATTTCGTCCAAAATTGGACTACGCGTAAGTGAAGTGTAAAATCAAAAGGTATTTTCATATTAAAAACATCAGTAAATATTAAAACAGTATTACTTTTAAAAAACAAATAACTTTTTATAAATTAAACACGCTTGTTTGAATATTACAAAGGAGGTCAGATTTATTTTTCCATTCTCATCCCATTCAAAAAATGACCCAGTGATGGCCCAGTGGTAAGTGGTAATTTTTTTTTTATAGAATAGGAAGTTGGACGAGCATATATACGCCCCTATTAAATCGCCGTATATACGTATTAAATCGCCAATGCGCCACCAACCTTGGGAACTACGATTTTATGTCCCTTGTGTGTGTTGTTGTGTAATTTCACTGGCTCACTCACCCTTCAAACCGGAACACAACCGCTGTTTTGCGGCAGAATGTCTGATGAGTGGGTGGTACCTACCCAGACAAGCTTGCACAAAGCTCTACCACCGGTAATTTTAACCGATGACCGTGGTTTCAAACCCGGGCAAGCACCACTGAATTTTCATGTGCTAAATTTTTGTTTATAATTCATCTCGTGGTTGACGGTGAAGGAAAACATAATGAGCAAACCCGATGTATCGAATTTCACTAAAATTCTGCCACATGTGTAATCCACCAACCCGCATTGAAGCAGTGTGATGGAATAAGTTCCAAACCTTTTCTTCAAAAACAGAGAGGGGGCTTTAGTCCAGCAGTGGGACATTCACAGGCTGTTACTGTAGCGTACTGTACTGATTGAGACGTGCTGCGTGCAGGGTATATACGTGCGCTTGTCATATTTAAAAAAAACAAAGTTATTTCTTCTAATTAAAAGTATTGCGAAATAGTACGATTTCGTATTAAAAATAAATGTTTAGTTGCTCAAAACAGTAATTGACTGTAACAATAATTATGTGTGACGCATATGTTTTATGTACATTCTCGAAAACGGCTAGACCGATTAATGATTTATAATTTTATTTTATTGTTTTCACTTTATATTATTTTTAAATTGTTATTTATGTACCTATTTAAACTCTCAATGTAAACTATATTCTTAAGTATGAGAAATATAATAAAATAATTGTTTATTATTGTTTTAGGTCCCTAGGTGATTCTAGGAAAATATATGATTTTTCTTTGAGGAAAAATGTATTGTTTTGCTGTTAATCAGGAAAGACTATATTTATAAGACAGTCATGAATGTATGTTTTTTGTGTATTTTATTTTATTTTTCAATAACGTGAAGACCTATTTCGATTAATTTATTATTGGCATAATCATAGTAAATTATAAAACGATATTTTTAATTTATTTATTTAATAATAAACACAATTGAGTCTTTAAAGATAAGGATATATAAAACAAGTCTCTCCTTAATTATGGGTATTGCATTTCGTTTTAAATGCCTTGATAGTTTACTTTTTAATTTAGTAAAATCAACTAATATAGTCACAACAATAGCCAACGGGCCAACATTGTATCTGCGAGTTTCACAGAACTTATACCGATGAGTTATTGAGGCTTAAGAAACATATAATATATTATATCATTGAAATATGAGATGTATTTCTGAAACTATTCCTTATTTATGCGAAGCGATACGTCGATGGATGAATGAAGGCTGTGAAGTTAAATTGATACTAGAGAATACGATACATTAGTGAATACTTATACATATACGTATATAGGGTAAGCTTATATAAACACATATCAGAGTAAATGTACAAAATACAATTTAGATTGAAGGTTAGTTTCTCAAGTTTATTTAATATGATAATAATTTTATTGGTGTAAATAATGCAACATGCAATAAATTTCAAGTCAATCGGAACTATAGTTTCGAAGATATTGTGATGAGTCAGTCAGTCAGTATTGCGCTTATATATATATAGAACACAGAAAAATCTACTTTACATCTACATTAAAAAAAAAAACAATTAAAAAGTTAACAATTCAAGTCTGGACAGGTTCCAAACTTAGTAAAATTAGATTTAAGAATTAGCACAGTTGTGACATAAAGAAATGAAAATATTAACTGAGCCATATGGATTTTAAGCCACTTATTTTCTCATTTTATAATTTGACGCGAGCGAAGCAATTTCAGTACTAATTACTTATTCACATGTGCAAGCAAGTTGGCAAAGAGCGTTGTCTCCATTCTGACCTAAAAACGTCTTATTACGCGAATCTACGTTCGTCTATTTAAGAAAATATTTTTACGAAACTTTTTGTCACAGAAAATATGTTAATTAAGGAAGAAAAAATTCTTTAGCTTTTATCTAAAGAAAGGAGCAAGAAAATGGAAAATTCAGTTAAAAATATATAGTAACAAGCTTGAAATGTTGAAGCAAAATTAAGAAAATTGTTTACAATAATTTAGGCATTTTCAATGAAATTTCTCAAATAATATACTTTCATTTCAATCAACTTTTGTTTACACTATGGATTAATTAAACAAGTTTTGACGCTTATTTGATACTTTAATGCTCATATAATTTGCAACAAAACAAGTTAGAATAGACATATAAATAGGTTTATTATTCCTATACTGAAATAGAGCCATTGATTATAAATTAAGGGTTTAATAAATATCGAAAATTTCATCGATAATGTCATAAACATTAATTTAATTTTAAAATTTTACTATGATATGAATAACTATTATCGTTACCATATAAAACAAACAATCATGCATTTAGTAAAACATATTTGGTTTAAATTAAGAACACATTTAGAATCTAGACATTAAAAAAATAATTATTTCTTACTGCCACATAAACATCTATATACAATAGTTATAAAAACACAAAGATACTCGAGATTATTTTGTATGCTACAAACATTTCGATAACAACAATTCTATGCGTAATAAAAACATAAGATAACAAAATATCTGCTTAGATTCACACCTCATTTTACTTTGTATTCCGTTTGGGATCGAACGTTCGTGTTAAGGATAAATATAATAAACTGTTCCATTTCCAATACAAATACAATGTTATATTCTCAGCATAATACCTATGTTTCAAATTATCATCTCATCGAGAACTGAAACTATCGGCTGATAAGACAGTAATTGCCACTTAAAGTCTCAGTAAAGTGAAATGGCTACAATACAATTGTTCAAGTTAGTTTCCTAGATATTTAAATGAAGCAAACCAATTAAGATTAATTAGTACTGATATCACTTAACATGGTCGTTATTTCAGTAGTCTAAATAGTGCAGTGGCCGCCAATCAACGTTCGTCGATGAACTCAGATTCAATTCCACACTAGAATAGATATTTGTTTAAAGCCAATGTTTGTTTAGTTGAACTTGTTGTTCTTGTGATTTACTCAAACATAAATCAGACACCAGTTTAATTTAAGCCGAATATAGTCTTAGTCGAAATCAAAATATACTTTATTCGAATAGGCATTGTTTATATAAGCAAATGTCAATCGTCATTTTACAAGATTAATTTTAAAGTTACCACAGATTCTTTACGTAGATACGCTTTTTCGACGGATAAATTACTCAGTTAAGTTAATTAATTACAGATAAATTATTATTAATTCTGAATGAAATTCGACGAAAAGCGAAAAAAAAACAAGAAAATCTCTTTACCGATTATTTTAATACGAAACAAAAAACAGCTTCATTAATAATAATTGATTAATTTGTTAACGTGAATAATGATTTGTTTAATCTAAATTATTACGTACTGCCTTTAAGGATATAGGTCATCTATCTTTACTTGGTGGTAGGGCTTAGTTACCACCCACTCATCAGTATTCTATCGCTTAACTGCAATACATAGCATTGATGTGTTCCGGTGGGAAGGGTGAGTGAGCCAGCGTAACAAACACAAGGGAAATAACATTTTAGTTCCTAAGCTTGGTAGCGCATTGGCAATATAAGGAATGGTTAATATTTCTTACTGCACTAATATCTATGGGCGGGGGTGATCGCTTACCATCCTCCTAACTATATTATAAATAAATCTTTATTTATTTATACTTTATTGTACACCACTTGAATTTTTTTTAGAAAATGCTTAGAACTAATTCATGTATAGGACAATGAAAGGTCGTATTTCTTACAAGTAATTCTTTAAAACAACCCAATGTAAAAGAGACTTTAAAATAGAAACTGGGTGGTGTAGTAATAAAACTTACATGAGTATATTAAGTGTATTAAGTAAATTCTCCCTGTCTGACGATCAAATTAAATTGTTCACAAATATTCCACAAATGTTCCACGACTGAAATATTTAAATTAAAAACGTAACAGAAATATGATTTCGAATAAGAAAAGAATTTTTGCATTTGGTATTGTTTGTAAAATTTATATTGCATCTAACAAAACTTCATAGGAGGGTTGAAAATTGAGCTGCACGCTCAACAGGAATATTCCCTCTTTGACATAGTAGAGCTATTAACGGAAACAACTATTCCCCAGTCAAAAACATTATAGGTGTACACTTTGCTACAAAATAACAAGGCAAGTGTAGTTGCATTTATATATTTGCATTATAAAGCCAGATACGGCGATCGATAAAAATACTGTTTTCGATGGGCTAATATTCTGTAACCGACTTTCCTTTAATATTTGACTTTGGAAATTATATTTGTTATTAGAAAAGGTAACGTGACGTGAAATGTAACAAGAAAAAAAATTACTAATTGAATATATAAATATTGGTTTTTTGTAACTACCAAGACATATTCTGTTTTTATTTTAATCGGTCAGCAGTGATTTTGTAGAACAAAATTATTTTATGAATTGGAGTAAATTTTTATGTAAGTTATATGGATTTTATTTATAATTAATTCCTGTACATTCTATGTATCAAAAGAGAAAAGCTGATAGTATATGCACCGGTAAAAACTATTGATAAACAAACCTTACCTCTTTTGATATAAGGATGATTGTCGTTATACAAAACGCTATATCTGTATCTTACCTCCAACACTTGCTTCATACGCGACTCCGACAGCGCACAAAGAATTATTAGCGGTTGCTGCGACCTCTCCCGCGCAACGAGTGCCGTGTCGATTAGAATCAATCATATCGTATCTTGGCTGCGGATCTGGATCGTGGGAGTTCACGTCGTATGATGCCATGTGATCCTGTATCAGACAAAGATTACAATGTAAAAAAATAAATCCGTAGCAAAATTTATTCACGTTACTTACGACGGAATTTATAATTGAATTAAATAAAAAAATCCAAATTGGAGATATTTTTGTCGATATACAAAATGGATAATAAAATAATAAACAGTAATGGAATGCGATTTCATTCAATTTCTATAGCTAATATTTTAAAATAAAACGTTTAAAAAGTAAGCCAAGTGTTCACGAGCTAAGTTTTAAAGTGTCACATTTTTATACGCAAGTTGGAAAACGCTTAGAAGTTTGGAAAACTAAGTGAATACATTACTTCATTTTCCCGCCTTTGAAACGTTCTACGTAAAACCAGTATTTTTTTATATTATTTCTTATAAAAGATTATCGCTTTTTTTTCTTAAACAAACATATCCCATAGACATGTTGTCCGTGCTCGTGAGGTATATTTTCTGTCTGCGTTTTTTTATTTCCAGTCAGTCTCACAATCGAAATTTACCATTTAACATTATTGGTGACGATAAAACAAATTTTACATGGAATCTTAATCTTGTTACATTTGTTAGTAGTAGGGATGTCTTCTAATATTGTTTACGACTTCTTCATTGTACCAGATGCTGTCTTCCTTGATAGAATGTTATAAGATTCTGGATCTCTAGACTGATCTGCATGTTTATATCATTTCTGACATGATATTGATGATTTGTTCGTGTTTTCATTTTGAAGATGAATATAGATATATAGAGAGAGAATAGATGATATTAAAATGGAAAAATCTTAACACTTAACGATCAATATTCTATTAAAATCTTAAATGTTAATTATGTTGTATTATTGATAATATATATATATAGATCAGCCTTTACATAATGAAACAAGTGAGATGAAAATAAATATTTGTTATAAATTACTTTTAAAACTATAAACTTAAATAACGTATGTATGTATGTCTTTTGGTTTTATTATGACATAAAGTCTTTTTAAACCTAACTAATATAATTAAAACATCAAAACGAATACATTCGCCTCGTCGCGTTAATCTTTTCGAGTGTACGAATTAGGTTTTACTAAAAAATGCTTTTGAAACGTTTAATTATATGTTATTATTATAAACACTTAAAAATATTATTTATAAATTTTGGTTTTACGAAGAGCTATTATATAAAATACTTAGTAGTGTGGTGCAATGTTGTTTATACAAAATTATGCGATATTTATTATTTATGTATTAACATAAACCTTCCCTCATGTGACAAAACGTGAAGTGCTATAAGCGAACAAATTTTCTTCTAACTCGGATGAACGTCACAAAGCATACAAACAAAACAAGCATTAACTTTTAGATATGATTGATTTGAAAGATAAAAATGAAGAAAGTAAATAAACTAAGCTAAAAAATTTAATAATAATAATAATATTAAGAATGTAAATAACTAAGCATAGCGCATAATTATTGGAATTCAGTATATTGTACCCACGTAATAGGTTATAAGCAGTAGACATTGAGAACAATATACTTGGAAGGCAACTGCATCTGTGTTATATTTAGGGAAGTTTACATGAGTTTAAGAGTTATCTTATTATAATTATTATAATTATAATATTATATATATACAATTTAGTAAATGTCATTTCAAAAGTATGAAATGTTATAACTTTCTTTAGCTCGATTTACATCCAGAGCATTTGAATATCCTCAAAAACAAACAAATTGTACCCTCAACAAACTGTTCAAATGGTCCAATGATTCTCATTTCGTCGTAAATGCTAAAACTAAAGCCTTGCATATGAGTCAATTCGATAACAACATAAAAGCATAACATCCTAAATGCAAAACACACATTACATTATGTTCTGCACATTATGATTGGCAGTGTACTGACATTTAATTTGTTAAAAAGCATTTTATTGGAAATAAATAACTGGATAGCATATAATGAAGAAGTAATCCTGACCGAATTGCGGACGTCGCTAATCTCAACGACTACATAATTGGGTAGTATATATTAAAGTGCACAGGTGTACTCTCTATGCCCTCAACTTCGTAATGACACGATCTTAGAGAGAGAGCAGACCCAGAATTTACGTGCTCTTAAGGTGGGTGTGCATCATATCAGCATCGGCATCTACAGCTTTATAGGTTAGATACTATACAAATTAAGCAGTCTCCATGTAAGTCTTCACGTACACACGTGGTTTAACAAACTTAGGTCTGTTTCAGGAAGTTTAGCCATTCTAAAACATACAATGTTGCAGCGAGTCATTAATTATATCAACTGTTCCTTTAGTAGTTAATATAGGTCTTATATAACTTAAATAATTTATAATATATTTTTAGCATTTATATTATTTTAGTGACCAAGTTGCTTGTGCAAACAGTCACAATCCCCTCAATATCTGTTACTGATATGGGGGGAGGGGTTTCAATGGCCCAAGTTTTAGTTTTAAATTGGCAAGTCAGATATCAAACTTTATCAAGATCCCTAGTCTCAAACTTCACAGTGTCTTTCCAGTTCTGGGCATCGCTTTACCAGAAAATCGTTTCGGTCTCTCATAAATTCAGTCTTTATCGTAGCATTTATGCTGTTTAGCTTTGTCGATTTGGCCTCGCTGGCTTTCATGCGTCTACAATTCCTTACCTATTTCCATGTATCCATTGATATCCGATGCTACTAACTGTCAATATTAATCTTATAGTATTTTGGCTGTACTCTTTTAATGTTTCTCTGAATATTGTAAAAGCCTTATAGATTTTCATAAGTTTGAAAAAATATATATTTCTAATTGTAATCATTTGTATTGTATCATCATGACCTGGCTGTCAGCGCTGGCAATATTGTAATGACAATGAAGTTTTATTATTAATATTTTACATTCGTATAATTAAATGTACATTCATAGTCGTAAAATCTGATATAGAACAATGCCGAATCGGGGTAAAATTAAACTAAGTAAATATATATAAAGACTAAAGATTATTGTTTTTGTGTGTTTTTGATGTTGTTTAAAGCGAAACTTCGTGATAGGTTGTATGGTAACTTATTAACATGTTGGTAATTTATACTCAAAGTATAATCGCACAGAAAATTCTACGCTCATGTTATTTGATTAAATAAAAACGCTATAGAAAAACCGACAATCCTGTGTCGATTTTTTTAAGCAAATCAAAAAATTTAATTAAACAATAACTAATTTATATTTTCGTTTTTTTTTTTATTAACGTTATATATATTTCAACGTAAGTCAAATTAGCTACTCTAAAAATCTTTCACGTGTCAAGATCAATACTTTGTCGCTCACGGTAATTGAGAAGCAGGCCACATTCCCAGGTCGTATATGTGCCTAAATCTACTATACATTTAGCGATAATCCATTACAAATGGTTATATTGTATATTAATGTATAATTGTCATCTAGTTATAACACAGATGAAACGCTTATGCGCCGATTCGAAACATCGCACATGCAGCCGTAATAGCGCTGACCTAATTACCCGTTTTTCCAAACCAACATTGAGATTAAAGCCCCACGCGAGATGAATCGTGTAATTTCAAACTCAACTGCCTTTGTACGTGAATCTTGCTGAAAGCGGCGAAACACACGCCTCATAGCTTTTGCTATAATCACATGGAATACAAACAACAATGAGTATTTAATAACTGTTTGTCGAGACTAGTTAGACAAAAGCTTCAAGCTTAGGTAAACTATAATTACTATTATCATCCGATATTTCTTAAAGAACAGATAATTCCGGTTTAGTAAAACCGGGAGTTTTTTAATTTGATCTTTTTCGTCTAGATATACGGCTGTATTACAAATACATCGATATAAGAAACAAATAATAATTACGTCATTATTTTAAATTAAGAGTATAGATGTATAGATTGATTTAAAAAAAATAACGGCTTCGTGAAATGTGCTGAATATTAAATAAGAGGAAATTGAAAGTGTGTAAAAACAGAAATCATCACATCAAAAAGATATATATTTAAATGTATAAAATTAATGTGAATTAACTTTTATCAAAGCCTCTTGTAATTTAAAAAAAAGTTACCGTGTACAAAACCAATATTAAACTTTCCCAAGTCATAAACGAAAGCTGTACCAACAATACGAAACCTACAATTTCAAACTAGAGCTACTTTGTTCTTAAATGTCACTTGTACGAACGCCAACCTATTTATTTAATACTGTAGTACTTGCTCGAAGAACGATTTATTCAAACAAACGCCTTTGACTTGAAACCACGAGTATACTCTGAAATGTTGCCTCGCGAAGTCAAAACTACGATTAATTATTTGGAATCTCTGTTTTGGTTGATAAATGCTATACACTTAGCTCTTATACTCTTATATTTATGCTAGGTTAAAATAATTAATCTTTATTAAAAATGAAATGAGGCTTTCAATGAATGTTACTATATCGAAAATAAATTCGTTTTCAAATAGCAATATTTTTTTAATTTTTGTTATTATTCTGATTTAATATATTTTACAACATTTGAATTGGCTGTAAATAATCGGTTCAGAACTATAAAAAATTAATAATTATTTGTAAATTTTTCTCACTATTATGCAAAATGTCAAATCTTCAGTAAAAACTCACCCAACTAAAAACTTTTTATGCATAGATATAGAAAAACACAAAAATTAAGAATCGACCAGTCTATAACCAGATGTTCAAATTTCCCTTAACGGTCAATCAGAAATCGTTATCGCTATTGCTAATAACGTAAGCGAGGCACCAATTAGTTATCGGTATATTAGCTTGAAAGCATGCCAACGCGACTGCGCCCGCCACGCGAGGAATCTATTCATAACCGTGGAATATGACAACCATGCGACGCCGCTATTTAATGGAATTATTTTGAATCAAGTTAGAAGATTTCATAAATAAATTATCAGACCGCACCAACTAATCTACTCAGAATTTACTATAATATACAACTTTTGCATAATATGTGCCTATTTGGCACAACAGCAAATATTTAAATTATTTTGTACATATACCGAGACTAAATTTAATTTCATTTATAATCGTGGTTCGCTTGCCCCTATTCTATTTATTTGTAGGCGGCGTAGTGGATTTTAGAAGGATTTTACAGACTTTTGAAGGCCGACTGTTACGCCGTAGCTGGTTGGGGTTTCCGAACGTGCTGTTGATATCGATGTGTGCAAATAACACAAATCCCTAAGACGGCTCTAACGACATGCTTCATGATGGAGTGGTTTCAACTCTGCTGAAAACCACGTGATTTTTTTCTGCTATATTATGATATGATTTATAATTTACAAATAAACTATTCAGTGTTTCCATATTATATGCTAGTTAATAATATTATTATGGGCGGGTACAATACGTAAGCGACTTATCTTTGTAGTTTAAAAGCGATACTTCATCAATCAATTTACCAAATTATATTGTTGTATCTATTCTTTGTAAATGAACAGTATTTTAACGTGCTGAGTTTTATCTCAACACATTAAAATACTTATTCAAAGAATAATAATTTGAACCACAAATATAGGTAAGTAATTAAACTCACGTAGTTAGCTATTAAATCCGGATGGTCTGTTTCTAAGCCGTCGTCGAGGATTGTGACCACCACGCCTCTGCCAGTAATGCCTTCCCGCCAAGCGGGGATCACATTCATATCTAAGCCACCACCTCGGTTCTGTAAAAGATAAAATAAAATAATAGTTATTTCATGAATAAAGCACAAACACTTTCGATAAAATTATTCCATAAACCAAACTGAAACCAATTTCAGATTTACATAATTTATGTTTAACAGTTACGGTATAGGTATTTATTTATATATATATTAAGACACAGAACTATACTCGCAGACAAGTTTTAAATGCATGGTTATCAATCAAAGGTTTCAATTCATAATAATAAAATCGATCAAAAATAACGTAAGCTACATTTAATATATATGATACAAGTTTCCACCCGCGGCTTCACCCACGTGAGGCGGGGAGCCAGGTGCCTAGTACCATATGTCCCTTTCAGTACCCCTGATAACGTGTATGCAAAAAGTCTTAATGATGAAGTAGTTAAGATGTGAATGCAGTACAAACAAACCAAGTCTCTGTCGAATTTATATATTTATTTTAATTTTGAATATTGATTTTCAATGAGAAATCATTTGTAACTTATCCGGTAGAACATCACGTTGTATTCAATTGTTAATTACTTACATACATATATGTATGTAGGTACGTTTCTGAACAACTATTGTTACGACTAAATATAATGAATTCGAAATCGACATATCACGACTTACATATCACGCACGCTTTTTTCATGCTCATATTGATGGACATTATTTGTTACAATTATTTTTTACAGTGTAATGGATGATTTAAATATAATATTGCTTTTAGTGGTCGGTCTCATCGTTACGTTACTATTTTTTTCACAAAACAATAAATCATTACATACCTACCAAATCAATCAATAACGGAAATGTCGATACAATTGATTCAATTATGAAAATCAATAAAATATTTTTTATACAATAAAGCGACTATCATTTTTTTAAAAAGCTGTATCTCTGAACTTGCGTTCAAGATAAAAATATAATTGAAACAAAGGACCATTAGAAATGTTAAGATAAATTACAGCACAAAACTTCGAGCTATAAAAAATAAGATTGTTCAGTTCAAATATAGAAATGAAACTAGTTTGTCCTTTTCATATTTTTATGATTGCATTTATTTATACCGGAAAACTAATTTGTATAGAGTTACCCGTACAAATTTATTTTATAGACTTCATCCTCATCCGCTTGCCTTATTCCATTTCATTGATAGCCAAATAAAAAGATTATTATATTGACTTTTAGAGGTCCCACATGCACCCTTCCTTGTGAATGCTTTACGTATCAATGGTTGATAGGTAGAAATTATACTTTGAAACGAGAAACACGAGCTTTAGATAGATATGTAGATGCGCTTAGTGAATATTCCCGTAACGTGAGTTACGTATAACACGATACTTGTGACTTTGGCAGAAACGCACTTCGAGATTTTAATCTTACTTATATTTTTCGATTTAGAAATAAAATTCAGATTAATAATTGCGATACCAAATTGATATACGTTCGTTGAGCAGCTTCTATTTAATTACAAAAGTTTAAAAATAAAATTAAATGTCGATAAAAACATTTTGTAATTGTAATCAGATTCATTCTGTAATTGTAATTATGTGTAAATAACAAAATTTAAGTTTGTGAAAAAATAATAATATGAAGTCTTAAAAAAAAAAGAGGTGAATGGACATTAAACCGAGGCCAAAACCTATTAAAAGAATATCAGTTTTACTCCCACAGAAGGGATTTCATTTTAAATTTGTAAATGTGAGCCGAACATAAAAATTCAATACCTTCGTCAAATTAAATCTCATCAAATGTTAACTAAGTTAATTTAAATTTAGGTTATATTAAAATATATCTATATTCATAATTCACCCGCGACTGTTTGGGGATGGAGGTTGGTATTAGGAAAAAAATAATCTCTTTTTCCGTCCTTGGGCTTCAAGCTTACCTCATAACAAACATTACGAAAATCGATTTAGTGGTTTGGCCTTGGAAGCATAACAGACAGACATAGGTACGTTTGCTTTTATAATATTAATATAGACTTTTGGTTAAAATATTATTTTTTACTTTAATAATAAAATTATCTAAAGTAACTGAACCATACGTACACACTGTCCGTGCATTAATTTCTTATCGAAATAGTTTTTAAGCATTAACAATTAATGTTACCATTAATTATTTTTCTATTCTATACCTAAAAATGAGATGACGTATTTTATTGTTATACAATACCTAACTGATAAAAAATAATAATACACCAAAACTTATACCAGAATATGCTAAGGAGATTTTATTATATAATCATATTATATAAGTAGTGATTGTGTAAGTTATAAATCAATAAAAAAAAATTTAATCCAATAGTCTTTTACAAGTACTTATGTATCGTCAAGCGCTACCACCGCTTCATTCCCATCCGATTTAAATTTAAACTATTGACATGAAAAGCGCGAATTTCATGTTAAAATTAGCATATAAATCTCTAAAGTATTGACAAAATTAAACTTTTAAATTCGAGATTAAAGTTCAAAATTTACGAGCGTAGAGGAAAAGTTTTGATTAAATATGAAGTCTTGATAATTCTAAGGACAAAAAGTTTAACCGACACTTACTTTCGCTTATTATATGACATGTAGAGACATCTGGTGATCTAAACACGAAACTTTATTCAGGTTAAAAAATTCAGAATTATTAATAAAAGTACATTATCGAATAAAAAGAAAAAGAAGCCGAGATGGCCCAGTGGTAAGAACGCGTGAATCTTAACCGATGATCGTTGGTTCAAACCCGGGCAAGCACCACTGAATTTTCATGTGCTTAATTTGTGATTATAATTCATCTCGTGCTTTACGGTGAAGGAAAACATCGTGAGGAAACCTGCATGTGTCTAATTTCACTGAAATTCTGCCACATGTGAATTCCACCAACCCGCATTGGAGCAGCGTGGTGGAATAAGCTCCAAAACCTTCTCCTCAAAAAGAGGAGAGGAGGCCTATAGCCCAGCAGTGGGACTTTCACAGGCTGTTACAGATCGAATAAAAATGAATAAGAAGATTTAGTATAAAGTTAACATTTCCATCATTAGATTTGAAATGAGGAAACGCTATATCATATTCGACTTATATTTGCATATTTTATTATATGGCCTACTTTTGAAAGTTCTTCTCGTTGTAAATAAGTCGGAATATGGTCATGTTCCAATTGCAATTTGGAATCATAAAATAAAAAAGTCCATTACAGTAGTTTCAAATTGCAAATTAACACAAGCCATGTTAGTTTGACTCACATTTACGCTCGTTACGGATATTATATATAGTTAAAAAAAACTGTTAAAAAATTGTAAGACTTATCGGACAAACAAAGCTCGATTTCGTTCAGGACGAATTAGAGATAATTAACCTTTAGTAGGCAAAGCATTTACTTCATTTCATCGAAAAATTATGTTCGAATTTTGATTGTTGTGACTAAACTTAAAATTTCTTCCAGATTTTAACTTTAGTCAAATATTTTCCGTATAAAATATTTTTTTCGTTCAATTACTACAATATATATTATGCACAAATGACACGTGCACATGCACAAAGAATACGTAAATGTCTCACTACCAAACAATGCCCTCCTCCCATGTTTAAAACATTTGGAGCTTATTTCACTACGCTATTCCAATCCACACTGTTAAATATTGCATAATTTTCATGCAACACGGAGAGGTTTCCTCACGACTAAAGAAAAACTTTACCGCCGACACGACATCAATTATAAACACAAATTTATCATATCATAAGTTAGTTATACTTAGGATTTGGATATAGGTCGACAGAACACCGACATACAGACGACACACGACAATACAGACATTATAATATTTTTAAATGTACCTTACGTTTACGAATGTAATCATCAATTTACTAATCTGACGTTTTAAGCATACTTGGCACGTGTACGACCTTATAATGAGTTTCAAACATACGCCAAACAGCGTAGAATACTCTCATCAAGAGATAATAAGGCAGAAAATTAGCTATTAGTTGAGACAAGGCGCCTGGTAAAGGGAAAATTAAGATGTAATGATCCTACAATATGAATGATGTGAAAGTCGATTCACACAAAATACAATATTATAATTTTATAAGTCTTATTATATTGGTCTATTTATAAAAGCTTGTAAACAAAACTTTACGAATTATTTAAAACGTTTCATGACACAGTCAATAAACTATCCGTACTTACGATTTTTAATGCATTGCATATTTAAAAAAAAAGTCTTATAATAAACTCTTATCCGCCTTTCTTATATGTGAATTTTATGATAGTGAGAGCAGGATGAAATAATCCTCGTTTCGATTTTAATAAATATCCATACCACACCTGGCCACTCGGGATCGTTAATTAGAAGTTGGCATTATTCCGTAATCCCTTATCGCTTTTCAATAAAGATTAAATGTAGCAAAATCTTGACTACGGATAAAATATTTTGTAAAAAAATTCAATTTTATAATATTATGGTAGTTAACGATTTTTTTTCAGCTTATCGCCGTCCTCTGCTGGACGAAAGCCTCGCCCATGTAACGATAATTTTATTTAAGCAATTTTTAATTTTTGTGGAAACTTTTGGTCTATAATACTCGAGAAGCCTCTAAGATTGGTGAAAATCCGTAGGTGAGGATGTTGAGACAACATAAGTGTGAATTCTTTATACTACAGCTAAATGTCATTAGCATTAAACGTATATAACACTAAATATAATAATAATATTTAGTATGTTAATATATATAATAGAGCCAAATGAGAATTTATTTCACCTCGAGTTGGTGGATAACCACATTATCTCAGAATCTGTACTAGACATGCGGGTCAGAACACTACATCTTAGTTCCCAAGGTTGGTAGCATATTGACGGTGTAAGAAACGATTAATATTTCTTACAGCGCCAATGTTTGAATGATGCTAACCATTTACCATAAGCTTGCCCACCTGTACCAGCACTTACCGAAATTATAGCGGCATATTCGATTAAAACATTTGTTAAGTTTAATCCACATTATATATCCATTAAGCTATGACGCTTCAATAAAAAGAAACAGTGGGGAAATAATAATAAATAGCAACATACCAGGTACCACATATGAGGCCACTTGGGATCGTTTAATTGGAACTTGGAATCGGTGGAGCGCGGCCTTCCTTTCACTCTTGAGTGCAGTTCACGTTTCGACCCCGCTTCTCTTTTCATGGAGGGCGCGCCCGATGCTTTTGTTTCAGCTATAACAAATTATACTCTAATGAAGTTAAAGTCTATATTGTTAATTTGCGTGCCTATGCTACATTGTATTACGTAAATAGGTCTCAGTGAATAAGTGCCGTTGTGTAAATTAATGATTGAAAACCTCTGGAAGGTCATATTGTACGAAATAGACTTAAATATAATTAACCATAATGTGTTATAATAAAAAAATATATTAATATTCAATATAGCTTGTTATTGAATTTGAATAAAATAAAACGTTTGATAATCAAGTGAGAATATATAGGTATATTTTAAAAATGACATTGAAATAAGTTGAGCCTTTCAACTTATATAAGCTCTATAGAGCAGGTGAAAAGGTCAAGCGGAATTCATTTATAGGCGACTCTGGTGCAACCTCATTCAATTATTTCATTAATTTCAGAGCTTTTTATTCATAGGTATGTTAAAAATCTTTTAGCAGGTATCTAAAGATTTTTATTATATAATTGACTTAGATTAACTCTTGAGGAAATTATTGTTATTTAGATAACAAATTCGCTTTTTAAATACTAATGTTTCTCGGTAAACGACGCTATTCAGTAAAAAAAAAAACAATTGACATTCGATTCTCTGAAAACCTTACGCTGATTTTGATAAGCTATTGTTACAGTCAATGTCACTTATCACTGTCTGACCTTTCGTTTCTTTCACAGTCGTCTTCTGAGATAAGTTGTTTCGATGATAGATTCGAGTGTGTTATTACGGTCTACCGGTAGCATTATACAAAAGAAACTTACACATATATGGCGGTGAGTTAATCTATCGTATTACACATAAATTAAGGGTATAAATTATACTAATTAATGTAATTAACATTATGTAATATAAATAAAATTGTATGTATTATGTTATGTGTTACATAATGTTTAATATTAATACCACCAGGTAGAGAAATTTAATTTAACATAGATGTCAATCATTTAGGAAAACTAGGAACAGTCTTTATTCATTAAAACGAAATAAATGGTCATATAGTTCATGACAATTTTGTTCTTAAGGCAGGACTATATACTAGCAAAGGGTCTGATATTATATTATAATAATAATAATTTGTAGAATGTTTTTGAGAAATTATAAATTAAATAATTATAATTTTTGTTTTCATGTACAATTATAATTTTCAAAATTCTTAAAAACAAATGCGTACTGAATAAATAAATTAGCCTTAGCTGTATTTTTCTAACAAATTACAACTTATATTTGAATTAAAATATGTATACTTGCCTGTACTCGTGATATCTGGTAAAGGTTGAAAATCCCGTTTCTTCCTCGATAGGATCTTCTGTTGTTTTGCCCATTGCACACGATCGTCCCCTTGCAATCGGTCGTGGTGCTCGTGCGCAGGCGTTAGGGACCGCTTCGCTAACGAGTTGTGATGAAAGTGGTAGTGGTTTTCGAATATCTGGAAAGAAAAAAGATAAATATATTGAATTTGTCAACTAACTCGTAAACATAGCAATCGTTTTCATAATTCCTCAATAAGAAATAAATAGAAGAAAATGAATAAATAAGAAATACATTTTCTTAATGCGTATATAGAAATAGTGTTACAAAGTATATATACTAATTACAGTATGTATGTTTCCAAGATTTTGTGCATTTTCTATACCGTTTTCTACAGAATATTACAAGATAAATCAGAAAACAGTGACTTGTTCTTGGAAAATTTGGATAAGGAATTTGTTTATTTTTTCAAGTAACGTATTTCGAATAGTGCTATGTCGTTTCCGTGTATATGTAACATCTAATTTTTAATGTGTGCATGCAAGTGTGTGTTATGATCGTAATTTTTTCTTTGGTTGTAGATATTGATACTTATCCTCAAAACGATTGGGAACAATACATGCTGTTACTTAGTATATAGATTGAAGAAGTAAATATATATTAGTCCTTACGATGTTTATTTTATTGCAATGATATCCCCCTGACCAATTTCGGTAACGGAGGCAATTCTCGAGAGAAACGCCAACTGCGCGGGGCTTGTTATAATGCGCAAGTGTGTACAAAGACAGTACTGAGCATATCTCGACAGAAGACAATGGGTTTAAACTCAGGACCTCAAGATGACTTTAGCTAACCACTAGACTTGCGAGTCAGTAATTAACAATAATTAACCAATAAAAAACATAGTACACCAACTTCTCTCAAGCCGATAAATAAAGTACGTTACATTGCCCAAATGTCTATAGTATAATATTTATGTTAGATATATTTATTTATATATGTATATTTTACATTTATGTTATGTTACATAACAGTTTAAATAATCGGAAATTGAAGTTAAAAAGAGACTGAAGTCGATTAAAAAACATAAATGTACGCAAAAAAAGTTCATTATACAAACATGCGTTGAGCTCCATTAATTTGGATTCACTCGAAGGACGATAATTAACGACATTTTTTTATCTACTTTAATTTATACGTAACGTATAAATAATTAAATATATTTTTGAAAATCGAATCTAGTTTCATTATAATATTTGTGTAACCATTAATTTTCTACGTGTGGGTATAAAAGCACACAACATAAAACTAATAAAATCGACTTTTAGACCTATATATAATACATAAATTAGATATGCATTTTAGTTCGATTGAGTGACTTTGATATTGTGAAAAGGGCATTGACATCGTAGGTTTCATATTAACATTTAATATATTTACGGACTGTGAGTTACTTGTTCGATGTTTAAAATCCATCTGGATTTATACATTAAGACGGTATACAATACTGATAAAATAATTAAGACAACGGTTCTTAACTCTTGCTCTTAAATAGTAAAAAAAAAATAACAGTCTCATAGTATTCGATATCTTCGAAAATATTCATTATAACGTTTGACATTAACGAGTCGCTTTCTGTTATCTATTCTCAAGTGCTCTTGACAGCTTTTACGCAAACTCAGATCAAATCGTTGCTTGAGTCATGATCTGATATCAAGGATGATTCAAAAATTAGAAACTACTCAGCTGAGTGCTGCTAATGAATCTCGTTTTAAAAGTCATTCTAAAATAAAAGCTCTACTTAAAATTAGTTTTAAAACTAGATTCACGACTGAGTGTCGTTCTGTTATACGGGCCCGAATGTTTCACAGCTGGGTCAAGGCCTCCTCTCCCTTTGAGGAGAATGTTTGGGACTTATCCTACTTGATTCTATTCATTCCAGTGGAGTAGCAGGACATTTACATACTGTTTTTTTATAATCATTAAGCTAATCCAATAATAAGCTAATGTTAATGCTAATGATAAGCCAAGGTTTACTAAAACGTATAAATGTATTACTTGTCCGCTAAACCAGTACGTCCGTTGTCTTCAGTTTAAATAATCAATATGATGATCAACGCAAACATTAGCTAGTTTTCATAACAGTTTGATGTTTTAAAGAAATATTAAAGAATAAAGTAAAATTTACAATACATAAATGATACAAGTTAATGAGACACGTGTCAATGTGAACTGAAATTCAATGGAAATTTTATTTCAGTAGCGTCACATTGAAAAGGAATGTTAATAAATTGTGTAAGTGAATAAAGTGCGACCCAAGTGAGCGATAAATTTTCCAATGACACTTTTAATTAAAAACACTTAACCATTCTACTTTTACGATTAAACTTTTGTATAAATACTAGTTTCCGCACGCGGCGTCGCTCGTGTGTGAAGGGGGGGGGGGGATCCTATAGCGTTTTCTGTTCCTCAGACGACGTGTATGCAAAATTTCATGATAATCGGTTGAGTAGTTAAGACGTGAAATCGTAACAAACAAACTCAATTTCGCATTAATAATATTAGTCAGGATATATATAGGTATGTTATTATATTTTTATACTTTTCTGCACAGTAAGGAGACGAGTCTTCCTTCAAGACATGGTCAAAAATTACTTTGAACAATTTATTTTGAGTCCTTCCATAATGTCCAGTAGTGGAATATTTATTTTAGCGTAAATTAACCTAATATAGAATATGTGGACGTTCTATTTTACCCAACTAAAACCACAACATTATTAACTACTCATATATTTCTAATTGCAATATATAATAAACAGTGGTCCCGACTTTAAGCTGAAAGGGATGTATAATTAGGAAACAGATGAGAAAATTACCAATTTTAAGTTTAGAATTAAATCGCTGAATGTAGTGCAAATGAAGTTAATTTAGTACTGAATTTTAAGTCTAGCGCGATATTAAACTTCACCGGTGGCCGCTTCCAAAACAACCGCATTGTGACCACTTTAATTTGAACGTGGTTATCCTCTTTCGAAACAAATGGGATTTTACGCCTGGATACATTCACCGTAATATTTTTATTTTATTGACGATACAAAATCTATTCAATAAGCTTAAACAAGATCCTTTTGTAAGCCATCATTGGAAATAAACTTCACCCTTATTCCAATATTAGTTTTATGTTTATTAGTTTTATTTAAAAACAAATGGTTTTATATTTAATTATATAAACTCAGTCATATTTAAAAAAATATTAAAATCATATTCGATATTTCAACTTATGTTTTATTCATTATCAAAATAAAAGTGCCTTTCATATAAATTATAATCTTTTATTAATAAAATTCATGTTTATTTAATAAAGGAATAGCGTTGAATTAAAATGTACATTTGAATTCCGGTGCCTGAATACAAATGAAATGCGAGGTATGCCACAACTATCAGAATAATGAGTGCAGTCGGCCGTTGAAATAGAAATCACTATAATAAAATTCACTTCTTTTTCCATTGGACTTTTATTTCGTAACATTCACGTTATCACTATTTTTTATAGTATAGGTAAGGAGCATATGGGCCACCTGATGGTAATTGGTCACCA
Source organism: Nymphalis urticae (assembly GCA_905147175.2). Taxonomy (NCBI): domain Eukaryota; kingdom Metazoa; phylum Arthropoda; class Insecta; order Lepidoptera; family Nymphalidae; genus Nymphalis; species Nymphalis urticae. The sequence goes on along the minus strand of LR989998.1, from coordinate 6,312,614 downwards.
ACGCATGGACATAGGCTTTGTAAGAAATGTTAACCGTCGCTTACTTACTACTTACTTTGGAACTAAGATGTTTCCTTTCACCCTTCAAACCGAAACACATGAATAAATGCTGCTGTTTTGCGGTAGAATATCTGATTAGTGGGTGGTACCTACCCAGACACTTGCACAAAGTAAATTAAAATAAAAGCGAAAATTATTATTATTTATTTACAAAACTATTATGAAAGTAAAAAAACAGCTTTCACCAAAATAGAAAGATTATTATCATAGGTTGGCGACTATATTTATTTCAGGTTTTTCGAGACATGCCGGATTTTTTTCAGAATGTTTTTATTCACCTGAGAATAGCAGATGAATTGCAAACACAAAGCTCTTGAAAAACTTAGGTATGAAGTTTGAGCCGGCAAGCTTTAGTTAAAATTCACTTCTTTTATTCAATGGGTGATCTCGACTCTAAAAATAACAAATTATGCAATATAAGTGTTTATTCTCTTTTACGTATACTCGAAAAAAAACTATATCAATAGGATCTTGCTCTCCGTCCTTCAATTTGTTCTTCAGAAATGTTAAATTAGATAATGATAAATTAGTTAAAATACTGAAAATGTTAAATTTGTTCAAATATTTTATACACGGAGAATATAATCTTGCCGGTAGGCTCACCGAAATCTTTGCGATTGTTGAACAATAAAACTAACAATAATTGACGTTTAATGTAATTATAACCGTAACAGCCTGTGAATATCCCACTGCTGGGCTAAAGGCCTCCTCTCCTATTTGAGGAGAAGGTCTGGAGCTTATTCCACCACGCTGCTCCAATGCGGGTTGGTGGAATACACATGTGGCAGAATTTCAGTGAAATTAGACACTTGCAGGTTTCCTCACGATGTTTTCCTTCACCGTAAAGCACGAGATGAATTATAAACACAAATTAAGCACATGAAAATTCAGTGGTGCTTGCCCGGGTTTGAACCCACGATTGGTTAAGATTCACGCGTTCTTACCACTGGGCCATCTCGGCTTCACGTAATTATAACCGAGAAATGTATTAGCATATCTAGCTGACGTTAGCACCCGCTCTCAAGCATTTGTTTCTAACAACAAAATCTGCTAAGCAACACGTGATAAACACACCGGCCAACATAGATCACATATTACGGAATTGTAATAGCGATACATTTTCTTATAAATGATTACTCTAAAATTAATTACCTCTTATTATAAAAAAAAAATATATTTATAAATAAATAAATATTTTATTTATCTTGTTTAATTTAAGGTTTATACGTTTATTTTCGCGTAATCTCGTGCTTAAGGCTTAATAACCGAGGCGAGCAGAAACAGCAATCCAAACGGAGGTCATTATCAAAGGCGGCTTGCTTATTAAATGTAATTTTAGAACTCACGAACAGATGATGCCTACGTATTTAATTAATTAATTTGATGACACGTGTTATTGTTTTTCGAGTTTCGTTCTTGGACTGTAAACCCACATAAGTATGTACCGGCCGCAAATATTTCGCCGAAAAACGACACATTGTATTAGAGTGTGTTAGTTTGAAGAATGGGTGACCCAGTATAATAGCAGGCACACATTTACATTATTACACATTGATTTAAGAATAGAACATATTACACATTTGAAGAAGATATAACCTTTTAGCAGACAAACGTCGCAAAAAGTTTACATAAAACCGTGTAAAAATTGTTATTTTTTTCTTGTAAAAAATCTTTATCGTATTTAAGTTAAAATTTGGGACAAATCTCTAAAGTAGGACAACACTATGTTACAATATATGTGCGAGCGATATATTGCCAAATTATGTACATATCCTCTTGTAATTGTGCACTGCAGAAGTATTCAGCAAGTAAGTATTAATTATTATTCTAGGATATTGAGAAATGGTGTAAAGCTATATTTTATTTTAGTTTTTTTTTTTTTATATTTGCCGGGAGGGCAAATGACTCTACTCCACCTGATGTTAAGTGGTAGTAGAGTCCAAACGCGAGGACGGCCAGTACAGTCGGAAAGAAGGTTCTGCACTAGCCGCCCTCGCCTTGCCGGCCCGCAAGATGCCTCTTCACGCCTCGTTTGTAGGAACCCGGGTCGTAAGAGGAGGGGAATAAATATTTCGTAATAAATGATACCCTTACTTGATTGCACTTGCGCTTTCTTTAATTATTCACAGAGATCCTAACTGCAGGCCTTCCTGCGTTTGTAAGTGCCCCACGGGTTCCCTCCTCCCGTGAGACACATAAATTCAAAGAAAACACGAACCCTTGAAGATATTTTGCTATCTTGTAGTCCCTTTTACCTTTTACGATTCTATAAAAAGTAGTAAAGAATGAACGCTGAACATTTTTCCTGAACTTATTTTTAATAATATTTAGATAAATATATTTTGTACAATTGTATTTATAAGGAGACGGTGAAGTTAAAATATATAAAAATTAAAAAGTGACAAAAAGATGAGCACAAATATCATTTCTTTTAAAGAAAATAACGAAAAACTAAACTAAACCATGTTGCTTTACATATTTTTTTTTTGCATTTCAGCAAAAAACTTATTCCGATTGGTGTGATATACGTTTATTTACGTTTCCTTAAGGGATTAAATAATAAATCCTAAGGTCTTGTTGTTCTCGTGGCTTATAAGGCTGCAGAATCCGACGTCTTCGCTTCAATACTTTTGTCTATCCATTAAAAATAATAACAATAAAAAAATATTTGTAGCCCGGAGTTTGGAGGTTGGCATTGTGCCCGTGCCTCGGAAAGCGCATAAAGCCTTTGGTCTTACGCCTAAACTCACTCCGGTCGTGTCGGAATTGCTGTCCCATAAGATTATAAAAGTGATTGAATTGACTCGATTACACACGCATTTACTCTGTAAAAGAATTTTTGCAATGTCAAACATATTTTAAATAAAAAATATTAGTATAATTTAACGAAAAAATTATAATTATTATTATTTCGTAATTTAATAATAAAATGTATGTTGTGACTTAATGAATCGTTTGTTAATTTTAGTTTAAATATTTGCATGTCATAAATGTAGTGACTAAACATGTATATTATGTGTAAAAGTAAATACATTGAATTGAATTGTATTGCACTATAATATTTTCATCAAATAATTATTTATTATTTAGTTGCACTCATTGTGTTATTCTATTTGTTTATGATAGACATTCGTATTTCATTTATAAAATATTATAGTGTTAAACCGTTGTTTAACTCGTTTGATATAAGGACGGGTAGCTGGTGTTTAATTAATTTCCCATTCCCTTGTTAACTTTTAATTATAGCGTTTTATTCGTTTTTTAAGAACGACTTAAGTTGAATTATTCAGATGCGTTTTCAATTACTTTTGTTTAATTTGAAACGAACATTTACAGAGTATAGTCTCGCGCGGAAGTTAGTTTCTATTTTACATTATTATTTGGTTTTTATTACGCTTTCTTTTTAAGACTCGGACATTCGGTTACATTATATGAATTTGTATTTAATATAAACAGTAAAAGTTTATATTTATACAAATATACTCTTTACTGCTTATATAAATATACGCTTTATACTATATATATGGTATAAAGTATAGTGTTTTTTTTTTCTTTTTTTATATTACCGTGTTGATGATTTCGTAAGCGAAAACGTTTTAAAAAAACGAGATCAAAATATAGCTTTTCCGTTTTTTACAGCCCGAGGGATCTCACGACCTGTTATTAACTCGAGAAAATCTTACATCCCGTGTTTACAAGGGTCCCTTATACCTATAAAGTTTATTTTATGATAAAACACGAACTTACTTGTTTTTCTCTACCATTTGTAAGATTTAAGAGCTAACAAAGTCTTCTCAAGAATCAAAATATATTATGTACTTTTTATGAAGTGTGTTCAAAAACTGTCTTTCCCCTTAATCATAATAGACAATGTATTTTTTAATTTATGACACTTTTTAACGTAACAAACAAATACTATAACGATAAGTCTTGCAACTATAGTTACTTGAATCTAAGAACACCAAAACTGTCTACAAGCGAGTACGTAAAAACAAAATAAATGCATTGTTTTCGATAATACACAAAGAAGAAAAGACGACACTCATATTTAACCAAAACCCCATAAAAAAATGGGACACTGATCAAAAAGAATAGTCAAAGCGGCTTTTAACACAAAAACGTAACATTTTGCGGTTCTCAAACACGTATCTAGGAGTCAGGTAAGAGGCAACCATTAGGCTCGTAATGTTTTCTGAAAGACACGTGAAAAGATGTTAAGGGGATAGTTCGCACCAGCTCGCGTGGTAGAGCCGGCGGGCAAGACGCGACCTGGCCCTAATCGTACCTCTTAGAAGTTGCCTTTCAACGTTGTCACTCGCCTGCATGTGGAACATTCATACAAGATAATTACACTCGTGTTTCGAATATCTCCCGACAACGACGTATTTTATATTACCATTGCATATTAGACAAGTTGTTTTTATTTTAACAATAACAGTACTTTCAACGTGAAAATAATTTTTGTACGGATGACGTTCTTTGTTTTGATTTTTGAGCAAATATAATCTGTTTTTTTAGCCTTGTGGCTTTGAAAATATTACAAATCATAGTAAAATTACACGTATTTATAATTCACCTAATTGGCTTTAAAAAATCAAATAATCATCTAATATAAATCTTCACCTCTCATTACTGTTTTTTTTCAGCATATATAATATTATTTTTGTAACAATCGATGTTATTATGTTATGTTAACAAAATTATAACTATGCAACTATAGTTGCATTTGCTTTTTGCATTTAGCTTTTTATATTTCGAAACGTGTACAAGGGGCCTTTTTGCGGTTGCTACTTCTCATGTATTATAAAGTTAAAGTAAAATATTAAAATGAAAAAGATATCCTCGGAAAACTAAATGTAAACTGAATTGAAGGATTTTGCAGCTTTTTCAATGTCTAAGTCTAAAAGCCGGTGGGTCGATATCGCGACAGAATAAAAGATTATAAGGGCTTAAGCACACTTTTCCTACCGTTAAAACGTACTGAGTTTTGCTTTTAGGATTACCTCTTACGCGAACTGTTTTTTTTTTAAATCTAGTGTTCTATTTTTTCAGACGGATCAAAATTGCGAGCTGTCGATACGTTTCAGCCCATGTACGCCATTTTATTATTGAAATAGTGATTTTAATTTGTTGTTAGAAACAACTCATTCTACATGACATTTGATTTATTTTTTAGTTCAAGGGATATTCAATAATTAGACTGACTCTCTGTCAGGCACAAAACCATGCTACGAATAAAATATAAAATAATATATAAAAAAGTAAAGGCTGTTAGCCTGTAAATGATCCAGCGCTGGGCAACTCTCTTTTTCGAAAAGAAAGTGTGGAGCTTACTCCACCACGCCGTTCGAGAATAGTAATAGCATAATACCAATACATAGATAAACTATGGGACTAAACTATATAAATTTGCTTATAAATATGAAATACCCAAGGATACTGGATACTTTGAGCCGTGATAAGGTATCGTATATAAATGTACTAGACGAGAGTACGAGAGACTACTTTTTTTTAAGTCAAAATAAATTCTGACATAAATATAATCCTTAATGGATAAGTGCGATAAAGCATTAACGGTCTGTACTATACTACACTACAGTACAGTGCTGTGTCACATACACTCGTACTTTAGTGCTATAGGATACACGCTTTCTGTCAGAAAACGCTAGGAACAGAAGAACGATTTATAAATAGTCAACTCGAAGTAAAGGCGATTTAAATGCAAGTTAAAGTGTTAATATTTCATTTTAAATTAGTTTTATACCATGGACGTATTTTTGAAATATGACTAAAATTTAAACGTTTCCTAATTAAAGGTTCTACTTTGGTTCAATTTTTTGTTGTTGCTGAAAACAATTATAAATTAAACGAAATAAGCGAAACACTCCTGTTTTCCTTATCAACCTCAGAATCCTTAGTGACGAATACACTGTCTCATTGCCGTTTAGAATATTATTTTATAAATAGGCGGTAACACTATAATATAGCAAATAACGTTTTTATAATAAATTTTTAATTTAATATCTGACTTCTAAAGCTACCGCTTAGATTAACATTTTCACTTAAAGGAAGATATTCCTTTTCCTACTTTAAGTTAATGAGATTCCATATTATAACAGTATACATACATAAAGAATGTTTTTGTCTTAAATTATTATACAAACCGAATCCTACATTAATCAAATTCCATTTCACCACGCCATATACATTACAATTATCCCCGATCATGGGTTAAAACTCCGACCCTTACATAGAAGCTTCACCGCAAAACCATTTTAGACATATAAGTCGCATACCCCAATAAATTCTCATAATAATAAGGGTCAAAATCGCTTAAAATGTAAAATATCTCAACATTTCATGCCTCATAGTACGAGGGGAAATGGGAAGCGTTGCTATGGTAACTACAGGATGACCTCTCCCATGGAATTGATCGCCATTTTTGAAACGAACACCTGAATAGTTGAAAACGTGTGTTTTGTTTTTGTTATACAAAGTAAAATTGGAAGAGATGTGATATGATGATGCAACGTTACTAGTAGTAGCATTTGAGTTACATGCTTATACATCATGTATATATAAGTATATAGTATAAGTGATGTGTTTTTATAAATACAATATAATTTAATTAGTGTGATACGCACTTAAAATCACATTAGCAACTTTTTTATTTACTTTTTAAGCAGACAATTAAATGTAACATATAGACGAAGTATGGATTTATAAATCCATCAATCCATATCAACTCAATGCAAATTTGAATTGTGTATATATTACTAATATTATAACGCGATAAAAATCTGCGTCTCTGCCTCAATCAATACATGCTGAATTCAGGATTCGAATCTTGCATTGGGTTAGTAATAAATATTCGAGTTTTCTGTTACTAAAATGTAAAAGCAGCCAACTGTTAGGAGGCTGATCTCACTCCCTTCATGTCAAAATGCCGTTTAATCGGACGATTACAGTTTATGCTATCTTTTGAGTCAAATTTTGAAATCTGGGACAAAGTCAATCGTACCGTGGACAATTAAGGGTATTTTTTTAATAAATTTTCATTTATAAATCATAAGTAAAGCTTATGTTTACTAAGCAGTAACAACTTAGTATAGTTAAAAATCCTTAACATGATGTGTCATATAAAATAAAATAGGCCGTTGTTAAGGCAACGGGAGAGCCTTGTAAACAATACACCCACCTAAAATATGTAGACAGTTATGCTCCGTCCACGTCACGCGACCCCTGGGAAAATTCGGGGCAGACTATGCAACATTTCGTCTTTTTTTAATTCGTCACTTCGTCATTGTTACGTCGAAGAGTTGTAACAAAGCAATATTTTTTACAGGATAAAGGTATTTTTTTAATTTTAAATAATTTATATCAAAAAGGTATCGTAGGTATTTTACAATACGACTTGGTGTGTGTGTACGACTTTATAATATTTTGTATGAATTAAAGACTAGCATTATAATAATAATAATAATAATAATATAATAATTTATTTACGCACCCAAAAGATACATGTACACATTTGTTTGCAGTATCATCTAACTCTAGGGTTTTTATTAACATTAGCAGCACTGGTGGTGGACCTCTGACTCCGAAACTAATATAAATTGTACTATCAGAGTCAGCGATTCCAATAGTCATTCAAATAACGATTCAAAAAATGATTTCAAACTTTTTATAAAGTTGCTATTAACTTACAACAACATTGGTAACAGGCCAGGTACGAAAACATAATGATGCAAAAATCAGACCAAAGGTTTAGTACTAAAATAATTATTATAATACAATTTCCATTGATTCATTGCATTTCGTCATTTATGGAACAGGCACAATGCAGTTCCGTATCCTTTTGCAGTTTAAATCAACATTTAATACAAATGGAAGTCACAAAAAGCCATTAATTTCAACGACGTTTACTGAAAGATAACTTATCGTTCCAGACTTCGAGGGCCGATGCTGAAATCATTTCAACGGTAACTGAAATTCATTGGAAATAAGATCCGAGCAAACGCAATGTAGTGAAAACGTGCGCTATTGTAAAAGGCGAAGCTTTTACGGCAATGCCTCTTCTACCTCACCTCCCCTCGCCCCACCCAGGTCCCTCGCTTTGCAGACAGCGTGGCGGCGCTTTGATACACTTTATTTCGGCTGCATCTTTTAGGCTCACAATGAGTTTCAATGCTTTCAGGCAGCTCCCTTTTTGTAATTCATTTATGGGTTGCATACCTTAATTCAATTTGATTTCAGAACTAAATGAGTTAGTTTTGAAAAGATAAAACGTCAACCACACTATAATTATCGCTAGAAAATACGAGAATACAATTTTGGAGTATAGTAGATCGATTAATAGATACAGTATCCGTTGTTTTTCATACAGGATATGTAAATTTAATTTTATAAGATCATTATTTTTGTTTCAAATCCTTTAACGGTGGCTTTACATTGAATTTTATCCTTTTAAGTCTATTTCAATAGATAAAGTATATTTTGATGATGATACAAAATATTTACTTTCTTGTTTTCGCTCGTAGATTCGTCCCCTTGTTAGAAGTTAGAGGGGAATTTTAGGTATAAAAAGTAGCGTATGTCCTTTCTTGGGGTACAAGCTTGCTTTATAGATAATTTCATCAAAATACGTACAGTTTAGCAATGATAGTGTAACAGACAGACAGACAAAGTCATTTTTGCATTTATAATATTAGTATTAGTAGTAGATGATTAATTTAGTTAGTTGAAGACATCAGTGCTTTAGCGATGAGGCCGCCTGTTGCACCTAATGCAGCTTTGTATTCTCGATCATTTATTGTCACGTAATTACGTCTCGTATTTAGCTGATAAAAGTACAAATAAGCTTTTTGTAAATAAGTTTGCAGTTTAAAGCCATAACATATTTACAAACAATATAAAAAATTAAGGAAAGAACGCAATTTACTATCCAACTTACATTCAAAATTGGCAATTTGAAAGTCATTAATTAAAAAATCCAAAGGTTTTTTGCTAATTAATTTCCGGTATTCATTTGCAGTTTTAATTATCCTTAATTCTCAGTGTTGTAGTAATGCCAATGTTTTTTCAATATTCAATAGCGATGTTCTGCATCGCTAAATAATTGAACCGAAGCGGAAAGGACTCCGACTATTATCTTTCCATTAGTTTTGCGCTGAATTGAAAACTCACCTGAAATGCAATTTAAATCATTTAACGAATGCTATTAATTAATTTGTTTTATTTTCTATCTTGCTGCGGTGGAATTCAAATCAATCAAATATATTATTCATTAATTAATGATTTTTACATTTTTGAAATCGGAAGCAATGCTCATTTTGTCTATTAACGATAGATCGGTCCGTATCTAAAGAATTTCTTCCGCATTCACAATTCTCACTTCCAATTTTGTTGTAAGAAAATATCATGGACGCTACCTTTAGTAGCTTGATTGTAATATGACAAAAACGTAGGTGTTTTACAACAAAAGAACAAAGTAACAACTCAATCTTTTGAAGGAGGAAATTAAACGTAACACGTTAATTATATCTTTGTTCCGTTTGCAGTTGAAACGCTTGGACCTTGGAGTAATAGTGCAAAAACTTTCATTAAAAATATAACACCTCATCTTATTGCCTCCACTGGTTACAGCAGGGCTGGTTCATTTTTCGCCCAGAGGATCGGAATTGCGATTCAAAGATGAAATGCTGCTGGCAATCTTGTCACCATTCAACACGGTCATGATTTGTACAGTAGGTATTTTTAATTTTTATTTGTATATATTTAAGACTTTAATATAAGTTAATCTGATGTAATTATTGGAATTAAAAATTTTAATGTTCATATTTTAACGTGTCTTTTATAGCTTAGTTTATTAGTTAGTGAATGTTTCAATATAAGGGAATAGCAACACGTCGGAGAAACGCCTATGATTGCAATATCCGTGCATATTGATAGGCTAAGCTGTGGACAGGTTAGTCAAATATCGGCTGGCGCGCTAAAGCAACGTCGTTAACACCGTCGTTTAGCTCGACCGTGTGGTACTGACTGACACATCAATCTGTATACCTGCGAGAGATTAATGTTTCACTAAGCTCCGGCTTCGAGTTTTTATCGCTAAATTTACTTATAGCGCTTAATTATAGCACCATTAGTATATTTCTAGTTTCTTTTAATCACATAGCTAACTTTCCGCCCCGTCGTACGGGTAAAATACAAACAAAGCTACAACAACGAACAACAGCTTTCTAAGCTCAGTAGATTTGCAAGTGCGTTGACAGTCAATTAGGACAAACGGTTTTATATCACTCAATAAATCATAGTTTAGTCTTAGATCGGGCAAATAAAATAATATATTGCTTGTCAAAACAATCTAGTTTATAGCAGCATCAAGTTAAGAAGTTAAAGGTTTTTTATTCACATCCATACCTCAGAAACGTAAAGTTCATCCTGAAACTCACGACTCCTTGTCGTATTGCCGTCCCATCAGACTATAATGATATTGAGGCAATAAAAAGAGTGCGCCTGTGTTCTGTATAACAAAATCCCTTGTTAGCCAGTAATTTAAAAAGACTCGTGTGTCCAAAATTAAATTGTAAGGACTATATTATATGAAACACTTAATATTTATTTTAATTAATATCAGTTTCTATACAATAACTTATGTCAAATATAAATATTACAATTTACAGAAAATAGAGTTATGTCAACAAAAGTAACTTGTAATACTTATATTGCATAATAATTGCGACTTTCTTTAACGGAAGCACGAACACATTGAACCATATTCTAAGATTTTTTTTATTAAACCATGGAGAAAAGTGTCCGAGGAGACACATAATGTTTAGTGTAAACTAAATATTCACGTCAGTTTGATTTTGTGACACAAAACCTATTGGTCTATCTCTAAGAAATCTTTTTTGTTAATATATGTTTAAAATTCGTGGAAAATATAAATAATATGTACATACACATAAAAAACTATTTTCTTATTGAATTTTACTCATAAAAATATAAATACAATTAATGGAATAATTTTAAGTATGTAGAACGAAACCAACGCATTTTTTATAGTGCTTATACTGTTATATAAAACCTATTTCAATATCTCTTAGCGTATTAATTTGACAATTCTGTACAATATTATTATACAGTATTGTCAAATTAAGGTTTAAACAATTTATTCTCAAATAATATAAAATATATGAGTTTATAAATTAACATTTGGTAAACTAATTTCATTCATATTTGTTCAACAAAAGCTCATTCAACGGTGACAAATCACAAACAAAGGCTTACTGAATTTCTAGTCGATTTTTCTGTATACAATTGATATTCCAAATTCACACACCAGATATTCTACCGCTAAACAGCAATACTTGGTATTGTTGTGTTCCGGTTTGAAGGGTGAGTGGACCATTGTATATACAGGCACAAGGGACATAACATCTAAGTTCACAAGGTTGGTGGGTACTGACGATTGGAAGGAAGAAATGGTTAATATTTCTTACTTCGCCAATGCCTATGGCGGTGGTGACCACTTACCATTAGGTAGCTTATTAGCCCGTCCGCTTACTTATTGAATTATAAGTAATAATTATATTTATAAATTGAATTATAAATATAAAAAATATCCTCCATTAAACAATATCTAAATTTGAAAATCTCTTTATGGTAATATAATAAAATAAAGAATTATTCAAACGATGTTTAACAAAACTATCTTACACTGAATTCGAGGTTATGTAAAGATCAATGAACTGAAGTAATGAAGACTTTTGTTAGCACTGCGGTTGGTTCCTACTTGGCAACACGATAACAAAGTTAGCACATAACGGTCATAAAGACACACAAGATTTCACTCCATATTTAGTGAACTTGTATACAAAAATTTCCAGTCAATTAAAATCAAAACAAAAACACGCTTGCACTTTTGAATATAAAAGTAAAATAAAGCAACCTGTACATTTGCTATGGCAGATTGTGTTGCGACCTTTTACTCATAAGGCCAAAAACACATTAAAAGTCTTGTCTTGTTCGGATTTGAATCCACTATCTTAGGTAAAGATTAAAGTGTTAAACACTCGGACAAAATCACATTTTTAAGTAAACGACAATGTAAATAAATTTTAGCTAAATATAAATTATTTACAACATACATTCTTATCACTAACTTTAAATATATTATACCTGTACAGGTTTAGTTTGTATTAAAACTAGTCTCCGCTTGCCTTTGTCCGCGTGTTATAAACACAACTTAAGCACATGAAAGTTCAGGTACTTGTCGGGATTTGAACCAGCAATCATCGTTCGAGATTCACTGGTTTATAACCACTAAGCCGTCTTGGATTTAAATATACTAAAACGTGCAACAAAAGAAAATAACATGATAATACATACTGTATTTCATTTACACTACACGAACGTTGCTTCCACAACAACATAAATATATTTTATGAAAAAACATATCATTACTACTACACTATATACTCATAGTATTTGTGATCTACATAATGTTTAAATAAAATTGTTTATTTTCCGTAAAAGAAAATACGTGAAAAATCTTTGAAAAAATTCAGTCTCAACAATGGGTCGTATTGTTTTTATCGTCCAAGTTTTTTTGTTCTATTATACTTCTTCTATAATATGAATGGTTTGTGTTAGTTGGTTTGTCCTTCTTTGACGCAGGAATTTTAGATCGACGAGACGAGTAGATTTTTTGCATTCTCTAAACTCCATAAAAATGCATGTACTAATCTCTCATATTTTTAATTGAAAGGCCGAAAGTTTGTAGTTCGTTTCAAACCCTAATTATTTTATCTATTTAATTTTAGAGACGACTTTATCAACGGCGCGAAAACAAAACTTAATTTGTAAACAAAGGATGTTAATTCAAAATATTTATAACACAATTATAATATAACTAGCTAAACCCGCGGCTCCGATAGCATTTTTTTAAAGAATAGTAGTACCTATAATATATATACTAAATATAACAAAAAAAAGCATATGAACCACCTGATGGTAAGTAGTCACCAAAGCCCATAGACATTGGAATTGTAAGAAATGTTAACTATCGCTTGTGCCTGTAATTATACAGACTCACTCACCCTTAAAATCGGTACACAAGCATACAATATAATATCTGATGAGGGGACGGTACTAACCGAGACGAGCTTGCATAAAGCCCTACCAGTATCATGGAATTAAAGACAAAAATAAAGATATAATATTTATAATGGATTGGAGTTACTTTAAATCATAGATATAGAATATTTTAATTACTTATTTATACATTTTCAACATCAAACTTTTAGAATTCGCATACAAATCTTCATACCAAATTTTATCACCTTCAATTAAAAAAAAATTGCCGATGATACCTTGGGGTTGAAATTTGATTCATACAAAATCTGATCAAGGTTAACCGTAAAGCACGACGGACAGACAGACGGAGTTATTTTCGCGATCATAATATTAGTATAGATTATTGAGCACTATTTAAGATATTGTACTAATATATTTACTGTTAGTTATTAGTAGGAGCAGGCTTAGTTAAATATACCATAACGTAAAAGTATAACGTTGCCATTTCACACTTATACGTATGTTTGTTACATTTAGCACCTCAACTTGACGTGGACAGCAAATTAACACTTTATTTGCACTAATTTTTGCTATATGAATGACGCATTTAAATCGAAAAAATGGAATGCATCGTTAATATTCATAAAATATTAGGACAATATTGATGATGAAAAAAGTTAAAATGCGACAAAAGGCATGTAATAGCTATAGCAATGGATTATCCAACGCCTGCGGCTCTAGCGCTTTTGTAAAATATTAAAATAAATTGAATTGTACGGCTTGATCGTTAATAACGATGTCGAGTAATTAATAATTGTTATAAAGCTTAAATCATACCCAATGGAATCTTTAGCCGATAATAATGTGTGAACTGCATTCTCTTCCTTCTCGTGGGAGACTCAAGTCCGCTTTAAACTTGAAAGTCCTTTTGAATCGCGCTAAAAATACGTAAGGCCATAATCATTGGAATACCACGTAACTGATTTTTAATATGATTTGAGTACATTCAAGGGAATCTGAAAGAGAATGCTCTTTCAGCCATTTTTAATTTCCTTTTTTTTCTCGCGTACCTATACGTTGAAATACATTTGTATAGTATTGGCATTTATTGGTGTAGGTCTTTTAAATAATAATAGAATTAGGTAAGTTAGATGAAAAATAGGTGAGTAATGAAATGAGTTCTTAAAGAATAGCGCTGCTGATTTCAAGTATTTGCGAATAATATTATGTGTTTAGACTGAACCTACACATTTTAATTATAACGAATATAATATACGTACACAACGGTTCTTAATAACTATGGATTTGGTTCAGTGAAGATGGTAAAGTGTCGAGGTGTTGGCACATGGCTGATGGATGTTAGCATATGCTAATAAAGGCTTTCAGGCTCGTATGAGATAAATCTACTTGCAACGTGCACCCTCCCGATTTATTCTTAGTTGTACAATTTATTCCGACATGCTTTAAAAGTTAAATGAAATGGCTTGTTGGTTCTGCAGAGAAAAGTGTGTCGTCCGTACAATTATATTTAATATAGTTTTTAAAAATATATATATTTTTGCGCTGAAGCTAACAGATTTGTATAAAACTTTTTACATGGCTTTTGAATAATTAATAAACACTTTTCTCAAAGACTGTGAAAGGAAATGTGAATTTTCTAACTTCTCACTTGGAAGTTATTTTAATTTGAAATAATATTTGACAGTCCAAACTGTAAACTAAAGATGTTTTTAAAACATTTTTTTGTTCTTATATACTATTAATAATATAAGTCTATTATTAACAAAGGAGATCTAGCTTGATACATTTGACTATGGCGTCAAGGTTCCATACATATACCATAGACTTGGACACCGATTACCATGAAAGTTGACACACGGATGTATTAATTCATGGTTGATTTGTATATTAAACACTTCTTTGTATCTCGGCGCAACATAGCGCTGTACTAAGTCTACTTCTCTACCATTTATACGATCGTCATGGCGGTTGGTATATATACATAGGCAAGACGTCTGCCAGTATTTGCTTAGTACTTGTATAGTATATAATATGTAGGTATGTACTTACTTCCTACCTCACTCTTTATTTGTTAAAACACAACATGTTTTGATACGCTATTTTAATGCATGTACCCTATAAATTATAATTATCTAAGTAAACATCTGACTCTGACGATCGCGATCCGCGGTGTCTCAAATTAGTTTTTACAGTAAAGCTCTACTATTTAAGCAAAATGGAAACATGATAAAGCCTATATTATATTTACGTAATAGCTGTCGTGACGGTATTTTCCTGTTATTGTGGCGTATTTTTCGTAAGTACGCGAGGACATTGCTTTTGCGACGGTAATTTTAAAATTCAGCACCGCGTGATTTTATCTTAAAAATAGTGTCTCGGCCATACTTTCGCAAATGTAATTGTCAACGTCGACGATTATATTATAGTGTTGTAGTAGCGAAAGTACGCTGTTACTCGTACTAATAGGAATAATATATTAGTTGTCGCGACTGCATATTCTTATTCTTAAATGTAATACATTTTTAAGTTGATGTTAGATTGTTGAATTTGATTGATAGTTACCGAGATGGCCTAGTGGTAAGAACGCGTGAAATTTAACCGATGGTCGTAGGTTCAAACCCGGGCAAGCACCACTGAATTTTCATGTGCTTAATTTGTGGTTATAATTCATCTCGTGCTTTACGGTGAAGGAAAACATCGTGAGGAAACCTGCATGTGTTTAATTTCACTGAAATTCTGCCACATGTGTATTCCACCAACCCGCATTGATGCAGCGTGGTGGAACAAGCTCCAAACCTTCTCCTCAAAAAGAGGAGAGGAGGCCTTTAGCCCAGCAGTGGGATATTCACAGGCTGTTACGGTTTAAGTTTTTATTGAATAATAATAAAAAATCATAGTCAGATTTTTACTCTTTTGTATTTTTAGATAATAGTAAAATAATACAATTTTGTTGCATAATAATAATTTGCATTTGAAATAAACAGACGATAGTTTATTAAAACTTATAAATATCAAATATTTCACGCAACGGAAATGAAGTTTGAAATATCCCGTGTAGCAGTAGGACGCTGTTAATTACGAAAGTTTACGAGAAAGGTAGATTTAAACCGTCAAACACAGTACAATTTAGTTTTACTAAAGTCCCTAACAAACGGGACGAGTGGATGAAATGTTTTGCCTCCTTACTTATTTATAAATTAACATGAAATTTAAATGATAAAATGAATACAACTTTTAACACAAAAACTATTTCACCTGATTACACATTTGACTTATAAAAAAGCTGCAATTAAATATACGCTTAATTTAAACTAGTAATTCTCAAACTTATTTCTCATTAGCTGTGTTAATATGGATATAATGGGTTTACTGTAAAAATACCGACTAATATGATATATGAAAATTAAGTTTTTTTTATATGTATAAAAAAGTTACAAAAAAAAGACGAGCAAATATGTCAAGTGATGGTAAATAACCACTCCATAGTGGTGCCGTAAAAAATTGTAATCATTCCAAATATCACCAATGCGCTACTAACGTTGGGAACTAAGATGTTATGATCCTTGTGGCTGTAGTTACACTGGCTCGCTAACCCTTCAAAGCTAAACTCAACAATACTACGTATTGCCGTTTGCGGGAAGAATTTGTATAAGTAGTAGTACTATCTCATGCTTGCACAAAGCCCTAAGCACCAAGTAATTGCCTTATTATAAATATGAAAGGTATTTTTATTCAAAGCTAGAAGCTAAAGGCCACCGGGAATCTACGTATATCTTCTGCTATCTTTACGCACCAATATTGCTGAGTAGGAATAAGATGAAAGGAGTATTATTCTATTTAAAAATTATATAATATTATAATTAACTATTCATAAGATCACAATATTACGTGTGCAAAGTTGAGGCAAACAGCGAGTTCTATAATTTTCCCGTCTCGGTTTTCATACAAATATATTTAATAGTAATATTCAATTCAGCGCGGTGGAAGCACAGATAACAATAATAAAAAAAATTATAAGTTCGTTTTTTACTTATTTTTTAATTAATGCTATGAAAATATAATCTAGGATGAACGCTTGATATAAAGGGTAAGTGGAATTGTTTTTATTATGGAATGTCAATAAAATTAAAACATAATGAACACTAATACAAAACATACGCGTCCACTGGAGTGCATCCTTTTTTATTTAATTAATATTTTACTTATATGCTATTAGTAAGGATAATAATAACCTGTAAATGTGACTGCTGAGGTAGAGCCGCCTCTCTCTATGAGTGGTTGGAGATGGTTTTTTGTGATTATTCCACCAGAGTTGGTAGATACACATGTAGCAGAATTTCAGTAAAATTAGACACGTGCCGGTTTCCTCGCGAAGTTTTCTTTCACTACCTTTTATTTCATATTATCATTACATCTTTTTGCCACGCGTGTATTATACCAACCCGCATTGAAGCAGCGTGATAAAATAAGCTCCAAACCTTCTCCTCAAAAAAGAAAAGGAAGCCTTAGCCCAGCAGTGGAACATTTACAGGCTGTTACTATACTATGCTATGCTATCAATACATATATTATATTATAATTATTATATCGTGTTCTAACTTTAGACCTTTTATATGTAAAGTTAGTAAATGTCAACATTTTCACCAACATATTTCTTTAATATATTATAATTAAGATTTGATCGTGTGTCTTTCCACGCTATTATCGTACTGTATGTCATGGTGTGTACTATGATGACAGATTGTGTTTGTGTGCAATAAAGTAAATAAATAAAAATCCCACTACTTATTCAATTTATAGTAATGTTCACTATCCTTACGTTTTCTTAGCAGTTATTTATAGACGACGTATGCTAATTTAAAATAACATTACACAGTTTCATAATCTACAATATAACAACAAGAATATTTCTCATTATTACGAATATTTCATTAGAGTAAATAAACATTACAATTATCATTTGAAATAACGCGTTTTACAGTGTAAGTAAATATTTTATCTTCAATTTATATTATAAGCACGCTAGAACGTTAATTTCCATAAAAGTTAAATAAAACTGACTGGAGTTTCACGTTGTATCTTTTTGCATTTATAATTGGATAAAACACAAGTCCAATGAAGCTCATATTTGTTGCTCTAATATAGAATGTGCTACGGTGCATCCGAATATGTTCGAGTTGCATTATATTACAAAGAATTATTACCCAAGCGACGATAATTACATTGCGATACATTTTTCGCTGTAATGATAATTATTTTTATTATTTATATGACCTCTATATAGGTCACAATATTATTTTATTTGGAGGTAATAGCAATAATTAGCGGTAGGTATGGCTTTGAGCAAGCCCGTTTGGGTAAGTAACCCTCTTATCACATATTCTACCGCCAATCAGCAATATTTAGTATTGTTACGGTCCGGTTTGAATGTTGAATGGTGCATTGGCGTTATAAGAAATGGTAAATATTTCTCACATCGCCAATGTCTATGGGCGGTGGTGCCTAGCTATCGTGGCACATTTGCCCATCCACTTGATTATTTTATTATAAAAAAAGATTCGATTCCAGGAACTCGAGTTCTGTAGTTTTTCAAATCTTAAAATTTACTCTAATCTTAAAATTACATCGATTATTATCAAATATTAGAAAATTTACAACGGAACCTAAAGCTTCTCCAAAATTCGAAACTAAGCGACACTAATTCAAAAATAAAATAAAAGAGCAAAGCTTTAATTTCACAAATGCACCCAGTTCGACTGTTTCATAGCACGGACGATTTTAAACATTTTTTGAGACAAAAGTTAATGTAAAGCGAGACGACAGCTACATATTTATTAAAGTTAAAAGGATCGCACTATTAAAATATGAAAACGTTTGCAGCGCATTTCCAACACGTACTGCTGTTACAAATTAAGCAATGTCTCATCTTCTTGTTGCTGATTTTATGTAACTTCTGTATTTATTATTAAACGAGAGTTATTCCCATGGTACTTAATTATGAAGGTGTAGACATATTCAGATCATTGGACTAGCCCTCGGGGGCCTATTAATTGTCCGTGTTTAAAGTACCGTGTTTGGGTACAATCAGTTTCTTTAATGTTTAGAGATTTTTTTTTTATTTACGAGCTAAAGCTTTTTTATAAATAGTTGATGTACATTATATACAATTTGTGATTATAATTCATCTCGTGTTTGACGGTAAAGGAAAACATTGTGAGGAAACCTGCATGTGTCTAATGCGCACACAGAACCACTGTGCTACCCCTGCATATATATGTAGTTAATTTTTATTACATATTATCATTACATCTTTCTGCCACATGTGTATTCCACCAACTCGCATTGGAGCAGCGTGGTGGAATAAACTCCGAACCTTCTCCTCAAAAAGGGAGAGGAGGCCTTATCCCAGCAGTGGGACATTCACAGGCAGTTACGTATACAATTTAAAGAAAAACCGACACTGATTATTATTTTATTATATTATTTTTCGGATTTATGCTGTCGGGCATTAAAGGGGTTAGTTTATTAAACAATATTGTGAATTTTGGGAACAGTCATAGGAAATCGTTTGCGATTTACGAAAAAGTTTATTAACTTTATGTTAATAAACTTTGTATAAATCGCTGAAACAACTAATACCAAACTCCAAAAAAATGTACGAAATGATGAAAAAATACAAAAAACATAGAAAATCATTTCATCACAATAACGCGCACTCGCCTACGAAGCGATGTATATGTGTACTATTCATACATACATCGATATATGTATTTTTTTACATTCAAAGGTAACCATGACAAAGGCCGGCCATAAACCGGCGTAACCATGGTAATCTTTGTGTAATATCAGGAATAAGAAACCGGATAGTAAAGAACCTACGTCCAGTATTCGGCTTGTTTATCGATAATACGACAACAAAATATTTTATGTACGCAAAACAAGTTGATTTTTTTTCTGTGCAAAAACAGTGAGCATACGAGCGAACAACAATTTTACTCAGCGTTCGCTACTTCAAACATTGTCCAAAGTTTTCTAGTAAAATATTTACAAATATAAAAAGTTTCTTTTAGCGGCGTGAAGTCTCGTGATTCCTTTCTCTGCTTCCAATAACTTTACATTCAAAATGTATACAACACAATAAACTTTTTGACCAAATCAGTTAATCAAGGATTTTTTTAATACTTTAATATCATTAATATCATAATATTAATCTTGAAAAAAAAAACCATTGTATTAATGTTAATTAAATAATTACTTATTTCTAAAAAAAACATGTTTAATGAATAAGGAATTTGTGTACATTGTTTTATCAAAATATAATTAATTAATTAACAGAGTTTTTCACTCTGTTTCTAGTGTTCCTACCTAAGCCTATTTCTAAATGCATGAAATTAAAATAGATTTTTTTACAAGTTTTATTCCCGCAATGAACAGCACTTATGTATTATATTAAACTTAAGGTAACGATGGGACTTAAATAAAATCAGATTAAAAAAACAATGCATGAAATTCGATTCCTTTTGTTTATTTCTAGGGTTCTTAGTGATTTTTTATAGTATTTTCTACCAACATAATTTTTTGAGGTTTCTTCAAGAAAACTTTCTTCTAACACATAATATTCCCGAGACACTAAAAACAATTGTCTGCTAAGAAAATATTCGCCCTGAGAAAGAATCGCTATTATCTCTACCAGATCTTTAGTTCTTACGGTCAAGATTTAGATATTCATAAATCCATTTACTTGCATCCATTTTGTTCATTAATAAACGATATATAAATTAAATTACGGACAGCTATCACAAAGTTAGTAGATTATTTAATGGGTCGGCTTAAGCTGGCCTTTCTTAACAGGCTCTAATAAGCGGTCATGCCCGTGCGGTCTGATCCAGTAATTTGCTTTTGCTACCGCAAATATTTAGGGAAATAAACTTTGGTCAAGGCCAGTCATGACGGGCAGTGGCTATTATCCTTTTTGGATGACATTTATTGACCATTTTCTAAAGGTATTAAAGTCTTAATCAAATTAAAATTATATCAAAAATGTTTATATTAAGGGTGCATCCTATAAAAACAATGTATACAATAATAATTGTGGTTCGCTTCAAATTGTGGCTTATGTTTATACTATAAAAAAAACTTAATTAAAATATATATATATATATATATATATATACATATTTTCTCCATACAAGAAATTAATAGTAGCAGTAATGACTCCCATTTATTTTTGGATACTTGGATACCGGATTTTTGAGATATTACAATAATAAATATTGTAATATCTCAAAAACTGGGACTTCAAAATTGCAATCAAAAAATTCTTTCAATAAGAAATATTTAATATATAATTACTAAGACATTTTTCATACATTTAAATCGTTGAAATACGAAAGAATTTCTCAAGCTAGAATATTTCTGCATTAAATTGTATAAAATACTTCTAATAAAATCATTGAATTGTGAACGTAGAATAAAATCTTTAAGATTTTATTTTAACACGGTTTTAAAATTTCTAGTGCGAGAGGATTTCGGTGCGAACGTTTTATATTCGTCTTTTATGGAAATGTTGCTCAGGTGCAGGAGGCATAGTAAGTGCGCCTGTGCTTAAGTTGCACGCATTGAAATCGGGTAGAAATACCTTGTTCAGACTCGGGTTTTGAATGGAAGGGCGAGACGAGAGAAATCCTGCAATTGCCCTTTCATATTCAAATGTAGTAGGAGTATACTCACGCCGACGACAAAACCTATGTCCGTGGGTTCGTGCGAAGCGAGATAACGTTGGTATTTTTTGTCTATAGAAATTATATCATTATCTTTCTCAAACGTATTGATATTTATTTGAACAGACACACTATAAATATAAATTAAGCAGATCATATTCTTATTCATGTTAACGTTTTCTTAACATAAAAATAAGCAAAATCCAATTTAGGTGATATAAAAACCAATTTATTTTGTCAGCTTTGTTTTAAAATTAATCATCGTCAAAGGTAAACTAAAACATTCAAATAAAAAATGTAAGCAACGAGTTTTTATATACTCGCGGTGATATGATATGAAATGATGATATATGACGCTATTTGGATCAAGAGGTAAACGAAAAAACAGTGAGCATTAAGGTTGATGCGAGCCATAAAGGTATATTATCAAAAGAAATCACCTTGTGTAAAAAAGTGATAGTCATTTTATGATCCCCGTTAAGAACATTTCGAGAACGACATTTTGAGCGACGGTTAAATTCAGGACTTAAAGTTTAAAAGCTAGTTTGATACTTTCAAAAGTACCCTTATAATTAAAAGATCATGTTGGCCAGCTTGATGATTTTTTTTTCGAATTTTTTTATTGTACATCTTAATATATAAAAAATCCCGGTTTTCGTGTGTATACTTCTCTTCTTAAGCGGCTTGAATGATTTTGATATTTTCTTGTACTTATAGGGTCTTCTGGATGGATTTTAGCTGTAAAAAGGTATCTTAAAGACGGAAGAGTAAAATATATATTTTTAAACTAACTGGTGCACGCGACTTCGTCGGTGTGAAAGTTGGTTTTATTGCCATATATTAAAAAAGGTATATCCATTTACTCTTACTCTTTTTTTTTTTGTCCCGCACTTTTTTAATAAATTTATTCAATGTACACACAGTTATTTATTATATGTATAGATTTTTAAGTAATATTTGAAGTAACCATCTTATCAAGCCGTGCTATAGAAACAGACCTCGATAGTAGTATAAAATATTTTTTAACCTTATATTGTACAATCTTAAACAAAACACTCATGACCATAAAATGCAATAAAAATCTTAATTACCTTTCTTAATTACGAGGTTTTGGGTAATGCTGCTGTAGCTAAGTCTTACAAAATTACTATAATGTTTGAGTAACAGAGATTTAATTTACTGAAATATTTCAAGTGCATCGACTTTGCACATTTGTTTTATATCAAATCTCTCAGTATTTGCAGTCAACTCACGAGATATTCTAATTCGAGCGGCATCCGAGCAACTTAAGTGACTATGTATGAGATACGGCGCTTAATAGAATTTTTAACGCTTTCATGATGGAAAAGCTTGTGTGATGAGGGAAATTTCAGTCTCAGTTAGAGTAAACTTTCTGTAATAGACACTGACACTTTAATGGAATAAGTAATATTATACACTAAAACACTACAAAAAAACTTCAAAAGTGACCGGTTACTTTCTGTAGAACCAAATTAGTAACATAATGCATATATATATATATATATATGTCAGAGATAATAAATTTAAGCGGGTATATGACGTCACTTATTAGAATAGCAACACCACACAACGTGATGTATGTCATATAGGTTGGTCGGTTGTTTGACGTCAAGTTGTGAAAAATATAAGAAGGGTATTTTATTATGCAGCCGACTGATGGAAATATAAAATATAATGGTGTATCTGTCAGTAGCGCGTGCGATCGTTTGTCGAGCGACCCCCTTGGTCTTGCTCTCAGGAGAGCGCCAGCGCCGGACGTGCGCAATGACGTATTTAATAAAATCAACATATTGGACTACAATGGCGGCCATTAAAATGGCAATCCATTTGAATCCGCGATATATATATATGTATATCATCATATATATATTAATATTCATACAAAGCGAAGCCACGTTTAATACATAAAAATAATTTCTATCTGCGTAGTACTGCCATCTGCTTGGTCGTTATTGGAGATAAATAACAGATAAGTTTCAATTATTATTTTATAGACAAACAATAAATCGACCAAGTCTAATAAATAAATAATTATTATAATCAATTAATTAATTGCTTCACATTTAGTAAATAGGTTTATTATACACAACATACAACAACAACATATGACATGCAAGATCTAATTCAACTTAAATATATAGATAAGTCAACAAAATTATGTAACAATTTATATATAAACAAACTGTGTCTTTCAAGGATAGTAGTAATTAATATAAATGATAATTACTAATAAATTTTGACGTTTAGAAGAATGAAGATATTTCCTGTAGATTCTATACCTATTTCATATTATTCACATTAAATTGCGAAGAGTACTCGAAAATGGATTGCACTAGAGTATTGAGTAAAATTGAAGCCTGCTTGAAACACGCATAACAAAACCCCGCGTTTATATATTCGTCTAAAAACCATTTATTTTACAACATTATACGATAATAATAACGATCGGTTACCGGTTAAAGATTATATATGATTATGATATCAGCAAAAAGTTAAGTAATAAGCATCATCATTAGCAAAGATAGTAAAAAGAAATGGATCCAGATGCCACCCTGGAGAACACCCAAAAACTGGGTAAAATGAAATAATAATATTTGATTGCTAGTGCCTGATTGTGATCCCTGACTTGAGATCAAACGTCGTCGTGATTCCTGAAAGAGAGTGTTATAAATTAAGAAAATTTAGAGATCGAGTTTAGTACTGATATAAAACGATCATCAGTTACGTCGTGTTTATTACTCTGGAAAAAATAAGATGAAGGTTTTTTTCAAACTAAAAGCATTATATTAATAAAAGCTAATTATTCTAAAAAGGATGATGAATTTAAAAATAGAATATGTATGTTTTCTAGTCCTTTACGAGCATCTAGAAACGTTTTATAAGAAGAAAACTGAGGAACAATAATAGTGACATAATAAATACGAAATGTATAATGCACTCATGTTGGTTTTTACTATTATTATCAAAATGAAGTTAAAAAATAAAATGTGGTCTTTATTTCCATCTGTTAATTTAATATCACAAAGGAATATTATGTCATTAAAATCACTACAATTTCGTTACATTTTCGCAAAGGAAACCATTAAGTCATATTAAATTTGTACATAAATGTTTCCCTCCAGTGGCTACGTTTAAAATGAAAAATAAACGAAATATTTCATCCTAAGCGGCTTTTCATATCTTACACACGGATTACATAAAACATACGCTAAGAAGCTGCGTTTAAACACGTTGTGTCTCGAGGCAAATAGCTTCTTAAATACTAAAGGATTCTTGTTTCAATAGTAACTTGATATTAATTTTCGTAATAGCAAAAATTATATTTGGTATTTTTATATATATCATCGAAAACGTCGAAATAAGATTCTTAATAACATAATACTCTTAAGCTTAAAACATAAAGTAAAATTAAACCAATCTAATTTCCAATTAGAAAAACAATTATTCAATTTTTAATCTGACCCAAATTACTGTTTTATTTTGCATTTTTTAGAAAAAATACATTAGCTATACAATTAATAATAATAGAAAATAAGAACAACAATTACCATATTTTGGCCATTTAACATCGATTCTTTGAAACTACATAGTAAGTCTATTATCTCAAATAATCGGTGGACGGTAAGAACAATATTAGTCTTACACACGATAAATAGTACCAATTTTATATAAATTACACTCAAAATAAATTATTCATAGATAATTGATATAAATAATATAAACTATTCATTTTTAATGAATCATATTCTATATAAAGCATTCAAAATAATCATGAAATGTTTTAGAGCAAGAAATATGTACAATGTACATGTGTACATTGACGGCGCGCTGCACCCGTCATAATTAAGGTTTATTATCAGGGATATATTTCAGTGCAGTAGCGAAGTTTGTGCGGCAATTTAGCAGTATTCCTAAGTCACTCGTTTACGATCTTCGACGCCGTTTAATTTATTGCCTCACTGTATCCGAGCTTAAAGTTTGTGTTCGTCTATGAACACAGTAAACGTATCCTTCTTCCAAACGTTTTGCGGGCAATGCGCCAGTGACTGCTTATTTTTTATTACAGATTTGACATGTTACCAGTTTTCTATGCCAAATAAAAGTGGTCCTTTGGACCTTCGCAATTTTACATAGATAAAATAATAAGTTTGGATTAGACTCACTTTAAAATATCAATAATCAAGCTAATATCAAACAGACAGCAAAACTTAAAACAGCTACAGCACATCTTAGTAGTAATGTATTTTAAAAGTAATTTTATATTTATTCGTAACCTGTAATAAAGTTAAGAATAATAATCATTATTTTGTTATTCATACGATAGGTATTAAAAATTTTAGGTTTATAATTTATTAACCTAAATACAATTCTGCACTTAGTATTCCGATTATCTGTGAACAACTTTGCGTTTAAAGAATTGTAAATCTCAGGATTTAGCTTAATCTATGAAAATTGCAAATTCTCAGAAGTGTCAGTTGAGCACGATTTCGGCATTAGATCAGGTTTCGCTTTCACGGTACAGATTTATTAAGATTATTCAGATACCTAGTTGATTTGAAATTAATGTCAGATTACCTTCTACGAGTCGAAGACTTATATACTTATATATTTGTCATCGGATAACTGTAAGTGTATATTAAATTTATCGAGATTGTTACCACACAATCGGACGAGACTTCTCGCTGCTAGCTCCGCAGGGAATTATCGTCAAGGACCATAGTCTCTTTCTGTGTTTGCCCTCTCACAGCAACGACAATCGGGACTTAAAATATTAGGCGCACACAAGTGTGTGCGGAGGCGGGATCCTCACCAGTCGTCAAACGGCCCTGGATGGCACTACCGAGATCACTTTTTGTCTTCTGTGGAAAAGGCTCTGCCAATAAGCGGAGCCCCGAAAAGAGATAGGCATAATATTAAAACTATCCCGCAGCTACCCACGCTTAGAGCGACAAACGCACAGGTTTTGGTAGGTAAAAATCCCACATACCCCAGTCTTCCCTTGGGGAAGGTAACTTATTTATGAGAACATTCTTTAAACCGTGCGAAGCCTAGTTACTATTTAGCAGTAGTTCATAATAATATTATGGATTTGTTGTGTGTATATTATTCCATATTTTCGAATTTCAAAAAATAAATTATAGTTTGAGATAAACATACAAAATATTAAATTTAAAAAAAAAGTATTTTTTTAATTAAAAAACTGCTAGCAATTTATGGCTTTTGTTTAATATAAATAATATCAGTGGACTCAAATCAATGGGATATTAATTATGCAAGAAATAAAACACAAAAGTATCTCCGTTTATTCACTTCCAATCCACAAAATTGTCAAGCTATTCTAGAAATAAACCAGCGGATAACCGAGTAGAGCCAGCTTATGGGACAGTTTCGACAGTTAAAACAAATTGTTACTGGCGTCTGATTTTCCCTTCTTGGAAATAACCGTAAAAGATAATGAAAACCTAAATTATGTTTATAATTAAATTGAATCGTATTAAAGGCTTCTTTTCTAATTTTCCAAATATTTACCAAATAAAATCAAAACTTATATCTATGCAAACCTTTTAAAAAAATCATTATAAAAGTAAATTTTATCCACATGAACTTTCAGAATTTTATATTTGTTATAACGCTTCACATAGCATGGGATAAAATTAGATTCCATCAAAACGTTTCGAATATTTCAGGAGTTTTTTGGTATCGTACAACTAAATCGTACAACAAAACTAACTAAACGCAGTATGCATTTGTTAGTTTTTAATTAATGTAACATTATAGATGATAGCTATATATACATATATACCTTCAAAGTAAAAGGTAACAGTCCCACGGCTCCATTACACTGAAATGCTGGTTGACGCACACAATATCTTACTGAATTTCAACTAACTATATAGATTTTCTCACAATATCTTCCTTAATCACCGAGCATGAGATACATACATCATAGGCACGTGAAAACACAGTGGTGCTTTCCCGAGTTTGAACCCACAATCTTCAGTTAAGTTTCACGTGTGCAATTGGACCATCGGCGTTAAAGAAAACATTACGCGCAGTATTGTTTAATTTCCTACACTGTTATTTTGAATATAAATTACGTCGACTCATCACCCTTCTTGACCACTGAAATAGCAACGTGCCAGTCCGCAAAGATGTTTTGGGTACTCCAATCAATCAACGTCCAGAAGTGGGTTACAGAACTCGATCAGACTCTCAGACTGAAAGAATGAATTATGATTTTAAAATGAATTTTAATATTTTTTATCACATACTTTATTAATATATTTACAGCATGTAAATGATGGTTAATATTTCTTACAATGCTAATGTCTATAGGCGTTGGTGACCACTTACCATCAGGTAGCCCAAGGTAAAATTAAAAACATTAGTAACGCCATCTATCGGTGACGGTTGGTAACTCATGTACTTAAAAAACGTGATTTTTTTTTCTGGTAGTGTGTAATTTGATTCAAATAAATGCATTTGATTGAAATGTTTTTACATTAAAATACTTAGCTATACATAATTATTATGATTAATCTATCTCCTAAAGAGTTTATCCGCAAAATGTAATTTAATGGAAACCCATCATCACATTCCGACTCGATTAAACACATAAAATTACTTTCTCGAAACCTGTTTACTCCATCCACTTAAAAACAAATTCTATTTTAGAAGACGGGAAACGTTTTCTTTTGCCAAACTTCTTTTCTTTTAAATTTGAATTTGAAATATCCCAATTTTACGTAAAAAATATTTTTTAACTTGGCTTTGCCCAAGCAACCACAAATGGTTAAACTTTTTGACAAGCAAAACGTCCTAAATTTATATTTTGTTACGGGCAAATAACGCTTGATTCTTTGAAGATTACAAGAATTAATTTTGAGCGAACACAAGGGAATAATCTTGATCTTTTAGGATATTCAAAAAAAAAGGAATCAACGTGATAGGCAAGTTTAGAAGACATCTAGTATGTCCTTAATGTTTAGTATTAAAACTAATAAATAAAGTAAAAATAAATTTCGCACAAAAACTCATCGCATATTCTACCGTCAAATATCACTTAATATTGTTGTGTTCCGGGTTGAATACTGAGTTGGCCAGTTTAATTACAGATATAAGGAACAAAACAAGTTGGTGGCGCATTAAACAATTAAAGGTTTTATAATCTCATAAAAGCAAAAATATTTACGAGACTTTAAAACGTGGAAAGTGTTTGTATGTAATACTAGTAAAACCCTCGGTGAAATTCGTTTAAAATCTACCATTTAAACGTTAAAAAAGTTAAAATAGAAAAATTGATTTTCGGTAACACAAATAACTACATTAAAATAAAGAGAGGCAGTTACTTCGAAATCATAGTCACTTTAATTTTATTTATTTGTATATACATAGGTTACAAGTAGTTCAAAGAAGTTGCAACTAATTTTCTTGCCAGCTCTTCTCGGTATAACTGTCATGATATATTTATAATGTCACGATTTAAAAGTGCTTCTTTAAGCCAAAATTTAAATTGACGAAATGAAATGAAAAAGTCAAAACAAAATACGAATGACTTACATAAATTTATTATTTCCCTACGGTTTAATGTGTTTATCTTTTATTGTTTATCTCAATGACCTTTTGTATATTATTTTACTGGATAATTGTAATCACCGTTATTTTATAATTAGAGCATTACATTTACAATATTACAATTATTAGACAAAATATAAACACACTTTAACATAATTTAAAATATTATAAACTATCGAAATAATATGTTTTTATTTAAATGCGTTTAGCTAAAACATACGACAACATTTTGACAGCGTGTTTTTTTTTCTTTTTTTTATGTTACAAAGTAATAGTTACAAAGATATTTCCACATCACGTAACACAACGTAAAAACTTTTTCGAGATTAATTAAGTCATCAGCAGTGTTTTAACAGCAACTAAACTTGCAAAGCCTTTCGATATCGTCTTGCCTGCTAATGGTTATCGATTACTTCGACACTTGCTATAAATATTCATTCATTGTAGATCCGTGTTTATTTACTAATGCCCTCTGATCCCTCTATTAACTCCCGAGTCTAGATCGATTGCAAGTGACCTACTTTTATAGAAAATTGAAATCTATTATGTCATATAATAAGCTCGTTTATTTCTTACAGTGTGATGATTTTGAATATACCGCATAATGCTGTTCTGCCTTAGCTCAATTTGTAGATTTACTTTATAATTAAAATAAATTCTCAATTTAAATTTATTTTAAGAAAAATGTAATGAAACCTTAATTATTATATATAACTTAACTTTAACTCATTTATTAATTAAAAGGGTACGGTTCTGAAAATTATTGTGTTTTCATTTTTATTCTTTGTCATAAACGAAAATTTTCATTGTCTTCATAAATACACAATTAGTAGTAATAACAAAAATACTCATTCTTATGTAGTACACAATGAGACCAAAGAAAATATCATAGAATCTTTAACCTACTATACTAACGAAATAAGAACGTATTCTAAAGTTTTCGTCACTTTATTTGTAATTTATTAGGTACACATAAACGTTTTTTTAAACATCCTTTCAAATGATTGAGATCCAGCCATAAGCTTAAAATAACACATTCTTTTATTTCTTTTAACTGGTTGACTGGCACATAAGCCACGTGATGTTAAGTGTCACCGCTCATTGGCATTAGTACTGTAAGAAATATTTACCATGATCGATTTCTTCTACAACGGCTAAATTGAGAATTTCTCGACAGAATAATCCAACTATTTTTTATTTATCAGACCCGGAGCTTGAACCCAGGACTGTAGTCTACGTCAGCCTTATAAGATAATCACAAAATCAACAAATCAGTCAAGCCTTTCTAAAGGGCTTTTAAGGCATATTTTTAATAAAATTAAAATAGGTACATTTAGACATACAATATCAAAATTATATAACTCTTACAAAAAGTCTTTGTATATAAAAAAAAATGTTTAATATATTTCATTGTGTTTCAATCTTTAGTACTTTTACATTTATCAATCAGACAAAAAAAAAAATTATCTTTGAATTTCAAGACTTCAAACAATTTTCAGACTTTTAACTCAATATAAAAGACGCAATATTGTATTTCTTTGTAGTTGATTTAATTTTCAATTGTAAGAATTTTTAAAAGAGAATACATTATTTCGATATCATTTTTTAAAATAATATATTCTCTCCCTTTATAAAAGAGTCGAATTAAATGAAATTTTTCTTAATACAGGTTAAAATTCATAAGCTTTGTTATTTCTAGAAGTTTTGTTATTCTATGAAGAACTGAATCTTTTTGACCGACCAAGGCCACGGCGGGCGATCTAGGACTAGACTACGCAGAAGTCATGTGCATAAGTGTGTGGGCTACACAAATGCATTTTATTTCCTTACCCTCTTAACCATAATATGGCAATTCGAGATGACTAGAGAGAGATCGATTCCGTTAGCCTTTTCGAGGCACGAGAGTAGCATTAAAAAAAAAATGGAACATTTAAGTCTGACCTGGGATTTATAGATAGGGCTTTGGGATCATAAGTTAGGTGGTACTAAATGTTGGTGATACGAGGTAGTTACAATTTACAAATCAATTAATAATAACTGAGCCCAAAAGAAATCCAAAAGAATAATTTTCTATTTTTTTATATATTTATTCAGATTACCAAGAAAACAATAATAATAAAAATTGCAGTTAAAAAAACAACCATTTGGAAAAGTAGAGATATAAATGGTGCCCTAGTGATATGAAACACAACATTTATAGAAGCAAAAGTTATAACAAATTAAAAGAGACAAATGACACTAACAAAGTATATGAAACTATCGTTTATTTTAATCACCAGTAATGACCACTAGAAATTCGACTATATGTGTTATTATAAAAACACATTTAAATTATTATTGTCCAATGGTTAAGGAAAAATCTTCCCTATGTGAACTCTCGCATTAATTCGTTGTTACGTCACAGATAATAGTGTCCATAAAACAAGTGACCACCGCGTTTAGCTAATGACTCGGCAAGCTTCTATTTCAGGGTTACCAAATAATCAGGACTTTTCAGGACTGCGATAGGTTACTTAACGTAAGGTCGCAAAAATAACAATATACAATATTCAAGAAAATACTTGCCGGGAATGTTTTGTTGTGACTCCTAATTGAATTAAATCAATAATAGACACAAATATTTATTGTTAATAACAACATTACAATATAGGAATAGTCACGAATTTTGTGTATATTCTTGATTTTAGATTTTAATATTCCTTTATTTTATATATTATAATGAAACAATTAAGTATAATTCTGTACCGAATTTAATTGTTTTATCCTGGTATATTTTTTAGGTTTTTTTTTTTGCAAACTTCCACGTTGCATGGGTATCGTTTTATTCAAATGCAGTGTAATGAATGGATCTCTATTTTTATATAACCAGAGTTTCTATACAAATATGAACTAAATGATAGTAATAACCGTGTCTGACAGGATACAGTAATTGGAATACCGTCATTAGTACTATCGGAATTGAAACACAAACGGTAATAATAATGAACGACACCTTTTATTAAATTTCTTTTATTCTTTTATATTTCGTGATGAAACAATAACGCAATGCATGTTGACGTGAACCGAGATGGCTCATAGAATATAAAATGTACCATTCATGAGCTAAATCTCAGAACAGTCCAGGTTAAATTCCAGAAAAGCAACATTCACCTTCTATATACTTGATATCATGTCATGCTGAGCGTTAATGGAAAATATAGCGGAGAATATACTGCCTTATTTGTATTCACCAACCCTCGCTATAAAAGTGTGGTGGTAAATTCTCTTCAATTATCTACGATTTGATATTATTTACAAGTTGATGTAGTTATTTAGTTAAGACTTTAACTAAATTATTGTGCGTTTTAATAGTAAAAGTTAAGTTAAAATTACGCCATTAGATGCAGTTTATTCGGTTTACCTTATAATAGATTCAGCGCGTTTGGTACTGGCCAGCTTCCAGCTCGTCGGCCGAGAAACCTTTGAGACTATGTAGTTTATATTTTATATGCTTCAAAATTTAATAGAAAAAATGCTGTTGCTATTTAATATGAATATAAATTAATATACACTGCGCAGGTATATCTTATATGAACTTAATTTAATAATACAATTCCCTACAGCGCTACTCATTTTTTTTAAGAATAGATCTACGTCGTTGAGAAATAAGTCACAGTCAAATTAACTTTTTGTTGAGTCCTTTAGAATAGAAATAGGAGTTTTATTCTCTGCGACAATTGTAAATGTCCCGCCACAGTAAGTACATGAGACATTTATTCGAATTTGTCTCCTAACGGTCGTTACTGCAGCGATCGCTCCGCTGCATACGACAAGTTGCCAATAGACGCTGTCGACGGGAATTTATTTAACAACAAAAAGTTTGGAACGGATCCACGATAGGTGTTGAGGAAACCTACGACAAATATATGAAATTAAACTTTCATAAAACATTCAAAAACTTAAACACAGAAATAACTTATATTCGATATTATATTTTAACTCAGCTTATCAAAAAATTAAAATCCCAATCACACTTCAGATTATAATTGTGAATATTTTTACAAAATTTTATAAAATATATTGAAAAAAAACGTGCCGACTAAGAGCTTTACTGGCGTGCGTTACATAACCAATCGAGCTTTATGTGTTACGATATAAATATTTTATGTACATCCTTATATCACCCGTACGAAGCCGAGACGGGCAGCTGTTTTAAATAATAATAAAAAAATAACTTTATTCAACAAAAAGAAACAAAGACAAAATTAAGGTACAAACCCATAAAAAAGAAAAATGTGTGATATTTGATAATTTGGTGAAAAGGTCGTAGCCTCAGCGTAGACTGAAAAGCAGCCTTGCTTTTCAGTTTACCTTGTACATATGCTGCCAACACAAACGTTACATTCAGTGCAGTAAAAGATGACAAAATTACTTAAATAATTATGTTAATATAAATATATATATTTATTACGCTGGTTAGTGTAATGCATAGATCCCGATTTTCGGTAAACCATTTAAAAGCCCAAGCTCAAAGTTTACTCGTTAGCATTAAACATTCCACTATACACTTCTTGACTCCATCACCAGATCAGCTAATTGCAACTAAATTATTGATCTCACTAAACTGAATTAAAACAAAATAGAGAAAAGCGTGAAAGCTTGTATAAATAATGTAAAATCCCGCCGGCCCACTATAGCATAAAATAATTAATTAGAGTAAGGTTCTCCTATTAACCATTTATTTATTTATTTATTATTAATAATATACTTATTACATAAGTCATTATATCAAATAAAAAATATTTAAGTTTATTTTATAATAACATATTCTGTAAGCCTAGTACAGTACTATATCAGATCAATTATGTGTCTCGTAAAAATTAGGAGTTGCGCTACATGAAGAGATACAGTTAATTGATTGACGATTTAAGCAACCGCTGGGACCTTGACACGAATGTCGAGCTGGTTTTCAGTTGGCTCCACTGGTCTTCGGGCTGGCTGACTTCCAACTCCATATCGACCGCCTGTGCCGTATATAACAGATATTATCTCGACGTAATTAGACACAGGAATAAACGAGGAACTTGTATAATTATACTTGTATAGTATGCTGCATTGTATAATTTAAATTCACAACAAAACTTGGATAATATTTAACATTAAACAACAAAGTAGTTTAATTTATATTTGAGTAAATTTATCTTCACCTAATTAGATTACCAAATGAGAAGAGAAATATTTGAACGATTAGCTGTCATTATTAATCTTAAATATAGAAAAGCAGACAGACTGAACATTGGTAAGTTCCACTTCCTATAGACATTGACAGAGTAAGAAACATCAATGATACTCTAAACCGTCAATGGTTCCCCTGGTGGTTGGTACCATGTCACCATGAAAATTAAAATCCTTTGTGCCTGTAATTACTCGGACTTACTGGTACAGTAATTGATGAGTGGGCCATGACGTGCTTACACAATCCCCTACCGCAAAGTAAGCTAATTACAAAATCATAAACAAATAAAATACTATGATAAATCTATTATATCATTATATATATTGAAATATTAATATTAAATACTTCTGTTACATAAATAACTTATCAGTCGACTAAAGTTACAATTTAAGTAAATATTTAGTCAAGAATAACATTTTCTTATAATCGCAATATAAGAATCCCAAAATGTTCCGTACAAACCTTCAAATTATGAATTTAAGTAAAGAACCTTTTACAATAATAAGATTTATAGTTTAATGCGTACATTAACAGAATTTATAAATTATCAGCTATAATAACATTACTTGTTAATGTATCACTAAAAGCACTGAACCAAAAATATTGATTCCAATAGCGTAGTATTCCAGTTCATCTCGATACGAGAACAATAATAGCGAGCCGCTGTTTAAATCTAGGGATGTGCATTGTTTAAAGTCTTTTTATTTTATACATTGAAACATATAAAAGGCAAAGGCTAAAATGCTAACATCTGGGGGTTGTAGGTTAAAGTTTCAACCACAAAGGTTCAACAATAATTTTTCGTTTCTATTTCTCAAAATTTAAGCATTGTAACTAACTTATAAAACACAATATAAAATTGATTTGCTTATTTGGATATTATTGAACCACAATTAATTAATTGCAAAAGAATATCAAACTTAAGATTCAAAGCACCCACAGCAAACCCTTCAATATATAATATAAATACGTATAAAATCGTTTATCCTGACTGACTATGAACGCACTTTCAATACTACTGCGTCAAGAAAGCTGATATCTGGAAAGTAACTCTGTCTGTCTGTTATGCTCTCAAAGCTAACCCACTGAACCGATTTTGGATCAAGGATAAAATTTGTTGTGAAGCAAGCTTGAATCCCAAGGACGGACAACGGCTACTTTTTCACAGAAGACCCTCCCCTCTCCCCTTAGCTCGCGGCCGAAGCTGCAGGGGAAGACGCGGGCGATTACTAGTTTTCAATAAATCTTTCAATGAATTGAAAGTACAACCGATAATACTAATGTTATCAGACTTAAATGGTGATCAGAGTTCACGATGCGAGACGGCGAATCATACTAAGTAGTAGAAATAATTACATCCAACACATCTCGCAAATCTGGGCTAAGGCCTCCTCTTGTAGATAAGACTTGTAGTTCCACCACGCTATTCTATTGCATTTTGGTGGAGCATAAAGTGCTATAAAAATAAGCATCAAGTCCATGTCGAACAACCCTAGCGATATCACTGAGTGCTGGCAGCGTTTCCAAGTAATTAATAACTGATAACATTATCTCTAGTTAAACGACGGGTCATCACCGTAATTTTAATAACTCCGCGCACTTCGAGCGATGAATACAACACACATTTATTATATTTTCAACGAAGCTATTAAAGCTCATTTAAATTTAATCAGGTGTTTATGTTTATTTCAATTATAATATGCAATTATTCCAGTTAATACTACTTATTTATTTCTAGTTACAATATTGTAAAAGAACAAAATGAATATCTCAATAGGCTTTTATTTCTTTAATTAATGTCAGAACGAAACCTTGCTGCAGCCACATGCTATCTGAAATGCCAATGTTATAAATTGTTAATATCCGTTTCATCAAACATGGTCTCGATAAAAATGATAACATTTAATTTATGCTTATCCCCACGCATAATTACGTAATTAAAAGCCATAAATCCGTGGTATTATGGAACTGCATATGGCATTCATGGTGCTAGATGGCAGTGTAAGCCATGTGTAATTGATCCGGAAGTTTTTAAATTACGCTCGCTGAATATTTATTGACGATAACTTCGATACATATTATATGAATGCTGTTTTTATTTTTTTGGTATCTACCTATCTCTATTATTTAATTACTAAGTGAAGCTTTAGCATTCAGCAGATATTTTCATGTGAAACATATATTCGCGCATGACCGACTCGTATGCCGCGACGGAAAACGGCATGACGGCTCTCTCTATTCCTTTGTGTGTGCGTGACGTACATACTATACATACGAAGTGTATTTGTTATATATATATATATATTTTAATTACAAAACTCATTATTTTATACCATATTTATTTATTGGTTTTCTTTAATTATAAATTATTTTAATATACATCAACTTCAGTGTTAACATATTCTGCCGAGCGTCCTGTGACGGCCATGATTTTTTTAAACTTTATATGTAGTTCTATTATGTATTGTGTATCTTGATTACGTGTAATCAAGATACACAATACATAATAGAACTACATATCTACGTACCTCGAGTGTTATGATTTCCAATATTTCAAAAGCCATACCTGCAATCAAAAAAATTATATTAACATTTTTATTTAAGGTTATGTATACATTTGATTTTTTTTTCAATTGAAATTCTTTTGAAATGTATCACAGACAAAATAGCAAAATTCTAAACGAAATTTATATTTTGCCTTTAAAAATATATAAGAAAAGCCTCGAATATTAAATGATAATATATGAAGGATACATAATAATAATAATAAGTAACTTTATTCACCAAAAAGAAACAAAGACAAAATTAAGGTACAAAACCATAAAAAAGAGTTAACAATATGATATTTGATAATTTGGTGAAAAGGTCGTAGTCTCAGCGAGGCTGCTTTTCAGTCTACGCCTTGTACATAAGGATAGTATACATTTATATAATATCATAGTTGCTTGCGAAAATATTGAATATATTACTGTACACCACGATTGATTCATCTGAGCTACACAAAATGTACATTTTATACATATCATAATGATAAATTGGTATCGAAACTTTAAATTATTACTGTTCTTAAAATAGTCCATTAACGAGATGAGAATTACATATATATAATAACGAGATTTCTGTATGATAAGTCGTATTTTATAAATATAAAATCAAACAAGTTTAGGTAATATAGTTTCAAGTGATAAAAAAAGTATATTAGATTGTAGAAGCGATTAAAACAAAAAAGTTTGACGTTGATCCAACTTCAGTCTTCTCACTTGCTGTAAAATAATAATTTACATACAAGGACTGCGACGCTGAGTTAATGGAAATTGTGACTGATGTTGAACCCTAAAGCGCTAGCTTGTTGAAAGTTACCGCTTCAGGAATTCTACTTTATGGCAGGACACTAATATTTGCCGCCAATAATAATGTTTTTCAAATTAAATTAAATAAAATATATAAAGATGAATTCGTATAAATTGTATTAATACCACTCAAGACATTAACAAACAATCGTTAAAAAATATGTGAGTTGGTAACTTAATCAAGCTGTATCAAGAGTTCTGGAAAGTTAGATACTCAATTTTAACCAAAACCGGCGACGATGTGAACTTAGCCAAATGAGGGATCAACTTAGAAACTGAATAACTTAGAATGGACGCGAGAGTTGGATAGGCAAACTAAGATAGATGTATATCCGAGCTCGGTTTTGCAAGTACTGTAATTTGTTTTCAGAGGATGCAATTTGTAGTTTAATTCGAAACTACTGCAAAACACTGGTGATTTGTGAACGTTTATTTTGAAATTTACACCTCAAACTTTCTAGACGATGAATAAATTTCATGTTAAGCAAGTAACTATGCATATATGTATTCATAAAGAAAAATCTTTTAAAAGAAAAATGTGCATATTGAACATTTTTCTTTTAAAAGATTTCAATATTAACAGAAATGCTCAAGCAGGTAATGTTTAAGCCTACATAGCGAAAATTGGTGGAAAGAAGTTGAAACGAATAAAAAGTGAAAATTGCTAGGTTTTCATGATTGCGAGCGTAAAAATTCTGATGAAAATAGGAGTTATATTGAAAAAGCAAATGAAAAAAGAAATATCCATGTGGGTAATCACGCAACAGAGCATGCAGCAATAGTAACGAGGACAGGAGGGTATTTTTATTTTGATGAATACTATGACTCGAAGTAGTTTGCTGAAGCTGCCAATTATTATCAGACTTTCACGACGTCACCTAATAACAAGGTTGAAGAAACTTTTGTATTTGGAAAATATTCAGATATTCACTCTTAGTTTTCAATAGAATTGAAAAGTCCAAGAAGTAAAATATTTACAGCAGTTACCTTTCAAAGAAGCCTAAAATTTTACTAATAGCTGTGTCAAAGTAACAAAGTACTAAATGTGTCTTAGCCATAATTGAAGAATTACATAATTCAACTTCCTCAATACGTGACTCAGACATTACTCGGCATGTCGACTTTAAATTCGAGCAATCACTGAGTTTTTAAAGAAGTACAAATTACTGTTTGCTCAGTATTCAGAAAATCAGAGAATAATATGTGAGTCCAACCAGCAACGGAGCAGTGTGGTCAACCACATTCAGCTGTTTGCCATTTTCTTAAACTGAAATAGAGGCGTTTCGAGTAGGCGGAAATTAACATAAATAAGAGTGCGTTTGATTACAGTAGCATTTCCTGGCCATAAATCCTAAAGTCCATAGACCATTATACCAAATATTTCATTTATGCTTATTGACAGTTTTTATTAAGGCAATTTTAGTTATTTCATAATCTATATAATTACAGTTAATTTTTTACGTTTTGCAATTTTGAATACCAATATGAGTATTATTTTATATTGATTAATACTGATATCTTAATGCCAGTGCCTCGTGAAAATCGTTTGTAACCTATACAATTTGCGTTAAAAAAGTATTCGTGTTCAAATGTATACCAATTTCGAGACGAAATATATACTATAAAAACCTCAAACAAATATACCACTAACCATTTTTACACATGAGATAATATAAAAGAAATAATTTGCAAACTTTAATCGTAAGAATAAAGAAACATAAAGTCTATTTATGAACACAGTTCTTCATTACACCCAAACGATCTAATACACCAGAGATATATTCTATTCCGTAGTTCCTCATAAATGTTTATTTTCACTGAACACAAAGGCATTGCTTATTATCTACTTAGTTACTTCGCTTTCGAACATTTATAACGTTGAAACAACTTAGTACGGTAGAATCGTCTGCCATTGTCAATATTGTTTGAAGTATATTATTTTAAAGCAAATTATATTTCATTTATAATCTATATTGCTATACATTGTATATATAATATATATTATTGAATACTTTATTTAAGAAAGCTATTAAGGGAGTTAATATTTATTTCTAAAATGAGGTGAAAAGAATAAAATGTTTCAACTGTATGTTTCAACTGTACATTTTGGAGCAGTTTTGTATTAAAACCGTTAACTCGAATATAGATGTTACATAATTTCAAATACTTAATCCCAATTCGACTTAGTTATCGAGTTATACAAACTAAATGGTCTGTGCACATTGGAGCACGGTAGCCAGGTCATGCAGCTGTTTCCTGCAACTACGCTTGTTTCATGATTACGAAGCCATTAATTCCCTAGACGCGTTTATGACCAGTAATAACATTCGGCAAAGGTATGACATTAATGTGCTAAGCTGAGAGGGTCGCGTCACATAAGAGGATCACATATGTTCGCAGGACACCCAAATTGGGTCACACTCGAGCCGAACTGAGTGTTAAATAATTAATTGCCATTCACTGACCTCTCGAATCGCTTTAAATGCATTCTTGATATCTAAAATAAAACTTATTTAACGCTAAAGTACCGCCCGATGTTCAGTTTGATCCATCAATTATGATATATTCTTTTACACGTATCGGAATTTGATAACGTATATTTAACCCTAGTAGGGTTTTTTAATTCAGTCGATATAGAAAATCATTTTAATTTAAAATTTGTTTGTTTATCTGTTTTAAAAAGTATAACTACAGTTTCTAGCTACACAAAGTCCATCCTTGCTGGAACGTGGTATTTGTTTCTATAATAATATTCCGCATAAATATTTTTGACTTACTCTGTGAATAAATTTATAAATTCCATCTTAAAAATGATTGATGATAATTTAATAAGTTGCTCACATAAACAAACGTACTTAAAACAGCCTTCTAAAATAAAGAATATTTTATCGATTTTGCGTGTGATGAATGAGCTTTGAAATAAGTAATGAAAAGTCGTATCTCGTTATGATACCCTCAACTTATTATTATTCAGATATATATAAAATTATAATGACAAATTCGATAATCAATATTAATTAAGTTATTAAATATGTAGCTTTCAATTGAGTTGGGCTTAATTTACTTATTTCATACAAAACGTGTATTCATACACAAATTTGGCTTTTAAAAATTTCACTCATAACCCACATGCAATAAAGAGGATTTCAAAGTATCATAAATCAGCATCAAGAGATTTGAGCCTTCGTTGGCAATAAAACGGATTTATGTTCAGGATCTTCAAAGATTTGCATACATCGTTATTGTAACATCACTTTTATCAAAATCCTTGGTTAATAATATATTTTGTTAAAATTCAAAAAAAATAAAAATCAGCTTTATTATAAGTTTATTGCTTATAAGATAAAATTACTGAACTGTTTTTTTCATATATGTATTAGATATTGAATACAAACAAGAACTCATTTCTAAGTAAAATACTTATGTTATATTGTCTCCATAAAAGATTAATCGTTTACTTAATATTTAACTAAAATCAAAATGTAACAACGTTAATTAATTAAATCTTGTT
Source organism: Nymphalis urticae (assembly GCA_905147175.2). Lineage (NCBI taxonomy): Eukaryota > Metazoa > Arthropoda > Insecta > Lepidoptera > Nymphalidae > Nymphalis > Nymphalis urticae. The sequence continues at coordinate 6,271,061 of LR989998.1, read as the reverse complement.
ATTTATTATGTCAATGCGCGAACAAATGGCTCCTTCGCTTCGCATTATCAAACAAAACAAAAATTTAAATAACATCTCGAAGACGGTATGCATGTTTATTTATTTATCACGTTAAGATAATCGTGCGAAGAGTCACGTGTTTATTTTAAAACGACTCACATCTGTTCGTATACAACAAATAATACAACCACAGTTACTGAAAATAGCGAAGAGGAATTTTAAAATGTCACTATAATTAGATCCACGTTAACTTAAAAAGATTTTACTTTTACTAATCTGTGGTATTTATATAAGAATTAATTCATGTAAAATATTATTTTATTATCCCAGTAGGTGTTAAGTAGCCACCAATATTCAGGCATAATAGAATGGTCAAATGAAGGATGCTATCGTGTTTCAGTGACAAGGGTGAGTTAGCCAGCATATAGACACTAGGGACATGATAATTTAGATCGCGGTTGACAGGTCATTTACAATGAATGGTGTATTGAGTATTGTCAGAACATGAAAGCATAAGTGACCTCTCGATATCAGATAAACTCTATGTTTATAAAAAAAATATGTATTCTAAAATAGTAGTAACAGCCTGTGAATGTCCCACTGCTGGGCTAAGGCCTCCTCTCCTTTTTTTGAGGAGAAGGTTTGAAGTTTATCCCACCACGCTGCTCCAATGCGGGTTGGTGGAATACACATGTGGCAAAATTTCAAATTCTAAATCGTCAAGCACGAGATAAATTATATACACAAATAAAGATCGTGAAAATTTAGTGGTGCTTGCCCGGGTTTGAAATCACGATCATCGGTTAAGATTCACGCGTTCTAACCACTAACCCATCTTGGCTTGAAAATAAAATTCTAAAATAAAATTCAGAAATATTTGACTGACAAAAATATATGAAAAGAATACATTGTTACCGATAGTATAAAATAGAAACAATTGTTTGAAATCAATAGTGATTGTTCACCGTTACACTTGATATGACGACGCAACAATATCTGTTATAGAAAAATACTTGGCTATTTTGTTTCACTATTGTGTAATATAAATAAAGTAACAAGTATTGTGTGTATATATATAAAAAAATATAAAACCAGTTCGAACTTCCAAAATATTAATGGAACTTCAGAAGTTAAAAATTATCACAAACAATGTCTGTAATTAGAATATTTATACTAAATATTTATTATATGTAACTGTGTATGTTCTTTTGTTTAAATTAATTTTATAAAACATAAATTTAATATAAGACGTCATGACTTTTTTTCGATAAAAACATTTTATATTAAAATGTTTAATAACATAATATTTTTAAGAACAATGCATGTAATTTTGTTGATGGTCATAAGTTTACTATTAATGAATTCCTCTAATTAATTATATATGTAAAAATAACTTCATCTTAAGTTAAATATAAAAACAAACCTTTTTTTATATTTCAATATGACATTAAGAAATATATACCTAATAACATTCATATAATTATTAAACATTATACCTTTTCTGTTCCATAATTTAACTTTATAACAAAAGACGAGTATGTTTGACTATATTTTTTAAAAAACAAGCAAATAAATTTGCTGAGAATACTTTGACTATCTTAAAGATCTTTAAGATAAAGTTTATTTTTAAAAGTAAATAAGAAATGAAAACAATCTTAGAATAGAAAGAGTTCATGATAAACAGATTTTCATTCAGTTAATCTAATTGAAATGTACAAGCACTTTCTTGTTACTTAAAGAACGAGCTGAAATAAACTTAGTAACTGCTCACTTTGCGCACAACAAAACACATTTTTTAATTTCTTCAAGCTGCTGAAATAGTTTAGAAACTGAATTATGTTTAATGATAATGATTCAAATCGTGCATACATTATTTTTTTATTTCATACAATGTATTTAAAAGCATTCGTTGTAAAGTTCTTTTATTTTTTTTCTGTTTGAACGATTACCGTAAAAGTTATGCTAACTTTACATTTATCGTGGATACACATACATTTTTCTTGGATGTTTTTATAGTAAGCACTTTGTTCTAACTTACAGCTTGATAGCGCTGTAGCCCATCAACTTTAATGCCATTCAACCGATGGCAATGACAATTGATATAGATTTGAGCACGACGATTGTTTTAGCGCAAGTCATATTAAATAATCGGTTACAAGTTTTATATATCGTCCACCACTAAATGTATTGAAAAGATACTGCGGTATCACTTGTTAGGAGAACGCTCAATATCACTCTAAGAGTTTAAAGATCTCGTGATAAAAATGAGAGGAAGTATATAAATAGAATCAACGATTCAAAGACATTTCAAAGGCATCGTAAGAAAGTGGATAAGGTCATACACAGTAAAAGCATTAGACTTACTAAAAATTTCACGAAGACTTTTGTAGACGATTTCAGATGATTTCATATTTAACTCAATTGTTTATACTTGTATGAATAACTTAACTCAGAAATGATGATTTAATTAATTTTCAAACGTTTTTGTTGTGTTCCGTTTTTTATAATTCCTTAATCAAGGATCACAAGGTCGGGAGCTCATGAAGTTTGTTCTTCTGATTTAAGGTTAAAGGGTAAAGTAAATAATTGAAAATTCTTCGGACTATTATTGGAAAAGTTAACCTCTTGGTCGCGATCTTTTGATAGTGAATCCATTGATGCCACATTAATTTCTTTTGATGTTTTTACCATATTTATTAATTAAAAAAATAGGTAATTATCGCATTTACTATATATATATATATATATATATATATATATATATATAAAGCATGTAAAATTTTTTTTTCCAAAATTGTCAATTTTTATTACTAGGCACACGATATTGAAAAATATAACACTGAACTGAGAAAAATTCATATGTAATACAGTTTGGAATTGAATTTAATCATATGTTATAACGAATAACCAAAAAATCAAAAGGGAATGAATTATGAATAAACATCTCCAAACAATGAATTGGAAAAAACAGTTGTTCCGTGTCAGAAATGAATTGCGTCAACGCGTAGGTTTTTCGGCTCGTCACTGGAATCTGTAATTGGGAATGTCTAATCCGTCTCGTTACCCTCCGGCTCTGTTTTCACCTAAAAGCATTTTCAAATAATCTTAAGATACCTTTCTAAGACTTAAATTCATAGAAAATTCAAATTATTATTCGATTAAATATCAAATAAAATTACCTTCTTGATTTTTTTTTCTTTTTTATATATTTTAGGCAGGCTGGCATATAGACCACCTGAGGATATTAATCATTCCTAACATCGTCAATGTGCTACCAACCATGACATGAAATGATGTCCCTTGTGTCTGTAATTACACTGACTGATGATGAGTGGAACTATATGGGCTATATGACCTACTGGGGCTATATATATTTTTGGCGACGAGTTCTCAGTAGCAGCCTATCTAGAAATTGACAACATTTATACTCCCGTACCCCGGAAAGCACGTGAAACCTTTAGTCCTGCGTCTGAAGTCTCCGGTCTCCGGTCGCGTGGGATCTTTTGTCCTATTGAATTATGACAGTGTATTTATGTTTGCGTAACTCTTGCGCAGTGGCTAGTTTCGCTTAAGATAACCGTATGGGAAATCGGTCAGGAGGACACCCAATATAAAATAATATTCGACTGTTACTGTTAACTGGTATGCTATTTTAAATTAATATTTAAAATTATTTAAAATATCAATAGCTCTGACTCAGTTAAAAATAAATTAATTACTATTCATATAAATGATTTATACGCTTATACTATATTTTATTATAAATAATTCATATGAAATTTATGTCTTCATTAAAATTTTATATTATCATTGCATATTGATCAGATAGTAAAATATCTTCAAGATCTCAAGTTACTTTCTAATTATAATATATTTAAATTCAATCGTGAATCTTTTAAATATAATATTTATTTCTTCAATACAATTAATTCTAAATTATGTTTTTCGATGTTCATCAGAAGTTATAATTGCATTTTGTAACAGTGGCTATATTCTAAAAGTTGATAAATTAACCGCCTTTTGTACAAGGAACACGGATAATTCGAATAATTTACATTTAGATGGGAATTAATCTATCCACTTTTCCCCATTAATAACAAATCGAGCAATAAAATGTGCCCTTTACATCGACTAAAATATCCCGACATCCAATATTGTTGAATCGTTTCCGAGGATCCCCAATGTCGACTGGTACGCGGGTTCCATACAAACATTTATTTAGCTGCGGTGAGACGAAACAATATTACGGCTATAAAGAATGGAACGGTGAGGAGAGAACGAGAGTGTTTCGACGAGTAATGAAAAATCTCCCTCTAACATAAAAATTGCATTTCTTTCAACATTTAAAACATATTTCTCTGAATAGCTCCGCTGAAAGGGAAAATCGTGAGATTATTCCAGAATTTTTCGAACGTAATCGAACTCTCTTTAACATGTCAGGTAATTTTATCGTTTACTTATTCAAATGGAAGAGATTATTTCCTTTTATTCAAACTCCGATTTGTTGTAATAGGTATTTTAGATCTATCTGATCTTTTTTGCTTGTTATAACAATAAAATTATGTTTACAAAATAATGTAATTGATTATTATGAGAATGGTACGAATATTATGGAAGAGAAATGCAATCGCATACAGCACGGAACAAATACCAGTATATTCTATACAAATGAATCAAGAGCGCAAAATCGACCTGTGGCAATCGTCGCACCGTGCGATTTGATCATTCATATATAAATGAAACGGACTGCCGAGCTCGTAAATTGGCTTGCGTGAATGTATATGGAGATCAAGTTTTTCACTACCGTCTGAATTTATTTTTAGTTTTGTCACATGTCACTTCTATTCATAAAGACATTCATTGAACCGATTCTTCGCCCCTTCCTATGTCGAGTATAACCATCGTAGAGGTTTTAGTGGGTAGAGACCCAAAATAATTCGGTTCCCTTACCCACGGGTCGGATATATTTGAAGATTTCCCCTGCGTCAAAACACAGGAATGAAATTTGCCATGAAGTCTCATTTAAATCTATCATTTATCTTGATTTGTACACAGACATAGATATATAACTATATAATAAAGTTGAAATATGATATATTTTTGACAATCGCGCAAGAGCTCTTACATTTTCACAATATTGTAAACCATTTAAACGAAATACGATATTATATTGCGTTCGCAGACAGACAAATAGAAAATATTTAATAAAACGGTTAGATCCCGTTTTATATAATATGATAGAACTATTCTAAACCTATTTTGTATCCAGATACATATAAATATTAGGGGCTCTGTAACATTTGTACAATCTATATATGTAAATAACAAAACCAAAAATAAGTCACAATATTCCTGTATAAACGATATAAAATATAAAATTGAAAAACAATCTTATTCCTTATAAACTACATACGTAAGGGTAATAATGGAAATTGTGTTTAAAATTTGATTCTGTTTGAAGTCGTGAAGTTTCGAATGCATTGAACGCGTGATTTCCTCTCGCGACCGCGAATGCACATTTGGCTCCATACAATGTGATCTCATTGTTTATTTGATCTCTTACATTATTTCATAATAACATTCTATTTAACAACAATAAACATGATTGATTATTAATTGGTATTTTACAAACATTGAAGAAACATATGATTCTCCGAATATCTTACATAGTTTGTACCGGAATTTGAATTTAGTACAAGTGACAGAGATAAAGTCAAAGACCACACTCCGAAGCATTAGGCAATAGTTAATTAAAACGTTCCTTTTATACTTGTCACATAATCTGTACTAATTTGGTAGTTATAGAAGAAAAAGAGAAATCAGAAGTTTCTAAATTGCAGGATTATTTACAACAATAGCAGCAAAAGGTCTTGTCTGAATTTTATGGGTTTAATTTGTTCAGAAGGCACAGATTATTTTGCTAATGTCAGCTATATTAGAGAATTAAAAATAAATTGTTATTTATTAACACAAAACAAAGCACTTAAAGTTTAAGTAATATTTCGTAGTATGTGAGTAGTAAATAGGGTGGGTGGGCGCGAACAAGACACGAACTTTCCAACTTTATTAGCAAATATTTATCCACTGATCAATTATTTAAGAGAGTCACACATATATCCACATAAGACTGACATATTTCACAATTCGATCATAATATTATGACGGCTAAGAATATTCTTAATCAAACCCTTTTTTATTGAATTGAAAATTTACGCAAACAAAATAACTTTATTACATTAATAATAAAAACAAAAGGATACAATTTCTATATAATATTAGCCACTTCTTACTTAACTTTTTTAACAGCCTATTTTGAACGGCTTTTTATAAATGACTGAATGACTGAAAGCAAATTAAAATGCACTAGAATACAGTGAAAATTAGGTCAAAGGAGAGTTTTGCATATTAATGACAATCACGCGAGCGGCACCGCGGTTTTTATCATACGCGTATCTTGATAACTTTTTTTGTTATAGATAGGCAAACGGATGAACGGGCCAGCTAATGGTAAGTGGTCACCACCAAGGATAGACATTGTAAGAAATATTAACCATTCCTTACCTCGCCAATGAGCCACCAACCTAGACAATTATGATATTAGGTGTTGTGCCTGTAGTTACACTGACTCACTCAAGTAATGCTTAGCGGTAGAGTATCTGATGAATGGGTGGTACATACAAGCTGATCTTTTTAAAAATTTAATAAATGGAATATAATATGTGTTTTTGTATACGATATATATTCAAATTATCCAGTAATACGAAGTCAATTAATAGTCATTGATTAAATATTAGGGTGTATCAAAAATATTACCGTTTTTTAATCAAATATTTGTATCATTATTTCTTTGATATAAAATACAATTAATACTCAAAGTATAGTCCATTGTTATCAACCATCATTAGTCATCTGCTAGCCAATAGCTCGATCCCACGCTGATACCATTTCCTGGGATAGCTGCCAAAGAACTCTTGGACCGCAATTTCAACTTACGCAAAATTATCAAATTTTTTCCCTTGAAGAAAATTGTCTATGGATCGAAACAAATAGTAATTTGATGGTGCGAAGTCTGGGCTATATGGTGGATGAGGCAGGAGTTCGAACCCATGAAGTTCTTCAAACTTTTCTTTGGTTCGACGGGAAGTGTGAGGACGAGCATTATCTTGTTGGAATAAAACTCCTTTTCGGTTGGTCAAAGCAGGATAACGCTCTAATAATTTGGCGTACAATTTATCCAGTTGTTCGCAGTAGAGTTCAGAGTTCATAGAGCATCCATCAAGAACAAATTCGTGATGGATAACACCTTCAAAATTCCAAAAAACGCAATGCATAGATTTTTTCAAATTGCCCCCTTGCAGCAACCGGAAAAGCAGTTTGACCGCGACCTAGCCATTGCTCATAAGTTTTCGGATTTCGCCAGTAAGCCCACTTTTCATCTTCGGTAAAATCTCATATCAGAAGGGTTTTTCAAAAAAAATTTACAAATTGCTAACCTCTTAGCTGATTGTTGAGGAATAAATTAGTGAGGGACCAGTCTACTGCTCTTTTTCACCTTCCCCGTGGAGCGTAGATGGCGACTTACAGTATTTTTCGACACACCACACTCCTTGACAAGTTCCCAAGTACTTGTAGACGGATTTGACTTAACAGGCTTTCTGTAGAACCTCATCAATATCCATTAATGGTCGCCCGGAGCCCTTCTTTCTTTCCAACGTCGTATCTCCATTGCTACATTTTTCAAACTAACGCCGCGTAGTACACTGGTCAAGGACACCTTCCTCTTCATATTTAATAATTTCATGGGTTGCTTCAGCGGCTGTAGTGTTTTTCTAGTAATGCCTTAACATTACGAGAAATTCGTAGAAAACTGTCATGTTTCTTCTCTAAAACAAATAACTAAACCAGGCTTTCTTTTTAATAGTCGAATAGGAATAAACAAGCTTAGAGAATGCTCTAAAGAAGGATTATTAAGAATTGGTAAGTATAAAATAGGATTAAAATATTTATAGACTTGTAAATCTGAATTTGATAAAACGGACATTTTTTTTGATACACCCCCATATTTCGTCAACCAAATGGTAACGCTGACAAAGTATTAGCGTTAATATAAATACGTCTTAATAAATATATACATACATACATCTTTTTGCCGTCGTTATTCTTGAAATATACAAGTATATACATACATTTCATAATTTTTGTTATTGTAAATATAATAGAGATGAAACATATAAGGACTATGTATGGCATGTTATATATATTCATACCTATACTACATACCTACTATATATTTAAACACATACAAATTCAATATGCCTAAATTAAACATCTGCAGTTTTCAAAAAAGTAAAAAGAAACATATAAACTTTAAAACATTTCAAAAGCCGCGATGAAAGACTTTGCAAAAGTGTAAGTTTTAATAAAATATTTATTCGCATACGGATGACTAGTTTCATATCGACGTGGAATTACTTCGATTTCCACATCAATTCCCGAATAGAAATACCCTCGCTCATTCCTTCTGCCACCTTTATTTCCGCTATTTTCTTAAAGGAAATAACTCGGCTACAGATTTCCGATGAAACATCTTCGATATACTAGCGCTAGTGGAGTTGTAATTGAACTTTGACGTTGCATATTGGAGCCGGGAAACATGAAACTTAAATACGAACCACCAACTTAAATACAGCTAACCCAACATAAATACGAAACGTATCTTGCTATATAATATGTTCTGTGATTTAAAAGGGGAAACTATTAATTATATACTCTTACAAATTAATACTAGAACTTTATCTTTTACACAGTCTTACAACAAACATAGGAACTATCGGCCTTACTTATAAACGTTGTTTAGCGGGTGATCAGTTAAACAATGCTGTGTCTTCTTCTTTCAAATGTTAAATCAATTTTGACAGAAAGAGCGAAATAATTGTTAAATTAAATTACTAAGCAACCTCTATAAGTAAAGTATATTCTCAGACAAATTTTCATTGCCCTTATTGTCTGGCTTGACTTCTAAAGTGCTTCGAGCTAATAAGTGTAGATTTTTAGGTGTCCACACTGTTTCAATTATATAAAAAATTCAGGATTCAGGATTGTCATAATCCTCATATTGGATGTATTTATTAAAAACTACGAAAGTACTACAATATACAAATGATATGTTATACACTTTATTTTGCTGTATTCTAGTTAGCGTCATTTACACGATTTCATTGTGCCTAGTTTAAGATTTTACTGGCGTTGACTGCTAACTTAACTGCGATTTGTATGCAATTCTTTTGATTATTGTCACTAAACGGCGCTTTTATTCCATATAAATCGCAATTAACGTCAACGATATCGAGTAAATAAAAAAAAACTCAAACTAGGCTCACAGTAAACATTTGACAGGCATTTGTTTTGTCACAATGACGCGTCATTACGACTATGTCAGCTACTCAATAACTAACCGGAATTTGAGCGCACTCAAATTATTTTATGCGTAAAATATAAAAACTTAACACGAGTGCTAAAAAATAAATAATTTTGTGCCCAATGACCAACCGCTATGGACTTAATAAACTGTGACTAGAATCCCTTATTAAAAATAGGATATTCAATTTTAATCACTTAAAGTAGACATTTACTTTTTCGGACAATCGCGATAAGCTGCCTTATACATATTCCGTTTCTTACGTTCCATATTCAATTGCTACTAATATTGTGTTAACGTATTTGTTGTTATTATTGTTGAATTATGTAGTAAGTTAGAGATGATGAAATGAAAAACACGTGCCGACCCGGTATAAAGGAGATAGCAAGCAAATGATTATGACGATAATTTAAACTACGATTGCAATTGCAATTATATTTACAATTAGTTTTTAATTTAAAAAAAAAATTGTTAATAAATTCTTATTTAAATGTTTTTTACTATTTCAAAAATATATTAAAATATAGTCTTAGGTCTCGTTTATCTTGAGCATCAATTATGACATTGACGCCAAACAAATTGGACACCTCCAAAAAAGGTGTTCAATACAACAAGTTAAAATTTTCATCGAATTCGACATAATATTCTTCTTTCATAATACAACAAATCCTTAGAGTAATGCATTGGAGCAGCTTAGTGGCCTTAACACAGCAAACATATACTGACTGTTTACACTTAAGAAAAGTGAAAAAGTAGAAACAGTTTATTAAGGACAAATAAAAGTCTGTGTGAGTATCTAACTCTACTGGATCGTTATCACTAAACTCACTTAAGGTACCTAATACAGCAAAACCGATCTTCAAATATTACAATCTACATCCCGAGCAATATTATCAAGCGGTTATAAGGGTCTGAGTGAGGCCCTTGAAAGTCATTAACTAAGTATGTACGAAGTCGAGTAAACTATCGGAGGATATGCAGCGCGATCCCGAAATCCCCTACGTAATGACACTTGTTTCAAGATGCTCTTAATGAAATCTTAGCGTATTCTATATTATATTATGTATAATATAGATATACATACACCGATAACATACACCGTTTTGTATATATTATTTTTCACAATTAGGTATTTTTTTATCAAAACTATTATTTTACGTTACTATTATACTTTACTAAAATGCAGAGTTGCCAAAATTAGACGAAATTTGGATTGACAATAGACACAATGCGGATGTTGATAAAACTCAATTACAGGTGAAATTACACCAAATTCCATTTTTGCTTACATGCAATTCGAACATTTTTTTTTTGCACATTTGTGGCATATTAACTTTCTTATAGATAACATTGCTCTTGTTTAATAATTTATACTAAAATGTATTCGAATTCAAATGTTTATATTATAATAATTAATTAATTAAATATATTGTAAGCGTAATATCTTTTAAAGCCTTCGCACATATTTAAGTTATATAAATCTTCTCAGTGAATATAACATTGAACAGAGTATACCATTTATGTTAAAGTGAATTAAAAATAAGTACGCAATTATTTTTTGCATATTCTCGAATCTTATTTTAATATTGTATATTTGATATCATAAATGTTTGATACATACATAAAATTAATGTTATTTCGAATTATTTATTGTATTTATTTAACCTTCGTAGACATTTCGTTGTTCTTTAATGTTCTACCATTTATTTGAATAATAGTCTCGTAAAGTACAGAAAATTAACAAAAGCGCAAAAAAATTAACAAATTTTACCTTTAATCACCAATCGTTACGGACTTAATGCTATGCAAATTGAGCTACATTTTTATGTAGTAATTATTTAAATGGCTAGGACGAGGAATGTCCAATAATTACAAAATGTATAATAATATATACAAGTTAAACCCGAGTTAAAAAATAAATAAACGTATCATAATGGAATTATAGCATGGTAATACAAACAGCAAATAATTATAATACATAAAAAAACAACGAAAATATACATATAAAAATAACGTTTAAAATTTTAAGGCCGGTGTAGTGACGCGCTCGCTAACGACTCTTCGGTTTAAGAGCTCTTGGGAAAATAGGCGAGGCATCTTTACTAAACAAAACCATATGACAAAGGAACTATTTATATTCCTATAAATGCATACCAGTAGCGTGTTGTCCATTCAACCAATATATTAAACGTTACAGTACAGTAAACAGTAACAGCCTGTTAATGTCCCATTGCTGGGCGAAGGCCTCCTCTTCCTTTTGAGGAGAAGGTTTGGAGCTTATTCCACCACGCTGCCCCAATGCGGATTGGCAGAATACACATGTGGCATAATTTTAATGAAATTAGACACATGCAGGTTTCCTCACGATGTTTTCCTTCACCATAAAGCACGAGATGAATTATAATCACAAACTAAGTACATGAAAATTCAGTGGCGCTTACCCGGGTTTGATTCCACGATCACCGGTTAAAATTCACGCGTTCTAACCACTAGGCCATCTCGACTTAAACGTAGTAGATATATAAATCATGTTTATTGAAACGGTATTGGTGGACGTTATTTATCGCTCATATCCAATATTAGTCTTTAAATTATGGCACAAAAACGAGCTATAATAAATATGACATAATCTCTTGGAATGGTCTTATTTTCTGACATAAAAATAAGCTAAGCTATCAAATAGCGAGTTTCATTTAAACTCATTACTTTAGGGAAACAATTATGAAACGCCTATTTTTTTTTAATAGCAAACGAATTTTATAACGATCTACGCTTTTTCATTTAAAATATATTATACACACACATAAGAAAACGAAATGTTACAGTGTTTAGAATACCTGAATGTTCACTTTAATCTTAATGATTGCGGATTCAAACTCGGGTAAGCACCATTGGGTTTTCCTGTGCTTTATTCGTGTTGAGTCATATCGTGCTCGTCGGTGACGAAAATATTGTATACACATCCCATGTAGTGATTGATGAATATCCGCCAACACTCATTAAAGTAGTATGATGGAAATAGCTCCAAAACTTTACAAGAAAAAAAAACAAGAGAAGCGGAGACCTTAGCTCACCAGTGGTAGTTTTACAGGCTAATACTTTTTACTTTTATATATATTAGTTACTGTTATATTAATAATTAATGTAATTGTTTATCTTAGAATTTTAAAGCTACAAAATAAGCAGTACATAATTAAAATAACTTAGGTATTATTATTCTAACTAAACCTATGGCCGCGACCTCGGCGGCGATTATTATATAAATTTATTGCGGTATCCCTATTACGTATCCGTCAGGTACTTTGCATAAGTGATTTTATTGTTATGTCTCTGGATCCCATCATTGTAGCGACATAAAATACGTAGAAACCCCTTTATACGTCTCATTATTATAAACACAAAATTTGTATAAAAACCGCTTTTATAGTTTTTGCGTTTTGCTCGAACAAACAGACAATTTTATGAAAGGAAATGTGATGTATCTTATATATATTTATTAGTATATTCTTAGCAGATTTCGACGAAGATGAAGAATTTCTTTCGTCGACTAATACAATTGGTAATAGGGTCGTATATATAACACAAGTGACAATTTATTAGATTTCTCCCAGTGACATTTTCCTGCCGATAAGAGAAATGGCACAAACGACTAATGAGCGGCTCATTTGTAATATCAAACGAAGAGTAAAATTGGAAACCATCCTTAAGAACTATCTTGTTCGCTTATTCGACAGGACAATACCAATAAAAGGATATTGTTACAGAGGTACTTTAATTATAGCTTTTTTTTTCCAAAAGGAAAATATATTGACATCTGTAATTTTCATACAGTACTTATTGATTATTTATACATATGTAAACCATTCAATCCATTTAATCCAAAAAAAAATACATTGAAATATATATATATATATATATATATATATATATATATTTCTGTTTTGTAAATTACATATTTTAAATGATGTGCTTGTATTATGTCATTAAATGTATATATCCATTAAATATTCCTTAATTAACGTACAGTAAAAAATACATCATAACTTCATTATAATTATTTATATTAAGCACAAAAGTATTTGCCTTTTCCAATAATAAAGGACTGACAGAGAAAAATAAATAAAGACATTTACAGGAAAGGAATTTGAGGAACCTAGAAAGAAGTAGTATAGGTCACTGCGAGCGTAATACAAGGGACAGTCGAATTACAAACGAGCGATCTCTCGGGTACGGGAGAAACTTGTTAAGTAACTTACAAACTTACTTCTCATTCACTGCGTGTTAAGTTCCGAGGACAGTAAAATCTAGTGACATAGAATTGTTATTAATCCCTCTGAAGTTCAGATAGTTGTCATTTAGACGATGGAACAAAAGGTCTCGAACTTTTTAGATCGTGTTACAGACTCGTCGACGTTATCTGCTCACCTTTGATTAAATCACCCGTAAGGTATACTTATTATCTTAGAACTATGATTGTATTTTATCTGTAGCTAATTGACGTATAGCATTTTAGTTGTAAAACTTTATTCAAGACAAAATATTACTTGTAGCACACTTATCTTGGCCATTATTATTTGTAATATACCCGTATCTATAATAATATTAAATAATAAATAGGCGTAATAAAATTAATACAACATTGTAAACAATTTATTCATATATAGTCTGCCAATATTTAAAATGTAAGCGTGAAAATAAATTTAGGTAGCGGATATTTTATCAACCGCATCATATAAAACATGTGACCGCTAATTAGTCCAGTAGTCAAATAATTAATGAGAGTCAATGGCACACGCGTTATCCAATATCCAGCTATTAGGTACGTCCTGGTCGCTCTACCTGACCAGCGTACCTATAATTGTCGTTAATTAAACACATTTGTCTGTTCCTCCGCAAAGCATTTGCGACAATTACCGAGCGACCGTACAAAATATTGCATGACGCAGTGGTTAATCTAGCCCAAATATTTTGTTCATTAAAATCACGCATTTGGTATTATCGTATTCAACCAGGAAAACGTTCAAATAATAACAAAACTATAAATAGTAGTAAAATAGTCATGTTTTACATAATATTATTAAAAGATAAAAATATAATAGTTTTAAATCGTACATAGTACGTAATCGTAGTATAAACTCGGCAGGTTAGTCTCAATGTACATCATTTTAGACCATAAACCTTAATATTAGGCTAATAAAAATAATTATTATTTTCATAACTAGTCACATTACTGATACATCAATCTAAGCACACTTGTTTCAAGAATAATATATAAGTTTAATTACGTACGATCAAAAATGTTATATACCTACTTTAATTATATTAATTATATAATTATTAATGAAGTAACCTAAAATAACCTTCAAGTCTCAGGTGGTTGAGATCAGAAGGACAACTTAGAGATCAAATTAATAATTGTCAAGATATAGATCTTCGAACAAGTAAAGAGGAAAGTTTTCAATAAGGCAATAAGATAGCACGAGCTTATTACAATTTGGTCTTGATTTATCAAACAACATATGTATTGTACATCATACAGATTAAATAACATCTTTCTAAATTAAAAACTGGATATATTTTTTGTGATAATTATTTATTTCTTAAAATACGCTAAGATATACTTATAATTACTTATAGGAATATTTTGTTCCTTACTCAAACTAACATCTCTGAGGAAAATACAATTGTCACAATTAGATTACAAATAAAGGGTGTCGGAATTCTTTGCCATTATACTAATTGGGATAAACGACGTAAATAACACTCTGAGGGCATGCCGACAGTGACATATTACATTTACCTCACTTCAGATGAAAAAGTTAGGAAAAATGCGACGCCCGAAAATTCTACCTCTTTTATAAACATTCCAGTAAAAAAATATGCGGTTGTGACGTCGACGGGTTTCGTTGCAAATTAAAAGTGAAGTAAAAATGTACATTTAAATAAATAAATTGAAGAGAAGCTAGGTAGGTTTCTCTAGGTAGGCTAGGTAGCTAGTTAAGCTAACTAGATATCAAGCAACAAGCCATAATATTATGGGTATAAAAACAATATGACAAAATGGAGAAAAAAAAAACATTATTTATATCTTCAAATGTAGATAGAATAGAAGATAATATTTTTGGTTTACCTTATATACTTATTTTATACAAAAATCGGTTACAATAATATATCTAAATAGAATATAAATTATATAAAGGTATTTTAATGATAAAAATAACAAAAACTATAAATTAGGTGATAAATAAAACCAGTTTAGATTAATCTTTCTATTATCTATCAATTATCAATATTCAAAGATCAGATAATTTCACGTTAATGTAAATCCTGCAACTCAATTATAATCAAACTTTGATCAGCGTTGAAAGCGATGTTAGATGATAGGCTATTTGATAAGCCTGTTGAAGTGTGTAAATTATTAATTATTACAACTTAAGCTTAACGGCATGCATATCTACATAACGAAAATTATTAATTTCTGTGTTGTTTACGATAGTTTAAGTATTTATTAACTTAGATTTTCATCAAAAATTATACAAAAATTTGTATCTTTTAGTGACATTCGTTGCAAACAGATAACTTTTAGTTTTCCACTAAAAGAAAGCGAGCGAGCGAATAGACATCGACTAAAATCGCGAATATTTGAACAAGTGTCCCGATGTATAGAAGTATCTTTATATCTATTTACTTAGTTATTGCTGGCGTATTTGTATGATAGTCGTTTCGTATTTTAATTCTAAGTTGGAAAAAATGCTAAAATATATATATACGATTTAATACGAACGCGAGTGTAAATGTAAAATGAAAGTGCTTTTACGGAAGCAATATAATAATACGCGAATTGTTTTCGAAGAAATCTTATCCTGAAGCTGAATAGAGATTATGAAAATAGGAGATATACGGGCATTGGAGAATAGATTTTTTTTTTAAATCATATTTATTTAGCACGATGTGACCATTAATAAATGTTGTATTTATTACAAATTTTTAGTAAAAGAATTAGGAATGAATACTCGTGCTACTCATGTTTATTAGTTTTAAATTGCGCAGTTTAACTATTAATTGGTAACAGGTCTGGGTTCTAATCAATAGTCAAGTTAATGAGAGCTTATAAGTGCTCATTAGTAGCTCATCTGCAACAACTATCAACAACTATCTTAGCTTAAGCTAGGGCCGTTCATTCCTTTCGACACCTCGATAGATAATAAAATCTGGTAATAAAACATCATACGAGGACGACGTTCTTTTTGACTTAATAAGTAACAATATATAACTATAAAATATTCTACGACGTTTTAATTGTGTTTTTTTTTTAAATAAGTACTTACTACTACTACTACTTACTATACAAAATATAATTGAATAAATAACAAAAGTTAGTATTAGGCAGACCTTATTTCCTCTTAAGGCGTATAGAGTTTAATTAGCCACAATGCTTCAGTTCGGTTTTGGTGGATATACAGATTTTATCTGGACACATTAAGCATCCAAATTAAGCACAGACAACTCAGTGATGCTTGCCCGGGTTAGAAGCCGCAAACGTCGGTTAAAGTGCTATAAACACTAGGCCATTCAGCTCTAATATAATTGAAACTCAATCTAAGTACGTGTTTTTTACGGAAATTGTAACAAACGATATAAACGAAACTTTACTGAGCATTGAAATGGATTTTTATTTTATTAGATTTATCTATACAACGCTTTTTACTTCAAATAGTATTACATACACCTAATGTTATTACCTTGTACGTCAATAATAGGCCAAACTTTGTTATCCTTCGATCGTCCTTCAAGGCAAGTGTTCAAAACTTTCAAGGCCTTTGAACTAATCGGTTCATAGGTATATACCGCTGTGATCAGTTTATTTTGCTTCGAAATATTAGGTATAAATTTTCAATGGACAAAGTACAAGGTACAGGTAATTCAGGTGAATTTTAAAATCAACATTTTTTGTAAACTTCTACTAACAAAACCTGGCCGACGTTGATTGGCTATGAACATAATATTATAACAATTGTCGTGATGATATAGAAGTTGATGTGTTACAGCGCCATGTAGCAGCAAGATATGACAATGTAGATAGTATGAAAGAGTAGATTTATGACAATCAATAAGCAAGTGTAACGCTTCTATATCGAATAAAGATTTTTGACTTTGGCTTTTGAGTACCTTGATTAAAAATGAAACATATTTATGCCATATTTCATAGTAATCGATTGTAGAAGTAAACGGCGTTAAATTCTATATGAAAATGAATATGAAAATGGCTGCATTAAAATATAAACTGTAATCAAAGTCCACATGGTTGTGTAACTATGAAAGTAGCGAAAAAGAAATAATAAAAATGTTATTCTCCAGCACTTGAGTCGAATTTATTTTATATAACAAGCGCTACACGTGTCTAGGTTCTTGAAGACCAGCAGTTCCTATTTCCCGTATCACACAACAACTGTACTTCAAGATTGAATTTATTATATTGTGTTATATCATTTTTATTTCTTTAGATTTTTTGTTGGATGTGAGTGAATGAGAATCTGGAGCTTTTGCGGACCTTGGGAAAGGTATATAGGTCTATGTCCAACTGAATGATGACGATAATGATGATGATATATGTATATATATTTTTAAATATATATAATATGTATTTTTTTATTTCTATTACTATATTCTTTATTTACTGCTCATATTAATGAAACATAAAACTAATAATGTTCATATTTTGATATATTGTAATTCTTTTTTCATATTTATTCAATTATAATCTCCTACATGGCACGGCAAGTTCAAGTGCAGGACCAACGGCTTTACGTGCTTTCCGGGGCATGGAAGTGTACACACTTCCAACTTCCAGACTCCGGGCTGCTACTAAAGTTTTTTCGAAAGAAAAACCTATAAATTTTTTACTAGCCCGACCTGGGGTTCGAACCCAAGACCTCGAGATCTGCGACCTTATATCTATCTACTAGACCAGTCAGCCAAACAATATGCAGAATATGATTGTATTGCAGAAAGTAAAACCGTTACATAGCACGATATTCGTGTTGTAACAGAAATCCAGAACAGTTGTCAAATATATCATCTTTACTTTATAAATATTTAAATTAAGATAAAACAGTTTAAGACATAATAAAAATACTTAGAGAATACCTCATTTTAAGACAATACATTGTTGCCCCTTTAATTATTCTCTAGACGTATGTATCTGCGTCAGAATTTCAGTTACCGACCATACGTGATTATAAGATATTATCGAAAGAACTGAACAAAGGTCAATCTACGTGTCCGGACATGATCGTTACTAATCAATCAAAACATATTTTTAATCACGTAGATTCTTAGAAATCGTTTTTATCGTCATTTGAAGTTTATCGCACCAATTAAATACGGGTATGAACCGACAAGAAATGAAAATAATATGAAAAATTAAGTGTAGGCTAATTTCTGAAGTCGGTTTTTATTTTAGGTTTTGTATGAATTCATTATAAATTATCATGCCTTTTAGCATATAATTACTTCGGGGTCATCGTCATCGCCACTTCGAGGTAAAGCTTTTGACATTGAAACTGTATTTGTTCTCATAAAATAACAATTCAGACAATATTAATCACAGTTTATTGTTGTTTTGGAGCTAATTCTTCGAAATGTTATACGTTGCAGAAATATTTCACAATATATTGTACAAATAATAATAAACGTATTAATGTGTAAATGTAATATTATTTTATATAATAATTGCAAACATTTTTATATTTGCTTCTCAGTAAGTCCAAAGCTTAAGTAAACAATAATAATAAAATTAATCCATCATTTTACGAGTAAAAGTCAAGCCTATTCTCCAGTTTTAAAGGTTTGGAGCTTATTACACCACGCGGCTCCAATGCGGGTTGATGGACACATGTGGCAGAATTTCAGTGAAATTAGATACATGTAGGTTTCCTTACGATGTTTTCCTTCATCACCAAGCACGAGATGAATTAAGCACATAAATCAGTGGTGCTTGCCCGGGTTTGAACCCACGATCATCGGTTAAGATTCACGCGTTCTAACCACTAAACCATCTCGGCTACATATTACGAGTCTATAGTCTAAAAGATTTGCCACTTCGTTTTAATGACATTTGTTTCTGTTAACAGAGCATTGGAATTTCGATTCGACTTGAAAATGCTGCTAGCATTCTTGCCACCATTCCGAGCGTTCATGATTTATAAAGTTATTTTAATTAGTTTTAAAATTTCTATGATGTAATTTATTATTCAGATTATATTGATAAAAAACAAGCTTTTATTATTATTAGATCTTCAAAGAGAAATTTTAATTGCAATAGTGAGTTATTAGATAATATCAATATTTTTATTCATAGTGTAAATGCTTAGTTTTTAGCGGATTTCAGTAGAATCAACATCCTGTAAAATAATTCAAAACTCCTTGAGATTCTTAATAAAGATTTATTAACGTATATTTTGACTTTCATTAGTTTATATTACGCTGAACGGAGTTTCCTAATACTATTTTAGGCACGAAACTATTATACTTCGACTATGAACTTCAATTAAAACCGTTGTGATTCGCTCTACCAACTACCTGTCTAAGTGCAGAAACAAGACGGTATCAGGTAAAAGTCTCAGTTCGTAGAATAATACAGAACGGAACAATTTTATTCAACAGTAAAACTTGAGCAAAGTAAAATCTGAGCAAACGAAGCAGCTGCTCTTTTAAAGTCAAATATTTAGTTTGTGCTACAATTTTTAATAATTATGAGTATAATGGTGGAGAGTTTGAACCTAGCCATCCAACTGTTACTCGTTTTTTGTTTGCACGAAGATTAATGAGTAGTTAGACAAAATGATAGCCCGTAGCTAACGTACCATTACTTTTATTTTATTTTTTTATTTTAACTTGACTTTTAATTTTTTTGTCATCCATCACCGTTACAAGCATTTTGATATTATTTTATACTATTTTGTAACAACACTGTATTATAAACATTTATATATTTTTTACGGACCATAAATATTATGTATATATCCATAAATATTTATGGATACGTAGAACATAAACAATAAAATTATATAAACTAACAATAACAGACTTTATTTAGTCTTCAAAACTTCAATACTTAATAAAATCATAATTCCTACACTTTAGATATATAATTGAGTGTCTATAACTACATTATTGTTATCATATTGTAAAACATTAAGGCGTTCACTGCGAGTTTATATTTATTATTTGTTAATAAAATATGCAAAAGTATGATAATATAAGTACCTATTTAATATAGAGTACATACCGGCTTGCAGACAAGGACACACGGAACTTGTAACGAGTACAAGTGACATTTCAATTGCTGATCACCTTCACTTTCGAAGATAATATTGTATACAAGATCACCATTAAAAATAGTGCATCAAAAAATGTCACTTGCTCTGGTGTCGTTTAAAAAGTGAAGGGTGTTTACCTGGAACAAAAACGATTTCCGTTAATAAACAATCACTGTCTCAAAAAACTGTCAAGTACAACAAGAAATTACAAATATAAATAGTTTTTATTTTTTTTTGTAAAAATTAAACAAGTAATATACTCCAAACTTATTTTTTTTTTATAATTATTGTTTGAAAAATATAGTTCAGCCTCTAGACATAGGCCTCTCCTAAGGCGCAAAAAGTTATCGGATTCCGGCCTTCCGCATGTAGTCAGCGACCATTTATCGGTCTGCCTGACTGGAAGGCCCTATTTTTAAATCTGCATGGCACACACTATAGGACTCGTCCGCTCCAACGACCATCGTTTCTTCTATATAGTCCTTGTATTTCTAAACGTTTGTAGGATTTTAATCAAGGATTGTTTATGTTATTTTACCATGTTCATCGTTATTTATGTAGAATACAGTAGTTAGAAAGTAAAACAATACAGTTCTATGAAATATATTATATTGGTTGTCATTGAGTAAACTACATACATATAAATATTTAATACGCAAAAAAAGGAAAAATAGACTTAAGAATAATAATATAGTAAAAAATCATGCACAGTGCAATCATACCACTAAGTATTTGATCTATTTCATTCTTAATGGTATTTACGATAAGATAAAAATAATAATAAGTACTTAATATTTAAAATAGTACAAATTCCCATTAAGGATAATTAATAAAATTCCTTATTTATATGTCAAATTGTTGCAGTTACAGTTAAAACTCACTAGCTCCAACTTTAGTCACGTAGTGTAATTGTACACGCGGTACGGTAATTTGTATTAAAACAGTTGGTTTGAATTCGCTATGATAATTAGAGCGTAGTTATTTATTAAAGCCAAGCCTTGAGCTCAAACCATAGATAGCGTCACTCGTGTCATTGTCCCATTGTCTTTTCAATAAAGCCATCAGAATATTCGCGACAACACGCGATTATATTTACGGTTACGGTTAGCTTTTGATAAAAAAAAACTAATGTTATTTCGTAAATCTATCATGATTATTTCGCTATATATTTTATATACAGATAATTTTTTGTCAAATAGTAAAGTTAAAGGAACAATTTAAAGAGGTTTGTTATTTTAAGAACGTCTTTATCGTCAAATATTTTTAAACGTTTAAAAAAATATTCTTTTACGTTGAACCTCTTTCAGGTTAAACGTATTTTTTTTAAATTGACTATATTTAAACTAGTTATTCGTATATTCGATGATTTATTTTAATAAAACTCTCAAGTAATACTCTTACATTATGCAGAGGGGACTGTGAAATTTGGTCTAGGGGACTTATAAAATTATATAATCGTTTACACAATATTCAATATTTTTAAATAATAATTTAAATTATTTGCAAAAATTACAATCCTTATTTGATCTAAAAATAATTAAATAAATATTATTTGACAAAAATGTACATCCTACACTACAATGCTTTGACACTAGCATTAATTTACGTTCGTCAAATTGATAGAAATAAAATATTCTTTATGATATCTATAATAATATAAATATCTTAAATTATAATATAATATGGCGCACTTTCGGGGTTAGACCATGACGGTAAACGGTATGACGCTTTCTTATGTCGTCATACTCCTTTTGTACTTCCTTCTGTATGCGTGGCACGTATCCTATGTACTAACGAAACTCTATGCTGTTATATATTTTCTCCATATTTATAAGTTTCATACATATTATTATACTATTATATTGGTACATTCCTTTTGAAATGTTGTACTTATATTACTTATATCTACAAGACGAGGTACCGTCTAAGTATCAATGCTACAATGTTAGACATTCTACTGGCTCCGAACATTGCTAATGCTCTTCCAGTCATGAGACATAAGACATTAAGTCTATTACGCTCGTATTTTAAGGTAACCAGCTTTATCGCAGGACACGTTACGGTTTTAAAGTATGTTGAATATGTTTTAAGGAGCGTTCCGGGATTTTCAGAGATTCTCGGTTCAGCCGTGTTTTGCGCAAAGTTGCCCACTTTTACGTTATATTGCTATGGTAAAAAATCTTTAAAAGAAATTATAAAATTGAGTATGTATACATTTTAAGACTTTGAATCATCACAATTACTTACCAACTGAATCCATTTACATATTTTTACATTTCCAACCTTACGGTAATTGCATAAGATCAATCTGTTTTAGAAAAGTCAAAACAAAGGGTACTAAAATTACACATATACATCTATTAGACAATACTTTTAAAATTAAATTATTATTGAGAATATTCATTAAGGATTTGTGAAAAAATGGCGTATTGAATTTGGGCGAAGTTGGATGTAAAATTAAAGTAGCTACACGGAGTTAAGTGCAATAGTATTGTCTTATAAATAAAGATACATTAATCAAGATTTGTTTGTACATAAAATAGCAGAACTATTAGAAAATCGCGTGGAATATGTAAATCTATGTTTGTTTATCCATTCTTCTTCTTCAATTGGACTAGGGTATACCTGTTGTGTATTGAACGGTATTACCATTGATATACTGCAGAGCTATCTAGTAGCGAGTTACAACTAAATGGATAGAAGCAAAACATTTTCCATTAAAAAATACATGTAGCCAACTTTTATGGTGATCGATCAAACGCCGTCGAAGCCTATTTTGTTACCGAAAAGGTATACAAATCCATTTTTATATATAAGATTAAAATCACTCAATGAGAAGTTTTATGTAATTATAATGAATTATATCATTAGCTTTGAAGGCGCACGGTTTAAAACGCACGGTTAAAACTTTATAAAGACTATATCATGGAACTTTTAAAATTACATTTTTTATTATTTTTCATAATCATTATTATTTTCATTTTAGTTTATTAAATTTTTGTCCATTGTCTTTTATTTGTTGTTTTTTTTTGGGCTATAATTAATCTAACCTGTAATTGAGGTACCATTTCTTTTATTTTTTATTTTATGAGCTGTGTGCTATCATGTATCTGTGTGTATTTTGTTGGTGATCTAATAAATAAATAAGAAATAAAAAAGTAAACTTGCTGTCCGACCCGACTTCATACGTAAAATTTATACAAAATTACGCCGCTCATTTTTCAAAAATCCTTGTTTAACGGATGCTCAATTTATAAAATAAATTATATCTTGCTTGAGTAGTTTTGTCTTTCTTCTTGTCAGTAAGGACGAACGATATAACAGGTATATATTTAAAATAATAAAGATATAAGATATACACTCTTAGCTTTTGCCGTTTATCGAGTCGGGACGTATCGAGATAATGTTTATCGAGTTGACATTTACAATATCCAGGTAGAATTTAAATGTCAAATTAATTATTTGATATCTTAATTTTACCTCCGCTTTATGATTGCGAATGTTCGTGTTTAGAGACGCTTCTGAGAGATGTAGTCTTATTTTACACGATGCCGCAACCAAAGAAGGTAATATTTTGTTTGTATATATTCACGTAACCATATATGAAAAAATATGATATGTCGTCAAGTTACTGGTATTTGTAAAGCGTTTTTCGTAATGAAATATGCAGGTAGTAAACGAATTAACATCGATTTCATTATGTTCGCTTTTTTGTGAATTTTGGGTACTTAATTCTTCGTTGAAATATACTTCGTATTCTGTAGTGTGCTTATATTATTAATTAATAACTCGACAACTATAACTTATATATATATATATATATATATATATATATATATATATATATATATATATATATATATATATATATATTATTTTATATTTATATATTATATATTTATTATATATATATATGTATATATTATTTTATTAGTTGTCAAGATTTTTCTATATATATATAATCTTGTCCACATTAATATTTTTTACTTTTGCAGAAATATATTCGAACTCCGCGCTCTTTTATCGACTATATATTACATATTCTTCGTATCTATGAATGTTACTTTGCATTCATATACAATGCATAAAATTTAAAATTACTAATAGACAAAGTTAGAAATAACTAATTTTATAAAACAAACTGATATCCCGCCCAAAAAGTATGAATTAACTTTGCGAAGTCGGAAATTTTCTGACATAAATTTACATTTACTCTCTACTATGATCGATTATGATTATACGTATTCTATATACTAATACTATGAAATTAATTGTTTTAAAGTCTTTAAATATGTAAAGTAAGTATATCTTCGTGTCACAGACGAGATGGTATAGACATATTGCCTTTCAGAATAAAACATTATAATTCGGCACACGACTCTGTCCTTTGATAAGGGTAAACGAATTACTCAGAAATGATCCAAATAAATTATATCACCAACGCTCGCTGACTAAAGTAAAGAATTCCTATGAATAAAACGGCGAATTTGCTTAAAAAATATGAGAGACGTTTATTGGGAATAGAAAAATATGCTTAAGAAATCATTCAATAAGATATTAATAATAATATAAAAAAATAACATAACGAAAGTAAGACAAGTCACTGATACAAATTAGGACTTTGATGTTAGTATCAAAATACTATACGCCGTATTTTACGAGTTTTTTTTTTAATGGAACTGTTTGTGAGTCGAGGGTAGATTAAGAATGATTTTTTAAATACTTTAATGGATTGATCTGATATTTTGCAGGTAGTTTTAGTATTGGTGACGACACAAATATTATATGAGTATTCTATTGCATGGATTAAATAAAACATTTTTTTGTAAAAAATTGGATATTAAACTTTATTACTTTACATTAGAGTTTAATAGAAATCATTGCAGTAGTTACGAAGGTTTCTATCACAAATTTCATGCAACTATAATATTTTCTTATTATGGATATTTCTCAATCTAATATCTCATTGCTGGGCTTTGGTTTCATCCCTTTTCAGGATAATATTTGAAGCTTATTCCACCACGCTGCTCGCGTTTTCATGTGTTTTCAGCAGATTTTTCTTCATCACCAAAAACAAAATTATAAACACAAGTTAAGCACAAAAAAATCAGCTGTGCTTGGCCGGATATATAACAGCAATCTCCTGTGTCCATTTCGGCTTTCTTTTTGTACTTAACTGGCTGTTTTTACATTAAAAATGGATTTAAAAAATATATTCGATTCTACAAACAAAAATAGAACAAGTTGGAAACAATAATGCTGAAACAGCGACATAGCAAAGTATGTCGCAGTTATTAACGTTCAACTCGGAAGAAACACGGATACCTATAATGCAACAACTTTCATCTTCAAATAGTTATAAACGATTTTAAAGTTCTACCAATAACAAAAAAGTTATATGTGTATTCACAAAGATAACTATCAAACTGTTTGCACTGTTATATAATATAAACTTTAAGGTGTTAGAAGAATAATTTGAAATGTTATAAGTTAGTTAAACATCGTACACATTATTTAAGCAAAAAGCTTTACTTATTATTACAATTAACCCGTATTTACAAAAATCATTTCATTACATTATTATATTTTATTAATCAAAAGAAAGTAAACACAGGATAATAGTTAAATACGACGTCCTGCATAAAACACAATAAACGTCTCATTTTATCTATCGCAAAAATATTATATCCTGTACAAGATAGCAATAAATTGTGGCAATAATTATGCAAATACAATGTTTATCTTATAACTACAGGATGTAGCGAAATATAATTGTTTTTATTTAATTACTTAATGCATATTATTTTAACCACATCTTAAATTAAACTACGTTTGGGAATGCATTGGGTTGGATATTATGCTTATCTTAGTAGTTATCATATAATAATTACATCCTCGAAATGTATCAATATTTTCTTTTTTCTCATAACAAATTTACATTGAAATACACCTTCATACCGAGATTCAGCGAAATCGAATGTTGCTTTATAGTGCACGAAGTTATTATGTTTTGAACTATAAAAAAACATAATTTATATTGTCCAATGATGCGTTAAAATTATTAAAGTATCATATAGTGCTCTATCAGACTGACATAAAAAATAAATTTACAAACTTACACTAAGCCTATCGAAGAAGAACGAATAATTGTCGTATTTATCGTAAGATTAATCTTTGCAAAAACTATCTCATGAACATACACAACGCCTTACATTTAATGCAAATGAATAACTGTTGCCCAATAATCTATATTTTTTTTAATTATGAGATATAATTTTCTTAAAACTGCTTGATATTTTGCTTACGCAAACATATTTCTGGAAATAATAATAACGATATACGACTCAGTAACATAAATTTATATTTCTACATTTTAACATACATATAACAATAAATTTCAAATCATCATCATGTCTGGTGGTGAAAAATATTACTAATATTATGTTGTAAATGTAAGAGTAATCAATGAATATCAAATATTGCACTGCTGAGTTAAGGCCTCCCTTCTCACTCCCCTTTGAGGAGAATTTTTTGGAACTTATTCCAAGATGCTCTTGATGGATACAAACGTGGGAACATTTTCATCCGATTCATATCGGTTTCCTTAGGATGTTTCCCTTTACCACCGACCACTAGATGAATTATAAACACAAATAAAACATTTGAAACCAGAATTATTGGTTAAAATTAATTTAATTGGTTTATACCATAAAGTATTAACCACTAACCATTTAAAATATATATATATTTCTTGTTATAACGTTAACATGATATATTGATGAAAGAATTGCAAACAAACCACAATTTGAACACAGTAAGCCTTTCGGGTGTTTATGAAAGATCAAGTTAGATTTGATCGAGAAAACTGCAAGCGCTCCGTAAGAAGCTTTCTCAATCCAACCAGATTTATAGCCAAACTCTTCTGACATGAAGCGAACAATACAGAAACTCCGTGATATTATAACTGCTATATA
Organism: Nymphalis urticae; assembly: GCA_905147175.2. Classification (NCBI taxonomy): domain Eukaryota; kingdom Metazoa; phylum Arthropoda; class Insecta; order Lepidoptera; family Nymphalidae; genus Nymphalis; species Nymphalis urticae. The sequence continues at coordinate 6,243,348 of LR989998.1, read as the reverse complement.
CACTCGTATGTTCTGCTTTTCTTTGTGATCTTATACATCGTTACTAGCCTACAGATATTGTCTAATCCGATTGTATACAAGAAATGCAATTCACCGTAAAACTTCTCTAAAAGAGCAATATTTTACTCTAATGTGTTTTTGAGGAATGTATATGTATATATGTATCTATTTTTTCGTGATGAAAGTTTTATATAATGACTAATTTATTGTAACTAACTCATCATACTACACTAATCATACCAAACTATATCATCGCTAAGAAAATCATTAAATACAGGCAATAAAACATTTGTCGGACTTTGCTAGTAAATTATAAATTCTAAAATCGATGAAAAGTTTTTACCTTATCAGATCAAAAATCGAAGTCATTCTTGTAAAGGAAACTCAATCCTCGATCTGTCGAAGATAATATAGACATTTTAAAACATAACCCTTCTCTGTACCATTGCAGATAAATGTTTATATTTCTGGCAAACCCTCAAAGCAATAAAACAATGACCTCAATACGTTTTTGAGACAAAATTGTTTTCATTTGTTTTTGGCGTGACGGCTATTGAAATATATCGTAAAAATAACTTGAAGACTTTTCCTTGTAAGTATTATGATATTTAGTTCTAAGACAGGTCATTCATCATTTGTTACCTTATTTCTCTATAAAAACTATTGATAAATAATTCTGTTAAGTCGACATGTATGTATAATATTTTATTTAGAGAAATGAATATTCAAGTATTTTGAGCATCAAGGAACTAGATACCATGTACTATTTTTAACATACTCAATTTTGCACATATTTGGTGCAATAAAAACTGTAAACTAAAAAATTAATTCACAAATGTGAGAAGTTGAAACATTAAGTTTTACTTTTAGCCTTCCTAGATTTAAGTTAACATTTTTGTATATTACCTAATAAATATGTTTCCATAACGAATTTGACTCAACTCCCATTGACCATAGCTTTTTATAACATGTACAGGAATTGGAACAGCCTGTAAATGCAGGGCAAAGACCTCTTCTCTTTAAGGAGAATATGTTGCGACAAAATTACATCTGATATCAAGCAGGTTTCATCTCGATTTTTTACGTCACCACCAAACACGTGATCAATTAAAACACAAATTATGCACGATCGATAAAACACAATGGTGCTTACTCGGGTAACGTCCGAGTGTTCCATCAAACTCAGCTGCTAATAACATGAGAACATAATATTATTTTTACCTCAAAGAGGTACAGGACGAAAATTAGAAATACTAACGTTGTTTATCGTTAATAGGAACCGACAGCGGTTCATAATAAAGTCGGAAACTCGCATCGTAGGTGTGGAAATTAAGATGATTTACATATTAATTGAAAAATCAGACGAGTTTTCATTTCACGAAGCTTAATACCACTCAATGCTGGATTTCGTTTGTCCGGTTGTAGATTAGTTTACACGGCAAAGCTAATTAAGCTGGATCCAATGAATATCCGATCATAATTTTGTTAGCAGGTTTATGTCGGAAATTAAATGGAAATGAAAGTAGGCTTAAAATACGACCAAATACAAAATGATAATACGTTATGATGAGATGTCCTTTGTCCTTATATTTATGTTTCAACATCTAAAAATTAACTTATTTCTCTTGCGAAGTTATTTTCATATTTATCTGCAAATCTTATTTCTTATACAAACGTGTATTATAAGTACGTCGGCTTTATTACATTCTATCATCATCAGCCAATCGTAATCATATTGGAATATTTAATTCACTATTTTTATTTATTCTTAGTTCTCTGATACGAATTTTAATATCACTTATTTAACAATCTTTACATTATATATTATCATGTTAAAATGCTTTACATTTTTTTTAGTTTATATTTTAATTTTAGTATGTTAAGTATCTGTTGAGTTGAGGCCTCCTTTTGAGGAAAAGGCTTCTTATTTTATATTTTCCATTACCTATTTTAGGAATTTTATTTTTATATTTTATTTAATTTTATACATGATAAAGTGAACACTTTTTATATTAATTATTCCAATGTTATACCTTGATTGGTTTTGATGTTCTATTTAAGAGATGAGAGAGCTGTAATGTAGTTTTAAGCTGTAAACTATTACAATGCACGTAATTATTTAAGTCTCGTAACTGCGCATTTTAATTGTAAAGTATTTTTCATGCGCAATTCTACTAAGCTAATGACGTGAACATTTAATACTGATTCAGAAAACGTAACGTCATCATCATTTTAATTTGCAACAAATGATCAATTTTTATGTTTATTTGTAACATACAAATAAACATAAAAACTGCGTACACCAACTATTCGTCTAACTGTGATGAAACTTTGTAAATATTTATAACTCAAAAACTATTTATCCATTGTGTTTCAATATAATCGTTTTGTGTAGATCTTTATTCCGTGCGGAGTCGGCACGGGAAGCTAGTATTTAATATAAATCAGCTTAAGTACATTAAGAAATCCCTGTTCGGATATATTTAATGCTGGCTATGACATTCGTTATAGGTATTTAAAATGGATATCAGCGAAGCAAAAAAGCGGTTATTAAGCGTTTTTCGCTTATCACGCGTTTCAATATCTGTCTGTTAGGTCCGATATCATTTGCGATCATAATTAATGAACTTCAGTGCTGACAAAGAATATCGTACGATCAAATATTTTCGGTCGGTACTTATTTCTTTATTATTATAACATTAAAATTCGTCGCGTTGTACAAGTATCGTTTGCTTGGAATCCAATTTTCTATAATGTTTTAGTTCAATTGGATTTTATTGCAAGATATTTAATGGTACCAACTAATCCATTACAGCGCCAGATGCGTCCTCTTCTAAAGTATTTAGAATTAAATTTACACAAGTCGGGTTACTGCAGTTTGTCGACATACTATTTTTAATTTTTGTACTAAAATGTTTTCTATCACCACAACGATTTAAAATGAATACCGTAACGGTTTTAAATACGGTTAATAAAATTCAATATGCAGAAGCGCTTGCCGAAATTAAACTTTTAGTTTTCGTTTAATATCCACAACCACACTTGACTATATCGGCTCTTGTTAATTTTATTTCAATATCTTATTATAATAAACATGTGGTATGGCGTCAGCAATTATTAGTTTTGTCACTATGTTGATTATTATATCAGCATAAAATTACTCATTAGTTGGCAGTTTTTTATTGAGTGTCAGCGAAATTTTTTCGTTGTATGTTTTATGAAAATTTTGCAATTAAAACGACGTGTGAATATTATATTAGTTAAAATCTTCCAACCAAATTAAAAATCATCATCGTACATATAACTTTTCAAAATATAGTAAAAATTGTCAAAAAAAAAACAAAGAATTAATTCTTAAATCTCAAGAAATAAACCAAATTTCTTATAATATGATATATTACTTTAGAACATGCTACTGATTGTCTGTCTGTCAAAATATTTGTTCACACGAACGTTGGATATGATCACATCAAATTTGACTTTCTATGGAATCCATCTTACCTCACAGGTAAGGTATCTTGTATCTTCACTTTGGCTATAATCATCTGGCTATCATCTATTCTCATCATAGCATCCTAATAATTAGCTCATCTATCGATACGTGTCCCTCATTAATCGTTTTATAAACAGTACATAAAAGACAATGCAGCAGTTTAGTTAAATGTTAATACTTATAATTATCACAATTTAGTTTAATAAAAAGTTTTGAGCAACTTTATTTTACTTTACATTTTACGACTCATATTTAGATACTCTAAAACATTACCACATATTCAAAGTTTTGCATAAATTAGTGCTGTTCTTGTGCAAAATGCGCATTCAACCATTCATGACGCAAATTAGATTTGCCTAAATTGTTAACAAAGTGTTCAATGTGTAGGTAATAATCATAGAATATGAAATGAATATGCTGAAAATAGTAGGCAATATACACGAACTATTTCTTTGTTATGAAGCTTTAGGTAGAACTTGATGGTAAACAATATTTTTTTTCGTTTTTTTTTATTCAAATAAAACTTGGAACTATTATTTGTTGATTTTCATACATTATGTTGTTATCACATACATGTTTGATGTAAAAGAGTAACTTCCTTTCCTGTCGGTTCTTCGCATTTTACATTTAGAACAGGTGGTAGTTTTACTTAATATAAAGATAATATAAGATAATGCAATAAGAGTGCATGTCTCTTTGAATAAATTTATGTTTTTTTTTTTTTTTTATTTTTTTTTTATTTGGGAAACAAACAGTAACATAATACACAAATATATGATTGAAAAAGATAATACAGATACCAATTAAGTTTCCACTTACAAATAATACAGAATTAGAGCAATTTGAATACAATGATAATAATAAATTAAAAATAAATTTTAATATTTCTTCTAACAAAACAAACAACACACACATATTAAATACATAAAAACATGGTGTTATTGTCTGATATTAAACCTATATTGAAATAAAACCTCTTAAAGCTACTTTTCTTCATTTAATTACAGATAAAATATGTGATCTTATTTTAATAAAGTTAAATTATTAAAAGTTCATTGTTACATTTTTTTTGTGTTTGATAATCCCACCATTACAACTTTTTAACGGTATATGAGAATTCAAAAATAGAATGCAATTTAAGGCCTATGAAAGACTTAGATTAATTAAATCCCCGGTTACAAATGTATCTCTTACAATAGCTTACAATTTTTACTCGTTTTTATTTTCTAGACGATTCTATTAATTTATTGACATATCACCCATTGCGGTTTCCCAAAAATGTTTATAAGCAATATTTTTAAAAAAAATCTTTTATTTTTTATGAATTATATAAAAAAAACAGGTGCACTGGCAAAGGCATAGGTCATTACAGCCCAAAGATGTTGGCGATTAACGAAAAATCAATCATTGTAACCGATGTAAACACCGCCAATGCACCACCAACCTTAGGAAATAAGAAGTTATCTCACTTAACTTTTAAACCAAAACACACCCTCTGAGTAGCGCTGTTTAGCGGTAGAATAAGTGGACGGTACCTACACATTGAAAGTCAGATAGCACATCGCTTTTTTACATATAAATTAAAACAAAATATTCGATGCCGAACTTCGAGTAAAAAATGGCTCTTTTTTACGATGCAACAAAAATTTAGCGTATGCGAGTTAGCAGTTGAATATCAAATAAAAGTTTTCATAAAAACACCATTTTTTTTTGGAAATTTTATAATTTTTTTTATTAAATTTTTATTATTTTTTAATGCTTTACACAGCCCTGAGTGACTGTTCCCTTTGTTCAGAGGTGATATCGGAGCGTGTGGTTGGCATCCGACATATGAATGTGCACAATAGCTGCGATTATGATCATGACGCTATCAGCATGTCTCATTGACAATATCCCATCGCCTAGCTATTCAGGCGAGCCTAATATCCATTTTGATATATGCACGACATTTGATATATGGATTTCATACTTGTAATTTGAATGAGCTTAATTTATCCGAAGTTAACTAGAGCGTTGCACATCCCTAAAGGATTGCTGCCTTTGTACGGGCGCGATATTGGAGCGTGTGGTTAGCATCCGCCCGTCCGGACGCGCACAATGGCTGCGATTAGGATCACGGTGCGATTAGAATGTCACGTTGACCCATTAGTAGGTGCTCGCTGGGTATTTATGCGAACCTGGTACCTACATTGCAATGCTGCCGAATAATTGAAGTCTGCTGTAATTTGATTGTAATTTGTAGGTATCACCGTTTTCCTCATTTATTTTGTAGTTTTGTAGTTGATGTTTCTTATAAAAAACGATAATGAACGCAATAATAAAATTATATTGTCTTGTCTAACACGTACGCTCTAAGAATGATATAAGAAAAGCTAAATAAAACGGGAAACTAAGAATTATGAAAAGTCTTCCAAGGTAACGCGGTACCTTTAATCGTCATTTCATCAAAATCGGTTTCATCAAAATCTGTCAAAAGTTATAACAAATTAAATATTGAAATATTTCTAAGAAATATTTAAATCGAATATTTGTCTACCGCTATTTTAGGCGTATACTTAAGATGACTAAATATAATTTACAGAATTTTTCGAAATTTAATTTTATTTCATCATCGCATCTTTAAAACAAATTCCACTACGATAAAACCGCGAGGCTCACCCAAAAAATGCCGCGTAATTACTTTATTTATTATATCGTGTTAGCTTCGATAGCTGTTTTAGCGATGATAAAACAACAAGACTTGTGGATTTTCGACGATTGTATTATTGATTACAAAAGAAAGCTTGTTTTACGTGTATTGCGCACACGACTCGAGAGGACAAGTGCCCGTAAAAGATAAGGAGCGTCCCCGCCCCCCGCAGTCACGGTGAAGCGAAGTCGCAGCAATCGGTTTATTTATATCATAGGTAATCCTATGATTTAAATAAATCGATATGATTTAAACCGTTTGAATCTAATGAGAAGCGTTCCACGAAATGCTAAATGACATTAGCCTGGTGCAGATAATCGAGACGAGACTCGGCTGTGCGGTTTGTATCCGGACGCATGCAATGAAGATGATTTTAATCCTGATACGATCAAAGCTGTATTGTAGGTATAGATATACGTTGTAACTTAGAGCCTTAGATATTGTTAAATAAAATTTAAAGACTGAATATACAAGTGAAATCGATATTTTTACTAATATTATACATGTGAAAGTAACTATGGTACGCTTTCAACAACTGAACCGATTTTTGATGATATTTGGTATGAGTTCAGCTTGCACTTGGGGTTCAAGAAAGACGAAATCTATAACCGTTTCATCGATTGATATTTGTAATGATATTCGCCACTTACATATTATATATATTATTTCAGAGGTTTTTATATTTTCCACGTTTTACTATACACTATATATATTGAAACATATGTGTCGCGATAAGAAAAAAATGGCAAAATGCGTATAATCCAGTATTAAATTAAACTAGGTCTCCTGCGCGTTGGCAGCAACTCAACTGCGCCAAACGAATATAGGTCATGTTTACATGTTATGAGTATTTTAATCTGTCAACTTTGACATTAAGCTGTGATGCAAGATTCTACCTATTTGGCGTCAGAAGTGAAATGCGTACAGAATCTATCGTTGTGTGAATACAAAATATTACAATATTTTTAAAGCATTAAAGCTACACTTCGATAAAAAACTAAATAACACGGAGTTAATATAATGGAGATAAAACAAATAATAAGTGTTTTAATTTACTTACGACTATAAATAACGAAGACATATAAAACCTCCTTTTTATTGCATCCATATTTGGCAGGGAATCGTGTTCGAATTTCTTTCTTGACCTAGAAATACCTTAGTTTACATTACTTTGAGCAAACGATATTTATAAATTTCAAATGCATTGTCTTTATAACCCTTGTTAAATTTTATTTCACTGAATGTAATAAAAGTGGCATTTTTATAGGAAGATAAAAACTATCCTGAAGCGACATTTGACAAAATCTTTACCAACGTCTCTGAAAGTAGATTTTCCGAAATACAAACAACTCAGCATTTATTCCATAATATCAATAGAGGTACATGATATATTATGCGTTTAGTTACATACATATATTCTGTATGAAAATCTGTAAATACTAACTTCATGCAGTTTTATCATCGTTCCAGTAAATAATCATTATTATTACTATCAAATGTAAATAAATAAAACTGTAGGCTCTATTGTACAACAAATACCTTGGCTCGGAAAAGATGGATGACTTTATGAAGTCAGAGACCTAATGCATCACTAATTAATTTTTTTATATTTTGTTGATGACTGTATTAAAACAAGTTTTTACTATTTAATAAAAAAAAATATTATTTTTTTTTCTATTTAATCATTCATTTAAACGGTAGACGAAATAAATTATATAGTTTACGTTTCAAATAGAAAAAAATAATCTTCGTTATATTTTCTTTGTAAATACGTAAACTGTTAACGATTATTTGTGGTTCAGCAAATCATTATTTAACTATTTTTTAACAGTTTACGTCGGTAATAAAATACTCCATTCGAATCTATTTATGTCCATACTTTATGGCTTAAGCTAGAGGGCAGTTTGGTAGGAGTTATTAGTCGCATTAAAATCTAAAAATCAAGAAGTTCAAACAGTTTAAACAGTTGACCTACAAAAAATCACAGATTTATATCAAACAAACACTCCTTCTAAATTATTTGTATTGAATAGATTTATAACAATACATACCAAATTCATGACCCTTATCTGCACCACCTTGTTACGTCATCTCCGTTAAGGCTTTCAAATCAAACCGAACCAAAACTTGCAATGAGGTCATGACCACCCTTATTGTAATCATTGTGTCTGTGTAACAATCGCATTGCAATATTAAAAACAAACACATTTTTATTACAGAGTTTAAAGAATACTTGTTAATACCGTTTTAGGATTTTAACTGTTATATGTTTTATTATTTAGTTGTTATTATCTATATTTATATAAAAGAAGGATAAAAGTATTGAATTTTAAAAGAAAATACAATAAAAAAATCTTTATTCATATAATTTCACTGCTTTTAACAAACTTAAGTTAAATCAAGTATAAAATTAGCAAAAGACCAATAACGCCATAAAACTTTTCTTTTTTTTTCAATTCGTCAATCGCTTCCGATCCAGCTAGTTTCAATCCGATGTTTACAGTGTGAACAGGTGCTCCAGAGTTATAGCTCATTCCCTCTGAATAATGGGAGGTTTTGTCCCACTTTTTAAGGCTATAACTCAAAACTTGTACGAGATGCGACTGCTTTTATATGAATCGAACGTCGTCGCTGACATTATTAGCAAATTTACATTCGTTTCGTCGGGATTTTATAAATGCTTCTCAAAACTAGTTGCAAACTAAATGTTTAACAAATAAGAAATATTAATAAAATGAAAGAAAAATTAATTAACTAATTGAAAACAATTTTGAATTCATTGACATGTTACATTTTAAAGCGTTAACTCAATATGTATAGTGTAATAAAATAAACTCGAGTAAAACAATGGAAGGATAAAGTACTCATACTTTTTATTTCTTAAATAAACAAATATCCACACAGAGGTGTTGTCCATGTTGGTAAATCTTTTCTACTCTTTTGAATTGGCTTTATTTATTATGTGCTTTTATGTTCTCATTTCCAGATCAAGTCACAATCTTATTTATCTACATTACGATTGTGTGAATATACTATTAAATATATCAGATCTTAGTATCAAGAAACGAATGGATATCATTTCACATTTCGTTTAAGAAATATCACGTTCCCTTCACGTATCTCTTATGCGTTGAAAACAAGCGTTACAATTTAGAATTCATGACTCATTTTGCAACGTCCTTTTCAATCGTGCCTTTATTACGACTTTAGTGCTATGTGACGTTTAGTAAGTATAGGTAGATAAAAGAAATGTAAGGTTATTTATTAATATTTTAACGAATATATATATAACGGAAGGTACAAAATAAAATTATGTGGTAAATAAATTTTTTATTCTTTTTTTTGAAATGTTAAAAAATATTTTCGCTTTATTTACTTACAACCTCGAGATTTAGTTTAAAGGTAACGTAGTAAAGAAAAATTGGAGCTTATTCAACCACGCTGCGTCAGTGTGGTTGAATAATAAACATATGTCAGCGCTTCATCTGACACATTTGTCGAGATGTTTTCCTTTGCCGCGGAATACCAGAGGAATAATAAACACAAATTATAGTAACAGCCTGTGAAAGTCCCACTGCTGGGCTATAGGCCTCCTCTCCTCTTTTTGAGGAGAAGGTTTGGAGCTTATTCCACCACGCTGCTCCAATGCGGGTTGGTGGAATTCACATGTGGCAGAATTTCAGTGAAATTAGACACATGCAGGTTTCCTCACGATGTTTTCCTTCACCGTAAAGCACGAGATGAATTATAATCACAAATTAAGCACATGAAAATTCAGTGGTGCTTGCCCGGGTTTGAACCCACGATCATCGGTTAAGATTCACGCGTTCTTACCACTGGGCCATCTCGCCTTTGTAAACACAAATTAAGCGCATGAAACTGGTGGTTGCCCCGATTTGAGCCTGCGACCTTCATGTAAGATCCACAAGTCCATTAGGCAACCTCGGCCGATTATGTTCAAATTTTATTTACATAAATTTGTTAATAGTAAAAGGAAGTTATAAATTTAAGATGTCACGAGAAATTAAATAATGTACGTAACAAGAGAATGATATGCAAATTATAATGTTTTTAACAGTACGGTCAAGGACGGTCGTTCGTAAGGTCAAGGCAAGCAAGACTTTAAAACGTTTTTTTTTTATAAAAAAATCTTTTTTATGTTGTGAAAAGTGTATGAACACGCGATTGCGTAGTGGAGTGTGGCATGACATGTTTCTGACAGAGCATTATGCCATGTCAGTACTATTCGACATATATTGGAATTTTGACAATTTAGTAGACATTTTTATACACAAACTTATATATAACTTTTTAAAATTATGTTAAAAAAATACATCATTCTATAGATCTATCAATTCTTACAAACATTCAAACAACTATTAGATTTTAGATCAATATATTTAAAACAATTTTTAGATCAATTTAGATATTTTCCTCAGATTCGAGTGTCTCAAAAGATCATTTTCGATAGAATTTCGTTTAAATATTATTTTCTTTTTTAAAGCGGTCTCAAATACAGCAAAAAATGTGACAGTCTTAGTACTAATAAATAAGGTTTTTATCGCTTTAGGCGTAGCGACTTGGTAACGACCTTTTTGCTAACAAAAACACTTTTTGCACCGCTGGTCTCACCTCTCGTCTCCCCATAATGACTTGTGAATTCAATCACAGACGATCTAATAGAACAGAATATAGATAAATTTAATACGAGTTTTTTTATTTATTTAATACATTCGAAATAATAAATGTTTTGATTTAATGTAAAAACATTTTATTTTAAGCTTTGGTATTTATTTAAGAGCTCTCTGAGCATCGATGTTATCGCTCCGTCGCTTTACCTGTCACGAATAATTTATTTGCAGCGTTGTTTCATTAAAACTTCCCCAAAAAGGAAAAACAGATCCTGGTTTTAATTGAACTTTTTTTTAAATGTTCAATATTTCAATCGAAGTTAAAACGGTCCTGACAAAACTTCAGCCACGACTGCCAATATCAAGACAACTATAGTTTGCATGTGCACAATAACATGTACAGATGATCTCTATTCCCTGGTTCTCATAAACCATTGAGAAGGCAATTTAACATGACCGTAGACAGATCAGAACTCACTCCTTTACATGCTTTTCAATGGAAGTAAGCAAAGTTACTAAGCACATTTATATACACTATAAAATCTTTACTGCTAGAGGTAATTGAACAGACAGTGGTACAAACCAGACATTTTGCTAAAAAAAGAAATGATAACGGTACTACATTTGGACCATCGATCTTACGACCGGACACAAACGTCTGAACAAGGTTCTATCAACGAGGACCTATCGCTATCGAAAAAACATTGACCTAGAAATAAAGTAGTATCCCAAAATAATTTCCATATTCTATTCTACAAAGAATCTGATTGGTATGTTATTGAGATTAGGACACGCCCTAGATAATTTTTAAAGATGGAAAATTATTCAAAGAAATAATATATTTGCCATTATGTCAAATTAAAAGAATGATTTTGTTCGGATATAAAAGTAAAATCATACCATCTCCATTGAAAGGGAAAAGACGCTTTGAATGAAAAGTATTTTCCCATTCATCAAAAGAAATTGAAAATAAAATTGAAACCATCTATCAGAAGAAATTGTCACAAAACTTTTGCAATTTTAACAGTTTAATAGACTTCAAAGAATTATCGAATTTTTGGCTGTAATACCTAGAGCTCGAAGCGAGACTAAACAAACAACTATCCTGGAACTATCATAAAAAAATGTTGAAAGCGATGATGAGCTGTCATTTCATTTGAGGAGAATGTAAAAACTTTTCTCGTTTTCTTAAGTTTTAGTTTGTAGATACGTCTAGCATCAACGATAACTTAAAGAATCGATTGGCAAAGAGCCAACATCAGTTATCTCAATATTAATAAGGTATATTGATATAAAGTGTCCACTTTATTCTTATTATTATATAAATGTGTTTCACGATTAATATTCGTTTCATTTAACATGATTTTTTTCTCTATTATATATTAGCCCATTTCTGTACAAAAAAGCAAACGCTGTAGAAATACGGGTCTTAAGCGCACCTGTTCCTTGAAAGTAAATCGACTCCAAATGTAGCGCTTGTTCGGCAATACCCTTAGAATTCGAAAGTAACGACTTTCTTTTATTTTATTAGAAAAACTATTAGAAAATGAATTTCTTACGGTGTTCACCATCATCATCATCAACATCGTCGTCGTCGCAGTATGTAAACGTAAATACAAAAGAATTTGGAAGACTTATATCGGCCGCCTGTCCGACGCCAATCCTCCTTGGGAATGCTCTTGCCGGTTCGCTAAATCCTCGCCCCCCGCGGTTAACGCGTTGTTGAGAAACTTACGGACGCGATTGATTACCAATTTTAACAAAAACCTCTAGACCACTCTCACTTAACTTACAGGTAATATATATACTGCTACATTTTAGTGTCGGATTCTGTATGCAATTATATGACGTCAGTTAATTTTTATTCAAAAGTCGATGACAAATATAAATAACTGTGAATAATGCGTGATTCATATTACAATGAATTATTTAATATTGTAATTTGCGATCATCTTCGTATTAGAGTCACGAATCGTAATCAATTATGAAATGTAATATTAAAAAATATATAGAATAGAATTAGTACTCAAACAAAGTTGGCCTAAACATTGGCGATTAACGTGTTTTAATAATTTCGGTGTGCGGAAGTGCAAATGGACTACCTAATGTCAGGTAAGTGGTCACCACCGCCCGTAGACATTGGCGTCGTAAGAAATATTAATCATTCCTTACATCGCCATTGCACCACCAACCTAAGGAACTAAGAAGCTATGTCCCTTGTACCTGAAGTTTTATTGACTTATACACCCTTCTAACCGGAAAAATATTCAGTATTGTGGTGTTCTGGACTATTTCGTGGGATATATGATGAGTGGGTGGTACCTACTCAGACGGGCTAGCACAAGGCCCTACCACCAGGTATGATACCTGATATATAATGAGTAATGAATGAAACGTTCGTCAACATTTAATACTTTTTTGAGAAACATATTAACATAAAATGCCAAAAAGAAAATGTATACGTACAATAGAAAAAAAAACAAAGACCTCGCTAATATTACTTTACGATTGACTGGGTTCATTGCGCGAAAAAACACATTTATGTTCTAAGTATTGATAATGCTTTCGGATAATTCTGTCTTGTTTATCCAGAAATACTTTTATATATTGAAGCCAGATATTCGATGACATAGCAAAATCCATGTTACTATGAAATTTGTTAATATGAAACTCTTTGATATAACCTAGAAGTAAGGTTAGTGAATCTACTTCATAAATAATGTGAAACGCACGACTTGTAACTTACAGTAACAGCCTGTTAATGTCCCACTGCTGGGCTAAAGCCTCCTCTCCCTTTTGAGGAGAAGGTTTGGAGCTCATTCTATATAACTTGTAACTTATTTGCAACTATTTATTATATTACCTTTATGCATGCAGAACAACATTGTTTAATCAATTTATTTATATACATATATTCAGGAATTCTTAGGAAGTACTTCACATAATCAATACCGACAACATTATCAATCTATAATTGAACAAACACTGGTCATAGCTGGTTCAACAGTACGCTAATCGAAACGGTTGGTTGAGAACATTAAGTCTTTACTATTATACCTAACCTACATACCCTTGTATACGTATTGATGTAATTAATGTAAAATGTGATTAATTTTGATATGAAATATCTATTGGCACGCCTCAAGGGTGAGACCGATGCGTATATCGTGACGGCAAGCGGAAAGGCACTTTCTTATGCCGTCATGCCGTACCCCGCCGCCGCTCTCTAATTTCTCACGTGCGCCGAGTGCGAATACTATAGCCATCGTTTTTTATCTGAAGGCTCGATCTCGTATTTAGTTTACTTTTCTTTAATTATATGTTATAATGTTATTAATAAACATCCATCAATATCTGCCAAGATTCCCGTGTCAGCTTCATTTTTTTTAAATAATAAGACAACACATGAAGAACTTGTAAAACTGTTTAACCAACAATGTTAAAAAACGACTACCAAGTAAAAAATTACTAGCGACCTCTAATCATACCTGAGTCAAGTTGCAATCCGAATAGCCGTGGCCTTGCTTCGTTGGCAAGATTCCATATAGGCACTTACAATGTCGACCGTGTACGGAAGTGGACTATACACCGTTAAGCTGACTGATACTGAGATCTCTGCAACGCAGCTTCATTGACCCAATATTTTAATATCACTGTCACGTGTTCTCGTATTGTTTTTTTACTGTGCAATGTCATCTTGCTGTAACGTTTATATTATGTTTTTCTTAAATTTATTGCTTGTATAACTACATATTATCATCTCCACCGCGTCCGTCTATTCGAACGCAATAAACTAAATAACTAGCAAACGGATTTTGATACGATTTTCACTAGATGGACGGAGGTTTTCATTAAGGTTATATGCAAATTTACTAAAACATGACGATTGTTGAAGATGTCGGATCAGATCATGTCGACTGGGAGACTTATTGGCGTGCGCCGCGTAAACCAATATAGTTATATGTTTCATTTAGACTCTTATTCTACCTGTACGACATAAACAAATATACCTGTAAGCCGGAACAGGTAGCTACTTAGGTATAATTTTCAAATCTTCATTAATACTAATTACGATAATTTGCTTGCTTCATTTCATATTAACAAAATAAAAAGTAGATGAAAAATGTTTGCGTTATGTATGAATTAATTTAAAATTATTACAACATAGTAAAGGAAGGGTGAGCCTAATTTGATGGATCCGTCAAGCGCTTTTATCTCTGCTGGCGATAAGAGACACTCGGGTCAGTGATGAGCAACCTTCAAAAAATCGCATTTTCCCGTTTCGTTAAAAGGAGAAAAGAAAATGTTATACAAAAAGAATTCCTGAACGCTTTCGTGAAATGCAATACTAATATTATAAATTCGAAAGAATCTCTGTCTGTCTGTTACGCTTTCACGGCTAACCCACAAAACCGATTTTGATAAAATTTGGTAATGAGTAAGCTTGAAACCCAAGGAAGGAAATAGGCTCCTATTTATCTAATGCCTGCCTACCTGGGCAAAACTACCATATGTACTATGTAGCATAAGTACATACCTTAAATTACTTTCCTAATATTCATTATTTTTTGGTCATACATGGCATATAAAGCTGCCAACCTCACTATGTTTGTTTTATATAATATGTGGAATATGTAGGCTATGCAGTTTATTTCAATTTCACCTGAACTCTAACGATGTGGTTTGTGAATGCAAACTTTTGTGGCATTAAATCTTATCCGGATCGTTAACTTAGTATACCTTAAATAAAATTTAAAAATTGTGATCTGGGACATTACGCTTTTATAATAGAATACGTTTTCATTTCAAACGAAAATAATCCACTATTTATATTTAAAACAAAAAGAATAGTAAATGTTTCTTCTATACATATTATACATATCTACGTAAATTTTTTCCTTTCGCCTAACAAACCAAAGTAGCACAACGAAAAAAAATTACTTGAATTTCTGTGAGAACATTGGCAAACGTACGCAGAGTCCTCTCAACCGGTAATGTTTCAAAGGCTTTGGTTACCTTTCCAAGCTTAGCTTAGTCTCCTTTGACGTTCTTGACAGCACTTCGTTAGTACCGCAACGTACCGCTATGATCTTCCACCTCTGTGCTCTGTATTTGAGTGGCTCTTGAACTATGTTTCAATGTCAATCAATGGTAATATTCCCGTGACATCCAAAAATTCATTGTTAAATAATAATATTAAACATATAACTTGATGTAATCTTTTTTGCGTATTTAATATTAATCATAGTTCTAGATGGACATCATAATATGCAAAGATAAATAAAATAAACAAAAATCAGATTAATTAACCCAAGCAACCTCAACCTTCTTCAATGGAATGAGAACTCTAAAACAAGTTCGCCTCGTGGAATCCAATTTCCCTACATTTCCACTTTTAATTCAGCAAATTCCCGGAGCGCCTCGATCCTCAACCGTCAGCTAGCTTTAACTTGTTTAGTGCAAAGTGTCGAGGCCAATAATGAGCCAGCAATCTACGTCATCACGTGCTCTTTTAGTGGCTTAATTACTTTCCAATATTTTTCTGAATATTGACTAAATTAAAAACAAATATTATACTTATAATACACGAAAAAGAAACTGCGATAATCAGTGCATAGAATTATAGAAGCTATTACAGTTTGTTAATATATTTATATTATCTATTTTTAATAAGTAACCGTATTTGTGTGTAATAAAATATGTAATTATCGATGAAATTTTAATCAACTAAGCACTTAAAACTTGATATATTTTACAAATCAGTTTTTTTTTAATTTTTATTCTGTCCTCTTAAAATAGTGTTCATCAAATGATACTTACAAAATTATCATGTCAAAAGGTTTATTAAAAATCAATATGTAATGCTCACGAAGAACACGCGATCATGATCATAATTTTGGATTTGAATATTTTTCTATTTACAAGTGAAAGATATCATTTCTAATATAAATGTAAATTAGAATGTCTCGCGTACCGTTTAATTTACGAAAGGGAATATTTAAAAGACAGGTAAATACGTACATTAGATGAGCGTGTGGAAGATTGAGGTCGAATGAGTTTGGGAGATAAGTACCTATTCAAATTTATATGACGAAACTATTTATAAAATCACATTATTTGAACAAATATTTAAAGATCTACCATCACTAAAAATAACTAACAACAAAAAATTGTTTGAGAAAAAATGTTATTTATACGCATTTGTTTAATTAAATGTAATAGCGCGGGTAAAATGAACGTTTTACGTATATAAATATCCAATCATAAGTATAGCTTATATAATTACTATAAAAAAACATATCATATTCACAAATTAAATATAATTTTATATCGTTCGATAACAATTTGTTTAAATTAGTCAATGTCAATTATAAAATCTAAATAATGAAATCAATGTAATATTATATGCAGTTAATATATAGGTCGATAATTATAAGTAACACTAGTAGCAATGTTCGTCGATCAAAGCTGAACATACATGCATGATTGAGTGGCGATCGGGTTCTAAGTATCCGATGTCCCGAAGATTACTAAAATGTGGTGACTTATTAATGGAGCCGAACTAAGCTGGTTCTAATCTCTCATGAATAAGTTTTATTACATTTCGTGAATGTTCAATAACGTAATACGTATAAGAGAATATTGAATTTCGATATACTTATGTTGACTAAAGGATTTGAAAGACTTTTATGAATGGCCAAATTGGCGTCTTCTTGGAAATGCTTTTGCTCTCAGATTGGTCTCTCTCACCATTATGTGGGTTGCTAAGGCCCCTAGATGCGCTTCACAGAAAAAACTCTTAATCGGCTGTTGCCGCTCTTGTTCTGACGGGCTGAGGCGAGGTGACCAAAAGGACATCGTTTGAAATCAATTCTGAATAAATGAACATTAACAATATAATAAAAAATGTGTTAATAAAGCAAATACCATGTCCATAATTCTATATAAACGTTATAAATTATTATTAATTACAGCCAGTAACAAAACCGATATATTAATCTAAACTGATAAGAATTCGAGAATATAATGGAAACTATAGAATTTCGTGATAATTACATTCATTATTTGGTTTTCGTATTTGAAAGATAATATTCAAAATTTATGCACTACCTTTTGCACTACAATTGCTTAACAGTATTATTATATTTTAAATGGCAACCCTAACAACTGCTCTGAATTATAACTTCTAATTGGAGCAAGTTCCTAATAACCTCGAGGAACTAAGTTATCACGAGCACGTGTTCGACGACTCAGGGGTCATGAGAATCAAGTTGAAATGAATTTGTTCCCCTTTCGTATTGTTTCATTTCAACAAGATTATTAATTTTAATGATTTTTTAATGATTGTTATAAAAATATTAATAACTATATATAAATATTAATAACTATTTTTGTTATAGAAAGGTTCAGCTTTATACTTCAAGTATATTTTATAAGCTATATTCTACAAGGATTCTCAAATAGTAACAAAGACATAAAAAAACACATAAACATTAAATATTTTACACACAAATATTTTATATTTATATTAATACTTATACACTTGTTACATTAATATATGTAGCAGACGGAGGATCATATTCCGGCAGGGGAGACCAGACGGCCGGAGGTCAGGGCGATAAATTGAGGGACCGGCTATAAAATATAACAGCATCGCTTACTGCATTTGACTGAACACCGATCTCCTCAGACGAGGTGGTCGGGGTTCCATCGCAGTTCACGCCATTTAGTGTGCGAGGCTGAGTACGATTACACCATTTGCATATATAGCGAAGGCGATAGTTCACTGGACTCTACATACACATGGTAGAAAAGTCATGAGCCAGATCAAGATACTTCCGTTTTTTCTCCAACACAGCTCTCATTTTATCTTGATAGGAAATAATGATGTTCACTGTGTGCGTGTGTGCCACATATTCTAAACCAACATATGTACATTGTTTATTTTTTTCATTAATTTAGAATTTGTTAATACGACAGCTGCAGCTTTCCTATAATAGCACAAATATAGTTATATAGCAGTATACATTAATTTCAACAAAAAAAAATTGTGTGTTTATATTATGGTCTTAATTTTTCAAAAATTGCACTGTCACTAACACATATTTAAAAAAGTCCTAAAACTATAAGTTCAAATAAAAAAAACTGTCATATTTATTTTAACACGTCAAAAATAGGTTTCAATAAAATAATTTACGTCGAGCCTTTGTCTTCACATGTAATTCCCAAAAGTATACAGACGTATGTTACGTATTATGTACGAGTACGTGACGGGATTATATAAATGACACTCAATTGACAGAAC
The DNA here is from genome assembly GCA_905147175.2 of Nymphalis urticae. NCBI lineage: Eukaryota > Metazoa > Arthropoda > Insecta > Lepidoptera > Nymphalidae > Nymphalis > Nymphalis urticae. The sequence goes on along the minus strand of LR989998.1, from coordinate 6,224,230 downwards.
TATCGACTTTGCCGTACCTCGTAAATAATCATTTTATTACTGTCAGTTAAGTGAGAGACGAAAGCAAAATTCGCTTTATCCGGTCGTTGAAGGAGTGATAAATTCTGTCGTTTTACTATCCGTGTCGTCGTGAATAATTTCGGCTTTACTGAGTTAAAGTCTGAACAAACGTTCTCAGTGTTGCAAACTGTAAAATGCACCCGTATCTTAGGAGAGCAGTGCCGTTTGTCGGAAACTTCTCGCAGCCGTCTCACACAATCATCTTGAATGAGAGCTTGCATTTTAACTCATTTTTTATAAAGCTGTACTGATTACACAGACGATATTCCTTCTCGTTTCAATTTTCGAAAGAGACTGATCACAAATGAATCGCTTTTCAACGTACTGACGCTAGATTGATTTTATTGAATCTTTTGTATATATAGAAGTCTGTTTATTTGAAATCCAAAGATCGGTGATGAGATGAATGAAACTCTTTTCAACAAATTTCAGCATTCACTATTTTATTTGTGACTTCCTCAGATATAAAGAAAAATACATTGTGTGTAATGGTTTATTATAACAAATTTATAAACAAAGTTTTATTCCTCCATAAAATACTAAAAGAATATCAAATTATAGGTACAAATATTAGTGCTGATTGTATTTTCAAGACAGATCACGACGGAACAATAACAGCAACAATATACCTTTTGCGATTGTATTTACAAAGTAAAATAAAAATGAAATCTCCAAAACTTGCACGATATTGTGGAAATATAAATTTAGTTTTGTATTTCACATATAAGAACTCGGAACATAAGTTCGGAATGGTTGCAATTTGCAAAGTTTTCCTTATCTAGACCGGTCCAAAGTTATAAGGAACGTGCTTCGAGTAGGATTTGAACTGGCTCCCCGGTTCCTCGATAATGGTCGCTGTGGGCCCATTCGCGGGGAACTTAAGTTCACGAGGTCATACTGTGGTAGATAATCTAGATAAAGTGGATATAAATTTGCAATGAATGCAGTTTTCGTGTGGATTCAGCGTTTTCGTATCATTTTTTGTGCTGACTAAAGTAATATTGCGTTTTATATGAACTTTTGCCCGATTTCTGGGTTTACGTTACTAACCTTACCGAAACATACGTATATATTAAATTTATATTATGATATCATTTATTTTTTATTTTCATTATATTATCTTCGGGATTTGTTAAATGAGGATAAAAAGCCAAAACAAACTAGTCTGTTTAATTGTTACTTGAAACGCTGAGACTTGAAATGGAAAATACATTCAAATAAACTCTTAGATTATGATATCAGAGAAACGTCACAATAATATCAATACGTAAAACAAATAATAACTTCATCGTTGTTTCAAATCTCAGTCTAATTATACTAGTTCCATGGTTAACCTTGGAACCATTTTTTGTTCGACCTCAAACCAGTTTTCAAATTTATTATCGTTCAAAAAAAAATAGATCACTATTTAAAATTCCGCGCATATATTCCTGTGAATCTCAATTTTGATTCGAATATGTTGGTAACTGCCAGACATCAGAAATAAAAAAAGTATATATTTATCTCCGAAAAATAAAAAACTTCAATTGTATTGCTTTGGTAAGTAAACAACTTGTTTAAATCTCTTTCGTAATATTTTTTCCTTCGCTATTAAAATATAAAGAGATTTCAACTAAAGTTTTACTCTGAGCAGCACTGAAAATAAGGGGGCGTGGTCACCGCCCTATTAAATCTTAAGCAACCACAAAAGAAGGATTTTACCAAATTCAATCCCTAAGGGATTAGAAACGAAGAGTGCTCTCATGCATAAAGAATTGAATTTGTACTTCAAAAGGCGAATCCAATTGAATCACTAACCACTTTACCAAATAGCTAAACACAGTAATTAATTTAATAATTCAATAGAAATACAATTTTAACAAGAATAAATTTAAAGTTTTTGTTGACTGACTAAGCTTGTTTTTAACCACGTAACTAAGGATGGGACCGTTAATTCTGTGTTGTTAATCTAAGAATGTTAAGACAACTAAAAACTTGACAAACGAGCTTGATAATTCCCAGCAAACGAGTGCACGACAAATTGCAACTGTCGTCTCAGAGAAGACATTTAAAACGTTAGCGTAAATCCCAAACAACTTTTGAATGCCGTTCTTCATGTTGTTTTATAGTTATAGCGGTCACGCTTTCAACTTTATCGCATATATAGACTTTGAAATAGATGTTTTGTGGAGTTCAATACTTCTATTATTTTCAACATGACCGTAGTCATTGAAAAACTTAGCGACTTTACAAAAAATGTGAATATTGTTTGTATTAATTTAAGATAAGATAGCTTTGATATTAATATTAAAATATGTAAAAGCATAAATTAATGCAGACTAGAAGAGTTTAAAGTTAAAACATTTTATCACGTTCTAAATAACATCTAGGTCGTGAATAAGTCCAGCGACGTCTGCTACTGTACCGAACGAACAACAAACAAAATTGTTATTGTTATGAATAATTGTTAAAACGATCATTCAAGTAGCGGCATCTCATTGTAATTACAAATATATTATGCTATTTATAACCTTAACAATTTATAATGCTATGATAATATACAATAGTACCCTGTAGTTCGGCTGCTTTGGAATATGTCCAATTTAAAATACGGTTTGCACGTGACAAATTTTGCTCAGTATATACGACTTGTTAGAAAAACGGCATTTATAAAAATTGATGAAATTAATAATCATTTAGAGTTGATTTCTAATTATTGATTGATAAAGCCAATAAAGTTTATTAGGTAAAATATATGTATAATGTAATTAAATCGCTACATTTATTCGATTACAAATTAATAAAATCGTTTTAATGATTCTCATATCTGACTCTCTTTACTTATTTCGCTTTTATAATTAAACCATAAATATCACACATTTTACTGAAGAGCGTGCTCTTATACTGGAGATTTGAATTTTTAGTAGTTTTACGAATGCTCAATATGGTTGACTAGAATTAGAATGTAGACACGAAGATAATCGGTTCAAAGCCCGTAAGGTTTTTACATTGTTTTGTTTTTCAATACCATTTTATTAATTTGATTAAAGATCGATTGTAAAAAGGCACATTTAAGAAGAGTATAATGTTTAAATCCATTAATAACGTATATCTATATCTATATCTATATGTTTATACATATTTCTTACATGTGATCTGGTGCTCTGTCTCCGATCATGTCTAATTGCTGTCCCACAGGATTATGAGAATTAAGGAATAGAGGGCGCACCTTCAATTGCGTGCAGTTGTGATCGATAGATTGAGTAATATAAAAGAAAACTAGTGACAAATTGACAAGTCTTTTTACGCGAAGGACCGGGAAGATGCCTATGTTCAGCTGTGGACGATGATTGGCTGAAAGATTTGAAGATGTTGATTAATTGATTGATCCCTCGATATATAACTGGTATAATAAAAAATATATATGAAAATCGGCTCACAACCGAAACTATAGTAGTATCCTCCCCCTCTGTCTTTTATAAGCATATTACAAATAATACATAAATAATTATAATTTAAGCAAGCCATTGAGAGTACTCTAAGATGTACATTTCAGTACAAAACGGCCTCAGTACATACTGGTTTTATTAATGTTTATGATTTATTTTAATATAATTTTATAGGACACATTACATGAATTCTAATTTCAATATTTTTTTATTTCTAATATTAACTTTTTGCTGAATCAGATATTGTTATAAACACCACATACAAACGCTCACAATATCAAATAATAATGGATCAATACATTAATTTTACCAATACGAATCAATTAACGTCAACATACCATATCATAGTTGTTAAAAAAACGTAAAATATATACACTCTTATATAAACTTACCGTTTGGTCCGCACGATCTAACGTAGAGTTTGTTTATAAATAAACAGCAGAAGTCGATAACCATTAAAGAGAGCTGAAAATATTTTCAAACGTTAAAAGAGACCGAGATCGGTCAAGACCTTTTTGGAACGATAACTGCATAATTTAATAATTACAGGACTTAAATAACACATATAAATGCCTAAATTCATATATCTATCATATCGAGATGAACATGTGAATCTTAGCCCGACATCGTGGGTTCAAACCTACCCGGGTTTAACATCACTGTATTTTCACGTGCTTACTTTTTGTTTATAATTCATCTCATGCTCGGCGATGAAGGATTACAATACCGGATGAACATCTTCATTGTATTTAAAAACCTCCACTGGAGCTGCAAGGTTAAATAAGCTGCAAACCCTCGAAAAGAGAGAAGGCTTTAAATTAAACCTGATTAAACGTTTTCGAAATATACATTCATTTACTATCTAACATGAAAATATGCGCAGAGCTGACAACTATTCTCGTTAAAAGTTTTAACGCATTCGTGTTAAAGTTACTCTTAACAGTTATACTTCATAGACATTCACTAAAATGTATAAATCGAGAATATACCGATAAAGATAAAAACAAAATCCTCAGTACAAGTTACTAAAAAAGAAAGAATTAAACTGACTGAGCGGGCCGAGCGGAGCAAATAAAAGACGGACGGATTCAAATGGACTTATTATGAAGTCGGCGTGCGACCTACCGCGGTCGCACGAGCTGAGAATATACACTATAATTTTTTTTTCGCCTTCCTGTCTCACCGATAGGGTCACTTTCTAGGCACCTTATATTAAATGTTAACATCAGAAACGTTGCAATTGTCACAGCGTTCGTTCGAAGCGCATTTATTTAAAAACAATATGATGTAACTGGCGATCTTTAATTAAAAAAGTAAACTAATTTCTGATCCTTACCTCTTTATTTATAATAAATGTCCTCTAACTTTAATCACAGATTTATTATTATAGATAATGACGAACCCAATAACTATTACACATATACACACATATTATTTATTATAGATTTACATAATATATTATACGTGTATATCAATAAAAGTAATTAAAACAAATTTATTAATAATTATATAAGAAGATTTCAAACGAATAAGTAATAATCGTCATTAAATCATGAACCGTTCGTAATAAATCATACAGAACCCTTAATAGCAAAGATTATTCGCTTTCAGTAAATGTCTGTCGTCCAGTCTTTAAATACAGATTGCAAAGGCACATTTCAAACGATTAGCAACTCTAATTGCACCATAATTCCTCAGGAATGTCGTGTTTGTTTTGTATTGCTCTTCAGTTAAAAATAAACAACGCTGAAACGTCGTATAAAACATTTCACGACTATTTTCTTATCTCAATAGCTTTAATTAAAGCAATCATATTGTCCTATAAATGGTTTAATAGTCAACCACAATGTTTGTTTTTCGAAACGACTTTTTATAGATAAAATTATATACATATGTATTTCTTTGAAAAATGTTTAATTACAATACATTCAGTACGTTACTAATATATCAATAATGAAGATTTAATACATATTTTTTCCTTTTAGTTATACTAAATAATGTACTTATAATATAATCCTTATTTACCAATGAAAAAGTAAGCATAAGAGCTTTATTATTAAATTATTTGAGTCACAAACTTCAGCAGCGGGAAGCATACAACAAATTACGAACTCGAACGAAGATTTATAATACTTTACGCAAACAAATTAGCCGAACATACCCTATTAAATATTCACATGTACCTTAAACAACAACAAAGAACTTGTCCAATATTTAAAAAATGTTTTTGCGAACCGAAAATTTAAAGCAAAAAAAAATTAAACATAAGCCTTCGAGCCGAAGTTAATGACTCAAATAAAAACTTGACTTTAAACTATTTAATCTTTATCACTAATGACAGTCTTACACAAAATTTTGTACCTTCGTTGAGGTAATATAACGTGATAAGCCTCACTGCAGTAATAATAATGTCCGATCCCAACAGCGACCTTCATTAGGACAACATCAGGTACAAGTTTTTTTTTTCATCTCGAATATCGGACAACCTTTATTATATACGCATAATCGGTCCCTAACATGCTAATAACATGACTAGCTTCTTATTACTACGTCAACTCCATGTCATTAAGTTTTGCTTTGTTCGGGATTAATAATAGCTTAAACGGTTGCTAAGTGCTCAGGCTGATGACAAGTTCTTTGATGATTTGCATCCATGTCGTGTATTGAATAAACTCTATACTTGCTACTAAAACTTAGCCGTCATGCGCTTAAGTACATGAGCATTATGCTTCTTTAATTTAAAAAAAAATATCTATAATGCAATAATGTAAAGAATATATAATAAGAATATATTACACAATTGAGTCTTTTTAATAATAAAATAATATTATATTTTTCAGTTTTAATGTATTCGATATGCTTTTGCCGAAATAATAAAATAGTTCGACATGTAAGATAACTTTATGATACGTATCACGAAGACATTGAAACTTTGCAAACCGCATAGCAAGTACGAAAGAGTCAATGGAAATTCCAAAAGTTTGCAGAATTAATGGTTTTCTTTATCAGAGTTTTAATTCCAATTTAGTTCTCAAGATAAAAACGCGAAGGGAACTAAGAACTAACGCAGGAGTCGACTGAAATAAAAAATGTTTTAAAACTTTATCGCTTAAATGTACAAGTTTTTTCATCAATTCATCTTAAGTTAATAACCTACATAAGAAATGAGTAATTACACATATTTTCGAAATTTGTACCTCCAAATTTAAATTATTATTAATTAAAACAAAAAATTTAATAACATAATCGATGAAATTCTTGTGAGTTTATCATACACTTTAGGCAGATTCTGCAGAAAGACATAACGGCCACATTTTGACCCTTTTTGAATAGACAATTCGGGTATCAGATCGGGTGAGTCCCCAAACCCAAGTATCGTTTGCATAACATAGGACGGTCTTCTAAACGCAAATAAATGGATGAGTCAAATTACTTGTAAGACGCAATTTGTTGGGTCAACGAATTTAAGATAGAGAGCAATAGGAAAGATCTGTTTCTATAATACAAGGGGTATTATATAGTAAACCCATTCGATAAGTAAGGCATAATTTAAAATATTATCTTTAAATTTATTAGATAAGGATATAATTACAGTTTACATGGTCATTTTAACATAATTACAATATATGATGAGGTTTTTAAGGAAAATAATATATTAGGAACTTGTGTATTAGAATTAGAAGCCCGTTATTTTTGACATTGTAAACAACATCTTGATTATGACATGAAAATATTTTTTATAGTGTTCTATGAACTTTTCTATTTGCTTTCACATATTGTAAATAAATCATTTTACACAATTAACGCAATATATCCTAATTACATATTCGTACGTATACCAACAGAATTATTCTGCAAATGTACTAGCTATTATAAGCGTTCTTCGAGTGTTCTAAAATAGCAATGTATGAGTTTTTTAATACATTTTATTTTAACCATATTTATAATCATTGATGCTCACTCTTACCCTTTTGTCGTCATAAAACCAATAATCCAAATTATTTACGAAGTCATCTGATTAAATCTTATTCGTATCAAAAGGACACTTACACAAACTCTTAAGACTACTCAAATTCTAAATTATATCTATCTAAAGTGCTTACTCTAAAATGTAATCTCGATTCGATTCGTCTCGATCTTTCAAAAACAATGGTACAACAAGATGGAATTTATTTACGAAAATGTGTCAAAGTATTTAAAAGATTAAATTTAATTACTTTTTTGTGGAAAGCGTGATAAACAGAAAAAGCTTTTCTTTTTAAATTCTACTAAATGCAAATCAGTTTTAATTTTCTTGCATCTCATTTAACTTATTTTCTTTCCATGTCGCCCTCTGACAACGTATCAATTCGAGCCGAGTGGATCTGTAATCCTCTTTGCAGGATGAAAGAAGTGCTTGTTCCATAGATACATCGTCAGCCATAGATATAACATTCTGATATTTACTAAGCTTGTCTACACACATATAGAACAATTTTTCTTTTATATATGAGACAAAAACTCAAATCATGATTGAAACATTTAAGCAAATGAATAATATGGGCGATTAATTATAAAGTTCCTTTTTAAATTGCCAAACATTGCTATCGCAAAATGTGGATGAAGCATGAGGCAACTTAATGAAATCGGTTCAGCAAAGGCCAGACGGCAGAATGTTTGTGGCTGGTGGAAGATAAAGCCGCCAACACACAAAGCAGGTACCCCCTTCTTGAACCCCTATACTCCCTCGTTTTGAGGCAAGGGAGACCTATTAAGCCGACGACGATTGCCCCTCACAAAAGACAGTCGCGAACCCCGCCCTCCTCTTTCGACTGCAGAATGGATTCGAAAGAAAACGGAATCTCATTCCGAACCGACGCTCATTGTTTGAGAATCTCTCACAATTGCTTTTTCAATTTTACAATCCTCTCAAACTATTCCTTAGTTAGGCTTTCGATTTGTCACCGCTTTTGTTTGTTAGACGGCAAACGATCGTATAATGGCAGTTTCTAATAGCAGCTTTAATTAACAATTACTTAAGGGCGGTTCAATGTAAACCGCATTAGATACAGAACGAATCATAAGTTTCAGCAATTTTGAAGGTTCGAATACAAAATCAAATTATAAGGTACTTAGTACTGCGTATCTACGTAAATATAATTTCAAGACAACGACACACTTACTGCAAGCTCAGGTCATTCTCCGTATCGCGGCGCCAACGCATTTTGGCATCTTGCCGATAGTTTTGACGACTTTGCGTTCGGTCATATCAGTGAAAACATCATGAAGAAAAACAAAACTAAACACAATAAACTCGCTTATAAACACTAGGCTGAAAAAATCCTGTGGAGCTGGATTCTAATCTCGGGATTGGCCAATACAAACAATAGGGTTACTTCTATCAAAGAATTCACTGCACTTAGTTAAGATTTACTAGCATATATTTTATAAAACAATTAAACCGTGTTATTGGTCGTATTTTACAAATATCTATAAAGTAGTTAGTATGTCAGTGAATAAAGTAATTAATAAAATAAAAACGTCGTTACATTCGGAGTCACTGATTTATCTACTCGTAAAATTTTGCGAGTCATTTGGTACAGTTGAAATAATATTTATCGTCATATAGGGATAATCCACAAAGAAAGGGGCACGGCCCCATTCTGTGCCTGTTATTTGAACAACGATGAACGTCTCTTATTCCGAGCGACGATGCCAACGATGACTCTTTGTGCTCACCTTACATTTTAGATTGCTCCGAAAAGTTTTCTAAAACAATTTACATTACGTTTCTACGTTATATTATGCGACCATAAATATATAAAGACAGGCATCACAAAAATATGACGATTTGTGCTAAAATCCGACCAGAAGCGAAAATACGATAGGCAAACAATAGGGTGATCCTACAGAGAGTATTTGAACTAATGTATTCGTATAACCAATACGTAGCAATCACTAGACCATATTCTATTCAAATCTAGCAAAGGCATATAGGCAAAAAGAAATATGACACTTGATGGTCGAAATATAAATACCTCGACCCAGCGGAAAATTGGAAGTCGACTTACTGTGATACGCTACTTTGACACGTATAGCATACAGGATTATGTGTTATACTTTTTGTTATAATATTTAACATCCATACCATACCATAATACCATGTTTAAGTAAATATTTTATTTCACTTTCTGACATTTAACAGTCGATGTTGTTGTTACGGGAATCATTTTAGTTTCAAAATAAAATTATGATGTTACAGTGGAAAATTCTTTCGACTTCATTTTAAAGTAATGAAAGAACAGCATAAGCTAAAAATTATAATCCAAACATTTTTCGCAGTAAAACACATATCTTATAATATTTTGTGTAAACATTTTAAAAAATTTCAGCTGCCTAATAGCATTCACCTGTTCCCAAGAATAATGAGTTATTATAAGGCTATTCTAATAAACAACACTGATTTTTTTCATTGAACTGTCTTGTTTTCTGTAAATGAAATCCTACCTCATATCCTAGGTTTTTAAGAGAATCAATTCAATAAACTAATAAAACCCTTATTATTATATTCTATCCAACTAATGCACTAAAAATTTAACTTTTTGTATGAACTATAGTTCAATCGGCTTAACAAATTATGTCATTCAAATCGTAATATCTTACTTCCGTCTAAGACTATGTTACGTTACGTGAAAATAAATTTGTGAATCGTTAGCTGTTTTATTGTAAAAAAATTCTCATATTAATTTAGCAGTTATATTTGTACTTGTTCCTTATTACTTGTATTGTCATTGTTAATTATCATATTAACTTTTGAATATTCATTCAGTTCGAGGTATAAAAAAACCACACTTACATTTACTATTTTATTATATATTTAAATAATTATTTATTAATTAAATAAGATGAAATTATTGCTGTTTACTATGCATTATACTAAAAACCTAAAAAGGCTAAATAGAGTAACAGCTAAAATGAAAAGAGAGTCTTCCGTTATGTACAGTTAAGAAATGAAAAATGCCATTAGTTTATTTTCCAGGATTGCAACTGTGGATCCATTAGAGCTATTTTTTTCATAAACTCATCATAAAGCTCTTTATTAATTTGAGGCTGATGTGAATTATGTAACGTCAACATACTTCTAACCACTATTTGTAGATTACATCCGAGATTTTTTTTACTTTTATTGGGTTTATTTGCCAACAGTTCTTTAACTGCTAAAATATCTTACTTTACTCAGACAAAAAGATTTATATATATATATAAGATACATTGGCCTCGTTGGTCTTGTGGCTAGATATAAGGTCAGACCCCAAGGTCCTGGGTTTGAACCCCAGGTAGGCCCAATAATAGGTTATAGGATTTTTCTGCGCAAAATTCTTAGTAACAGCTCAGAGTCAGAAAAATTGATGAAGTGAGTATACTCTTGTGCCTCGAAAAGCAAGTAAAGCCAACGGTCTTGCGCCTGAACCCTTACGGACTTTTCCGCATATGGAAGAGCTTATCCCAGTGTCACAAATATTTTCTTTTAGTCACTAGTAAGTCCTAACTTTTTTCTAAGAATTGTACATTTCGTTGAAGAATGAAGTCTTCTTTAACATATTTTTTTCAGAAAGCCAATAATATTGAAATCTTCAATTGAATTAATATCGACTTTTGTTGCTGAAAGCAATTATATTTGACAAGATGTATAATAAACTGAATATGGTAATTATTTTTAAAGTTAATATCCCACTGCCAGGCTAAGGTCTGGATTGTTTTGAGGAGAATGTTTAATGCTTATTTATCACATTGTTGCAATACAGGCTGGTGCAGACACTATTACAGATTTTCGCCGGCCTATGCAGATTTCCTCACAATGTTTTCGGACACCGCCGAGCACGGGATGAATTATAAACACATGAGAATACGGTGATGCTTGTCCCATTTCAGCCCGCACTCTTCAGTTAACATTTACATGTCGCTGGACCATCTCGGCTGCTCATTATTTATGGAGCATTTTAAAAAGTCCAAATGACAATTGTTTTTACATTTTTACTTTAAAAACGTAATATTAAATGAGAGTATACAGAAAATTTACACAATGTGTATTAAATGTTATTTTCGAGATAATTGTGAAATCGTTTTTATTTGATATCAGCGTTTAAAACAAATTAGGTGCCAAGTTTATCACGGTCTCATTACGGCCCGCTTGTAATAGCAATCGGCGACATTTATCATTGTACCTACTCATTGTAGTTTTTATGATTTTAATTGTAACTATTATAAACAAGAAATATCTATTAGTAAACTATTCGTATCGGCTTTTCATGAAAAATTAGGTGTCCTTTTATATCAATATTATGATTAAAATCATTACCGAACCAAGCAATCTATTGAACGTATGGGCTATACATCTTTGCGCGAAAGAAATATGTCTTTTTTTACATTATTTTATTCTTATAATTATTATCTCTTAAATTACTACTCAAAATTGCAAATTGCTTCAAATACCGGTAAGTAGTTTAGAAGAATATTAACGTCCATAAAAACAAAGAACAACTTGAGTTAAAATGTTAAGTTGTTATTCATATTCCCGTTATATTTTAAGAATTAAAATTTCAAACTTCCATAAGGTGGAAATAAAAACACACATAGACAAAAATACTACAAATATATATAAATATGTAATTATTTACAAGTACTTAACTGGGAAACTAATAGCACTTATAAAAAAAACAAAGAATTTGTCACGTTTTTAATCAGTGTGAAACAGTTGACACACTTCGAAGATAACGGTTGATAAAGAAATTGCGTGAGTGATAAAATGAGTTTGTTGATATAACCGCTTTTGTTCTTAGTACATACTCAAACATCAAAGAATTATCATCATATTAAAAACTTCTCTTTAAATTTATTTTTATTTACTATACTAAACTAATGCCGTTACTAATAAACGTTGTTTTTATAATCACAAATTTTATATAACCGTTATATTGTATACACAAACATCTTCTTTATTCCAATGCCATATTATTGATGATAGGCAGAGACAAATCAGAGAGCCACTATTCAACCTCTGTCGTTTGTAAGTAAAGCGGTAAATGTCCAAATTAAAGCGCTCATTTTACTTACATGAAGAGTGTTCAAACTCCCTATAGGGATTTGGCACGCCAAGACCAAAAACATAAGCAACTCGTGTGAGACATAGTGAGTAAGATAATAGTTTAAATTAACTTCGCTTGACCAGCCATGCTGAACAAATACACACATTAACCAAGACCATTGTCCTGTACACAATTCCCTAGTTACAAAATCACACTTCAAATTTATACATAATCGTCCCGGCGCACGCATAAGAGGAAAAATGTATTTTGAATAGGATTTCTATAAAATCGAAGAAGAAATGACTGTGACAAACTTCAAGACAATCCAACGGTTAATTTAGGAGATCTCGTGGTATTTCGCTTATGTATGTATAGACAGGAACATTACAATCAGAGACATTTTACTTCGAGATTCTTTAACGAGAATATTCGGTAATATTTACATGAAAAATAATGGTCTTAAAGTCTTATATAATGACATACTATCTACTATACTATCTAAAACATGTCCATGGCAAAATGACAACATCCTTTTGTATCTCGGCATCAAAGCATCTATTCTCTTCACTATTCACTATCATACTGCGGCTTTCAGACTAAATGATGCTGACAGTTGTATGCTCTTAAAATATACTGGTTTTTTTTATAAAACTCATCTAGATATATTGTGAGAAGTGGCGGTTATTTGATTTTTGGCCGATGCTTTACCGATTTTTACCGATTACCCGCAGTTAAATTAAGAGAGGTAATATTGATTTACTTTGAATGATTAAACTATTCTTTAATGTGATTGGTTTTTTTTTGATTAGTGTGAATTTAAATTGATTTGATTTAATTCAAATTTTATTTTGATTTAATTAATTTAGATTTGATTCAAAATAATTTTAGTTAATTTTGTATTATAATTTAATGTAATTTATAATATGTAAAATCTGTAAAATATTATTGTAATTTTTGGGCTATGTGAACTTGGCACCCGACTTTTAAAAAATCGATTTTTTTCTTTTTGATTCTTATAGATATTCGTATGTAGTTTATTGTAGTAAAATTTTTTTCGTTTGTAGTAGCTCTAAAAAAAAATTGGAGGACATCGAAAAAAACTCATCCCCCGGTTTTGTCGGTACTCAAAATGAATAATTGTATCTTGAACAGAATCGTTTGTAGTTGATTGTAGTGAAAAAAAATTCGTTTGTAGTTAAAGTAAAAAAAAAATCAAAGTAAAAAAAAAATTTAAACTTTATAACAAGTTTTTTTTCTTTAACAAGCCAAAAACGAATGAAATGACCGATACTACAAACGAGTAGAAGGTACTACAAACGAAATTAACGCTACTACAAACGAAAATAAGTTACTACAATAGAAATTAATGCTACTTCAAACGAAAAGAGATAACTACAAACGAAAAAAAGTTACTACAAACGAAAAGAGATTACTACAGACGCAAATACTGCTACTACAAACGAATAGAAGGTACTACAAACGAAATTAATGCTACTACAAACGAATAGAGGCTACTACAAACGAAATTGACGCTACTACAAACGAATAGAAGGTACTACAAACAAAAAGAGATTACTACAAACGAAAAGACTGCTACTACAAACGAATAGAAGATACTACAAACGAAATTAATGCTACTACAAACGAATAGAAGGTACTACAAACGAAAAGAAGTAACTACAAATGAAATAACGCTACTACAAACGAATAGAAGTTACTACAAACGAAATTAACGTTACTACAAACGAAAATAAGTTACTAAAATAGAAATTAACGTTACTTCAAACGAAAGGAGATTACTACAAACGAAATTAACGCTACTACAAACGAATTGAAGGTACTACAAACGAAATTGACGCTACTACAAACGAAAAGACTGCTACTACAAACGAATAGAAGGTACTACAAACGAAATCGACGCTACTACAAACGAATAGAAGGTACTACAAACAAAATTAACGCTACTACAAACGAATAGAGGCTACTACAAACGAAATTGACGCTACTACAAATGAATAGAAGGTACTACAAACGAAATTGACGCTACTACAAACGAATAGAAGGTACTACAAACGAAACTGACTCTACTACAAACGAAATTAATGCTACTGCAAACGAATAGAAGGTACTACAAACGAAAAGAGATTACTACAAACGAAAAAACTGCTACTACAAACGAATAGAAGGTACTACAAACGAAATTAACACTACTAAAAAGGAAAGGGAAAACTACAAACGAAAAGACTGCTACTACAAACGAATAGAAGGTACTACAAACGAAATAAACGCTATTACAAACGAATAGAGGCTACTACAAACGAATAGAGGATACTACAAACGAAATTGACGCTACTACAAACGAAAAGAGATTACTACAAACGAAAAAAAGTTACTACAAACGAATTTAACGCTACTACAAACGAATAGAAAGTACTACAAACGAAAAGAGATTACTACAAACGAAAAGAGATTACTACAAACGAAAAGAGATTACTACAAACGAAAAGACAGCTACTACAAACGAATAGAAGGTACTACAAATGAAACTGACTCTACTACAAACGAAATTAATGCTACTGCAAACGAAAAGAAGGTACTACAAACGAAAAGAGATTACTACAAACGAAAAGACAGATATTACAAACGAATAGAAGGTACTACAAACGAAATTAATGCTACTACAAACGAAAAGAGATTACTACAAACGAAAAGACTGCTACTACAAACGAATAGAAGATACTACAAACGAAATTAATGCTACTACAAACGAATAGAAGGTACTACAAACGAAAAGAAGTAACTACAAATGAAATAACGCTACTACAAACGAATAGAAGTTACTACAAACGAAATTAACGTTACTACAAACGAAAATAAGTTACTAAAATAGAAATTAACGTTACTTCAAACGAAATTAATGCTACTACAAACGAAATTAACGCTACTACAAACGAATTGAAGGTACTACAAACGAAATTGACGCTACTACAAACGAAAAGACTGCTACTACAAAAGAATAGAAGGTTCTACAAACGAAATCGACGCTACTACAAACGAATAGAAGGTACTACAAACGAAATTAACGCTACTACAAACGAATAGAGGCTACTACAAACGAAATTGACGCTACTACAAATGAATAGAAGGTACTACAAACGAAATTGACGCTACTACAAACGAAATTGACGCTACTACAAACGAATAGAAGGTACTACAAACGAAACTGACTCTACTACAAACGAAATTAATGCTACTGCAAACGAATAGAAGGTACTACAAACAAAAAGAGATTACTACAAACGAAAAGACTGCTACTACAAACGAATAGAAGGTACTACAAACGAAATTAACACTACTAAAAAGGAAAGGGAAAACTACAAACGAAAAGACTGCTACTACAAACGAATAGAAGGTACTACAAACGAAATTAACACTACTACAAACGAAAAGAGATTACCACAAACGAAAAGACTGCTACTACAAACGAATAGAAGGTACTACAAACGAAATTGACGCTACTACAAACGAATAGAAGGTATTACAAACGAAATAAACGCTACTACAAACGAATAGAGGATACTACAAACGAAATTGATGCTACTACAAACGAAAAGAGATTACTACAAACGAAAAAAAGTTACTACAAACGAATTTAACGCTACTACAGACGAATAGAAAGTACTACAAACGAAAAGAGATTACTACAAACGAAAAGAGATTACTACAAACGAAAAGAGATTACTACAAACGAAAAGACAGCTACTACAAACGAATAGAAGGTACTACAAATGAAACTGACTCTACTACAAACGAAATTAATGCTACTGCAAACGAATAGAAGGTACTACAAACGAAAAGAGATTACTACAAACGAAAAGACTGCTACTACAAACGAATAGAAGGTACTACAAACGAAACTGACTCTACTACAAACGAAAAGACTGCTACTACAAACGAATAGAAGGTACTACAAACGAAATTAACACTACTACAAACGAAAAGAGATTACTACAAATGAAAAGACTGCTACTACAAACTAATAGAAGGTACTGAAAACGAAATTGACGCTACTTCAAACGAATAGAAGGTACTACAAACGAAATTAACGCTACTACAAACGAAAAGAGATTACTACAAACGAAAAGACAGCTACTACAAACGAATAGAGGATACTACAAACGAAATTGACGCTACTACAAACGAAAAGAGATTACTACAAACGAAAAAAAGTTACTACAAACGAATTTAACGCTACTACAAACGAATAGAAAGTACTACAAACGAAAAGAGATTAC
Organism: Nymphalis urticae; assembly: GCA_905147175.2. Lineage (NCBI taxonomy): Eukaryota > Metazoa > Arthropoda > Insecta > Lepidoptera > Nymphalidae > Nymphalis > Nymphalis urticae. The sequence goes on along the minus strand of LR989998.1, from coordinate 6,207,382 downwards.
TACAAACGAAAAGAGATTACTACAAACGAAAAGAGATTACTACAAACAAAAGGCATCACAAAGCATCACAAAGTCGAACATTGCTGTATATAATTTTGTAGAGACGTTGTCGAAGTCTGGTGTAAGTTTGAAACTATACAATGAAAGAGGTGAAATTTTAAAAAATACAGCGGATATAAAAAATGGAGTATTGGATTGTGAGATTAACGTCGCTACAATGATAGAGTCGCACATTTTGCCAAACACTCCATCTCTTGAAATAAAAATCCATTGCAGTGATTGTCATTATGAAAAAACAAACAACATCCCAGTTCTCGATCTCAATCCAGATCCAATTTTCAAAGAAGCCATGAGGGGCCTACAGGAAGCTGTAAGTCAGTCCGTAGTATACCACTTATCCAAAACTCGAAGCGAGTGTTACTTATGTAAAGGAAGCAACGTTACTAAGACGTTTGCTGGAGGAAGCCACATTTTTCTCAATCTAGAGGCTGCCGAAATTGGGTTGCTCGCTGCGAAGCTTGGTCTAGCGAATTGTAGGAAACAATTCACTCTTTCGGAAATCCCTGAATATCTGAACTACTGCGATTATCAGTACAGAATAGTTTCGGCGATCATATTCATTGCAGGGCATTACTATGCCTGTATAAAAAGAGCGTCTGGTAATTGGGAAGAGCATCGATCTTTGTTCATCCCAAAGAGTAATGGCGATTACTAAACGAGAAATACTGAAACAACGTAGGATCCCGTTGCTATTTTACGTCCGAATTTAGATTTAAGCTTTAGTTCTACACAGCATCGAGGTAGACAAAAGAACCATAAATAGACTACACAAACATACGATTATACAATTTTATACGATTAACTAATTAATAATTATGCTAGATAATAAAAAAAGTAAGAAACAATGGGATGTGCAAAAAAAAGCAACAAAAAATAGATTAGATAAATAAAAAAAAAAAAAAGCAAAATAAAAATTACAAAAAAATATACAAAAAGGGAAAACAAAAAATAAATAAAAATATTTATAAATATAAAGTTAAGAATAACGTTTGTTTATGTTTTTAGATTTTTTTTTTGTAGTTGATTTTAGTAACATTTTTATGCGTATAAACGCAGCCCAAAAAAAATAAAGGGCTTCGAAAAAAAATCTTTTTCTGCTTTTGTTGGTTAGTTTAACAGTTGATTCTTAAACAGAATCATATTTTGAGTTGATTGAGGTTAAAAAATGATTATAGAGGTAAAACTAGATTTTTTTGTTTGCCCCATAACTTTATGTTGGTGAAAGATTTTCGTATGGATATTAAATTTCGTAGGGCAGTGAGTAGAATAGGTTTCATTTTATGTTCTAATTAGAGATCCCTACGAAAATTGCAATAAGGTATAAGTTTGTTTCTATAAAAGTCATTATTGGGCGAGCGCTGTGAAAACTATTGAAACACCTTAGGACAAATAATATACTAAATGGTTATTTATATAAGCGATATATTGTAACCCTATAAATTTAAATTTTTCATTCATTTTACCTCTTTAAAAAAAAAGAGGTAAAATGTATACAATATTTTAGTAAAAATAAAAATATTGAAAAATTTAAATTTATAGGGTTACAATATATCTGACTATTATATATATATATATATATATATATATATATATATATATATATATAGTTAAGTCACAATAACTACTCTTTGTTCAAATTAGGCAATGAAAACAAGGATAGAATCGAACGGTGATGACATTTGTATCATATATTAATTCTTATGCAATTAAAAAACTTCATCTTAAAGGTTAATTATGTACATGTAACGTAAGGTTGAAATTGCAAATAAATTGTTTATAGTACAACTATAACTACTCATATAGAATTGCCGAGTGTTTGGTGACGGTTTCGGGTGTTACTTTTGTTCGTAGTTGTTTGTAATAGCGTCAATTTCGTTTGTAGTACCTTCTATTCATTTGAAGTAGCGTCAATTTCGTTTGTAGTACCTTCTATTCATTTGAAGTAGCGTCAATTTCGTTTGTAGTACCTTCTATTCGTTTGTAGTAGCGTTAATTTCTATTGTAGTAACTTATTTTCGTTTGTAGTAACGTTAATTTCGTTTGTAATAACTTCTATTCGTTTGTAGTAGCATTAATTTCGGTTGTAGTACCTTCCATTCGTTTGTAGTAGCGTCAATTTCGTTTGTAGTACCTTCTATTCGTTTGTAATAGCTGTCTTTTCGTTTGTAGTAATCTCTTTTCGTTTGTAGTAGAGTCAGTTTCATTTGTAGTACCTTCTATTCGTTTGTAGTTGCAGTCTTTTCGTTTGTAGTAATCTCTTTTCGTTTGTAGTAGCGTTAATTTCGTTTGTAGTACCTTCTTTTCGTTTGTAGTAGCAGTCTTTTCGTTTGTAGTAGCGTCAATTTCGTTTGTAGTAACTTCTATTCGTTTGTAGTAGCATTAATTTCGTTTGTAGTACCTTCCATTCGTTTGTAGTAGCGTCAATTTCGTTTGTAGTACCTTCTATTCGTTTGTAGTACCTTCTATTCGTTTGTAGTACCTTCCATTCGTTTGTAGTAGCGTCAATTTCGTTTGTACTACCTTCTATTCGTTTGTAGTTGCAGTCTTTTCGTTTGTAGTAATCTCTTTTCGTTTGTAGTAGCGTTAATTTCATTTGTAGTACCTTCTATTCGTTTGTAGTAGCAGTCTTTTCGTTTGTAGTAATCTCTTTTCGTTTGTAGTAGCGTTAATTTCGTTTGTAGTACCTTCTATTCGTTTGTAGTAGCATCAATTTCGTTTGTAGTACCTTCTATTCGTTTGTAGTAGCGTAAATTTCGTTTGTAGTACCTTCTATTCGTTTGTAGTAGCGTCAATTTCGTTTGTAGTAGCAGTCTTTTCGTTTGTAGTAATCTCTTTTCGTTTGTAGTAGCATTAATTTCCTTTGTAGTAGCATTAATTTCGGTCGGTCATTTCATCCGTTTTTGGCTTGTTAAAGAAAAAAAACTTGTTATAAAGTTTAAATTTTTTTTTTTTTACTTTGATTTTTTTTTTTACTTTAACTACAAACGAATTTTTTTCACTACAATCAACTACAAACGATTCTGTTCAAGATACAATTATTCATTTTGAGTACCGACAAAACCGGGGGATGAGTTTTTTTCGATGTCCTCCAATTTTTTTTTAGAGCTACTACAAACGAAAAAAATTTTACTACAATAAACTACATACGAATATCTATAAGAATCAAAAAGAAAAAAATCGATTTTTAAAAGTCGGGTGCCAAGTTCACATAGCCTAATTTTTGTCTTTTTACTATTTATTGTCTTGTATTTATGATCCCTGTTTAGTCGAAATAAATGATTTTATTGTTATTATTATAAGAACAAATTCACTGCAGAACACGATTGGATATATCAGACAGTTATATGCGACATTGACTATAATAATATTATAGCATTTAAAAGAAACACGAATGAAAACAGCGTATCGACGACGTAAGTCGATTTTCAACATTTCACGAGTGAACTACGAAGCGAGTTCCTACATAATAGCAATGCCGGTAAGATAAATAAATCTTTGGAGAGGAGATTTATAAATATTTGTGGTCTGACTTTGTTTCAAATTTATGTGATGTTATATTGAAATTATTATTATTTATTATTAAATTATTATCACGGAAAATTACAAACATATTTGAATCTAAAGTAATATACGCATCATTTTTAATTATTTTAATAAGGAAAAAATAATACATATAATATCATATGTATTATATACATATATTATACTAAGAAATGACTGTGTAACAATGGAAGTTTCGTTACTATAACCGATACAATGATCTATTCATATATCACATATAGTACCGTGTATGTTTGTTAACCTAAATAGTAGTAAAATTTTAATGTATTCCATTGAACGCATTGGTTAGAATACAAGTTGTAGTATACAATAGTGATATACGATGTTTAGATGAGGCGAACCTCGTCTGTGTTTTTTTTCATTCTAAATAGAAGTAAGACGTACCGTACAGTTACGTAAAATTTAGACCATAGAAAATATTATATCTAGTTATAAAAGATAGTTATAAAAGTAAGTATTGGTTTGTATTTCTCAACAGTATTGCTTAGTCTAATGTGACATATTATAATCACAACTTTTACTTTAACATAAGCCTTTTTTGTAATCGAGTTAACGATCACAGTACGTTATAAACAGACGAATTTAAGTTGTCACATTAAATAAATAAGTCTACCCACTTAAATTTCCTGTTTATTTCTGTCTCTCCAATTCTTGCGGCGAGAGACTCACTTAAAATGGAAGTCGAATTAGTTTTGAAGATTTAAGGAACATCAATTTCTCTTGTATTCATATTTCCTTTCGCGTTCTTAGGAAACTAAATACAAACAACTGTTGCTGTTGTAACATTCAATTGAAAATGTAAAGTTAATAATAAAGAAGCTCGAGCGAAACATTTCTGAAAACAAACTCGTAACAACATAACAGAACATTTTAACCCAAAATATGTGTAATCCGTTTAATTTGCATATTTAGGTAGTGTTTATGAAGATGTCGTGAGCACATGAATTGTAGCAAAGTGGGCGGCGACGTTAAATGGAACATTTCCTCAAATCCGTTGTTGTTACATGACTTTGCAGCATATGCGGTCTACTCAAAATAACTCACTAATTTTATCTTACTGCAGTCTTGACGACGCGGTCATTTGATACACTGCGCAGTCGCTTTCAAGTTTAATCATTCGATACGTACGTATGTAATGGCCTTTATTTTTAACCGAATTCGGAAAATGTAAAGAAACATTTGTTTTTATGAAATTTTTTGTCCATTAATGACAATAATATTGATCTGCCTGCATATAGGCAATTATAGTTAATGCCTGAAATGTAATGTACATTTTTACTTTTACATCTTTTCGAGTATTATATTCCGATAGTCCATAAAGCAATTAGAAGATTTAATAACGTTCCGATTAGTAGATACATCCGTTTTGTGTTACAGAAAATTACTCAGGAATCAGAAAAAGCTTGGATTACGACAAATGCTTATGTAACTACAAAAACATGTACATGTGTAAAGGGGAATTAACCATCGCTGGTGTTATTTCCTCTTTATAGATGGCTGTCGACAAATCCAATTAAAAGACCTTCGCATCGGTCATTGATATTTATATTGAATTTCATCTAAGGAAACAAACTTTTTATTTTAAAATAAATAGTATTGCAAATTAATCTTGTTACTATTAGATATATGTTACAATTCAGTTTCAGTTTTTTAAAATAACCTTGTACTTTTATTAAGCCCAAAGCTGAGACAGGAAACATTTTTTCTTGACTGTTATATTGTTATATACCTGATATCAATAGTTATTTTAAGTGACCAATACTAATATTATAAATTTGAACGTAACTCTGTTAATTATATACGTTATATATTTATAATACAGTTGTAAAAAAATATATAATTTATTACCCTCCTCCAACTAATTCATTTTTGGCTATAAATTATATGAGTTAAAAATATGTATGTCAATTCATCATCCAGCAGATCAGCCAGCTCGTATGCTGCTGAGCTATCAGTTTAGATCAGCTTAAATTATTTATTTATAATTAATAAAATATATGTACCTCTCCAAGATAGACGAAACCATGGTCCAATGCCACTGCCTCCGCTGTCTCCTTTCCTGCAGGTATATGAACTGCCCATGTTGGCGTGAAATGCGCGTACGCGACTTTTATCAGCGACATCAAAGGCACCAAGATGGCAAAGGATATTATTACTCCCCGCGCCATCTCACTCACACTCACGAACTAGTACTTGTCAGCATGGCACACACACAACTAAAAGTTTTTCTTTTCTAAGTTTTGAATTCTAAAATCAAACGTAGAGGACGTTGCCTTAGTTTGCGTTCTGAAATTATATCTATTGAGTGGTACAGAAAAAGTTGTGGTTTTTGTTCAACGTTTTTGTTTTTTTCTTTGTTAGAAGGCAGGTAATTTCGGTGGGTATAATTAGATTGAGATATTAGTAGTATGTTTTTATACACTCCATATGGCTTTTCCGTTCTTTAATTATAATTTTAGTTGTTTTAAACGAACTATCGTATTATTTTAATTAGGCTCACAAATTGCGGGTTTAAATTATTATAGGTTTATTATAAAATAATAATTAAATAGATAAATAGTAAAAACAAAATAATATAATATACACTTTAGAAACGAGTAACTGTGCCGTAATACGCGTAATTAGGACTTTCTTTATCATAGTGGTTTTATTACATGCATTACCTATTATTATATTACAATTTATTGCTACTAATAGCAATAAATTGTTATATAATAATTTAAATGCGTTATATTTTAGATCGTTTCATATTATTTATAAAATACTTAATTTTCTACCGTTAAACATAAAAGCGGTAGCTTTATATTTGTTTGTTTTAACTGCTCGTTTAAATATATAAAAAACTAGTATATATTCTACGTATCCTTGCATGATACTTCGCATTTCGTTATACAAGTGTCTTCTCGTAAAATCACTGAAGAATTGGACCAAAAATCAGGTCAAGTAGACAGCAAGGACTACAGAGCCGTGAGCGGAAATCAGCCTCATACTATGATTCGCCTTTATTAACGTATCAATAGGCTTTCATTAATCAAATGTTACTTCCCTTATTATAAAATAATTATTCAGTGGCTATATTTTCTCTTGAATGTAAAATGAAAGTCTACAGTTTGCATATTTTTCTATTGTGAGATAGATTTCAAAAGAAGAAATCAAAGTTATACAATACTTTTCTACCATATATATACTATACAGGACAGGATCAAATATACTTTATATATTAAACTAGTACCTAACCACTCGTACGTACCACTAAAATCTTACTAAAATGGACACTTAGATGATGACTCTTATTATTAACAACGTTATATTTGACCAATTTCTGCACAATTACAATACATTGACCTAAATACGATTTCCAAACAAAAGGATTAAGCGCTAACAGAATTAGGTTTAGTTGTGTTCATTGTAATGAATCTAGCCTTCGACAGGGACGAGTTCATTGTCCCGATGTTAACGCGCACTCAATTGTTCGTGATCGTATCTGGCTCAATCTATCAATCAACGAATACACCAAAGATTTGTTATTTGTTGAAAACGATATCATATAAGAAGGGTTATCTTAATTTGGTTTCAATTGAAAAGCAATAAAAGATATTAAGCGGTATCGAATTGGAAAAGTCAGAGATTCAATAAAGAATATAATTTAATATTTTTTTACTGCATATAACGATATTGATATTAATATAATAATATTGGGCTATATGTATTTGACTTTGGGATTAAATAAAAACATTTTAACGATGAATATTTTGATTAAAACTGTAATATATTACGTTATAATCAAATAATAATATTTAAATAACTATAACTTGTATATGTGTGTACAAAAATATTCATTTAGAGTATCTACAACATTAAATGTAAATTCCTAAACGAAAATAACGCCAATCGTAAAGAGTAATGAGAATTTCTTGACTATTTTTGTTATATATTCGTGTTATTGTTAAACAAAATATTCGTATAATATTTAACTTTCCTAGAATTGGGTCATGCATAAATAAATCACTTATAATTTATGCCTGCTTATTTATTTGAAAAAATAATTTATACCCATATTATATATATTTAAATGCGAGTACTAGCAGGCGTTTATTATTTCAATTAATATCTTCCCTGCAGAGTCAGCTTTGTTATTTATTATTATAGATTATAATTTACCCTAGCTGAGAGCAATGAAGTGTTAATGAAAACATTATTTAAATTTCGCTGTCATAAATAAATTATTTCACGTTTTTACATACTTAAATATTATTTTTAAAAATTCATAATCATGAATGAACTATAATATGAAGTGGTACCTACATAATATGATATAAATATATTATAGTTTGTTCCTCTGGCAAACACTTAGTACGGAAAAATTTGAATAACTTGCCAAAGCGTTTGTAAACTTGAAACTTTGAAAAGAATAATATGTCATATCATTTACTTATAATCAAATAATACTTTATAAAAACATGTTATTTTAATATATATTTAATAAATACATAAAATGTTGTGAACATATAATAAATATAACGAAATATATGAACAGTTAGTAGATAGTTTTATCTGCAATAGCTCGCATAAATATAAGGTTATTTGCATAGGCACTTGGCCGTATTATGTTCTGTACGATACAACAATAGACATTATATTTATTGATAGAGACAAGACATATTATATCTTATCTGTGTTTCATTGGCGGCTTGGGTAAACAATTTGTTTTTGTGACTAATCGTCAATGTAAGTATTTCGCGTGCAGAGGCGGATGTTTCATCAATGGAATTCGATGGGAAGGACCAAGATTCCGTGGCACTTAGACAATAGTAGCCGGTGAGAGTCGGCGCCGCTGTGACGAGCGTTCACCTCTCTCATCCCGCCTCACTTTATAGCAATACGTTTAATGAATCTTATATTGACATAAGCACGTACACAAACTTAAAGCAACATCCACTATGTTTCACAATAATACACTACAGTCATTATAGGACACGGCACAACTGTCAAGTAGCGCGTGAATATCGCAGCGGAGCGGAGCGGTACACGTCCACCACGTTAGTACACGTGATGCTGACTGTTTCGTTTCACTTGCTCTCGCCTCGCCTGGCCGATGCCGCGATTGGAGCGCGAGGCGACGCTGAGTTTGCCAGCCTTTAGAAAGTTTGCCTGCGCTTAGGGATTTTTGTTATTATATACGTCCTTTAAGCTACCTCGATTTAAAATGAATATAATCTAGAACTATTTCTTTCATTTGTGTATTCTATTTCATTTATAGCATGCAACTGAAAAGGAAAATAGTGTTTTAATATTAAATTCGATGTTATGTTTGGAACACAACCATAACAAAATGATAACTATTTTATTTAAATAGTTTCGTGTACAATAAAAATACCTATTAAAATATATTATTTCATACCGCAATGCGTGCTGCCCGACTTCGTTTATTTTCACTACAAAAAAATCTGATACCTACATATGTCATCTAAAAATATTGATTTAAGCTATCGTTATTACCTACTATTAAACACATCTGCAAAGTTATAACAGTCCTATCGTATTTATCGTATTAAATTGACAAAAAGTTAAACTTTAATAGTTAAATACAATATTTATTACTAATTTCTCCCTCTTTTAAGTTAAAATTTCCAAAAATTTTGTTTCTTAGAGGATGCTTACATTACAAAATAAACCTTTGTTTCAAATTTCAGCTTTCTCGTCTCGGTAGTTTCGACGGTGCATTGATAGAATCAGTCAGAACAAACAATTTTATATGTTAAATGATATTAAAAGTTGAAATGGCCTACATCAGTTTGTTACTTTTATTGTTTACTTATTTTGAACATCGCATAGAGTTTACTTATTTATATTTAATAATGTTGTTATTATAAATATGACGATGATAATGTTATTATTATAAAAAACAGGTAATGTCCCGACGTATGTATTTGCGATTCATATTATCAGCATATATCAATAACGAAATACTAACTGTTCAAACATTTTCTTTCAAATATTTTTTTCTTTTTAACCTTGAAAAGCAATTTCAAAGACAATCCTTTTATTATAAATAGATGCTACCCACGTTACATACGTAACGCATACAAATTATACAACGAAGGCTTTTATAAATCAACTGTATAAGAGACCTTGACTGACAATATAGTTAATATACGGATCCACGTCTAGAGTAGGAGATGATCCAGGAAATATGGTAAGAATACAAAACCATAGCGCGATTAAGATCTAAAAAACCATCTATTGACCGTTGATGTAAGCTATTTTTTGCCACTTTTATTTCCCGTGGCACGCACTAAGACTATAGAGGGGTGAACAGACACGTATCTTGCAATTTTTTTATGGAATATTTATACCTAGCTTTAGTTTAATCCGCCGAGAAATACATTTTCTCCACAAATTTCACCACCCTATTGCACCTCTCTAGGGGATGTTGTAGAAAGTTGTATGTTTAACATTTTATTATTTGCATCAAAGAGTATATGTAAAAATTCTTAAGAAAATATTAGTATGAAATAAGGTTTTTCATGAAAATATTTTAACCTCTTTTAACCCCTTTACAAATTGAATATCAAAAACCGACTAAACATTTAACAGAGAGCTAAAATGTCAATTTTCATTACTCTAACTTAACCATAGGTAGACCTACAAACACTTTTAAAATCCTTTTTAGACACTTTAGGGTTGACTTTTTAATAACCTTTGAATCAAGATACACTTCTGAATTTATAAAAAAGGCCGATGGACAAATAGCATCTATCAATCAAACTGTAACACTAATGGTTCTTCCATACATACTTTTACCCCCTTTTAACACCTAGCAAAATCTAAAATTCTAATCTAATAGTGAAAACTCAAATCTTAAAAAAACCTTTCTTATTACCTACATACGATGTTAACATTTTAGATTTTTAAGTCCAGTAGATCTATTTTATAAGAATAAACTCACCGCAGAAAACATCATGAAATGTCAGACAGTGATATGCGACATTGACCAAAACAATTATCATATTTCAAGAATACACGCACCAAAATAATAAATCATCATAAGTCATTTGTCAACATTTCACGGATGAGTAATTAAGTATGTTCTTACAGAATAGCATTGCAGTTGTTTGATCTGTGCTCAAATTAATCAGGCGGTCAGAAAATATATTTATATATGTATATATGAATAACTATAATAAACGCTTATACTTTTTAAGAAACAATTTTTACCTTTCGTTTGAATTTCTACCCGTATTTACTGATACGGTACTTTATTATAATCTTGATGTTCATTACGCTTTGATGCACAAACGGAATTTTATCCCAGATTTCGAAACTTATCTATTCGTTTTATAAGGTTCTACTACAAAGCATGCAAATAATCCCTGAAATTTACATTCAATTTTCAATTAAGGAATATCAAAAAGAATGTAAAAATATTATTTTACTTAAATAAAAAACAAATAATACATTTTTTTCGTCTTTCAATAGTAAAGTAAAGTATGTTATTACAAATGTTAGTTTCTTTTTTTATATTAGGTATATTCACACACAATTTAATGTCATCCTCATCTATCATCAATCATCATAGTCACTTACAAATAATAATTATTATTAAAATATCAATCGTGAATTATTGAAAACAGACATACGCTGTTTCTTATAATATAAAATGAGCATTTCTTATATCACTACATATAATAAAAACGTCCCCCGGCGCGTCTCCCTGTCTGTGTTCGATAAGCTCCAAACTATCACGATTTCTTTGTTCAGTCTTCGGTTTTCACCCAAAGACGGAATGATTTATGAGGAAGGTTTGAATATACATATATTAATTATGGTTTTGTGTAAATTGTCTGAAATATGATGATAATTGTTGAAGATGTCGGAAAAACTCATGTCGACTGGGAGCTTTACCGGCGTGCGCCATGTAAACCAATACGTAATATGATATAACCGTATTATGTAGACCCTTATTCTACACGTGCGGAACCGTAGCGGGTAGCGAGTAATATATATAAATTTATTTCGTGTATGTCAGAAACGGCTCTAACGATTTGAAAAAATGTTGTTTTAAGATAAGGATTTGCTTTTTAAATAAATATAATATAGACGTGTATCCTGAAAAAAAAAACATATTTTTTTTTCAAGATAAAAAACATTCTTTAATAACTAATTATCTAAATATAAATAAGCGAAATACCACTCATCACGAGATTTCCTAAACTATCCGCCTCATTGACTTGAAATTTGCACATTTACTCCTTCCCCAAGGTAGACACAACGCATACGAATTTTATGCAAATCCTACCCAAAATATATTTTCCTTTTATCTACTCGAAAAAAGCCGTGACGATTAGCTAGTTATTGATAAAGCCATGTTACAAAATAATAAGATTATCTTAGTTAATGTCGTATAACAAGTCTAACATTTCACAGTCGTTTTCTGTAAAATTCGTTCTTGTTTTAGAGAATTGCTTTACAGAAATATCTACGAGTTTCATTAAACATTATGTGTACTCAATATGTATGGACCCTTTTTGGATTAAACTACATCACATCACTGAATTACAGAAAAAAGTATTCTAAGCGAGGCGTTAAATAATAGGTTTTTTTTTAATAAATACTTTTAGAGCGTGAAGCTTTTAAATAATCAAATAGCCTTGTGTAGTGGCGCGAGTGCGCTTTAACGTTAATATTAACGCAGAAGGCTCATTCGCTCTCATATGTTGGCAACCGTAGTGCGGAAATAGGAAAGTGTGTCAACCAACAAATATTTTAAGCAACATAATCATTAAAAAATATATACATTACTGGCTACAGAGATATTGACTAAGTGTATGTAAATTTTGTACGCAGAAGTTGATACTCAAAATTTGCAGGCTGGAGATGTCATGCTGTAGGCGACATAATAGTCACAAAATATATAAAATATTTTTATAATGACGAAACTTGTATATTTTTAAACAAACCCAACTAAAACTTCACTTTCTAAATTTTAATTACATTTTAAAAAAGTTAAAAATCATAATGATATAAATATTAATTTGTTATATCTATAGTAGTTATATTATAAAAAAACCGACGAGTTTTAAAGTATATTTGAACGCGCTCGCCTCAAAAGCTAGAAGTCTGATTAATTAAACAAATCTTTTGCGTTATTTAGCTTGTTTTGTCGGGAAATGCCTAATACGTAATGATATCGACTATATAACTACACGCTACGATCCTAAGGAGCAGATCATTAGCCATAAGTGTCAACCAATCTTTGTCAGATTAGTAGAACTGTAGTATTCAGTTAATGGAAAACCTTATTTACTTATGTTACACCGTCATCATCATCATGTCATGTCATGTTTACAAAACGAGTATTTTTATCAAAATTTAACGAGGATGGCTCACTTATTCATCCGCCTGATGGTAAGTGGTTACCTTCGCCCATAGTCACTCACATATAATTCACTTTCCATCGGGTGTGACAACAGTCAAGCGCTAGCCTATATATTAGGTCCTTACATAAGAAATTAGCGTTTTGTCGTACTAACCACTTTGATCTTTGACTGGTGGTAGGGCTTCGTGCAAGCTCGTCTGGGTAGGTACCACCCATTTATCAGATATTCTACCGCAAAACAGCAGTACTTGGTATTGTTGTGTTCCGGTTTGATGGGTGAGGGAGCCAGGGTAATTACAGGCACAAGGGACAAAAAATCTTCGGTCCCAAGGTTGGTGACGCAATGTCGATGTAAGCGATGGCTAACATTTCTTACAGTGCCAATGTCTAAGGGCGTTTGGTGACCACTTACCATCAGGTGGCCCATATGCTCATCCGCCTTCCTATTCTATAAAAAAAAAACTGAAATATCTCCTCTTTGGTTAAGAATTACAAATTTAAATTTATAAATTTACTTAGCTGGTACATTTGAGTTTTGAAAACAGTCATTCATTTGTTTTTGCACAATGGAAAACATGAAATATCGGTATATATACGAGTACGAGTTCAACCGTGGCACCAGTGCTGCAGAAACAGCTCGAAGGATTAATGATGTGTACGGCGCTGGTGTCGCAAAAGAAAGCACGATACGTTTTTGGTTTCAACGTTTTCGTTCTGGAAATTTCAACCTTCAGAACCAACCCCGTGGACTGCCGGAGACCAAAGTGGAAAAGGAAGAATTTAAGGCTATTGTGGAAGCGGATCCATCACAAAGCACTTCAGAGATAGCTGCAGGCTTCGGGATAAATGATAAAACTGTATTAATCCAATTGAAGCAAATCAGGAAAGTAAAAAACTTGAACAATGGGTACCTCATGAATTAAGTGAATCGAACTTGCAAACACGCGTCGACTTGAAGGCATTTTAAATCGAATCATTACTTGTGATGAAAATGGATACTGTACGATAATTGGAAGCGCTCGTCGCAATGGCTGAACCCTGGAGACCCAGCCAAATCCTGCCCTAAGCGAAAATTGACTCAGAAAAAGTTACTTGTGAGTGTATGATGGACTAGCGCCGGTGTCGTTCACTACAGCTTTCTAAAATCTGGCCAAACGATTACGGCAGATATCTATTGTCAGCAACTGCAAACTATGAAGGAAGAACTAGCTGCTAAACAACCGAGATTGGTCAATCGGTCTAATCCACTGCTGCTTCACGATAACGCAAGACCACACACTGCACAACAAACAACCACTAAGTTAGATGAGCTACAATTGGAATGTCTGCGACATACACCGTACTCCCCCGACCTTGCTCTAACAGATTACCATTTTTTTCGGAATTTGGATAACTTCTTACAAGGAAAAATATTCAACTCCGATGCTCTGATGTCCAAACCGCCTTCAAAGAGTTTATTGATTCTCGCCCCATGTTTTTTTTAGTAAAGGCATGAGATAGCAAAAGTGCATAGATAACAACGGTGCATACTTTGATTAATTGAATATATTTTACAAAAAAGAAAAAATTACTTTATATTCCTCCCGTAAAAAACTCCAATTTCATATGTAAGGACCTAGTACTTAAAAAAAACATACATCTTCGACAAAAAACTTGTTCATTTAATCTTGATTGACATCCCTTTAAATTGGAAAATAGCAGTACAAAATGTTACTAATTGACGGTAGAGTAATAAATAAATGAGTGGGTGCTACAAAACTTACACTATCACCGATAAAAATAAGACATATACATGTATAAATCGTATATAATTATAAGTTACATTCACTCTATCATAAGAAGCTTATAAATTGTTAAAAGTTTTAAAACACAAGAAGATCTGCTTCTGAGGAAGTACAGTATATAAAAAAAGATGCTATGATTGATTAAAAGAAAAATAATGGAATAGCAAAGAAAATAAGTTCGTTAAAAGCCTTAATTGTACACGTGAGAAGTCGACATGAATCGTGAGTAATAAATAAAACGAAACTACCTACAGTTACAAACGAACTATTATTTTAATAATAAATAACAAAAATATAATAAATATGCGATACTTAAATTAAACCATATACGTGCAACATACATAGATAATTGGAATATATATTAAAAAAACCATTTAGGTAAAGGCTTTAAAAATACAATTTAAAAATTGGAGAACTTAAAGTAAATTTATTTTTTATCCCTATCAATATATCAATGATAAACAAACCACGAACGTAAAACTACTAAAATACTAAATCAATCGAATATGAAAAACTGGTGCAATCAAATTTCCATACCAAACTAGTAATTTACATATAAACAAACAAATGCCAAAAAATTCCACGTCAAAACTTTATGACAACACAATTTAAATATAATATTTTGGACAGTTTTTTTTTTAAATAATCTTATTCAGCTCAAAAATTAGCGATGACTCCGCTGATATGAGATCAGGATCTTAGAGGTAAGTTAAAAGTCAAATCCAACGACGTTTTCAAATGTTTAATTAATTATGGGCTTTACTGTACATAAACAATATCCTTGATACTGTTGGTTTTTGAAGAAACTTTGACAAAGATCAGTCACAACAATCCCAAAGAAAATGCACAAAATAATGGGAATATCTAAGTTTACTGCGGTAGTCTGTAGATGCTAAACATTGAGCAGGCATTATAAAAATGTTTTTAAATGAATCTGAAAATATTTGCCCAGCTTTATTTTAAGCGTTCAACCTCGCTAGTATTAATATTTCATCCATATCTAACATCGCTATTACACTGCCAGTCATGGAACCACAATTACTATACAATACAAGCAATCTTAGCTAGCCGGCCTGATATTACAATCTTTGTAATGTTCACGTATATAAAATAGTATTTAAAAATAAATGTAATAATCGACATTTTATGTAATTGTAATTTGTAACCTCGCAATATATAAAATGCCCTACTTTTTTGAGTTCTTAAACACTAGCTCAGTGCCCATGGTGGTTACATAAAGGTTTTCTAGGTCTGTATCTTCACTTTCAGGTTTGATAACAGTCAAGCGCTAGCCTGTATATTTAAAAAAAGGTACATAGTGATTGAATTCTAGATGTAAAATATTTAAATTATTAAGTAGCAGTGGAAGTCTAAAATAGAATGGACTGTTCTTTTAAAATATAAAACATATATGATATAATCATAAAATATAGTCATATTAAAATTAAAACAGGCAGTTATTTTAAATTCACAGACAGACGCTTCAATTTGATTTACTTGTATAGATACAAGTAAATTATTGTTGACATTGTTATTTAATTTAACATAATACATTATTAACACATTTTTTTTATTTATGGGGTCAAAAAGCATTTGTGACAAATTAAAGTAAAGTACGTAATCACCGTAAGTTAAAGACAAAAAAAATAATGCTGCACAATTTTTCCTGACTTGACGGAAAAGTAATTTACCTCCTTAATTCACTTATTAGGAGTAATGTAGAAATATAATACATCTAATAAAAAAAGAAAAAAATATCATCAGCTACTTTTTAGAACAAAACTAAATAACTAAAACAAAAAATATTGATATGAATGTATGAAAATAATTTGCATAACACATACCTGCAGAAAGCTCTATCGAATATTAAAGCGAAAAGATTTTATGACCTCTGGGGCGAAACCAGATTTCCTACTGATGTATAATCATAATATGAAACATGGGTTATATTTTCAACAAGTAAGATTTCGTATTCTATATAACGCGATGAAACGAGAACTGAATACTCTATCGAGGAGGCTTAGTATGAGTTTGATTTGTGAATAGATTTAGAGATGACGTATTCATATCTCAACACTAAATGAAGATGAAATAAAAACAGTCTACACATAAGTCTAACAAATCACATAATGACAACTATGTAGTAGTAAAGGCCGCGAAGTACCTAAACCGATTACAATGGTCACACTGTAATTACTTATGTCATATTACTAGATGTGTATTCTATTGAATGTAAATGTTATATTTAAAGACTTTACGTAAATATTTCAATAAACCTGGCATATGTGACGTTTACTATAATTCATAAATATATGATTCTAAATTGAAAATTGTTTGAACATTAAAACTAGTGTATTGTATTCCTATTATTATTCTTTATCATCTGTTTGTATTTGTATGCAATTATAATTAACTTACACGATATGTAATGAGGTAACTCACTCCTCATTTACCCCTAAATTGTTATCTTCATAATTTACACCACAAATATTATTATTTTATTTTATTTTGCATATTTTATTTATACACAAGTTACCTAAATGTTCGTTCTTTTTCTGAATTTTATTTCTTTTTAATTTATAATGATTATATTGTGTTTTGCATATGTGTAAGCATGCCTGTTGTGTGCCAGTAGTTTGGAAAACGTATATTTTAGCTTTAACATAATAAATCTACAAAATTAAACATTAGTTCCATTATACACATATTATTATTATATTAGCTACTTTAGCTGTGAAGTATATTTCACCAAATTGTGCATTTCAAAACTCAAAAACAAAGCAATTTATCAAAATTGTCATATGATAGTTGACATTTATACCTTTACTTCCTTCCAGAAGTTTCTTTCAAAAGTTTCGACAAGGAATCAAAAAGATGAGGTTCTGAGGAAATTCTTAGTATTCGGCTGATTCTGCGAATGTATTTTAGCATATGTGTTCTTGCAGAAACTTACTGACTCCCTTTAAACTCTGTGAAGGCAGTTGAATTGTGGTTCCATTACAGCAAATGCTGTGGCTCAGTGACGATAATCGTATAACATGAAGTTGGTTGTTCGTGTAAAAAAAAATTACACGAACAACCAACACGAATGTTTAGGCTTCGATCTACCGTCACAACGGGGTGCTGTGCACTAAGGGTGCCTAAGATATACCAGGCAATTATTAAATATTAAATTATTATTAAATGGTCCTGCGTTGAATATTGCTCGCACCTTTGGGATGGCTCCGCTAAGTACCTACTTGAGGCCTTGGACCGGTTGCAGCGACGTGCGGTCCGCATTATTGGCGACGTAAAGGTCACTAACACCCTCGAGCCCTTACAATTGCGTCGAGAGATAGCTGCGCTGAGCGCTTTCTATCGACTGTATCACGGCGAGTGTTCCGAGGAATTATTTTCCCTAATTCCTGCTTCCCCCTTCCTTCACAAGTCTACGCGTGCTGGCTCTCGATGTCACCGACTAATTGTGACATCAATTCCATCGCGCACAAAGAAATTTGGCAACTCCTTTCTTTGTCGCACTTCCAAGAAATGGAATTCCTTACCAGCTCGCGTATTCCCCTCCTCTTACGACCCGGGTTCCTTCAAACGAGGCGTGAAGAGGCATCTTGCGGGCCGGCAAGGCGAGGGCGGCTAGTGCAGAACCTTCTTCCCGACTGTACTGGCCGTCCTCGCGTTTGGACTCTACTACCACTTAACATCAGGTGGAGTAGAGTCATTTGCCCTCACGGCAAATATATAAAAAAAAAAAAAAAAATATGCACAAGGGCTTTTCGAGGTTACTCAGTTTTAATTTGACGATTAACTTTTAACTAAATAACTATAAACAGTTTTCACAACAATAAATCGTTTTAAGGTAAATATTTACAATGATTCAGGTTTTTGAAAAAAATTATAAAGTTATGTAGGACTTTTTAAACTTTTAGACAATAGACAGAAGTTTAGACAATATCTAGTACATAACTACTAATAACTTAAATTTAGTACAAAATTAATAGACTAGTTAGTCTATAAATAAGTGTTTATTGTTCTATTTAAAAGTATTCATCTGGTTTTACAATAAGGCGGCTAACGTCGACGACATAATGGATCTCAGTGACGTCAACCTGTAACACTTCGCTTCTTTTAATCCTCGAAGGTTTTTGAGTACCTCTGAATATAAAATGAGAAGTTATTGTTTCAATTTCATTTTATTTTTTATTTTTAATACATTTTGTATGTTAACATTTATGGATTTTGCACAAAGTATTTTAAGATATTTTGGTTAAGACTATCCAAAGATACACACGCCTTCTCATTTACACATTTTCTCATGTATACATACAGGCACACATAAGTTTAAGATTAATATTGAATTGAAATAAGACCTTTTTGTAACTCATTTTTTATTTTTTAAATTGTGTTTGTATAGGAAGGAACTAACTTCTGACACACGCTTCACATTATATAGTTCAGAAGTTAGGGTTGAACTACCAAGATATAAAGCTAAAATTTGGTTAACAAAATAGTTTATATTGTTATTATTGTTTGGTGGGTACTTACTCATTACTTAATTATACGGACTTGAGTATTTCAAGACTCCCCCTCCCGGTGACGCTGTCGAGGCCATTAGGGCCAAGAGAAAAAGTCAGATCGAAAACAAAACGTATTTTAATTAGATAAATACATAAAAAGTAAAGTAAAAGCCCGTAATTATGCCACTACAGGGTCTACAGGGCAGAGGAATAAAAATTAAGTTAGGACAAGAAACGTGATAAATATTGTTATAATAATGATCAATATATAGGCATATACCTATATATTTTATTTTCGATGCTGACACAATATTAATAATTTCATCTATAATACTACTCCTACTTACTTTTAAGAGCAGGTTAAATTAATAGCTTATATTTAAATTCAGAACAACACGCATCTAGTTCCCAACGCTTTTTATATCAATGGAGTTCAAATAGTTCGATTTGAAATTATTAACTCTGAACCATTGACCTAGTTGTAAATTTCCAATCCTTCACGGTCGATTTCTTCTTGCGCACTTGCACTGATTTGGTAACTCAGGAAGAAATGCGTTATAGAACCTGTAGGCACAGCTATCGTTCACGCTCCTGTTCAAAATATATAGCAAAGAAGAATATAAGCGTATCCGAAAACACTTTTATTTCGTGAAACTAATATTTTTAATTTCAAGTATTTATGGTTCCATGGAATGCAAATAATACTGACATTAGAATTAGACGCTCTATAAAAAAGAAATAAAGCCCGATAAAAGTAAAATTTTATAGATAAAGATTCGAGTATTAACTACATAATTTATTATTACCACTAGGGGTCGAAATACAAAATTGAAGACAAAATAGCAATATATACAAAGAAAATACATATATCGAAAATAAAAATACTATTATACATATCATGATCCTGTGAATGATGGCAAAAATGCTAATAGCATTTTTTCATTTGAATGGCAATTCCGATTCTCAGGACGAAAAGTATAATTAACCCTTCTGATCCCTGAGTAAAAGTGTTATGTCAGGAGTAGAAGCAATAAGTATGATCAATAAATATTTTATTAATGTTTTTAATATTAATAAGCCTGGGTCCATGTCATTTCTCCAAGTGTTTCAATGTAAATAATTCACATATATAAGAAACATTTAATGTACAAAAAATGTTAAGTATAATATTTCATGTATTACCGCTTAAAGTTTCAGTAACATAGCAAATTCTTGCCAAACGCAATACATCGCATGCATTTAACTATAAACAAAATGCTTTTTACTATCAAGTACTTTGTTAAAATTGTCATTACGTGAGTCAGCTATAAACAAGATGTCGCTAGTAGTAGCCTTAGCAGTTAGCACACAACTCACAAGTCAAAAGATGGCAGTATTAATTTGTACTGTTTTATCATATATGTCATGCTGATTCCACCAATGAACAAGTGAAAAGTGTCCTACTTTCATGACGTCATTATTTCCACGTTGGAAGCTGTATAGAAATGTCATGTTTTAGTAGAAAATTATTTATTTTTTACACTAATGTTTTCTATGAAAACAAAATTTAATTGTGATTTTATATTGTGATACGAAATAAGAAACATTGAAACAAATCAGTAAATGAAAAATCTAACATCACACTATGATTTTAATGTGGAATTGTATAAATCAACATGACTCTTGTTAACGAAGATATGAGTAAGATCTTCGAATGTCTGTCAAGAAATGACTTGGATTATGACGGAGTGAATTCTAAAAGTGAAAAAATGGATAACTTTCATCCCGACAGATTACTGGTTCGTATCTTTACATTTACAAGGACTTTACAATCGTTGATTGATAACGTATCAAACCGTCTTTATAGATAGCTCAAAGGCCATTAGGCGGAGAAATTGATCGCTATTGTGAAGGGTATGAATAAGCGTCTCTGTAGACGCGCGGTGAAGCAATGAAATCGTGACCACTGCACCTCGTTCCGTAGCTTTCGTGGGTTTACGCTCCCACTTTTACCGTTATCTGACTAGCCGTTCATTTCGTTTTTGGATCGGACGTGGCTTGGTCTCTAGTATCTTTCTCATTTAAATCCCGGCATTTCCTTATCTAATTAGTGCAGTAACGTAACGCGGGCGTACCCTAACACACATATTTACACTTTTATTTTATGCGTTTCCCCGGTTCAATAACAGCGCGCTAATCGTGAGGCCGGCGTATTCAACGACGTAAACAAGCTTTGCCAGCTAGGCACCATGCGGTCGAAGTCTTTTCCATATGCCAGATGAACGTTTACCTGTGCACACACCATTAATAACTTAAACTTAACAGTCGCGTAATTATAGAGACTTGTGAGTGTGAACTGTACTTATATGTGTAAAATAATAGTGAATGCAAAATTGTCAAATAAACAGTGAATTATATGTTCTAATGTGTAATTTTAAAATTAAAAATGGATAAAAAGCTAGACTTGTTATCCTTGTTTGAGGTAATGTTATTTTTTCCATTGATTTTTAATGTAAAATTTACTCGAAATATGGCTTTGACAATAATATATCATAACAACAAAATAAATCATAAGTGATTCCAGTTAGAAAAGCAAATAAAAAAAAGTAACTAACAACAAATTAGAGGTTTATGTATAATATATATATTAGCTTATATAGGATACAAATTAAATATAGGAATTAATAGATGGCATACGTTGATATATATACATACATATATTAATAATTTGATTATGTATCAAGGTCTGTATGTACATATTTTGTATCTACTCCAATTATAAATTGCACACTTAAAATGCATCTCCTTTCTCTTCATCTCTGAGTAAAAGTTGAAAATGAAAGTAATTTATATATGACAAAAGTAAAAGGCAGAACTGCTGAAATTTTATCTTCATTAAAAACTCACCAAATTGAATTTAAAACATTACCCATTTAAGTGATCACTATTATTTAAGACCATGACAAATTTCAGCCAGTCTTTTGTAATATAAGAATCATGAATTACAGAATAATTAATTAATATATCAGGCACATAAAATATAAATAATTGCCTTAATTATTCTAAAACCAAAACAAATTATGGCCAGTTATTACTTCCTTGGATTAATTAGTACTTTTCACTATTTAAATTAAAATGACATTAAGTAATGATTTTTGTTATCATAATTATTATCACAGTATTTATAATTAAGGAAGAATTACTTGCTTTTAAAAACATGTGCACTGATTTCCTGCATAAGATTTTTACATATATGAGCAAATTTCCATTATTGTTGTTTAACATTGTACCTGATTTAAAATAGAACTGGGTTTGTATAAGTTAGAGTAAATATACTATACTAGTTACTTTCCGTTTAATAGTTTCATGAAATATATTTTAATTTATCTATTATTATCCTGAATGAATTTATTTGAAGGGCCGGTTGGCGTGGTTGGTAGATACTTGCCTTTCACACCGAAGGTTGTAGCTTGATTCCCACCCAGGACAGACATTTGTGTGCATGAACTTATCTGTTTGTCCTAAGTCTGGGTGCTATTATCTATTTAAGTGTGTATTTATAAAAGAAAAGTAGTATATGTAGTATATCAGTTGTCTGGTTTCCAAAGTACAAGCTCTGCTTAGATCAGATAGCCGTGTGTGAATAATGTCCCAGGATATTTATTTATTATTATTGTACATCTATAGCCGATTGGACTACCAAAATATATTACATTAGTTGATGAGTAATTGTAATAAGTAATAAATCTAAATTTTGCATAATATGTTAACAAATTCTATAGGAAGGTATAAGATTAAATATATATAAATGCTGAACAAGTTTGTTCTCATTACACAATGTATTTAATTTACATGAGTATGTATGATGCAAGATGGCATCATATTTCCTTTTTTTTTTTCAAAAATATATTTATTTTGTTAACAAGACAAATTTTTATTGTTTCAGTCGGATTCGTGGCAGGCCTCCGATGATTTCCTGGAAAATATTTTTTCTTTAGAGCAGGGGTCATTGAACTTTTTAGAGGATTCATTGCCTGATTTAAATCTAACACCTCACAATGCATCTCAACCAGAAGGAATGAGTAGTTCTTGTTCCGACAGTGGATTATCAAGTGACCAGGCAGAATTGTAAGTAAGCTTTAGTTATATATTTATTTTTAAATGTATTTTATTGATACAAGTGACCCAACAATATGTCAGAAATACTCATAAATGTACATAGCGTGTGCCAGATAACATTATGATAATACAACATCCTGTGATTTGAATTACGTAAGGTATTATGATTGAGAGATTTTTTTTCTTATAATTACATTTTACAATTACAAGGTATTATTTATGTTCATGGGGGAATATTAACTAACCTAAAAGGTTATATTAGCTAAATTAAACATACCTTATGTTCAACAGATCATAACAAATGTGGTGCATGAAATCATTATTTTAATTACTTCTAATAAGTAGAGTGCATACTTGGAGAGTAAATTACATAAACAAAAAATAAATATTGCGCATTACTAGTTATTATTTGTTCCCATATTAATTTAAAATGTATTCTTAAAAAAAAAAAAACATTTTATTTTCAATTAAGAATTTCTATTTTAAATTTTGCTTACATAGTAGTCACAATGTAATAATACGTGTATACTTTTGGCATTAACAATTACAGTAGATATATTTTACAGTTTTAATTCATCGCACAGATAACAATTACATCAGGCTTTATTATTAGGACGTAAAACAAGTTGTGAATAGTACCGTAACTCGGGTTTCGTGAGTCAGTTCCTTCTATTAAGAATGCGCGCGATGAAAGTGCTGTTAGAATTTTAATTTTTTTTTCGCCCATGTGCCGCAATCATAGTTTTTAAACTTTATATAGATTTATATATTATAAAAAATAACTACGTAGTTTCAACGTTACAAATTATTTTTGTGGTATCTTTATTAATAGGTACACTGACGCCAAAACATGAAAAATAAAGACAGAAAAAAATAATGTAAAAAGTAGTACAAAAGGTCTTTAGGCTTTATTGTTAATACGGTAATTTCTTCCATCAATTCCAGAACACCTTATTTATTTCCTCACCTTATTTAAATATTACCGTAATTGAGTCTATTTTTTAAGTCTTATTTAAAAAAAAATACTCAATTACGGGTTTATAATATTGGCAAGTTTTATCTTTTATGATAAAAAACATAGTACGCAATTCCAAAGGTATATAAAAAATATTGCAATGCATACAGGTAATCGAATATTCATGAATCCAATATTAGTTGTAGAGCGATCGATGTGTCAATAGCGCAATGATTTTCGGGCCGCCTTGCGATGTAAAACTCGTAGGTCCGATCCTGATCTCTTAAAGTATCGTCGTCCCCGTTTCTAAGACAAGCTTTTTGTTTATTTGAAAAAAAATGGGCTTTGCAATTTTTTTATAGAGCATAATGCATTGGAATCTTTAAAGTTACCGTCAAAATACGATACTCTCTTTAGTTTATTAGTTTTAAAACATAGCTATATGGCCTTTAGTGTTATTATCAAAAAAGGTGAACGTTAATTTTAAGCGGCCATTTCTGCATTCTTACTATTTTATAAAGTAAAACAATACACAAATTATACTGGATTTTTATTATAAACTACATCTTGCACACGATTTCATTCAGTTAAGTTTAAACACTACGTTCAAGGAATATAAATTAGGAAGCATTCGTACGTTACACCCTTACTGCAGTTTTGTTTCGTTACAAACGACGTACATTTATATTTTTGTTTCCTCAAATCATATAGAAAAAAGTAAATTTGATTTTTCATATGCATATACGACATGACTTGTAAATTGTTTTGTGTAGCGAGTAAATGTTATACACACAGCTAAAAGTATATGTCGAGTCTATTTATCTTAAGTGGGGCTAGCCCCGCTTCAATGCTTGTGTCCCGCTATGACAACACAGGCTACCCGATAGGAATACAAACCCACTATACAATAAGTAAAAACTACGTTTCCCTTCACCTCGGGTCATGAGAGTAATTATGAACACATTGAGCGTATGAAAATTCAGTGATGCTTGCACGAGTTCGAACCCGCAATCATTGGTTAGGATTCACGTATTTAAAGTATCCTAAATTCGTTAATTTATAATCAACGTCGATATATTTATGCAGCCTTTTGTATCCCTAGCATGTAGAGATTGTCATAATATGTTAATGCATTTTGGTTTTAACTTGTCATCTATGCGCACGTTAGACAATTTCATTTTATAGTGTAGCAATTTGGTTATTCATTTCTTGGCATAGAAGAAATGTAAGATTTTCCTTAGAATGTAACTGTTCCAGATTACAGAGTTAAAGTTAAGTTTAAAAAGCGTAATAAAATAATTTTGTTAACTACTTAATCTTATTTATATTTAGAGTGTGGGTTTTGTTCATAGAAAATTAAGCAACAAAATAAATATTCCCGTTTATAATCTAAGCATAAGATGATTTTTGCTAAGCACGCCTATTAATTGAGCATGGAAATCGCGGAATAAACTACCAGCAACAAGTATTCCCAAGGAGGGTCACAGTTAGGCAGGCCGGCGTAATTATCTGCCGAAACCTTATATCATGCAATATACATACGGCGCAGACCGCAAATAAATTGCATAAGGAAAACAAATATTAAAAAAAAATAGATATAAATATATACTGAAAATCGTTCAGTTAACAAATCGTGCACGAAAAATATAATAAAAATGAACATATAAAATTGTACCATTATCTGGATATCGAATACTTCTTGAGATAGATATTCTGCATAACAGATATTAAATTGTGGGTACACAAATACGATCTCGATTTAATATGGTAATATAATATGAGTTACTAAGTATTATTTGTTTAATGAATTTTATCTAATCGGGTACAGGTCACCACGTGTACACGAGATCTTACCGTTTGTGTACCTAGTAAAGATTGCACTGTTGCGTGTCGATACAATTTATTGCTTTTGTTTCATCTTGGCTTACACGATTAATTTATTAACGCGTTTTTTTTATAAACGTTATACGTTAAATTAAATAAATATAATAAAAAATAGTCCTTATTTTATTGATAGTAAAGTTTAAATTGCAACATATATTTGATCATTTCACGCGTTCCTTTGCCATACAACTTTTAAGTTAAACTTCCTTAAACCTTTCACTTGTCCGAGCTTCGACGTGTTCGGCAAAATTTTGATCGTCTGGTAATGAATCATGATTGTGTTGTTTCATGATGGTTTAAATGTTAACTTAGTATTGCTGTCTTCCAGTTGCATGCACTTACATTATATGCACAAGAAACAACTTATTAATTTACATTCAAATTTGTATTCTTATATATCTCGTAGTTTCAATACATAACGGTAGTCACCATTTACAAGCAGTCGAGCCTTTCTTTAAGAACAAACTCGAAACTCATCTAGGAACACGAACGCAGTGTCAGAAACTTATATGCACAACATTATACATTGACTCAAAATACCATAACGCAGTCGGTTTTTTATATTCACTAATAAAATACGAAGTGAGTCACGCCGTGAGTTTTTACAGAATATCACTATTTATGATCTATTTACATTTCTTCTTAAAGAAATAATCAATTTGCAAAACGAAAGTTCTGGTAAAATTTAGTAATCAGTTACAATTTTTTTTGGAACATATTTGAAATTGTCCCTGTCATAATTATGTTACACAATATCCTTAAATATCAATAGCGACATCAATATAAGCTGTCGCCCGCGGTTATGATGTCATGTTAGACTTGTTGAACATGGTCGAATATGTTCTACGATATGCGAAATACATTCTAAGCAATGTAAGCTTTCTTTTGTGAGATTAATATGTATGTAATTTGTTTTTTTTTTATTAAACGTACGTATATATAGGTAATCGTATGTGTTTTGTTAACAATTAATTATTATACATGCTATTATAATAATAGGTCCTTGTTAATTTTAATTTTACTTTAATTTAAATTTCGTATTCTTAATCGTCCTTGGTTAAGGTATCTGTCGAATAAACGAATGTGACATTTTCAAAACTGGCTCGTTTACATCACACTTCTCTGATATGTAATATATATCTTACACTATAGTCTTAATTATGAAACGTATCTACATGAGGTACAGTTTAATTGAATACAGTTTTTACGGTGACACTTTTATTTGTTTCATTATTAAGGCATATTTTATTTTGGGTCAGACGACGACCTGAGCTCATTTAAACTTTAAGATATTAATAGTGTTGCTCTGAAAACTAAATGAATATGCCTAATTTTCACATGCAACGTTAATCATTATATTTGTAAAAAGAAAAAAATTAAAGATTTTGATGGTAATTTAAAATACGGTATCATAACAGTTAATTAACTAGAGCTCTTTAAAAAAAGTATTAATTACTTAAATTTTATATTCGAGAACAAAAAAGTAAAAGTAGATACGACTTTCTAGCGACTTTATCTGTATCGGATAGCAACTGGTTTGACAGAAAAGCGCTTATATATATGTATATATAATCGTTATATAATATAGCGTAAAGGTTACATTTTATTTTAAAACGTGTTTTAGACACGTTGAATGACTTCTTTTATCGTCTTTAAAAGGAATTTATATCGAAGCGTGGTTTTAACTCATAACCTTAATAATATTTATCAATATAATGTACCTTTTTTCTTATCACATTTGAAATTACAATCTAATGATATGTATTCGTTACCATATATTTTTAATAACTTATTAAAAAATTTTATTGTACAATTATCTTTTTTAAAATTCATTTTTTTCATTTATTTTGTTTTTTATCTGTAATTTACAACAAAGGATAAAAGACAAGGAAATTATTTCCCAAATATGGCTGTACCTGTTCCCATGGTCGGTGAGATTCGATAGGGTCGACTTTATGTACAAATATTGAAACCTCGATTTTTAATACAATATTTATTTATATGTCGATCGTAGAAAGATTAAAAATAGTATTTTTTTAACACAGTCTTAAAAATTTAAGACTGTGTTAAAAAAATACTGTTGTAGAGTATTTTGATAGCTTAGCCGAATGTTATAATAGTTTAATTAAACAATTGAACTTTTTAAGAGGTATCTCTTTAATGAATAATAATAAAAATATAGACCTATTCATTTAACATATAAGACAATTTATAAAGTCAAATATCGATAATATTTGCTCATCCCTAAGATTCTTTTACTAGCCTTGATGAAATAGCATGTTTTATTTTCATTACGAGAGAGACTCGTTAACTATTAACTGATAAGTTGTTTAACAGAACGATCTGGTTATATCTGTCTCGCTCTACGTATGTTGCTGTGCTATTTTATCACATTCGAGTTAAATTATTATAACCCAGTGAGGGTTCATGGAGCAAATGCATCCCGTTATCTTTTTTGTCGACGTGCACAGTCAAAATAAGCAATACCATCGATTTTAAAATACAACTGTTTTCTAGTCTAATTGCTTGCTAACGAGAGAGAAGCGAATAAATAAAAATATAAAAATACTCTTTCATTTAAACTTTTACAAAACTACAATCTGTTTTTTAATCAAAGTGTTTATATTTTTCATTTTTATTTGATACCGTTTTTTTTTAAATAATATATTGTAAAAATACACCAGTAAAACAATCCTTCGCATTTACTTTTAACATTTTATTCACTTCCACAAGTAACTTATTATATAATTTTACACTTATTAATATTTTACAATTCTATTACAATTTTTATTGGAATTCCTGCAATCCCCCTGACAACCATCAAGCGAGTCAATCTTTCCGTGTTTTTTTTTATATATCGCGTAGTTTTTTTTCGCTCAATAATTTCCAGCCAGTTAATTTAGTTAAAAATATTACCATTATTTTCTAAAAATCTCAAAATAATTATTAAAAATTTAATTTAAAACAATTATGATATTCATAACCCTTGTTTTAGTGATTTCGAGCAACAATTGTCGCCTTTCCTCATCCAGAACTCGTGCGATGAAGATTTATCAGGGTCGGTTCTAGAACCGATGAGCCCATGCAACGCCCAGGATGTTATCATACAGGACACGAACGATACCTCGAACAGTTCCACGGAAGTGCAGGAAGCATTTGACATGCTCGACTTTGAACAGAATGTAGTGCCTGGTTTCCTGAATAACAATACATTCCAAAGCCCCGGTAAGGTTCATTAAAGTTATAATTTAATTTGTATGGTGTCTCATGATGAATGTATGTAGAAATGCTTAGACAAATTCCTCATCTCAAGTTTTACAGCTTATTTCATCACAAAATTCTAGTAAGGGTTATTGAACATGTGTCAGGATTCGTAAACACAAATTAAGCACATGGGAACTCCCCGGATTTTGAGACGAGATGAATTTTAACCACACGCAATGTGGATTCATTACGTGCGATTATTATACGATTTTTACTTGGATTCTATTTATCAATGTTCTATGTTACATAAATAATGATGAGAATTATTTAAAGTACGCACTCATTTAGAAAAGTAGTTTTAATCCCTTACAAATTGATACAGATGTTTTTAAAAACATAAATGCCCTTGGAGATAATTTACATATTGTTAGAATTGTATTTATAGTTTGAGTAAAGGCTCGTCTAAATTCTATCATAGAATTTAGTTTACTTAATGGTTTAAGTAACAACTACATCAATATAACACTAAACATAAGTTTCAATAAGTATGTTGTAATTGCGTTATTGAAAATGAATCATCAAAACAATAGTAAACAGCTGAATACACATTATATTCAAAGTAGAACAATAAGAAAGAGCATTTTAGTTGCTAATTGTATAGAAATAATATTAATAATTGTGAAATATATGCTAGATAAAATTATATTATTTTATGCTACATTTTTTCTTAGGTAAGGTTGGTAGAAAACGCCGTCTCTCCCACGCAACACAAGTCGTCCAACCGAAGGTTCAAAAACCAACTATTAAGTTACCTACTTCTGTCCAAAAACCCCAGCTAGTAGTTAAGGCGCAACCGCAAAAACCCCTCAAAGTGACGAATATACAAGTCATCAACCCCCAAACTAAAGTATATTCGAAGCCCGTTGAGAGTGTCGCACCGCAACGAAGAATGATCCGCGTCGCGCCAATGGCTGGCAACCCAAGATCAATATTGTTGCCAGTCACAATAAAAGATATGAAAGATCTTAAATCAATTAAAATAATCAACGCAGCGGATCTGAAGAACGCGACGAATATCAAAATAGCGGCGGCAAATCTACTCTCGCAGAGTAAACTGCAAGATTTCAAAGTCGAGTCTCGCAGTGACTGTGATTACGATCAAAACGGCAATCATTGTGGTACGTATACTTTTGAGTTATTGAAAATAGATTCTTATTTCGAAAGCGTTAGGACTCATAATGATAAATTGAATTGATTTACTGAGTTTATTAACGTTGTTTAGACTAGAAGTATTTGTCAATTTATGAGTATTTAATCAACAGCGCCGTAATAATTGTACTGCAACAATCACAGCTAACGTAAGTCGATTGATGTCAATTGTTCTTATTTAGGCGTACGGCTAATATATATAATCTGCTGCTAAATGTTGGTCATTGACTCGAGTGAACATTTTTATGGTATCTTTGAACTTGTGATGATTTGGAGGCCGAAATTTAAAACATGAATTCATGCGTAGCAGTATTAATTATTTGCTAAGCCATTTTTTCAATAAATAACGTTTCAAGTATGTCCAGTTAATTGTAAAATGAAGAAGTTATTTTGATACAATGCATTCGCTTGCACTTTTACATAATTTTTAAATTGTTTTTGTAGATAAATATATGTAATATAGATAATTTTAAACTTTAATAAATTAACGTTGACATTTAACGAAGGTCGTTTACAAGATTATATTATATTTTTGATTGTACCGAACAATAGGTATATAAGTATAAAAAATCACGACGTAAATTACATATGTTATATAAAAATATGGTTTAGTTAACATAGGTTCTCTCTTTCCATCATAATTAATTTGACATTCGAATGAAGAAGACAAGACAACATTGCTTAGCTAATGAACATTTATAAGTAAAGCGGAACATTATTTATTATTTCGAGTCAAGTTTGTATCGCGTTTAATTTTGTCATTATCGTTAATGTAATCTGTTCGTTACGTCTGAATACGTTTTAAAAGGAATTGTTTTTAGTATAATTAAATAATGTCGTAGTACCGTTTTATTTCCTAGACTATTAATCCGGTTTAAAAATTCTGATAAGATCTAGTTTATATTTTAAATAATTTACTTAATGATAAGGGTTGAGTAAAGTACAAAATATCAGTTTAAAATTAAAATGATAAAAGAAAAAATCATAAAGGAAAGGATGAATGGAAGCTTAGGAATAAGTAATAAAAAATATTTTCATAGTTAACAGTTAATTATTTCTTATATTGTTTATATTATACAAAACCCAATCAAGTTCATCTTCACTTCAGTTTACACTCAACTTCAGTTTACAAATCACTTCAGTTTACAGAGATTAGACGACAGTGGAGCTTAGTTAGCTACCTTCATTCGTAAATTCTTTAATATTTTGCATCTATTCGAGTGTCTCAAGGTCACAGCTAAGTAAAGCCGTGACCTTTCGGCAGCAGAACTACCATCTGCCGTAATTTGACCTGTGATATAATTTATATATTTTTTCCATATCTGTGTTGATACGATAAAAATAAACAAATTTTGTGACTAAAAACAATATCTTTAAGTAGTTACTAACTGTATCTTCACAAAGTTTTTATTATTTAAAACAACTGTCTGAATATCTTATATATAAAACACAACTGGAATTCTTTGCAAAATATTAATTAAAAATTGATTTCAGATGACTCGGGCACCGATCACAGCGATGACGAAGATGATCACAAGGAAACCCAATTGAACGACGGCAGAAACGGGTATCCCCGTCTCGTTCTAACCGCCGAGGAGAGACGGTTGCTAGCAAAGGAGGGAATCACCTTACCGACCAGCTACCCACTGACCAAGCACGAGGAAAGGGAACTGAAGAGGATCAGACGCAAGATCCGCAACAAAATTTCCGCCCAGGACTCCCGTAAAAGGAAGAAGGAGTACGTCGACGGATTGGAGGATAGGTGAATATGCTATAATTGTTTTTTCTACATATAATTAATATGGCGGCGTGATTAGATAGTGTCGATTGAATTGTGCCAAACATACTATTTTCTTATCTGTTTCTGAGAGATAACTGTGTACATTGAGTAACAGAGTGCGCAATCGATATTTATATAATATAAATGTACATGGAGATTTCACTTTAATATAAACAATATAAGAGTAATTTATTTGAATGCTCGATAATAGACTATATTCTCGGCATTTGAATACACAAAAATAAAATTATTTTGATGTAAAGGTAGATACTTAGATGTAGGGAGACTTTGTTGAGTAACGTGGCTCCACTACGTAATATCCAAAATCTTATTCTAGAAGAAGACACTGCTATTGCCAATAGACACGTTGTAAGAAATATTACTCATTGCTTATATCGTCAATGTACCACCAATCTTGGGAACTAAGATGTTATATCCCTTGTGTCTGTAGTCAAATTGGCTCACACACCAATCCTAAGTATTTATGTTCGGTGATTGAATATGTGATGAGTGGGTATCTATCCAGACAGCCTTGCACAAAGCCTTAACACCAAGATCAAGCCGACTTGCAACTTAATAATTCGAAGGTACAATAACCCCAGACCCCTCCTAAGTATTTATACATTAACGGCTTTGTGTTAATTGAACACTTTGTATTCATCCCGAGTTCGTTCAAGTTAAGTAGATTAATACTAATACGTTATAAATTTAAATAAATCCATCATTTTTTTCCACTTTTTAATCATAAAAATGTTTACTGTGACCTATTTGGCATTTAAATCTACAAAGTTTTCATTGATATATTATTGTTCACGTAACGTTCCTATGGAAAAGGGAATAACCGACGATTTTATTTACGAAAACGAACATAATAAGTTATATATGCCAAAAAATAAACAATGTATTTATATTCTATGAATGTCTATGTTCTGGCAGTATATCCTACCATAATGCGAAATTTCTATATCAATCTGCTAGTTAGTGGTTAGTATTTCTCGATTCCAGGAAAAAATAGACAAACAACAAAAACTCACCTCTTTACTATCACAATTCCTGCGAATATTTATGTAAAAGTTTTGCAAACAGAGTATAAGGTATACGGTACGAGTGAATCATACAGTTAATATAATGTCACCATATACACATACATAACACTCCTCTCTCATATAATATACTATATTCGAATATATTAATTTAATTGTTTATTCTTTATAAATAAACCTTGGCAAGTTTCTTAGTGACATATACATTGCGCGTATAATCTTGAAGTTGTTCATCCGAAGACACGTTGTTTCTTACTGTCATCACAAAATCAAAATATTTTTATATTAAAATAGTCTTTTACGAGCACTCAAGCGCTACCTACCACCGCTTTGAAATTTGGATTCTATCGAGAAGAACCGCCAAATAAATCAGTACCTACACTATTTTTTTTTTTCAAAAATATATTTTTTTACCAATTACATATACTTAGTTACGAGATCAAGCAATCTTTCAACCCAAGCAGTTTTGTCAGTAAAATTTTAGTCTTCTCCCGTTACTACTTCCCTCCACTCCTCTTATCAATACATAGATTATAATAACATTAAATAATGTCAAGTATGTACACAAACATTACAGAAAAAGTTTTTTTTTTAATTCACCGTGTCACATTTAACGAACGACATTTAAAACACCTAATACGTTTACAACGTGATATTATATTGTTAAATTAGAAAGGTATCTTGCATCAGGTATACCCGAGTGAGTCACAGAGACCAACAATCAACGAACACGTCGACACCAGACACGCTGGCAGTGGATGATTCATTTTTAATATATTTCATAATAATTACGAACGGTTTTAAAAAGATTTACCGCAAATTACGCCTTGTGTCATTTTAATATTTCGATAAACAATATAGTTTTTTTTTAAAGTATTTTCTCAAATTGAGACCTTGCAAAACATATGAGTATGCACTAAAAAACCAGCGGTACCATCACTTACGTGCTTGTACTTATATACCATGGATTTCAAATTTTTAATAGTTAAAAGTTATGTTTTTTTCTTAAACAAAATAAAACAAAACATACACACCACTAAGTATATTTATTATATGTAAATCACATTATACATTAATACAGTAAACATTATAATAGTATAACAATCGTACCTTTGATAAATTCACACGGCCCGTTTAAGTCCTTAACCCTAGTACTTATATAATTTATTTGACTACCCGTCTTGTTAATTTTCTTACATTTTAATAAAAATAGTCAAATCGAAACCATATTTATGTACAGGATATCTTTCTTAAAATTAAATAGCTTACAATATTAATTAAAAAAACAGAAAATAAGATCATCTATAGCTAATATGTAGGAAATAAAATAACGAATTATATTTCCGACAGGGTCAAACAATGCACAGCAGAAAACCAGACGCTTATAAGGAGGATAAAAATACTTCAGACGCAGAACCAGTCCCTAACGCAACAGTTGAAGAGATTACAGGTATATTGAAATCGATGTTTTGATCTTTTACTGACATAAATCTATACTAATATTATAAATGCCTTTAAAATATTAGAATAGACATTTTAGTTTTTTTTTTTTTTATAGAATACGAATACTATGCCTCAGGTGGGATGTATTGACTCTGCTAAGTCGGAAATTATATGTAAAATGTTTATCGTAACTCGTGTTTATACAATGATTGTCACCGTTTCTTTCGATATTATTTAAGTTGCTTGGTATATAACCTACATTCCGGTTTAAAGTATAGTTAATCGCTTCAAAAGTGCCCGTAAGAGTCGACCTGAATAAATTATTTTTTGATCTTTGACAAAAACCGGTTTTATTAATAATTATTGAGTTGTACGTTATGTTTTATACCAATTGTCTACAAGGAAAAAAAAAACGTTTACACGCGAATCGGACTCGCGTTGGAAAGGTTCCTTAGTATTTATTGTTTTCTTTGGTAATTTACAGATTTAATGTTTTTCTTGACAGGCACTTTATTATATAATTTTTAAATGAATGTGGTTGAATATTTTCATAGATGGAAATAATCGTCTAAATTATATTATTATGATGTTACTGTTTTCTGATGGAATTTAGGGAACTTTAAAAATGTATCGTAAATTTTTCCTCATAGTTTCCATTTGGCCTTATTAATTCAGTATTTAGTATTATTAGTATTTTTATACTTGTGTTTATAAATACTAATTGTGTATCAGTGTATGCTCAAGCATTGGTGCATTACTATTCCCTCGCTCTCATAATCCGATGGAACAGCAAATCCGACACAACCGGAAAGAGTTCACGCCCTTTACGTGCTTTCCAAGGCAAATTCTTCTACAGAAAATCCGATAACTTATCGGCCCGACCGAGGGTTTGAACCTCGGGCAATATGCAACTTTCATTTCAGAAAGCTTTATTTTCGAAAATATTTTTTTGCATACGTTTCTAAAGCAAGTTGGAGAAAAAAGTATTGATTTTTCTATTCTAAGTCACCCGTTGATGTTCTACATCGAAGTGTCGAAGTGTGAGGTGCGACCAATCATTTCGATACACATAACATTATAATTGAAATACCTGAACTGTAGTATAATTATGTTTGCTATTTATATTTATGCTAAAGGTATTTATTTTAAAAGTACATATTATTTCGTATTATATACTAGTCTTATGGCATTATTCGTTTTTATAATATATTTTAGTACAGATATAATTTATAAACCGAATCTCGTGATAAGTCCAAAATTTTGGTGCGATAAATAATATGTGTAAAATATGGTTTAAGAGTTTATTTAAAATAAACTATTTGAGATTTTTTTTAATATTTAAATTCAGATTCTTCAGATGAATCAGATTCAGATCTTCATATATTAATCTTATATAAATGTAAAAACAGTATTTCATCAAGGACAATGACGAAATACACGGAAAAATGCATAGAAATGTTGATAAAGCTGAAATTCCACAGTTCACAGTTCGTTAATATAATATATACGCAATATTTTTTTAAAGTACCTATTCGTTTAGCGGTAGCATTGTGTACGTTTAGTATCAGGATTTATTTATATGTTTATGAATGATTTTGCATAATTTAAATGTCGACTACCATCGTACAAAATGAAAAGTAAACAACAAAAAGAGACATGGCGGTAATTTTAAAAATATATTAACGTATTTGATAAAATACCTAACACAAAGTTAAATTCTTAGACCGAGTACTGTTCAAATCATTAGTAGAATTACTCGAAACTTGCTCGATTGAACATAAAACAGAAATAACGTGCGCAGTAAGTGCATGGCTCGCACTTCAGACCCGCTCGGATGGACTCTGTTTACAAAGAAGGCTTAGTAATGACGCTGGCGTCGCTTGCAGAGCGTGCTGTCGAGCGTGACGTCCGGCTCGGGCGGCAAGGCACAGCCGGCCACGTGCCTGCTGGTGCTGCTGCTGTCCGTGGCGCTGGTGGCGCTGCCGTCCGTGCGCGACGACGCGCGCCGCGCGCCGCCCGCGCCCGCGCCCGCGGCCTCGCCTGCGCTCACCCGCGCGCTGCTCTCCGCCACCAACAGTGAGTCCGAGTACACTACCGATTGTAATATTTTCTTCCCCGATACAACGAAATGCCGGAATATGTGTTGCATTCGTTTACCATGTTAGATTTTTTTTTTTATAGAATAGGAAGGTGGACGAGCATATGGGCCACCTGATGGTAAGTGGACACCAACGCCCTTAGACATTGGCATTGTAAGAAATGTTGCCCATCGCTTAAGTCGCCAATGCGCCACCAACCTTGGGAACTACGATCTTATGTCTCTTGTACCTGTAATTACACTGGCTCACTCACCCTTCAAACCGGAACACAACAATACCAAGTACTGCTGTTTTGCAGCAGAATGTCTGATGAGTGGGTGGTACCTACCCAGACGAGCTTGCACAAAGCTCTACCACCAGTAATAGTAGATGTATTAAGAGTGGGCTTCGATTTCAATACGCACACATTTCAAAGAAATAATGACTACGATGTGGATAACCCCCTACTTCTTTTGGTCACGGCGGTCGTTCTCAGAAAAAAGCCAACCACGCAAAGATATAGTGGACAACTATGTAAGCTAACAAAGGTACACTTTTTAATATCCTGACTCTCCTAATCCGATGCGCCACTAACTTGTTACGAACGTAGATAGTTCAGATGCAGGAACTTTAGCATTTTAAAAGATACTGAACTGTAAACGGCCCAATCCGGCATTTGTACCCAAAACCTAAGATATACAGTATTTTGTTGTAGTACCATAATGATAATTACTACAAATATAGTTTATTCGAATTTCTGTTATTGTATCGAATACCATTCGCTGGCTGATAAAATCATCAGCCATGATAAAAAGTGTTAAATAAGTGTTGATTGATTTTCACGCAGCATCTTTATATTATAAATGCTGAAGTGAGTTTGTTCGTTTGTTATGCTTTCAAGTCTTAACTGCTCAAGCGATCATCATGGTATTTTTTCATTTACATTATCGGAAGTACAGAAAAGAACAAAGGACCTAATACCTCCTCCCTTATACGCGGACGCGGCGCTTTACGGCTAAACCACTGAACCGATTTTGATGACATTTGGTATGAGCATGCTTGAAATTCCAAATTGATAGTCTATTTTAATTGATATATTATTTTAAAAATGTTTTTGATTTTATTACAAACATTTACCCAACCTAATTCTTCCTGTTGTAATATATGTAGAAGAAATTGTTTGTCTAGCCAAAAATAAAAGAGTGCAAAGTTAGTATTGTGATCAGTAACAATAGCTTTATGTAATGCGATAGCAGAAATAGCAGTTACAATTACATAAATGAAAGTTTACCGGTAAGCCGACCGTGACGTCTGCATCAACTGTTTAGGTTTTCGACCTTTTACCACAGTTAAATAACAAGTTTTATATAAACAAATACTTAACAATAGGAATTCGGATAATATATAAGAATAACTTTTGTTAAACCCTAAATAATTAACCAACAGAAATTAAACATTAAATAAGATTATATTATATAGATGAAAACACCCGAAATAATTTCAAACAAACTTAAATTTATAAATCCATATTAGTTTGTCATTCGAAAAGGGAAAGTAAAAGAAACAGATGTATATCTATTAATGACATATTAAAGAATTAAGTCTTAAATTAATTGATTATAAAACAATGCAAATATTAATGATTTTTTTTCTCATTACAGAAATGGTTCTGGATGAAACCGTTATAGACGACGGTGAATTCAATATGGATGAACTGATAACATTCAACCGCGCGCACTCCGACCACGACTACCAAGTGGTGAAAAGCCTGGACAGCGGCAAGGCGCTGACCGGCGGCTACGTGGATCTGCCCATCGACGAGGACTGGCCCCCCAACCTCAAGAAACGTATGAAAAAGATAGAGTTCGATTACGACGACGGCTCGGATTACTTGCCGCCCATAGTTAAGGAAGAGAATTATGAAAATTCATACAAAAGTATGTCTAAAATCGAAGACAACGATATAAAATTGAATAACGATTTTCTAACGAACACGCTCCTGTCGACGGGGCGGAAGCTGGGCGAGTTGCTGGAGGCGTTCCCGCCAGTCCCCGTCAACAACGAGGACCTCGTCATCGAGGAGGTGTCGGATTTTGATACGAGAAATAACATAACGGGAGTGAAGAGTTTCGTAGTCAACGGCTCGTAAAATGTTTTCTAATTTTCTATTACCTATTATTTCGCTATCCACACATCGCATATTATTCATATCGGATATTATTTTATTATAATTTTATACAGATAAATATTTTTTATTTCTATATTCAATGAAATTATTCCTTGATTTAGTTCTAAGTTGAAATATATGACCCATTTTACCATAATTGTTGAGATTGTAGTGAGTTTTGTGTAACTATTTAACGATTATGGTAGTGTGTGTTCGTGACCGTCTTTAGGTTAAGTATTACTTCGTGACTAAGTATATCGAAACATAATAATTCGTTGAGTATGTATTTATTTTAAAAATCAAAATTAATATATTGATGAATTATATTTTAAAGATTTTTTATAAACTTTGGAATGTCATTCGTTTTTGTTTAGATTAAGGTATTTTTAAGCATTTTCGTTACGACTTGGTGCAATTATGAGTAAGTACTGATCTACAGTGTTAGTTTATAATTATTTCAATAGAATTATAATAAATAATAAGTTCTTATTCCTTTAAAATTGTTTTTAGAAATGTCGGATCATGAGATCTTTGAATTTGGAATACAATTGTTATATTAAATAAAATGTGACGGAAAATTGGTCTTTGTATTGAACCCTAAGTAACCTTAAAGCGAAAGTGTAACAGTGAATTTTGAGTTATGTTCTATACGGATGATTATTTATTTGTGACATCACAGGTTTCTGTAATGACGTGCTAAAAACAAGCCAAATTTAAAAGACATACGTTGCAATTAAGTGATAATAAATCTATACAAACATATTAATATAATTCTAAGAAATATTTACATTATACAAAATAAAAAAATAACAATATTTTAATAAAAGTAGGATAGCGGTTAGGGTTTACTAACTTACTTACTTACTAGTATAGTTATCCATTTTTACAATTTTTCAAGTAACATTTAAAAATGTTAAGAGATCACCCTCTTACTTCCAATCTGTTCAATTTTCATGAAAAAGAAAGGGACAGAGACAGTGTCAAAAGCTTTAAGTAAGATCAAGAAACATTGCTAGAAATTTTAGTTTTCTGTTTAATTTTTTTGCTTTACTACACGATTTTACAAATAACCTTGCACAGGTTGTAAAATAATGTCGTCAGTGTGTTTTTCTAATCTAAATCCGTATTGATTCCTTTTAGAAGCTAAAACACTTTAGGCAACATTAAATTTGAATTGTAAAATAGCATCTTCAGTGCCTTATCCTGATCTAAATCCTTGTTGATTTTATTAAAAAATTAGAGAAATTAAAAAACTTGAGAAAATATAATTTTAGAATAAAACAATTAGCGTCAGATAATATTGTATATTATATCAACCGTTACTCTCATGTTTAGCCTAATATATACGATAATGCCCTTATTTTGGTTATCGTAATCGGACTTAAATGAATCATATCCAGGGATTTCGAGAAGAATGGGACATGAGCTTAAGCAACGCTAATAACACAATAACGTCAAAACGCACTCGTTATATTTAGTAGAATAAAAAAGTTATAAACGTTGGCGGCGTTTCCTACGCCTATGCTTCTTGCATTTTAGACCACTTATAGCATTATTGAGGTATTCGTTACACTTTTTAATTTTTAATCGTAACTTTTGAATCACTTCATTCACTTAAGTAAATGAAGTAATTCAAAAGTTTAGAATCAGAAGTAATAATCTTAAAGTTTCGTAAGTCCGATTCATTTCTATATTATTAATCTCTTTTATATGTGGGGCTCCGTCTTTGTGACGAAGGAAATTTTTTCTGTTTTGTTACACATCAGAACCTATATTCTTTGCTACTGGCAAAATCTATAGCTAAGAATAAGTCTTTTCATTTATGGTGTAAGATTTTCTGATACAAATACCGGTCTCGCCGGTCTTCTTGTCGACTAACTTACTTGTGCTCTAACTTCTACATGGGTTACAGGACACAATCGTTGATTGGGGTCTGTTGGCTGTTAAAATCCCTGTCGAATCATTGTAGAGCGTCATGGGGGTGAATCCTTAATTCGCAAACTCCGCCAGTAATAAATATGCGTTAAATGTCGGATATTAATTTCAAGCTTCAAACATATATAATTAAATGTTGAAATATAACCCTTCTTTATAAAGTACAAAACAAGTGATTCAGCTTTATTTATTCCATGTATTGAATTGTTCATAATAATTTTATTGTTTTTATGTACCTACATATTCCGACATTATAAAACGCATTTTTGACAGTATCAGAGTAATACTTTCATATTTTTATTTAATTAGAGTATTACTCGTTATTAAAATTGATTGTACATTTTGTATTAACATATTTCTAAATGTGCCTTTTTAAGGATCATAGTGTGACGATAGCTATTACAAAATAATAACGTTAGGTTTCTGCACTCTAATATTGTAACGTTACATAATTGGAATAATGCTTATAGCATTATTATGTGCTTAAATAATTAATATAATTATTATTAATGTATAATGGAATAACCAATTATGTAAATCACTAACACAGTGTAAATCATAAACAAAATAAACCAATTATGTATAATGGAATAATGCTTATAGCATTATTCCAATTATGTATAGATGTGCTAATAGCTCTGCTTGATTTGCTTATGGCACTTTATTAATAATAGAACACAATTCCACTTATATGCTATCCATTTTAAATTCTACTTCCGAAGTTCTGATATCAACTTCATTGACATTCAAAAGGCATTTTTCACGAATCCATGCTGAATTATTTTAGATCTCGA
Organism: Nymphalis urticae; assembly: GCA_905147175.2. NCBI lineage: Eukaryota > Metazoa > Arthropoda > Insecta > Lepidoptera > Nymphalidae > Nymphalis > Nymphalis urticae. Next base: position 6,165,497 of record LR989998.1, on the reverse strand, counting down.
CCGATGTCCTAAAGTTTTGGCTTTACTCCTGCTATTAGAATGGGCTTTAGATATACTATAAATACATTTTATTCATTATAAAGCTAATTTTCACTCCAAACAATACATTGTTTTTATTCAGTATTTCGAAGCTGTTTCTAGGATATGCTGTCTGCTATTCTTTCGGAGGGTTAACGGCTTCAGCTATTTTAAGCACATAAGTGCGATAAAGATCAGAACAGACAAATAAAAAGTATGATTTATTTTTTTGGTTTTGATTGTATATCTTCATAGCGTTTACACAATGAATAAAACGAATATCTTATAATAAGCTTTATTTAATTATGAGTTAACAAATATTTTCGTATTTTTGAAAACAGGTTGTGACCTTAACTGAATATAAGTCAAATTGCGTATGCAAATTTACATGTTACAGAAAAAAAATTAAACACTGAGAACTGTTTTCTATGATAATGAATATTTATTTATATACTTAACAATAAGAATTCAATTCAGTTTCAAAAGCATCATGTATTATAATACATAAAGTTATTAACTATAGCTCAAAACATTCCTCGTGCGTCCTCAAGCCGGCCGACAGAACTTGACTTACTTAGTAAGCGAAATTTTTAAAAATTATAATTTAAATTAACTACACAGTACAATACGAGGCGAACGCCCTCTGCCGGCGAACCACGCACCTCTACATCAGATGCAATCTTTACAATAAATACCCATGTATATTCCATTCACATCAAAAAATTATTTGAAGTATGAAATTAATAAAATGGTGCTTAAAATGTTGTTTGTAATAAGATGAAGCTAGCCGAAATGCGATCAGGTATCCGCGCTGTAGAGGTTCGTGGTAGTTCGGTCGCTCAACTCCACTCGTCGTTCGCGATCCTCAACCATCTCTCGCCTCTCGCCGCTCACACACACGCAGAACAATCTTTTGCGTTTAGAGATCACACAATTTGACTTTGACTTTCAATATCCACTCTAATTTGATTATTCTATCTAGCAAATAGAAAGTAACAATTAGGTACAACTATTAATAATTTTAAGACTTACGTTTATTACATTCGGTTATACTGCAACGTGTACAATAAGTATTTACGATCTATTCAACGAGGGGAATAATTTTGTTTACAATATTATATAAAAACTCAGATTTTTTAAAATTTTCAGTTTATACATCGACGATAATTGCATTCTCTATACTTTCTCTAAAAATATGAAAACGACACAACAAGATGTTTTTTTATTATTATTATTTATTCAAAAAACATGTCAACTTTTACTTAGCCAAATCAATAAGACTATTAGGGGGGATACAATTTTGTGATGACTACATATCCGTGATTAATAAAAAATACTTTACAAAAACGCCAATGCGATCGGCAATACTTATCTCGCCGTACAAATTGATAACGCACGGACGCACCGTATCACATCAAATAGGCCACATCGAGACACCGTCAGACCAGACTCGCTGCCGACCGGGATAGTATAACAACACGTCACGACATATAGTAAATACCATTCGCTACAACATTGACTTTAATAACATTTTTAAAAATATATTTATCAACTTGTTATAAAGTTATGCATCTTATTTGACCAATGTCAATTTTCTATTTCGTTCCCTTCTTCATCATATAAAACATCGCTACCAAGCCCGGCACGCAGCGAGTCTCGCACGACTGCGGTGTACAACGACGTCACGCTGCTCAATAATCACATCTGCAAACCTTATTCTATGCAATTCACGATACGAATCTTTGCCACGTTGTATCAAAGCAAAAATATACAAACGTGTTTTTTTTTTTCTAAGCTGTACAATTTATACACTATCAACGTACAACGTAGCGAGCGCGGTGAGTCTGCCACTCTCGTGCAGGAGGCGCGACCGGTGATATTATTTACTCAGTCTATTCACAGTTCGATACTAAATCCTAAAATGTACCTCTCGTTCAAGACAGCATGAAATGTAGCTGCGGTCGTTTGACTGAGTCAGGAGTGACTGAATTTCGATAAACTCTGATATATTGGAATGCCCCCCGTCCCAGCCGACCGCAGCCGATGAACTTTACTTTAGTTAATGTACTCTTCGCTATATTAACATTAAATAAAAACATTACAATATAAATTGACACGAGCCGAGCCGAGCACGTTTAAATACATGAGATGACGTTTCAATCAGTCTTGTGGGACAACGCAGCGACATCACTCGGGACTCCGATTGAAACAAATTATACTTTCAAACTATTGTAATGAATTAATACATAAATTATTGCACGTTATATATAAAAAAAATACGTCAAATAACGAATCATATATCATACTTAGATCGACATTATCGCTTGCCACAAACAAAGTAATTGAAATAAGATCGCACTCTCGTTTATTGCATGAAACTGTATAATCAAATTATCACTCACTAAAACTATCGTGTAGGCATAAATTAACATATGTAGGTAATTACGTGGCGTCAATATAGGAACGGAGCCGATTAAATATGTTATTAATAATTGTTTCTCGCACAAACTGAACTTAGCAATAGACAATGACTAAATAAAATTATATCTAGAATATGCAAAGTACAGGCAATGTGTTGAAACAAATGTTCTATGTCTTATTGAATACAGCCGGCATTACATCATGGGCTACAGCAAATTAACCAAACTCGTTGATATTAAAAAACTATGCTTTTATAAATGACAATAAGATATCACCCATCGAAATAATATCACGTCACAACCGCTTCGTTAGTGTCAAGTGGTCAACACATCGCCCGACAGACAATTTCAACAACACACAACTTAGCAGTCACGATATCTACGCTATGGTAAATCATTACTTACGAAACAAAATCGTATAATTACACTCGACAGAAACTATAATAATGAACTCGCAGTGATCACACTGCATCACTAATTAAAGGGAAGCGATACATCTAATGTTAAAACTACGGCCGTTCATGACAAATGATCAATGTAGCGTTCGATTTGTTCAATATATTATGATCTGGAATGATACTCCGATGAGTGAGAAGTGAGGTAAAGACAATCTCGTGTCTCGCGGGGAGACGAATAAATAGAACTCGTAAGGTTTAATGTGAAAGTAAATAGCTACGGACGGGAACACAAACATGAAAGCCAACCGCACCTCGAATACATTATGTACAATATGGAGCAGTCCCTGTACGAAATTACATATATCATTACCAATGTAATGTGTACATCAAAAACAAAACTGAGATATTTTTTATTTATATCTGTAACGCTGCTTAGCGATCACGTGCAGGTCTAGTTTTGTCTTTGGTTTTCTGTCTATGGATCAACAGTATCGTTCATCGATCCGTTGACGACTACTATTGTATAAGCCTTGAATAGTAACTGTAACGAGAATTTCGAATAAGAGTATAATAACGCATTGCAACATTTAAATTTCGAATTCAATTTCAAAACATAAAATTTTGATTACATAATAAATAACAAATGATTATTAACTATGTCGATTTAGATTTTAACTTCCGTCTAATTCACCAAGTGGTAAAAAGTTTTATCGAAATTTAGAAAATAACTATTTATCCTAAGCAATAATACCAATTGTAAAACTCAGAAAAAAATTGCGTAATAAAAAATAATTTGTTTATCAATTATTTATGTATAGTTGATTTGTTAGTGGTTATTGTACATTTATGTTGGACGTCATGAAGGTAATTGTATTTAAACTCTGACCACCTTATTAATAAAAAAAATATTAAGTCCATGTCTCTTGAAACTCAAACGGAAGAGACAATCATTTAGACCATAGATAATATATATTTTTTTAATAAGTTTGTCAGACAGATTCTTATATTAAATATATTATAAATGTAGCTGCCTGGCCAACTGAATTGAATTGAAATCAAAAACTATTTCAAAAATAGAGTAATCATTTATATATTTTGTCATACATATATCAAGTGCTCCGAATTCTATATAAAATACACATTGAGTAATCAAGTAACGTTACCGCATAATAATTAAGTTAATAAACTAGGGAGCCGCGGATTTAAGAGAAATAATGCTTTAACATAATACAAAGCGCATTTTAATTATATAATTGTCATAATATATGAAATAAAAATAAATATATTCGTTTGGTATTACTAGATTTCATGATACCTATTAACGGATCTAATTGAATGATTTTAGATATGTGTAAGGAAAACTGTATGGAGTTTTATTTTGCTCGCATTTCAATAAGCAAAACTTTTTCGGTTCTATGAATTATGTGGATTTAATAACAATCTCTTATTGTTAAGATTATTCTCTGTCTAAAGCAATTACAGGTATGATCGTTTTTTAAATCAATAAACTTCGATTATTAGCAATTATTCATACAAACAAATAAATGCGTGTACATCGAAGGGTCGAGCGAACGCTTTATAGGTAGGGTTGCCAACTTACGAACACGAAAATTCAAAATATAATCCAATTCGTAAATAGAATATTTTACAACTGCATCGTTACATATACAAGTATACATTTAAACACCTAACATTGTTTCGGAATAAAATCATAACTTTAAATCTCCTCTTTTTTTCGTAAGACGATACAAATCGAAACATTCGGAGGTGCGAATCGATATTAAGAAATAAAGCAATTATAAATACATAAAGTGAATTCGTTCTATGATACATGTAGTGGTGGCGGGGCGGTCGGCAACCCTGCAGTCACGCGCACACGCGTCACTTGTACGCGCGCGTCGCACACTTCTTCTTTTTGCGTTTGAAGAAACAGCAACATCTGGAATAGATGGATTGTCTGCATGACGATTTTTTTTAGTCTGCCTGAGGTTAGTTTCGTACGTCGATATGTTCGACTTTGTTTTAAACGTTCATAAATATCGAGACTGTCAGTAGCATCGCTTGGGAATGATTTGTTTTGTTATATATTTTGTATTTAAGTAGTATTCCTTACGAATTATTAACCATTTTACTGACAGTGTCGATTTTCACGAAACATTATATTATGTTATACTAAAAGCACAACGAAGTAAAACAACGAGCAAAATATAAAAGTGGAATGATAACACAAAAATTCTACATTATTCATTTAAAACAAATACACTTGCAACGGATTCTGATCATTAACAGTATAAACTGTCGTTTAAATATATCAACAATATTTACATTTCAAAATAGCCTCGCAGTATCAAAATAAATTTTATATACACTAATATATTTAGTTGACATAAAACTATCATAATATACAAAGGGCACGTTTTTTTTACCATGACTTACTTCGGTTAAATATCAAAAACATAGACATCTAGAGTAATGCAACTAACTATCTAAGCGTCATTATTATTCTTAAAGGTAAACAGAAACCATAATACTAAACACGTTTCGACTTAGTTTTAGGTATCATTAATACAATATTAAAATAAAATAGCATATGCTTTGTTGTACAAAAAGAGTTATACTAGTAGAATATATACTATGCATACATACATAATTACAAAACATATAATATATAAATAATTAAGATAATTATAATAATGAATAGCAATAGCAATTAATTGTAACAATAAATAAAACCACACCCAACGGGTATTCATAAAGTTAAATAATATGCCTTCAGTCGGATTTTAAACGTGTTAAGATTAAGATCGAACAGCTTGGATTGAAAAGAAGGGTGAGATGAAATTTTAAGAGTAAAATTCAAAACGGCGTTTAAGATAGTGAGGAGAATTTGGATAAACAACAGTATACATCACAGAAAAGAGAGAATGTGAGTATTCTTGCGAAAGCATTGGGAGAAAGGATTGGGAGCCACGCGAGTTTTTCGCAAAATTCAAAAATGTGGTTCATATTTGCGAAGTCCACATATAAATTGAATAGAGATTTTGCATACGCCTGAGTTTATTTAATTGCTCATCTCTAAGATCAAGATAACAGACGTCAGTAAAATCAAGAATGGAAAGAAGGATAGTTTGAGCTAACGTAATTGTAGTAGGAAATGGTAGAAAATTATGTAATCTGTGAATGGAGTGAAACATTTTCCTAGATCCTAGAAAATTTTTGATCATTATACATATCAAAATTTTTTACTTTGTCGCTCAAGGGAATTATAATATTATTAAAGACACCGGGTGGTAAAAAAGAATAGTCCACACGGGGTAATAATTTATAACTAGCTAACGATTCTAATAGCCTGGCTTTTAATAGAATTTACTTTACGGCCAAAAGTAATAGTAGTCATCAGTAGTCTTCATTTAAACGGGATACATTATATTCGACGAGTAACAACATTAAGATCCGACAAACATTCGACTTTATGCCGAGTAATATTTGATATATATACATACATAGCACCCAGCGTCCAGCATTTGGCAATACCGAAACGACCTCTTGCTTTAAAGACGTCATGCCTACCTTTTGTTAAAAGTTCCGGTTGTGTGACTACAGTTCCTTTAAATGTAATGTAGGCAAAGCACACTATATCTCGCATCATGACGTCACAAAACTTAACTACTATTGTAGTGGCCTATTGGCCTATTGGCCAGGCTTATTATAAAACATCTGGCATATTTTTTGTCTAGTCAAAGTAAATTGAAGCTTTCAAAATATTTAAAAAGAATATGAAAATAATAAAAATTGTATTAAGAGAAATAAGAATTAATATGCCAAAACATGGTAATGACTTTGTGAAAATATGGTTTTAATTGTAATTATGACACATTAAAACTAACTTACTTAGTAAAATAAAATAGAGACAATTCTTTCACTCTGGCATAACAGAGAACAATCAATTATTGAACACTTGTCCAGATTAAAGTGTTTTAGTAATATTTGAATAAAAGTGAGAAACAAGTTTAGTGTAGAAAGCTGGCGAGCATTTCAGTATAGAAATTAAAAACAATACTTTTAACTAACTATTTAATTTTTCATTTTTGTAAAAAATCTAAATAATTTTCTCATGCCTGATAAATTTCTGGAGCTGATAATCAAAATCATCTTAAAAATTAAGAATATCTATACAAATTCAATATTTAAAATGAATAGTAATTAGTCATAATGGGTAGCTTTTTTATTTTTATTAATAAGCAAATATAGTCTGCCACTGGCATATAAAAGAGATATGGCAGTTATATTGAACAATAAATAACGCAGACTAGATATCTGACCTAATCTGTGGTATTTCATTTTGTTTTTATTCAAACGATTGAAATCTGCATATCAAATCTTTTTTTTAATAATAGTGTAAATTACAAAACTTATGAACAAACGTATGATTAGCTTATTCTGCCTTTTTTATGGAATAGGTTGGCAGACCAGCATATGCGCCACCTGACTATAAGTGGTCACCAACGCCCACAGACATTGGCATTTTAAGAAATGTTAACCATCGCTTAATGCGCCACCAACCTTGGGAACTAAGATCTTATGTCCCTTGTGCCTGTAATTACACTGATTTGTCTCATGAATCGTTCATATTAAATAGGACATGACACTATATATCCGTACCAAATTTTTAACCATTTCGGTTCGATGTCAATTGACAACGATCTACAACAGAGGCAGACGCGGTCCTCAATATTCGGTATGGTATAACCACTATTAATAAGGTGTGCCATGAGTAATCACAATGTAGGAATTTGTTCACCAGCTTCCTAGCCATAGATTTAAAATAATAATAAATATTTGTAATTATTTTTAAAAATAATTATATAATTTTATTTTAAACCGTAAATTTATTTTAAAATTACCAAATTATATAATTATTTTTAAAAACGTTTAATAAATTTTATTTTTAAAATAAATTTACGGTTATATAATATATATAATAAAATTATCGCTTGGGACTTTTATTTATCAAGTACTTTTGTACTCTGTACGATTACATGCCTTTTTACTATAACAATGAAGTGCTTTGAATAAAAACTATGTAAAAATTAATATATATTGACTCTATTTAAAAAATATACTACTAAGTTATTATTAAGGTCCTAAGCCATAAATTTATTTAACGTAATATAATGCCATGCAAATTTTTTAAATAAATTTAAATAACACAATTGAAAAATTATAGAAAATATTCCTTTAAATATAAATTACATGGCAGTACATGTAATAATACTTTTGAGAGGAGTACCGGAGTATGATGGACAAAATGGCGTGCACGAAACACTAATTATAAAAAAGTTGAGACATGATTCATATATTGGAAGGCTACGTCTCGCTTCCTGAACGCCACTGAGGGAGGCGGGCGCGTGTGCGTGTGCGTGTACTTAAGCTAATAAAAATAAAACAGAAGGGTATGCATACAGTTGAAACACTGACTTGGTGTCGTCGACGACGTCCACCTCGTGGTGCTGCGTGATGGGCGTGTTGCTGTGGCCGGCCGTCGGGTCGTCCGCGCCCAGCTCGCCGTTCGTGGAGCTCACCACCTGCCGTCGACGCGCACGTCAGGTACTTTATGTCTCATAACTCAAAATTCAACGTTCTCCACCGGCAGTGCGCCTGTACCATTTACTTGGTAATGATTTGACGAAATTTTACGGCCGACCGCCTGCATCAGGCCAATCTTCCTTGGAAATGGTTTTTCTAGATAGTTCCCCGCCACCACACGGGTGGTAAAAGCACTCGATTATTAAGAATTGAAATAAGCCTTAAAATAAATATGTTTGTAAAGGGCAATTAGGAACCGAAAATGATTCGTTCGTAGTGTTCAATCTGTATAGGATAACATTCAAGCAACGATTATAGCACACTTAAACACAAATGCAGTTTCAGTTAATCGAAAAGCATTTTCAATACGGTTTCAAAAAATTATTTGCGTACTTCTACGAACACATATTTCCTCGAATTAATTAAGCGTCATTTCAAAAATATTAACTCACGAATGATCGATAGCGCCACAACTAAAGCTATCCAATTCATTACATTTTGAGGAGCGGTAGATCCTTGCGACACTGACTTTGACCGGTAATTTTCATTTAAAAATATAACTTGCAACGAATAATATGACAACGGTTCAAAAAACATATTTCAACATTAAATATATGATCATCTTTGATTAAATTAAAACTCGTAATTTTAGAGTGTTTTTCCATCATCTAAAACATATATGTAAAATGAAATTACAGATAATATATTTATGCTTAGTGCAAGTTTTTTTTTCCTATTTCCGATTTGTATGGAATGAGATCTGCGCAACAAGTTAAACTCGCACTAGGCATACTGTATCTCGGGATCGTATTAAATCACCATGGGATATATATATATGTATCCCAAGTAAATGGATATATGGTTAAATACAAAACAGTCATTAACAACATATCTTATATAAAGTTCGTTATGCTGAAAATCATAAACAAATAAATTTCTTTTATACTCAAAGAGAGTATAAGATAAGTTTAAAAGTTATTTTTGAAAACGTTTCGCTCATGAATCCTACACAGTTATTTTTGGATAAAATTATATTTGACCATCCAGTGATTCTATATTTATTTTTACCGTCAAAGTCAGTGTTAATTTAGCTCAATTAAAGCGGCATGCAGACATTCACACAACGATTGCCGCAAATTGTTCACAACTGACCGTGGACACCGATCCGGGAAATTTCACATACCGAAAATGCTTATTCTTCAACAGCTAAAAAATAAATACAACAATATACATCCACATCTCATCGACAAATAATATTGCATAAATATCACAAGGAAAGAAAATAGTACGACCTTAAATTCATGCATAATATTATAAATTATTTTGAAAAAAAAAAGGAATAAAAGTTGCCATGCTCTCAGCAAACAAGGTCGAAGGTTTCAAATAGTATTCGAATATATATATTTATGTATATATAATGGACCTTGAGAAAGTGACAGAAAATTTCAAGTAATTTATTACAAATATATTTTCTTTCCACAGGGGTCACATTTTGTGATTGAAATAATCGAATTACGATTAATGCAAATTATAAAGTCAAACGAAAAACTAAAAAAAATAGTTTTTAAAAATTAAAATCGGCTTTTAAAAATAAAAGCAAGCGATATCGGGGGTTTATAGCCCACCATACTAATTAGAGAAGTTCCGTTTTTTTTTAAATAATAATTTTGAACAAATGAATGACTACTAGATTTATAAAAATGCCCATACCATGCGATACCGTTCCGACGGCTAAATAACCGCTGCTACAGTCGCTATAACCGCAAAGAAGTAGATTTATTCAATAATGTTAGTTAAATACCCCTTGTATTTTATATATACTTGTAACAAATTAATTGCAATTTTTCGCCCAGGATATTTCTTAACATTTGAGTGTAGGACATATTTGTTATAATTTTCATGACATCGCGCGACAACCGAATGCGAAGCGTAACGAATCATCTCATCGGAGGTACTCGTGGTTCTCGACCGCTGTCCGCGCCGAGCGCGCTCACCTGCACGGAGCCGTGGCGGTCGGCGGGCGTGAGGTGTCCCGCGGTGAGCGGCGTCGCCTTCCCGCTGTGCGGCCAATTGCCGCCCGTGTTGGCCGTGCCGCCGGTGCCCGAGTCCTTCACCGCGCCCTGGAACGTTAGTTACGACTCGCTTTTATTTTGTATCGAGTGACAGAACGATTTTATCAGTCACATAATATGTCCAATAAAAGCGAATTCATTTGTCAAAAGTCGGTGAATCGATTTATGTTTTGTACGTATTCAATTATCTAATATTAAATCACGTTAGCGTGGATTTGTTCATTGAAGCTGTTCACTATAACATAAGACGTTTATTCAATTGTTTAAATCTTTTTCAATAAATGAGGCACAAATAAGCCTATTACGAGCCATCGTAGAGCCACGTGACTCACCACGTTTCACTAACAGCTGGTAGTTAATCTTAATTATCTATTAAATAAATACCAGTCCAAGTTTATAAGGCTTGATCTGCAAAATTGGCTTAGTTTTACATCAAGATAGTTACGTACACATACATTTTACATAACAATACAAAAACAATGTTTTTACAAAACAATTTGACAAAACATGTAGCATGTCTACCTTGAATAAATATCTATCAAACATATAATTACAATATATAATTATATAACTAAATAAAATCTTTGTTTTTAAAAATATTTTTTTTAAATATGAGGATTATTTGAAATAAAAAATAAGGATTATTACAAAAGGCAAACGTTATATCACACAAATCAGGTCAAGGCCTCTATTTAGCAATGGTATAGTTTAAAAGCTGTAAGTAAACCGCCAATGTGATGCATTCGTATGTAAATTACACTTACTTAGTATAATCATTGTCACTCATGATTTTATGTTAAAATGTCTTAACAAAACTAATAAGGTAGCGATAGCAAAATATAGTATAAAACTACTTTATTTACAAATGTACTATAAAGTATTATAAGTAAATATATAAACTCGTCATACAAAATATTTATACATATTTCTCAAATACTTAACGAACAATTGGAATGAAGGAATTAAGGATTACGCCATATTTAGACAAAACCATAGTTAGAGGTATAATAAAAATGAAGGAAGTTTGTCAGCAAAAAAATGCAATTGTATGGAGAGATTTGAGGCGTATGTCAGAGATAGCGAACTATAGGTTAAAAACACAAAACAGGGTATATGCGGACCAAACCTCTCCGGATATAAGCGCCGCCTCATCGTCCTCAACCAAACCAATCATATAATCACACAAATCATCCTGCACCGACAAAAAAGCAAATAAGTATGCCAGCCTATTCACTATTCCACTTTGTGATTTATATATATGTCAATAAGGGCTATTCTCAACAATCACATTTCCAAAAAACACTTATGCAAAAAGGACATTGAATTAGTGAAAAATCTGGCATATAAAAAAATAAATAATTTGGTATAACAAAGATGTTTACATATTTCAATAAATTACTGAATCCAAATCATAGTTATAGCCTATTCCAATCACAGGAATAAAGACAAATAAACAACTTTAACATTGGATAATTATTCGAGTCGAGGTCTTGAATTATTATCTGTGACATTATAAATTCGCGTAACGTTGAAACGATGACGTTTTGAAAGTAGAAGTATAAACGTAAGTAGTTAAGTGGAATAGTGTTCTTTGACAAAAAATATATATTAAGAACTATTTGCTGTACATAATATAATAACGATTTCATAGAATACGTAAATCTGAGGTTTGTTTATCTTGACTCCTTCTTCGATTGGAATAGATACTTATCATTTCTCAAGTTTTGGAAGTGATTTCGATTTAGGCGTGCTTATGATTAGTGGCAGTGAGTACAAGTCACTATTTCATTATGCACATATCATATATATAATTAGCCGATTTATCGTTGTGCTTTAAATATTTTAATTTTCTATATAATATACTATTGATATAATATATATTAGTTTATATATTTTTTTATTTACCTTGTGGAAAGGCTGATGTCTATCTCGATTAGGCGACACGACGATTTCGTGACCAGTCTGGATCGAGCCCACCGGTGTAGACTGAAAGTAATTACAACAGTTATATAACATTTATTTCTATATTGGCTTCAAACTACAAAACATTAGCTATAAATATAGTTTAACGAATGAAGGACACAGAAAACATACATTTAATGAATGATTTATATATTCAATATGGGCAATACGAAGAAACGACTGTGATGTAAACAATCTAGCAAGTGTTAATAAAATTAATTACATTAAAAACATTATATATAATAAATAATTGATTACATGTATATATAATAGCTATGTCCCTCGCCCATTCATAGTCTAAATTTAAATCTACATAAAATAGATTAAAAATGATAGAGACTGTAACAAAATGATAAATACATGAAAATAAACTAAATGTACGTATATAACATATTAAACCCATCCATTACGTAGCTAAATATATAATTAATAGTATGAAACACTACATGTACGTTACAAGATTTAACTAATCGAATGTAAATACCTAATCGAGTTACCAATTACTACGTCAGAGCGTACATCAGTAATGCAATGAACTGACCTTATCGGATTTATTTCTAACGATATTTGAAGGCGGTGCGTTACGTAATATACGCATTACGTGCATGTTCGCGGGCTGGCGGCGGAACGCATGCGGCATACAACAACACGTCAGACATCGTGCGAAGCGGATACTCATTATATTTACTCGCTTCACTTAATGCAAATCAATTACAATTTGGTAAAGTCTTATCGAATGTGCGTCAACACAATTTTATGGCATGAAACGGGAAAATTAAATACTTATTTCAATATGTTTCATTTAACTTATTACTTACTTACGTTAAGTATACCACAGAATAATATTGTTGTTTATTAAGTTTAATTAAACAAAACACTTATTAATTAACTAAAACAGAATTTATAAACATATTATTATGACGTCACGACAAATACTAATCTACACAAAAACACACAATCACATATTAGCTTTATTAAACAAGTATAATAAATAATAATTTCTACCAATTAGCAACTAAGAGTCGTCGGATAATAAAATTCATTTATCTTTACAGTTACAAATTATAATTTATTTCTAAAGTTGAACTTTAACTTTTAAATACCAGGTGTCTAAAACATTTTTAAATGAGTACGAAAAAAAATAAAATTTTCATTTAGTCCAAGCATAATGCAGGAAATAAGACACAAAATTGCATAACAAAGCACTCGTGATTATGACTAAGGTAAAGCATTTGTGCATACAAAGAATTCATTCAAGAAATGTAGGACGAAACTAAAAGCTAATTGTGTACAAGGAGATATATATACATTGTACGATACTTGGTAGGTACATATGAAATTTAATACAGTAGTTTTCATCAACTGTAATTAAAAAGACGATATACAAAATTAGCTATTAGTTATCGTAAGATTCTATGAAGGCATATTGTCTTAATAACAATTATTGTCATACAAGGTAAAATATTAACAGAAATAATTTAAACTAAACGAGTAAGTTTAAATATAAATCCAATGTGTTATAAAAATAAATTGAAAAGGATTGAGAAAATAACAAAAGAAAATATTTAGTTTATGATAGACCGATTTTATCTTTATAAAATCTATTATTACACTTCGAGAATATTTTTGTTTTTTTTTTTTTAATATATCCATTACAAGTCTGGTTGAATTATAGCAAATGTGATTTAGAAAGCAAGCTAAAGCAGATTATTCTAACTTTAATGTTATTGTAAATATTTCGACGCACATATATAACTGACGTTCTCTTTAAGAAGAAAGTTGTTAGTTTCCTTTTTTACAATTATGGTGGAAATTTTTAATTTAAAGCGTGCTTTTATATTTTTGTTAATAAATTAAGTTATGCATACATTACTGTTTATGTTATATACACGCACTTTACACAGGGCTTTATTTGTGTATAATTATTTTATACTCTATATATATGCCATCATTAAATGTTGTAAAAATATATGTTTTTTAAACTTTTTATACTGAGGCATAATGAGGGTCTCCGAGTGTTTTTATTTCCATTGTAATTATAATTACAGTAAGTTCATCGTTTGATATAACTAATATATTGCCATAACCACATTCATAATTAGGTATTCAAAATCGAGTAGTGCCAGAAACCTTTAGTGAATACATGTGTCATCTCTTTTTTCTTTAAAGATTTCCCACATCAAGCGAGTAGGCAGTACGGTTATGAGAGCTGGCGAGCAAAACTTTATATGATATGCTCATATGGCATACATTATTTATGTTAATTATACCATAGTAAACATTAAGGACCACTGCCACTATGATAGCGCTGTACTGTCAATGCCTAATAAAATGTAATTTGCTCATTTGTCTCTGAAGTTATTTAGAATCCTTATTTAAATAAATCCAGATGTGTTAAGGATTTTAAAGGTTTTTTTTTTAAAGATTTTAAACTAATATACTTCGTTAGATCTAAGGTTGATACAATAAATTTAAAAAGAAAGTACGCCAACATTTTGTATTTATGGCGACATTAATAAACAAATGGCTGCAACTAGAATAAAGAATGGGACCGAAGTTAGTAGAACATTTTTTTCTACATTTTTACAACTACGTCCCATTATATTCATCATAAGTTCCAGAAGTGGGCATAAGCAAACAATTTAGGATGAACCTTTTTTTTAAATATATTTAAAGCACTAACGCAAAAACATAGTGACTGAGGAACTAATTTTACTGAAAACAAATAAATCGAACTGAACTCGAATCCTCGCCAGCTCCCGGAGCGGAGGAGCACACGAGTACAAGCGTTGCTAAGCATGAGACGGGTTTACCATTGTCTTGCCGGTCCAGTCGAACTCTCCGTCGTCGACGTACCCGCGACGCTCGAACAGGTCGCGGAACATCCGCCGCAGCTGGTCGTAGTCGGGCGTCTCGAAGAAGTCCAGTCGCCGCACGTAGCGCAGGTACGTGGCCAGCTCCTCCGGGTGCCCCTCGCACAGCACCTGCACACGGATGCAACACGGACTCGCTCTATAGCTGCACTAGTGCCACTAGAATACTAAGTTCTAGCTAAATTATATTCTTAATAAACAATTAGTAAGCAATCTTTATAAAAGTTGAACTTACTTATTGTTAACATTGTAAGTATTGTCTTTATTACAAACAAAATTGAATAGTATCAATTATTTTTGACACACTCGTTACCATAGTAATATAAAACTACAGATAAATCAGCTCGAAGACGTCTTTGTTTTCGTAGTAGTATAATACACGCAGCAACTAAAAACTCAAACTGATTAGCAAGTAATCCCGCAGGAGAATTTAAAATTTCCAATGAAAACAATTTACGCATAATTAAAATAAGACATATTAGGTCACCACGTTACGTAAAAAAGGCCAATCATTAGGTTTCAAGTGGAGGCAAAAGGAAGATAACTGCAATTTTTAATAAAAAAGCAGTCACATAAAAAATATCGTGCAAAAACCGACCTATTGTTTTTTTACCAACAATACTGTCTCAAAATATTGGTCAAATATAATACGAGGAACCTGACTATAATAACAAAAATATTTATTTATTTATCTGCTGACCATATACTACTACAAACGCAAAAACGTCTTAAAGCCGATTTAGCTGTAAACATAAATGTAAATTAACATAGAAATACCTCAATTGGAGTCGCTCGTTTGGTATCACCGATTTTTTGGTATCTTTCTTTGAGTGTATCAGCTTTTAAACCCTGCCAGGGTAAGGAACCACGTAAAAAATACATAAACATATGCCCCAGAGCTTCTAGGTCGTCGCGTCTAGATTGTTCTGAAAAATAAAAAATAAAACATTTTTAAGGTGGCTTTAAATTGATTACATTTAAGGCATATGAAAACGATCTTCAGTACATTACATTAAAAAGAAAAAAAAATAAACAAATTGGAGATTAAATATGATTTATTAAATATATTAATAGTTTAATAAAACACAATAAATCCATCAAACTTATATTTCAGTACATTGAAATTGAAATAAAATATCTCTTCATTTTTAACTACTTATGACGTAGATTATATCAGAACGAATTGTAGTAAAAACGAAGTATATATCCCACTACTTGGTATTGGAAGGTTTGGAAATTATTTCACCACGCTCCTTTACCGTGGTTTGGTTCAAAAACATGCAGTTTTCATCAGGGTTAGTAATGAACACAAATTAAGCAGAAGAACACGGATGCACAGATGATTGCGGCACATAAGCCGCGTTCTTCGCTCAAGATCTTCGTACTATGTTTGTTACGTACCTTTTCCTAAATGTGTATTTATTGACATGTATCTCGCAGTGCCCGTAAGTGACTTGTGCTCCCGGTATGGGATATGTTTGTTTGTCTCTAAGTCTATATATTCTTTGGCCAAACCGAAATCTGAAAATTATAATAACATAAAATTAAGAAATTATGCAGTTAGTCAGTTTTTATTTTTTAAATAGTTTGAATTTTACACCTTCGAAATGGTCAGCATAGTTACTGTATTGTCAAATAATGTTATTCAAGATCGCGTAAGAACCCGCAATAAACTCAATATTCACCCTAAGCTCATTTCAATAATAAGTAATAATTATATTCCATGACAGTTAAATTCAGATATTTCTATAGAATTAGCATGTATATATGTTTGTATATATAGAGTGCACTTAGTAAAAAATACTAATCGGTTTTAAAGATAGATTAAATTGTTACATTGGAAATAAATGTAAGGTACGTTAGGTAACATTTTCCAAAAAATTATTAAACAATACCAGTGAAGAAAAACTTTAGATATATCTCATGACTAAAATAACTATATAACATGATTAAAATAAGCTAATATAATATAGATTTGGCAAGAAAGTATAATCATATGCTTAAAGATCTAAAGCAATCGAGCAAAACTTTGATGTGGCAGTTTGATGTCTAATGTAGCCTTGATTTTTTTATGCTATAATATATATCAGTGAAATACAACGGACTCATCACGAAATCTCCAAAGCCATGGGTCCGATTTACTTGAAATTCATCATAGTTACTCCTTTCGCGACGTAGACGTTCGCTAAGAGATTATTTTTGGAAATTTCAACTTCAAGAGGAGAAATGGAAGGGCTAAATTTGTACAAATTTTACCCGCACGAGGTTATAAATTACTGTTTATAATTTTAGAACTTTTGGGTAGTATCTTTGTTAAGCTTAACAATGGTCACAAAAATGCGTAATACAAGACACAGCTGTATCAAAGTTCCGGGCAAAAAATTATCGTTTTCAACATTCATTACACATTCATTACACATTTCATTACAGACATTTCAACCACAAACCTCGTTGTAGCAAAGATTGTATTACTTCACCGTTTTCATTGTACCGGGTTACTTAACGACACTTATTGTGCCGGCTTATGTTATCAAGTTATCACAAATGTATTGTTACGAATAATCTGATGAAATCTTTGCGCTGAGTTCCTATTCGTTTTTCGCTTATTCTATTTACTAGAACAAGTGTAATGTTAAGTCTTAAATTTACGTTACCGCAAAACCTTTTAAGCAGACTTAAAATCAAATTGGATTTGTCATAGCTAATATTAATATATAATTCTCATCCGTTCCTTAATTTGTAAATTTTATCATTAAACAATAAACTATATAATATATACATAAATAGACTAAAACTAAACAGTATTTTTCCTGATTTTCAACCGATAGCGGGTAACTTGAATTATTATTATTGGGTGGAATTGAAGAAGAATTAACATACTTTAGTGTTATCAATAAAAAATTAAAGTAGAAAAAAAAATTTAAGTCACAAAATCATATAATTATATTTCCTTCAAAATTTCAATAATAAATATGATCTAATTTCGGCCACTGAGCGAAAACCAGTTATATATAAATATTCGAAGTCATATTATAAAAAATAAAAACATATCGTTTGAATAAGTAATTGAAATGGCATTCAATTCATTAACTGGCAAAAAGAAAACGAACCGAAAGACAGCTGACGCGGTAACGGTTTCCTATCCACATTGTCTGCAGTGTATAATGGGATTACGAAGGTCAAGTGTCTATCGATTCGCGAAAACTGGGCCTTGTGGATTCAAGGTGGCGAGTAAAACTGCGGCACGAATTATACGTTCGATAGCATCATATTAAGTCCATTGCTTATATGAAGAGTTCAATTAACGAAACGTTTTAAAATCATGATAACGTATGTAGACGAACTATTGTTATATCTCCGTATCGAAAATAGCACTAACAGTGTATAATTTTACATTAATTGCAGCGCGGAAACATTTCAGTAATTTCATTTAGAAATGGACAGTGACCTGAATAACAAATGGTATACAATTTTACAAAACAATACATTGAAGTAGAACATTCAAGTAATAGGCCACTTTTTGTCTTGACATACTTACATGCAAAGTAACATTTTAACTTTATGATAGATATATAAATTATCGACGGATCACGACTACGACGTTTCGAGTTAACGCCACAGTACAAAGGTTTCGTTAATACTTAACGCAATATTCCTTAATAATTCTCCCCTTAAGCTTATTAAAAAAAGGTAACATAAGTAACTCACCAATGATGTGAATGATTTTTTCCCTTTTACTTGTAGCTCTACCTATTAAAAAATTCTCGGGTTTCACATCCCGATATATTAGATGTCTTGTGTGGACATATTCGATGCGATGTAACTGTAACAGACGAACATTCATTAGGCGTCTTCAATTGCAAATGTTATAATAAATTATCGAGGATTAAGTTACGTATCTTTGATCCTAATATATCTCTATGTTTAAACAAGTTAATGGCTGTACCTATACATGTTGTGTAGGCGGTAATTAGTAAAACGATACCTGTCTTCTTCTCTTAAATGTCAAATCAATCATTGCAGAAAGTGAGATATTGGCGTTTAACTAAACGCCCGCTAAACAACATTTATAACTAATGCCGTTTGAAATGTATAAAATAGACAATGGAATTTTAACAACAATTTACAGACCACTTTAAAACGTACTGCATTGTTAATTAGAGAGTAAACTATTATTTTTCTTAATACAGTGCAACCTCGATATAACAAATCGGAAGGGGACAATTTAATATTCGTTATATCAAGTAATTCGTTGAACTGAGGTTTGTTATGTTGAGATAAGGTTGGTCTAAAATTCGTTATAAAGAGGTATTCTAAAATTGTAGCCAATGTACTTGCGGGAATCCCGAACTTATTAGCTATGTCTAATTTTTTCGTCATAGGATTTTTGTCGAAACCTGTCGCGACATGAATCACATACTATGAGATTAAGTCATACATTAGTGGGAACTTTATATAAAGGTTTTGGGATGACAAAATTCGTTATAAAGAGGTTATTCACAAAAAATTTTCGTAATGTAAATGGATATTTTACATTGACTCTTATGGACAATTCAAGGGGATTACGAAGAATTTGTTAAATCGAGGAAGTCGTTATATTGTGGTACGTTATATTAAGGTTGCATTGTAATAACACAAAAAAAACCGGCAAAAACTCCCTTAAGCATTATCACATACAGGTTTTTATTGACGTAACATGCGATTTGGCGAATTCTTTTTTTGAAAATCGAATGGCGTAAAGATCTAGGTCACATACATACAGAGTTGTTTACTCTAAGCCTTCTTCGCGGTAAAATGAAAAAACAAATCAAATCTGTGTATACAAAATATGCTAAACTTCGTATTATGACTAAGAGATCTCTGAAGCAACAAAGATATGATCATCGACCGATAAGATTTGTGCAAACATATTAGCACTACTTTGCACGATTTTAATAACAGACAAACTGTTCAGAATTTATATATGCTGTAAAATGTTTTAACAATAAATTCCAAGTTTACCGTATTTTGTAAGCTATTCATTTTATAATAATACAACTGCAATTTATGTTACAAATGAGTTATTGTTATTATCTGAAAGT
The DNA here is from genome assembly GCA_905147175.2 of Nymphalis urticae. NCBI lineage: Eukaryota > Metazoa > Arthropoda > Insecta > Lepidoptera > Nymphalidae > Nymphalis > Nymphalis urticae. The sequence continues at coordinate 6,145,087 of LR989998.1, read as the reverse complement.
AAGTTTCTGAAACGATATTATTTTTATACCCTTTTGAGATACATTTTTTTTTAATTCTTAGGAGTTGAGAAGAAGTATAAGTATTGAACATATAATGCAAAAGACAACATATCTTCGAAATCAGCTATTTCGATGCAAATTTTGGGACCAACGTAACGGAACGTTTAAAAAACAAAACTGTGAAAATAGAGGGTTATGTGTGAGTATCCCATGTTTCTTTATTAAATGTTAACATGAATAATATATGTAAAATCTAAGGGAAGATATTATTAAATATAATAGAACTTACCAGCTGCATGGCGATCATCAACACAGTCTTTAAAGAGAAGCGACGGCCGCAGAGATCGAATAGATCCTCTAGCGACGGCCCGAGCAGTTCCATGACCAATGCATTGTATTTACCGCAGGGCCCGAAGTAGTAAACTTCTGGGATGCCTTCCGCTGTCGACGGAGCTGTAGGACCGAGGAGGGAAAAGGGAAGGAAAGGAGAGAAGAAGACAGAAATATTTAGTACTTACGTTTAACACGCGCGCACATAGCATTGCTCACGCTCGCACCTAACATAGACACAACACTGAATCCGATATCGAAGGTTCAGGCTCACGAGAGCAATGCTCGTACAAATAAAGGTTCTGCGGCGGATGCTAATCAACGTCATGACCATGTTCCGACTAAGATGAAACTACAATCAATATCGGTTGCGGTGTTGTGTCTAAGAAACGCGTTTCTATTGAACGTATGGCGACTTACTAGCTGCATAGCGATCATAAGGACCGTCTTGAGCCTGAACCTTCTTCCGCAGTGAACGAAGAGGTCCTCTAAAGAGGGTCCTAGCAACTCCATGACCATGGCGTTGTAGCGGCCGCCACAAGTACCCAAGTAGTACACTTTTGGTATGCCCTCTGAGCAATAATTTTGCAATAAATAACGCGGACTAAATACTCTTAAAATATCACTGGTATCGTATATTTACTATATAAGTCAAAATATTTATGAAGAATAAACTTATATACATGTTTATTCTTACTGTGTTAGGAAATCTGTACTATGATATAACGTTAAAATCATTCTATTTCGAACTGAACAGGTGTACTCTACACATTATTGTTACTCGTGGCAGAAATATTTAACTCTTATGAAATCTCACTGGAAATATACACAAACTATTTTGTCTTATAAACAACGAGGAACCGTCTTCGTGTACATTCAATAGTAGCTTTTATTCGATAGATATCAACATTCATATATCATTGTTAGTTAAAGATTTTAAAAAATATTCAGACTTGAAGAATGAGTACATCGTATTAACCACTTACTCTTCGATCAGCATTGTTAATAAAAACGTGAAAGAAATATTAAGATTTTTAAAATACACCGAGTGAAAGATCGCAAGCAATTCACAGAATTGGTAAAACATTAAAGTTGATATATAAATTAATTAATTAAGAACATCTAATGAATAAAATATTGTTTAACACATCATGGAACCGATGGTTCTGGTGGAGGCACCGATATATAACATAAAAATCTAAGACAATTGCATAATATATAAATTCAACTCACCGTGCGTTCCTAACAGTTTGTAAAATCGGTACTCTAGGTGTAATTGAGGAGCCTTGGATTTCATAGGCTCCATCTTAATCGCTACATGTTCATTGTTGTAGAGATTTTTCCCTGAAAATAAAATATAACATGAAGCACTATTTAAATAGAACTACAAATCTCTAAGATTTACGTTTGACGCAAACAGATTTCCGCAAGCATTCTTAGAAACTTCATTATAATTTGTTAAGTGCCTATGAAACAATTTGGTGTTACCATAATAAAATTTTAATTCACAGCGTGTATTAAATTAACATTTGAGATTCTCCATTGAGCAGATGGTTTGTTATTGACTGACATAATATAATACTCGACTACAGGATAGGCGATAAGGGTAATGCTATTATTATACTAAATATTAAAGTGGTACGTTTTCTTTTTTTACGCAATTAAAGAGACAGATATTTAAGATAAAGTTTAAAAAGGTATTACTATTATATAATAATGAATCTTTAACAAAATCTTAATTTACATTAAAATTATTTTTTCGTTGATAAAAATTCCCCTTGAAACTGGGACCTTTGGAAGAAAGTTTCGTAGATATTTAAACTTTTCAAAACGAAGGGTGGCGATGTATGACTGCCAACTACATATTTCAGAAATTTTATTCAAGCGTGACGTCAATGCCATAAGGTAACCGACATCGTAGTAACTGTACAGTCTGTATTTTACGAAATTTGGCTTAAATATAGTATATAAATAAAATAGAAGTGTCTGTCTGTGATTTCAAATAAATATAATAACTGCCTACTTTAAAGATAATATGCGATTTACCAAAACCAAAATATTTTTTTTTTCTTTTTGTCTGTCTGTTTGTCCTAGCTAATCTCGGAAACGGCTAAAAATTACAAATTGAAATAACTAAATTATTATTAAAAGTATTTCAAGGTTTCGTTTAGTCATTATTTAATCAATATCGGTTATAAAAACATACGCATTTTTGTTGTTATATATATACACATAAAATGACTCTTCCTGACTGATTCATCAACGCAGAGCCTAATCCTTGAAATTTTTCTCTTGAAATTTTTGGCATTTTATTATGTAAACACCCACTAAGTAAGGATTTCTGGAAATTCCACCTCTAAGGAATGAACATTTGTATGGAAATCCGTAATTATCAAAGTTAGAAGTATGAAATTTTATATAAAAGCTTCTGAATAAATATACAAACTTAGAAATAAATAAATATGCATTTTAGAGTTTTTGAAAATCTACCCCCAAGAGGGTGAAATAGGGGTTGACAGTTTGTATGGGGAGTCCGTAATTTTTTTAAGTAAGAAGAATGAAATTTAATATAATAATTTCTGAGAAAAAATAAATGCATACGTATTTCGTCATTTTTGGAAATTCAATCCCAAACGGGAAAAATTCTGTGGAAACATTAGTATAAAAAAATGGTCTGATCTGCGTGAAATTTACTGTTTGTGTTTCTTGAATGAATTGATAAACATGTATTTCAAAATTTTGGAAATTCCACCCAAACGGGTGCAAATAGAAATAGCAAATGGAAATACTACACCTAATATAGTATATAAGGAGGAATTACAATAATTCATTAAATCCATCTTTGATTACTAGAATAATAATAATACTCTTTTAAAGTTGATATGGAGAGTTACCAAAACCAAAACAGCACTCATATCATAAATAAGAAAGTTCATTTGTGTTTAATTATTTGTTACTTCTTCAAGCTTTAACACAGCTAAAATAAAACATAATTCAAATATTTGGGCCTTTCTATCTTGTTTAACTGGATTTTTAACATTGTCGCGGGCGCCAAGTAGCGCGCGTAAACCGCGGCTGACCCGCTAGTTTTACATAGAAATCAATCAAATATGTGAGACCATCAATGATAAAAAAATAATATATAAAACGCAATGTCTTACTTACAAACGTTGTTTAGCGAGTGATTAGTTTAACAATGCTGTCTTCTTCTTTCGTATGTCAAATCAATTATGACAGAAAGAGAGAAATCAGTGTTTAACTAAACAGTTGCAAAGCAATGTTAATAGTAAAGCCGTTTGTCTTTTTCAATCTATCAAACCACCACATTAATTGTAACATATATAGTTTATATCTGATCTGGCCTAACGGAAGCGCGACACGACACGATATTGGACAGCTACTATATATCGTGCCGTAGAATGATTTTATAATTGACACATCGTAGACATTACCGCCATTTTATGGATTGTGTAAGTAAAATCGGACGTCATTAAGGCCGCTGTGTTATTCTAACTTTCCTATGTCTATTAAAATGTAAAAAAAAAATACAATACGGCAATTACTGCATCCACCACTAAAATTAAATTAATTTATTAATTAACTTCAATAGAGATGAATTACATATTGTTTAAAAATTAATTATTTTCAATTATATATGGAGGCTTGTGGCTAGAAGCACTCGGTAGAGAAGCGGGATGGACGACGGACAAAGGAAAAATTTAAATCTAATTTGGAAGCAGCCTTGTGTCATCTGGAATTAATTTTTCTTTATCGGTAGCAATCGTAAACTGTCTTAATAGGTTACTCGTCTCGTAAAAAAACTCGTCTAGAGACACATAAGATAGCATTCGAAACTCAACTCTCCGATAATATTAAGTAAGCGAGTACATCGTGACGTCACACAACTGATTCATTTGCGACAATGTCCATTGTAAAGATCGTCACTATCAGATCTCAATGGTTTCGTATCTTATCAGCCAGCGAATAAAATGGAACAATACGACTTAACATCGCTTAGCGATTTTACTATTAACAATGTTATCTATACATCGACAATTCGAACATTATCATTTTTATAAAAATGTATTTATTTGTTATATTATTTAAATAATTATTAAAAGATTAGAAGTATTTGATACATGCTATGAAATTCCTAGTCCTGGGTTATAAGGTCTCTCCTATTGAGGACAAAATTTATAGTTTATTTGACCAAGCTGCTCTAATGCGGATTACTAGATAGAAATGACGATTCACGATGCTTTCCTTCGCCGCCGAGCACGAGATCAATTATTAAAACACACCTGACACATGAAAAATTCAGCGGTGCTTGCATGTTCTAACAATTTGGCCATCTCGTCTCTTATTACACTCGACTTTGTAAAATGTAAAAATATTGTTTATTTTTTAACATCCTACTTAAAAAGAGGGGCTGTTATAAGCTTAACGTGTTTATCTGTGGCATCGTAGCACCCAAACGAATCGACCGATTTTGATGCGATTTTTACAGTTTGCAGTTTTCAATGATGTGATAGGAATGGGTTTTAGCTATAAATTATAAAGATCGCTTTAAAAGTTAATATGTATACATACATGTATATGCTGACGTACAATCTTATCTTAATAGACTTGATGATAGTCTCATGTTGTATAATACGTTGTGTATTTTATAAGATATAGTGCAAATGATAATTATGTCAATGTTAGCTCAGAAAAATTCTTTGGATTAAGCGCGACGTGACAGGAAGCAACCACACACATAAATATATAGAAAATTTCACCTCTGTTATATATACAAAACGATTACTATGAGACGATATCATTTTATATACAACAGAATAAACCTCAGGTTAATTTAACGAAAATATTTCATTATTTAGACATTTATACTTCCTTTATTTCTTTATTTAATTTGTTGTTCTGTTATGGCAGGATCATTTTTAATTTAAAAATATTTAAGTGAATAACTCTCAAGCCAGCTTTTTAAATTATTTAACATTTATGGTATCAAAGTAAATGTAATTTTTACAAGCTTTTCGTTTAATTTACCTTTTAGTAAGTGTTCATTAAAACTTGCAACTAAATTAAAACTAAAACCGTTTCCATCTAACCGATTGATATTTCGTATATACATATTTATGAAGCTAGTGACGGTCGTTATAGTATGCGAATTTAAACAAAGCTTGAATTTAAATTCACCACCCCGCATTGGAGCAGCGTCGTGGAATAAGCTCCAAAACTTCTCCTCAAAAAAGGAGAGGAGGCTTTAGCCCAGCAGTGGGATATTCACAGACTGTTACTTTACTTTGTTTATTTTAAAAAGTTATTTAGTTGAATCTGATGTAAAATAAGTTCTCTTTGTAATACACATTATACAACACTATAATTTTATTGTTTACCAGTTTTGTTGGTAACATAGCTCGCGTTGACAACACAAAAGTTGGCAATTTTTATTCTATGGACATAGCCACGACGTAAAGCTTAACGTTCGTGCTGCCTTGACAAAAATAAATCATTCATTCAACGCGACATGATAATGACATCTGATAAACTTCACGACGAAAAAATTATGTCATATAAACGAAGACACGATCAATGTAATCAGATCTGACCCTTGTCCTCGCAAAATGAGGTCACAGTTTCATTCATAACATGACGAAGATTTTTTATATGCTTACATACGATGCTGTCTACTATAACGTCTGGGAAAATATAACGCAAACAGCGAAAGACGTAATAACGAATTATCAAAATATTACCCCATAGCTTATTTAATAAAAAGGCGAATGATATTTGTTACAAGTTATAAAATCGTAATAAAATGAATATTATATCTAAGATAGCATGATTGTGACTGGCTAGAGATTTATATACGTAAGGGATTTGTATACGTATTTTTAGAAAAAATAAACATGTAAACAAGACGTAGATTTTAGGTATCTGTATATTTGTCGTAATATACTTTTTTAACAAGAAGTAATTTTAGAAAAACCACAAGCGTGTGCTTTTTGAAAATTCGACATTTCGTAAAATTCCGGAAATAACCAGTGTCACGTTTATTCCTACCGCCTAAAAGAGTCAAGAGGAATGTTAGTCGATTTGACTAAAAAAAGTCTTAAGGTTGGCAAGAATTGTGTTCTAAAAAAATAAAAATAGTTGCTTTCCTCATTTCAAAAGAATTCAAGCTTTAAAAGAAAAAAAACAGAGCCTGAAGTTTGTATTGAAAAAAAAACTTATGTATCGATGTTTTTTTGTTATTTGCTATTTCAAGTTAGTAATATGTAAAGTCAATATAATTTAGTCAGAAGATATATAAGACACCAAAACTTTAATATTATTAAGATTTGATTGATAAATTATAAGCAGCATTTGAAAATATAAAAAAAAAAAACTTGATATAAATATTTAAGGAAGATAACCCGATTTACGTAGAATGTATCACATCAAACGAGTTTGTGAACACATGAATATGAAAAACTAGCTTCATGCTTGAGACCTAGTTTTTAATCGGTGAAGTTTTCCACGACGACTTGGTAACGCGCGCGTCAGTGTTATTGTTTTTGATATATTCATATGAAGAATGCGTTAAACATTTATTTAACAATATTGAAGCTTAACTTTATATTAGCTTACGTAATTTTCATTTTGTCGTTATATTTAGCATAACAATAATGTTTTAAAGTCATTAATAAAGACGTAAGAAATAAGAGAACAGACCTTTTTTAAATATTGTCATCGTGATTTTCTGTTGCATGATAATTAATCGTCCTAAATAGTAAAGATTCGGTTGAATAGAAAAGAGACACACCTCAAACCGTGGGTGTCGTAAGTGCCAACTAAGGGAAATGTTTGTTTTCTTGCGTATTCATGAATACAATACAGCGCTTAGCGTCTCAATAGTATACAGTATTTATATACGGTGGCGGAAAACCGACCTACTAGTAAGGCGGTGTCAAGCAAGCGGTCGGCTGTAAGCGTTTCAAATATATTTTTTCTTGCAGTATTACACTGTCACTTCTCCGACCCCAAATATATGGGATAAGGGCATTAAGGACTAGGAACAATTATTATTACATTCATATATTACGAGTACAGGAAATACCTATACTATATATCTATTATATTAAAATATTTAAGTGATATTATTGATACGACCTCAAAGCTGACCTGCTTTTTCCAAGGGTTGATGTAAAGGCTTTTGGGCAACAAAGATTGCATAAAAATCTACGAAAACATCATGAGTTTTAATTTTAACACTATCCAAATAAAAAGGTCCTTGTCTCCTTCGAGTCGACATGTATTTTAAACTTAGCGACGACCCAAATCCGCGTTGAAAACATCGCTGCAATTATAATTCGGAGAGTAAATAATATATCGACCCATTCACATGTGCTCGCTTTAATGACATTTTGAATGACGCCAGTTCAATCCAATTCCCCATCCGACTGCAGCCGTATAAGTTCCAAGTGTTATAAGCGATAAGAAACCTTATTGCGAAGGTATTAAAGCTTACGTACATCGTAAATAAAATATATAGTACGTATCAGGTTATAAATTTAGATCTATAAGCCTTAAAAACTACAAACACATTTACGTAAAGATAATTTTGTTTTAAATAATGAGACCGCTTACAAAATAATTCGCTCCTCAATATTTCATTGTCAGTCTTGAGTCTGAGAGCAAACAGTATAGTTTATGATTTTACGTTAATATTTACGCTAATAAGTAGGTATTACAAACACCGATTGAATATATATTTGGTTAAACCAATAACATAAGAGTATGGACGTTAAATTTAATAATAATAAAACAATTATCTTTATACTCAAATAAACTCATAGCCGTGTGTTAATTGATAGTAATTATCATCACGCCGCTCATTACTACCAAGGCGTCCAAATATTACAAATTATGTAATTATTGGTTTTAAAATGTTTTATATGCACATAAAGAAATTTCACATTTTAAAATTTTACCTTTGGCAGATAGATTGCTATCACTTTAATTATAACATGAAAAATATGAGCAATTTCCGTGAATAGTTCAAGCTCGAGCAACTAATTACTATAAGTAAATAGATGAAATGAAACTACAGACAGAATATAATAAACACGGTTACTAGACAAAAAAAAAATCATTAATACAAATGCTGTCTCATCGTCCAATTATTTTTCGGTCTAGAATACCAATTTACCTAAACATCGTTTCAAAGAAATCAAATAAATTATTACAAGCATGGGATGAGTCATGTCTTCGATCGTCACTTTTACTTATACACACCCTAGTCAATTCTTTATCTACATTAAATTGCTAAATTTTTAACAATTTACATATATATTGTTGTTTCAAAATGTATTTTATACATATATACAAATATGCAAGAAACAAACAACTCACCGGATAATAAATGTAAGCTAGCGAGTTCGTTTAAAATTAATTTAGCGAGATTGTAACTGTGAGCGGCGCATTCTGGTAACAATAAAATGAATAAAATTTCGACCGTTTATTAGATGAAGCTATGTTAGTTATAATTTACTGAAAATTATACTATGATATTGCGAGTTGATCCTTAAAACGATCGATGAGATTAATTCTTAAAAACGAATTTATTTACGCTCATCTGATGACCAATATGTATATTGTATTTTTAAAACAACCAATCAAAACAATCGGTTAAACGTTACAACGTCATCGAGTAAATTGCCTTTGTTACAAGACAACCTTTGTAAAAGTGCTCAGTAGGGTAAGGATGCAAAAACGAATTGCAAAATCGATTCGACGTCGAACTCGGCTAAGGTTATTACTGAACGTATAATGTTATATTAACGGTCTTAACGAGATCGCGAGATGTCAAGAGATTTTAAATCAGAAACAACTGAACGTCAACGAGTAACCGTTCACGGGTTATAATAATAGCCTTGCATTTCGTACGACGATATCATTGAAAACACCTGTGCGTTATACATTATATCCTTATTTATCTTTGATAGGACCGCTTCGTTGGTATAAGTAATTTTTTTATGTTTTTCATACGTGTTAAAAATCTTAATTTCCTTTAAAAAAAAAAAAACGATATTTTGAATATATATATATAAATAGACTATAACAGAACCGACAACCGATTCTCTTCTTTGTTTAAAAGATTGTTTTTAAATACATATTAATAAATTTTAAAATCGCATGAATCAGGTCACAGTCGCAACAAAGGTATCGTTGCTAAGATGTTTGTAAATTGATCCAAAGCATATTTCTTATGTATTACGTTTTATAATAGAGTTTTTTTATTTTTTATTTGTGTATCTGATTTTACTGTACATTGTAATTTCGATATTGTATGTATGATTGTACGTGTACTACCTATTACTTATAGTAGTAAAATATGTGCAAGAAGAAATCTCTTCAAATGGTAAACATGCCTTTTATACATACTACTGTTTCAACATTATTATTTTTTTCTAAAAATCTAATTTATCTTTAAATAAATAGATTAATATTATTTCTACTTTTTATATTCTTACCGAGTCTGAGTTCACCAAAGTTACCGCAGCCGATCTTTTTGCCGACGCGGAAGTTGGGCCCGACCATAAGGACGCCCGAAGACGAGGTGACGGAATGTCGCGACGTGTGCATCGCGCTGCTTCCGCCCACGCCACGCCCACCCACCGCTCCAGTCGCGCTGCAACAGTGTAAAAACCCCTTTATAACATAATAGCTTACATATCAAACAGAAGAAAGATCATGGAAGTGCTATTTTCACTAATGATTCAGTGCATAACTTGTTAATATCTTGTGCGTAGCATCATTTTTTAACCTGTTAGGTGCAACCAACCAACTTAGGAACCCTGGTACAGGTATGTTTTGTTCAAACCTTGGTTCCAATGCACTGGCCTTAATTTAATTATAGAGGAAAATCATTGTCAATAAGGTTGGTTGAATCAAAATAGTTTTCCTTTACTTTTGTGAAAGAAAATAAAAACACAAAATTTCCATACCCATAGGCCATAAGTCTTCCACAGCCCACCATCGAGAAATTTAAATTCTGAACAATAAATTCATTTGATCATTATACATATTGAATTCAAACAACATAGAACATTAGAATGATCGCCAAATATTTGTATTGCATATCAATGTATCTTCCCCTTATGTCCTTTGCTATAAGATTCAATATCATTAATATAATTTGATGCTAACGCCCTCTAAATATAATCTTGACAATGAATTTCATACCATTATATCTTGTAGTAAACAAACTTTTTTAGCAAATACAATACCTTATTTCTTTCATATATTATATGATGTAATCAATAAAACATCATTTTTAACTATACAATATCACTGCATAAATTCTTTTTTGTCTAATTGATGGACAAAGACTCCATCCCATAATATATAATTGCATTATACTTAGCGAGACTAATGTGAATAATTTATAATATAAAATTTGTATTTACACAAATATATTTAATGAATAACAAAATAATAATATGTTTACTAGGGACTTTAATGGCTGTATAAATAATTAAATATATGTAAATTAATTACAATTTCAAGTAGGGTTAGTGATAAATTAATGAAAATAATATTATTGAAACTAATAAATGACACACGATTGGCTCAACAAGTTCACTGACATAGTTCAAGGTTAGTTTACAGATTCAATAGGATTCATGTTTTAACATGAGCCGATACTCTGTCTTAATCAAACTTAAATATGAAATGTGATGACATTAGTTGCTAAAAATATGAATCATTTAAAATAATATCATCATAAATATTATTTTCCTTGAAAAGTTAATCATTTAAAACTATAAATAATCATCAAAATGTTGTGCAAGTCCAGGATAGTTTTTTTTATATAATAACACAAGATGTTGGCTTTCTATTATTTCATTCTTATTCACGTATTAAAGGTTTAACTCATACATATAGGGTATTTAGTTAAACACTGATTTACTTCTTTTTCATCATTGATTTGGCATTCAAAAGAACAAGATGTGGCATTATTCATATAATAACCCCTAACACTTATAAAGACGTAAAAGTATATATTATATTTATGTTACCGGATAATTGTAAGCACTGTGACTTTATAATAAATCTAGCAAGATTATAGACCAAAAAAAAAATATAAAAGAAACATTCAGTTACCAATATCATGGATCAATTTCAGTTAAATTATAAACATACAAACCGAAATTATTATAAGCTATTAAAATTTTGATGGCTTTTTTATGCTCAATTCACAATTTTTCAACAGTTCATAATTTTGCTACATTTATTATTATCTAACGGTATTTACAATTATCAGATGACATACATAGAGTATCTGTGATGATTACATTTATTTTACTTTCAACTTATTTTTGTTGAAGAAGTAATTTAGTAATAGCTAGAACTTTAATTAAACTAATTGTTTGAGTAAGGAGAAAGCTTGTTTAGCATCAAGTTAAGTTTATTACTATTATTAATTTATGACTATAAATAAACATAAAATAGGTACATTCAATTGGTAAAATTTGCAATTTCTATTTTTAAAAACATATTAAAAATATTTGATAAGCAACTACAAAGTACATAATAAAAACTATTTATTTGTGCAGTAATGCAACTATAGTAATACTTTATGTAGTTACAATGAAAGAAGCAGTAAGTGTTGATATATAATGTTACAAATGTAAGCATGGAACCTGTCAATAAAGTAAAGTTTTAAGTTAATCTCTTTAGACAAATGCTAATAGTGATCATGTAAATGGTCCGACAACAAAACAGTTTGTTTTGTTCCAATATGGTACTTTTATACTAGAACATTATGCCCGAAACAAATTATTCTTTGGAGATATAATGCTACAAATACACCATAATCAAGTTAAGTATACTTTGACTGCAATGAATCATACCAACCGTTATTGGCATTGAGTCTAAAAGTGAAAGTTACTTGATGCACTTCCATTGAGTGCACACTAAAAAATATTTTAGTCAAATTTTAAAAATATCTGCTATATGTAAATTTATAAAATTTATTTTGTTTTATTTTTCAGCATAATGTGTAAGTATATCTTTTGTCTCATTTAAGTATAAACATTTAAAAAAATATTTGAAGAAAGGAATGAGAACTGTTTATTTCAAACTTTATTTCCCATATTTTTTTGTTTTGTTATGTTACTTAATGAAGTTATTAATAAAATGATTTAATTTTGATTGATTTAGTTTTTACTCTACTATTTATATTGACAGTAATTTAAATAAAATGTATATAAATTTGTCAATTCTTCATTAGAAAAAGTGCATACATTATTATTAAGACTACACCTACAGATGTGAAGCTTAGATAGTGTTGTGTTTATTCTAAATTTAAAAAGCATATTCAATAATAGAGTATTTAAATTAAAGACAGATAATGGTTGAAAATTAAAAGTGAATGATACTTACAATTTTCTATGCATTACCAGTTTTTATATAATTGTATATCTTGTCTGAATCCTGTTTAAAACACATACTTATTGTACTATTATAACCATCACTTTTGCTTGAGTCACATGTCAAATTTATGTCAAGATACATGGCTCACAAGATTTGATTTCATTATTATTGAACAATTTCAAATAATGAATCAATAATTGTTTACTATATAACATTAATCAATATTGTTAGTATTTTTTACGCTAGCACAACAATGTGTTCAATGTATTGGACAATATTGAACACAAATTTATATAGCAGATAACAAAGTTATGTTTTTATTAAGAAGTGTTATCAAGAGTATTGTGTGAGATACAAGATGTTTGCATATTGTGAATCACTAACATATCTATTTATAATATTAGTGACATGTACATATATGCATTGAATTGTATGTTTCTACAAAATGTTTCCTGACTTTCATGGGTCAGATATTTGAAGACTTGATAGGATTTTGATATATAGATTGTTCTATCTACTTAAATATTAAAGGTAATGATAATAGAGATATGATAACATTTCTGTTTAAGATGATATTATCATTACTTGTTGTATATTTGCATACAATTTTGACTTTAACATAACTAAATTGTATGTATTAGAAACTTTAGTATAGGTAATTAAAAGGTGATTTTAAATAAGGCCCTAAAAAATTTCAATTTCTCTCATCATTGTAAATATTTTATTAGACGAAACATTGCACAGTACAAACAAATTATTTTCAAAGAAGTCGACTGATGTTAGCAGTAAAATCAATCTTGTTTTTAAATAAAACCTAATTTGTCAATAAAAATGATTATAAAATATCAATGTTAAAATGTTACACAATTGGATAATAAAATATTTTGTATCCACTTGTAAAATATTGTATTTAAAAACAAATAGAAAGTAAACTATTAATTGATTATAAAATTTAAAAAAATGATTAAAAAACATGATTTTAACCTTCAAACTTTTACTATTGTGGTATACAAGTACTAATTTAAGATTAATAAATGGTTTTTAAAATAATTATTAATTAACTATGTCTTGCAATTACCCTATCATATTTAGGTAAAACCAATTTTTGAAGTATGTTTTTTTTAAATTGTTATTTATTATTAAGTTATGTAGCAAAATATCACCTACTTCTAATAACCTACTTCTACATCCATGACATGCTTATTGAACTTACTATGGTTATAAACTTTGTTTATAAATAAACAGGACTTATTACTTAATATTATTTCCAGAATATTCTTCATATTGAGTATAAAATAACTGTTGTTATTATTAATAGTAATATTTATAATAATTACTGAAGTAATGATAACAGCAATAACATGAGAAGGAATAACAGGTATGTTTATTTAAATATTGTGTAGCTAAATATTATAGAAAAATGACACCAAAAACTTTGTCTTTGAAATATTTATAAGCACTTATTCAGATGCATTTTAGATTATATTCTTACTACACACATAAAACTTGATACAAAAAGCACAAGTTATTTTATCAATCACTTCATACTCATAATAATTGATATCTTTAAATTCAAGTGTCATTACTCATAATAGGTATTTTTTACCTACAACATTGAAATTTTGTAAAGAGATTATATTTTTAATGTGTGTTTTGTATATTACATTATTTTATCATTATCATACTGAAATTGTATTTCTACGATGAAATATAACAATCATGAATGATACATATACAGATGATATTATACAGCAATACTTGAGAGAAGCATAAGAACTTGATCAACTTGAATAATACGAAGCATACTACCCTACTGATAATTATTAAAGAAAGATCCTTACGTGGAAGTTCTTTTGTCGTCGCTCTGACGTTCCTTGTCCTTGTTACCCTCACGCTTATTCATAATATATGTTATGATGTGCAGGCACTAAGCCCAACACCCCCGTTCACTCCCAGAGCCCACCGTCAGTCGGGGCAACACCGCGCCGTAGTCCATGTCACAGCCTCCAACCACTGCACTGCAATTTCGCCATTCCACTGCACACACCACCAATCCAAACCCAACACTTTATAAATATTGCTATTTTTATTTATCTTTTGACACAGCAAACACTACACTATTTAGAATTTATCTTAAAATCATTTTTGTCACACTGCAACCACAATAAAGATGTTTCGGCGACTCGCGAATTGACTGTTTAATAATATAAACCTTTAAGTAATTGATAACTGTTTTTTTAACTGATAATGACTTCTGATAATTTTGATACAATACAATAGGAAAGGAACGAAAATTATTACAGGTCGCCGTTTCACTGTTCAATGTTCACTGAAGAGTAACAACAAGCAATGTAGGTGGTAAAATCTATACCAGTCTAATGAATAAATTTAACCTTAGGGCGTTGTATAACGCCTTAATTAATGTTAGTCGATGTTAAAAGTGAAAAAACAATCGGGAAAACTTAACAATTGACAGGTCTTCTATGTGGGAAGTCAACCCAAATAAAATTATCTGTCGGCACTATTCGTATTGCAACAGATTTATTAGAAGTATTCCTTATACTTAGGCTCACAGCTCTTAATGCGATTACATTAGTAAGCAAATAAAAACACAGTACGTAATTTATGATTAGCTTCACAACGTCGCCGAAACATCAAATTTCAAATGGACATTTGTCCTGATAAAAAAGTTTAGGTTTTGTAATGGCCACCAATGGTACACTTTATTCACTTTTATAACTGTAATTTATTAATCCTGTTTTTTTTTAAAGAATTAATTGAGAAATTAGATTATTTAAAACTTTACTCAAATATATACCATCTAACGACAAAATTTCATGGTTAAAAAATATTATTTCAAAGAATAATCACTGAAATATCGCCATTCGGCGCATGCGCAAACTTGTAGTAGGAGATGTTGCTACACTCAAATTAAGTAATTTGAAGTTTTTTGTTATCTATGTTCTAAATGAGGTTCATATATATTTTAGTTATATATAATACAGTCTGTTACACTCTAAACTATATTGTACAATAAAATTGTAAACAAATTGTCTACTATTTTCGAACGTATTATGATTTTAATGAATAAATATGTTATTTTTAAAATCTGTACATAGTAAAACATATATGGAAACAGGTAACACAAACTGATAATATCTCGTTCAAAATAAACAAAATCAGCAGAACCCTTAATGTTGCTATTACTAAAAGTAAAATATATTATATTCTGACTAATCAAAGAACAGTGATCAGAATAACTTTACTTGACACAAAAGCGGAAACTTTATTTGTACTAAAATCATTTCTTAATGCCTTATGATTTTTATTATTTTATTATAACATTAGATTATTATTATATTATTACATTAGTGTACACGTGTACTCCTGTTTACGAAGATATCGATATCTAAAGATTGAGTCATAGAAGTGGTAAAATTGTCTTACAATTTGTTATTTCAAAAATAACTTGGAATAAAAAAAGTTGTATAATATCTACCGGCTAGTACGGTCGAGCAATATTTCAGTAACAAAAATGAGATTTAATTAATACCTTAAATATGTCTTTTCACAATCTGGCAAGTTATTATTATTAATTAATGTTAGTTGACGAGAGCTCAATTTTAATATAAATGTGTAAAGAAAACTTAAAATAAGAATCTGTAAGTGACATTGGCAGAATATTTTGCGCTCAAATAGCGTAGGTACACACTAGAAAAGGAAAAAAAAAAACAATCTGTTAATGCGCCAATATTCAAATAGAGATTGATTTGCTTTACAATCTTTTTTAGGAACATTTAAAAAAATATATAAGTGATGGCATGTGATATAAAAAGACAGAAGGTAAGGCATATTTCTAAATCAAATTTCATAATTTTTGCTGTTATAGTGATAGTACATAAATGAATAGTAGGAATACATGGAAAACGACCTACGTACTTGTAGGTAATGAATAAATACCCTTTTTTTTAAAAACGTAATAAGGATTTTTTTCTTTATAAAACTGGAAGTATTTCCACCTTGTGCAATTTCCTTCTATATCGAATCGTATCTCTCAGTCAAATATTTTAAATAAACTCCTTAATTAAAGTAAGTATATGTATAATTTTCATTAAAAACATGTTATATTTACTAAGGTAAAAGATATGCATAATTTCTAGACGTTTCTTACACAGATATGGGACACATAATAAATCACAAAATACTGTTGGCGTAGTCTGTAATTAATCTGAAGCTCTTGATTGTGTGTTAGGTACATAATACGGTATACATGCAAAAAATCTGCTGTTAAAGTTATGTTTTAGCTTATATAAAAACACCTAAGATCGAATTGGGTGTTTCTATCGTAATAGTATTTATGATCTTAATTACTTTAACTAACACCAAGTCTTATACTTATAAATGCCAAATGCATTTTGGTTCTATAATAAGAACCAGCAGCTGTTTTAGTTTAGCTAAGTAATACCTATATTTTAAGATTATTTTAAAAAATCAAAATTTTATAATATTATAATATAGAAATAATTTAGATATATAATGTGATATAGAAGTTTTAAAATATTATACCATATACCATGTTTTTTTACTTTTTTAATATAAGATTATCTGAAACAGCAGGAACTCTAAATTTTTTTTAAAATATATTTTGACTAGCACAAGGTTGTGCTTTTAAAACCCCAGTAGTGAATACTGATTTTTCTTATCTTCCTAAGGCGTTCAAAACACTCGATTTTACGCCAGTTTTTTCTTCTTCAAACCCTGAAAATAATATAATAATAAATAACATCAATTGAGATTTTTCTTTTACATAACTCTAATTTAAAAAATATATAAAACATATACCTATAGTGATATTAAAAGTATAGACAGTTACATTTTGTATAAATAGTTGTAGTAGTTACATTGGCATATACCTATATAATGCAGTTTTTTGATTGACATATACATACATAGGGTAAGTTATACAAGTCGTGAAGAACAAATGCGAATTCGCTAATCTTAGTTGAACTTCGTGGCATGTGTGGCAGTGATTTTCTGTAATCAATAGATAGGCATACACTCGACTCTTGCGACGTATCTACGTTTACATTGGAATATCGTTTATACTTCATTACTTCATTTGGTAGCGGTACTCAACTACTCACAGACAGTCACTCAGTAACCGTAGAGACGCGCCACAAAACAGACGCGTCGTAAGTTAATTTATCGGTTCATATAAATGCGTAATACTCAGTAAGTTTATTTTATATTTTTCTTCCGACTCTTAATAGTGATTACAAATGTGTACACCTAATAGTAATAGTAGGTTTATGGGCTAAAACATGCCTAGTAAAGTTGCTGCTCAATAAGTAAAATCGTGAATATAATCTTATTTCATATAAGATTAAATCATATGGTATATGGTTGATGGCTGTTGTTGATTGTAGACGTTGAACTTGAAACTTGAAAGCTAATTAATTCTGACATATACATATATATACACATATACATATATTGTACATCTTTAAGACTTTTCTTATTATTGTAGGCAAGTATATAAACACACGAATCGAATACTTGAATTGTATGAGAAAGATTGTCCCGAAAGAACTTGAAACCGGTTTTAACAAAACCGGATATTAAATCACTTTAATTACACAAAATTAACTTTTATAGAATTGTTGATGTGGTTTTAATTTTTATTAAATGCATAAGCATTTCTGAGTGCAATCACCGTAAAATGAACTACTTAATAAAAAAAAAACATCTGGTAATAGAATCAACTTCAAATACTGTAATTATTATTTTCAATATATCATTGAATGAAAAAGCCAACCTATTTCTTTATTACTTAATATTTATGTAATTATAAATTATAAGTTTTTTATATTATTATTTTATATATATATGATATACTGGGGTAAGCGTTATATGGTGTACTGATCACGATTGCGACTAAGTAATACTTTTGAGTGTAAACTGTAAACTCATAACTACGGAGTATATAAAAGGCTTACGGAACACTTACAAAAAAAATAAAATAGGATGCATATGAGAGAACATCCACAGCTCAGTAAACAAACGTCATATCAGCTCAACAATCAATAAGGCCGCAGTATAATTTAAAATTAGTAACTTCGATTTATTGTTATCACACTTAAGTGTAATTATTTAGATATATATTATATGATAGAAGAGTTTAAAAAATGACGTCATTATAAAAGCATGTAAATAAAAAAAAATATTCCGCTAAAAATATAATGCTTGATATAGGTATTCATAAGCACCAGTTTTTAAAGATTTCGTTATAGTTGTCTTATCTGATATGAAATTATCTGACGCACTAAACATTGATCTAGAATTTGACTTAAACCGTTTTTTTTTTATCACAACGATAAAATCCTTTCTAATATTATAAATGCGATAGTGAACTTTTGTATTGTTGTTTGTTCAATCTTTCCCTTCTTAACTATTTAACCAAACAAATGAAATTTGCATACATGTCAATGGTACAGAATAGGGTATTTAACACCTGCCTAGTGTCCCCTCACACGTGGGTGAAGCCACTAGCGGATATTAGTATACCGATCCATTAAAAATGATCATTTTTATTATTAAAACAAGTGAAGGAATACTAGCGTGTTTTTTGAATCGTAAATTAATAAAATGTTTAGATTTGAAATATGAGTAAAATATGAACGTGAATTACAACATCCGTAACCGTCTTCAGAAATATATTTTTTCTTCTTTATTATACCTCACTCGGCTCTATTCTAGTCTATACTATTCATACAATTTGAGAGGTAGAAAGGTTTTTTTTTATACAATTCAATGTGTTATAGTTATGTCACGCATGTCAGTGAAATAAAAGTTAGAAAATATTATGTTTATCTGCCGTCGTCGTGATCATAAAATGAGGTCGTGACCTTATATTCTAGTTCTCAATCTTCCGAAGGTCTAGTACAAAACTCGAGGACACTACGTCAAACATAAAAAAAAATTTTAGAGGTTAGATTCTATTAAAGTAATTAAATAAAATAAAATATTTTATACGATATTTTACGTAAAATGTTACTTATAACACAAGGAGGAAAAAGAATTAAATGAAAAGAACATGTAATAATTGAGTACTTTATAAAATAAACTTTTTTTTTATAATTTCTAAGATTGATCTTTGTTTCGATTCTATGAAATAATATCATTTTAATGTCACAGTTCTTAAGCAATTTGAATAAATATAAAAACTATAAGTATATAAATATGATATTAAATAAACTAATCATAGTATTCAAAATTGAGTTAATATTTTTTTTTCGATAATATAAAATGTCATGTCGGAACTACTTGTATTTTATAACTAAAAAGTTTTTGATCAGAAATCTCAAATTTTCTACCACAATAATAATATATCCATAATACAAAATGGCACATAAGCTACGATAAAAAATATCTTCAATTTATTTATAAAATATAAAAACCTTTACTCGACCTTATATATTGTTAATAATATTGTAAACATATAAGGTCTTAATAAATAAGTAAATATATAGGGTATGTTACTATATGTTATATATAAGGTATGTTTTAAACTAATAAGCATTACTATCAAATTTGCATTAATTAACATTATCAAGCTTGAAACAATATAATTTAAATAAAATAATTTTAACATATTCACGTTGCAACGTTCTTCGAGTATAAGGAAGTTTAATGGAAGGATATATACATAGTTAACGTCAATACATAAAATATAATTTTATAACATCATTTATTTTGCAGAAGCAAACGAATTTTATGAACATGACAACTAAACCAGAAGACTCCACGAAATGTGTAGAAGAATTGAAGGAATGGATCAACCGACAACCTCATCTACCAAAAAATATAGGTATTTAAACATGTTTTTTAATAATATATTTCGCAATTACTAAAAAAGGCGTAAAATTTTAACTAATGCTTCAAATACTTTAAAAAAATCAACAAAATGAAATTATGCGTATATGCTTATATATCGTATCGTATATATGCCTATGAATGTTCCACTGCTGGGCTAAAGGCCTCCTCTCCCTTCTTGAGGAGAAGGTTTGGAGCTTATTCCACCACGCTGCTCCAATGGGGGTTGATGGAATATACATGTGGCAGAATTTCAGTGAAATTAGACACATGCCGGTTTCCTCACGATGTTTTCCTTCGCCGTAAAGCACGAGGTGAATTATAATCACGAAATAAGCAGATGAAAATTCAGTAGTGCTTGCCCGGGTTTGAACCCCCGATCATCGGTTAAGATTCACGCCACCACTGGGAAATCTCGACTTTCATATGTATATAGCAAATCTTATTAGGTAGGTACTTAATATTTTTTTGATTAACGATATACAAAAAGTATATCGTTAATCAATCAGTCATTTATTTATGATGCGCGGAGTACAATAATTTGTAAAAGTTAGACTGAGTCGGTAAATATCATACTATTTGCAGCGAGCTCGTGCTTAGGTGAACGTAATGTTATGGAGCTTCTTCCACCACGCTAATCAAGTTCGGGCTGATGTGTAATTGTATATACATTATTTATTTTCATTTTCATTATACTTCACTGTTAAACGCGACAAGAAGCACATCAAAACTGATTACTAAATACCATTGAAATCCAATCGGCTAAAACCGTCGGTTTAGATTAGGTAGGTTAGGTTACTAACGTGTTCTACCAGTGAGCCATTTCAGCTCTAATCTAATTCTAAATATAATGAACATATACTAATTCGTCGTGTATATTTTATTCTGTTTAAAATATTGTAGGCATTAACATAATACCTAGAAAATTCACAAGGTTTTTTTTTCAATATGAGCTTCAAACAACTTTGATACGTAGCTAGCGTAATAATTATTAATACTTTTTTTGCATCGGTAAATTAAATAATATATGCTAGGATTTAGAATAATACACGGAAAACTAACCAAACATAAATATCATTTAATTTGTGGTGCACTCATTGTTTGAAGAATTCGTCAATGACAAAGTTTTTATAATCATTTTGTTGAAATAATCAGCTTACTAATAGTAGTTAAACTTTTCAAGTCCATCTCCTTGTAATAATATGTTATTGTTTCGGAATTATTTAACAAATACATACATAATATAATGAATATACATACAGAGAAAATAATGAAATAATTACTTTAGAAAGTAAATATTTATTAGTATGTATCCTAATTTTGATCGCTCCCACGCTCGCTTCACGTCTCTTTTCCATTCTTTTTCCCATATGGTAGCGCATCAAAACAGGAATAACGGTCGTACAGCGGTGCACACCCCCACCATACCCACGCTGTTTGAGGTCGAGTTCACTAACATCCGCGGACTCCACGCTAACCTCAACGCTGTCCACCACCATCTCGAGACAGCACGGCCAGCAATGTTGTTTCTCACGGAGACACAAATACTCCGTCCTGCCGATACCAGCTACCTTAATTATCCCGGCTACATGCTTGAAGAATCCTTCAAAGCGAAAGCCGGAGTATGCTTGTTCGTCAGGGCGGATGTTTGCTGTCACCGACTGCGCTGCTTGGAGGACCCCTCCTTCTCCATGTTGGTGGTACGTGTGGATCTGGTTCGTCAGAGTCGGGTCTACGAGTGCCTCTACAGATCCCATAATGGTGACTTGGAGACAAGCCGATTATTTGACCATCTTAGTCGGGTGGCAGATGCTGCGCAAGAGCAGTTTCCTAACGCGGAATTGGTGTTTTTGGGGGATTTTAATGCTCACCATGAATCATGGTTGAAATCCCTCAAAACTTACCATGCTGGAAGGACTGCTCATGCTTTTGCTCTCACACATGACTTGACCCAACTGGTTGATCAGCCCACCAGGATCTCAGACATTGATGGGCAAGCGCCTTCTCTACTGGACCTTCTGCTGACTTCTCACCCGGTGGAATATCAGGTTGTGGTTCAAGCTCCACTTGGTTCTTCGGATCACAGCCTTTTTTTTTTTTTTTTTAATTTTTTTTTTAAATGTATAGGCTAGCGCTTGACTTTATCACACCTGATAGAAAGTGAGATACAGTCTAAGATGGAGCGCGCTTGCCTAGAAGGTGCCTATTCACTCGGAACTTGAAGGTACCCATATTGTAGGTGGTGGGGAAAACGGAGGTCGGGAGGGTATTCCAGACCTTGGCGGTGCGTATCAGAAACGAGGAAGCGAAACGCTTCGTACGTGTCCTAAATACGTCAACGTCAACCACGTACGGGTGCAGATCCTTTCGATGCCTCGCAGTTCTTTGGTAAAAAGGTGACGGGGGAACCAAATCAAAAAGTTCCTGAGCACACTCGCCGAAATATACCTTGTAGAATACCGACAGACAGGCAACCTTACGACGATGTTCTAAGGTCTGGAGTTTTGTAACCAGTGTCTGGTCGCCAATGAGTCTTCTAGCACGACGATCCACTGAATCCAAATTATCAAGCTGGTACTTAGCAGAGCCGTCCCATAAATGGCTGCAGTACTCCATGCACGATCTGACTTGGGCTTGATAAAGAGTCAGAAGCTGTTCTGGTGTGAAGTACTGTTTGACCTTATTGAGGATGCTAAGTTTTTTACCAGCAGTTTTAGCTTTGGATTCAATGTATTGTCCAAAGTTGAGTTTGGATGTTAATGTAACTCCTAGAAGCTCAATACTGTCGGTGATGGGTACAGATACATTCCGGAAAGTCGGAGTCAGGTGGAATGGACTCCTCTTGGCAGTAAACAAACACGCTTGAGTCTTGGCAGGATTAAATTTGACTTTATTATCATCGCCCCAATTCGAAACCTCTTCCAATCTCAAATTGATGCGTTCTACCAAGGCCTCCCAGTGCTCTCGAGTTTCTGTTGTACTAGCTCGGGGACCGGATATGTATCTCTCCGTGACAGTGCTGTCGTCTGCGTACCCAAAGATACCGGGTTTCAGCAGATCGTTTATATGCAGCAGGAAGAGTGTGGCGGAGAGAATTGAACCCTGAGGAACACCGGCATTAATCGCCATTAGATCAGACGAGAAGCCATCTAGGACAACTCGAAACGATCGTCCACTCAGGAAATCTGATATCCAGTTGCAAAGGCCAACAGGTATCCCGTAGCTAGGAAGCTTGCTAAGAAGGCCCGCATGCCAGACCCGGTCGAAAGCCTTGGACACGTCAAGTGAAACGGCTAACGCTTCACCATACTTGTCCATGACCTCGCCCCAGATGTGAGTAGCGTACACTAAAAGATCTCCTGTTGATCGATTCCGACGAAAGCCGTACTGCTGGTCCGATAGGAGATCGTTTTCTTCGAGGTACGCCTGGAGTTTGTTATTCAATACACGCTCCAAACCTTTGCAAAGTATGGAGGTGATTGCTATGGGTCGGTAGTTGGCCGGGTCGGTACGGCTACTCTTCTTAGGTACTGGTTGTACGTTGGCAATCTTCCAGGCTTTAGGGACTTGAGCGGATTTAAGAGAGAGGCGGTACAAGCGTGTTAAAACAGGGGACAACTCAGGTGCACAATTCCTCAGGACTATTGCTGGAATCCCATCAGGGCCACTGGCCTTATTCACGTTCAAGGTGCGCAGAATTTTTAGGACCTCTCTTTGGCGAATTCGTATCTCTGGCATCATTGAGTCGCAAGGTGGTATATTTGGCGGTGAGGCACTTCCTGCATCGAGACGCGAATTTTCGGCAAACAGGGCCGCTAATAAGTTAGCCTTTTCTGTTGCCGTAAAGGCCAAGGATCCGTCAGGCTTCAGCAGTGGAGGCAGCGATGGACGACAGAAGTTTGTCTCAACCGACTTGGACAGAGACCAGAATGCTTTACTACCACGGGGGTAGGAAGCTAATTTGGCTCCAAGACGTCTAGTTCGGTTGAAACGAGCCTTCTTGAGAACCTTCTTGTAGGACTTGGCAGCAGAGTTAAAGGCTCTCTTCTTAGTCGCAATGTCCGGAGCTTTGGTGGTGCGGGCTGCTGCCCACGCTACAAACGCTGAGTTTTTACGGGCCTCAGCTGCGGCGCACTCAGCGTTGTACCACCTAGGGATCTTGCCATACAGTGATACGTCAGCATATGGAATAAAGAACTCCATAGCCTGACATATCACTTCAGATATGGCTTGTTCGCAGCTCGACGGATCAGTGGAAGAGAAGCATATCTGCCGCCAAGGGTAGGATGCAAAAAAGTGTCTCATCTCGTCCCAGTCTGCCGACTTGTATCGCCACACCCGTCTGGTTCCAGTGGGACCAGAGTCCAGAGGGTGGAAGTTGAAGACCGACCTGATCACACAATGATCAGAAGTGCCCAAGGGAGCTGCAACTGACACTGAAAACCGGTCAGGGTCGGTAGTCAGCAGAAGGTCCAGACAATTAGGTGTATGACCGTCCACGTCCGGTACCCGAGTTGCTTCATGTACCAGCTGAGAGAGGTTTAGGGATATTGCGAATTTGAGCGCCTCTCTCCCGGCATGGTCGGTGTTCTGGTATGGGAACAGCCAATCTTGGTGGTGAGCGTTGAAATCCCCCAGAAATACCATTTGAGCAGTCGGGTAACGACTTTGGACGGCATCAGCCGTCACGCTGAGATACTCAAACATCCGAGTTGTCTCCTGGTCACCTTTGTGCGACCTATAGACGCAGGCGTATACAATCTGCTCCAAACCTGTATCCGATACGCACCACATTACCGAAAAATCGGGTACCTCCAAGTTTCGGAGACGCCGGCAGCAGACGTCATTACGAGCGTACATACAGACCCCAGCACGAGGTTTGAAGTTGTACTCGAGAGAATATCCGGGATACTGTAAGTACGCTACATCCGCTGGACTGGTGATTTGTGTCTCCGTGAGAAAGAGCAAGTGCGGCATGGCGGTCTCAAGGTGGTGGTGGACTGCAAAGAGATTGGAGTGCAAACCTCGTATATTAGAGAGATGCACTGAAAATGAGAGGTGGTGCAGCCGCTGTGAAACATTCTTCTTGCTTTTTTTATAACTCATTAATTGTGGGCGTGAATAGGTATGGGGAAATGGAAGTTGTACGAGGTGCCGCATTTTGGACACCGTGACTTTTACCGCAGAGACGGAGATGGTAGACTCAACTGGAGACCGCGGGGACGCCCGAACCCCCCTGGGAATCGCCACCGGGACCTCTCTCTGGTCGCCAACCAGCACGGTGGAAACCATCCCAGGATTTTTCGCAAGTTGGCGGGGCAGCCTTTCGTAGATGGCGAACCTACTAATTGGGCCCCCTACTAACTGCGGTCGGCCAGCGGTGCAACGTGCTTCGGATCCCGCTGCCCTCCAGATTGAGCCGTCCGGCGTCACTGTGACTACGGTCAGAACCTGTCACCAAATGCAGAGCACAACTATACAGACCCAATCCCCCATGGTAAGCTGCTGCAAACTACGTACCGGAACACGAAATGCTGCGCGACAATGTGAATTAAGCCACTTGACAAATCGCTATGGCGGTGCGGCTTTGTTCGCAGGGTGGTAATGCTAGCTACGGCCGGAGCCTCCCACCTAGAATATGTTGCTCAATTAGCACCACCCAGGGGCCACGTGTAGGGTAATGAGGGATGAAACCTGTCTTTGGTGAGACCTACGGACGTGAGCAACTTTGACCCCCTAAATCTACCAAAGCCTTGTATCTACCAAAGTGCCACAGGCCAAGCTGCCGCCACCAGCGGTATGCAAACGTCGCGTTTGGCACTACAAGTCGGCAGATTGGGACGGTATGCGCGATTACTATGCGTCAGTCCCTTGGAAGGAACGTTACTTCAGTGGGAATGACCCGACAGCTAGTGCCGCTGCTGTTGCTGGCGAGATCATGTTGGGAATGGAATACTACATTCCTAGCTCAGATCTCGACAGTAGGGGTGCGCGTAACCGTTGGTTCACTCGCGAATGTGCCGACGCTGTATCATCTAAGAAGGCGGCATATCGCGAGTGGATCAATGGCTGCATTAGCGGGGCATCTAACATTGACTCACTGAAAGCAATCTACAATAAAAACTCCAAGTCCTGTAGGAAGGCTTACACGAGAGCAGATGCACAGCGCATTGTACAGATTGGTCATTTTTTTTTTTTTTATATTTGCCGGGAGGGCAAATGACTCTACTCCACCTGATGTTAAGTGGTAGTAGAGTCCAAACGCGAGGACGGCCAGTTCAGTCGGGAAGAAGGTTCTGCACTAGTCGCCCTCGCCTTGCCGGCCCGCAAGATGCCTCTTCACGCCTCGTTTGACCTTATTTCACATCCTAGGGGTTCCCGTAGCTTCTGGCGTCTGACCAAGTCTGTGAAACAATTTCTGCCAACCTTCGCTGCCACCGCTCAGAAGTCCGGACGGATCGCTAGCTCACAGTCCGCAAGAGAAAGCTGATCTCCTGGCTAAACTCTTTGCCGACAACTCCGTCATCGATGATTGTAGTGCTCTGCCACCAGTAATACCTTCTTGTGGCCACTCGATGCCTGACATCAAAATCAGGCAGCGTGATGTGCGTGCGGAGCTGCAATCACTTGATGTACGGAAAGCTAGCGGTCCCGATGGAATACCAGCCATAGTGCTGAAGAAGTGCGCGGCGGAGCTGTCTCCCGTGTTAACGCGCCTGTTCCAACTTTCTCTCTCTTCGGGATGTGTGCCGGAGGCTTGGAGAAGAGCTAATGTGCAAGCGGTTCCCAAAAAAGGGGATCGGTCTGACCCGGCAAATTATCGGCCAATAGCTATTACCTCAGTACTTTGTAAGGTGATGTAACGGATTCTTAACAACCAACTGATCCATTACCTAGAAGATCACTGTTTAATTAATGATCGTCAGTACGGATTTCGACCAAAACGGTCTACAGGTGATCTTCTAGCGTACGTAACACACCTCTGGGGTGAAGCTATCGACAAGCATGGGGAATCGTTGGCTGTCAGCCTCGATATCTCCAAGGCTTTCGACAGGGTCTGGCACAGAAGTCTTCTATCCAAGCTGCCGGCATATGGTCTGCCTGCTCAGCTTTGCACCTGGATTGCCAGCTTCCTACACAAGCGCAGCCTTCGTGTTTTAGTTGATGGTTGCGCTTCACAATTCTATGTAGTGAATGCTGGTTTCCCCCAGGGATCTGTACTATCTCCCACTCTATTTCTTTTGCATATCAATGATTTGCTCTCTCTCGGGAACATTCATTGCTATGCAGACGATAGTACAGTGCATGGTGGATATCACGGACGCGCAGTGGCTGGGCAGGCGGAAATTAGGGAGAGGCGGGAGGATCTTGTCATTGAAGTCAATAGGACGTTAGAGCTTATCGCCAAATGGGGCTCAGATAATCTTGTTGAGTTTAATGCCAAGAAAACACAGATATGCGCTCTCACAGCAAAAAAGTCACCATTTTCCCCTCTTCCCTCCCTCTGTGGCACTCCGCTGGTGATACAAAGCAAAATCGCCATGCTGGGGATGGACGTTCGCTGCGACCTTAGTCCAAGGGATTACATCGAGGCTGTGATAAAAACAGCTTCACGGAAACTCGGAGTTCTGAACAAGGTGCGGCGTTTTTTCACGCCACAACAACTGTGCCTGCTGTATAAAACGCAGGTACGGTCTTGCGTTGAATATTGCTCGCACCTTTGGGATGGCTCCGCTAAGTGCCTGCTTGAGGCCTTGGACCGGTTGCAGCGACGTGCGGTTCGCATTGTTGGCGACGTAAAGGTCACTAACACCCTCGAACCTTTACAATTGCGTCGAGAGATAGCAGCGCTGAGCGCTTTCTATCGACTGTATCACGGCGAGTGTTCCGAGGAATTATTCTCCCTAATTCCTGCTTCCCCCTTCCTTCACAAGTCTACGCGTGCTGGCTCTCGATGTCACCGACTAACTGTGACATCAATTCCATCGCGCACAAAGAAATTTGGCAACTCCTTTCTTTGTCACACTTCCAAGAAATGGAACTCCTTACCAGCTCACGTATTCCCCTCCTCTTACGACCCGGGTTCCTTCAAACGAGGCGTGAAGAGGCATCTTGCGGGCCGGCAAGGCGAGGGCGGGTAGTGCAGAACCTTCTTCCCGACTGTACTGGCCGTCCTCGCGATTGGACTCTACTACCACTTAACATCAGGTGGAGTAGAGTCATTTGCCCTCCTGGCTAATATAAAAAAAAAAAAATTGCAATTCAAAACAGTAAAATCAAGGAATCAGGATCCATCGTTTTCGGCGAACATGCATGATGCAAGCAGTACCTACCTTGGTAACCCATTGTTCATAGAAACCTTTTTTAAACCTTATTTACAAGTATTTATGGAAACATTTACACTATGGTTTTAATAATATAGCCTTAGCATATTTAATGCATTAGTAATATAATGCATCGAACCGCAAGCGCTCTTGTCTCTCTATATATAGATTAGCGTCAGCCTTGTTTTTTATGTAATTATTTTAAGATAGGACTACATGAGCAAATAGGACTCCTGATAGTGAGAGGTTACCTTCACTTGTAGACACTAGTTCTATATAAGTACGAATCACATCTTACATTTAAATAAAAATGTTATGAATTGCCGGAAAACCGGAATAGAGTAATTCGAAGTATTGCTGTTCGTCGGTAGATCAGTTGATAAGTGAGTGACGTCACTCCATGGGCGCGAAACAATACTACTGGGTGGGGAATTCACATAATTTTGTAATATCTGTATATGGAAAAGCATTCTTCCTATAATCTGCTCTCATTGATATGTTTCCATAATATAAAGTGTTATAACACACCTATGTGTGTAAGCAGATCGAGTTGGATAACTTCCTTCTTATTATAGAATAGTATTAAGCTGATATAACGTTGACATCACATTTATCGAAGAAACGCAGATATAATTTAAGTTATTATTAAAAAAAACATTTTGAGTAACCATCTGCGTTCAAATGAAAATTTAAAAAAATAAGTAACTAAATTTTTAGTAATGAAATAAATTGCGTTATATTCACGAAACAATTTTATACTCGTAGCGGAATCTAGTGTATTGTCTATACAAATAAATAAAATTGAAGTTTCTATCTGTGATTTCAAAATAACTGCCTCTTTTAAAGTTAATATGACTATTTGTGAGTTATCAAAACCAAAACATTTTTTTTTGTCTGTTTGGTTGTCCGGGCTAATCGATTAAATGAGGGAGAGGAGGCCTTAGCCCAGCGGTGGGACATTCACAAGCTGTTACTGTTAGTAAATGGTAATTGCTTACTGGTGGTAAGCTTTGTGCAAGCTCGTCTGGGTAGGTACCACCCACTCATCAGATATTCTACCGCAAAACAGCAGTACTTGATATTGTTGTGTTCCGATTTGAAGGGTGAGTGACCCAGTGTAATTATTGGTTGGTGGCGCATTGGCGATGTAAGCGATGGTGAACATTTCTTACAGTGCCAATGTCTAAGGGCGTTTGGTGCCCACTTACCATCAGGTGGCCCATATGCTCGTCTGCCTTCCTTTTCTATAAAATAATAATAATAATAAAAATAACTCTCATAATCCGATGGGACGGCAATCCGACACGACCGGAAAGAATTCAGGCGCAGGACCAACGGCTTTACATGCTTTCCGAGGCACGGGAGTGTACACACTTCCAACTTCCAGACTCCGGGCTGCAACTGAGAATTTTCTGAGAAAAAAACCCAATAACTTTTTATTGGCCCGACCTGGGAATTGAACTCAGGAATTTGGGGTCTGCGGCCTTACATACACTAGACGAACGAGGCAGTCAATTTGACAGACTACTGTTAGTATATGCATGTTCGACCAAATTCGATTATTTTGTAAGTATTCTAAAAAACAAAGGCATATCTACTAAATAATTCATTTATTAGATGATTAGAAAAACTGAGTAATTTACAATAGCCTTGGACTAGATACTTCTTCGAGTTAAAATTGTTATTGTGAATATATTTTTTACATTTAACAGATTTCTAAAGAGATCTATATTAAATGGCAAATTAAAATCATTTCATAAAATACAGAACGAGCATGTGACACTGCTCTGTCAACCATGATCTTGTCGAAGGTTTTTTGTAAATGTGATGTGAATGACTCGTACAATAACTTAAAACGTTGTTTTACCCACATTACAAAAATAAACGAAATATATATTTTTTAATTAATTTGGCTATTAATCGACATTTTAAGTTTCAAGTCAGCTTAGACTTAAACCTGCATAATATCCTACGAGGATATTATCAGGTAGGTGTCGCCACAAAGTCCGACTCTTAATGTAACATTTATGCAATTCTGTTCTTATATCAAGAATACGAATAAGTTTTTAACTGAAATACGAATTAGTTTTAATTGGTCACTAACGTATTATTTAATAATGTTATTATCTACGTAATAATAATTGTGACTAGCTTAAAATAACACTTCAGATCCTGAGGTCCTGGATTCAAATCCTGGATCGGTCCAATAAACTTTCAGTAGCCAACAGTAATTTAAGCGTTGACAATGTTTATAATGCCTCGGAAAGCACGTTATGTGGTTCTACGAATTCATTCTGATCGTGTATGATTGTCGTCTCATCGAATTATAGAATACACCTTTATATTAAATTCGATTTTAAGACATAATAACAAAATTTTACATAACAAAATATTTTAAATCCTTCTTGACATCTGAAAACCCTTCTGTCCATAAATTCCACCATCTAAATTAACGTATGCTGGGAAATTAGTCAATAACTATAACACAAAAACCAGAAGAACGAGTCTAACCGAGTGACATGTAACTTTTACCATCTTCCACTATGTTGACTATTAATATTCTTAAAACTTGAGTTCTGTTTCTGACAATACATCTACTAAATACATATAAAATTTTAGTATTTTGTCATATTGTTTTTTGCGAATTATTTATATAACAGAACAATATAAGATCGTTTTGTTCTTATTTGAATACTTATTAAGCAAATAAAGAGCTCGCTGCAGCTTTGATTTCGACTCTGTTATTATCACTTGACAGCTATTGTGAACGACAATGAGTCGTTTAGTTCGTAAAGACTTACCAGACTCATTCGATATATTTTAGAAAAGAATACCTTATTGGAAAGAGATAAGGTTTAAATTCAACACTATCATAAAATTTATTCTTCTATCACTTTATGTTACCTTTAACATTAATATATACAACATTAGCAAAATAGGGCATAATGTGCATTTTTTTGTTTTATAGTTTTCGTCGTTTTGTTCATCTTCTGCCATATACATTCTATCTCAATTAAGTAAATTTAACATATATATAAATTAAAAATATATTTAACATATTGTGAAAAATAAATATCATATTAGTGAAGTCAAACGGTTAGTGCAACAATTTTTACAAATTAACAGATTGGCGAGTAGATTAAGTTCAGAAGTTAACTAACAGAAAAGTTTTAAAGAAATTAAAATATTAACTGTTTCTTCTCAATACACATTATGTAATATGTATGTACGGAAAAATATTAATGAGTTTGTGAGAAAATGTAATACTCATAACAAAAACAAGAAACAAACACAAACTTATTACTCCTGTTACTCAATTGCATAGAGTAACTCTTTTGTGGGGCAATGTTTGGTTGTCGGTTCTATACATTAACAATACTACTATATGTAGCATTGTTAATCGGTTCTTTCAAAATGGTTCAGTTGCTTCAGTAAAGGAACGCTTGTGGGCTAAAGGTTATTATACAATTAATGAATTTATGAACAATATGTGCACACCTTGGGAATGAAACGATTGTCACCTGGCTATTTCATTTTTTTTACACTATAAACGAAACATGACCAAAAAAACCCTCGGAGTTTCTTTCGCCGGTAGTTCTCAAGGCTGGGTGTTTCTTTTCCAAACCGGTGGTAGTTTCTAGTTTGACTATCAATAAGTAAGTGTAATGCTTCCATGTTGAACGAAGTATTTTGATTTGATTTTGATTCTTATACAAATTGCAAGCAAGGCAAGCTGGTTCTTAGTATTAGTATGATTTCTTGTACACTAGTCGACATCTCTCGAATTACCTCATTAAGATCAAAAGTGTTCAAACCTTAACCTTAGACACCTGTTCCCTGGAAAATTAATCTCATTATGCAGGGCTGTTATTTGGCCACCCAGTTCATCAAAGCTCGCTCCAACCTTTCATTTTCGGTTACCTTATTAATTGTTCGCTATAGACGAAGCTTACCAGATGTCGTTTAACATACAAACCATTATAAACTTTTGTTATATTCGTATTCATACATTTAAACAAATCTAGTTCCTCTGCATAACTTATTGGTTCATTTATGTGAGGTTTTGAGTAAGATTTTATTACATTCCAATGCAATGATATTGTAATATTAGTTATAAGCATAATTTTACCATTTTAATTGTATCCGTGGGAATGTTTCATAAAATTAAAATTAATATTTACATTTTTAATAAAAAAAATAAACAAAAACAAATAAAAACATTTTTAGAAAATTTCTGGTATAACCTGTATCGTATGTATTGTGTGTAACAATTGTTACATTTTTGCAACGTGTTTTGAATGAGACATACAAAATAAGACGGAAAATACAAAACCATAGACTTAAGTAATTGAAACATTTAAATTACCACTTTATTCTCAGACTATAAAACGGGTAGTTCAAGCATGACCGTCACGCTAGATATTTGTTGAATGCTACTTGAGAATAAATGTCTCAAAAATGCTTCAGACAGACTCGGTCATAAGTCAGAGGGCGTCCGAAAATAGTGAACCAAGATAATTTGCTTTAGCGTTGCTATCTCGATTATTTGATACATATTATGTAAGTCGTAAGAAATTTTTGTGTGTTAATTTCACAAGATATTTGTATGATCTTACATATTTGTTCTTATTTTTTTACGACACAAGTAGTTTAACTTAAAATTTTCCACGGAATCGTAACCTTGTTGCTCTTAATGACTACATTTAATTTTCGGTAGATAGAAATAATTAATAAAACGTATGAGGTTTTCTAAAATAACTCCGGTTACCAAAAATGTACGAAATTATTGTTCGTTTTTCATGATTACCGTTCACGACTAATCTACTTATCACAAAATATCGATAATGTTGTCATCACAGATTATATAATCAATATGACTAACATATGCATCGTTTCAAAATTCTACGAACGTCACGTATGGTAATAGTTATAATATTATTATTTTTTCACAAGGATATTGGATTTCTTATTCTTATAAACCGGAAAGGCGTTTTAACTTTTGGCAATTTAAAAGAAAATAAGGGCGCGATTTGGTAAATCCTATTTGGCAAAATCCTATTTGAAATAAAAAAAAAAAATTTATTCTGCTGCTGTTATTTTTTAAATTACATAATAAATATCTGACGGATAACGCACAGCTTAAACTGTTATTATAGTCTCTATGACCTTCGTTTTGTAAAGTACAAGCGCATTAAGAAAGGATTTTGCGAAACTTTTATAATATATTTTTAAGCGAGCATTGCACTTGTTCAATCTTCAACCTTATCAAACCGATTCGTTTGAATCATATTTTGTATTACATTAATTTTACCACATTAACACAACAAATATTCTACGTTTTCGGAATAAGACATTCCGATACTAATGTGTATTTGCTTGCTTTCGGAATAAGTATTGTCTAAAACGTACTATTTTCATTTACCGATGCTTCGTTCGTTTCCGCGCGTCTAGTTCTATTAATAAAAACTAGTCAAATATGTCATTATTTATGCATCGATCATGCTTCTATGGCTATACAAGATACAATATATTATTTATAGCAATAGGGTATAATTATATACCAATTACTTTTATTTATCCATTAAATTGACGGTTCCATAAAAACATAGTACCTTTTTCAGTTTATAATATCTTTAAAAAAATGTAACAAAGTTTTTATTATATTCTTAAATATTTTTTATTCTTCCCTCCCGTTCCCACCCGACGTAAAGCTGCCCATAATGCAGGCCGCATTTCCACGCTCTACGGCAATGGACAACCTCTGCGCCAAGTAGGACCCGGAGCGACTGTCAAATCCCCAATTCTTAAATATTAAAATATTTGTAATTTGAAGGAATATTACGTGAAAACTTGTGTCGTTCTTGTCATGCTTACGTTGTTAAGTGATATCACATTAAACAAAGTACGTTTTTATATTTCACGTTCGAAATAACTTCCGAGTGTCGAATATGTTTGTACCAAAACGCTTCTAAGATGAAAGAAGTAACCTACAATGTAAAAATAAGCGTTAAAATATTTCCTCATAAAACTTTTATTACGTTTAATTAACGTTATACGTGTTATAAAAATATTACCTCATTCGAAGATACAATAATTCACAATATAACATAGTTTAATAAAAAAGTCAATTTATTACTCATTAATATCATCATAGTAATTTTCGCGTCTTATATATGTATTTATATATAATATAACATTATTATTTACTTTATTATATAACAAGTATTTTAAGTTATATAAATATATTAAAAGCATAGAGTTAGTATTAGTTGATTTTCTTGCAGGATATAATTATAATAGATTGACGTAAACGTAACGTAAAAACGATAAATCGTAAGTATTGAGTTCTGACGATTCTTCTCGATAGAACCTACACTTCGAACCGGCGGTGGTAATATTACCTTTAATATAACCTTGTTAATTATGATATACAAGTGCTTGTAAGCACCTACTTCAAAGAAGTATTGTAAGAAGTATTATCTTGTTTTTAATATAAAATCACTTGCAAGAATGTATTTATAGTTACCTTAAAATGTAGATACGACACAATTGAATTGTTTCCATGGAAAGACAATCCATCTTTATAATGTAACGTTCACATACGTACGTACGCTTGCATACTATATACATACATTGTTATGGAACATTCTTTTTTTATTTATCCCTACTATCGAGAACTAGCTTACTAAATAATATACATGATACTAAACGACTATTTTGCCTGTTAAAAGGTCAATGACATTTTATACCATTCTGTAATATTAGCGTCTAGCGCTGAAAATAAGATCAAAGTCGTACATACCACGCGACTGTAATAATTAGAGCTGGATAAAATTTACTCATATTCATACCGAAATACCGCATAACAAAATATTGGTTTGGTTAAATTGGTTAAAACTTGATATAAGATTATGTTATATAGTATGATAAAAAAGCGTGGAGTTAGAATTCGTCGCTTTTCATGCAGGATAATAAATAATAAAATTTTAATGTATTAATTTCATTAACATACCTATGTAATTTCACTGTCGTAAAAAATAACTACTTGGATTTTTTAACGGTTCTCCTAAGAAAAACGTATTAAACCGGTGGTGATTTTAAATTTTATTAAAACTTGTAAAATTACAATTGGTTACAAAAGCCTTTATAGTATTAGATTATAGAGATAATATTAGATTTTCTTTATTTTATAGACGGTTTTGCAAGGAAGTATTACTTTTGGTAGCGATCGAAAGTTATACAAATGTGAACTTCAAATGTTTCAGGTAATAATCTCTTGCTCCGGTTCGCGCATAGCTGTTACTATGACTTGGAAAAAACAAAGAAGGCATTGGACATGTTTTTTACGGTGAGAGGAGCATGTTCCGATCTCGTCACGAACAGGGACCCCCAGTCGGCGCATATGCAGAAAGTTATTAAAATTATGTGAGTTTTAATTAGTAAAACGTAATATTAATTCATACATATATACTTATCATACGATTTTTATTTTACATTGATTTAAAGCAGTAGCAATATATTCGCTATAATTGTAGGTGTATTCATAGGAGTAATTTTAAGACTGCCGTTTGGAATAATCTGGACTCTGGATAGATTTAATCAGTTATTTTTTTTCCACGAGTGTTAACTCTAAAGTTAACTTTGCAATTATAGACATAATTGACTCACTATAAATTAAATAATTGCGATAATAATGCATGTCATAGCTCATATCATGTAAATAGCAGCGACCTGATTGGTCATTTACCATTTAGCAAGACCAAACAAGGCTTTGTATAATTGTGCGCCAGTGTTAAAACTTGATAAACATGATCTCGTTTGGTACAACTTTACGTTAAGCAACACTTAACATCAATCACATTTAGGGATCGTCCGTCGGATCTGCTCTCATGCGAGATGGAGTTAATATACATACAAGTTTTCTTTCCAAACGATGTTTTCCTTACTGAATACTTTCGTATTGGAATCGACGATCTTTCGTTTAGATCTATATTTTCTATGCACAATCTCGTCTTACCAATTAACTTTATGCTATTTGAGGACTAAATACGGTAGTGTGAGAAGAAGTAAATGTTTACGTGTATCAGGTTAACACGTAGGGAACCTAACGTACCAACACTCCCACACACAATATCTAGTTTAAAAAATTAGATATAAGCTTAAAACTGATTTCGAAAATTCCAGAAACCTCAGTCAATATCGCATATCCGGCAACAGATGGCTTTGGATATGGCAGCTAAACGATCCGGGCCTAGAAAATTACGATTATATATCGGATGTCAAATTTTTTTTCCTGAGTACTGACTCTAATTTCCTTGTGGGCGAAGATTTACCAGAAGAGGATATAGTCATGTTGGATGCAAAGGACATTACACTGAGATTTC
Organism: Nymphalis urticae; assembly: GCA_905147175.2. NCBI lineage: Eukaryota > Metazoa > Arthropoda > Insecta > Lepidoptera > Nymphalidae > Nymphalis > Nymphalis urticae. The sequence goes on along the minus strand of LR989998.1, from coordinate 6,107,757 downwards.
TAACTAAGATTAATCTGTCAGTAGCGAGAAGACTAGCGAAGTATCAGGAGGCAAGTATGAAATATTAAAAATGCATACTTGTGTATAACAAAACCGATGATTTTTAATAGAAACAGTGACAATCAGTATATTAACTTGAGAAGTATAAATAAACTTGCAACACTTTCTAGTTTCAATTTTTCGACATCGCAAAGTAATCAATTTCATTAGTTTTAATCTCGCAGAACATTTTATTATACTTTTTTTTACCAATGAATAAAAATATTCTTAAGAAATGTTAATATTATAAATTATTTTAAAATGAATAATGTTTTATGATAAATACAGGAAGCAATGCCCATCAGACTTAAACAGATACACGTTGTGAACGCCCCGCCTTTCATAGACAAAATATACGGAGCCTTGAAAACTTTCATGAAGAAAGAGATCACGGAAATGGTTTGTATCTAATTATTATTTAACAGCAGTTTTTTCTTTAAATTTAAATCTATCCCTTCCAGTTGGAAGATAATTCTGTGGTGACAGAGGCAAACGGTTCAAAAATTGGAATCGAGTTCAATATATTTGTCTTATAAACCAGAAGTTTTGACTTTATAATAAGAAATACACAAATAACAAACAAAACAATCATTAATTACTTTAAATGCTAACAAAACCAACAAAAAATGATAATTCAAGTTATTGTATATTCGAAGCACCCAAACTTCCCGGCAAAAGTGATGTTCTTCCTCTATGACGGGCGAAGACGCACTTTTTTTTTAAATTATATTCAGACACATGGAACTGATACATTCGGTCGAAGATTGTTAAGATATGTTTAATTACTCATTATTTTTTTATATCAGTTACCGCATTACTATTCAGTTCTCATAAGTCTGGTCTAGGCTAGAGTATAAAGCTGTTACCTTAAGGTCCCGGGCTAAAGCATGGGAACTATGTGTTCCCAAAGTTTGGAGGTTGCAAATGTTAACACCCGAGCCTCGTACCTCCGGTTATATCGGATTTCCTGTACACGTGTATGATTTATTGTCGGACTGATAGTTTGGGCATAACTTATAACACATAATCCGAAATTTAGATTTGTAGTATAATCTTGTCTCTTAATAAAAGTTACATTATGTCGTCCTGACCGATTTCGGTCACGGCAGCCAACCTTAAGAAAGATTAACCAACACCGCAAGACATATTATAGTGCACAAATGTGTGCGCAAACACAGATGCATTTTTCATTCCCACACGCACCATCCGATGGGAGCGGTTCTAAGAGCAATCACATAGATATATGGACTCACATTAGACGACTACTTTAAAATTTACGAATAAACATAAACGAAAATAAAATTTACTGGTGGTAGAGCTTTGTGCAAGCTCGTCTGGGTAGGTACCACCCACTCATCAGATATTCTACCGCAAAACAGCAGTACTTGGTATTGTTGTGTTCCGGTTTGAAGGGTGAGTGAGCCAGTGTAATTACACAAGGGACATAAGATCTTAGTTCCCAAGGTTGGTGGCGCATTGGCGACGTAAGCGATGGTTAACATTTATTACAATGCCAATGTCTAAGGGCGTTGGTGAACACTTACCATCAAGTGGCCCACATGCTCGTCCGCCTTCCTATTCTATATAAAAAAAAAAAACCGATGGAAGAATATAAACAAATTCCTAAACTAATTTTCCTTACAGATACATTTCCATCCGCCAAAGTCAGAGACATTATACAAGTATTTAAGCAAGGACGAGCTGCCGTCCGACTACGGCGGCACTCGACCTTCTATGCTCGAACTCAAGGAGGATGTCATGGTGACAATCGCGAGCAATAGGTGAGGAAAACATAATCTTTGAATGGTTTCAAGGTCACACATATTACGTCTGTACATTTGTTCGCTGACTTTTAATTTACTCTTTGGATATTGATGCGGCTTCAATAAAAATAAAAAAATCTTCGAAAACATTTAGTGTATCTCAATTGACATTATCTTATATTTCTTAGAACAAAACCTAAAATTTTTTTTTCATCAATTTAATTTTTACAATATTTCATTTAATTTTAAGTTATTAAGTTGAATTATACAATATTGAACTTGAAATATACAATTGAGTAAAACTTACTTTTCATAAGGCAGCTTTTCATTTACACATTTTGTACCTATTGGACTGTATTTTTTGCATTATTATTTATAATATACAAATTAGTTATATTAAAAGTAAACACAACAAAGGCCGATGAAAATTGTATATTCATTTTTAATAAACAATTGGATTTTATTTATTGTTTAAAAAAAATGTCATTTAGTATACATTATCAGTTGCTAGGCTTTATAAAATCCTGATTAATTGATTATAACATCGATTACTGTTCTTTAATAATATCGTTTTTTTATGTAATATTCTGTCATAATAAACACATACATCAGAAAATAAATTGATTGCAATAATAAAACCAAATTAAAAAATATCTATAACGTACATATTACTTTCAGAGATGCACTGTTAGATGAAAATCTATGGAAAATCGTCGATAAGAAAAAAACCGAGTCGTCCATAGACGCTGGATCATTCCGAACCCTCGCTATTGACTAAAGTATATTTGTATGAATATGTTGCTATGTAAGCAACAAGGTTCCGGCTGTGTTAAAAATGCACAAACAACCCATATACGTGTGTTAGATGACAATATTTTTATTCTATTTTTGTATATACTTAACATAATATCGATAAGTTTTATCAACAACAATCTACTGAAAATATTTACTATTGTATTAATTTGTAAACATACATTTGAAAGACAGTGGTATATATGTGCTAAAAAATACATACCTATATATGTGTAAATTTTTACATTAACAGTCTGTTAATGACCTGGGCTGGGCTGGGATAAAGCTCCTCTCCCTTTTGAGGAGAAGGCTTGGAGCTTATTCCCTATGTGTAAAATTCAATAAAGTGAAATGCATTTTTGAATATTTATATTAAAAATAAAATTAAGCTTTGTATAAATTATATAAATATAGCAAAAGTTTGTAAAATGTATGTGAAATCCACGTGAATAATATTGGGAATCTGTACGTCAGAATATTTTGTTTTGTATAAAAATATTACGTTTTAATAAAGAAATATAATAAACATTTCTTTAAATCTCTTCAACCCCGCTGATAAATGACGCACGCAGACTTTTGTCTATAAAAATGTTAATGTTTATTTTTTAAGAAACAAACGATTTGTTTTAATAAAAATTTCAACTTTAGTTGATTCAAGTATCATACCAGTACAGTACTGCCGTACCATATCATTTATTGCATATCTCGAACCACTTTCGGACTCGGCTGCAAAACACAAGTGTGAACGAGTGCAGGGTTATAAACAACGACGCACATGACAATACGGAATATTTATTATACAGATGAGATTAATAAAGGGAATAAAACGATTTTTAAAAGAATTCCCTGTCGACACAAGATTTTTTTTCTTTTTATGGGGGTTAGAGGGCTGAGCTGCGGGGCCCTGGTGCACTGCACCACCTGGCCCTACGATACCTACGCCACTGGATATGGGGTAAGCTAGAAATTAACGTTAAGCGTTAATAGTATCTGAAAAAAATACCTCAGACCTGAAAAATACCAGATATACAGATGCAGTTTTCGTTTAAGTGATTACGTATTGGATATAGTAGAATCGCAACAAATGTCGTCAATAGTTTTGTGTATTAACTTAAAAAATGCTGCTTATATTTTGAAGCTATGAAGACGATTTAAATATATTATTATTATTTATCTAGTATTAAATACCTCAATAAATTGAACAGTGTCCACTCGTGTGGAATCGTTTCGCATGACCGCGCTAGAACATGACATATGGAATTGGCACTAAGCTAGTAATTACTTACAGTCAATTGTCCATTATCATATATGATGGCTCAGTGGCAGGCAACGCTGAGTTTTCATTTGTTTAATTTGTGTCTATAATTAATTTTCGCGGTGAAGATAAACATTGTTAGAAAATCTTTCTGTGTCGGATAAAAATCCGTCATATATTAAAATCCCCCATTCACCACCAGCGTCATGGAATAAGCTAAAATAGAAGAGACTTATGGCCAGCAGTGGGATACTGGCTGCTAGCTTATATATACCCATATGTGTATTTATACATATATCCATTTGCATAATTCGCTCCAGAGCGATTAAATGGCTAAGTGGGATTGGTATAGGGTTGAGCTCAATCGTCGTTTGAATGTTTCATTATCAATATATGATGATGGCAGCTGAGATGACCTTACGCATGTTCGAGATCGCGACGAGTGCCTCCTATCGGAGGGACACACGGAGAATCGCATGGCACGTTATATCAAAACGACCTCGTGCCCTTTCGATCCTCGATGACAACGGCCTCCGCAGAGGTTTTAGTGGGTAAGAAGTGCCGTCATTTTGTTTAAAAATAGGTCATGATTTGTTTTTTTGTTTTGTTAAACAATGCAGATCTGATCTATCTGATGAATATCAACTAAAGGACGCCCCGGCAGATAGTGATATCACAGCCACGCCAGCTGATGATTTGATAGTTAGTGGGTCGTGCATATAACTCATTTTTAAATATGTTCTCGTCGTCTATGGTCATTATTCTTGAAATATTATAATTTTTTTTTGTAATCGTAATTTGTAAGTATTTACTTATAAAATTCCGTTATTATATTTAGGAATATCACATTTAATTATAAGTGTAATTGAGTATTACTTTAAACTCTTACTTTTTAAACTTTCTTACTTTTTTGAACTTTACTTTGGTATGGTAGCACCATTGAAGTAGAATTAAATTAAAGCCAAAACAGACCATCTAACGTAAAATAATTACTTTTTTTTATATAGAACAGGAAGGTGGATGAGCATATGGGCCACCTGATGGTAAGTGGTCACCAAACGCCCTTAGACATTGGCATTGTAAGAAATGTTAACCATCGCTTAAATCGCCAATGCGTCACCAACCTTGGGACCTAAGCTTTTATGTCCCTTGTGCCTGTAATTACGCTGGCTCACTCATCCTTCAAACCGGAACACAACAATACCAAGTACTGCTGTTTTGCGGTAGAATATCTGATGAATGGGTGGTACCTACCCAGACGAAAGATTTGCACAAAGCTCTACCACCGGTAAGAATACAACAGTTACATGTAGAATAATTATCAAAATTTGTAATTATATTGTCGTACAATATGTCTTGTGGTTTTATTTCTTCGCTAGGTCTTATGTGACTCAAACAATAAATGATCACTATCATCAATAGAAAGACAAATATATCATTACAATCATTATCACACATCGGTACCACTTCGTTGCACTTTGCACGAGAGTCCATTTAATGTAAGAAGTAACGCTCACAGCTATCCAATCAGGCGATCGGTAACATCAAATGACTTTTAGCTACTAACGAGAACGATTCTCTGACTGAGCTCGTGTGACTCAGGCGCAGTTGGAGGAGAGATTCGCTACGTTGACATGATGACATATCCCAGGTATCCTCACATGTGTTCGGTGCTGTAACCACGGCGCCTGCTTGATGCCAGCTCTACTTAGAATGCTTTTGCTGAATTGATGTCCCGTCACCATCGAGGTGGTTAAAGTGCTCGCTTCTCAGAGCAGAAAATCAATGTGCATAGTTCATGGTGTCGGTAATATAAATTTATCCAAGCAAACAATATCGTATGTACAAGCACATCCAGCTATAACGTTAATGTTAAAAGAAAAAAAAAAACACTTTTTTAAAATCGTTTAATCTACCTTAATCTAATCCTACTCACAAATAAAAACCAATGGTATTTAAAATATATTTATAAAACATACTTTGTACTCTTCTAAAGTACAAATTATGTTTTATAAACCCTTGGAATAAGGTCGCAGCGAACGTCCATCCCCAGCATGGCGATTTTGCTTTGTATCACCAACAGAGTGCTACAGAGGGTGGGAAGAGGGGAAAATAGTGACTTTTTCGCTGTGAGAGCGCATACCTGTGTTTTCTTGGCATTAAACTCAACAAGATTATCAGAGCCCCATTTAGCGATGAGCTCTAACGTCCTATTGAGTTCAATGACAAGATCCTCCCGCCTCTCCTCAATTTCTGCTCGCCCAGCCACTGCGCGTCCGTGGTATCCACCATGCACTGTACTATCGTCTGCATAGCAATGAATGTACCCGAGAGAGAGCATATCATTGATATGCAAAAGAAAGAGTGTGGGAGATAGCACAGATCCCTGGGGGACCCCAGCATTCACTACATAGAACTGAGAAACGCAACTATCAACTAAAGCACGATGTCTGCGCTTGTGTAGGAAGCTGGCAATCCAGGTGCAAAGCTGAGCAGGCAGACCATATGCCGGCAGCTTGGAGAGAAGACTTCTGTGCCAGACCCTGTCGAAAGCCTTGGAGATATCGAGGCTGATAGCCAACGATTCCCCATGCTTGTCGATAGCTTTACCCCAGAGGTGTGTTACGTACGCTAGAAGATCACCTGTAGACCGTTTTGGTCGAAACCCGTACTGACGATCATTAATTAGACAGTGATCTTCTAGGTAATGGATCAGTTGGTTATTTAAAATCCGTTCCATCACCTTACAAAGTACTGAGGTGATAGCTATTGGCCGATAATTTGCCGGGTCAGACCGATCCCCTTTTTTCGAACCGCTTGCACATTAGCTCTTCTCCAAGCCTCCGGCACTCATCCCGAAGAAAGAGAAAGTTGGAACAGGCGCATTAACACGGGAGACAGCTCCGCCGCGCACTTCTTCAGCACTATAGCTGGTATTCCATCGGGCCGCTAGCTTTCAAGCAGCTCCGCACGCACATCACGCTGCCTGATTTTGATGTCAGGCATCGTGTGACCACATGAAGGTATTATTGGTGGCAGCGCACTACAATCATCGATGACGGAGTTATCGGCAAAGAGTTTAGACAGGAGATCAGCTTTCTCTTCTGTGAGCTAGCGATCCATCCGGATTTCTGAGCAGTGGCAGCGTGCATCCGCTCTCGTGTAAGCCTTCCTATAGGACTTGGAGTTTTTGTTGTAGTTTGCTTTCAGTGAGTCAATGTTAGATGCCCCGCTAATGCAGCCATTGATCCACTCGCGATATGCCGCCTGCTTAGTTGATACAGCGTCGGCACATTCGCGAGTGAACCAACGGTTCACCCCTACTGACGAGATCTGAGCTAGGAATGTAGTATTCCATTCCCAACATGATCTCGCCAGGAACAGCAGCGGCACAAGCTGTCGGGTCATTCCCACTGAAGCAACGTTCCTTCCAAGGGACTGACGCATAGTAATCGCGCATACCGTCCTAATCTGCTGACTTGTAGTGCTAAACGCGACGTTTGCATACCGCTGTTGGCGGCAGCTTGGCCTGTGGCACATTGGTAGATACAAGACAGTGATCCGAAGAACCAAGTGGAGCTTGAACCACAACCTGATATTCCACCGGGTGAGAAGTCAGCAGAAGGTCCAGTAGAGAAAGCGCTTGCCCATCAATGTCTGGGATCCTGGTGGGCTGATCAACAAGTTGGGTCAAGTCATGTGTGAGAGCAAAAGCATGAGCAGTCCTTCCAGCATGGTCAGTTTTGAGGGATTTCAACCATTATTCATGGTGAGCATTAAAATCCCCCAAAAACACCAATTCCGCGTTAGGAAACTGCTCTTGCGCAGCATCTGCCACCCGACTAAGATGGTCAAATAATCGGCTTGTCTCCAAGTCATCATTGTGGGATCTGTAGAGGCACACGTAGACCCGACTCTGACGAACCAGATCCACACGTACCACCAACATGGAGACGGAGGGGTCCTCCAAGCAGCGCAGTCGGTGACAGCAAACATCCGTCCTGACGAACAAGCATACTCCAGCTTTCGCTTTGAAGGATCCTTCAAGCATGTAGCCGGGATAATTAAGGTAGCTGGAATCGGCAGGACAGAGTATTTGTGTCTCCGTGAGAAATAACATTGCTGGCCGTGCTGTCTCGAGATGGTGGTGGACAGCATTGAGGTTAGCGTGGAGTCCACGGACGTTAGCGAACTCTACCTCAAACAGCGTGGGTATGGTGTTGGTGTGCACCGCTGTACGACCGTTATTCCTGCTTTGATGCGCTACCATATAGGAAAAAAGAATGGAAAAGAGACGTGAAGCGAGCGACGTATTGCCACGATAGGGATGGGCAAAGTGTGGAGGCGTGTTTCCCCAAGTGGTTGCCAAAAGGGAAACCTAACTGACCCGCCGGACGGAAGGGCCCCCGAACCCCCCCGGAAGTGGCCGCCGGGACCCCACCTTCCGGTCACCAACCGGCACGACGGTCCACCCCGAGATTATGCGTGGCCTGGTGGGGCAGCCTCGCGTGCTGGTTAGGCACGCTCGGGCCCCTGTACTATGCCACGGGCGGCCAGCGGAATAGCCGTTTCTTCGGATCTCCCTGTCCGGCAGGGCAATACAGTTTTCCCCGGCATTGGTTCAGCAGCCATCTTCACTGGACCAACACCCATCGCGGCAATGCTCGCTCGGGCACTGGCTGTACGCTGGCTGACCTCGAAACGCGGCTGCAAGCCACTTCACGAGATTTTCACCATGCATACGGTGGTAAGCCAGGCGGATGTTTATCATCCTACCACCAGATGAGCAGATGGTCATCTCTTACGACACCCATGGGAAAGAGAGGGGCAGTGAAATGTATTCTTTCGTTACGATACATATATCAAACGTTTTGAAGCGATCAATAGATTCTTCAAAGTCATACAACGATACCTGATTATATATACAGTAATTATCCTCTCATTAAAATCATTGTCTTTCATTAAATGATTCAGGATTTAATAATATCCAACAATAGATAACATATCATTTAGTTGCATAGGTTTTATGTTAATAAAGCAATTAAATAACGTCTATTAATTAAAAATCGTGATTTGTAGATAACGTTTTGTATTATACAGGTTGAAATATTTATAGTACTTAAATATATTCCGTAATGAAGTATAAATTCTATTGAAAACAAAATATCCAAGCTTTGTGTGTATTAAATTCATATAAAAGATCGAATAAGATAAACAGTAGCATATGAATGTTAAAATTTCATATCGGTTTTAATTAGTAAATGTACGGTACAAATAGTGATTTAAAGTTGAAGTCAATTGTATTATTTTGGTGTTTAGGCGATAAATTCCCATCACCACAATGTCGGCTAGCGAACATGCATTGAGACGTTTTCACACGTTGATTGTTATGTATTATATTGTTCAAATCTATCTAAAAATATAGTCAGAAATTCTAAGCATAGCACTTGTTATAAAGCATAACAAAATTTTTTGGTAACATTTTTTTTAGAAGCCTTTTAAATTTTTTTAGCTTTTCGGCGCTTCACTGGAATCTACAACAATTTAAAAAAATAGTTGTATGAGCAAATGCTACCTAACTAATGCCTTATAACATCCGCTATCCTTAAGCTTTATTCATTATCTTGTATGTGTGATATTTTTCTCGTTCGTAAACAAACACAGACGCTTTGCCAGCATAAACGACTAACACTATGATGCAACAAACATTAATGTGTCTCTTGTTGACGTGAATTGACGTAGAAGTTAAAAAGTTAAGTGTATTTATTAAATCCTGGATAATAACGGTAATATAACTAATTCTATATTATAATTTTATTTCTATAACTATATTATTATAACTATTTTTATTTTATAATGTTAATAAATAATAATAAGCGTATGTCATATTATAAAAATAAATAAATGTACCAACATCGTGGCAATAAAGGGCGATTTTCGTTCGTTTAGTGGCGTCTCTTTTAAATTCTAGTATATAAATATAATACACATACAATAGAATAAGCTTGACTTTTTATATTCTATTTCTATTTTAATAACTCATAATAACTGCCTACTTGGTGTAGTTAGGTTAGTCGGCTTTTGGTAAGGCCACAGACCCGGAGGAGGTCAATTCCCAGGTTGGGCCAATTAAAAGGTTTTTCTGACAGAAAATTCTCAGTAGCAGCCCGGAGTGTGGAAGTTGGAAGTGTGTTCACTCCCGTGCCTCGGAAAGCATGTAAAGCCGTTGGTCCTGCGCCTGAACTCTTTCAGGTCGTGTCGGATTGCCATCCCATCGATTATGAGAGTTAGGGAATAACATATCTCTTGCGTAGTTGGCTAATCTCTCTTGAGATTGGCCGCTGTGACCAAAATCGGCCTGGAGGACATTATTATTATTATAAAATAAGCTTGACTTTTTGACAAATAATTTTTAATCATAATTATAACTGACTAGTCAAAAAATCTATATATTTTTTTAGATAAAAGTTAACTGGTGGATTGAATAATCGCCCTTTATTGCCATGATTATGTGACACACTGTATCTGTAAAATAGAATGTACGCCCAGTCCATTTAAAAGATCAATTTAAAAAAAACAAGGAACATTTTATTTCGAAATTGACCTTTGAGTTATCGGTTAATACTGTTTAAATAGGTTTATATATTGGTTGTTATATTACACACGCTCTTTCTATTCTTTAAAAATAAAAGTACGTAAAAAAATAAAATTACTTATACGTAAAAATTAAAATTATTGTAATTAAATTATTATGTAAAACACTTTTAAAATAAATCATATTGGTCTTCCATAATATCTGACATATAATACTCAATACTAATCATCGTAGATGCCACAAGATTTAATTCAAGATGTGGTAGCTATAAAGGAATGGATGTCAAAAGAACAACACTTGCCTCATTACTTTGGTAAGTAAATGGATTACTTTTTGTTTAATATGTCAATCTTAAGATTTCTTCCGTCTTTAACAATTTAAACTGAAATATTACAAATTCCACGGCTTGAATTTGTGTTCTACAGTCACAGTGATAGTTATGTTAAGGTTGTTATCGCGTTTAATATTATTAAAAACGATAATAATTCTTTATGTTTTTATCCAAAAATTAAGTAAACATACCATATTCTATTTTTAACTTAGAGAACTGCATTTGCCCATACAAAATAAAAAAGTATATAATATACAGGCATAGCCTCGGGGTAGAGAATCGATCTAGGTCTTCCGATCTCCACATTGACACACTTTAACACTATAAACCTATTATTATTTACTATTTCAGACGATGAAATGATAAAAAAATTCCTGCACAGCTGTTACTGGAGTTTAGAGAAAACAAAAAAATGCATAAACCGATTTTGCACAACCCGAAGTCTAATGACGAATGAAATTTACTCATCCAGGGATCCTTTTTCATCTAATCTGCAGGACATGTTTTCTGTGACGTAAGCTATATAAAAATATTTTATTCTTAATGTCGACTTATATATCTTTTAAGACCTTGAAATTAACTGTGTATATTAAAATAAAATCTTATATTAAAATGGTATTTTCTTGTAACAAACGTTGAATTCAAAGTTACAATTGAAACATATCAATTATCCCACGGCTAGGCAAAGACTTCTTGTAATGTTTCTGACGCGATTGAAGCGCAATATTAATTGCTTGCTGCCCAAAAACTAGCTTAGATTAATAAAATACCTAAAAAAATTAAAAAAAGAATGAAACAAAAATAAATATTATTCATGACTAGTGCATTATTGTTTTAAGTAAACTTAGTTTTGTCCATTTAAATAAGATTAACGGTGGCTAACATGGGTCCTTCCTATTATAGTTCTGTATGCGTTAATAGAAAATACTCGCTAAAAACATTAAAATACTTAGCTGAAAAACTAGCTAAAAAGGAAAATGCAAATAAGTAAGAGAAGACTCTTACTTAATTTTAATGTAAATTGATTATGAATTTATTTACTTTACTTCATAATTAAAATAACATAAATGAGAAATGTATGTGAGAGAAATGTATAATATATCGCTCAAACGACATCCGTATTTGATTTAAAATTAAACGTGATTGGATTACTTTCAATTCGGCTTTGGTGTGGCGGTCATTTAAAATCACTATAAAAATATTTGGGTATTAAAAAAAACAGTAACTTTAATATGGAGTCAGAGCCAATTAAGTTATTTAACCTTGAAATGAAATACCTTGAGCTATATATAGCTTTAATAATAACCGATTAGTTATGAGTTTAATTACGATAAAAAATACCTTGTCTGATCAATATCTAGTGTTTTTCTTCGCAAGTTTTATCTTTTCAACAATTCAAACAGTTATGATTCTCATTAGAAGTTTTATTTTTAATTACTTACCTTAATACTTAATTACTTTAAAAATAATTTTGATTGCGTAAATAGCCTAAGTATCTTTTAGACTTCTAGAGAATAGTAAATTTGCGATTGATTTAACTACATTTGTAGGTATAACATCTTATATTATTCTTATAGTTTTGAGATTAACGAGCAACGAGTATTACAAACGTGTGTTTTTTTTACTAATACCAGTAAGTATTGGATCTGAACGTTAAACCAGTTCCACTCAACCGATTGAACTGAAATTTTGCACACACTTTTAATACTAAGTTTTAGTCGGCATTTTAGAAATAAAATAAAAGTATTAAAGAGTTCAATGGAATGGTGTTGTATTATAAATAAATATATATTTATCAAGAACTGTTTGCAAATAGTGCATAACAAAGAAGATATAGGTATTAGCATGGAATATGTAAATCTAAGATGTGTTTGTCTCTACTCCTTCTTCGATTCAGCATACTTTAGATTGCTTGACGATGTGGACATTGCGTCTTACTGTACATTAATGGTCGTAGGGTGAATAATAGCTTATGGTGACGTTTTTATTTGTTCTGCGCGTAATTCAGAATCTTGATCAGGATTTAAAAAGTCTGTTTACAATTTATTTACATTTTAATATTAAACTCAAACAAGATTTTTTTTTGTAATTTTTTTTGTTGGGTGCAAACGAGCATGAGGCTCACCTGATGGAAAGTGACTGCCATCGCTCATAGACTCTGCAACTTCCGAGGACTTGCAGGTGCGTTGCCAGCCTTTAAGGAATGAGTACACTCATTTCTTTAAGGGTGCTATATCACATCGGTTCGGAAAAGTCGCCGGCGAAAGCTGGTTCCACAGAGTCGTTGTACGAGGCAAGAAATACCTTAAAAGCCAATAATATAATATCTCATGCTTGTGATAAGACAAATGAATGGTCAAAGAAAGACAACTCTATGATCAAGTTTAACTTCAGCCGCAGAACTGTGGCAGGAATTTAATCCTCCACATTTATTTTGAAAGTTAAATAGTCAATGCACCAGTCATGGAATAGCAAATAAATATACATACTTAATTAGGATTTTATCTTTCAGGGTTGTTGCTTCCTATGAATTTGAAAAAGAAGAAATAATTGTATACAAATATGATGACCCGACAGTTGATAAATTTAACTTCTACGATCTCTTGAAGACTTTGACAATGCAAATTGACCAATGGTTAAAAATTAATCCGATTATAGCAGATGGACACTACTTAATTGTCGATATGTCTTATTTTTCGCTAAAGATGATACCGAAAATTAACATAATGTTTTTCAGAGATTTTCTACTATTTATGCTGGTAATATTTGATAATTATTCTTCTTTTTCTAATATATATAAATAACATCTCAGCATTGGAACTACAAGGTCACTTAACTTTGTATGCGGATGACACTTACCTGTTTTATTTTAGAAATAACATAAATGATATTATTGCTAAACCACAATAAGATATAGATCTTTTGTACGAATGGTTCCATTATAATGTATTAACGATAAATGCTTCCAAGACATGTTATATAATATTTAAACCAAAAAATAAAACTGTTTCACAGCATGATGCGCTAACTATTAACAACATTCCAATCGAACAGAATACTTGCGAAAAATATCTTGGTTTAAGAGTAGATAACTTTCAACAACCTCATAAACCACATTAAGAACCTCTCTAATTGGTTCGGTAAAAAATATTTCTAGGTGCATAACTCCTTGGTCAAGTCACATCTGTTATATTTAATCGAAGTATGGCGTAATGCTGCTAAAACAAAATTACAAGAACTTCAAAGGAAACAAAATAAAATAGTAAAAATACTTTTTGGATATCCCTCTCTAACACCCACAACAAAAATTTACAATGAAACAAGGATTATGAACCTAAGACAGCTTTATATATATAACTCTTCTATTTTAATACGAAAAATCTTTAGTAAATCCATACATTCTGATTTGTTCTTTGTGAAGCATGTAAGTAAGCGTAGCACCCGCCGACCGAGTTTACTAGTACTCCTGAAAATAAGAACTAAGTATGCACGAAAAGATATAACGTTTGAAGGAGTCCAACTTTATAACAAATTACATCCTAATATAAAAATGTAGGCTCAATTAACGAGTTCAAGTATCGGCTCTCACGCTATATGTTGGAAAATTAATACTGATGACATAAGAAACTTACTTGATATCTCGTTAACTGAGTACCTATGTGGCGACCATTATTATATTTAACTTTATGTCATGTTGTTCTCGTGTAAGTGACGTTCGTCTTTTTTGAGAATAAAGATTATCTGAACGTAACTACAAAACATACATACATATGAATAAGATGGTTAAATAATAAGTGTTATAAAGCTAATGGCTTGGATGGATGATTCACAAGCTCTTCAATAGAATTCAATGCATAAAATTAAAGTCTCATCCTTGTACCATCTGCACGTTTTCATTATTTTAGAAGCGAATCTCATAAAAACGCTTTGTTCGGGAATTCGACGTTTTGTTGACGGGACGTTTCGAGGTTTTGTTTGTTTATTTCTCAGTTATTATCTCATATAACAAAATATTTTTACATGTAAAAAGGTTTTTGTTAAATAGATCTACCAAAATGATTTAAAACGTATGTGGTTGTTGTTTACTCTTCTACTTATTATTGTACTTTATTTAAAAAATAAAAATGAGATTTAAAATTATATATTCTAGGAAGGCATGCCAGTACGACTGAAGAAAGTGATTGCTATCAATGCACCCTCTTACTACGACAAGATGTACGCTCTCGTCAAACCTGCTTTACCCGCCGAGATTTGTAAAGTGGTAAGAATTTGTCGTATCATCAAAATGTTAAATATTCATTCATGATTCTGTCCTTGTTTCGATGTGAATCATTGAACGAATAGTTCAACGATATGTATTCGTTGATATAAACTTCTTTTTTGCTCTGTTTAATGGTCTTACTCCTTTAATTTCATGAAATGTGTGTCTAGACTAGATTGTGTATTTTATTATAAAGCTTAGATCGTTGTTTCAATATATAATTTTCAGATCCATTTCTACTCTGACTACCAAAGCTTGTACAAATACATAGATAAAATATATTTGCCCTCGGAATATGGCGGCGAGGCGCAAAGTATGTACGAACAAAACAAAATGTGGTTGAAAAATATACAAGATGACAGGTAATTCCGAATTTCAAATTAATTATATGTTAATGAGGACATGCTATCTTCTCATAGATTTACTTTTCAGTAAAATTTCGATAGGTTTAAGACTTTTTTTAATTAGCATCGGGCAGTTTTCCAATATAAATCAAATTATTCTATATTCAAGCCGGCCCTTTTCTTTTAATTTACATGCAATTTAAAGAATAAATAAACGTCAATTAATAATATGAAATTCAATTTAAAAGAAACCACGGTTTCGTAATCTAGATTCCACCCAAAATGCATGCATGAAACTCAGGAGTTGGTTTAGTAGGAGTTTTTTTCCGACAATTAAATTAATTAGTAGTAATACATAGTTAATTGAATTATTATAGTTATTAATAAAAGAAATACATAATTCACAGTCAGAGTGTAAACTTAAATTGGATCGCTCATTTAGGAATATTTAAATAAAAAATTAAATCCTTTTCTTAATATTTATGATTTGTATGATTTTTTACAGACTTTTTTATCTCAACGAAAACTTATGGAAAGCCGATATGACGAAGAAGTTGAAAAATAGTAACACCGACGTAACAATGAATGGCTCCTTTAAGAAACTATCCATAGACTAATAAACTAATAATTTAATTAAAAATAACAAACCTTAATTTATCTATAAGCAATTGCATATGAATCAATACCTTGTAAATATATATTTATAATAATTAATATATATGATAATAATGAAACTATTATTATAAACAAGTGTTCGCCCAATGGTCAAAATTGAACCATAATTATTATTAAAAAAAATTGAGGAAAACATACAAATGTTTCGATCATGTTTTTTTTTCTACACTTATTTTCAATTTTTTATTGATACCTAACACGAAAACTCGTCAATAGCAAACAAAAAAAAACAAAGTCGATTGACAAACGGGTTCTCCATGTTTCAAAAAGGTACCTACAACAGTCACATTGAACAAAGACACAGACATGAACAGTCATGTTTTTGCCTATTTATATATGACATTGTGTGACATTTATATATGACATTGTATGACAGGAAAAAAAAACGAGACATCGTATCAAGGTCAAATAACTTCGTTAAAGTAACTGTTTATTCCCCAAAGCCGGACACGATTTGATACTTTACACACAAACAAGTTCTTCATAAATCGTGAGCGTCACGCACAAACCAGTCAAAATATAATTAGGTAGGTTACGTTAATTTTGTCTGGTTAGTGAGTAGATTTGAAAATGCATTTTAATAAAACCAATATGCAAAATAAGAATTAAACGCCCTTACATAATAAATATGTATTTATAAAAATTAAAGCGATGATGATGATAAAAAACCGAGTAAATGTTTGTAGTAGTATAATTGCAAAGTAGTTTCTTTTGATCTTCGATTATATTTATTAGTTCATGTATTACACAAACATAGTAACTATAATTTCATATAACTAGATGTGGTGGTAGATTATATTATTTTGCATTTTGTGTACTTTTTATTCAGAAATAAATAAAGGATCTCAAGGAGTAGTCTAAACAATAATTCGTCATATCCAAAATTGACGTGTAAGATTTTTTAAAATTATCTTTAAAAGTTTTTTTACATAAAAAATATCATTGAATATTTTAAAAATACTTTATTAAAGATTATAAATTGTACAATATGATGTTTTTTATTTAATTTTATTTTAATGTCTTTTATTTTATTAATAAATCATAATGTATAATGCATTAAATATATCACCAATATAAGATTACAGTATAGTAAAAACATTTATTTTTAATCACTAAATATATCATAAAATAGTAGGATTTTAGGACTATTTTATGATATACTTAGATGGTTAAATTTTGATAATTGTATCATAATAAATATAATCTAATGATGTATTATATATTATATTATATAATAAATATATTAAAGAAGGACGTTAAATTAGTAAATAAATGCTAAACGCTAACTGGATTCATCATCATCTCTTTTCTTGGACTTAAGCTGTCGTTCATCTTTTATTAATTATTAATGTATGAAATATAAAAAGGTATTCGATATTTAATCGAAAGCAAGTGATCTGAAGGAGCCAGGAAGATCTTTCACTTGATTGTCATTGTTATTGTCATTAGGACGTAATCCTTCATCCAACGCCCAGTTCTTATCATTGGCCAGGAACCAATCCCTGAAAGAAATTAGGCAGAAATTAATATAAAAAATAATATAATTATGATATTAATGTTAGTATTTATAATAATATTTGCCATTAGTGCAACGGTATACGATATAATGGATATGATTTGGATGGAAGCAGAACCTGAACCCATGGCCTTACTCCTATTGTTTCAGGGTCGATCGGTAATAAACCAACTTGGATTTCCTACTTCCTAACCCTGGACTATCTTTAGACATATTTCGGTTCCGGGTTATCTAAGATTTTCCAAAAAAAAACACAATGGTTTTTTTGTCTGACTCGAGATTTGAATCCAAATCTGCAGCTAGATGAAACCCTACGTACTAGACCATTGAGCCAGTAGTGTAAAAATACCTTAAAGATGCATTTAAATCAATGAAAAAAACAATGATAAACTAAAATAATAAAAAACAATTCCCCATTTTTACTCCCAAACGCTCCTTATATTTTTTCTTATGCATTTGTGAACATAAATATAGAAAAAAGTTCTTTATAACTATTTCAATTTTACTGTATAATAGTTTTGGCAAAAAGCCTATCACTATATAGGTTATGTACTTAAAAATGACAAAATTATTCTTAACTAATATATAAGTAACAGATTTACAAGTGTAAGCATGGCGATTTCAGTAAGTCTTTGAAACTTTGGAGTAAAATATCTGTAATATTGTAATTTAGTCTGAATGCGTTTTTAAATTACAAATTGCAGAGCTCCATTGCATTGCATCTCTGCATTGGTTGAAGATTGTTAATATCTACGTTATATAATTTATGTACATTAAATTTGAGTAAGTATGAAAAATTTATTTTGTTAGACTTTCTAACGCTGCTTGCAAAAATGGCGACACTAATATTGTTTTTCTTTACTTTCACTATTCCTGTCTGCGAGCAATATTTCACAAGGCGGTAATGTGATGCGCTCAATTGAATTTCATTTAAATCTAACAAAAACTGAATTCGATCGAACTCGGAACTCTGAGTAATATTTTTTTTATACTCATTAATCGCTTGAAGACACAGGTATTTTTGATTTTTAAATACTTCACAATCAAACAATGTTTCATCCCAAACTAAGATTGTTACTTTATAACTACTTTAATAGTTCTTGATAAATAAAAAATACTAATACTATTTAGTATTTTTTAAATTAAAATAAAATAATATCAGTGGTTTTCTATAATCCGAGTTTCTTCTGTTTTTACTTAAAACTGATGTTTTTTATTAATACATATATATTTATATTGAATATTATTATGCCAAATAAATAATAGAAAAATAAAATAACCAAAACTAAGAAGGATTAAAAAAGAAAAAAAGGAAATAAACGTCTCTATTTCAAAATCAAATATAATCTTTTTTCAGAACCGATGAAAACATGTTGTGAACGAAGAAAACAACGGACGCATTCGTCCAATAAAGTGCCCAATAAATAGATAAATTTCGTCAAGACTTAAAGATAAATTTTCACCTTTTCGCTTCTACCCGCTTGATCCAGTATCTTTTAATCTGGTCTATAGAACCCGCTTTACCACCATACTCCGTTGGTAATAGATCTTGGGGCACGTCTTGATACAAAGTGTCTGAATTTGGTTCATGGAACTTTATCTATAAAATTAGAGTAAAATAATATATTAAATGAAAAAGAATTTATTTGAATTTTATTAATGAAAAGGTTATTTAGTTTTCAACGAAAAATATATCAACATTTTTAAATACAAATGTTTGTAAAAATCAAATGGTAATTGTTCTCATTTATACTACAAAACTATACTTACCAACTTGGCAACTTCAGCCTTTAAAAAGGGTTTGCAAAGAGCGAATAATTTGCCGATGTAAGAAGGTGTGTTGATCACATGCACCTGTTTTAACCTAATCGGTATTGCTTCCTGAAAGACATAATGAGAAATTATTAGTTACAATTTTTTTTCTACGCACGGTTTTCTTACCCCGTTTACTATTTGCACAAAACAATTAGTTTTGCTTATGATAATAGAAGTATCTAAGTGACGTCTAAATTTTTTATAGAGACACAAGTATCTAATATCTTTATACATTTAGGCTATAATTCGTAGCCTTAATTACTCCTCGTAGAAAACTATAACATGCGTAAGCAATAATATATTATATATATACTTACATATATAAGTTATTTATAATACTGATTGAGTAAATATATTTTTGATTTAAACTATTCTAAGCATTGTGTTTATCTTTAAAATTATGTATGAGTATGACATCATTTATTCATCGACAGTGACGTACAATATTTTTTGTTTGAATACATTCAAATTTTTTATTAATTCTTTAAGGACTAGTCTATAGACTGTGGTCTTTTACGTTAGATATATTATTTAATAACGTTGCACCGTTGTACATAAAATATATAAATAGGTGACTTCGATACCGTTTGACTTATCATCATAAAAGTTGGAACATATACCTATGGTTTTTTTTATGGAGTAATGTTTGTTTCATCCAAATTAATTGTAACTCGCAACAAGATAGCACTGCAGTGCTTCCAAACGACCATTCAACATGAATTGGTATACGTTTGACATGGATTTTATTTTACAAGATTATTATTTGCAAGCCGTATCAGATAATAGATTGCCTTTTTACTTTTTTTACGCGCGCAGTTTTTAAAAAGAACGTCATTAAAATATTTGAATGTTAAATTGTTTTTTTTTTCTATTTAATTTATACTTCTGAAATACCTCTTAATCAATCACATGTTAAAGAAAACACATTTGCCAAATCCATAAAAGCAAAGCATAATACATATATTCTTTCATTTACCTGTGTATATAACATATATTTGCGCAAAACCGATAGATTAATTTTCCCAATAAATTTGAGAGTGATGTTGGCTGAGTCAAATATAGGTATCTCCCCTGAAGGTATGTCGTCTTCTTCAGTGAGGCGAGTGTCAGCGAGCATAAAGAATGTCTTCACTGCATCTATGAAATTGAAGAGGTCGTAGTCGGGATTGTTCAAGCGGTAGATAAAAACTTTGTAGTTCTCTTTCGTTTTATTTGGTAACGGCAGCATGTCTCTGTAACAGAAAATAAAATGTATAAGAAATTTTAAAGCAAAATATTTTCCATACCTTGGGTGGTTACATTTAATCTTAACGGTAGCATGCGAAAGCGATCCCGTGGCGCTCCTCGTAAAGACGGAAAGGGTACGGGGAGGTTTTAGTGGGTAGGACGGTGCCCTCTGCCCCGTGAGTCCCACATAACAGTCCCGGTCGTGGACCGGGCGGTAGGCGTAAATGCCTTTACTCCTCGACAAAAAAAAGGGTACATTTAATCTTACTGGGGAGAAGAAAAAGGCGCTATGCACATCTTCTCCCCCCGGCACAATAGGCGCCGCAGGGACTAGGTGGGTTCACAGTACCCTGGAAACCCTCCTTAGAAAATGGTGGCCGGCATAGGCGGGCCGGCCGTCAGAGCGTCACGGTAGGATGCGAAAGCGATCCCGTGGCGTCAATAAGGGACGGAAAGGGTACCGCTGGTTTTTTAGTGGGTATTCCGATGTTCGGGGCGCACTCGGCGCCTTGGATACCGGCGAGCCCTACATACCCCCCTAGCATTTTTCCAGCGTTAAAAAAAGGGTACATTTAATCTTTCTTATAAAATAAATGACATCATGTTGCTCGATCTGAATATTAAAAAGCGTATAGCAATAATATACATAAAAGCAATAAATTTAAAAGATTAATAGTTCCTTGTATAATTTTTTTTATAGAATAAAAACTTATTAATCTTGGTACCGGTTTAATTAAAGTTATTATTGCGCTCCATTGTGATGTGGGATTTCCCGAATTAAATCGACCATAGCATTGAAATTTTCACATTAATTTTACGCATGATGGATGCTGATGATGACGAAAACGATGAACCGAGATGGGCCTCTGGATAGAACCCTGAACTGAAAAAATGGTTATATTTTAGGAAGCACCACAGATTTTCATGAGCTTAATTTATCTTTATAATTCATCTCGGACTCGGTAGTGTCGGATGAAAGATGGCATCCGAAATGTGACAGACGAAATTTTGCTATGGTCTACCACCTAACACTGTAGCATAAAGGCGGAATATAGATTAAACATAGATAGGCTCCAAGCTTCTCCTTAAGAAGAGAAAAGCTTTTAGTACAGAATCGAGACATGTTCTAATATGAATTCACCAATTATGAATATTATATGTTATAACGGTTACCATCAAAAGATTCCTAAGAGCTACGTAGCTTTAGCATAGATAAAATTTGTTCCATTGAAGTGTAATATATAGAAACGTTTACATATTAGCTAGCAATAACGCTTGAAAGAAAGTTTAGAAACTATCTAAACAAAATATAATTTTTAATAGCTTTATTATACATTTTTAATTTGAAATGTAGGTTATTGATTTTATCGATTATTGCATTTCTTGCTTTTAACACTTTGTGTTGATGCACACCCGTCAAAAATATAATAAAACACATTTAATTTTATATATACTATATAGAAATATAATCATATAAAAGACATTGAAATCATACGTAAGTGTATTTCGCGCATATTAAATTCTTGCAATATAATACATTAAAGGATGAAGAACTATTATAGATACGGTTTCACGTATTATTATTACTTATATTACTTATATTCATCAGTTAGTTTAGTATTACGTACATTCAGGGCGCATTTTGTGTATTAATTGCATTGTAGATGTTGCCTTGGGGACTTGGTGTGGCACGGACATAGTACGTAGCTTGATAAATATTAAGCCGATTAGTATCCTATCCTATCATCATATAGATCGATATTAATCGTTAATTTGATAAGTATTACAACGTTGTTCGCTTGGTGCATACGTAAAGGCTAGTGAAGGTTAGATAGGTGTCACTTTAAATATAAACTGGTTATCTTCAGATATTATTTTTTGGTACTTCAGTGAGAATAGCTTTAGGCAATGACCTGTCTTCGGCTACAAACAAGAAAAGTCATTTTAAACGTTAAATTTTACTCTCTAGAAGTCATAGACGTAATTCTCTTTAAAAAATGGTAATATTCTTATTTAATTGAACAAATATAAATGTGTTGATGTCATATCTAAAGTCCCTTGCATATAACAAAGAGAAAGTCTAGAAAGGAATGAAAAATAAAAAGTCATTGCCTTTAACAAATCTAATATGTTACTAACGATTTATTCAACGATTATAACAAATAATGTATACATTTTATACATGTGTGTGAATTTAATAGGTAATGATGATGATGTCGTCCTGACCGATTTCTAATTAATTAAATTCGCTAATCTCAAGGGAAACTCAGGACATATTATAGAGCACAAGCCCAACTTTGTATTGACCTGGGGTACAAATCCAGGATCTGTAGTCTTATATTTAGCCACCAGACGAACGAGGCATACATACATACTCGTACATGTTCCGTGTACAGCCGGACAAACCCGCTTTTGAGCAAGAAGATCGATTGATTTTGATGGGGACATCAAAAGTCAGAAAATTTAGCGGAAAATGTAAATGTTCAGAATATACTTACGTAATTTCGAATACTCTTCTGATCTCCGGCGACCAAGGGTCTCTTTGAAGGAATAGTTCTGGCGCTGTGGAACGCATCGTGAAGAAAAGATCAATAGTACGCTTAACGCGTTCCATGCTCTGGCCACAACTGATATAGAATCGACGGAGAAGTACATCCTCTGAAAAGATGAAATCACTAATTAAGACAAAAAAAATAATTTTATTAACTTTAAAATAACATACGTGAATATTTGAGGCAAACAGATTACTTTATTTGCCTATTGACCGAATGAACATCTACTATACTGTGTTTAATAAAACATTTAGGCGCTTAGACACGCTGTCAGTCAGGTCATACTAAATTGTATGGAAAAATGTTCAGTGTAAGTAATAATACTTAGCTTGGATTTTATAAGGAGATATAAAAATATGCGTCACGCTCGATACGCGTTAAAACTCTCTATTTCATTTTTAAAAAAATCGCGTTTTTTTCGCGTTGTTTATATGTTTACCAATTCTAAATTATGTACATGATCACGATATTTCAATCGGATAAAGATTGGTTGCAGCGGTCACATTAAAATCAATATTTTGCAAAATCGTTTCGTATTGAGCAACAATATAAAACGTCCTCAAAAAGGCATCCTCAAAATTTTAAGTTTCTATAATTATATACTCGTATTATACATATATGTAAAAAAATTATTGTATTTATATTTCTTCAATGTTTGATAAGTTTGCATTGATACTGGCCTTTAAGTTTAGTGTAATAGTTTATATATGATAATAAAAAAAGTTAGAAATGACATTTAACAAAAGATTTGATGTTTGAAAAAAATAATTATTTAGTAAGAAACGTAATAAGGAATTGAGAGGAAAAACGGAATAATAAACTTTAAATGTCGTTTCTTAGATAATCCTTAAGATAATAAAATGATATTAAAAATAAAAATAAAAATTTAGCTTATATAGTATACATAGTTTAAGCTATGAATCGATACTCAATCATTATACATTATTATTTACATCAGTAAATAATAATGTATAATGATAATAATGTATGGTGTTCTCTGACATTACAATATGACGTGTGACCTTTATCTAAAGCAATGATCTCTTAGTTGGTTTTTGTTCTTACAAAATAAATGCAGCTTAAGTTACGCAAGTTTTTATTCTCAAAAATAATAAGAAATGAAATTAAAAAACACTTAGGCATAAGTTTGCTCAACCGAACATCATGAAATTTTGGATACCAGTTGTAAGCGGTACATCGAACGATATTGAGTCACACCTACCTCCCTCCTTAAACGTGGGCTAAGTTGCGGACGAAAACTATATATATATCACAAATATATTACTGTATATCATAAATGCAATACTTCGTTTCTCGTTTATATGTCATAATAATTAATAAGCAAGATAATTTACTGCACTTGTTATTACTAGAAAATTGTATTGTTCATAAAGTAAAGTAGATAATATAATAAAACAATAAATATTCATTTAACTTAACGAGCATTGCAAAAATGGTTTGATACCATTTTCATGCCCGGAAAATGCAATAGGAAAATGTAATTCGTAACGAGGATGTTGTGCAAGTAATTAGCTACTTTTTCGCCACTGACTGAAGGCTTGTCTTTTAAATATCTATATTATTTATTTACTTAAAACAATAGGCTAACTGTGGCAACAGTTACGCTTTCCATATTTTGTCGCGCCTTATTTGTTAACTTAACAATACATAAATGTCTTACATAATACACGTTGATGTTTGTTGTGTTTGTTATTCATTTGCATATTATATATTTGTATAAAACAAGTATTGAAATAAAAATGAAAAACCCTATAAAATAAGAAATTGTCAAAGGTTGGTTTTGTTATTTAATTACAACGTATGTAATATGTGTACGCCTAGGGGCTCGGCGCAAAATAACTATTGCATTTTGTCATCGAGAAATTCTCAAAATCTTTATTTAAAAAGATGATGATAAATAAATAAATCCTAGGACATAATTCACACACGGCCATCTGATCCCAAATTAAGCAGAGCTTGTACTATGGAAACCAGACAACTGGTATACTACATATTCTACTTTTCTTTTGTAAATACATACTTATATAGGTAATTACACCCAGACTCAGGACTAACAGATACACAAATACCTGTCCTGGGTGGGAATCGAACCCACAACATCCGGCGTGAAAGGCAAGTATCTACCAACCACGCCAACCGGCTCGTCAATGATGTAACACGCTCGTACTTTGAGCTTAAGCAAAAATATTTATTTATAGGTCTGAGACGGACATCATATCGTTATCTCGGGAGTCAGGCATCACGGTTTGATAGAATTGAAATGAATTCCCAC
The DNA here is from genome assembly GCA_905147175.2 of Nymphalis urticae. Classification (NCBI taxonomy): domain Eukaryota; kingdom Metazoa; phylum Arthropoda; class Insecta; order Lepidoptera; family Nymphalidae; genus Nymphalis; species Nymphalis urticae. Next base: position 6,082,299 of record LR989998.1, on the reverse strand, counting down.
CAGTTACAATTTAAATGTCTCTCACAATCACAAATTACAATTCTTATAGTCTCCTTTCGCGTCTTTTTTCCAATTGACGCTATCTTGTTTTTCTTAAGTAAACAAACAAATTGCACTTCTCAAAATAATAATAAAAAAAATAATTACAAATTCTTATATTTGCTTTATTCCAAATAAAATAGTCTTAGCAATGACTTAGAAAACCTGGCAATGAAAATTGCATTAGGTAATGTATGTTTCACAACCACGAACTGAAGCAAATAAATGCTCTGAAAAATTGCCAAGGGCATGACCCTTTCCAAACGTAGTAGTAATAATCCAGCTATAGCTTGCGTTTCCATTGCTTAAATAGTGCTTAACTTGTCAACGTGTACCAATCAGAAATTTACAACTAACAAAAATTCAAACAATACCTACAGGTTAGCGAACATTACAATAACAAAGAATTATTTCCTTGACAATTTTAGAACTAATCTGTTGTTGAGCCACTAGTGAACATCAAATAAAAAAAATACTACTAGTGGCGACGCCCCATATAGAGGATGCTATGTTTAATTTAATGTGACATCGCATAGCCTATACACACATAACCTGCGGACGATCGAGATGCTCCAAACGATACCTAATTTCTCAAATTACAATCGGTAGTTCAGGAGATATACGACATTAGATGAACAAACATACATAAACACAGGTGATTAAAAACTAATATAATAAGATATATTTTTTTTGTATTATTTTAGTTCTAGTTTATTCTTGTATTATAATTTGTGTAAGTCAAACACTTAAATATTGCATATACCTAAAGTATAAAAAAGATAATTTATGTTAATTAATTAGTAATCGTACATATATGTATATTATAATCTTATCTATGAATATTAAATATAAAATAACAAAAAATGTTCATTAAAAAGATTGTGACATTGTTGCAACAAAAACAAATAATCAGATCCTATCGGAAATTATTATAAAAACAAACGTTAATTAATGATCATACATATATATAGGTTATTCTAGAAGCTATAAAAAGATACCAATATCATTTTCTAGAAGCGGTTGATAATATCATTTTAACTTCACAAATCATTTCAATTAAATATAAAATTCACACAATTATGTCTATAATAATAATATATAAAATTAATATGTATCAAAAACTTTTGTTCGTTTTTGATTCCTCGATAATTTCTAAAACAGAGCCGATGTGGCCCAGTGATTAGAACACGTGAATCTTAAGCGGAGATTGCTGATTCAAATCCACTTAGGTATTTGGCACTTAGGTACCACTGAGTTTTCATATGCTTAATTTGTGTTTATAACATCCATCTCGTGCTTACAGGCGAAGGTGAAATATTGTATGGAAATCTGCATGTTTTGGATACACATCTTTCACGCGTACCAAACCGCAGCAGCGTGATGGTGTAAGCTCCAAGCATTCTCGTCAAAAACGAGACCAGGATATTTTAAGCCAACAGTGGGATTTGTGCAAGCGTTTATTTTTTTACTTTACTACAAAATAACTCTGCCAATGAAGAGATTAAATTATTACGGAACTGTACAATTAATGGTACTGGCACGAACATTCTTGTATTATTAATGAAATATGTCAAGTATTATACTAAGAAAACAATTATAAATATCTTAAAAACAATTATAAAAATATTTATAATGGTTTTCTTAAAACTATTTGTATTCTTAATATTTGCCAAAAGAAGTTTTTCAAGATGGCGGTTCACACTCGATCCTCAGACAATTACAATTTTTTAATCTAAAATTTACACTTACAATTAGCCACATTTAGACATATAGCAATGAAAACTATCGATTTTTGTTAAGCAAAGGTATATTTGTATAATAATATTATTACAGCATCTTTCCAAGTTTTAATACCTTACACTGAATTAAAAGATGCAGTAAAGGTGTCGCAAACGTCCGTCTTGTTCGAGTGTGTCATAATTATTTATGAGCGTGTGTGTACAAGCTGTACTTCGTAACCTCTCCGCTTTCTTTTCTAATGTGTAATGTACTGTAATACATTTAAAGTATTTAACATTTAAAACTGATATAATGAGACACACACATGACAAAATTATGAAAAACAGAAGGATCTTACTATTATTATGACCGCTAAGAATGTTCTGGAACCAATTTAAATAGCATAAATATAGTTTAGGCCGTGTAACTTTTTTAATTTCTATAATAATATTCCCACGTATTCCGCTTTTAATAGTTAATGCCGCCTTGTTACCGTTACATCGCTTTCAAACGAGCCGTTTTTGACATATGTATATAGATAAGCGCTAAAAAGCCTGTATCCGTTATTTGGGAATCATTAGAACTTCTTGGTAGGAGTTAGTCATAAAATGGGCGCAGATATTTTTAACCAGTCTACCATGACTGGTTAAAAATATCTTTATGGAAACTAAAACCTGGCATAAGAACTCTTGCCATCATCATGATTAATTTTCAGAGTGCTTAAAGAAGAATAATATTTACGTCAACAATATTCTTTATAATTTGTTTGGTTCATATTAAAAACCTTTTCAGGAATCTTCTTGGAGAAATACTGTTAAGGTGTTTTTTTTTAATATAAAATAAGTAGGCAGATAAGCAAATGGCCCACCTCATGGTAAATAGTCATCAGCGCTTAGACAACCCTTACATTGGCAATACATGACCAATTGGCTTACATTGGCAAACCATGGTAACTAAAATGTTATGTTCCTTGAGTCCGTTACACTCGCTCATTTACCCTTAGTGTGTCCAATGCACTGAACCTTGTAGGCGGCGGCGAGTCCGACATAGATCCCCGCCAACCCCCATTTCGTGAGGGGGAAACGCGTAAATGAGTTTTTCCAGCGAGATAAAAGGTTATTTTAGTTTTATTAGGTATTCCATTCTGTACCTCTGACAACGTGGATGTAAAATTTCATAATAAGTCAGTAGTCAAGACGTAAAGGCGTAACAAACAAATAAAGAAACCCACTTACGCATTTATAATATTATTAAGGATCGGTACTTTGCACATTTTCTCATGTAAGCATTTACTCGTACATATATAACTTAATACGTGCATGTAGCACGCACACACAAGTTGTAGAAATATAAATATTTTAATTAAACAATATTTATATTTTGAATGGAAAATGAAAAAAACAAAAGAAATATGAATAATATAACAGGAAAAAGGCGAGGATCATAAACAATTTGCTGCAAATAATACATTGTAAAAATAATTAATTCAAGTATACTTTATTAAAAATAATAAAATAAATAATAGTATGTAGCTGTAATCACGAGGCATTATTTAAAAAAAATCTTAAACGATACTCCAAAAACTGCATTTAAAATTTATACTAGTTCTATATAATCATATCTAAGTAATATATTGAAAATAATCCCAAACCCTGATGACAAAATCAGATCTACACATTCATGTGATTCAGGGAAATCAAAAAAGCAATGCGACCGTTCGAATTGAACGTGAATACTAGGTATATTAATTAGAATAAGAAGTTACTAATTTCTTAAAAAAAAATTTAATAAAATACTTACTCAAATTAAGCACAATGAAAGTGTAAACAGTAGATCAGGACATTAGATACGGTTAAATTATAAAAAAAGCTTATTTTTCAAACGTATCATTGAATTGTAAGTTGTAAAAGTATTTGACCAAAACATCATTAAAAAAAATGTATATAAATTGATAGAGTCAACGTTACAAGGTGGAGCTGTATTGATTTGAATAATTGAAGCAATAAATTGTTTACTATAAGAAATACAATTTCTTGTTAGATAATATAATTATAATAAAATTTATATTTTTAACCAATAATTGTCAAATGTAATTTAAAAACATTAATTATACTCAAAATAACTTCCTTCTGCAGTAATGTCCTCAATATTTTTTTACACACTTATCGAGGCTAATGGGTCAACATCTCAAATCATCTTCGGTCGAAAGTTAATCCAAAGTAACTTTTACTTATGTTTCGACTCATAACCTACAAAGCTACATTGTCCATTAACAAAATACATGTGACAAGGATTTATGGTTTTTCTTATAATAGCCACTAAAAATACAATTTACAAAACAGGTTTTATTACATACATCATGCAAAACGAACATTCTTAATAATAAAAAAAAACTCTCAAGAAGCTAAAAAAATTTTGTATTCGTAACGATTTTATTTTTAAAAAAGTTTCCGAAATTATGAATTGTACGAAAACTTTAAAAAAATTTAAAACCAGTTATGATCCTGAAATTAGCTTAACCTTTTGAGCACAGGCATCAAGGCTTGACCTCCTTACAATGGCCTCTTTGATCGAACTATTAAATCTACCGAATTTTCGAAAGTTGTAATAAAGTTGTGATACTCACAGTAAACCCAACAAGCCATGTTTTTTTTAATGCATTATAATTAAATAGCTTTTGTAATTTAGTATATACAAAACAGGGAATGAGATTTTTTTTAAGTATATCTATTACACAAATTGTAAAAAATAAAATTTATTACGATGTATATTTTAATAAAGAATAATAGACATTCTAATATATTTTAAAATAAATATACAATCTGCAAAAATATTTGTTATTTATCCACTCTATGATGAGTCACTCTACCGCCAAATAGCAGTTATGTTCGGAAGTTGTTTCGATTTGAATGGTGTGTGTGAGCCAGTATAACTACAGGCACAAGGGACATCTTAGTTCCCAAGGCGCAAACACCATGAATCGCGGCTAAAATTCGCAGCCGCGATTCATGGGTGCGCGTAGAGCCGGCTTTACAGTGTCAGTGTACGGGAGGTCGGATTAGTTACAAACCGGAGGTTCATTTGTCAGTCTGCCAATCTGTATGAAATAAAATATATATTCTTAAACATATATTTACAGGATTAATATTGGCCATACCTGTTCATTGTTTTATGAGCTATACAAATCTGAGATACCTCAGTTATCAGATTACGATCTCAACCGAAGATCACTGGTATAGTTCCTGAAATGATGTAGTTCCGGTAATGAAAAAAACTTCGTAAGGAAACCTTTATGTAAAACATGAAATTCCGCTCGTCCAATATTTCACTAAATAAAACACAAAAAAATACATTTTAATACGCTGAAAATTATGATTACATTAATCATCTGTATAATTTTTTTTGTATATCCGAGGCATTGATGCATAAATGCTGACAATTTATGTATATACGGTTCCGGTTTACAAATACAATAATTTCATGCCCATTTAATACAAATGTTGTATATAATTATATTTAAAGATAGATACTTATTATATAAAGGTCCTGATATTAAGGGTCCCTGATAAAATTAAGTACATAATATAAAACATTTCGAATATTATGCACATAAACTAATAAAATCATAATTGCATAATAAATGAATCAATGAATCATTACTATCATACGAGTAAATGTGTATTAGAGCATATCTGTTGCATTTATGAAAGTTTAAAATTATTTAATTAATACCGTAGTTCAATTGAACGTCCAAAATAAATAATGACATTTACCGTCAATTTTCTCTCTGATAAATTGTTACCAATCCCAGATATTAACTTTCTATGGAACAAGTTCCTACCACCTCGGCTTTACAAAAATGGTTTAAATTACTATTTTTTTACAAACTTCTAGGTTTGTTTTTTATATACAAACTATTTAACATATTCGTTACCCATTTAATTCATGTCGATATATTAAATTTTGATGCAGTAAATGCTACTTAGGGGCACGCCCTGGGACGAGACGATCGATCTGATTTAATCTGGTATAATCAACTATATCTCATAAAATGTGCGAAATACTTATACTAAGAAGTATTTATATAACTTTCTTTGTACGTTGTCTTCAATATAAATTTTTATGTTGACGTTTTAACACGCTGGAAAATCGTACAAACGCGTTATCCAGTGCTGACGAGTTCCATATACCCAAAAAAATCCAGCGATACCCGCTCTCGTCTCTTTGCGGGACGTTACGGGATCGCTTGCACATATTTCTAGTAACAGTTAATAAATTCAACTTACCAACATCATGTGGCAAATGAGGTTGCTTGCTGAGCCAATCCTTAATGGGGACGAGCGCTGTGTTCCATTCAACTTCTTGATCAGGCATAGCTGTGAATTTTTTTTATATATTTATAACCCATTTAAACAAACAATTTTAACACAGTAAATATAAAAGTAATTTAAATAATATTGTAATTTTTATTTTTTGTTCGTTACCATGTATAAAATCTTTACATTCTAGGAAAACCCTCGTCATGTGCGTCAACCCATTGTTAGCTAATTAAACCATAATATTTACTTAGCGTACATTACGACTATCTATAGAATGAACAAACAAACGGTCGAACGCTTGATAAGATATTGATGATATTTTTATCTCAATTACGATCAAATACGATGTCAATTGTTTACAGTTAAAATATTCTGTTGGTCGGCGTGACCATTGATGTATCCATGCTAAACTAAAACTTTCTAGTACTCTCTGTAGTCTCTGAGCTAAGCTGCGGACGGACGGACAAGTCGAAACTATAAGGGTTCCTTGTTGACTACGGTAGTTTAAAAATGTTCAAAACATTCATTCATATTCATATTATATCCATATATGTTTTTTCACAAATGTTCAATAAAAATATGCTCGAATTTCGACCACTTGGTAAACAACACTACTATTTAAAATAAACTTGAAAACCTTAATTTTAACTACTAAGGGACGGTTTATTGATCATGTTCCAGTTATATATCAATGACTTCCTTGCTTTAAGATTATGGCTCTCACAAAATATACCAGGCTCTGCAATCGAATGGTTATTAAAAAACTGGTCCGTAGCTTAGAAACCGCTTACGAAATCTGACCCATAAAGTCTCTAACCAGCAACCAGCGTCCAATATGTTATGAAATGTATCATATAAACCATTCGAATGGCGTAAATTATGTTAAAACAAATTAAGAGTTAATTGAAGCTTGCGAGTCAGTTATAAAAGAAACCTGTAGACAACAAACTAACGTCTATTTTCGACATATTTGTTGTTTGCTCTTTTTGAGATCTAGATTTATGTACAAGTATGAATAGTATTTTCATGCGGATATAAATGAAATTATGTGTCGCTATGTTATAGGAACACGAGAACTAATAACATCAAAGTAAAGATTCCGCATAGTCGATACATCTTCCCAGGAGCAAGATAATTAAAAAAAATATATATTTTATTAATTGGAAATATTTCTATAATAATATTAATATACATTTAACATGATAAAACAAATGATAACATATCGTGGATTAAGTATTTTTATGCAGCATATAAACATTTAATTTTAATTAATTGACATTCCTATGTAATTTAATTTGTGTCAAAGACTAATTACTGAATTTCTTGTCGGTAGGTAATTCTCAATAAAATCTATGTTCCTTACCAGAAGCTTTACATTTAAAAGTGCTTGTGCTCTACTTGAATTTTCATTTCCAAAAATCTTGCGACCAGTATTAAAATACAATTACTAGCAATTTGAACAAAAATGATGTGCTTATTCTTAGAGTAATAATACTTTAGTTCGTTAATATTTTAATTCCCATAAAGCGAATTGCTGTTTTTATTTATAATATTAAGTATTATAAATGAAGATAAAATTAATACTGTTTTAGTTCGACTAGTATCATTTAATATAAGTATGCTTTATTGTATAAAGCAAATTTATATTAAATGATACTAAAAAACAAAAAAATATCATACGTAGATATTGAATACATTGGAGGTAAATAAAAATCTTAAATAGCGATATCTACCAGACCATAGGGCATAAGACTTGCAAGTTGAATAAAACGTTGATGAGGTGTAAAAATGACCATAACATAACATAAAATATCAACAAACGACCACTTGCAATGACAATATCGAATGGTCACGTACAATTGAAACATTACTTGTCTTGATAGGTTCTTGTACCAAGGCTTGTATCTGAACAGAATAATTATAAGCTAATTGTGAAGTCGGAACTCTAAACTAAATATAATCTGTATCTACAATCTGCCCATTATTATCTATTATAATAATAGAATTAAAGTGATATGTATATGTAATATTTAACATTTAAATCATTTAACAATTAAAAGACATATCTAATAACTATAGGAAAAGAAATTTTATATAAAAACTGATTCTACGGGATTTACATTAAATGTAATAAATTGTGAAGATATTTATAGTAAAATACTTGTATAGTATAATCCTTGTATTTTACTATATATCCTTATATTTGTAAAAAGTATTTAATTTGTTCCGAAATAAATTATTATTGAAACATCCGAATGAACAAAAATGATTTCTTATCTATTTTGTCAAAGGTGATAATACGTTTTTATTTTTTATCTGTATGCTCACTATTTATTTGGGTATTTTGTGATAATATATATTTTTGCTAATTACAATATGTTCAATTTGAAAATAAATCGCATCAGTCTATCATAAATAAAACATAAAAACCTATAAAATAACGAAATTATAAATTTGTATTCGGATATTTGGTAAAGCAAAAACCTTTAGCTGAACATTTAAATAATAAACTTTGAACAACACCAAAAATTACGCTTATTGAGTAGAATTTAAGGACACCCGGTGATTCATAAAAAGTGACAACAATTACCTGCTAATTCTTAAAAAACTATTATATTACAAGTAACATATACTATATTTTAAATTTTATTAATATGTTTAAATTTTCATTTTTAAAAACGCATTTACAAGCGTTTTTAAATGTTAAGATAAATGTTATTAAAACGTATGTTTTTAATTATAATATAGTGCAATATCGTGACTTTATAATATTTATGTAGAATTCTAATCATGTGCTAGTAATCTGTTTGAATAATGTAGTTCCTGGACAACGATGTCTTTTACTGTTTTGATACTAGAAGTCTATTTATTCTATTTAACTATTTTAGTTTAAAAAGTATAAAACAATCCCTTTTTAGGAAATATTTATATAAAGTACATTCGACAAAAGAATATCCAAAATATTTTTGGATTTTTGGTTTGGGTTTACAAAACCCAATTTTCAATAAAAAAATAACCACTTCAGAAAAGTACCTACTATGACAATTTTTTGTCGTCTAGTTTAAATTTCTAATAAGCCCATCTGGGTAAGTGCCACCCACTAATCACGCATTTTACCGCCAATCAACAATACTTAGTGTTGTTGTGTTCTGCTTAGAAGGCAGAGTGAGCCAATGTTACTACGGGCAATAGGGAAATAATATCTTATTTCGTAGGCGTTGTTTAATATTTATTACATTATCTATAGGCGGTGGTGAGCACTTACCATGAGATCATTCATTTACCAGTCTAGTACCTATTAAAAAAATAAAAAATAAAAAAATGGTACATTGACATAGCTTAATTTGTATGTAACTACGGATTTACATACCGTCTATGGTAGACGGAAAGGCACTCAAGATAAACTTTCGTGGTTTTTGTAGTGCCATCATTAATTTGTAATTTGGTTGCTTATATTGTTAAATAAATAAATAAATAAAATTAAGAATTGGGAATTACAGTAACATTTAAAAGGTATAAAAAAGGATTTGAATTATTCTTAGATTAAAGATAAAATGTCGTTAGGTACGTGTTTACTAATCGCTGGGTACAAACTGACATACCCGTCGTCTTTTTTTATTTAACCGAAGTTAAATAGTCGTTACATAATTATCTGTTATGATGATAACCTCTATGCATATCATATAATTATATTTGATTTTTTATGTATCATTGACGTTATTAAAGGAATTAAGAAAATAACAATGATACGTGATATCACAAAAGTTTATAAAATATGTAAATCATAAACTAAAAGAGAAAGTTCAAACTGCGTTAAGATCTACGGACTTATTGTTTAGTATTCATGGAGGATTGAAGGTATACCGATTTTTAATTCATTGTCCATTTACGCGATGCAAAACACGTAGACCTAGAGTATTTCATCATACTATTGCAATTCGTATTGCATTGGAACAAATTAACTATATTCCCTTTTATTGAAATACGATAAAATTTTTAAGCGTTTGTGTGTCATGTCATATCAATTTTTTTTTATTCAAATAGTCACATACTAGTACAAGGCACTTTTGAATCGTCATGTGACAGTATTGAATTAAATCTAAGGCTACCACCGCTTCGAAATGTAGATTCTACTGAGAGAGTGGACTTATTATTTCTTAAATATTAGTAAAATATCACGTATAGATTAAAGCATTGTGAGAATAAGTAACGCCTTGCCCTAACGTTATTAAATGTTATGCTATTATATTCACCCTTCAAACCGGAAAATATAAACACGAAGTATTGGTGTTTGGTGTTAGAATAACTGATAATTAAGTGTGGTTGCCAAGCGGGCTTGTAAATTATTTTTTAATCATCTAGTCATACACTTAATCCCTAATATTTTATACCTATAGTCTACGTAAAGTAACAAGCCTGGAAATGTCACACTGCTAAGACTAAGGACTCCTTTTTAAGGAGGTTTAGAGCTTATTCCATCTTGCTGCCACACATAAGTGGATACACGTGTTAGATTTTAATCTGCCACAAACAGGTTTGTTCACGATTTTTTCCTTTAACGCCGAGCACGAGATGAATTAAAAACATAAGTTTAGTACATAAAAATTCAGTGCCGCTTGCCCGGGCTTGAACTCGGAGTCGTCGGTTAATATTCTCGTATTTTAACTGTACATATTAAAACTTTGAAAGTTCAGCTACATGATATCTGCTAAGGGAATAATTTTAGAATGCATGAATCTCTTAAGAAAATACAAAACCTGTGTAAGAAATGTATTATAATTATTTTTTCCGGTTGTGAAAATGATTTATCTTAATTGTTTGTGATAGTGTAACTTTTCTGATTAAACTATAATATTGATATTTTGTAAATTACTAAATAAAAATTTAAAACAAAAATTAATAAATCATTTTAGAATTTATTTATATATATTTACAATAATTATCAAATTATTAAGTATATCATTTTGAAGTTAATTATTAAGTATATCATTTTGAAGTCCTCACAGGAGAAATAATACACGGACTAAAATGTTTTTAATATTTCGTTCGTTTTTAATTATTAAAAAAGATAACTTACTTATATAATCAATCCTTTATAAAAATATTTTAAATATAAAAAAAAAACTATTTATTTACACGTAACTTGAAACACTATAGTTTGAAACGAGCGCGTTAATCGGACAATCGAACTGAACTGGCGACTCTGGCGAGTGTACACCAAGATTGTTACTCTTGCTTTCACGGTAAGGTTTACTATCCAATAAATACTATATAATATTACAGCTCTACATAAAGCACTATAATTACAAATTACTAATTATTTATATGACACGACCTAACTAACGTCTAACTTTCAAATAAAAGAAGTATTTGTCTATGGGATCGTGTTAATGCCTTTAATTAGATAATAGATACATATCTTTATAACACTAGTTTCTTCCCGCGATTTCTCCTGCGTGAGAGGAGGGTGGGGTAGTTAGGCGTTATGCACTTACGCCCTTGCAAAATTTAATGTTGATCAGTAGTTAGGTCGTGATATAATACCTATATACCGGATGCCCTTAAAGTATATATAGTATTAAGACTAACGAGATTAAGTACCTACTTGGTGTGATAATGTAATACTAAAAAAAATATCTACATTTTATAAAATCCAATCATAATTAGTTAAAAAAAACCATTCATTTCATCACCGTTACATTGGACTTCGTGACATCAAGAGCGAGACTATAGAATGTGACATGTTTATAGTATTCAGTAGGCGAACGGCCTACATACGTTTTGATATAAACACATCGCATGTCTGTGTCGTATGCTGAACTGACATGCGATATAACTACAATCTGTAAGGATTTTGAAAGAACCAGTAATTATATCCAATTACAAAATACATAAAATTAAACTCTTAAAATTTTTCTTTCACGACTATTGGAAAATAGGCAATTATATAATTTTATACGGTTAGCTTACCGATATTGATTTCTAAAGAAGGAAAGCAGTGTCGGGGATAAGTTAATTAAAAGTGTTTTAACATTTTACACATGTAATATTTTTAATTGTTTTTACGATTCGGTTTAAAAAACTTTTTTTCTCGTTAAGACATTAGTCACTTACATGAAAACAATAATATAATTAGTTAATATTTACACGGTAGACAGAAAAAAAGGTAAAGAATACAAAGTTATTTTAAGTACGGTTATTAATTAAGAAGCAAGTTCATTGTTGTGAGACGCTGGTCCAAGTTAAAATATTTCTTAATACCATGTTTCATTATTATAAATATAAGTTAATAGTTCATTTTAAAAACTCTTGAGAAAACTTCCTTTTTTACATATTTCGGAAGTTTATTGTGTAACTGCGCTCCTGTAAATGTTAAATTATACTTACCATAATTTGTTCTTACATAAGGTAATGTGAGGTGACTGGCTCGACGTGTTTTATATTTGTTTATAGATAAAAAAGCCGAGATGACCCAGTGGTAAGAACGCTCGAATCTTAACCGATAATGGTGGGTTCACCCGGGCAAGCACCACTAAATTTCATGTGCTTAATTCGTGATTATAATTCATCTCGTGCTTTACGGTAAAGGAAAACATCGTGAGGAAACCTGCATGTGTCTAATTTCACAGACATTCTGCCACATGTGTATTCCACCAACCTGCAATGGAGCAGCGTGGTGGAATAAGCTCCAAACCTTCTCCTCAAAAAGGGAGAGGCTTTTAGCCCAGCTGTGGGACATTCACAGGCTGTTACGGTATATAGTATTATTTGTAGTAAATGCGATGTGCGAATGAATTAGTTTATGAGTTATTTTATATATATGTATACAAGTGTTATATGTGAATAGTTGCTTGATGTTCAGTATTTTTGTTTCTTTATAATTAGTTTTACAAGATGTTAAAAAGTTGTAGTTGTGTAAGATTTTAACTAATCTATTTTGTAGAGTTTGGATTGGTTTTAAAATTGTTTGTGTGGCGTTAGATTGTTAAAAGTAAACGTAAAAATATTTATACACAATAATTATTTGATATTGTAGTACACAATTAAAAAAACATTAATAAATAAAGACAAGTCCAGCAATTTAAATTAATAATGGAAATGTTGGAAGAAGTTAAATATCAACCGCGCTTCCATAATAGGCAGTGATTGCAAAATGTAGGCCTAAACATACGATATCCTAATCACATGTAGCTTTCGTATATTCATAAGAAATAATTTCTGTATAAATTTACAAAACTAAACTATATAATTTATGTATCTATTAAGATACATAAATTATTGTATCTATTAAGATACATAAATTATTTATTTGTTAGCTGTTGTCAACATAATATAAAAGAAAATACTGAAAATGATTTGGTGTAATGTATAATTTTTACCTTTTTCAAGACAGGATTTAAGAAAATAACTTATAATTATTACTTTTATCGCATTGTCAAGTTTTCATTCTGTCAGTGTTACTGTCACTATCATTTCAGTTTTAAACTTTTAAGGTTATATTTTGAATTACAGCAAAAAATATTGAATTTTATGTATAAGAATAACAGTGTTCATGTAATTAATAGATATGTTTGCGTTAAGTGCCAAACGTATGATCTACGTTTGTGATAAAATTTTATCACGAAATTTTAAAAGCGGTACAATATTAGAAATTCGCCGGCGAAACCCTGGTATCGATAATAGATTAAAGGCATTTCGCAATGAAGGTATCAACATTCAAAAAGATGATGTAGAAGACTATATCGAACAGTCTGAAAGCAACTTCCAAAATGTAAGATTTTTGGAGTTACCTATATTACATATATTCGAAGTCTTATTTTTAACGCCATATCACAATAAATTATTTTATATTTCTGATGTTAGTTATTTCATAATATTACCTATTCTTATATCCAGGTTGATGAAGCTTATGATGAACATTTATATGAGACATTAATTGGCAAACATGATTTGCGCAAACAAATAGTGAAAGGAAAGTATTTTAAGGATAATTTGCCAAATCTTCTAACATGGAGTGAAAAGGAACAAATCCGTCACTTGGCCACAACCCAGCCTCAAGAATGGACACCTCAGAAAATTGCAGAGAGCTTTCCAGTAACTGAGCAAGTAGTTAAGGTATATATTATTTATTTATTTAGGTACACAAAACAGAATGTAATCAGGACATACAGAAAAATTAGGAAAATATACAATTGTTAACTAAAAATGATGCAGACTGCCCAAGATCGGGATGGTTGGCGTTTTATCGGGAGGCTTTCATCCAGCAGTGGGAGGCATAAAGCTGGAAAATAAATACAATTTTAGTCAAAATTACACTCCAAAGCCTGTGTACACAGCATGCTCATAAATATTATATAGATACAGTCAGTTGCTTATAATTATTAATTAAATTCAATAAATTAATAATTTAAATTATAATAATTCATCCATTTAAATTACATTAATCAACTAAAAGTTAAATTAAAAAAAATAAGCAAATTAGAATTAATACAATAAAAAAACATAATAAAATTGTCAATTGAATAAAATTCATTAGTGTGTATAAAAATGTAATGTAAAAAAATAAGTAATTTAGTATAAACAGTCAATCATTGGATCATAGATATTTTATCCCTTATAGTGTTTTTTAAATTTTGGGAAATTGGGATTGAAAATATATTACTGTGTTTAAAAGTAAATAGCTGTAAGTGCGAAAAAATCTGACTATTAGATTATTATAGGATGTATTATTATTGATGTGAACACTGGGCACAAACTATTCAAGTATGGATGATGAGATCTAAATTTAATGTTAAAATTAAGAAACAATAACATGGCAGAAGAATCTATTTTTTAGTGAATTATTTTATGTAAGGTTAAGAGGCCATATTCAGTGTATACATATTAAAATATTTGATTTTATCCATAGAGCTAAAGCATATTAATTAGTTGTTAATGTTGGTAATGTTTCCATGTAAGTATATTAGTGTTTATACAAACAAAATTTGGATATTACTACTTGATTGATTGACATACAAATATATGTATATATATTATTGAAATTACATTAAAAAATATATTTTTCAGAAATTATTGAAATATCCTTGGAAACCAGCAACCGAACAACGTATTGCCCGACATGATGCATCAGCTATGAGAAACTGGCGAGAACTTAAAGAGGGGTCACTACCCATTCCAGACAATCTACGCGAACACTTTCTTAAATTCTCAAGTAGAACAATACCACCCCTTAATAGGAAATCTCTTAAAATTGATATTTCACAGGAAACAATGGGAGAATTTGAACAAATTGTTAGAAAACATGCTAATATTGAAAAAGAAGAGGATAATATTCATTGCAAAGAAAGTGATCAAACAAATATAGCAGATGAAACTAAAACTAAATTCAAAACAGATTTTAAAAGAGTTACATTAGATGAATTAGCTACTAAAATTAAGACGCGTTTAGTTCATGGGCAAAATGTTAATATGCCCGATAGAATAATCGTAGATTCAATGACAAAAAATCATGATGAATCTGAAACTAAGTCAGAAATAAATAAGGAAATTGAATTAATTCAAGCAACCAATGAAGAAAAAAGTTTAACAGAATTTAAAGAAAATGATAATAATGTTACTGTGGGAGTAAATTATCCAGAAAGAATAAGGATTCCCAAGAAGGCATATAAGAAAGGCGCAACTTATAAAATGAATGACTGTTTCTATGACGATGATGGCAGATTTTTGTACAGAGTTATAGGCATGGAAAATAATTAAAAAGTATACACTGTTATTAGTTTATAAATAAAATAAAACAGCCAAAATGAAGTGAAGCCTTATATTGTTTTTTATAAAAAATTATTACCTTTTTAATAAAATACTTGTCCATTACATAAAATAAATTTGAAATAATTATGGTAAATAATGTTCACATAAAATATTATTGCATGTCTTTTCGATTACCTTGTTCAATAAGATAATTACTAAAAATAACAGTACAATATCTACTTTATTATAAAAATACATTTGATTGACTATCAATATTGTACATATAATGGAACTTAAAATATGGCTTTTAACATCACCTGAGGCAAACAAAACAAAAACTGTTTTATATGAATGATAACATAAGACTGAAAGAGTGGTTACATTATATTAAAGCGCCATAAAAATAACATTACAATTAATTCAATTTAAATTCTAAAATAAAGTGCATATAACTGTTTTGATTTGTATAATTGCCTCATATATATTTCATTTGCTAAGGTTTAATAAATAATATGTCGATCTGAAACATCTTTCACATATAAACAATTAAAAATTGGTAAAATCATGAGTATTTCGTATATAACACAATTCATAATATTGATATAGTCTAATTCAATCAAATATATAAGTAGCTATTCATAATTAGGCCGTTTGTTTATGTGATGATTGTTAATTAACTTGTGGGGAGTTTACACACAACTGCTTTAACAATAAAATTACATAACCGTATACTTTGACACGTATCAAATACTTATAATTTGGCAGTCACGTTTTAAGTGACTTAAATATTACTATTTGATTTTAAGTAATACTTATTAGCACAACACTATACGAAAAAGTGCTTTGGAATGAAAAAAAATCTATGCGACTAAATAAAAAAAACTCGTGTATAAAAATATGCTTAAACAAAAATTTGCAAACAATTGTGTAACAACAACTTTACCGAATAGTCGGGTAAACTATATCATGACCATTTAATTTTTATTCTTATTGTTTTACATATAATATGTATGTACATTTCATTTAATTATATAATAACGATTCCAAATTACTTTGCATTAGCACCCGCAATCCTATACTAATAAATATGCCGAAAAACAAAAACATATAAATCCAGTAGCATTATATATACATAAAATCTAATAATAAATTTATTATACTTTTCAACACAACACTTTCGACATTGCTTCACTAGTGCGGGGTGTTAATTGTGATTTAAAACACGTGATTACGATAAAATATAATATGACGAGATTATATTATTTTCAGCATACGAAAAAATTTAATACAACAAACACGTTAAATATACACGCCTTGTCACCGTTATGTAATACTCAAAATTTATAAACAAGAATAATTTTATATTGATTTAAATTAGACGTTAGATGTTTAAATAATTATAGGTTTTTCATATGATTGAGATTTCTTCGAAATGAGTCCTCGTTTATTATTAAAATGAATAATTGGGGCAATAATTCTTAAATAACTAGAACATTAACAACCAGTTAATTGATTTACGTCAATTTCATTAGCAGCTTTGATGTATTGCACTCGAAGATTAGTTAAACAGTCTTCGAATTGTTCTAGAACTAACATTTAACGCCATATTGATCCCGGGAAAGGACGGGAAGTTTCTAGAACATTTTAATAATGTAAGCATTATGCAGATATAAGCTGATAAACTTAAATATACTGGACGGCGATCGCACGTACTGTTGTTATGTAATACTCGAATAATATGTTTAATTACGTACTCATAGTTTAGTATTTCATTTCAAAAACATTTATGTACACGTCGATTAATAAAAATATTATTAATATATTATATCCTATAGTTTAATGAACGCGATAATGGTCTTTGTGACCTCATGCGAAGAAAAGTTTTTTGTTTTTTGACAAATTGATCTACATTCTGAATCGCAGATTAAAAACAAATATAGTCGATGGTTCGTTATATTGATTGGCATAATATGACAATTTTGAGATATTGTGATATAATGAAATATGACAATTTATGATTACCATGAGTGATAATATGTAATCATAAATTGTTACCATTTATTTATTACATAAATAAACGTTAAAACGTAAGCGTTACGCATTTATTTTAAGCCTTGTACATTTACCACCGTAAAATGAAACTGCAATAAGCCGTATTGATACTTGGACCGCATTGAATAAAATTCTAATCACGTATAAATGTCATAATCAACATCGAACTTCTGGAGTGATCCATAAGAATGCTTTTGTTTCCAACGTTTGATAATCGATTGTACTCGTATTTTTATCTCTTTTTCCTAATTATTATTCGTTTACAGTTAGGCGCAATCTCTTGAAGTAATGCCTGCAACATATGGCCGTCGGTGAAGGCGGTAAGTCCTGGGGTCTTGCTTCAGTGCCGAGTTGGTCGAGGGCGCGAGTGTACTCGTTCTGCAACGCTACGAAGTCGATGTTCTGTTCACCCAGAGCCGCCATTGCCAGGAAGAGGATATCCCTGAAGTTATTATAATTATTAAAAAAAAAATATTTCTACATGGCGGTAAACTATTGGAAATGTTAAACATGGCCGGACCGGCCGGTGGTAGAGCTTTGTGCAAGCTCGTCTGGGTAGGTACCACCCACTCATCAGATATACTACCGCAAAACAGCAGTACTTGGTATTGTTGTGTTCCGGTTTGAAGGGCGAGTAAGCCAGTGTAAATACAGGCACAAGGGACATAAGATATTAATTCCCAAGGTTGGTGGCGCATTGGCGATGTAAGCGATGGTTAACATTTCTTACAATGCCAATGTCCATGGGCGTCGGTGACCACTTATCAGGTGGCTCACATGCTCGCCCGCCTTCCTATTCTATAATAATAATAAAAAAGTCACTATAAGTATTGTCAGCAAAACTAGAAAATAAACATACTTATTACTTTTATTAAAGAAACCATACTGTCTAAAATTTTACTTTCCTTGAGCCTAAAATTACACTGGCTCACTTACAAACACATATAATATAATACGACCTCTGCTTTAAAAAATATTTTTATTTAATTTGAAGGTAAAAATATAATAGCAACTAACCTGTAATACGAATAGTAGCGTTTGTTTCCACAAGTGGATTCTCGCCATGAGGCCAATTTTCTGATCGCGTCGGAGAGATCATTACTTAAGAGACCGTCCAATACTGCTAGAACAACACTGTAAAATACAAAAAAAATGTCTTTAGTATTACAATACATGAAGTCGAGATGGCCTAGTGGTTAGAACGCGTGAATCTTAACCGATGATCGTGGGTTCAAAACCGAGCAAGCACCACTGAATTTTCATGTGCTTAATTTATGTTTATAATTCATCTCGTGCTTGACGGTGAAGGAAAACATCAAGAGGGAACCCGCATGTGTCTAATTTCACTAAAATTCTGCCACAAGTGTATTCTACCAACCCGCATTGGAGCAGAGTGGTGGAATAAGCTCCAAACCTTTTCCTAAAAAAGGGGTCCCAGCAGTGGGACATTACCAGGTTGTTACTGTATTACAATACACAATACAAATGCAGAGTTCCCCCCGAGAACTCGTCGTAACGCTGAGTAGGTGGACTCACGAGTAGTGCTTGGAGCAGTCGTGGTCGGTGAGCAGCAGCGCGCGCAGCGTGCGCGAGCGCGGCTGCAGGCGGCCGCGCCACGCGCGGTGCAGCGCCGGCGCCTCGCCCTCGGCGCGCCCGCCCTCCCACGCGCACACCACCGACACGCCTGCGGACGCACACATTGTACACGTTGGAGGGGAGGATGCAACGTGACTACATCGAATCGAATCTCGCTAAATACTTTCTTAGCTTTACATTACCATTACAACAGGTTGACTCCGAGATTCGAAACTCTAATAGTTACATATTATAGGCTTTGTTACATCGGACTGTCTAATAGAGATAGATCGTAAAGGTTTGTTAGTGAGCAGTGTTTCTTATATTTAATAACAACTAAATCGTATTGCATTTATCTATTTTTAAATATAGTTAACGCACTTTCAACTAATTAAATACTTCCTTCATGCAGGAATGAATGTTTAAAAATCGCTTATTGTTATTATCTCAATGTATCTCTACTCTAGTCTAGTTATTTTTAATACACCAATCTTAACTACGACTCATAAGAAATTAAAAGTACCGTCTTAAAGCCCCGTGAAATGTACTCTATAAAATACAATAAATATGACGTGCCCACAGTTCATTGTGTTAAACGAGCTAAAGTTTACATCAAATATTCGCCACATGTACACCGTTTCTTACATATCCAACATAATTTTCTTTACACTGGAATAAAATAATTATAAGCAACTTTGAAATGAGATTTCGGAACAGAAATAAAAAATAAATAAATACAAGAAATATTTCTATGATCCATTTAGGGATCCCGTGTTATTAAATTAGTATGGAAATAATACCAAAAAGACAGTATAACGATTTAGCTGCTTTAATGGCCGATCTTGCGTGATACCTGACCCACACTAGAAATGCTATTGTTGGTAGGTTTACACAACAATATGTGCTTTTGAAAAGTTGATATTGATGGATGCGCTAAGATATAAGACGCATTCTATTTTACCGAAAACCCACACGCCATCATTCATACTTATATTATCAAAAACATCTTACCGGTAGGTTTTTCCATATCCGGCAAGGGATCAGACTCAGAACTCATATACTTCGCAGAGTAATCGGGACTCAACAAGTCGGGGAGATGATTCTCAATATTGGCGCGTTCGAGGAACCAAACCAAATTCCAATATACTATAGGATGCGATTCGACGAACTCCGGTTCCGCCAGACAAGAGTCGCCTTCCCTACCTGTAAGCAATACATTTTCTTATACATTATACATTAACTATAGACCTTACGTATTAACGTTGCTTAGCGACTATTCAGTTATCACATATTCAGCGAAATAAGTGTTATTTCGCTCTTTCTGTCATTATTGTTCTGACATTCGAAAGAAGAAGACGCAGCACAGCTTAACTAATCACCCGAACTTACCTAAAATAGATTCGAATTCTTTCCTCAGAACCAATGGATTTAAATAAGGCACGCTTAAAGTTTCTGCTTGCGCTTGTCCTATTCGAATTACCTGAAAAAAAAGAAAAAATTTAGACAAATAATAATATGCTCATGATCTAAATGCCTATAGCCTATTGTCTATTATAGTCTATGTCGACTACTGTGAATTTAAGCACATACATTAATGGCAATAACTTTTATTATCTAGCCCCGGAACTCGAGCCAAGCCTTAATTTCTGCAGCTGTACAAGTTGTAGAACAACGAGGCGCTTTAAAATTTAGACGTACGTATAACTTACTTGTATTGATAATAACGGTACAGTATGTCGACCGCAAGCAGTACAGCGCGTGTTGAGATTAGAGTCGTCGGCCGCCCAGCCCGCCATGATGTCTTCGTCGTACAATAATGCGAGGCACTGGTGGCATTGCGAACACGACGTTATGTGGACTTCTATTAACGGGTTATCCGACTTTGAGTTGTCCTGCTGAAAATATTATAAAATTATGACGTGTTATATGGAAAAGATCTTGTCCCAGCAGATTAACAAACAAATTTACCAACTGACAAGTAAATTTATTATGAATCAGTAATAACCTGATTTTTTGGGTTCTAGTGTAATTATTAAGACCGAAAATTATCGGTTAAAAATAAAAAGTGATAAATTTCTGTATTGATAAATTAAAAGGCAGACGATCAAAGAAAATATGGATGAAATGTTTGGAATGAATTAAAATTTCCAAAACTAAATAGATTCAAGATTTTTACTTTAAGTCTCTTATTCAATATAAACTTACGGCGGACGGGTAGAGGTTGTCGGGCAAGTGCGCCAGCAGCGTGGCCAGCGAGCCGCGCTCCATACTGCACGCCAGCTCGGCGTCACTCGACACGCGACGGAACCCAGACCCCGATGTAAACTCTGGACACGAACACGTTTCTTTCACAAAATATGCACGACGAGAACTTTACCTTATTTTTATATTCTCCCGAAAACATTGACACAAAGGCTGGAAATATTGCAATTGCAAGAATTATATTAATCTGAATGAATTCTCACCATCTGGATTCAACTCGGACGATCCGTCCGCCGAATCGTCCTCCGTCATGAAACTTGTGAGGGCGCTCGTTGCGTTACCGATGGCGCCTTTGACCGGAGTCGAGTTCGCTGATATAACCTCTTTCATTTCGTCGAATTTCTTCGCCATACTGGTCGCCGCAGACTTGAGACTACTGAGACCGCTTTGGAGTAATTCGTTTGACTTCTTACCCGCTATACTTGTTGGGCTAATGGAATATAATTATAAATTAAATGTATAAATGTTGATACATCGATATCGAAGAACAGTATACACAGTGGTTTTATGACTGAAATTTTACCAAAATGTACACAAAACTTTTAAATTAACACATAGAATAAGTTACACGATTGTTAGATGTAAGCTTTAAAAAAAAAAGCAAAAATAAAAATAGCAGCCAGTGGTTAAATATATAGACATGGAAATGACGAAAATCCCCAGAAATTGAATGACCTAAATTAATGTTTTTCAGCAATATTAGTTCAATGCTTACCTGAGGTAGTTCTCGATCATTGCTTTGCCGATATTCATGTTTTCCTTGCGCAACGACAGTCTTGCAGGCGAAAAGCGTCTAAGAAAATAAACAGCTAGCTGGCGTACGGTGCGAATAAAAACGTGATACCAAATAATATACCAATTTCATCACTTAATAATAATATTTTTAATTTGTCTAATGAACCTTTTCAAATATTCGTTATTTGTTTATTAACACAATAAAATGTGTGAGTAATGATAATGAAGAAATTGGAATACTAAATAATAAAGCTTAAGGTGACTAAAAAAAAAATTTAACAGTCATAAACTAGCATGCTATGTGTTGAAAATAGTCACTAATATAATAATCTCTTGTACAATTCAATATAATTGCCATCTCAAAAAATTAATACTTTATGAAGTAGAACTGTAGTACTGGTAATACGAGGTATTCATCATGCATTTTCCTATATTCAAGTACATGCCATGGTTCGATGAATTGATGGTATGTATGTTTTGGAATATGTTTAAACTTAGTACGATTTACTTAAATAAATAAAGGAAAGCGTAAAACTTTAATTCCTATTTCTATGATTTTATACATATGAATTAGAACTATATAATGTGTTATAATTGTTTGTTGGCATTTTCAATTATTTACATTCAAACATGTTTTATAAATGAAAGCTAGTTAATACCTGATGACTAAGTTATTCACACAATAAAAATAAGTATCTTAAAATAATTAACTACTACGGAATGAATTAAAATATAATCTATCTGTAGATAGTCAACGACAGGAAGACAAGCGATAGATAAAAATATAATTATTTTAATATGAATAGTTTAACGTTATACTGGTCGCTGAGCGATGTGAAATTTTCATCGATTTTGAGTACATTTTTTAATATCCCCACAGACTTAATCGCTACATTTGTACAATGTTATATGTGAAAACCGGCGATACAAACGCATTGTTTGTAATATTTAAAAAAAAAAATATTTTCACAGTTAAATAAGATATGATATCTGGGTGTGGACTCTGTATTGATAACTGTAAACTAACAAATCATAATCATAGTCAATAATATAGTTAAAGGTATAACTATAAGTAAGTATGGTAGCGGGCTGAGACTCACCCGAAGCTGATCTTGAGCGTGTTCCCGATGCTGGCCAGCCCGGACGACACGGTGGCGGGCGCCGTCTCGCTCCTGTGCAGTTTCCTGCCGGCAGGAAACTATCGAGCTCATCCCGCTCGCGCGCTAGCCAGCGCTAGTTAGCGGGCACACGGTTAGTGGGGACTCGCGGTGCGGCGGCACACAGTCGTAGAGAATATCGTTTAATGAATACTCACTCAATATGCAAACGTTATTTATTCGCGTACAATAAGTGTACATAATTACCGCACCATTTGCCCATTACATGCAGATCAAAGGGCTTAGACGCATTTAATATACATTTACTTAGATTTGTTTATTTCCTTTTTATTAAACGCATCTATGACCTATGACCTATGAGGAGGGAAACCGGTAGGGGTTAAAATCAAATAAAAATAAGAGTCGAGTCTTACGGAGTACGAGTCGAACGGAGGTCGATAAATATATTTACATATAATACGTCCCGTCCGACTGCATACTAAATTTTGCAAATCGATTCCCGAGCGGACAGTTTCGGATCGGAGCAATAAAGGATGTTAAATACCCAGCGAGGGGCGCGGTGTCCTCGTGGAAGGAGCCGCTGCGGCGGTGGAACAGCTTGGGGCTGACGCTGAGGTCGTGGCGCGGCGGCGGCGCGGGCGCGGGCGCGGGCGCGCGGGGGGGCGGCGCCTCGGCCGCGCTCAGCGCGCCCAGCGGGTCGTCCGCCAGCACCGGCGTGCGCGGGGACAGCCTGCGCCGCCACGGACCGGTGAGTATTTCGATGAACAATTACTATCGACTGTTTTCATTTTATACGAATTTATTTATAGCAACAAACTATTCGTATTTATTTTTATTTTTGTCAACCACAAGCCTTGTCAGCTTTTTCGATATTAAAGATCGGCATTAATAAATTATTTACAATAGTAATGAATCAATTTATTTATACAAATACCCATGACTACAGTGCGTTAATTTTTGTGACGTAATAATCTTAATTGATAACACAACTTTCGAATACGACTCACTTGAGTGGTGAGGATTTTGTCGGCTCCAATGGATCAGTAGCTGCCGCTTCTTTCTCTGGCTCCTCAGGGAAACTTAGCGTTCGTGAACATCGAGACTTAGGATTCGACGTGCCTAAAATACAATATAATATAATAAAGTATTCAACGTTATTACACCAAGTAACGAAAAATCACTGAGTTTCTGTTGTCGCTGTATTTTTCTTTGTGATTGTTTGTAATTTAATTTCTATAGTATTTTTATTAAACTTTACTTATCAGCTAGCTATGTTAGTTTTCATTAGCTTTCGACATACAAATTTCGTTGAAAAAACCGTATAGAGTTAATCGAATATCCTAGAACTTGAAATAGGTAGAAAATCTAAGAAATCTCTTCTGGACAAACAAATTGCTATCTATACATTTCTAAGTACTAGTATGAAATAATAAACTTACCACTAGAGAATGATAGCCTCTGTAAGTTCTGAACTATTTGCGCATCTCCAGCGAAACTCTCGGATCGTGTCAGGATACGTAAATCGGATGGACTATCTGGACTTACGTGGATCGTCTGCGGGGAAGTGGTATTTTTTAGAACTCCGTTCTTTAACATTATTTTCATCATTTTAACATCAAAACTCATTTATCGCTTTCTAATATATTTTGCTTTACATTTTGAAGAATTCTTTTAAGATTCTAATTACTATTTGATATACGTAAAAAATGGCATACCTGTCTCTTCTCAGTAATCGACAACGTCGTTTCGGTATCCTCGTTCCCTAAGGAATTACTTCTGGGCCTCGTGGTTCTGGTCAGGTCGGGATCGGACGGCAGACCTAGGGGAACATTCTCATTAGAGCAAGTCGGTGGCTGGCTCGGGCCTGAGCCGCCGGCGGCGCGCACCTGAGATGAGTATGCCGGCGTGCGCGGACAGCTGGCAGTGGCGCGGGTGCGCCGTGGCGGCGCGCACGATGTTCCCGCGCCGCACCAGCGCCTCGAACGCGCTGGCGCCCGCACTCGCCTCGCCCGCTGCGCACATCGGTTATTGTTATTTGGATTATAAATAGCTTACTCGAGATATTTATGTTTCTTATCAATCTTAATAATATAATTACTCATATGCACACGTCAAAGAAAGTAAAGAAGTTATAATGACAATACAGATGAGAAATTTCTTTATATTTTTAAAAAATTACCAGAATCGAGACTTGATCTGCTACGATTGGGTTCGGCTAACGCCAATGCCGATAGATCCGCACCCTCGCCGCCGACTGTGCGAACTCGCGGGAGAGTACCGGAGCCTGGAAGCGTACTTAGTAAATAAGTAAACATCTGTTAATGATACCTTCCAAATTTTTCTATAAGCTTTTGTCACAAGTCTTTTGGCATAAATGTATTTTAAAAAATCCTGAACTAAAGCCATTTAACTCTATCTTATATCTTATATATTCTCAGAAATTTCACTGACTGGTGATGAATAAGCACATTACATAATTGTAAATATATTTACTTATTATTTATATAATTTTTTTTATATTGCTATTTATAGTTATATCTATTATTTAAATGTTCAGAACATCGTGAGTCTCTGCATATAGTATTACGAAATGCGCATTCGATTACAAGTTACTGTAGTAGAACACGTAAGTGGTAATAGATAAAGAGGCAGCGAGTGAGTGCGCGTGGTGTGTGTGCGCGCGCACGTGACGGACCGTTCCGCGCGGCGCGCTGCGCGCCGGCGTGGCGGAACAGCGCGGCGCCCAGCACGGCCACGCGCAGCTTGTTCCACAGCAACTGCGAGCCGCTGTCGAAAACAACGTTCATGGTTTTTACTCCTGTCCGTGTAAATACCTTCGTCACTTAAAACCTTCTCGCTCGACGTTACTGACATACCCCTTGGTAACGGAGCGGACGTACGACAGAGTGGGATAATATTGTGCTAAGTATGACTATAAGAATAATAAATTATACGAGTATTGAAATAAATCTCCTTTGTGTCTCAGACGTGATAAACGTAACTCAACCCCCACCAAGCCCACAGCAAACCTCTCTCGCCCTACGGATATTGTTTAAAAATTTACCTATACCTATTAATGCCAATTTACTATTAAGATATGCATGAATCCAATGCATATCTAAATAGTAATTGGATAAGAACTACATAAAACGTGTTAGTGAAATTTTTTTATTGCATCTGTTCACCAGTGTCCGGCGTGATTGTTTCTAACTTAAAGTATTATAATCAACTTATACACCTGATTATAAAGTAACAAGATTGAAACATAAAAATTCTATATCTAATTAACTTATGAAATTGGTACCTTGGCATGTCTTGCGGCCACTCCGCTTCGAGCACGCAGCGGTTGTAGTAACCGTATGTGAGGGCGTTGGGCTGAAGTCCAGCTCTCTTCATCAGAAACAGCAATTGCACGGCCAGCACTGGCAAGGAGTGAATACCGCAAAGCTGCATCATTACTCTGTAGCATACCTATTTAAAATATTAAATATTAGCTTCGCTCCGCGCTTTCACTCGCGATAGTACAATGCAGACCGGTATATCGTGTAACTTGGTGTAGACGATTCTTATTTTACTTATAGAATTTAAAATTTCGTTGACTAATTTATTTTTCTATATGGTAACTACTTTTTTGGTCTATATATACCAGAAATGGTACAATAAATTTTAACAGAAAATATTTTAAAAATATGTTTCTAAATTGTGGCATTTAAAAAGAAATTGAAAACAACTCAGAAATATTACAATACTAACCTCATCCAAAGGCACTCTCAGTTTAGTCGCACGTTCCAACAGCTCGTAAGCGCTACGAAGGGTTGCGTGCTCCTTTCCCCGGCACAGTATAAGGCGACACGGTAGCGCCAGGAAATAAAGCGAATAACAAGCGCCCAGGAGACATTTCGCCCACGCTTCGGGCGAAAGACTCGCTTTGCGTGCCAAACTAGAAACGATAGCGAATTATGGTATTAACATTGAAATTGTTAACTTCTTTGTATCAATTAAAAAGACAAATTGTCTATTTGGGAATTATAAGCACTTCTGGCGGATAAAAGAAAATGCCTTAAGGCATTATGCCCGTATATATGAAATAACGGCTAAAACCATTTATATAACTCAATATGCATTTCAATTGAACCTATATAACTTCGTGCGTATCTAGGGTGGCTGATACCGTACCGCTGCGCGGCGACGATCTCGTTCTTGGTGCGGCGCGCCATGGGCGAGGCGTCGGCCAGCGACTCGGCCGACGCGAGCGCGGCGGGCGGCGCGGCGCGCAGCGAGCGGCCCTCGCGCCCGCGCGTGGCCAGGCGCTCGTCCAGCACCAGCTTCTCGTACGTGTACTGCCCCTCTGCGACACGACGCGGTTAGTGACACGCACGCGAC
Organism: Nymphalis urticae; assembly: GCA_905147175.2. Taxonomy (NCBI): domain Eukaryota; kingdom Metazoa; phylum Arthropoda; class Insecta; order Lepidoptera; family Nymphalidae; genus Nymphalis; species Nymphalis urticae. The sequence continues at coordinate 6,054,350 of LR989998.1, read as the reverse complement.
TACACGGCACAAGGGGCGGGGCGGGCGGTACCGGGGTCGGGCGGGTCCGGCGGCAGCACGAACACGGTCCGCTCGGACGCGTTGCCGGCGTCGAAGCCGAGCAGCGGCTCGTCGGCGGCGGCCACGCGCTCCGTGCACTCGTCGAAGAACGTAAGGCACTGGTCCGCGTCGCACACGAACGAGCGCTCCTCGATGAACCGCGTGAACATCTGCGTGCGCATTATGAGCGCGTAGAACCGCTGGTACGTCTGCGGAGAGATTAAATAGGCGTTAAAACTATCACAAAAAGACTAAAATACTGCATAGTATTATAGATTGCAATCCGTAATCCGTATATGCGGTATTAATGGAATATCTCTAGACCGCTAATGTAAAGATAAAATTAAAATTACCTTATCCCTAGACCTCAAGAAGGCGTCCATGTGGAACAAGGCGTGTGGGTCGGTGGTACCGACGGTGGGTGCTTTGGTGATCGGTATGAGGTAGCTTCGGTAACCCTGTAGAGTTACCGCCATGAACCGTAGAAACGCTTCCTGAATCTTCAGTTCTAAAGCTTGCTAAAAGATTAATAGGATAGTTATTTAATTTTTGATTCCCGAAAAAACATTCGAAAAGCTATATTTTATTGCTATATTATAAACTTTTCTGTATATTTTTAAATAAATTTAAGGAAAACTTGTTGAATGTACATTTATACAACTATTGTTTCCTTTATGTTTTAATTCTTAAATAAAAATAGAGAACTTACCTCTTTCTTTCTTTTCTGAAAATCTCGATCCAAGCTTGTTGTTGGTTCTCCGTTATATTTACTGTCATTTAAAGAGTGGACAGGTGAGGCTACAAAAAAAAATATTTTGGATTAAATGAAGACGCTCACTCTCAAATCCAAAGGGCCAACAAATCAACACGAGATCAGGCGCAGGACAAGCCATGGGATTTACTTGCTGAACAGGAGCAACACTGTTATTGAGATTTATTAAAAAAAAATAACCTTTTATTTGCTTGACCCAAAATACCTAAGACTTAGGAATCTGTAGTTTGATAAACTAGTAATTTACCAACGAGGCAGTTATTTAATAAATAAAAAAACATCACTTAACTATGTATACAATATAAAATTACATTTACAGATTGGCACTCGTAATACGAGGTAAATCGGTACGAGTGTCCAAGCTCTCTAAAGTATTTTAAGCATATAGATATTACTTTAGAATTTTATGATTTTTTTTCAAGTTGAGTACCTTCCCATTGTTTCGTATGTAAATGTAATTCGTATTAGAAAAATCTAGTGACTAAGGAGATAAAATTGTTACCATGGTTATTGGTAATCAAGAAATATATACATATATTTGTATTAAACCTACCAGGTCTTATGTTGGAAAATAACTGTTCGAGTGTCTGGCGAAGTGTCCTCGCTTGTCGTTTCGGTAGAATCTTTAACGAGATATGTCGCTGGGATTCACATATCTGTAAATGGAAATTGATATAATTAGTGTAACAATTAGTGTTCATAAATTTGTATATTTATAAATTAATAAGTAAAATTAGTCGATATGAAGGAAGTAACAAAAAAAAAAATACATTTATGTTCTGTGCAACAGTAATTTAAAATACAGCTGTAAATTTAGTTACACCGTAAAAAAAAAACTATCTACACAAGTACATGTATTGAATATCTAAAATTGAGCAATTTAGAATAGTATTAAAAATTATAAACTTACAGTAATATTATTAGTGTCAAGATCGACGCACGTGACGTCCGGCGGTGGCTCGTAGAGGTCAAAGAACCTCGAATCCACGCCTATAAGATACGGCAACGGTGCATGAAGTACTTCTGCTAAGCCTAAAGATTATATAGAAATATTTTTAATAAATAAAATATTGGAAAGATTTTTTTTAAATATGCTTCAACAATTTTAGTAATTAAGTTTTTTACCTAAAGGACACAGAGGTATGTATGGACACTGCCATTTAAATGGAAACAGGAGACTCGAAACTGCCTCAGATACGGCGGTCAATGTATCTGGCCTGAAAAAAAATTGTTAATAATGTGAATAAATACTAAAAATATATTTCAAACAAAAAACAGAATTTTTGATACACAAATTTAAATTTTTCATTAATTAATACAAACATAGAGCTTTTAATCTTTTAAAATTACAGGAAATTCAGTTATATTGCACTGAGTAATATATGATAAAGTATGAAATTATTTTAAAAAAAAAACAGTTTAATAGGTATCATAAAGACTTATCGGGCTCCAAATGCCTCTGTTATTATCAGTCGAAATATACAGAAGTGTTCATTTACATTTCGTGTAAATAAACGAATTCTATTACAGTGTAAATAAACGAAAATGATTGATACCTCAATGAATGTATAAGTATCTTTTGCTCGGTGATGGCCAGAGCGAGTAGCAGGAGGCAGTTGTCGGGTCCCAGGTTCAGCAGCAGCTGTCTGAAGCCGGCCCCGCTGCGGACCAGCGGCTGATCATCGCGGCGCGTCACGATGACCCGGTCGTGGGGGTTCGTTGGTGATAGCTGAACGGATAGAACATATTCAAAATGTCAATTTAGAGGACATTAGATAATTATTAACTTAATAATAGTAGAGAATTATTTTGCCCACCAGTGTACTAATTTAACGTTAGTTGTATTGTTGTAAAGTTAGAAGTTGCATTAAAGGTACAGAAGAGCAATTTAATGTTTTATTTTCTAAAACAGTGAAACATAGTTTGTGTCATGTAACTTTGCCGTTATAAAAGACCGCGCAGGTCATGTATGTAAAACAGTCATGTAAAAAGGATTGATTAATTTGCTTTAATATTTTATTAAAAGTAAATAACCTCCTTTTATAAGTATAGAAAATAAAAATAGATGTAAAATTTTCATTTTAAAACATTTGTTATTATTTATCATATTTATTTATCCTTTAATTGAGCACGTGCTAAATATTGCTCCGATGTCGGAACTTATTTTATTAGAAGCCATTACATAAGAGTATATATCATATGTAATAATAAAGCAAATTATAAAAAAATAAGCTTATAATTTTCAGTTTCATTTTTTGCAGACTGCAATGAGCAAGCGTAAACATGGGAAATAAATGACCACCAGACACACAAAATAATGCTCTGTGTACCATGCATGCTCGCTAGTTACTTTGGTTGCACATATATTGATTACTAATTAAATTACTACCAACTTCAGAATAGCAAATTTACCCGATGCAAGCTCTATTATAGCTCACAGGCGCTTTACCTGTGAGCCAAAATTCAACTGATGAGAAAATTATTTGAATATTGCATATATTTAATTTTTTACCTGTAATAATATTCTTGGTTCGGGGAAGGGAACTTCTTCTAACAAATGTGTTATATATCGTTCAATCGGTATATTTAAGGGTTCTTTGCTCCATGACATTTCCTGTGAACAAATAATATAGTTAATCATATGTTTACATGACAATAATTCACATAACCAAAATCTAAACTCAAAAAAAAGCTTGTAATACTCTCTGGAAAAATTGTATACATAGATTTTTTATATTATAATAACAACTATTTAACTATGATGGTTGATGGCTGCAGTTGAAAGTGGTCGTCTCCTTACCAGTATGTAGAGCAGCCAGCGTTCAAAAGTGTCGCTGAAGGGCCAGCGCGAGAGAAGACAGATAGACTTGTTGGCGTGCAGCGCGTGCGTGTTGTGCGAGACGCCCGCGCGCCAGCCCAGCTGCTCCGCCTGCGACTCGCTCAGCTGCGAGTGCGGGTAGCTCTCGTAGAACGTCACCGCGGACCCGTACACCTGGACCAAGTTTTACACTGTACCATCTGAGCCTTCCCAGTCACATTGACGAATGCGTCTATTATATACATGTATATTGTAATTATAATAGGAGGTAGTGACAGTGAAGTTTAGCAGCCCGTAATTATCTTTTTTTATATGTATCATAGATAGGCGGACGGGCAAATAGGCCACCTGATGGTAAGTGGTGGTGGCCACCGCTTATAGACATTGGTCCGTAAGAAATACTTATCATCCCTTACATCGCCAACGTGCCACCAAACTTAGGATTAAGATGTTATGTCGCTTGTGGCCGTAGTTTTCTGGCTCACTCACCTTTCCAACCGTAACATAACAATACTAAGTATTGCTATTTGGCGATATTCCACCACCAAATAGCATCTGCTGCATCTGATGAGTGTATTACCTACCCAGACGGGCTTGCACAAAGCCCTATCACTAATTGATCCTACAAGATTTTTGACTTCGACAATATTTACTGATCTGCATTAAGCATACCTGATGCCGATGATCGTTAAATACACATTATAAGTAATCGCCGATATAGGACTACGTACGTAATTTATTGTTAAATATTTTAAATGACGTAATATATCAATAATTAAAGATGGGAATTGAGTGTTGGTAACTCGGATATTAACCAGAGATCTCTTGCTACAATCCACGCATTCCATACGTTGCGCTATCTAGCCGAAGTATTATAAGAAGCTATAAGATTATTTGTGTCAGAAATAACTAAATTCTGTCGGAGACTGTGTATGTTAGGAATGTATGTGATTACATTAACTTCACTCGTATTTAGTGTACTTATTGTATAATTAAGAAACCATTAGCAGTAATATTCTAACTAAAACGAAATGTAACATAAAACGAGCTTACATTCTTACTTAAAATATCCGATCTCTTTTAACTTACCTTATCTGTGGCATCGGCTACTGTCAGGACGAAGGTAGAGAATACAGGCTTCGGTGACGCGGCATTGTTCGGCCACAGTTCCAACGTAGCGCCCATTGGCAAACAGAATAGTGGCACGGACGTCGGGAAAACTAAACTCCGTCGGTCGACTGTTGGATATCTAGGAAAAGATATGCATTACATAATATCGTTTGGATATTTTTTTTGTCAAATGCTTTTGTAAAGCATAAGAAAAATATGTATTTTTACAGTGTCGAATCCAAAAATAATGAAATAAAAGCCCGTTAATATCACTACCGGGTGGACAAATGCTACTTCGTCATTTAAAACCATAAGTAAGCATATTCTTAATTTGCGTTGTGTATTAAAAACTATAAGCGTAGACTGCTCCTTACTTCTATAGTTATAACATAATCAGGCGATAACAATATTTTGACTTCGACGAAAGTCCATTAACAGAGCTATGTTTAAAACTAACTCATTAAGTAAGAATTCTTAAACATTAAAGCTGAAACGAACGCAAAGCTATGATCTTAAAGCGCTTTTCAAAAACAACTTCATACAATTAAGTACTTTATAAACGCGCTTAAAGTGCCTTTAGCAATAGAAATATGCTTTTTAATGCAATTAAAGCACTGCGTTAAACTCGGCAGTGTGGACTAAGTTCATTAAACAGAACCTTTTAGCAACGTGAGGCGTTAATTACTAACGCACTCTGTGAAAGTTATTTCAATTAGCGTTTGTTTTAAATGTAACACCGCTTCATTCAGCACTCTCCGTTTTCATTGATACACTATTACGGTCGACACGAGGTGTACATTTCAAGGAGAAATCCTAGTGTTAATTGCGCTTTGTACTCTCAAAGGTCTACGATTTCCTCAGTTGAGTTACAAGGCTTGAGGCGTTATGAAACTTTATTTTTAGATTTAGATATACCCATATAAGTTTCTTTCATTATATTGTTATGTATTTGATATGTATGTTCGTATCATTGAAAGTAGTGTGAAGGTCCAATTAACACGTATTCGTTTTTGAAAAGACAATAAGAGCTGTATGCATATATAATATACCGAATAGCGGTAAAGAATGCTTTAATTAAGATTTGCCTGATTTTGCCAAGCACAATTTATGGATAAACATATTTCTAACTTACCTAAACAGTACTTCTGGTTTATAAGCTATTAGCGGCGGACGGTTCATTGACTTCTTGTAGCAGAGGAATACGTCACTTCCCATTAAACCTGCCAAGACAATATCACGAATAAATTTACTTTTTATTTTTACAAAAATATAACATAGTCTTTTGTAATCTTACTAAGACATTTAAAGTTTGTAAATCTCTGAACTTAAAATTTGGCACAACGGTAAATCGTATTAGCTATTCCATAGCTATTGGATACTTAGTTTAATGTAGAAAAAAACAATAATTACTAAGTCTAAATTTTGAATTTAATTATACCTATCGAAGTGAGGATTTTTGGAAATATAGTTCTTGTAAAAAGATTTACAAGAAATTTTAAGATTTGATTATTTTTAAATAAAGCTTTGCAAGGAAAATTAGAAAATTAATATAGCGCTAATGGCATGATCAAATATCGATTAAATCAATAGCAATCGAGAAATTTTAATCAATCATTTGAAACATTTATCAGAAAATCCTTACACCGATTAGTTTTGTTCATGAATTCGTATGTCAAAGATACAAAAAAATGAAAAATAAATTTCATTAATTTTTTTAAAAACTGTAGGAACCACTTTTACTTACTTTCTTCAGGTATCAAGCTCGACGTTGCTGTTCGACGATTCAATCGCTGATTAATTACGACTCATAATATTCATGAGTCTTATTATTTAAGAATGTTATAAATATTGTACTAAATGTGGATAATCTGAGATTGGAATTTATAAAGAAAGACATATGTACCTTTATTAAGATTTTTGGCAATCATACAGAACGCATGCGGCGGAGTCTCCCCTCTACTGGCAACTATGACACACACGTCGACAACGACGAGCGCGTTGCAGGGCGCAGTGGGATGAGCGCGTCTGTACGTTATGAAAGTTTTCGCGGTAGAATTGTTCACATTGGCGAGTCGACCCCCGACGGAGACCAGAACCATCTCGGCATCGGCCATCAATCTCTCTCTACCATCGTACATGACGCCTAAAAATTAATAAATATTTAAGTGGTATATTTTGATATTGTTTCTAGCAGCTTGAACATTTGACATTGTCATGCTATCAATGGTATGTAAAAATGACCACCAACTGACACCACCAACGGCTTGGTGAGACAACTTAGTCGATGATCGCTAATATTAACATTTTCTAAAGTATCTTATAACATATTTATACACATATGCAGATACATTTGTAACCACACAATTAGGCCAATATTATTTGCTAAAAATTGTTTGATTTTGCGTATAAAAATTAGCTTTTGTTATAATATAAACCAAAAACTTGTATGATATTGGAAAAATATACTAATTTCCGGCCGCGGCTTTACCGTGTATTAGAGAGGAGGGGAGTGTTTCGTACCCTATATCCTAAAATGTATACCTGACAACATGTATGCAAAATTTCATGTTGATCAATTGAGTAATTAAGACGGGAAAGCGTTACAAACAAACTAACTTTTGTAATAATATTAGTATGTGAAATGCATTTGTTATATCAGTTTAAGATTAATATTCGCTAGATTGCGTTCCAGGGTAACAACTTTAATATCTTTCAAACGATGGTGTACATTTGGGCACCTAGAACATTATAACACAAGCTATATCAGATATTAATTAAAAAATAAATTTAAAGGTATTGCTACACAAGCCCGGCATCAGCTAGTTATACATATATTAAAATATTTCTCGAATATTGTGCCGTTGACAAAATATTATAAGAATAAAAAAAAATGTAAAGAAAATATTCAACTCTATAATATTTAAAATATTACAAAATTACATACGTGAGTTAAATATATATTATATACAAGTTGATATTATGGTGATTGCATTCGTCATATTACTATTTCGAAATCACGTTGCGTTTCCTAGTTTGTAACCGCACATGGGATTTGCTACGCGAGAAAGCCAGTTAGAAATTACATGTAGTCATATTTAATCCATACAAATTGAATGGCACGGAAATAAGTGTGGCATAATTATATTATTTAAATGAAAAACCTCTTTGGTCATGACGAGAATTACAATTTACAAGTTCGAATTTAGTCGTGGGTACCGTTATATGTACATAACGTTTGAAAAAAAGTTTTTAAGTAAAATAAAGTTTAGTGATGAGTGTTTAAGTTAAAAGGTTTTAAATATTATTATAATCATAACACATACAAATTATATATATCCGTGCCAAATATTCTTAAGACACGATTGCAACGGAACCATTTAAGACCAACATACAACACAAAAACAAAACATAAAAATGACGCAAAAGTCAGTGGACAAACAACTTTAATAATAAAAAAAACTAAAAGGTTTCTCAGAGTTGCATTCATTTTTTTTGTTTTAAATGCTTTTAATATATAGTTCGACTATTTACTTTATAAAATACTTTTATATAGATATAGTTATTATAGTCTTTATATTTTATAAACTTTTTAACTGACTTCAAAAAAGGAGGAAGTTCTCAATTAGATTGTTTTTTTTTGCCTCGGAGCTCTGTCATTTATGAACCTATACGGAATAATATATTTTTGTTTTTCTTCATGTTTGGTCCCACTGAAATTTGAAGAAAACGTACAACCCCTAAGAGTGAAAAAATAGAGGGATTGAATTTTGGAGGGAGTGAAAAAATAGAGGGATTGGGCTCGAATTTAATTTTAAATCTGTTTTGTTTTTTTTAATTCATAATACATAATTATGTATTTAAATATATACGTAAAATAGTTTATATAGAATTCGTATCAAATAATAGTTCTTTTTTTAATAATAATAGATGTTTGTTTTTAGTTTTATAATTAAACCTTTCAATTACATAACAGTATCAAAAGTAAAATTAGAATCCTTATAGTACGGAGACCGTCTTAATGTCAAAATGTCTGCTTGGCGGTTAAGTGAAAAACGACATTAATCCTCACTAAGCCTTAACTAATAAAGGTTTGTTGAAAAAAATATTTTCGAGAGGTTTAATGCCCTTCAATGATTCTTTGAGAACATTAATTAATAGCTTCGAATGTTCTACATATTATTATATATGTGTCAATTACCCAGAGACAATAAATCATAAGTAGAGTATGAGTCTATAAGAATTTGAATGTAATTTCGTAATGTATATTAACATAAATATTTCCCTTTACAGAGGTTGCCTGGAAGAGATCACTGTAAGTGATAAGGCCGCCTTTGCATACTATATGTACTACTTGTTCTTATATATGTTTGTAAATTGTGTGCAATAAAGGATTCATATATAAATAAATAAATAGAGGAAGAGATTGCAATAGCTATGAATACAAAAATACTAATTATTATTAGTTGATATTTAAACTCAAATCTTTTAATCACAAGTTATCTATACGTTGTCGTAACTTTTTTTATTGTTATGTAAAATCTTAATCATTTTATAAATGTTATACATAGCATGTGATGCTATATCTATACTAAAAACAATGACCCATGTTCTATTATTGCTAAAAAATAATATTTTTTTACTCGTTACGTTACGGGAATATTTGTGATCGAACGTGATATTTATATATTAGTGTTTGCACCCATATTTTGACGTTTATATAAATCTTTTAGAGCTAATTCAAAAAAAGTTTCTTATCTGACTAAGCTAACAGTTGTTATCTACATAAGGAATTCCCAAACAACTCGGACAAACTTTAAAATTACTTCATTGATGAGTTTTAAATATATGCTAGACGATCTACTCTTGCACAAACTTGATGTGCCTGACCTTCTAGCATTTATTGTTTCATGTGCTCCTTTCCTTAGGTCGTTTTTTTAATTGTTTGTTTGGTCTTGCTAAATGGGTCATTTTTCCCCTCTCAACTACAGATTATGTATAAATTATAACAATTGCTATTAACTCTGGAAATGTCATTTCTAAATGATTAAACCTTATTAAAATCAAAATTTTCTAGTTTCGAAAATCTATGATTAAAACTATTTCCTAAATTTTATTAATTAATATGTATGTATTTTGGAAATGTTTTATTTTGAGTTAACATTTCATACATTCATTTTATTTCTGTGTTTCTTTTGGTGTTATTATGTGCTCAATAAAACATATTGTATTTTTTTATCAATTACAGTATCAAAGCAGACATGCATATGGACAACTTGACAATAAGATGAAGTCTGGCTATAGACTTTGCATGCCAACCATGAGATTTAAACTCGTGTACTAATATAATACCAGCTCATCCTTCAATAGCTGATAAGTGAGTGAGTAATAAAACAAAGGCGGACTTATCCGGGAGAGAAGTATTTAGTCTAGTCTAGTCAAGCGTTGAGTTGCTAAGCTATTACCTATATCAACGAGAGGCGGCCTGTCTCGACCCCTCCTCACACAAAGGAAGCATTCCGGTGATCGCATCGAGCCATGGTTCAGATCTGCAGGTAACCCTGTCGGAGTCAGTTCTAACATCTCGTACCCATTTGGCACAGTTTCTCCTAGACCTGGGAATATAACACCTGCAACAAAACATACTCATGAGTTATTTTCTCTAAAGTTATTAGGTATTTTTATTAATGTTTAATTAATGACAAAAAATATATTCTATGTATTCTTTACAAACTTATATTCATTTATAATTAATCGGATTTTTGTAGCTTCACCACATTTAAAGATAAATCAATTGTAAATGTTGTTGAAAAATATTGAAGACTATTTAGAAAAATACAATGTAAATATAAAAATTGATATGACAGAAATAGCACTCATGCGGGTGCTCTATGGATCGCTGGAAATATACCTTGAATAAATATTCCATTGTACATGAAGCGTTTCAAGTCTCTAGACATTGCTAATGCCAGGTACACATTCGCCTATTTCCAATACTATAGATCTGAGGCCAAAAGCGTATAGCGAACACACATAAATCATTTTACCCATATACAAGCATATAACAAGGCAGGGGCCAGCGCATACTCTCTTGGGCTGTCTTGAATTACTTCGGCGAGTATGTAGTACGGGCATTATGAACGGATTGCATTTTACAAATATTTTGATACTTTTTTCAATTATTAATAGCGCGTGTTAATTTTTATACAAAATTTTCGATAAAGTTTCTTTATGTAATAATGTGACGAAAAGACTAAAGTGAATATTAATTAGGATATGATTGTTGTATGTAGATTTTAGTCATTACTTCCCTAATAATATAAAATTATTTAAACACTTTAAAATTGCTAGCTTTTTTGTACCTTTAATCGCATTATATAAGAGCATTTGGTTTATATATACTACTATTCAAAATATACAATTATATCAATATGAAATCGAACGCAAGCCGCTAACGGGCTTTCCTGTTACTTTACGTTATCAAAGATTCATTCAAGGCCCATCAATGATAATAAATATGAATCAGAGAGAGGGTCAATCAATAGCGACCTTTGTTGAACTTTATCACTGGGAACCAGACCGACATACAATCGTCAATGGTATTTTTAGATTAAACTCATGTTCTTTCCCCCATTTCTTTTACAATCTTGCATGTCATGATCATGACTCAAACCCCACAGACTAAAAATAGTGTTTACGTTGCTTGCCCTTGTTTGAAATGCCATTTGCAATTTGCCCTTTTATTTGAGGTCGGCGCATTGTATATATTGCTTGAAACAAAAAAGATTTGACAAACTTTTACGGCCGACCGTCTGCCACACGCCCACCCTCTATTACACCCTCCATGACAATGCTTTTTGCCAATAGTTTGACTCCCCACCACCATATGAATGGATACCTCGTTTTCTCTATTATACTATGTCAAACCCTTACTTGGCTTTACTATTATTATAAAGTTAGATTTGTTGGTCTATACGCGCTCATCTCAGGAACTCCGTCCGACACAAACTTTTTTGCTTTAGAGAGCCCATTTATTGAACAAGGCAATAACTTTTAACGCGGTTGAAACTACGGGGAACAGCTAGTAAATTATTTATTCATTATATTTTGAAAATTTGTAAATATTATGCATTTCATATTGCTGTATGATTTCAATGTTAACTTGAAAAAAACTTTTAGAATGTAATTTTGATTAACTTATATTGCTGTTACGTGTATTACGTAACACTGTTGATAGGATTATTAAATAGAAATAGAAGACGAGCTAGCTGGCCAACTTATCGCGTTAGAATACTTTTACGATCTGGCATTGCATTAAAAATAGAAGGTTTTATTTTTTTATATATTAAGCATACATTATTTTTTACTTATTAGTTTAATGCAGATCATATGTTTTATGTATAAAGTAGTGAAGTAAACGCCTGTAAATGTCCCACTGCTGGGCTAAGGCCGTTTGGGGAGAAGGGTTGGAGTTTATTCCACCACACTGCTCCAATACGGATAGGTGATATAAACACTAATAAAGCAGATGAAAATTCAATGCTTGCCTGGGTTTGAACCCGTTGCCATCGATTTAGATTCACGCATGCTAATCACTTGTCCATCTCGGTTCTTTTGAATATAAATAAATTAAATTCAAATACAAGCATTTGAAATTTATGATATGTTTCGTTAGAACTATAACTTCTGGATGTTTTAATATGAAATTATGAATAATATTAAAACTTCCATGAAAGTTATTATAATTTGAACTTTTGTCTCGCACTTTGTCTGTCTCCAGAAACTCAGATATCGAAGTTTCGAACAATAGCTTGACTCGAACATAGTTATAAAATTTGCATCACAGTAGACCATTTTAGATATTCTGAAGTAGATAAAACATAATATTCGTTGTATAGAGCCACAATTATTATATTATTTACAGAAATATTTTAATAACATAACTATCGTAAATAATATTTTTCTGTATTAACAAGCTGCAAGACTAAAACAGGCTGTAATTACCGATAACATATTTAGTTTAGTATACTGATAGGCATTATGCTACAATTTGAACCATCGTCAAGCCAATCGTTTCCGATAACTTATTGTGTAATAATTTAACTACCTTCAAATTAGTATAAAGGATTAGCCGTCCCGGTTTCGCATAGGTATAATACAAGTTATATAAAACGTTTATATTGAAGGACAAACATACAAAAAAAAAGTTTTTTTTTGGTAAGCAACCTTCTTAGTCGTAGGAGAACACACAATTTTTTAGGAGAACATACAAACATTCATATTTATTTATATATGTATGTTACTGGAAAGGGAGAAGATTACTGTATTTGATTTGAGGTCGTTCACGTTGGTAAGTTCGATAGTGCGTAATGGCTCTAAAAGTCTAACCAGACAACTGTAAACTGGACTTGCAACTTTTTTTTATCTCTTTTTAAGTCTGGTTCATCTGTCGCGCGAATCAAGGTCCCCTTGCGTCCTAGACTTCTGCTTCATAAGGTAATGTATGCCGATGTATAGACTGGTCTCGAAGGTATAACCTTATGTAAACTTTATTAATTCCGGACATAAATCTATACGTTATTTATTTATATGTAACCTTTCCAACTTTTAATCGATAACCATAAATAATTACTGAATTAAAAAAAATAAAACACTAATAATCTTATTATAAAAAATGCAATAGAGATAGCGTTTTGTTTTTAATAAATCACAAGAAAGAAAAAAATATAAGATAATTCAACCACGCCGTTAATATAGACATCGTTTCTATAAATCTCGCATTAAGTACAATATTATGAGCTGTTAAGATATTCTATAGTAATAAAACTCGACACCCGTCGCAAAACACGATCGATGTAAGAAAGTGAGGAATGTTACTACAATAATAATAATATTTCAAGGATAGACGAATCAACTTCATCATACCTAGTGTGCTAGCCTAGGTAAGTACCACCCACTCATCACATATTCTACCGCCAAGCAGCAATACTTAGTATTGTTGTGATCTGTTTGAAGAGTGAGTGAGCCGTTGTATCAATAGGCACAGAAACATAACATTTTTGTTCCCAAGGTTGGTGGCGCATTGCATGTAAAGAATTACTAATATTTTTACCGAAAAAAAAAATGCGTATCACCGTAAGTCAGTTTTCCTAAACGATTAAAAAACAAAACGAGTGTACATAGAATAGCACTGCAGCGCGTAATTTAGTTAAGTTTAAATTAAAGGAGCTCGTACGATATAACATAACGTTGTTACTACGAAAATATAGATTAAATATTTTTCCCATATAATAAACAGTAGTAACTAACACTCTTAAAGCGTGACGCGAAAACATTTCGATCGCTTTAAAAAAGACCTTCACCTTCACCCACTAAAATGGTTCTCGATTTTTTCTTAAATATACGATTAATTATGATTTAAATCTAAGGTTAACTTTTTACTTTTTAGGATTTGTATTTTTTTTAAATTGTAGTCCTTGCCTTTTTAAATTTGATTTTTTTCGTAATACATATTTGATTCAATTCATTTAAATTCATTCAAGGCTCCATTTACATTAGTAAGCAAAGTCTACACTGTTTAGTATTCATTAGTTTCAGTGATAACATTGATTAAATTCATACATGTGTACAATCTGCTTTACTTTAATATATCACAAATATTAAACCATTTAAGCCTGTGATAAAAATAAAGGTAATTTAATTTTATACACATTAAACTACATTTAATACACCTTGGATACTATTCAAGCAAAACAGTTCTATTAATACCGCATAATATTAAGTCAAAAATTTATATTAATTTTATATAAATACATTTAAATGTCTCGTAATATATATGCACTACATACATATAAATATAAAATTTATAAAAATCCATTTTATGTTATCAATGCAATTTATATATCAAATAGTAAAAAGTTAATTACTAAATCTGCATTATTAAAACTGCAACGCATTATTTACTAATTAACATTTCAACGTTTCGTTTAATATCCACATTGTTTTTATTATTTATTCTATCTCTAAGACTGAAATAATTGGACAAAACTTATCAGATAGTAAGTACACGGTCAAGTAATGTTACAATTTAACAAACTCGATCGTATGAACGGACGAAAGAGATTAATAAAAATTTACAGATAAGTAGAACATGAAAGAAAAGTGAAGACTCCGAGTACATGTAGAATAAAATTATGAAAACGAAACAAACGGAGAAAATTTAAGTAGATAATTATTATTATCGTTAAAATTGTTTAATCTATAATAAAATTAATCATTAGTCGTTTTTGTGTCGGTTGTTTGTTCGTTTTTCGATTTTTGAAACGAACTTCCCGAATGACCTTGAAAATTGATATTTAAACATCTGCTCAGATTTGGGAGACAATACTATTAACTCGCTTTCTTGTCAGTCCATTTGTTAGGCAGATTAATATTTGTTGAATATCATACACGACGAAGGAAAAGAAAATAATTGATTATAATCAATCTATATTATTATAGATGTGTGGGGTGGGGTGTCTCAAAGACAGTCGAACTTTACACCCCTTCAAATAATTTATTGCATGCGCCCTACGTTATTTATTACCAATCTGATATATATTTCATTAGCTATTAAAACTTCTATAACGAAACGAAAAATATTATTCAGAGCAATCTAAACGGAGCTAGGAAAAATAATAATTTTAAATGTATCATCATTTAATTATAAACTTCGCATATTATTATTTCAAATTAAAAAATGATGTACATATGTATGAGTCTTTATATGAAGAAAATTTTAAACCTTAATTAAAATGTACTGTCAAGTTAAAGAAGGGATCAATCATTTTTCAACGATTATGGCGATTGATGGCATGTTGATAATTACTAAACGAATTTTCAAACGAAAATAATCTTATCACTTAACATAAAATTTTATGCCTATGTGATAATAATCGAGTAAGTTTACAGTTACAAAACACAGTACACATTACACGAAATAACGCTACTATTAGTGTAGTTACAAAAGATGTTTTGTAAAAATTAAGTTCTACTTAACTACAAAAAGTCGTATGTTCATTGCATTTTTCATTTATAAATTTAATGCTTTACAAGTTACGTCATAAATTAACAGCAAAAGGTAAAATATAGCCAAGAAGCCCATAAATGTCACATTTTAACTGGTGGAAGGCGGCTTTGTGCATACTCAAATAAGAAGGTACCACCCACCCATCAATACCATTTACTGCTACACAGTAATACTTTGTACCAATGTTTTTGGGATTAAAGGATGAGTGACAAGGGACACAAAATCAGCATTTCCATAGTTGGCAACTCATTAACGTCGAATAAGGCTTGGATATATATAAGCTTCATTTCAATAATATTAAAATAGTTTTTCTCCGTAATTGTTATCATATAGTAATTTTTTTAAATATATTAATAAATATGCAAAGTGCTCTTATTTTTGTAGTTATTTTCATTGATTTTTTTATTGAAATCAGTATATTAAATAATAAAATAGCAAAGGAACCTTCGGCTTATTTTTGCTACATATTGTTCAATATATTTTGTTACAATTTTTTTTAAGTGATTGATTGCCATGCAACTTTTCTTTCACCTCATAAATCAATGCGAGACGAGATGATACGCTGATTAAACCGTAAATACATGGCACAGTAACAAATGAGTCAACAGTGTATTAAGCGAATATATATGTTTTATATATAATTCAATATGTAAAAAAATAGAAACTTGCAGTTTTTTTAACCATAATCTACATTTTTAATACGTTGGAAGTTTAAATTGATCTTGTGTAAATGACATGATTCAAAAGTGCTGTAAGTCTTACTTGAATAACTCATATTTTGAAATTAATACTATGTAATAGAATAATGAGAAAAGTTTCATATATATATATATATATATATATATATATAATAATTATCAAATTTTTCATCATTAATATCAAAGGATTTTTTTTTTACTGATAATATACAATGTAGAAACTCAATTTTTCTCGTAATTGAGAAGATTAACAAAAAAATATTAAACTTTATTTCACATATAAATCCCTAAAAATTACCACCCAGTTAAATAAACAATAAAGAATTGATCTTCAAATAGTAAAGTCTGGCAAGGCATATTTCATTTCACTTTGAGGGTAATTTCACCTTGTCCAGATGAAATATGCATATTCTGACATAGGTAAGCATAAAATTGTATTCAAAAGTTTAAATCTATATCACAGTTGCAGAAATTTATTTTAATCAATGCATATCAATGAAATTGATTGTGGTTTGCTTCCAGTGATCATGTAACAATGAATATGAAACATAGATTGTGGTCGAGCATCATATTACCATTGCCATTAGTAAATGATATAAGTAATCTTTTTTTCTCATTACATGCTTTATATATGTCAACCATTCCAAGTGTAGGACTCAGTACAAGTCTTGCCAACTCTTTGATGACCACCAAAGAGGGAATCAAATATTTTAAATGGTTATTTTCTAGTTTCATTATCTTTCAATGCATATTCTTTTAGTTTTAATTTAAATATTAGTTTTAATACATAAAGCTATGTACACACATATCAATGTAAAATCTTTGTTTTAAGTATTATGCTATTTTATATGTTATTAAAGATCAAAGATTCATTCAAAAAATTGTTTTCATTTATATTAAGCAAATGTATGTTTCAGTTTTAATTAAGAATATATTTATATGTATGAATAAGGACTATTATAAAATTTACATAGAAGTAATTTTATGTTAAAAGTCAAATTACCGTAATACATTATCATTAGTCAAAAGCACCATACAACCTTAATCAATTATTATGCACAACAATGTGATGGCTCGAATGGAATAACTAAACAGCCTAGGTTCACAATAAACATCCAATTGTGACCTCGTAAATAAATTATGCACATGTGCCATCGGACTAATTAGTTCCTTCCTTATTTATTATAATAATCTCACCATTTATACGAAACATAATAAATTACCTCTTTTTTTTCTTAAAATGATATTATTTCATTCTCTTATTTTTAGGCTTTATAAGAAAAATGCTTTGAAAAAATATAACTACATAATGTCTTACCTATGTCAGTAATTGGAGGCTTTGTACTGTATCCTTTTAGATGACCAGAATCAGAATCATCAAGTACCTCTGGTTGCTCAGGCAATCCAGCCACTACAAAATAATCAGCTACTCTTCGTTCGTCCATTGCAACTGATATTACTCTTGCAAACCTACAAAATAAAAACCAAATAGTCAATACATTTTTATATGATTAATTTAACCTTTTTGTATTACTTTAACAAAAATAAATAAAATATTTTAAGTATTTTTTTATTAAAAACTAGCCCATATGATTTTATCAAAGCATATGGAATAGTACAAATGAATATTTTTTTTTGCTAAATAAATAAGAAATTAGTGAAAAACATGAAACCCTTGAAGTCAACTTACAAATTACTGGTACAGATAACGAATTATATTACCAGCAAATTGAGCATAATCACTGTAACATTTGGTACTCCACTATATCTAAGCAAATTTCAATATTAAAACTGATGGCAATATAGTCATTTTGTTGCTCTGAACGTTTTAAATACAACTTAAATCTTATGCAAGTTACGTACTTCACATCCACAATCACAAATCACATTATTTATCCACAGATTGTAAATTATAATTCAGAAATGACACCTGCCAAAACAAAATATTCACAGGTTATAAAGGTAGTAGTAAATAAAATTAGGGATTAAAATGTAAAAGATTAAAAAAGGGGGAATTATTGGTGACGAAAATTATTTTGCAGTGCCGCATATTGATCAGTGCATCATTATCATCAATATAATATATTATTATATATACAAACGGTATTGACACCGCAGCGGTGCTTTTCGACTTTTGCTGTGTCACGGAATATCATCGGTTAAACTCCAGGCGTCATCTTCTCTTGATCTTATTACATCGCTAAATTAAAATAAATACATAAAATATATACTCACACCTCATTTCTCAAGTTATTTTTACTGTCTAATTTTTTTTTTTTTTTAAGTTTAACTGATGTTTTTATTAATTATGTATATTTTTTTTCTCAAATCACAAATGGTTGTCATGCGCTGTTTTCTTTCTTTTGGGTTTCCTACATTATATAGGTATTAATTTTATAGCAAATTGTTTTGATATCTTAAGAGTTAAACTAAGGTATGTTACAAATACGTAGTTTTAGTCATATATATTGACTTCTATTGTGCTGGAAATCAATGTATTTTTAAAATAATATTAATAAATACACCAGAACAAGTAATACATTTTTATCTTATTATATTATCTTCAAACTTCTGAGATCTTTATAAATGTAATTAAAACAAAGTATCTTATGTCGTTAATTCGATGACAGTCGTTCAGTTCTTTTTTTAATAAAAAACGCGGGAAACCTA
Source organism: Nymphalis urticae (assembly GCA_905147175.2). Classification (NCBI taxonomy): domain Eukaryota; kingdom Metazoa; phylum Arthropoda; class Insecta; order Lepidoptera; family Nymphalidae; genus Nymphalis; species Nymphalis urticae. The sequence continues at coordinate 6,035,178 of LR989998.1, read as the reverse complement.
TTTTTTATCTTTATCGCTACGCAATACTAATGACGTTCTAAAACCGATTATATTTTTATGAAATCCGTAACCGCCTGTGAATGTCCCACTGCTGGGCTAAAAGCCTCTTCTCCTCTTATTGAGGAGAAGGTTTGGAGTTTATTCCACCACGCTACTCCAATGCTGGTTGGTGGAATACACATGTTGCAGAATTTCTGCGAAATTAGACACATGCAGGTTTCCTTACGATGTTTTCCTTCACCGTAAAGCACGAGATGAATTGTAATCACAAATTAGGCACATGAAAATTCAGTGGTGCTTGCCCGGGTTTTAACCTACGATCAGTTAAGATTCACGCGCTCTTGCCACTGAGCCATCTCGGCTTATAAAATGAAATCTAAAAATATTATGAAATCGGATACAATATAAATACATGCAAATATTAAATAAATTAATTGAAGTACATCTAGCGGGTGATTAGATAAAACAATGCTGTTATCTTTAGAATGTCAAATAAATAGTGAAATTATATGATATAATATGAGTAATATGTGTTATATTCAGTGTAAACCACTGTTGGTAAACCTAAATAAAAAAAATAACAAAAAAAGTGTCTATTACTATTACCTACATTACTATTTGTCACAATTTGTTTGATTAAACGAGTAAACAACCGTAGGTTTTAGTAATGCCAATGAAACGGTTATTGGCATTACCAAAATATGTCTAAAAGTAATTTTAGCAGTAAGATAAAACAGACAAAGACAATATAATATGATCACTACGTTTTACCGGGCTTCCTAAAGTTTTACCAACCATATAGCGGAGCTACATTTTAGTAATAGGTGCGAAGTAAAAATCATGGGTTATATTAAAATTAAAAATTTTGACGAGCCGGTTGGCGTGGTTGTTAGATACTTGGTTTTCAACCCGAAGGTTGTGGGTTCGATTCCCACCCAGGACACACATTTTGTGTGCATAAACATGTCCTGAGTCTGGGTGTAATTATCTATATTAGTATGTATTTACAAAAGAAAAGTAGTATATTAGTTGTCTGGTTTCCATAGCACAAGCTCTGCTTAATTTGGGATCAGATGGCTGTGTGTGAATAATGTCCCAGGATATTATTATTATAAAAGCCATTCAACAAATATAATCATATTGAGACACAATATCATTATATTATTTACTTAACTTGATCTAACCAGAAGCTGAAATTGTCTTTGACTTCACTTGCTATCCAATGGTATAAGCTTGCAACTGAACTTTGAACAATCTTATGGTTATGTGACTTTATTTTATTATTATTCTCTTGCAGTATTGATTTATGTAACATATATAACAAATATATGATTGAGTTAATTGATTGAGTAAATAAGTCATATTTTACATTGTGAATTAGACAAACTTTATTTAAAAATAAAATGTATTTAAGTTTTGGTAATTGTTTATTTATACATCAATAACAATATCTTTTAGTGCTTTTGATGACGGTAATAAATTGTCATTTATTTCGAAATTGTCTAGACATGTAGAAACTTGAGCACCGGAAAATAGCAGCCCTATTGCACCTTCTAATTCACTTACTCTTTTGCACACATCAATTTCTTCGTTTATGTCTTCTTGTAATGCTGTGTAAAGGCACAAGTTTTGCTCAGAAAACAACTTCACTTTGTCTTCAAAAACATCAACAAAAACATTTGCTGCATCAATAATAATCCTTGTAAATCTAGTTTCACCAAGGTTTTTCCTAAAGAATTTTAATAGCATGCCTATATCTTTCTCAAGCAAACCACTTATAGCTATGTGCAAAACTTTTCTTCTAAGCATTTCTTGTATTAAAGCAACTGTTTTCTCTGGAAATTTACTAGCTACATATGGTTTAAGTACAGCTGACAATGCTTTAGTGAATTCCATTTTTCTTAGAAACTTTTCATAATCTGGTCCTTTAATAACTTTCTGTTTAGTTACTACCTCATCTACTGTTGCTGTTGCAACATGATCAGGTGCAAATTTAAATAAACCTTTTTTTTCTTCTGATAGAGATGCTGGCTGTACTCTTTTTCTAATAGAAATTACTCCATCAATCATACCAACTGCTAAGACATCATCATTTTCTGATATGGACATGCTAAGTACTGCATTTGGGAAGTCAATATTGTGTACTACTTTAAATGTAGTTAAATCATATATTTTTACATGTCTATCTAAAGATGCTGACATAAGTCTACTATTGTTACTGGCTAATTTTAATGTTGTTATAGTTTTGTGGTGTTGAGAAATATTTGCCAATAGTTTTCCACCATTGAATATGTCCCATACCTTTATGTCGGTACCTCCCGCACTAATGAATAATCCTCCAGATGGAAGAAATAGCGTTGACTCAACCGGGCAACCATGATTAACAGTTAAAATAGTTTCATTGGATCTACAATCATACAGCTTTACAGTATGATCATAGCTACCAGATAGTATTATATCAGGTGATATCGGACTCGGAGCACCTGTTCTGATATAATCTGTATGTTCAGAAAAGCTTGCAATCTTTTCTTCAGTTGCAATGTCCCACATGCAAACTGATTTGTCATCAGAGAAACTAAGTACTTTAACCTGATCTCTTGAGAAGAATGTTCTATGAACCTGAAATTGATTACAAAAATTGACCAAGAATTACAACATATGAGCAATGAAAGCTTTATAGTGCTAATAATATTTTAATCAACTTACAGGACCAGTATGACCATTAAAAACTCTAAGAACATTCTTAGACTGTACATCAAATAACTTCACAGCTGATTCTTCACTTCCGGCTACTAGAAGTCGTCCATCCCTTCTAAAACTACCACCATAAGCTGCTTTTGCAAACTTTGAAATATTTTTAGCTACAACTTTAGTAATTGGATCATATATCTGTAACAAAAATTAGGTTATAATATTTGAAGTAATATTATTACTCTTACAGTTCTAATTGTAATAATATATATAGTAAGAAGACATTAAGACATTTTATAGCATTTATTTGATTTATTTCAATTTACCTGTATTCTAACGGAGCAGGTCGCAGCAAAATAATATGGCTCCACTGGGCTGAAATCTATGTAGTCTATAGCTCCGAATTCTTTTACTAAAACAGGCAACTGTAAAATAATTCAATCCAGATTATTTAGGATAATGTAGTAATTATGAACGATGAAAAATGTGTAAACAAATTGTTCCAGGTACCCCCAACTTCTTCCAGTAGATTGCATCTTCTGTTAAAATTGATGCCGGCTTTTGGTACACAGCTTTGTTTATTTTCTTAAAGGGATAAGATATATGCGCCATTTCGGTATTTACAGCTTTTACAGATCCTTGGTTTTTTATTTAAAAAATTAGAAAAGCTCTTGTTTTATAAACTCGATCACATTGTTATTAAAATTTGACATTGACGTGTGTCAATACTTGGATTTTTGACAATATACGCACGTGTTTCTTTTTACTTTTAAATATTTTTCCTTTATTAAAAGCAAAAGCATTCCTTATAGGTTGTCCTATACGAATAAGTTGTGTTAGTAATCTCTGACATTCTAAGTGAATTTATTTTATAATACAACTATATATAGCTATTAACTATATTTTTAATAACTAACAATAAATAAAGAAAAATATAGTCAAACAAATATAAGCAAATTAAATAACCGCAGCTTTGCGGAATATGTTCTGGATATGAGTTGATGCCAGAGTGTCTGTGCAATTTCCACATAAGCATTCGTGCGATCGACCCCATAGTAATACTTTTCTATGCATTGATCAATGCACTTTTGTTGCTTCCTGGGTTCTTGGGTTCAGATACATAGATAAAGATAAATAGATAGAGCTTGAATCTAATGATCTCATGTCTAAGTAATTCTAAATGTATATGACGAAGTGTCGGACGTCGTGTTGTTTTTAAAAATAATGACGTCAGCAATGCTGACGTCATCTTCATTACAATCTTCGTTATTCATAGTAGTAATAATTAAACACAACTTCTTCCAATAAACCTTTTATTGATTCAGAATGTAAATGACAGAGTAGAGCTCCGCACTGCTCGGCTACTTGTGCCGGACTGACCCGTGTAAAGGCCATTACTCGTATTTATATCAAACTCGAGAGTGGGGAGCTTTACAAAAATAATCATAAAACATTTCTATAAATTGTGAACATGAACTTAACCTATTTAAAATAATGACTATAGTAATTATAATTTAAAATAATAATTTTAGAGTAATAATTAAATGAAAAGTTTTTATGAAAACATATTTAGACAACGAAAACTAATCATCCCAAATGAATGATTCATTTGAAATGATTTGTTTTCACTAAATAATTGTAACTAGTTTTAAGAGACAATATCTTAAGTAACTTAAGCAAATAACTTAAATAAATGATATTGCGCCGATACGGCCGTTCTGACCGGCGGTGCGCGCTCTGCACCAGCCGCGTGTATGATTTTTGAAGTTGATCTGAAACTTAAGATTGGTGTTTGTGTACCTTACACGATAAAATTTTATTGTTTGTGATTAATTTTGTGTAGTTTAATTTGCGACGTACACTGTGGTACTATGATATTGCATACTCTATGGTACTATGTTATTTCGTACTCTGTGGTACATACTATGTTGTTGCGTACTCTGTGGTACTATGTTGTTGCGTACTCTGTGGTACTATGTTGTAGCGTACTCTGTGGTACTATGTTGTAGCGTACTCTGTGGTACTATGTTGTAGCGTACTCTGTGGTACTATGTTGTAGCGTACTCTGTGGTACTATGTTGTAGCGTACTCTGTGGTACTATGTTGTAGCGTACTCTGTGGTACTATGTTGTAGCGTACTCTGTGGTACTTTGACAATGTATGTGTAATTGTTGTGGTAATATACTAATCGAAATAAAAAAAAATAAAAACATACCCTTTTGTTTTAATCATCTGACTCATGAGTTTGTGGTTCGACAATATTGGCTCGCGAAGTAGATGGTATAGGCTCGTTGGCTGATGCTGGAGAGTTGTCTTCTTCCGCCGATACGGTTATCTGGTCTCCAGGTTGAGGTGCCCGACGGAGTTGATCATGTGCAACTTTTCTTGGACGCCCTGAACCTACCACCTTTTTTACTAGATAGCGGTCGTTGTCCAGGATTTTCATTATTTCGTAGGGCTCGCTGAATTTTAGATCCAATGAAGTTTGATTGCGAGGATTATTTTTAATAAGAACATAATCACCTCGTTGGAACTGACGGATCCTTGCTTTTCTTGAATTGAAGCGTTGTCTGTCTTGTTCTGCATTATGTGACATCTTTTGTTTAACATGGTTAGTAAGTGCTTCAATATCAATAGTCTGTTCATCAATATTTACAAGAGTGAGCAATTCTGGAGGAACACAATGTCTTCGCTGGGTAAGTAAAGTAAGTGGAGCCACTCCCGTCACACGATGAGAAGTGCAGTTTAGTGCCAGCTGAAGTTCTTCAAGCGTTGTGTGCCACTCTTCTGTTTCATAGTTCTTGATCATGATTAGAGTATTTTTTAGTGTGGCTACAACACGTTCTACTTGCCCATTTCCTCGGCTGACTCCTGGTGCTATAGCGTGGATATTTATTCCTACCCGGTCGCAGTAAGTTTTAAATTCACCTAAAAACTCTCTTCCACCGTCGACCACTATTTGCACTGGAGTACCAAATAGGTAAACCGTACGTTTTAAAGCGGCCAACGTACTGTGTGGATTTTTATTAGTTGCGTAATAAAATAGTACGTATTTCGTAAAAGCGTCTATGGTCACAATCACATACTGTCGGTCATCAGATGTTCCCATTTTGCCTGTTATATCCATGTGTATAATTTGAAAGGCAGCCGTCGGTTTTTGAATCGGGTGCATTTGAGCTCGTACGGCACCAGATGCTCCTTTGGATGTCTTGCAGACTACACAGTTATCGACAAATTTTCGGACATTTGTGTTCATTTTATCAAACCAGTAGTTGTCTTTAATTTTCTGCAACGTCTTCTCCCAACCAGGGTGTTTCAATGTAGTGTGGAATGAGTTTATTAGACTCCACTGAAAAGATCTGGGAACCACTGTGCAGAGTTTTTGTCCAAAAGCTGGATCCTGCACGATGCGCTTTAAAACATTGTTTTCTAGTATGTAGCCATCCTTAGGAATGTTATTACACATACCGTCCATTATAGCTCGCAATGCATCGTCGCGCCGCTGTTCAACTTTAAGCCAATCAAGATCTCTAGTCAACGCATTTACTGTTAGCTCTATCGGGTTCCTGCTGAAGTAGTCTGCGTGTTGAAGTTGCTGGCCCTTTCGGTATTCAACTTCAAAATTATAATTTTGTAAAAATGCCCACCAGCGGTGGATTCTAGGTAGGAGGTCCCTTTTGTGTTTGGACGCTTTAAGCGCATTACAGTCCGTGATGACTGTAAACTTGCGCCCATAAAGATATTGTCGAAAATGTTTTATTGCTCGAACCACAGCCAAAGTCTCCAACTCATAAGAGTGGTACCGACTTTCGGCTTCAGTAGTCCTCATGCTCATGAAGGCTACTACATGTTGTCGTCCTGCAATTACTTGTACTAATACCGCTCCGAATCCCAGACTACTTGCGTCTGTGTATAATTGAATTGGTGCTTCCTCTTGAAATAGTGTGAGTACTGGAGTAGATGTTAAACATTGCATAATCTTCTCTCTTGCTGTTTCGTGGCGTTCGTTCCATTGCCATTTAGCCCCTGGTTTGGTCAGTTCATATAGTGGTACCATTATGCGCGAGAAATCTGGTATAAACTTTCTGAAGTATCCCGCCAATCCACAGAACTGTCTTACTTGTCTAGGTGTTGTTGGTACAGGTGCTTTCACCAAAGCATCTATTTTCCGTGGGCTTGGCCGGACTTGTCCATCTGAAACAATGTTACCCAAATATTCGATTGAGCGCTTAAAAAAACTGCATTTATCAGCATTAATAGAAAAACCAGCGTCCTGTAGGGCAACGAGAATACGTTCAATGTTTGACAGTCCTTCTATAAATTCTTCGCATTTGCTTAATACGTCGTCAACATACACTTGAGCTGCACTCCCTAATAAAGAGTTTAGAGCCCTGTTGATGCACCGCTGGTAGACTGAGCATGCATTGCTCAATCCAAATGGCATAGTCATATATTCGTACAGCCCATCTGGTGTGACAAAGGCTGTTTTTTCAATTGACGACTGTGCAATCGGTATTTGGTGAAATCCTGCAGCCATGTCAAAGGTTGTGAAGAATTGTCCTTTGGCCAATTGATCGATTTGATCCGAAATGAGTGGCAGTGGATAGTGATCTCTCAAAGTATTGGAGTTAAGCTCCCTGAAATCCACGCACATACGGTCGTCGCCATTCTTCTTTTTTACTAAGATGATGGGACTGGAGTATGGAGACTTGCTTTCACGTACAATCCCATGCTCCATCAATTCCTTCACAATGGCTCGTACTTTTTCTCGTTCAACTGGACTGAGCCTATATGGTCTTCGTTCTACATATTTGTCTGGATTCTTCAAGCGAATTTCCAGTTCGCCGGTCTTAACACGAGTTGTTGGGTACCCTCTGATAAAAAGGTGCTGATACTTGTTCAAAAGTTTGCGTAATTTTTCGGTATCTTCTTCATTGGTGAGGTCACAATCTAATTTATCAAATATCGGGTTCGTACATTGAAGGTGATTGATGTTCTGTAGACGTGTCAACCTCGTTCCATCCGTAGTGATCACCATAGTGAGGTTCGTATTATTTATCAAGTTCATTCCTACTAAGATGTCTGTCGTCATCTCGTAGTCGGCTACTATGTGGAACTGTAGTTCAATGTTGATATTATCAATGACCCCAATCGTAACTAGTGTAGCTATTGAAAGCACAGGAAATTGTCCAATTCCCTTCAAGTAATTTGACGTTTCTAATCTTCTTCCTGGCAATTGTGCTGCTACAGTCTCTCGTATAAGTGAGCATTCTGCGCCACTATCAAAAATTGCCTGAAAAGTTCTTGATCCGATCTTTATCTGAATCGGAGCTAATTTCGATCCAGCTATGTAATTTATGTTTGATGTTAATGACCGTTCCCGTTTGAAACAGGTTTCGAAAGAATGCCCTGGTATTTTGCAAAATGAACAGATTGTTGCTTTATTGTTCTGGTTGGAGGTTACTTCCTTGTTGTTGTTTTCGGTTCTCATTTTATTCCTTTGTTCGGGTTTAGACTCTGTAGGCTTGTAGTAACATTCACCGGTAGTATGATTGGATCTTTTACAGATCCGGCAGGACGAAGTCGATGGGGTCGCGTTCAAAAAACGTTGTCGCTTACTTGTGCTTACATTAGTCGAACTCGGGTTAGAACGCTTCATAGTTCTTATTGATGATGCAACTGATATAAGTTCTGGCACTGTCGTGGCCCGTGCGTTCAATAGCTCGATCCTAAGTCTTTCGTCGTTTACACAACCAATGACTGCTTCAACTGCATCTTCATTTGAAAGTTTGTCCTTGGTGATTCTTCTCCATAAGACCCATGCTCGTGATAAAAACTCTGAAATATCCTTTGAAGAGTCGTAAACATGTTCTCTGAAACGAACTATGTCTCGAGAATAACGGTTTTCTGGCTCGAACGTCGTGATAAGGTTGCTACGTAGTTCAGCCCATGAAGCTGTGGTGACCATCCAATCGTCAACCCACATTTTCGCCCTTCCCTTTAGAAGGCTGCCAACCTTCATGCGTATATCAAAGTCATTGAGTCTGTATGTTTCGACGGCCTTGTCGATGTGTTGACACCACTCAGGTACTCCCACATTGGTGTCGGGGTCAAAAGATGGTAGGTAAATGTCGTTAATACGTACTTTTGTTTCTGGTGGTGTACTTAAACGTTCCGACATTTGCTGCATTACTTGCATCATCTGCATCAGGAATTGCGGTGGTACGTTGTTCATTGGTGCATTCAGCAATGCTGAATGTGGCTGGAATTGCGGCAACGCGGTTCCAACACCTCTTGTGGTGTTTAATCCATGGTCTGGTCCCGTCGTTGCATCAGGTTGTTGTTGAGCGGTAGTGGCAAGCGATCCCACTTCTGATGACGAAGTGTCGGACGTCGTGTTGTTTTTAAAAATAATGACGTCAGCAATGCTGACGTCATCTTCATTACAATCTTCGTTATTCATAGTAGTAATAATTAAACACTACTTCTTCCAATAAACCTTTTATTGATTCAGAATGTAAATGACAGAGTAGAGCTCCGCACTGCTCGGCTACTTGTGCCGGACTGACCCGTGTAAAGGCCATTACTCGTATTTATATCAAACTCGAGAGTGGGGAGCTTTACAAAAATAATCATAAAACATTTCTATAAATTGTGAACATGAACTTAACCTATTTAAAATAATGACTATAGTAATTATAATTTAAAATAATAATTTTAGAGTAATAATTAAATGAAAAGTTTTTATGAAAACATATTTAGACAACGAAAACTAATCATCCCAAATGAATGATTCATTTGAAATGATTTGTTTTCACTAAATAATTGTAACTAGTTTTAAGAGACAATATCTTAAGTAACTTAAGCAAATAACTTAAATAAATGATATTGCGCCGATATATATATTATTTATATTAAATTACGTATTTAGTAATCATCATTATTAATAAAATAGGAAGTAGGAATGAATATATGTAAATAAATTGATCCATCTACTTATAACTCCTTTATATGAATTAAATCTTTTATATGAGATTCAAAATCGAATGTCAATTTATTGTTGTCATGGCTTTATGCTGCATTACCTTCCCCTTTTCCAAGAGGAAATAATAATTAAAAAAAAAAACAAATTAAAATTGTCAAAAATGACATTTTAAGGAACTTGTGTTTTCTGGTTATTTTGTAATTCTAGAACTGTTTTTAATATTTAAGGTATATTTTAAAGGAGGCATAAAATGTTTAAACTACTTAGTAGACATGGACGTCGAAGCGGTATAATTAGTTTATTCTGTGAGAAGAACATTGAGGTTAGAAAAGCAAGAGTATATTACTTCTACTCCTCAGCTAGTACAGCGCGGTTCGCATCTACAGCTAGTGATGTCGGAAAAATTTCGCCGTTGGTGGAAAATATTCCAGAGCCACCACCGATACCTGATCCTTCAACTATCATTGATGTCACAGAAGTAGTTCAGTCCGTGGCTGCTAATGGTGAACCAACGTTTGCCAGTCTTGGACTTGGTGGATGGAGCCCAGTGGGAATGGTACAAAACTGCTTAGAATACCTACACATCTCCCTCGACGTACCTTGGTGGGGTGCTATCATGATTGGTACTATAGTTGTGAGGCTTATCATGTTCCCTCTTGTAATTCTTTCACAAAGAAATACTGCAATTATGAATAATAATTTACCAGAAATACAATTACTTCAAATGAAAATGACAGAGGCTAGGCAAACGGGAAATCAATTAGAAGCAGCCCGCTATGGACAAGAAATGATGATTTTCATGAGAGAAAAAGGATTAAATCCCTTTAAAAACCTCCTTGTACCCCTAGCACAAGCTCCTCTCTTCATTTCATTTTTCATGGGATTAAGGGGTATGGCAAATTGTCCAGTCGAAAGTATGATGCATGGTGGATTATGGTGGTTTACAGATTTAACTGTACCTGATCAATTCTTTATTCTTCCAATTGTAACAAGTGTGACGATGTGGGCAACGATTGAAGTAGGTGTGGACGGAGGACGTCTTAATTCCCAAAATATGCATATGATGAAGTATTTCCTTAGAGCAATCCCAATTGTCATGATCCCTTTTACAATAAACTTTCCTGGAGCAATATTAGTATATTGGTGTTCAACTAATTTCATTTCTCTGGTTCAAGTATCATTCTTAAAGATACCAGCAATAAGAGATTATTTCAAAATACCTAAACTTATCAAACACACCCCTGAGAATTTACCAATTAAAAAAAAAGGATTTGTTGCCGGAGCAAAAGAGTCATGGACCAATATGAAGCTATCAAGGGACCTTGCTGACAGACAGAGAATAGATGAAATGATTTTTACAAAAGCTGGTAAAGGGCCTTTGCAAAAAACTTATAAATACGATCCAACAAAAATAGAAGCCAAATCAAAATAAATATTAGACTTACTGTAACTTTAGTATGTAGTTATGTAATAAATATTGTTTTAATTATTATTATGTATTTTTTATTTGTATATCAATTATAATGATGTAGTTTATATGTTTTTAATTTTTTATACTAAAATTGGATTAATTATATGGTGTGTATATTAAATTACTTCAATCAATTTTTCTTGAAGATAAAATTAAACATAGATATTTGATCATTGATTGACAAAGAATAATTAAGCTGATATAAATAAAATTTATAGCCGAGATGGCCCAGTGGTAAGAACACGTGAATCTTAAGTGATGATCGTGGGTTCAAACCCGGGCAAGCACCACTGAATTTTCATGTGTTTAATTTGTGATTATAATTCATCTCGTGCTTTACGGTGAAGGAAAACATCATGAGGAAACCTGCATGTGTCTAATTTCACTGAAATTCTGCCACAGGTGTATTACACCAACCCGTATTGGAGCAGCGTGGTGGAATAAGCTCCAAACCTTCTCCTCAAAAAGGGAGAGGATAACTTTAGCTTTAGCAGTGAGACATTCATAGGCTGTTATGGAAATAAAATTTAATTCTAAGATTATTAAAGACAGAAATGGAATTTCATCTCCATCTCAATAATGTGACAACTGATTTTAAATGATTTAAGCTATTTATAGAGATTTAGGCAATATCACATTGGTACATTATTCAAATCTGTTTATTTATTTTTTAGTAATAATATAATAATGCAACATTGTATGTCATGAATGGTGGGTTTTATGATAAAAAAAATAAAAATATAGTCGTGAAGGAAATTAAATTTTCTACAACTGTTATTTGGATTTTTTAAACGTTCATTTCGTATTATATTCAGTTGTTTAGTTAAAATTCAAATACATACCTAGTTTTGAGTTTGAAAACATAATAAATAAATTTCCTCCTGATTTAAAGTCATTCTTGCTATACTAAAACCGATTGTTTTAGAAAAACCATTAATTATATGAAACTATTTTTTTTTGTAGTATAGGAAGGCGGACGAGCCTATGGGCCACCTGATTGTAAGTGGTCACCAACGCCCATAGACATTGGCAATGTAAGAAATGTTAACCCTCGCCCACATCGCCAATGCGCCACCAACCTTGGGAACTAAGATGTTATATCCCTCGTGCCTGTAATTACATTGGCTCACTCACCCTTCAAACCGGAACACAACAATACCAAATACTGCTGTTTTACGGTAGAATATCTGATGAGTGGGTGGTACCTACCCAGAGAGCTTGCAACCACCACCACCAGTAGTAGTATTATATAAAAATGGGGTTTATCAATGTATTCTTATACAAATCTGCATGTTGACTCGTTTCAATAAGCGTCAATTTCTATAAAATGTACAAAAAAAAAAGTTTCTCGATACAGTTTTTTTTGCAAAAGTATTCTGTATGTAATTGTTTTCATCATCAAGACGTTTTGATATTTTTGCTGAAACTGAATATAACATCTGCTGATGCTATCTTTTCTTATAAATCTAAATAATAAAATAAAAATAATCTTTGACTTACTATATGTCAAGCAAGAGATTAATTATAAACACAATCACAATAATCACGCGCTTGACGGTGAAGGAAAACACCGTAAGGAAATCTGCATGTGCCTAATTGCCACTGAAAATCTGCCACATGTGTATGCCACCACACCACATGTATGCGGGTTGCATTGGAGCAGTTGGAGCATGATAGAATAAGCTCCAAACCTTCTCTAAAAAGGCGAGGAGGCCTTAGCACAGCATTGGGACTTTCACAGGTTGTTACTATTACAGCATTTTTCTTTTTAGAGAAAAGGCTTTTCATTCTATTACCGCGTGTCGTTTTCCTAAAAACTGAATGATAAAATTTATAAAGATATAGATGGTTACTTATTACTTCGAGTACTAAAATCAATTTAAAACGTAATAGTTTAATGAAACATTTGTTTTCGTTTTAGGCTTTAGTCATCTGTTGAATGTAGACTTCAACGTATTTTTTCAGCTTTCTTCAAGAATATCCTATCGTTTATTTTATTTTTTAACTATAGCTTTTAACTATTCTTAGTTCAGTAAATTCATTACCTAATAGACTACTGTTATTGTGTTATGAGTTATAACGTTAATTACCGATTTTATATGTTAAAAGGTTAAAATATGTCATACAACTCGTGCATGCATTGCTTGAAATTGATATGATATTTTTAGCGCAACCTAGGCGAAAAACAATAATTATCTTTAGCTACGAAAACAGAATGATTTCGTTTTTATTGATTAAAAAAAATGTTGACCCATTTAACTATAATCTAACTACTACAATTACATAATTGAAAACTACATAGATATTTCTATTTTCAATAACAACAAGCACCTACAGAGAAAAGTGCAGCTTTTTCGAGTCTAACTTTTATTGTTTCAATGTTTTTCAAGGCCCTGATATGTTTAACACGTCTTATCGATTAAGTACATTACAAAGAAATGAAAACAATAATAAAATATTTAAAAAACACGGTAACAATAAAACACTTGTAAAAATACATCAGGCGTCCTTAGTTTTTCAAAACAAAGCAAATACTACTTTACGACGCACACGGCAGCGTGAAAAACGATTTACTTAATATTGAAATACAAATGGAAAAGCTCCAAAAATAATACGTATTGTATTACGGGGAGCGTCAGAAGTCGGCGCGTTTGTTGAAATGTTTTGGCCTGAAATAATAATAAAGTGAGAAGCCATTTCTAATCGAATAAAGTAAAGATCTCAAAGAATGAATGCTTACGACGCAATTACATATTTCTGTGGCGAAAGAGACACGTAAAAAAATCGTTATCGACAATCTATAATTTTTATTATTTTATTGTACAGCTGTTATTCGGAAATACAATGATTTATTAAAGAGTTTATTATAGACACTGATGTTTGAATTTAATTAGTTAAAAAAAATACACGAGTACGACAAATCCGGTGACAGTACAACATAAAATCAGATATAAATATGTATGCCTCATAGTCTTTTCCTGAAGATTTTTGAGACCCTTCCGCGTCTTAGAAACGCTTAGCTTATTAACGATGCTCTGATAAATAATAAAATCTTGCTTGAAATTAACAGACAGACAACAACATTTAAGGATGAGAGAATTGCCATTTCAACCCAAATTGGCAACTGTAACTGTTATAAGGCAAGCGCGCTCCATTTAAGACTGTATCATCACTTTCCATCAGGTGTGATAACAGTCAAGTGCTAGCTTATGAAGCCGAGATGGCCCAGTGGTAAGACCGCGTGAATCTTAACCGATGATCGTGGGTTCAAACCCGGGCAGGCACCACTGAATTTTCATGTGCTTAATTTGTGATTATAATTCATCTCGTGCTTTACGGTGAAGGAAAACATCGTGAGGAAACCTGCATGTGTCTAATTTCACTGAAATTCGGCCACATGTGTATTCCACCAACCCGCATTGGAGCAGCGTGGTGGAATAAGCTCCAAAACCTTCTCCTCAAAAAGAGGAGAGGAGGCCTTTAGCCCAGCAGTGGGACATTCACAGGCTGTTACGGCTAGCTTATTTAAAAAAAAACGTTAAATATCTACAATTCGGAACTACGTATAGTTATTGGGTACTGGGATGTCGGTAAGCGAGCGATAATGTAAGTTGCAACCAATTGCTATAAAAAAGATAATTTAGCCCAAATGATCTATAAATATAACGCAGTATAAATCAAAGTTTATTGACAAAAAATATTACTTGAAACGCATACACTGACGTCATTCTAAAATAAATTATATTTTTGAGAATGAAAAATGGTACCTATATGTAAAAGAAAAAATAATCTAACTATAGGATTACCTACCTCCACAGAATAAAGTTTAAATAACTGTCAAATCAACTGTCAAAAGACATTAAAAAATACATTTCCATTGAATATGTAAGTGTCTTACTTTTTGACGTCGTTGTTTGAAGTATTAAAAATAGTTTATTTTATCTATAATAGTACTCTTGAAAACATAATTACAAATTTTGTAAGCTGTCTTAAAAATAGGATATAATTCACTGTCAGTGTATTGTAAGAAGTCAATAAGAGTTTTAAATTTTTATTATATGCATAAAACACTTATCTAATTAAGATATTTGGCTTTTCAAGTAGATGATATATTTATCAAATGTATATGTTGACCAAATTTTGACTTACAATCCAGTCCTTTGACGGCATTGTTAATGATACTTTTGGAGGGTCCATAATATATCTTTCCCTGTCGGGGATTCGAACTTAATCCCACTTTCTTAGAGTTACTGCAGCTGTGCCGACATTATAATTACAATAGCAGAATAATTTATTTACTTCTCTAGTCTTATCTCTTTTGTTTGAATCAAATTGTGATAATTGAATGTGAAGTAATTTTAAAAATAGTAATACTCTGATTCCACTTTAATTGTGAAAAATTTTAAATACTGCTTTGATTATATTATTATTTTTGTAAAACTCTATAAATAGGTATATAAAAAAACCGTTATTAGGTAAATCCACAATCAATGAAAACTATACTATGATTCTAGTAGGTTCTTACAAGCACTATTGAATAGTCATTATAATGGATTATATTAAACTAATTTTCGCCCGTGGCTTCTCTCGCGTGTAAGAGGGAGGGAAGGTGTTTGTGGCCTCATTTTGTACCCCTGAAAACGTGTATGTAAAATTTCATAATGACGGGTTGAGTAGTAGGGTCACTTTCTTTTTTTTAATATTAGAAAAAGCTTCTACCGGGTTCAAATGTAGATTGAAATGAACCGGCAAGGAACTCAGTATTTAATCTTTTTGAATTATATGATTATGGTAATTAATAAAAATTAAGAGATTGTTGTCATTAAATTCAGTATTATTTTACATATTTAAAAGAAGAAACTTACTTTGAAACAGTTTCAAACTTTAAATTTGGGTTATCTGGAAATTGTCAACTTATCAGCTTTCTTCATTTAATACTACTTACAAATAACTCATGAGAATAAAATAAAAGAGTAGAAGATAAGTACGTCCCAGACACCGGTCGCTTGCCGTGTCTCGAAGATTTATACGACAAATCTGCGGAACGGAAGAATATTACTGTTCTCCGAGTGATATATGTTTCACCTGGTGACTGACATGTACCTCGGAGAATTGGACAAGAAATTCTTTAGTGAAGTTAAAATAACTAAGCCCACAAGGACATACTTTGAAAATATCTAGTTACAATCGCAGAAGAAAGACCATATGTATCTGATGTTTCTATTTTATTTTAGTTCAATAATATTTGTGTCTTTTTTACCATATGCACTCTTTTTAGTATTTAGTTTTGATCATTCGAGCCAAAATATAATTATAATTTATAGTAAAGTTTTACGTGACAACGAATCAAAGGCTGATAATAATTTACTAAAAATAAAATAATAATAGATAAAAACAATAAGATATAGGTAGTTTATGTACTGAATTATATTTATGAACTGAAAGTTATTAGCTTTTTAAATTATAAATATATATATATATATATATATATATATAACTATATATCAATAAACACTACATAATTAAATTATAATCTGAATAAATAATAATATGAATTTTATGCGTTCTGTATCTTCTAAATAAATGTTAATTATATTTACAGCCTTAATACAATGCTTGTCGGGAGGGATTTGTCGAAATGTAGGAGAATTGTCTCGTCAGTAGTCTCCCCCTTAGCACCCATTGCCGCTTAAGGAGATATATATACTTGTTTAATTTTCATCTATACACCTATTATATATAACCTAACATTTGGCGAAAAAATTTAAATATTTTATGTTTAGTATTAATAATGTGTACCTGTGATTTTTCAGGTCCTAAATATTATGTTATATTTATATAAATATTGTGCTTAAAGTTATTTTTTGTTTATGCTGTGTTTAGTGGGAAAGTAAATATCGTGAGGAAACCTCCATGTGCTAAAATAGGACCAGCTTGGTTGAATATGCTCCAACTCTTCTCATGGTGGCATATTTATGAGCTGCTTCGAGATTTTTGTTATGACTTTCGGAACCTAACTTAGTTATGAAACATCGTCTCGGAATTATAATTTCATAGTGTGAATTCGACCTAAGCCGTTCTAACATGATCACTCTAATGCGACCAAGGTTAATTTAAATGTTTATAAAGATATAAACTCATTATTACTATTTCCAATTGCGACCGGATAGTTTGATTTTTAAATGTACATAATTATGTAAATATTCTGTTAAGTAAAATAAAAGTCCGAAAACTATCAAAAGGTTGCATTCATTGTTATAATTACGTCTATTTCCATAACTATTGCGGGCTGTGGGCACGTTCGATATGATTTGAACCCGTCCCTCTAATAACGATTCAACCCCGATATTATCATGTGCTTGAATATTGGACGATGTTCCGATAAACTGGTAGTTTATTGTGCTAATATCTTGTTCTAAGGTCGTTAATCGAATTATCGGAGTTAAGATTTATTTCCTTTTAAGAATCATATTTTCCTACATCTACTTATAAAATTTATATATATAAATAAATAAAAAAATGTTCAATAGCTCATCTTCGTTTGCCAGCAGATTTTCTTTTTTTTTTTCATTTGTAGCTGTCGATGAGCTTTAGTGATGTTGTCAATAAAAACAATTTAGATTTAAGAGTAGAAACAAAAGTTTTGAAACATGAAAATTCTGATATGTTTTCCTCAAATGTTCAGTATAGTCGAATTTCCACTACTTGGCGATCTTTAATTTAAATAAATAATTACTTATACTGTTTCTATATTTTGTTAGCAGCACATTATAAATAAAGTTAATATTAATATTTACCATCGTCTGATTTCAACTTAAACTAAGTGAACAGATGAGCGGGGTGTTCAGCCCGGGAAATGAGTCGGATACAGCGAGAGACACGCAAACGACTCAATTTGTCTGAAAGAGTCGTTTGTCGAAATAAATTATATTCAGGGGAGCTGTTAGCCGAAAGTGCTGTCTGTGGGTAGCTAATAGTACGTACATTGAGTGACGTATAACTGACATACTATTCTTATGACGATAAAGCTGTCAATTTTGAACATTATAAATGTTAATACCCTTTTAATAAAAGTATAACTTTAAATTGTAAAAAAAATACAATTTTTATAACATTATAATTTAATAACAATTCATCTGAATGTAAGTGGTTACGTAGCGTAAGTTTTTTAACACATTGTTTAACCAATTTTTGAATATTTTACTTAAAGAGCATTCTCGTACGAATGGTAACGTTATTAAAAAAGCTAATATATTTGAATGAATGGTGCTTTAACGTAAAACGGGTACAAGTTATGAACAAATGTGTCTTGAAGTGTTCTTGAATACAAATTAAGCGAACGATGCAATATAGCGGAGTGATGTGACGTTTAAACATTCCCCAATAGTCGAAACGTTCGGAATTTTTCATTTTGAAATGATCATTCGAGTGTTGCGCTTCCAATATTCCGAAGGGACTTCAATTTCGCCCGCCTGACTCGCAGTTTTAAAATATAATTCAATTTCCTGTTTTCACCGTCTACAGCATTCATAAGTAAAAAATATTTTTTAAAGAAATGCTTATACATATATAAATACTTATTAACAAGGACGAACACGAACACGAACAAATGTATTTTAGGTGTCAATGATTAAAAATATTGAATAATATTTATTTATTTATTTTGGGAAACATACAGCATAATATATACATATAAATACATATACATAAAATTTTGTAACAAAATAAATTTCACTTAAGCCAACAAAGTTTCCACTTATAAAAACAAACATGGAGTGAACCTAACGATAACAAGTTATTTAACAATTTATTAAAATATATAAATAAAGTATTGAAAAATAATTTAAAACAGAAAAAAACGATAAGTATATTAATGACAAATACAGTTTTTTAGAGCTTCTATGAACTTAAATAAATTTTCGTTAAAGATATGTATATTAGTGTAGCGTTTATTATAATTGTCACATGCTCCTACCAAAAAGCGATTTTTAGCATAGTTCGTTCTACACATTGGGACATAAAAGGTACGTTTTGAACGGGCAATGGAATGTGAGCACTTGATATAAATGTTGTTGACTAAGTACATTGAATCGACAAATTTATTTACAATTTTGTAAAGAAAAACCTGATCTTTGCATTCCCTGCGTTTCTCAAGCGACAAAATATTATGCTTATTAATAGAATTGGACCCAAATTTACGCGTTAATCTTCTAATAAATTTATTCTGAACATTTTCGATAGCCATAACATACTTAGAGTATTGTGGATTCTAAACCGTTGAAGCGAATTCCAAATTAGATCTTACATACGAGTTATACAACACATTATATGTATTGATATGTTTAGAATCTAGAAGCACTCCTAGGTCCCTAACCTCGGTTACCCTCTTAATTGAATGATTGGAAATTGTGTAATCAAATAAAATTGGATTTTTTTTCTAGAAAATGTTATTACTTTGCATTTATCAAAGTTAAGATGTAGGCCATTAGATGAACAATATTGGACTAAAATATCCAAATCATTTTGCAAATTTGAGCAGTCATCACTTCTTTTTATGATTTTAAATAGTTTTGTGTCATCGGCATATAGAAGTATGTTAGGATTTTGAATTTTTTTTAGTATATCATTAATGAAAATGTTAAACAATAGGGGACCGAGGTGAGAGCCCTGAGGAACCCCAGATGTTACGGGGACAAAACTAGAAATGTGTCCTTTGACAGCGACTGCTTGAGTTCTGTCACGGAGATATGATGTTATCCATCTTAGCAAATCGCCGTGTATACCAATATATGCAAGTTTTTTAATTAATAGCGTATGTGGAATATTATCAAATGCTTTTGAGTAATCGATATACACAGCGTCAACCTGATGTCCTCTCTCCATGGCTAAAAGAACAACATCGACTGATCTTTTATTCACGAATCCATGTTGTTGGGAATGAGCAGAGGTTTTATTAAAGGAAACAAAGTATCGTAAATAATCTTCTCAAATAATTTAGGTTATGATAGATAACATTGATATTCCACGATAATTTTTGACATTATGCTTATCTCCATTTTTAAAAATGGGAACAACAAGGGATTTTTTCCAAACAGGTGTTAGTGTGCCTGAATATATGGATTTGTTAAAGAGTAAATATAAAGGGATTGATAAAGGTTTACTGCATCGTTTTAAAAACATAGGATGTAATCCATCTGGGCCACTGCATTTAGACGAGTCGAGTTTTTAAAGATATCTTTCAACGGTACGGCATGATACATTAATAGTACTAATTAAGGACTGCCTACTATGCTTGTTTAAATAATCAACCTCGGGTTGATTCACTTCTACTTCAAAAACTGATTTAAAGAAGTTACTAAATAGATTAGAGATCGAAGGGCCGTCGGAGCCAACCGTATTATCATGAAACACGGTGACAGGTATATTATTACTACCTTTCTTTGATTTTATAAATGACCAGAATTTCCGGGAACTGTGATGAATATTATCTTCAGCCCTAGCAATAAAGACATTATAACACTCTCTTTCCATCAATTTAGTTCTGTGTCGAAGGTCGGCAAATTTGTCATAGTCACTATTATGACCATAAATTTTCCATCGTTAATGCACTTGTAATTTCTTTTTAATCAATTTAATTAAAAACTATCGTATACTGTTTTAGCTGGTACAAAGCGATCCACAATATAATATAATATCAATTTATTATTACCTTAGCAGCGAGCGATTGCTGGCGAGCGAGCTCTGGATGGATCCATGTGTGCATATTTCCAGGTTCTAATCGAACGAAGTTGGTGAATACCTAATGGTCTAGTACTTGGTGCTCAGCCGTCACAGAAGACTTTAATCCAACAGTGGGCTAGACTGTTTCGGTCTGAAAAAAACCTTAATGTATAATGCGACTAAAATCCTGCCACATGTAAATCCAACTCGCATTGGAGCAGCGCGGCGGAATAAGCTCTAATCCTTATCCTCAAAAGGAGAAGTATTGGAGCTTATTTGGCCTAGTAGTGAAGCACAATTTGTTCTTAAAACTACAATTTGAAATTAACAGAATATTTATTGTTTTTTGAAATGCCATATACTATTATTTTCTTTAGCTGTTGCATATTGCTGTATTTAATTTTGTAATGAAATTTTATACGTTCAGAAAATATTATTGCTGCACGAAACTGTGTAAGCATTATATACACGATGTTTCAGAGAAAGCCGATTGGAAGCAATTTTGTCAGAGAATGAAAGCCCGAATATGGTAATATTTGGAAGTAATTCAGATACAATGTTTTGGAGTAATTACTGTAGTATGAAGTTTTTATAGCTTAAGTTGAATTTTGAAATAAATGAATGTTTGTATAGAAAAACAAATAAATAAACTTTTTGTTTTTATGTAGTACTGATTACTAAACGTAATTTATTTAATGTATTTTTCTATGAATAAAATATAAAGGACGTTGGTAATAATCATCGCACGTTACCATAGATATTTATTATTTTCCATAACTCCAGTCGTTTTTGGGTCACGTATTATATGATTTGCTCTCGACCCCAATATAATGTATCCATTGATATATTTATTTGTTATAAGCATCGAATATTATACACTGGCAGATATTTCTTTTGAATTGTGTGACGGAAATAGTAACTATTTGAATTTCTTTCGGTTTTTAGAAAAGTTTCGATTATTTTTAAATTTAATTAATAACACGACCGAAATAAAAAATAGACTTAATTGAGAAACTCTTTTGTATCGTCATTTTACGAAATCATTTAATTATAATGGTACTACCGCTCCAAAACGTACCTATCTAGATTCTACCGAGAACAACCGGTAAGAAACTCTGTTATTATTCTTTTTAATCCATTATGTACATATTATTTTTAATCATATTGCCTACTAAATTTAATTAAATACTCCTTTTGTAAATTAATTATTTTATCCTTGTACTACATAAATAATGCGGTATACAAGATTTTAGTGGAATCAGCGTTCAAACGATGTAAAAAATGTCAGCTTATTTAATTGGACGAAAAACTGGTATAAAATTCACTTTAAAAAAAGACAACATAAAATTTAGTTGAATACACAATAA
The DNA here is from genome assembly GCA_905147175.2 of Nymphalis urticae. Classification (NCBI taxonomy): domain Eukaryota; kingdom Metazoa; phylum Arthropoda; class Insecta; order Lepidoptera; family Nymphalidae; genus Nymphalis; species Nymphalis urticae. The sequence continues at coordinate 6,012,944 of LR989998.1, read as the reverse complement.
ATAAAAGCCTGACAGGCTTACCACTAGGTACTATACAGTCATCAACTATAAAGTCTACCACGGCAATATTTTGATGCTGTGCCTCTGTTTAACTGATTAGTGAGTCAATGTGGTTTAAGACACAAGAACATAACTTCATAGCCAACAGTGCTCATGTCTAAGGACAGTGTTCACTATCAAGTATCTTATTAGTCACAGCCTTTCCGCGACGGGTATAAATGAATGATAAAAAAACCTTCAAACAAAACAACACTCACTTAATATATACATTTCATAGATAATGATGGTTTATGTAAGGTATTACTAATTGATAAAGAAGAAAGAAACTCTAGTCCAAGATTTTTAGACACTCGTTCTGCATAAAATCCCGCTAGATTTTTCGATTGGATTATGTTAGAGAGTCCTCCTAATTATAAAATCGAGTCTTTGTCATCCTCCGCAAGCGTTCGCCACCATCTTGAAAAACGTCTTTTTGCAAATATCTCGAAAACTGTGAGTTTTACGTTAAAACAGGAGTTTTTTGTAGAGGTTAAAATTTCCCATCTTTTTTATTCTAAGCTTTTTCCTCTACTGTTCCGATATATAGTTAGTCTTCAACTTAGATTATGATATTTTTTTCGTATTTCCAATAAATATTAAGATATTTTACGAAAACTAAAATTAGGTGTTTAACTAAATAACTATAAAATAAATATGTACAATAAGCTTATCTAAATATATAGACATAAAATATAACAAACATGTATATTATTACAAACAATCTTATTACATAAATAGTCAAGTTAACGTCTTATTAAGTACTTATTACTTATTAAGGTCTTAGTCTGTAAGTCTGTAGTATTATAGAAGAGTTATTAGTCAGTATAACGTGTGTTACGGTAAACATCATTGATGTTATGCATAATATTGTATAGAGTTTCAAACATCCCTAGCATACTTATATTAAAATTGCCTGTTACTTAATATGTAAGCTTCTAAGCCATCTTACTTAAGCCGTGCTGAGCTGAGTGAATTCTTATGAGTAATGTTGCGAAAACGCGTTAGTTCTTGTGGAAATATGTGGAGGAATTCGTGTTATACATTCAGAAATGTTTTACATTCATTAAACTTTTGCGAACATGTGTGTCAAGTAAGTTATAATATGTTAAAGGATTTACAATTATTGGTTACTAGAGTTTTCCCCGCGGTTTCACTCGCGTAGTTCCCGTTCCCGTGGGGATACGGGGTCAAAGTGTTGCCTATATTATTTTTTATAGAACAGGAAGGTGGACGAGCATATGGGCCACCTAATGGTAAGTGGTCACCAAACGCTCTTAGACATTGGCATTGTAAGAAATGTTAACCATCGCTTACATCGCCAATGCGCCACCAACCTTGGGACCTAAGATTTTATGTCCCTTGTGCCTGTAATTACACTGGCTCACTCATCCTTCAAACCGGAACACAACAATACCAAGTACTGCTGTTTTGCGGTAGAATATCTGATGAGTGGGTGGTACCTACCCAGACGAGCTTGCACAAAGCTCTACCACCAGTAAATTTGTAGTAAATTTGTTGATAATGTAGCTTAGTAGCTTCCCATTGGTGTTTTTTTTTAAATCAGTTTAGTGGTTTGTTTTGCGAAGAAACGTAACAAGCAAACAAAGAAACTTACATTCGTATTTATAATATTATTAGGATTAGAATTAAAGAGGTGTGTAATAGAAGACATGCTTAATGTAAAATATTTTGTATTTAATCTTCATATTTATTTTAAGCAAACCTAATTTCCTAATATTTTAATGGTTTATTCGTTGTGTCATGTGACTTTTTGTAAGCTTTGCGTATAAATTTAGCATCATCTAGACAAACATGAAACTTACCGCAGAACACGATCGTGAAATGTAAAAAGTGATATGCGACATTGACTATAATGTTTAACATTTAAGGGAAACATACATCAAAATAGCATATGTCAGTTTTAACATTTCAACATTTCAAGATATACGAAGTGATTTTTTACAATAAGAATAGCGCTTTTTCATTTTCAAATTATAGGATTATATAGGATATAGAGGATAGATTCCTTTTTTTTTGCTCATATTAGAGAACATATTCAGAGCTAATATTTTAGAACGTCTTTTTAATTCCTTATTTTCACAATTGATATAAATTCTCTCATTCATATTTTGTTGACTGTATAACAGTAAAAAATAAATTGCCACTATAGTAGTTATATATAGATCTTTATTTATAAAGAATTTCACGTTCCTAATACAGAGTGATGGTAGGAGAAAATGTTATCTGTGAAGATGTACTTCGGCCGTTTATCACACTCGCATGGTAAATCCGAATTTATTACAAGTATTAGTATGCGAGAAACTCAAATTATATATAAAATGTATTAACAACTAACCTTTATTTACATGATATTGCATAGAAAATGTAAGTTTAGATTTATAATTACTTATTGAAAAAAAGCTATTTAGGAAAAATGCCTACTTGGTCCAGTGGCTAGATATAAGGCCGCAGAACCCGAGGTCTTAGGTTCAAAGCCCCGATCGTGTCGATTAAAAGTTATTGATTTTTTCTGTTAAAAAAAACCTAGTAGCAACTCGGAGTATGGAAGTTAAAAGTCTGTACTCTTCCGTGCCTTGGAAAGCCATGGCTGCCATGGCTACCATGGCTCTGCGCCGAATTCTTTCAGGTCATGATCGGATTTGTCGTCCCACATTGGGAGTGAGGGAATAGACCTGTGAATAGACAATGCACCTGTAATTGCGCACATACTTGTGCACTATAATATATCCTGCATAGTTTCGTAGTATCCCATAAGATTTACCGACCAGGTGGACACCATCAAAGAAAGAAAAAGTTGCAAGACAACCAGTGCAATTAAAATTTACATATAGTGTTGATATCAGGCTGTATTAATTAATATCTGACTCACATTTATACTTGTGACATTATTATAAACATATAATTGTGTTAAATACTGTATCAAGTTAGACATATTATAATTTAAGTTAACTTCTTAATAAAGAATTTAACATTATGCAATAAATAAATCCTATAAAAGCGATTTGATGTAGATCTCATTGTTGACGTTGCCTACAAAGTATTTATTCGGCATCAGGAAGGAGAAAATTGATAGCATTACGTAAATGATTCAAGTTTTGCTAGTTTGTTATTAATTGTCTATAGTTACTGTTTTAAAAATCTGAAGATTTGATTTGTTTGCTAAACGCAATCTATCGACCCAGTTATTAATAAAGTTATAACATTCATATAATCATCCATAGCCCGAGAGAACGGGGCTGTACGTATTTTATAATGTAATTATTAAAAATTCAAAATATTTATGGGTTTATGTAAAAGTGAAGCATAAGTGAATTAGAGCAACATACATTATTTTGGAGGTTTTATAATTATTTAAACAAAAACCGCTAAATCGATTTCGAAATTGAAAATCATTAAATTGAATTTTTAAAATACAATATATATATAGACTAATACGTATATTATACATTAGTAGATATTATTTGTTCTGACAGACTTCACGGTCTTGTTCAAGTTATTTGTTCGCGCACAACCTGACTGTCCGTGGAACGTGGGAACCCTTACAAAGATATATGAGTGCTATTTCCAACTTTTCACCCGATATATTTCATTTTAACAACCCATTCTGTTCAGTTTAGGCCTTTGTTATAGTGACAATTAGAAAGTATTACTGTTTATAGTTTTTGAAGTCATAATGGTTATTATTGCCTGAAACAATGTTTCACAGATGAGGTATTTTAATCATAATTGTGTGACTGACGTGATTTTTAATGAAGGTTTTATTTATTCTAAGACAAATTAATACTCTTCATTTAGTATATTCATCTAAATATAAGTTAATAAATGACATAAAATGTGGTTTGTATAAGTTATTATGTGCTAGTTTGTATGTTTTCATGAACAAGACACTTTTTAGTAAGAAATGTTTATAGCGAATATAAAAATAATTATTTACATACATTTTTCATTAACATAATATAATGTATGATATTCATATAACTAATGGCTTAATTATACGTAAAACGATTACAAGCTTGAATTTGTTTTGCTATTTCATCGCAGTGATTCGTATTTTCAAATGTAAACATGATTTAATGTTAGTTAAGTTAAACGATACTATGTTAAAAGCATTTTAAATTTAAAGACTATCGTACATGCAGTTTACATAGATTAATTATAAACAAACATTTAAAACAAACATGAATAAATAAGATATAATATTTTGTACTAAATTTCCAAAGATTATAAAGAAGTTTGAAATTAGTATTCGTTAATGTTTATTTAGGATATATATATTTAATTGTATATGATTTTAACATGTATACGATTGCTCAAAAAGAGTAGGTACCTACTGACATTCTTGCAGACATTTCTACGTAGAATCTATGTTTCAAATCGGTGGTAGCTTAAAATACAATTGCCACTGCTTGCATAAAACTATCATTTCAATTTGTTTCAGTATAATATGGCCTTAATGACCTCATATGTAAGAAACATATCTCAGATGTACTCGTATCTTTATTCAATAGTATTCCTTTCAACGGCTATAGGGAATAGCGTCACAAGAAATTGTATTTTTCATAAGTTTATAATAGCGATAATTTTGTTTATTGCTGCTTCACGATTGACTATTCAATAGTAAGAATTATATTCTATAACTGCGGGAGACAAACGAACCCTTTTCACTGCTGCACTGTTGCAAGTGGCTTATTGCTGAGATTATGGAAATTTATTAATATAAATTGAATTTGTTTTCCTTGCATAAGCGTATAAAAACTTTTCTTTTAAATGTTTAATGTTTTTAAGAGAGGTAATGTTCTCGAAATATATATATATATATATATATATATATATATATATATATATATATATATATATATATATATATATATATTCAAAACGAAAAAATAGTATACAAACTTTTGTTATAAGGTAGAATAACTGAGTCCAGTCCAGTCCAGTCTCCAGTATTCAGTTTCCATATTCCAGTTTCTAGATGGTACCAGTTCAGTAGGACCCGTACAATGTTCACCAGTACTTCTGGTTTTATGTATGTATAAATAGGCGAAGACAAAACGGCTCAGTACCTAGGTCACCTCTGTTAACCGATTTTCTTTTTATTTGTTTGGTAATAATAGAGATAATTTCAGAAATAAAAGTACAAAAAATAAATGTTCCATGCATAAAAAAATCGTAAATACACCATACGGATATAACAGGCAAAAAAATTGTAATTGGTTTGAAACAAACTATAATTGAACAGTCTGGGATATTATATTTTTGCGACAATTAATTAATTTAAAAGTAAAAAAAAAACATCAACGTAATTTAAGAATTAATCGTAAATATCACCGTCCACGTGTTTAATCTGTGAAAACTACCTCAAACAGAAATTCGCAAAATTAATTGAGCCAAGTAAGAGAGAGTAAGTTAATAAATTAAATATCATAACATTGTGGTTGGTTAACAATACTACTCATATTCAATAACGCTGTCCACATAGTTGGTATTTGCATTCGTCGCATAAACAATTGTGAGCGTTATGATAAATTAATAACAAAACTAAGCTAGTGCAGTGGTATGGCCTGATATATAGCGATGCAAGCCACCTGCGAACCTCGATAAATGCAGACATACGTCATGGAATGAATGACGCTCTTACACATAACTGTAAATTTTTGACTTAATATAGCTATGTTATTTATATACCATAAATTGTTGCAGCCGTTGAAATATTTGCATTAGCTGTATGGTTCGTTTAATAAATATTTCAGTATATTTTAACAGTGCAAAATATTTTTGATCTTGTTCAGTTAATATTTTTGGTATATACTTTTTTTGATAACCCATTTCGTGGCCGTGTTCATGATGGTTCGTTAGGAATCGGATCATAAATCCAGGTACATTCAAGATATAGTAATAATATCGTGTTTAAAAGCTTGTACCTAAGTTAAGCTCTATTCATGAAAGCCAGTTATGAATAGAATGTCTGATCTGGCGAACATTGACGCAGTTTGGTTAGTGTCGTTAGTTTGGTTTTGATAAGATCATATTAAAGTAAACATATTTTCTAATACAGTACATGATATTTTCTATCCGTATTTAGCATTTGATTAGAATAATTTAATTAATGCGACGGATATCTGTTTACGGAAATATACTATGAATTAATTAACACGTAATTACCGACTGCCCTAAAAATAATATTTTTCTTATGTAATTAATAATGCTTTCATTATTTCAATTATTTACCGAAGACAATATGCTATTTTAATAAAAGTTTAATGATTTCTCTGCTATAAAAATCCTAGGGATAAAATACGATGATTTCTTCAATAGCATTTATCACCTTAGGAATGAATCCGTTACACAAAGCTATCACAATTCTGAAAAACTGGAAGCTGCAGGGACTACTAACTAAAAGATTACATCTTAAGACGATTTTTTTTTGTAGTGGTTTGACGAAAGTAGATGACGAGAAGCGAAGAAGTAGTCAATTGAAGTTATTGATTAAAGTTAAGCTGCTAATCCTCGGTCTATAATTTAATTATAATAAAGGGTATTTGATCATCACTTCATAACCACTGACAATTAGATATAGATTAATTCATGAGGCATCATGACGAAACTGAGTTAACTTTCGGCAAAAATGATTTTATTGTATTATGGCAATTTCATATTTTAATTTTGATAATAATAATATTTTCTTTATGTTTCCAATTATTTCAAATATGAATACTATGATTATATAAATATAATTATATTATTCTTAGCAACGTCCTCGGCTGAGGCACTCACAAGATCTTTAAGATGTTGTGATGTGTACTATCGAGAGAATGACATAATGGCGGTATATATATACATCTTAAGCTGTAAGAAATTGAATAAATAAGTCATATTGAAAGAACAGATGCTGGATTTCATTAAGGATGCCTTTCGTACGAGTATTAAATCAGGGTATCGCTAGAGGAAAGAATTGTGTTGTGAAATTAAAATAAGAGACCGTTAAACATACTTCGGACTTTAAATTTCATATATATTAAACTATTATATTTTAATTTGGTCTATAAACAGGCGTATTTGCTCTATTAACTTCTCAAATGTAATTATTATCAGAAATACGTTGTTGATCCTGCCATTAGATATTTAAATAGTATATTTTGTTTATATTTTATAAATGTATTTTCAAATTGAATTAAATTTACCTCACTGTTTGTGTTAGTTGGTACATTAGGAATAATAGCGGTTGAACGTCCCAACGGAAGGCTGTGACAACGGTAAGCATGAATTTTTAAGCCATTGCGGCTTCTAAATACCCTTCCATTAGCACATAGGGGACATGTTAAGAGTTTCGACTGGCGTGTAATGGTAACCATATAACTAAAAAAATATTTTTATTATTTATAAAATATGACATAACATAACTTCGAAATGGCGTTGGTGAAGCGCCAGCACAGCACAATAGCACGTGACCCGATGTTGGGACAGCTGTGTAGCTGATTTTCGGCGGCTGTAACAAGAAGCTTAATCGGGAAAGTGTGAAACTGCAATGTGTTTGTAGAATGTTTATAGAATAATTTGATAATCAGAATCGATTTGTTATCAATCTAAGAATCTATGGACTAATAATATATATATACTATAATAATCTATGGACTGAACAATATTTTTTAAACAAATATAAAACAAAAAATATATAAAACCCAACACCTATTTTTTATTATAAAGTTTCATATTACTGACATGATGGTGAAACTCCAATAGCTAGGCTAAAACTTCTCCACTTAAGAATAAATTGAATAATTTCTCACCACGGCTCTCCATGGCGGATGGTTTATGTACAATTTATTTTTCATGACAAGATTAAGTGTTTTTCATTTTTAAGCATGATGTTAATTGTAAGCACAATTCCCGTATTTTGCGCTCTAGTCTATATCGACTCGGTTCGAAAGTCGTCTGATGATCTAATTAGTCACGAATGTCAATGAACATTGTCATTAGCTATTGCTTACGCTGCGCTGCCAACCGTAGGATTTTATATTTAATGTACTGTCTTTTTATATAAATACACTGGCTTGACTTAATATTGCATTTAGTTTAATTTCATTAATTAGTATAATGAATTTGTGAAACTAACCAGCTCAACTACATAATTTTTAATATAGGTAGGACGGACTTTTAACCCGCTGCTGGCTTGTCTCGACTGCTTGCTGGTACAATTAAAGTTTCATCCCATGACAACATTTTTAAAGGACTAACTTCAAAACTACGCCTCGCTACCTCTTCTTGTACTTTATTATCTATTGTAATATTTATGTAAATTTTACCGCAGACTTTAATGTTATGTATTCTTTCAAGCATAATTTAATATCGCCCTCAAATTACAAAGTTGATAAGACATATTAAAGTAAAGAAACTGATAAAAAAACAGTGTTTTATTTATCTTTTAAATACTGTTATGTAACCATGCAACTTTGTAATAAAAATTATTTGTTTTTTTGTAATACAATGTTTTGGTAAAACTGTTTTTTATTCAGCACAAAACTACATGGCCTGTTTAAACCGTATGCTATTATATTTTAGCAGGGTGTAGAAAAAAAAAACGAAATGGTTCTCTTTTTAATTATAGTATTTTAATATGCTCTTTATAACATTATTTAAATAATTCATTTTAATTTAAAAAATAGAAAGTGAATTATCGTATGACAAAAGGAGAATCATAAAAGCTAATTAAATGAATCTTAAATGGGTAATTTGATTACTTAGACACGAAATAATGTAAACACGAGCCAGACAGTTTTTATTAGTATATTTAAACGCCTCTTTGTCCCTTGGACAAGAGATTCTTAACAAGGACAAAGAAAAAAAAGAAAGCTCGCGTCGGACGTACAATTATTTAATGAATTCGCAATTTGCATACCGAAGACGGCCTTAAGAAAAAACGGGGATCTATACAGAGTTGTAAATATATCTTAAAAATGTTTATTAATATTTTACATTTACTTACTCATGTTTATATTTCTGATATTATTTAATTCCCAAATTATTATTATGTATCTTACAAAATATTAATATTTAAAATGTTTTGTTAACGGTCACCTTAAATTCTTAAGAGCGGAAGTATGAAGTCACTTTGTACCGGAAACCTAAAAAAAGGCCATTCTATAAGTACTTAACAAGTAACAGCCAACGTGAATAATTAAATTAATGTCTTTAGGGTAAGGGTAGAGTAGGTAAAGGTAGGGTTGTGCCATGATATAATTTCCAAATGTTTAATGTTTTTTTTCAGAAGGGTTTTCACTGCGTCACAAGAATCGACTCGATTGTAACACACGGTTCTGTCTGATAAATACTTAACAATTATCTCTTGGTTTATTTTTGGTAGGAGTCAGACTGTCTTATGCGAGATCTTACAATTTTACGATATTAGTACAGTATACTGCGTTCTCGGTACAATTACACAATTTTGTTTATAAATAACGCGTAAAACAACTCTATGAAATATGAAGTGGGCCACATAAAAGTCATTGTGTAATCGCGCTCCTGTCTCCCATTACTGGCGTCTCTTTGTTCTACCTTAAATTAAAGACTATTGACCTTAACTTTTTCTATTGTACACCGGCTACGCTATTAGTAACTCTAGAAGTAGGTCCTGGAAATTTTCAGGAAGGCTTCCTAGTCTTTATTGGCAGTATTCTTTTATTCAACTTGCACCATTTATAAGTATGATAAAAGAACTTGGACTGTCGCTAAAGCTGAAACTTGCCGTTTGTGTTATTTTTATTTGTATGTGTCTTTTATGTATTTGAGTTTCTATTGAATTAAAAAAAAGTTTTTGAAGGTAAATTTTAGAATGAATAGAATTTTCAACTAAGTCTCTAATATTATTTAAAAACGAATATCGTGTCGTAGTTAAACTGAGCTATATTTTTTAAAACCTTTTATAAAAACGTTTATAAATACACACCTTAGCTATAAAAAAATGAAAAAAAAGATAACGTGAAAATTAGCTTACGAGCTCATGTCAAAGCGAAAGCAGCGAATTTGTTTTGCAATTTTATTCCAAACCAATGCGAACATACCGAGTTTTTCGGCATGAAAAGTCAGTTTTGCGGTCAAAAGGAATGATTCCATTTCAGACGATGTGGCTCTCACGTAGTGGTGGTCGTATTAATTAAATGCAAGCCCCTGAGTCCATTTTACGAGCCCCGCTAGAGTGGAACTCGTTTCGTTTATCCGCTTCCACTCATAAGCAATTACTTTGCGAAACGACTTTCCGAGTCCCGAACGTGCAAAGAAATTTAGCCACGATGGTTTTGGAGTTTACCTTAACGGGTTTAAGGTTTTGATTTTGTATGTTGTTTATAATTATTACACTTGCTGACAATCTTAATTATAAATGAATTAATAAATCTTAATGTTTGCCGTAATGATGTGAAATTCTATATATCATATTGTATTAAATATTATTTAAATGTTGTATTAAAACCGATAATAGTTGTTACTGAACTAAGCGGTTACAGACTACGAAACATCGTAGTCGTTTAGTTCAGCATTCACTTTTTCTCTGTTTGGATCTCACAGGTGTAATATAAAAGTAATATTACTTTGAATGTAGTTCTTTTAATTCGATGTTTGTAGAATGGAAGGCATACTATTTAAATAGAAGAAACACATACGGCTGAAGGAAATTACATACTCATCGGTATTAACTTAATTAGTTACTTATTTACAATAAACAATTAAGGTATTGATGATTATAAATAAAATTATAAGCCTTCGGGCTTGGGCACAAACAAGTCCGTTAACCCGGCTCTTGGAATGTTAGAGTTACCTTCTCTAGCGTTCACCTGAGCAATTCTTCCCTGACGCGTCCACGTTGCGGGGGTGGGCATCACGTATCTCAGTAAGCCGGGATATGTCGATGGCTAAGTTCAGGGGAGGACCTAGTGCTGTGGGGTATATCACGGCCCCCTTGCCTAGGGTTACAGGTGAAGACCTCAACGATGGAAACAGCGGAAGAGGCGAGCCCTGTCACAAGGGCGTAGTTATTGTGACCTGGGGTTGGGTAGCAGCGATCTCAGTATTGGCTTGAGGACAAAACTATAGTAGTTTAAAGGGCTCAAGTCAAACATTCGTAAGCGCAGCCAAGGCATGGCGCGACGATCACGATACTGCAATGGCGAAAGGCAACGGGATACCACCGTCATTACTACATCCCTAGTAGATCAGCTCTCATGAATAGTACGACAATATGTATGGCCCCGAGTCTCCGGCGTCCCTTTAATGGGACAGGGGTGCGAAGAATCTCCGGAGGTAAACTTATGAAAACGAGAAAGATTAGAGTAGGAACGTGGAACGTGAGAGGCATGAAGAAACACGGAAAACTTTCTAACATCATACAGGAGATGGAGCGCCTTAAACTTGACATTATTGGTTTAAGCGAAACAAAATGGACTGGACAAAACAAATATGTAACTGCTGAAGGAAAAATCCTTTACTACTCTGGCAACGACTTCTTCACGACTTAGAAAGCAAGAAAAAGGTTTGGAGTGACTACATAGTCAAAATGTTTGAGGATACTTCTAGGAGCTCCGCGAAAATTACTGTTACGGATGACTCTGGACCACCAATTTTAACAACAGATGTGAAACAAGTACTTAGATCTGCTAAAACTGGTAAAGCTTTAGGTCCCGACAGTATACCAGTAGAAATTCTCAAACTGTTGGAAGAAGAACACGTAAACGCCCTAACCAACTTTTTCAACTAGGTGTATAACTCAGGCTCTTTACCCGATGATTGGCTAAAGTCCACATTTATTACTTTACCAAAAAAGGCAAAAGCAAGGAAATGTGCAGAATATCGCACAATAAGCTTAATGAGCCACGTACTTAAAATATTCCTGGCGATCATCCAAAACAGGATAAGACCACGATGCGACGAACAACTTGGGGAGAGTCAATTTGGTTTCCGATCCGGCATGGGAACTCGAGAAGCGCTTTTTGCCTTAAATGTTCTAGTACAAAAATGCAAAGACATGCAGACTAACGTTATCTTGAGCTTCATTGATTATGAGAAGGCGTTCGATTGCGTAAGACATGACATGCTTATGGAACGTCTAATGGATGTAGGTCTAGATGGCAAGGACTTACGGGTTATTAAGAACTTGTATTGGAACCAAAGAGCAGCTGTGAGAGTTGAGCATTCAGAGACCGATCAAGTTGAGATTCGCCGTGGTGTCCGTCAGGGGTGTATATTGTCTCCCCTGCTTTTTAACATATACTCGGAAGCTGTAATATCTGAAGCTCTGGAGGGGTTACAGGTAGGCGTCAAGATAAACGGTAAAGTCGTGAATAACCTACGATACGCCGATGATACCGTGCTTATAGCCTCTTCAGAAAAGGACCTACAGACTTTGGTGAATAGGGTTAACGAGTGCAGTGTGAAGGCAGGGTTGAGCATGAATATTAGCAAGACCAAGTTTCTGGTTGTATCGGGAGATAAAAATCTTAAGCCAAAAATTCAGGTGGAAGGTAAATACCTAGAGCGGGTGCGTATGTACAAATACCTCGGTGCTTGGGTAAATGAAGAATGGGACTGTGGGCAAGAAATTCAGACCCGGATTGAAATTGCCCGAGCAAGCTTTAAAAGGTTGGAGAAGGTTTTGTGCAGCCGTAAACTATCTTTAAAGCTCAGACGAAGAATACTCCACTGCTATGTCTGGCCAGTAGTGTTGTACGGTAGTGAAGCATGGACTCTGCGAGCTGACACCCAGAAACGTCTAGAAGCTTTTGAGATGTGGTGTTACCGCAGAATGCTCCGTATTAGCTGGACACAGAAAGTTTCGAACGTGAGAGTACTCCAGCGCGTTGCCAGTAGCCGGAAGTTACTACAAACCGTCAAGAAGAGAAAAGCCGAGTATTTGGGCCACATCTTGAGACACGAGCGATACCAACTGCTCCAAATTATAATGATGGGCAAAGTAGAGGGCAAACGACGCGCTGGAAGAAGAAAAAAGTCCTGGTTGCGCAACATCCGCGAATGGACGAAGATCGCCAGCGTGGAAGAACTATTTCGCTTGGCGCGAGACCGCGAAAAATTCGCTGAGCTGACGGCCAACCTCCAGTAGTGGAGAGGCACAAGAAGAAGAAGAAGAAATAAAATTATATTATTATATATTATTATTATATTAAAATTTTGCTTACAGTACTTTCTTTTTCAATTTTGTATAATGAAAAAAAAAATGGTAAAGATAAAGGCAATAACTACCGCAGTCTTGTAAAAATTGTTATTAGGTTTTCAGTTAAAAGGCAAGTAGTTTGGAGACTTCGCATATTGAATGTGCTTGCTAGCGGATTATGTTTTCGCTTAAGGTGCTTATAACTGTATTTTCTCTCTTCTTATTTTCTTGTTTATAAGTAAACAGTTTTGGCGAAAAGTTGAAAATTCTATCTACATTGAATTAGATTATCTACTCTCGTCTGTTTTCATTTAAAAACATATTCTTTATAATAGAAAACCACTTTATTTAATATTAACTTGTTATACTTTCAAAATGGTATTGATTAGTTGATTTTACTGTGACGTTTCTTTTTATTATACAATCCGTCCGACCGTCCGTCCGTAACAGCCTGTGAATGTCCCACTGCTGGGCTAAAGCCCTCGCCCTTTTTGAGGTGAAGGTTTGGAGCTTATTCCACCACGCTGCTTCAGTGCGGGTTGGTGGAATAAACATATAATTTCAGTGAAATTAGATATATACAGGTTTCCTTCACCGTAAATTTTCGCTTCGCAGCTTCAAAGTGTTGGAACGATATCCCACCTCCGATTAAGAACAGTACGTCTCAAAATAAGTTTAAGGCACAATGCAAGCAATGGCTTCTATCTATGCAAAAGACGCAATGTGTCTGGACAAATGTGTGTAAATAAACTTAACACACTTAATTATTATTTTGATTGTAATTTATTAAAATATATATCGATATTTATTATATATTATTTTAAATATTATTATTTTTATTCAATATGAAATATTTTCCTTTAACTAGAATAAAAAAAAAGCAAACCTCTCTTTTTTAGTAATGCTTGCATGTTTGTTATTTTAGCCTATTGTTATAAATTGTATTCACTTTTATTATTTATTAATTATATCTTCGTTTACCTTTTACTGCAATGACTGTAACGTTTGTGTTGGCAGCATGTGTACAAGACGTAGACTGAAAAGCAGCCTAGCTGAGACTACGACCTTTTCACCAAATCATCAAATATCATATTGTTAACTCTTTTTTATGGTTTTGTACCTTAGTTTTGTATTTGTTTCTTTTTTGGTGAATAAAGTTACTTATTATTATTATTATTATTATTAAATCGCGAGATGAATTATTATCCCAAATTAAGCACATGAAAATTCAGTGGTGCTTGCCCGGGTTTGAACCCACGACCATCGTTTAAGATTCACGCGTTCTTACCACTGGGCCATCTCGGCTTATACAAAGTTTTATTTTTTATTAAAAATAGGTAGGCAGACTGGCAAATGGGCCAGCTGATGGCCAGCGGTCATTACCGCCTATCAACATTGCCAATGACATTCGATCGATTACACTGCCTTTTAACTTCAATTAAATAAAGTCTAGTGTTTGTTAGAGTAAATTGTGAAGAACTCTATACACATCCTAATGCTTTACTATACGGGTTTATTACATTATCGATTCGGGATTTATTAAATCAGTGGTAACAGACTAATCATTCATATCAACGATAGAATAAATAGAAGAGATAAGAAATTACACCAGCAAAATGGCAGGACGTATTAGAGACTGACCCAAGACGGCAGCGCTTGTTGTAAATGGGTGGAGCGAATTTGTCACTGTTCCTCCCCAAGTGAAGGAGATATCTACATAGACAATATTCAAAATATATATGTAGTGATTATACATTGTAGTTTTTAGCTAATTTAATTAGTTTGAACTCACCATAGTCAGTTAAGATCTGTGTATTCAATCAACAAAACATCTTTACTCGGATGGGCAATTCAAATAACAGATAAAATCGAAAATAAATTAAACGCGCTGAAATTGCAATAAGTAAAGGCAATTGATTTTGTTAAATGTGAAGTGAGTGGAATGAAATCAAATAGCGACTCTGTCGTGCTTAATTGCTTTCTCTTTCGTTATTCATGTTAGAAATTAAAAAACAATTTTTGATCAAATTATCAGTTTTCATTGGTCCTTTCAAGTAATACGTAACATGTGACTTTCGTTCATTGACAAACCAGTTTGCGCTAGTTTCGACAAATGATAAGCGTTTCTGGTGTCTGGTGCGTTTTTGGAAACCTAATAAAATTATTTAAATCTAATAGGGAAAAAATGGACGTGGGTAATTATTTATATAAGATAACAATTATGAAACGAAAACGTTAAGTTTTATCGTTGGAAATGTTATTTTATATTGATGAATAATAAATATAAAAGCCGAAATGGCCCAGTGGTAAGAACGCGCGAATCTTAACCGATGATCGTGGGTTCAAACCCGGGCAAGCACCACTGAATTTTCATGTGCTTAATTTGTGATTATAATTCATCGAAGGAAAACATCGTGAGGAAACCTGCATGTGTCTATTTTCACTGAAATTCTGCCACATGTGTATTCGACCAACCCGCATTGGAGCAGCTTGGTGGAATAAACTCCAAACCTTCTACTCAAAATGAAGAGAGGGGGCCTTTAGCCCAGCAGTGGGACATCCACAGGCTATTACGGTACGGAATAATATATTGCTTTTCTAATCATCACCCATCATAGACTCTATCAACTTTTAGTGGTCTTAAAATGCGAACAGCGTGTCATTAAGTTTTTCGCTATACATTAGATAGCTAATCAAAGTAGTATAGTTACAGCACCAAACTTTCTTATGGATTTTTAAGAGTATGTGTTTATGTATGTATATGCTTTGTGTGTTTATATATATACACATAATTGAAGTACTAAAGTTTCTAATTGATTTTTTAAAGATTGTGTGTAAATGTGTGTGTAATTTTCTTAGTGTGTTTATAAATAATATGAACAAGTGATAGTATATATATATATATATATATATATATTTATATGTGTAAGCTAACGTGCATCTGTATGTGTGTGTGATTAATTATGGGGATACTATTTAATCAGGTATGTTCGACTATTTCGCTATATAAATAAATATATCGTTAGTCACAAACAGTTGTCCAAGCGGGTGCACTAAGTCCTATTGTTTGCCAATCGATTGATTCACTTGTATCGACACTCGATACTGATACGATTTTAAATGTTCGCGTCGAATTTAAGTGTAACACACTATAGTTATATCGGTGGATGAATTATCATATAGAGAGTTTTGAGTTTCAACGTTTAATTTAAAAATATTGACTTAAACTAGAATTATATTTCCTACGCATCATTCTTTGATATAAATATATACAGTAGTCCTTTTATTGTGTTGGCAACTTCGAACGGTTTTTAGGGATAAAAGTAACTAATTTGACTTTTTCCCCTTCCATCAACATAGCATGGAGCTCTTGAGCTTGTCATTCTTTTATCGTGCGAGGCAACGAAAACACGGTTACAAGCTGAATACTTAATTTCAATTTAATAAATATATCTTAAAGTTATTATTTGAATAGTAAAATGTCTAAACGAAGTGTTGAAGATAAAATTATTACTATAATACAAAAATTAAAAGCTAAGCAAACGCGTACAAAATATCATCGTGTGATAGCATATTCTTCGTCGGATTCCGAAACAAACAATGGTAAGTTTGTTTAATTACTACTTTCGTACAAGTGAAGTGACAATACATATATTATAGAATATTTTAATAAACTAGCGTCTGTAAGCTTTCCTGGGGGTTAACTGCGAGTTAACACGACGGTTAAGCAGACGTTTAACAAAATAAACCTGGGGGTTGACTGCGAGTCAACACGAAGGTGTAAATTAGAAGTTAACAAGTGTTAAATAGTTTTACAAAAACGCGATATAATTTTTTTTATCAACTACCCTACAAAAAAAAACACATTTAATAATTTATTATTTTTCTTTTGCTTTTCGAATAGAAAATGAAACCCAAGACAATGTCATGCCGCCATTACGTGAACTCGAATCTCGTTCACCGATACTGGCACCGTCGCTGCATGTGCAGACTTCACATAGTCGGCGCTCGCCGTCACCACTCCATATACTATCGGATGAAAATATTTTACCGGCACTAGACATCGATCAAGATCCTGAACTTCAACTCGATTCTGAGTTACTAGATGTTTTGGGTGATGCTTCCGAAGAATCTCCAGCTTATGGCCCTAATATTCATAGCAAGTTAGCACAACGTTGGCTCCCAATCCTTAAAAAACGCTTACCGTCTGAAACAAAAGAAAAGCTTTTTAAAGAATTCACCATCCCTGATAACTGTAGGTTATTGAAAGCACCGAATGTGAACCCAGAGCTTACAGCGGCTGTTACTGAGATTGTCAAAAATCGAGACAAAAAGATACAAATGAAACAAGACCAACTGGGTCTGGGTATTCCCGCGATTACCCGGGCGATGACATTACTTTTAACTGAAGGTGAAAAGGTTCAAGTAAAAAAAAATGTTATCAGGCTCATGCAGAATCCTGACTGATCTCCATTACGTTCAAACACAAGTAAGAACAAAACTTATTACTCGGGGGCTCGACAAATCTTTCCTTGCCATTATTCAGGACCAAGATCGAGACGATACTTTATTTGGTAAGAACTTGCCAGAAAAAATAAAAGCGTCCAAGGCGATCGAAAGACAGGGACTTCAGATTCGAAAAGCCCCAACTACGAAGCCGTCGACTTCCAAAGCTCCTGTTCAGTCAGCAGGGATCCGCTACCAGGGAAACTGGTCAGGTCTGGTCGGGAAACCTCGCATGCAAACGGTGACCAGGGAGGGGGGCGGATTTCACAGTTCAGGAGCCAGTATCGTCGCAATCCGCAACGAACGCCTCCGACTGCGCCGTCACAGAATTATTAACAAAATTTATTAGAGCAATATTAGAATATAAATCGCAACCTGATCAGTTTATCTCCAAGATCTTTCTTGCCAAAAAATCTAATGGAAGTTTTAGATTTATTCTTAATCTTAAACAATTAAATAAATTTGTGACTGGGTACCATTTTAAAATGGAAGACCATAGGACTGCAAGTAAATTAATAACAAAGAAGACCTATATGGCCACCATAGATCTAAAGGAATCTTATTTACTTGTCCCAGTAGCTTCAAAGCACCGAAAATTTTTAAGCTTTCAATTTGAAGATACTAATTTACAGAGACGGACTTATGAGTTTACCGCCATGCCATATGGTTTGTCTTCTGCACCTCGAACTTTCACCAAAATAATGAAAGAAGTTATAGGCCAACTAAGGTATCGTGGCTTCAGGTCTGTTATATACTTAGATGATATTCTTTGTCTAGGAAATACGTACAATGAATGTGTCTTAAATATTCAAGAAACTATAAAAATGCTAGAATGTCTGGGCTTTGTTATTAATTTTGATAAAAGCTGTTTGGTTCCACAAAAATGTTGTAAATTTCTTGGATTCATGTTTAATTCTTTAAATAGGACTATATCACTTCCCGTAGATAAACGATATAAAATACTATATCTAGCACAAAAATTTATTCGTATAAATTCATGCACTATTCGAAATTTTGCGCATCTCATAGGTGTCTTAACATCCGCTTGCCCTGCGGTAAAGTATGGGTGGGTGTATACAAAAATACTTGAAAGACAAAAGTACTTGGCGCTAAAAACTAACAAAAATTACGATATAAAATTTAAGCTCCCCAAAGATATTATACTCGATTTAAAATGGTGGACCAAAAATATAATGACAGCATCAAAGCTGCTTTCATTTCAAGATTTTGAGTTAGAGATCTTTAAAGCCTCTAAAACTGGTTGGGGTGCCTATTGTAATAATAGCCGCATTGGCGGAGGTTGAAAAGTATACGAACGCGATTCCCATATAAATTATTTGGAGTTACTAGCTGTTTTCCTGGGCCTTAAATGTTTTGCCCGTGAAAAGCATAATACAAATTTACTTTGCGTGTTGATAATACAACTGCCATTAGTTACATTAATCGAATGGGTGGTATCCAGTATCTAAATAATTTAACTCGAACTATTTGGCAATTGTGCGATAAGCGAAATATATGGATCTACGCGTGCTATATTAACACAAAAGATAATGAAGAGGCTGACGAAGAATCACGTAAAGTAAACCCCGATATTGAATGGCAATTATCCGATATTGAATTTCAACAAGTAGTTAAAAACTTTGGTGAACTGGAAATCGATCTTTTCGCTTCTCGCACTAATGCCAAGTGTATAACTTATATTTCCCGGCGACCAGATCCTGACGCTTTAGCTGTAGATACTTTTACCTTAAGCTGGAAACATTTATACTTTTATGCATTCCCACCATTTCCTCTTATATTAAAATGTCTACAAAAAATTACACATGACAAAGCAAATAACATTTTAGTCTTTCCCTATTGGCCTTCTCAACCCTGGTTTCCTTTGTTAAATTGTTTAATAACGTCTAAAATCATATTATTAACTCCTAACTTTATATATTCTTCGTCATCTTCCAGCCTACGACAACACAATCTAATGCAGTTTACCCTGGCAGCAGCGAGGCTCTCAGGACGGCATTCACCGCAAGGGGAACCCCAATACAAACATAAGACTTGATAATGACATCTATTTCCAAAAATACCCTAACTCAGTACAATGTTACCTACAGGTTAAGATTTGAATACTGTAATTTTCATTTACATAACCCTTACCAAGCTACAGTTTCATTAGTTTTGCTTTTTTTAAATGAACAGTTTCATAATGGTTCTACTTATGGTTTCTTAAACAGTCACCGTTCTGCTCTATCCCTCTTGGTAGGAAAGGAGATCACTTCTAACGATCAAATAAGACTTTTGCTCAGAGGAGCCTATAAATTAAGACCCACAGCACCTAAATATTCCTACACATGGGACCCACAAATTGTACTTGATTTTATTGCAATGTGGGTACCCCATAAAGAACTTTCACTTGAAAGAATCACGAAAAAGTTAGTGATTTTACTCGCTTTGTCCTCTGCACAACGAGCTCAAACTCTTTCGTTAATCAAAATTAATAACATTAAAAAAAGCCCTTCTGGCATCCAAATTGGTATTGCCGGTGTGATAAAGACTTTCGCTGCTAACCGCGATCAGCCGGTATTATATTTACCTTACTTCACACAAAATAAAGCCATTTGTCCTGCGACAATATTAGAAGATTACATAACAGTGACCACAAATATCAGACCTAGGTCAATAGACACGCGTATACTGACACACAAACGACCTCACAAGCCAGCCACTTCTCAAACCATCAGCAGATGGGTCAAACAAGTTCTCGAGGCGAGTGGCATAGACATAAAGACGTTTAGCGCTCATAGTACGCGACATGCCGCTACATCCATGGCACGTATCCGCGGAGTGTCATTGGACCTAATAAGAAAAACAGCCGAATGGACTGACCGATCACAGTCATTTGCGCAGTTTTATAACCGAAAAATAATACCCGACAACAACTTTGCAAAGTCTGTTTTCTTATCCAACTGATGTAATTTGATATGGCATTTACAATGTCATGCTTTGATTTACTATATACTAATTAAATAAGTTGATTGTTAAAATTATTTGTTTTATTTAAACACAAAATTTTCAATTTTAACCATCTACTGTATAATGAAAAAATAATATAAAAGAATGAAGCGTACGAAATATAATATATGATCAAACGAACTTACAAAGTGAAGTTCGATCGATATTATATGAGTACGCTTCATTCGAAGATATATCAATACCCGCCCAAGCCAAATCCCAAGAAGAAAATTTTGCGTGAATTTATAATCATCTCTAAAGAATGACAAGCTCAAGAGCTCCATGCTATGTTGATGGAAGGGGAAAAAGTCAAATTAGTTACTTTTATCCCTAAAAACCGTGCTAAGTTGCCAACACAATAAAAGGACTACTGTATATATTTATATCTTCGAATGAAGCGTACTCATATAATATCGATCAAACTTCACTTTGTAAGTTCGTTTGATCATATATTATATTATAATGACGACGTCTAGTATTAAGAGAATTTACGCCCTGTTAGGGTATTTATATAACTTTAGTTCATTTAACGGAAATTAAAACATTTCTAACGTAATTAAAGACCGTATAATTCATGAACTCTCTTATCTATGGAGCTACAAAACTTTTTACGATTGCCGATTAAAGAGGAGCTACTTGAACTTCGAACGAAACAGAAAAGAATACGGCAATTGTTATAAAAGTTAAACCCTTCAGACGACGTCGGAATAGCGAATTGAAATGACTGTAGACAAAGACATTTCGCACAGCCAAATAATACATAAATTATTCTACATAGATTACAATTTTCTGCATGAAGAAGAAATAATATCGAATAGAAAATAAGTTTCACCGAGCAGTTCTCCTAAAGGTACTTCGTATATTTGTTTTGAAAATTGCAGGTGAAACTCAGTTACGATTTTCATGCAGAAAGTTTTGTGTTGCAACTTTATGCATTTTGCAAAGACTGCATGCGAAAGAGTTGCGTGTACTTCGATCGAATCGAGTTCCTTGGATACAATTTCCTTAAGAATCAAATGTTAAAGCGTCTCATATGTACCAACTTCATCATCTCTTCATCGTTCAGCTATAAAACATCAGTTTTATAGCTGAACGAGTTACATTAAAGGTCGTCAAATAAATATTTTATTGTTATCTTAAAACCTATGTTAAATGTTTGATTAATATAAAAGATGAATTCTCAATTGAAGACAAAGTAACTTAAGGTTTTTTGTTCTGAATTTTGTTAAATTAATTTATTTTTGGTGGCCTTGTGGTTAGAATACGTGTATCTTATTTCTTAATCGAAAATTGCGGGCTTAAAACCGGGTTAGCACCGCTCCTGCTCAGCGGTATAGGAGTATCGGATGAAATTTCACTATGAGTGGATCCACCAACGTGCATTATAGCAGCGTGCAGAAATAAGTTCCAAACATTCTTAAGCAACAGCTCCCATAGCTGAACAATAATTAAATTTACAGGATGTTAACTTTGATTAATTTTGGTAACTATTTATCTTACATTATAGCTTTTGGTAAAAAAAATATAGTATGATTTTGCATGTAGCATTTTTATAAAACGCTTCAGCTATTGTATTTGAAATAAAAAGTGCAACATTACCGATTGTATCTTGGAGTGATTTAGAAACATTCGCGTCGGGAACAAAAGCGTTTATTTCAACGGCCACAAAGCCGACCTGCTCATAAATTACGCTACACTCTCGTACAACTCCAATGTACGTTAGTAGCGGTACGTTTCTAATTATTCTTTTTTTATCTAAACAATAACTATTTACAATAAAAGTTTGATAACAAATATTAAAAAAAAAATTCAAAATACAGGAAATAAATAAATATATTGTCAATAAATAAAAATTGTAATTAAAATGAAATGTTTCTAAGACAGGTAGTTCATATTTGTAACAATATAAAGTTGGTTATTGAATTAAGTTATTGCAGATTCGTAGAAATAGTGACGACGGCGAGCCGTTTGGTGTGGTTGGTAGATAGTAGTCTTACACGTCGCAGGTTGTGGGTTCGCTTCCCACCCAGGAAAGACTTTTGGGTTTATAAACATGTCTATTTTTCTAAGTATAGGTGTAATTATCTATACAAGTATGTATTTACAAAAGAAATGTAGTATATTAGTTGTCTGATTTCCACAGTACGAGTTCTGCTTAGTTTGGGATCAGATGGCCTTGTGCGAATAATGTTCCAGGATATTATTATTATTGTATACCTGTAGCTTATTCCAACCGCAGGAAGAGTAAAGCAACTTTGACTTTGAATGACGCGATATCTTTGGTCGAGATCTTGATTGATTTATGGTATTGATTATGGATTCGTGATTTGTTATCGGAACTTTGGTAGTAAAATTGAAGCGGATGTAAATAATTATAGTGTTGTATTATAAATAAATATATTTTTACCAAGAACTATTCGTTTTGCATAATACAGCAAAGCTATTAGGAAATCGGTAATCGTAAATCTAAGGTTTGTTTATCCCTCTTCGATTGAAATAGGATAATCATCATAGTCTTCCTTGTCAACAAGAATTATAACAGATTAAAAATATAAAGCGATATAGATAAATACTACAACTGTAAAGAAAATATTTTCTTATATATTATTTATGGTCTGGATATTATACAAATGTAATTTTTTATTTGTATTATAAGTAGCAGACGCCAAAGCGTAGTTTCATTGTCTATTGTCGCAGTGACACTATCAGTTAATATATGATACATAGTACAATACGTCGTCGAGGTCTTATTAACTATTATTGTATAATTTTTCATTATAAGTAATTATGTATGTTTTATTTTACTACTGATTTGTTATTATATCTGATTCTACAATTAGTTTGCTGAAAAATAAGTTTGTTTCTTTACACTTATGTTTGTGACTGTATCGAGTTCAAATACGCCCTGCATGTTTTCATTTGTGTTCGTGCAATTTGTATGGCGATACTAAAGTCGTACGGGAGTTTTAACTATTTTGCTTCGCTATTCTCTTGTTATTTTCCCATAATTAACGTGCCCGCGTTCGTGTCTACTAATTTGTCTTTCTTGTATACGTACAACAATGTTTTGAAAAGTTAAAAGGTGAGATATTTTTCAATTCATGTTATCAAATTACTAGCTCATCCGATTGTTGATTTAGAATATAATGTGAAGCTCTTCATATGTCTGAAAATATTCTGATTACATAATAATCTTGTTTCATATTTTGCGATATCAAAATAACCATTCGAGCTTCAAAATTTAAATTTAATTGCTTGAACACCATTTTAATTTTCAATAACATTTGATTATAATTGAATATATTATATATTATAATTGAACACCATTTTATTTTGTTTTTTTATTTTAATTTTGTGTGTTATAAAAATGTTTGTACATAGTTTACTAATTAAGAATAAATAAATTTTCAATACAAATATTTTATTTCAAATTAAAAATAAATATTGATTACTATCAACATTATGTGAAAACTACAGCAATGATAACTGGAATTCATCATCGTTATAGTTTATACTCTCGTCTACTATAAAGTATACTTTTTGTTTCGGAAATGATGGTTCCCAGAGGATAGTACTTTATCGCCATATTCAACATCAACGCTAAATATTAATATATTATTAAAATTTTTATCCGTGCAGTGACGGAGAAAGAATACATTTCACTGCCCCTTTCCCATGGGTGTCGTAAGAGGCGACTAAGGGATATCATCTGGTGGTAGGATGATAAACATCCGCCTGGCTTGTTACCACCGTACGCATGGTGTAAATCTCGTGAAGTGGCTTGCAGCCGCGTTTCGAGGTCAGCCAGCGTACAGCCAGTGCCCGAGCGAACGTTGCCGCGATGGGTGTTGGTCCAGTGGAGACGGCTACTGAACCAATGCCAGGGGAAACTGTATTGCCCTGCCGGACAGGGAGATCCGAAGAAACGGCTATTCCGCTGGCCGCCCGTGGCATAGTACAGGGGCCCGAGCGTGCCTAACCAGCACGCGAGGCTGCCCCACCAGGCCACGCATAATCCCGGGGTGGACCGTCGTGCCGGTTGGTGACCGGAAGGTGGTCCCGGCGGCTATTTCCGGGGGGGTTCGGGGGCCCTTCCGTCCGGCGGGTCAGTGTAGTTTCCCTTTTGGCAACCACTTGGGGTAACACGCCTCCACACTTTGCCCATCCCTATCGTGGCAATACGTCGCTCGCTTCACGTCTCTTTTGCATTCTTTTTTTTTTCCCATATGGTAGCGCATCAAAACAGGAATAACGGTCGTACAGCGGTGCACACCCCCACCATACCCACGCTGTTTGAGGTCGAGTTCACTAACATCCGCGGACTCCACGCTAACCTCAACGCTGTCCACCACCATCTCGAGACAGCACGGCCAGCAATGTTGTTTCTAACGGAGACACAAATACTCCGTCCTGCCGATACCAGCTACCTTAATTATCCCGGCTACATGCTTGAAGAATCCTTCAAAGCGAAAGCCGGAGTATGCTTGTTCGTCAGGACGGATGTTTGCTGTCACCGACTGCGCTGCTTGGAGGACCCCTCCTTCTCCATGTTGGTGGTACGTGTGGATCTGGTTCGTCAGAGTCGGGTCTACGTGTGCCTCTACAGATCCCATAATGGTGACTTGGAGACAAGTCGACTCTTTGACCATCTTAGTCGGGTGGCAGATGCTGCGCAAGAGCAGTTCCCTAACGCGGAATTGGTGTTTTTGGGGGATTTTAATGCTCACCATGAATCATGGTTGAAATCCCTCAAAACTGACCATGCTGGAAGGACTGCTCATGCTTTTGCTCTCACACATGACTTGACCCAACTGGTTGATCAGCCCACCAGGATCCCAGACATTGATGGGCAAGCGCCTTCTCTACTGGACCTTCTGCTGACTTCTCACCCGGTGGAATATCAGGTTGTGGTTCAAGCTCCACTTGGTTCTTCGGATCACAGCCTCATATCTACCAAAGTGCCACAGGCCAAGCTGCCGCCACCAGCGGTATGCAAACGTCGCGTTTGGCACTACAAGTCGGCAGATTGGGACGGTATGCGCGATTACTATGCGTCAGTCCCTTGGAAGGAACGTTGCTTCAGTGGGAATGACCCGACAGCTAGTGCCGCTGCTGTTGCTGGCGAGATCATGTTGGGAATGGAATACTACATTCCTAGCTCAGATCTCGACAGTAGGGGTGCGCGTAACCGTTGGTTCACTCGCGAATGTGCCGACGCTGTATCATCTAAGCAGGCGGCATATCGCGAGTGGATCAATGGCTGCATTAGCGGGGCATCTAACATTGACTCACTGAAAGCAATCTACAATAAAAACTCCAAGTCCTGTAGGAAGGCTTACACGAGAGCGGATGCACAGCGCATTGTACAGATTGGTCATGACCTTATTTCACATCCTAGGGGCTCCCGTAGCTTCTGGCGTCTGACCAAGTCTGTGCAAAACAATTTCTGCCAACCTTCGCTGCCACCGCTCAGAAGTCCGGACGGATCGCTAGCTCACAGTCCGCAAGAGAAAGCTGATCTCCTGGCTAAACTCTTTGCCGACAACTCCGTCATCGATGATTGTAGTGCTCTGCCACCAATAATACCTTCTTGTGGCCACACGATGCCTGACATCAAAATCAGGCAGCGTGATGTGCGTGCGGAGCTGCAATCACTTGATGTACGGAAAGCTAGCGGTCCCGATGGAATACCAGCCATAGTGCTGAAGAAGTGCGCGGCGGAGCTGTCTCCCGTGTTAACGCGCCTGTTCCAACTGTCTCTTTCTTCGGGATGTGTGCCGGAGGCTTGGAGAAGAGCTAATGTGCAAGCGGTTCCCAAAAAAGGGGATCGGTCTGACCCGGCAAATTATCGGCCAATAGCTATCACCTCAGTACTTTGTAAGGTGATGGAACGGATTCTAAACAACCAACTGATCCATTACCTAGAAGATCACTGTTTAATTAATGATCGTCAGTACGGATTTCGACCAAAACGGTCTACAGGTGATCTTCTAGCGTACGTAACACACCTCTGGGGTGAAGCTATCGACAAACATGGGGAATCGTTGGCTGTCAGCCTCGATATCTCCAAGGCTTTCGACAGGGTCTGGCACAGAAGTCTTCTCTCCAAGCTGCCGGCATATGGTCTGCCTGCTCAGCTTTGCACCTGGATTGCCAGCTTCCTACATAAGCGCAGCCTTCGTGTTTTAGTTGATGGTTGCGCTTCACAATTCTATGTAGTGAATGCTGGGGTCCCCCAGGGATCTGTGCTATCTCCCACTCTGTTTCTTTTGCATATCAATGATATGCTCTCTCTCGGGAACATTCATTGCTATGCAGACGATAGTACAGTGCATGGTGGATACCACGGACGCGCAGTGGCTGGGCGAGCGGAAATTAGGGAGAGGCGGGAGGATCTTGTCATTGAACTCGATAGGACGTTAGAGCTTATCGCCAAATGGGGCTCAGATAATCTTGTTGAGTTTAATGCCAAGAAAACACAGGTATGCGCTCTCACAGCAAAAAAGTCACCATTTTCCCCTTTTCCCTCCCTCTGTGGCACTCCGCTGGTGATACAAAGCAAAATCGCCATGCTGGGGATGGACGTTCGCTGCGACCTTAGTCCAAGGGATTACATCGAGGCTGTAATAAAAACAGCCTCACGGAAACTCGGAGTTCTGAACAAGGTGCGGCGTTTTTTCACGCCTCAACAACTGTGCCTGCTGTACAAAACACAGGTACGGTCTTGCGTTGAATATTGCTCGCACCTTTGGGATGGCTCCGCTAAGTACCTACTTGAGGCCTTGGACCGGTTGCAGCGACGTGCGGTCCGCATTATTGGCGACGTAAAGGTCACTAACACCCTCGAGCCTTTACAATTGCGTCGAGAGATAGCTGCGCTGAGCGCTTTCTATCGACTGTATCACGGCGAGTGTTCCGAGGAATTATTTTCCCTAATTCCTGCTTCCCCCTTCCTTCACAAGTCTACGCGTGCTGGCTCTCGATGTCACCGACTAACTGTGACATCAATTCCATCGCGCACAAAGAAATTTGGCAACTCCTTTCTTTGTCGCACTTCCAAGAAATGGAATTCCTTACCAGCACACGTATTCCCCTCCTCTTACGACCCGGGTTCCTTCAAACGAGGCGTGAAGAGGCATCTTGCGGGCCGGCAAGGCGAGGGCGGCTAGTGCAGAACCTTCTTCCCGACTGTACTGGCCGTCCTCGCGTTTGGACTCTACTACCACTTAACATCAGGTGGAGTAGAGTCATTTGCCCTCCCGGGTAATATAAAAAAAAAAAAAAAAATATATATATACTCAGCTAGAATTTCGTAAAATAATATATGTATGCTGTTTGATTAGCATTTCTAATGACTCAAATCTACTGTTCAAAGGAATTATTTGTAGGATTGTGCAAATTAATAATTAGCTTTAAAATTAATTAACGTATAGTTCAAACGCAAAAATGGATTCGCTTTTGGAAGTAAAGTTTTAAGTACGGAGAATCGAGTTATTGTTTTTTCTGGAAAAGTGATTCATCAACAAAATTTAATATGATTTAACAGTAATCACAACACATTAATCAGTTCGGTACTAATTACGAGAGCGCACACATTATTGATAAGTCCTCTGTCTAGATTATTAATTAAGTAATTTTTTTTTCTGTATATTGCTCATAGTGATACAATAGGTGATATAATAAACAGTTAAATTTTTATACCAAAATAATTATATGTTTTATTATAAACTTTACTTTCCATGGGCAGCATATATATGGTCAGTCATCACCATAACGGTCCCTGGGTATGGTTGGTGGCTACTATTCGGAATGTTTGCTGGCCATGGCGAATGATTGATACAACTTTGGTGCAATACGTGTCCCCCTGAGACTTCTCTAACAAGGGGAGAGAACCGTGCGAGTAACTCTAGATCTAAGATTCGTAAAATCTCTCCAAAGTGTCTATAGAAAATTAACGACATCATAACAGAAAGGATAAATCCTTTTTAGTAAAGTGATAAAACCTATTTTATGTTTATTTCATTTTTTTTTGACATACATATTCCTTATTGCAATAAAAAAAACATATTAGATTTAAGTGTTCTTCATCAATTAAGGCTAATGTATAAACACTTTGCATTTAGGACTAGAAGTTCCAAAGTTCTTACAAGATATTTAAATAAACGAATTTTAATAAACACACGAGAAAAAGGTTCTTGAGTTAAGATATTAACTACTAGTACTAGCACAGTACAGGCTGATAGTTCGCTTGGCTAGATAACTACTGATATATATTTGTTTATAGATGTATAAAATTGAATACAAATTGTCATGAGGCAAAAAAATATTTTATTTATAATAATCAGACTTTTGTCCGACAACATGCATTATGCATTGCATGCATTAATTAAGTATGTATGTTTCAATTAATATGAATGATCAAATTCCAAGTACCAGAAATTAATAAATTCAACGAGAATGAAAAGCAGCAAAAGAATAATTATATAATTGATATTCATTTAATATGCGATTTTACATTTACTAATTAATAACTTTAAAGTTTAAAAAAAAAAAGGTTAAATTAAGGCATATGATCTTAATACAGGGTATATGCATTTAATTACATATAGTTAATACATATAATATATTTGATGAAAAAGTCTTATTTCCTGTTGTTCTATTATTTGTTATTTCAGTAGAATCTATATTTCGTACCTTGGTAACTTAACGTTTAATTAAGCTTGTAAAATGACCCTTTAAAAGTGTTTGAGAGCACATTTTGATTACCAGTTTCGTGAACGGTAGAGAGCTTCTCTACCGTTCACGAAACTGGTAATCAAAATTCTTTCTAATATCATTCAGAATTTGATCCCGTGAATACATCGACTTTAAACACAGTAGTGTGTGAGAGCTTACTTCGTATTTTAGTTGGGAAATGTTGAAAAATCGAAATTTATAGGGATCTAGATTTTATGCGTATAAATGTTATAATTATAACAGTCTATGTTACACGTTCTGATACTTTATCATGTTATATTGAAATTTTCAAAAGTCCATTAACTTTGGAACTAAATTTGAGAGAATAAAGTTGGTGAGTACAGAAAATATATTAAGAGTAATTATTAAATAATTATTCGGCACCAAAAGATTGTGCTTGAACAATGTTTTTAGAATTACAAAATAACATCTGTTACTTTGTGTGTTTTAATTTCTGATTTTCAATTAAGACTACGATTAAGTTTTAAACAAATATTTACGTATTTCATGAAACGTAATTTTTGTTTAAATAATAATAAAATGTAACATTTTAAATTATTAAAAATTAAGGTTTATTAATAGGAAATTCAAGGTCTACTACAACTTACGTACACACACACACACACACATACAAAAGACAATTTTATCATATCCATAGCATGTCTATATATACTTCAAAGACGATTCCTAGTATGAAGCAGTTATAAAGCTCTAGTGTGCTAACAATTTAAACCTAAAGCCATTTCTTTTAGCTAGAATATAGATTTAGGTTGAAAATGGACAGATGAAACTTAAAATTCTGTTCGCGTGTTGGCTGGCGACAACGGGCGTACGGATTCAGCCGTGACATGTGCTTTATTGTATTTTCACTGTGAGATTCAACACTAGCGATTTATAGGTATACAGATGAACTGACGATACGATTAAAAAATGTCCACCTGTCATTGCTCGGTGTAGGTTGAATGCTGTTGAAAATGGATTCAATACAGCCATGCTACTATTGTTTATGTTATTACCATTGCGTTTATTTAGCAGAGCAGTTATTTTATTCAAAATAATCAGGAGAATCAAATTACGAAATCTAAGATTTAATCTTATATTGTTCTTATTCTAAAATTATATTGTAATCTTTATATAGGCATTTTACTTGTATGACGTGACAAACAAAGGTAGGATGTCAAGCCAGCATATCTAGGTAGACGGTTTAAGCAAACATTTAACTATTGTTGTAACCATTTGAAATACTGATAATATATTATATAATCATAATCATTTTGGACTATTGGACTCTTTAATTGCTATAGCAAGATTTCCAACGCTTCGAGTCTGGGTTATTGGGTATTTAGTTTGTTTTGACGAGTTCCATACGTTAAACTTGGTGATAAATAACTGCACTTTTTAAGTCATTATTGAATTCTGTTTAAAAAAAACCATAATTTGTCTTTTTTTTTTATTATCATTAGAATATACTTTAATTGTTACTTATATGATTTGACATGTATGAACTACGAATATTTCAAAATAAGAACTGTCTATAATTAATGGTTATATAACTCATATTTGGCATGTTCATATGAAATAATTCTTAGAGTAATATTCCCTATACAGAACTGTTATTTGTAATACCCCTGAGTCTTGTCTGTTTGCGATTGCTTTCAGCTAAATAGGCTGTTATTATGTTCAAAGACATATCGGTAATTGCAAAACAAATCGTTACTAAGATTATTACTTGCTTAAATGATTCATAACATTTGTAATATACAAATATCTCAATTAGAAATGTTGAAATGAATAAATGAATATGTTGTTTATTATTTAACACGAATAAATTATATATATATTTTTTAACTAATACATATCTACTGAAATAAAAAAGATGCGATAAATATCTAAGTCTATTCGAAAATTGATTTTATGGAAAATTATTTTGACTTCCACATGAAAGATACTTTGTCGTATCCTCGGAAATAAAATGTTTTCTAGGAAACCAAGTAGATATTGAAAAGATTTATCTTATACAAAGCACATATATGATTGATATAATTCATGCATACAAACGTGTTGATGACCTCTTGACCAATTCCAACTACGGCGTTCATTTTTGAGGGAGGGTAGCCATCTGTGTAAAACATCATGTTAGTGCGCAAACACAAGTCCACTCTCATAACCCCATGGGACAGCAAGCCAACACGACCAATAATAATTCAGGAGCACAGGATCAACGGTTTCACGTGATTATAAGCTATTAGCAAACGGCGAGTTTGCAAAAATGTACTACTTTAAAATTTCACACTGCAAAAATTACCTCGTTCTGATTTATTCGGATTACATTTAGGAACTTTTGTAAATTAACGAAAAGTGGACTGAATTCCAAATTGAGTGAAGAATTAAACTTAAGCCTTCAATTTACGTTTTCTAACCGTCTTCTATCGTGTTACTTTGATATATAATCCTCTTTTCATATTACATTTCCAGATACGATGTAACAGATTAAAAATTTTGTAAATTTAAAACCAAATCCCTTACCTTTTGGTGAAAGCAATTTAAAATATTCATTCGGTTTTAAAAATTTACAGGTAGCGAATGATTCAGAAATAAAACGGTAGTCTGATAAGGCAGTAGCTTACGTTCTGTACGCGAGGGATTTTTATTAAATTTTCCATACGCGAAGTACGTTGGGGAATCAAAATTTGAATATAACAGTACGGGGGACGGCTCGAACTGAAATCCCTATATCGATAACCTTTATAATGTTAAATGCAATTTAACTTCTTGATATTACGAAGACTAGTCCACCAATTTCATTTTGATTCCTTACAAAATATAGAGATAATTAACGGCAGTGAAATTATTAAAGCAATACATATCGGTTATGTCAAAATTAATATTTTTATTTATTTATACAATCAAAAGTATTGCTATTATTATAATAGACCGCAATTGATTTTTATCAAAAAAATTTACAAAATACACGTATAAAACACATTTGATCAGTGTCTAGTTTTGTGAAAACAATAATATGCATAAAAATTCAAGCAATTATTTTTAATAAAAAATATACTATTAAATATACTTAAATAAACAACTATTTAAGCCTCATCAAATCTGTGCCCTTTTAATAAACAGGACAAGGAGTGTTTTTAAAATAGTTAGTCTTCCATGCTTTTACTTGATAGAACATGAATATTAATAAATACCTATGTAAAGATAGAATAAACGTGAACGGAATTGAAAACATACCGAATTTTTAGAACGGCACGCCGCGCCGCGCTACTCCGCGCCACACAGCGCGCATGACCAATACGAATGTGATACAATTTGTCAGCCTTACGTGGTTATTTGTACGAGCGCAGGTGTGGGCCCGTGGAATAATGACAGATTCGACTTGAAAACTTAGCGGTACAGAGATCTTACACCCTCGTCATCTGCATGGCTCTCAGCTTGTGTAACTTAAAGCCTCGAACGTGTTTTAGTTACTTAAGCAATTAATTATGAAAAGTTTGATAGCTTATTTCTGAGCTCCCTCGGATTAATAATATGTTGATACAAATATTGATCTTACAAGGAGAAAGGTTGGCTGTTGGGAGAAACGAGTAATTCTAATTTGTTAAAACACTAAGTTTTAATTGTACTAAAACTCTACACGAGTCATGTCATGACATTGTCATGCCAAAAAGGACATACTAAGTAAATTAGTAATTAAATATAAATGATGCCATAATATTTTACGCTTTCGAACCTTTCTATGTTTTATAGAATAATTGAAAAAAAGAAAACACAATTTAAGTAAAGTTGTTTATTAAATAAGTAAAAAAATAAAGTAACATCTTATAAATCCCACAGCTGGGCAAAATTTGCTCTCAGCAGGGTTTGAAGTACTTGAAACTTGTGCCTTCGTATTTTTTCAGGGCTACGGTTTAATTTATACTTCTGGGGCAAAATCCGGCATAAATTGATTTTCTCAAGTCTTTCATCACCGAATATAAAATCATAAAGACAAATGAAGCATAATTGAAACACAGTGATGCTTGCGCGGATTCGAACTTGCGAACGCTGGTTAAAATCCATATGTGATATTTTCGGATCTCGGACCAACACCTCAGTTTTATAACAATAAAATATAACAACATAACACTATTTTTGAAAAGTTGACACATGTTATAAATCTTGTCTAGTTTTGATTCACACTACAACTGGTTTACAAATTGTTTTTACTTTCTTATTTATTATTGCTTTTGTGAACCAAGATAATTTCGAAAAACGTACTTATTTACATAAATATAGAGAACGAATCTGTTTTCGCTTAAATAAAATTTTACGGTCATTGGCAAGGGTCTCGTTTCGGGAAAATATTTATAAATTTTAATATAAATGAATTGTGTGCCATAAATAAGACGAAATATGATAGGAATGGCTATTAAGATGAATTTCGTGTCTCATTCACATTTTTATACGTTTTTCTTCTGATATATTTGATTTTTATTGCTCAATATGAATATCTACTATGTGTGTGTGAGAAGTTGTAATTGTTGTATAAGTTGTTATTATTGTACAATAATTAACATATATGGCATAATATTCCATAAATAAATAGCTTATAAAATTGATAGATGATGAATTTAATTGTAAATAATTTGTTCATATATATCAATAACTACTCGCTTTCATGTCATTTGTTCTTAGTGTTAAGTACGTTTAATTAGTATTTCAAAATGTCGATTCAAGTGCTTTGAATATTTAAAGTTGTCTATAAGACAGCGCTGTTTTAACGATAAGACCGACTCTCGTCCATCTTCCTTGTCAATATTCTATGCATAATTTAATCTCATTATTCATACACTTTGTTACTTCATCCGAAACATGAAATGTTAACTTATTAATTACCAAAGTTATTAAGTAGCGTATCTTATTCCGTTTACTTTTAATAATCTTTATCGCATAAGTAGTGCTACAGTACTGAATAAATAAGAAGGGCTTAAGTGTAGTGAGTTAGTAAGGGTTGCTATCATATCGTGGCTCAACACTTTAAGAACGGTCGGATCCTGGCGTAAGGTCACTAAATTATGTACCTTAGATACGCCCATGTCAAATTGGTGTAATTTTCACTATTGCTTGGACATAACTAGATCATAAAGACGTCACCTAGTCTATTTTATATAAAAAAAATTCATATCATTCTTTGCTTTTTGCAATATTTAATGCCATTCATTTTCGAGTATACGTAACGAAGCCAATTAATGACATCCAAAACGTTAACGATATATTCAATTTCAAACTCAATAAAATTGCAGTTTAGTATCAATTATTTAAACATTTAATAAACCCAAATAAATTGCAGATTGATAATACAGGCCGACATTTCCTCTCTTTTTCGGTATCACTTTCGCCTTAGATTAAAAATTTAGGGCGCCTCAAGTTGCAGAGGTGAGCCAAAAAATTTTCGCCTCCGTTGGCTCTATTAGATGTTTATTTGTACATTTTACATTTTAAACTAAAATCTCCTGAGCTAAATCTTTGCCCTAACAATGGATTGAAAATTTATTGAATGTATATGTGAATATACTATGTATGTATTGAATTATGTTGTCTATCTATTTAGATCTATCTCAGGACCCACTAACAAACTGGAATACATATAGAATGTACAGAGGAATCGTTTCATATTTGGACTACATAAATTATATGACCATATATTCTAACTTCGTAAAAGATTAAAGTTATTGCCAAGAAGTTTGTATGTCCTTTTCTTAGTTTATATCATACTCTATAATTATTAAACATCACCTCACCTTAAAAAAGATGTTTACCGTTCTTGGCTCCGATACTTCTCTTAATTTTCGCTCTAATATAAATAACTGCTTTTGCTTCTCAGTTATACTCAGTTATACAGTAATTCCTCGTATTATAAAATTCAATGCCTCGTAAAATTGGCCAAGATGAATCACTGGTTATAATTTACCAACCCGCATTTAAACATTACTATATAATAAGCTGTAAACCTTCTTCTAAACAGGAGAGTTTTCAATAATAATGTTTAATATTTTTTGAAGTATAATTTATGATTGTTAAGTAGCAAAAGTCAAAGCAAAAAATTAAAAGGTAAAGTGCTTATTAGAATTGAATACTGTCAATATTGCCAGAAGTCATCATAATAAGAAGTTTGATGACAATTAAAATGCATACAGAATTAAATTTCTCATTCAGCTGCTCTTTATTAATAAAATAGCATTTGCATTGCAGATCTATCTCAGACTTCCAGATTACTTAGGCGAGGGTATAAAATGGTTTCTTTTGACTTTAGTCCAAGAAGTTTTCAATAAGAGATAAGTGCATTTTCTGATAGGTACATTTTAAACAAACGTTTATCTTAAAGTAATTCAGCCGTCACTAGAGCTAATAAATTTTAACACGACATAATTATTCAATATTACAGGTAATTAGCATTAATGTTATAGCTGGTTTTTTCAATTATAATTAGTCGTTTGATTTATAGGGAAATGCTCGACGTGCGCTACCCGTACTCGCACGCGCCGGTACATGCTGTACTCTGCCGTTCCTATATGTTGCCATCAAAGTAAATACGTTTTTCATTTTTATATATGATCGTGTTGGTGGTTTCTATTTTTGTAGTTTCATAAGGCTTCTTCGTTTTTGTCATATAATCTTACATGTAGCATTTATTAAATAAATAAAATATTTACTAAGTATGTCACTTTAGCTCAATTTCGGACTAGCTTAGACGTATGCGCTCGTCGTTTAACATAAATAGATTTTAAGCTAATATTGTTTAGATTATATTCAATGTCATATTTTTGGTATTAATAAAGTATTTTTATTTATTATGTTTCATTGGGCCGTACCATGTTTACTTACGACGAGATGTTCACCCTCGCCACGCGCCAACTTGCGCCACCTCGAGTAACTATTTTCAAACGGCGTGTTACGCGAGCTGGCGCTGCGCGACTTGTGGTATTATGAGCCAAGCAAGTATTAGAAGCATAAATGTTATTTTATAAAAAAAAATAATGTTGCTTATAACAGTAATGGTATATCACTTCAATTGTGATTTGGAATAGCAATTCTCATTTTATATATGTAAATTACTCTCCTGTCACCTGATGAGTAAATAACGATCTATACGTTTTGCAAAAAAATTGTGCCTTCCACCATCCATCAACCATCAATGCATTATTATCAAATCTTTGAAGGAAATATTTGAAACATTGTTGAGATTGTTTGTATAAAAGTTCATGTAATATTTACCGGTATTCCTCATAATATCAATGAAATGTTCCTTTATGAGTAATAATTTTTTTTTTAATTCAATACCATTCAATTTCCTTTGTTTCTCTATTCAATATAAAAGCACTTACAGTAAGTAATTACACTTACTTATTCATTGTTAAATTAAACATTACTACCGGTTCGGAAAAGAAAATACCCTAGAAGAACCTGCGAAAGATACTCAGCGGTTTTTTTTTTGTGAAATTTTGCAATTGTTTGCAATTTCCAATATAATAAAGAAATAAAATAATGAATGTATAGACACGATGCTTTTACCGATTTATTACACTTACAGGATTGCGGTGTTACGAAATAAAACTTGAGGGCTACACGCGGTGACCTAGAAATGGATTGAAATGTGACGCCGCGTATCGAAAACGGCCCTCAGGGGTTGCTTCAATTATTCACAAGAGTAAATAGCCGGCCTATGCCATTTGTTTCACTTGAAATTGTTTTTAATTTATTTCGAACTTCGTAGCAATGAAATTCAACTACAAACCTTCCGCAAGTGTTTTTTCTTCTTATTATTATTTTGAATGGACTATAGAGAAACTTGCATGTGATGAATAATGCAATTTGGTCATATGTACCAATATAGCTACCATCTAAGCTCTAATTTTGTCAAGAGCAGAAGAACCTTTTGCTCAGTAACGCGACATGATTGGTGTTAAAACTTAATGGTGAGTAAAACTTGTTTAAAAAATACATGTGATAGGTATCATTTGAATTGAGTGTACTTAAAATTAAATATTAAATAGTTAAGGTAATTTAGAAAGGAGCATATTACTGAGATTAAAATTTAAATAGTTAGTAGTCTTTTGATATACTCAACGAGCCGAGGTACCCCAGTGATAAGAATACGTTAGTCTAAACAGAAGATTGCGTATTCAAACGAGGGCAAGCACTAAAAAAATTTCATGTTGCGGTAAATTAAACACTACGAGGAAAGTTGTATGAGTCGGATATAATTCTGCCATATATGTGTCCACTAACCAACTTATATTATATATAAAAATAATAATAAACTACAAATATACTATCATAGCTTATTTCGCTGCCGTTACGATATTCTGAACAAGGCAAAGAAGATCTCAAGAGATGACATT
This sequence comes from Nymphalis urticae, assembly GCA_905147175.2. Taxonomy (NCBI): domain Eukaryota; kingdom Metazoa; phylum Arthropoda; class Insecta; order Lepidoptera; family Nymphalidae; genus Nymphalis; species Nymphalis urticae. Next base: position 5,975,087 of record LR989998.1, on the reverse strand, counting down.
ATAACGTATTGTCATGTATAAGTTGTAGTAAGTAGCACTATTTAAATGTCAATGAGAAAGTATGAAAAATAAAAAGTTATGTCTCTTGCGCCTGAAATTATAATATATATTTAGTCGTCATAATCAAGAACGTACTCATATGTACACTAACATATTCATGTAAAATATCTAACAAACGATATGTACTTAACAAGATACCTCTTCTTTTATTTTCATTGAGCTAATGCACGTGAAGTATACATAGTTTTAATGTTAACGGACACCACATTAAGATCTAATGACACTATTGAGTATAGATTTTATTTTGACTTCCATAGCTTTCAAGGAATGTTAAAGCAATATGATAACATTTTTTGTTGTTTAATGACAGAATTGTCTGCTTCGTGCTGTAATTTTTGTGTTTATCATGTCTTAGAATAACACTTGCAATGTAATCTTTGGAATATTTTAATTTTATTATGTAATAAATGAATATTCATTTAATACATAATAAAATTAAAATATTCCAAATACCTACTTATACTAAATAAATTTATATTGAATTGGATTTTTTTTGTATTTCTAGCCAAATATTAAGAAAATAAATGCTTAAAATCTTAAACAAGTTTAATTTTAGTATAATAAAGGTGCTATTACTCGAACTGTTATTGTTTTTAATGAATTCACAACTTCAGCACGAATCTTATTCCTCCGAAGTTGAGGAGTTAAGGGAGGGATATTACCTGCTGTTACTTCAGATACAGAACTTTTAGATAAAGAAAATGCCGCTGTTAATTATTTTAGACGCAAATTATAATAAATGAATATTTTTTTTATTATATTCTGTAGATGGATTTTGGCCACGGCATATTTGGGGAACATTGTACAGTGCACATGTTCACAAACACAAGCGAACTATGTGCACTGAATGAGATTAAGCGTGTAGTCCCTTATTTCCATAGGACGGATGTGACAGGAGATCTGTCACCTCCGGAAAGAGTTCAGGTGTAGAACCAACTGCTTTACGTCATATACTGACATCTATCCGTGCAGTGACGGTTATCCGTGCAGTGACGGAGAAAGAATACATTTCACTGCCCCTTTCCCATGGGTGTCGTAAGAGGCGACTAAGGGATATCATCTGGTGGTAGGATGATAAACATCCGCCTGGCTTGTTACCACCGTACGCATGGTGAAAATCTCGTGAAGTGGCTTGCAGCCGCGTTTCGAGGTCAGCCAGCGTACAGCCAGTGCCCGAGCGAGCATTGCCGCGATGGGTGTTGGTCCAGTGGAGACGGCTGCTGAACCAATGCCGGGGGAAACACGCCTCCACACTTTGCCCATCCCTATCGTGGCAATACGTCGCTCGCTTCACGTCTCTTTACGAGGCGTGAAGAGGCATCTTGCGGGCCGGCAAGGCGAGGGCGGCTAGTGCAGAATCTTCTTCCCGACTGTACTGGCCGTCCTCGCGTTTGGACTCTACTACCACTTAACATCAGGTGGAGTAGAGTCATTTGCCCACCCGGGAAATATAAAAAAAAAAAAAAAAACTGTCTAAGTCCGAACTATACCCGAGTAGCTAAGACAAACTCTATTGAGATGACTTTTAGTAGTCCAGCCTGGAGTTAGAACCCAGGTATAGGTCTGGGATCTGCACCCTTATAAGCACAATCACAATGAGACATTCATATCGTTTTTAAATAATACAGATATTAATTAAATATATTTTTTATTTAAGATAAATTTTGCTTTAGAAAGTCAAGAAGATAAATTGATCTCATATTATGTTTATAAAATTAATCATATGGCCATTTAAACAGAAAAGTATAAATTTATCCCGAAAATGAACGAAGTTTGCAAGATGAGCGCAAACCACTTTTAATTTACTTACACGAACTTTGTAACAAATGTGTGTACCAGATTAAATTTTTAAGAACAATGAAAAAGTTTTACAGACGTATACCGAGTTATGACTTGCTTCTTATAAAGTAATAACTTGAACAACAAGCATTGTTGTCTTATATATTTTCATAAAGCTGATAAATATATAAGTATCTTTATTATTATATAATAAGGCCGTCTAGTGAGAAGCTGGATGGACGGATAAAGGAACAAAAAGTCACATTCTTAATTTTCTTCTAAAGAGATATCATGTAAGAACAAACTCTTAAGTAAATGCAGAATACAATTGTGAAATTTCAGTAAGTGATCTGAGACATTGATTAAAATAATTAAAATACGCATTAAAACACTACATGTCGGTTTCCAATATGTCAAGAATGTCAACATGTCAGCGTTTATTGGTGGTAGAGTTTTGTGCAAGCTCGTCTGGGGAGGTACCATCCACTCATAGCCTTGGATGCTATAGGCGTTGGTGACTACTTACCATCAGATAGCCCATTTGCACGTCCGACTACCGATACTATAAAAAATACTACTTGAATGATCATGAATACTTGATTGAAGAATGATTTAACTAACGTAATAGTTCTCACAGAATATCACTTCAGCAACGATTAAATCAAACTTTATATGTTGACATTGTTGATTATAATATTTTTATTATATATTATAGTTGATTATAATATATATTATATAGAAAAGAAATTTAAATTGCTTTTATAGAAGATCAGCTTAGATAGAAAGTTCTCGAAAATCTTTTGAAGTATTATTTTTTCTCGATAGCGATTGAAAGGAATTCGAATGAGCTGTGTGTGAATGAATATATGATATTCTCCAAAGCATTGTAACACTAAATGGAAGCACTGTAGAAATGACATTTCGACTAGATAGAGGACGGGACGATACAACATTAAGAGTAAATTCGATCCGGCATAGCTCCGCGGAGAGCCGTATATTTCCGTACGTGCCGTTGAGTTTCCACAAATTATAGTGGAGCTTGTACCTGTGGAAGCCAGGGAATTTTACTGCAGCTTGAAAATCTTGAAAAGAAAATAATTTTCAGAACGTCCCGCCCCCTTGTCTTCGAAACGGCTGAGGATTTATGTTTGTAGACAGCGGTGTTATTAATATAATTTGTAGTTAAAAGCAATAAACTGTTGTAGTAGTAATGAAGGCAGTAAAGGAGTTTTATGCAAAACACGCTGACTTATATCTCTACCCAAGTTATACGTTAAAAAGTAGCTTATGGATTGTGAGATGAATTTTTCTCTTCTCTAGTTTTGACAATGATTTCATGCTATAAATACATTATGCTATAAATGTATATATGTCTATGTATAGTGTATAAATATTTATACATCCATATTATATTTACTTTACTTTAGTAGTAGTTGTCTTAAGGATAGAAAAGAGATTTATCTCTACTTTGTGACAATGTCCGACCCTTCTATTGTACTATGAGAATTAAATATTTAACTATTCAAATTTAAGTACTGACATTTAATCTTTAGTTATATTTCAGTTTATTCGTTTTAACAAATGTAATTGAAATTAGTAAGGATATAATTTACTCTCGGAGATATAAAGAAAAATATATAAAAAGCGGTATTTTACTTGAACAAGCTATTACGTGTAACAGTAGACGTTAAAGTGTGAACCTAAAGTTATATGAGCCATAATTCGATGCCTTTCAGCCGCTCTGAGTCGCACGTTGCTGCGGAAGTACGTGCCGTTGTGTTTGCACGAGTTATAGTTGAGCAAATCATTAAATCTTACTTTATTATCATGATATTTAATTAGTGAAAGTTAAAAATAAAGGGGTTATTATAAGGAGGTAAGGACTGAGACTTCAATATTCATTGAATAAAACCATTGAATTGTCACAGGTTTCTCGATTTATTAAGGCTTTTGATTGTTTATCAGGGTTTTGTACATTTCACGAGAAAATGAAACCCTTGTTCACTCGTCTGCTTTTCCTTTTGTCATAGATTTTCATTATCAAATTTGCTCGACGAAAATCGTTAAAATTTGGTACTCATAAACAGTTACAATCACAGATGTAGCTATGATGTAATATGAGGCTTCATAAACAAATTCTAACTTTTGAGGGTTATTTTGGAGTGCAAAAAACAAAAAAATACAATTATTTTCATGTTTTGAACAGGGACATTATGTGGCCTATCAAACAAAGGTGTCGTTAAGAGGATCAACACACATGTAGTGTTGTTTAAATCTTAAGCTGTATCATAAAATGTATGTAGTACGTCTCTTTCACTATTATGCCCAAAATTTCGAAGTATTAGATGGCCCAGTAGTAAGAACGCGTGAATCTTAACCGATGATCGTGGGTTCAAACCCGGGCAAGCACCACTGAATTTTTATGTGCTTAATTTGTGATTATAATTCATCTCGTGCTTTACGGTGAAGGTGAGGAAGCCTGCATGTGTCTAATTTCACTGAAATTCTGCCACATGTGTATTACACCAAACCGCATTGGAGCAGCGAGGTGGAATAAGTTCCAAAACCTTCTCCTCAAAAAAGAGGAGAGGAGGCCTTTAGCCCAGCAGTGGGACATTCACAGGCTGTAACGGAGATGGCTTCTCCTAAATTTAAAAGAGAAAACATACGCAAAAATCTCTGTATCCGAAATATTTACGTGAAGTGGAAAATATTCGTAGCTTTTAAATGCGTGCAATACCTACTAAATTCTAGCAATATCGGTTGATGTAGTGGGCTCTCTAGTTGACTAGATAACGATTGAAGTAAATTATTGTATTAATGGTTTTGCATATTTCTTATTTTATATATTTTTGTAAATCCGAGGAATACAATACTAAAAAAAACATTTTTCTTAAAAAATCTAGAATAGTTTTAGCAGAAGGAATAAAATAAAACATTGTTTTAAAAATGTTTTTTTATTATCTTTAATTAATACTATTTATATGCATTACACGTGTAAAAGGTTTTACGTTTTTCTGACTACTATAAGGTTCTTATTAAAATATTTCTAATTCAGGATTACAATATCTTTTTCGTCATATTTTCTCTCATAAATGCATGAAACCGGTTTCACGTGAACTTGTATGTAGTGAAATGCTAAACTACATAGGAATGTAGATTCTCACGGCGGTGACTTGTTTTTCGATTGTAATTATGTAGACTGAACAATGGCATAAAATTTCTAAGCGAGAATCGTAAAAATAATACGTAAAAGTCTAAATGTAAGCAACATCGCTTGAAATTCTAAGAGTCATAACATCCCGCAAACAAACAGCATTTTCTCATAATAATTAATAGTTAGCATTTTCTCTCAGTCTGTAACACAATAAAAAAATTTGTACACATAAGACGTTTATATGGAACGTAAAATACACAAAAAAAACTTATTTATTTGAATCAGGAACTTTGTCACAAAAGTTTCATCACAATCGGACGAAAAGTTTAAGAATGCATTGACGACAATCATACAAACATTAATTTTTACCATAAATGACAAGCAAATCCAAGCGGACGATTATAGTCCATCTAGGTAGGTACCACACCCACTCATCATATATTTTGCCGCCAAGCAGCAATAATCATTATTGTTGCGTTCTGCTTTGAAATATGAGTGAGCCAGTGTAACTAGCTACAGGCACAAGGTACATAACATATTAGTTTTTTAGGCTGGTGGCACATTGGCGATGTGGGTTGGTTAATATTTTTTACAATGCCATTGTCTACGAGTGATGGTGACCACTTACAATTAAGTGAGCCCTTTGGCTAGACTGCCATCTAATACAATATTAGAAGTGTAAGAAATTTCTCTGAATATGATACTGCTATCCGAAATAAAAACGGTCGCCACGTTGCATATTAATTCATATATAAACAAAAGTAATATTTAAAAATAAAAATAAGCTATTTGATTTTTATCTCCATTATATTTTGTAAATAAAATTCGAAAATTATATTATCACAAAATGAACAATGAAATGCAGATACAATTACCTCAGTCGATCCATTATTAAAGCAAGTTTTATACATATTTATTGAAACAAATGTGTTAATCAACATTTGTATACCTTTTTAATGATCAATTCAATCGTACGTTGTTGTTGTTAATCTATTTATTGTATAAAAATAACATATAATAAAAAAAATTCATAAAATTATTAATGTGTTCAGAGGTGGACTCATCCTGGGTATTACTTGTCAAAACTAAGATGCAAAAAGAAGAACGCAAAAATACTCATAGAAAGTAACGTTATATCAAAAATTAATATTTTAAAATGAACATAAGACGATCCTTACTTAGATGAAATGACATACGTGATCTCGGTCAAAATAATTTAAAGGTGAAGGTAAGTTGCGAATAAAAACGTAATAGTTATTTTATAGCTTTTACCGCCACGCCACAGAGGGAACATAGAGTTCAAATATGTAGTATGCACGTACCTACAGACAGTAAGAGTTTAACTTTATTGCTCGATCTCAAACAATCACAACTTACCTTGAAAAGGTAATAGAAACGCTTTTTTTCCTTCTATTATAATAGACATCCTAAAACTGTAATTAACTTTAACCGTTACAGTAGTGTGATTGTAAGTCTATTTAATCATTATCTGAATCTGAATGAAAAAAAAAAATATTAAATTTTTAAATTTATTTTGCTTTACAATATCAATTTTATTATTTTTCATCTTCAATTGCAATATTAGAACATGTTGACAACACAGATCCTTTTATGAAGAGTTAGACCTTTTGTTTATCAATTTTCTCTGCAAATGCCGTCAGCAGTTTTTTTTACGTTAACGTGTCACTAAATAGGTAGGCGCCATGGATGGGTTCGATTTCCTATTATGTTACGTTATAGAATAAAATGTTGAATTATCTCAAGTAGTTAAAACATCTAAAAAAGCTTTGATCATTATCAGCGTAGAATGAAACTAGCTGCAGGCTTTATGCAAATCTATCACGTCGGCGAAAGTGATACCGCACTGAATCATACGGTCGGACGCTTGAGAGACAAGCGGTAACTTCGACCGCACGGAATGATTACGTCTCGCGCTTCACCGCCTTTATCTGTCTGTGGTTTTGAATACGGACTTACGAGTTAATTTATCAAATTTAAAGAAGTTTTGTCATATTCAAATTTCATATCGTTATAGAGTATTCATTTAATCTTTGTGGATTATTATAGTTAACAATACGAAAATAAAACAAATTTTAACATGACAAATTCAATCACAACTTAATCAGTGCGTCACGAAAAATACTATATCAGAATCATATAATTTAAATACCAGTACATGATTTATATTTACAAATATAAAATTATATTCATTTTAAATACGAACGTTTTAAGTTGTACAGTCTATAACGTAAATGTAGCACTGATGAACGAGCAATTTACACTTACAATATATAAATACAAAATTGTTGCGACTTCAGGTCGTACGGTCGTGGCACATTATTTGACACTAATTCTATTAATACCCTCCTGTTACCTCAATGTCATGTCAAATTATGTCAATAAAAATGCCAAAATTAATATAATCTACGCGTTCCACTAGTTATAAAGGCCAAATTATCTGTATCAGTTAAACAGTACGGTAGGACGAGAAATAAAATTGCAGTGGCTTGTATGTGTATTATCTTGTGGTGAGTAAAGGATTACGCGGTCGGACGATTGTGAAACTAACGGTTGCTCAAACCGTATGGAATGATTGCATCCCACGCGTGAACACCTCTGTCCGTCTGTAGTATCGAATGCTGCGAACATCTAGTGTAGGCGAAGTTAACTAGACGTCAATTAAATTTTCTTTGTATGTTTGTAGTGCTTAAAGAATAATAAAGTTATTATATATGATGAAAGAATGTTAAAGAATAATAGTTTGATGATTTGATGTTTATCAAAAATTTTGTAACTTCTAAAGTTATATACAATATTTTTTTAAATAGCAATGCCTACTTTTAAAGAATCATTAATATTTATATTTGAAATTTTACCCTGTGTTAGGGCTTTGTGCAGACCCGTCTGGTATTCTGTTGCTAAGCAGCAATCATTAGTATTGTTGCGTTCCGGTTTGAAGAGTGAGTGAGCCAGTGTTACTACATTCACAAGGGACAAAACATCTCAGTTCCCAAGGTTGGTGGCACAGTGGCGATGTAAGGAATGGTTATATTTCACATCAGCAATGTCAATGAGCGGTGGTGACCACTTACCAAGTGTCCCAGCTGCTCGTCCGCCTGCCTGTAACATAAAAAAAATATCTTGTATGATCGAGTTTAAACTGTATTTATTAAAAATAATATCTTTTGATCATTTTTTATAAATAGTCCGTAACAGCCTGTGAATGTCTCACTACTGGGCTAAAGGCCTCCTCTCCTCTTTTCGAGGAGAAGGTTTGGAGCTTATTCCGCCTGGTGGGATAAGCTTCAAACCTTCTCTTGCTCCGATGCGGGTGGGTGGAATATACATGTGGCAGAATTTCAGTGAAATTAGACACATGCAGGTTTCCTCACGATGTTTTCCTTCACCGTAAAGCACGAGATGAATTATAATCACAAATTAAGGACATGAAAATTCAGTGGTGCTTGCCCGGGTTTGAACCCACGATCATCGGTTAAGATTCACGCGTTCTTACCACTGGGCCATCTCGGCCACCATATAAATATTCCATATAAATAGTCGATTGATAGATAAAACTTTTGTTTGTACTCAAATTATAAAACAGACAAAGTTTACGAAAAGAACATTTCTATAAAAACTTCTACAGAAATATGATAAGCCTTAAAACTTAAAAAAAGTAATATTTCCAAAAACGGTTTGATATCTAAAATGAATAACGCAGTAAAATTTAGGATGGCAACCCTAACACAGATGCTTAGCCCGAGCGAGTGCATTTTGTATTCAATGCATGTGTAAATATCAATAATTCACATCTTTTGTTATGAATTTATATTTATTGTTATGTGTCCAGATATTCAGGATATAATATATATTATTGTGATAGATATAGCCCTTATTTTAATATATAATTAAGGCTGATGAGTGTTGCCAAATGGCAACGGTATCATTTCCCATTTTATTATTAACACTATATTAGCTAATGAATGAAGACACATTTAACCAAGCCGCATAATTTTTATTATTTGTTATATATAAGCAATCATAGATAATTTATGTTTTTCTTGTGGAACGTCGGCCATGGTGCTAAACTCAAAGACCTTTACAGCAAAAATATTATAGGACAAAAGATTTCGATCACTCTCGATTCCCTCACTATCGTAGAATGAGATGGCAATCCGTAATGACCGGAGATCACGTGTATTCCAAAACTCTGGAGTCTTACACTACTATCAGGGCCGGATTATCCATTAGGCAATGGATAGTAACTATCTAAGGGCCCCGCGTAGACTCGGTAAAATTGCTGAATAAGGTTTATAAATTACTTGCTTATGAAACTGTTGATGGCGAATATTTCTCCTAGTCGAAAAAGGGTAGGTATAGATATATACAAATAATAAAATGGCGTGTAAAAAATATATTCAAGCTTGAGACGTGCATTGCCTAGAGAAAGACATAATCCGGCTCTTAACATCATCCTAACTCCAGAATGCTACGGAGAATTACTTGAAAGAATCTCAATAAATGTTTATTAACCCGACAATTGAAGTCGGAGCTTTAGAATTTATAGCGTTATATGCTAGCCACCTATGAGGATTAGTTGTGTAATATAAATAACTTGACGTGAAGTATAAAATAAACTCGGAAATTGAAATCTCACGAGACGCTGTCATCAATCTAGAGGCGCAGGGTAATACAATTGGATGTATTCGAAACAGGCATTCGTCGTAGGGGGAGTGATTTCTTTCTCTTTAGAACTATCTATCTTGATCAAAAAGGAAAATCAATATTTATACAATCTTATCTTTTTAAAATCAAAATAATATGTATGAGTAAAATATATTATACAAGTATAGTAAGAACCGAGATGTCCCAGTGGTTAGAATGCGTGAATTTCAACCGTAGATACGGGTTCAAATCCGGGTAAGCGCCACCAACCTGCATTGGAGCAGCGTGGTGGAATAAGCTCCATATTTCTCCTCAAGTGGAACATTTTATTTAAAAGTGCAATGATAATAGGCTATCACTGTACTTTCACTTTATATCTATTATATATTTTATATCTTTAATACATTTATAATATGCTATTGTTATGTATCTTGACACAATATATCAAGCTGCATCGGTTTCCGCACTGCGATGATAATTAATGACCCGTTATTTATAATAACAATAATTTATAACGTCAAGATGAGGCTGGCTATCAAGGTCAGTATTCGAATATAACTTCCAACATAGCTATGTATAAATGTTAATCTACAAATTGTATGACCTTAAAACCCCAGTGTAGAGTATCACCATGTTTCAGTCGGAAATAGCAATTGCGGCGTTTACATTAGATCTGCAGTCACGTTTGTTCGACGATTTTAATCAATCTGTCGCACCAACGCGATATCATGCATGCATGCATGAGGCACCGAACCCCACGCGGCTTACTGCAGATTACGAATTCGTCATTACAACTGAAAATGGGTATTACGCTTATATTACCAAGAATAGACAATATATAATATCTTCTTCTTTTTTTTTAAATTAATAAAGAAAAAATCTTTTATCTTACATATGATAAAGCAGTAAATAAATAAAATAATAAAATAAAGTCTGTTTATTGAACAAATTTATCAGAAAACGATCGTGGGTGATATAAAGAATGTAACAAAAAACGAAATTGCAATATTTTGAAAGCGTGAACGTCGCTTTTATACAATAATATATCGAATTTACGTTGACAAATTCGCAGTTACCGGTTAGTAATTAATAAAATAATATACAAAGAAAATCGTGTACTTTAATTGCAACTTCCAATGTAGACTTGAACAAATTTACACCCTCGTCTCATTACAGTCGCTTGCACATCGAATGTTAAACGAGAGTAGTGTTTGAATTGAGCGATTGTTCTAGGGGCTTATTGGCTCGAGTCTGCTTTTATTAGGCGGTTGTACAGAGCGATACGAGGATGTGATAACACGTAGACGATATTTACTCGAACCGTCGGGCGTCATTAAGTACGGCTTTCGTATATACGCTTGTAAATCTTTGGTGTTTTTTGTGTGGAAGTTCTGATTGGAAGCCCATAAAAAACTTTATTTAAAACCGCATTTGTTTTTCATGTGTGTTCATAAAATAATGTATACATTTGTTTGTCTTATATAGTATATATATATCAGCTTACCGCCGTCCACTGCTGGACGAAAGCCTCCCCCCTAAAACGCCAACCATCCCGATCTTGGGCAGCCCGCATCCATCCCGTACCTGCCACCTTTTTCAAATCGTCGGTCCACCTTACCGCAGGGCGTCCTACACTACGTTTGCCTAAGCGTGGTCTCCACTCTAACACGTGTTATATATATAGTATATAATAGTATAATATAGTATATAGTATTGCATAATGTAACGTATATTCGTTGCTCTCTAAGAAGAAGTTTTTATTTATTTATTTAAAAACTTTTTTGATCACCACAACGTGTAGCAGGATAAAGAGTAGACTTAATAGCCTGTGGACTTAGTGGCCTATATGCATTCTCTACCAGTCAACCTTTAGGCTAAGCAGAAATTCGTGAAGGCGATAATTACAATACAGTGCAGTAACAGCCTGTTAATGTCCCACTACTGAGCTAAAGCCTCCTCTCCCTTTGAAGGAGAAGGTTTGGAGCTTATTCATGTCAATAATGTCCCACTACTGAGCTAAAACCTCCTCTCCCTTTGAAGGAGAAGGTTTGGAGCTTATTCCACCACGCTGCTCCATGCGGGTTGGTAGAATACACATGTGTTCTACCATAATTTCAATGAAATTAGACACATAGACAGAAAATTTGCTCTTATAAAGAAGAACAAAAAATTTTTCATTTGTAACCAATATATGTCGAGTAGATTATGCTTGTTGAAGGTTTACATAAACTCATTCATTCGATCTACTTGTCATTGGAGCAGTCGTAATTGACTTCATATTGCCACATGATATCTTGTTATTAAAAACGTAAAATATAACTCTACAATAATAATAGGTAGTACATTTAGCAGACCTAGTATTACACTGACAGTCTATAAATTTTGACACGTATATTTTATGAATACACTGGAATTGAACAGCTTTGTATGCAACAGCCATCACACAGACAATTATAACCCTTTCAATTGTGAAATCGTGACACGTCCAATATCCTAATAATGCAGCGTTTGGCTTTCTGCGCACAAATTTTGTATGATTGGTGATAGATAATTAAAAAGGTAGAATAGGTTTTGAATATTATATTAGAAATAAAACTATTAGAAATCAAGATAAGTATATAAAATAAATATAAAAAGAAATAGGTTTTTAAAAAGAGATAAATCAACTCAAAATCAACACAACTATACAACAATAAAGTAAACGTAGATCGACACGTACAATTTAGACACACAAATAGAACTAAGGAATTAAAACTGAGCAACTGAAATATTATTTATGAGATATCCGCCACAACCGAGAGTCCAAGCAGAAGTGTCTTAAAGCCAGCCTAGCCGGCCGATGAGCTCGGCAGGGCCAGTCCCCACTATGATGATAATCACGTGATCAAGTCGCGCCGCCAGGCCACGCCCCGTTGGAAGACATTCCTAACAATACAATAACAAATGACTAGTGATATTATTATAATAATATTGAATCGTTTTTTTTCCAGCTTTTTGCCGTCCAATGCTAGACGAAAGCCAGAATCGAAAAAGATTATGTTAAATTATATAATTTTTAAAGAATTTATAATAAAAAATATGTAATAATGTTAAATTGAAGCAAATCAATCCGTTCGGTGTATTTTTTACATATTAAGACAAATCATGTTATAGTTTTTAATAAAATAGAATAAATCTATTATTATCGTTTCACTTTAATATTATATACGCTTTTTGTAATCTATCGTAAGTTAATTACCTATATTTTATGTTTATAGATAATAGAAAATGACATTATATCTTATGTAAATGTATTGAAAAAAATCCCAAAAAAGGGCAAACATTGCACCAAAATTATAGTAGACACATAAAATGAGATCCTCTTTAAGAAAATATAAAGGTTTTTATAAGAAATAAATAAATAAAATTCTTTACATGGATACAATATAGGCTCAGAGTACCTTTGAACCTTTTATTTTATACATTTCTTTTTAGCTAATCTTATCTATCTGTGCGAGAAAAACATTTTATTGTTTGACGAATGGTGTAAATATAGTCTTTTCAAACCGGACACAATCGTGTGCTTATCTCCATGACAATTTAACACGGATTCGGGGAGACAAACACGCGCAGGTGTGAACTTGACACGTTTTCATTATACTCGGGGAAAAAATGGAACGGATTACCCCAGGGGAGTACAGTGAAGTTGAGTGGGTTGTGTTATTTGCAAAGATTATAAGAGCAGTTATACGCCAGGACATTATCCTGTTTGATATTATGTTTAGGTTCTATATATTGAATGTGTATGAAAATTTTATGCGAATAATTTTGTTTCTAATTTTCTATCATATTAATGTATTGATTTGATTTTATTGATAGTTCTTACTAATTTTACGTTGATAACACACTAACTTCTAATATCACTAAAAACTAGTAGTAATACAAGAATTGGGTACAATAATAATTTATGTAGTTGCTGTTTTGATTTAATAAGCCAGAAGGAAAATCATTTGATGCATAAAAGCTACAAGTAATTGTTGCTATTTTGTCTAAAGAAAATGACATATTTTTTTATTGTTATGTAAATATAAAATGTTAAAAGTACACTTTTAATGGATTGATTTGATTAAATTTAAGATTACTTACATAATTTGTTAGTATATACTCTTTAAAACTAATACTCGGATAATCTGATTTGACGGAAAATCCGAATCTTACGATCTTTGTAACGATATGAACTGATAGATTTTAATTTCAAGTTTTAATCTTTTCATGCCCATTAATTCACGGACTTAGACTAAAAATTGGCCTCATTTTGTTCTTACTGCATGTTGTGGTTGTCAATAAAGTTTTTAAATACATAATATAATATATCATACATACATTCGTTGTGATGAGTGACGTTCTCCTGATCGATATCGGCTACGGCGGCCAATGGCAAGGGAGGTTAGTTAACTACGCAGAAAATATTATAGTGCACAGGTGTGTGCGTAAGCAGATTCACTCTCTATTCCCTCACTCTCATAATGCAAGGGGATGACAAATCCGATATAACCGGAAAGAGTTCAGGCACAGGATCTTCGCAGGAGAAATCCGTTGGATTTACGTGCTTTTCAAGGCACGGGATTGTGACGTGAGAATTTCTTGACAGAAAACCCCAATAACTTTTTATTGGCCCGAACTCGGGATCTGCGTCTTTATATATCCACTAGACCAACGAGGCAGTAACATTCTGTACTAGATATATGATTACAATGGAGTGTGATACTCAATCAACAAAAGCTGTTTTATATGTACATATCAGAGGCATCGGTGCGCTTAGCGGGAAAAGCTAATAAATACTATCACATCATCGTATTGGATGTTAGATGATATTTTTTGACACTGTTGGTGGCGTGTTATCATTTCTAATGTCATTATCATTAAGTGAAGGACTTAGTTTAATTGGATATTTTATACGTACATACATATATACATAAATTTATATAGAAGTACAAATATCCATAGAAAACTCACACTTTCTTTAGGCGCCCTGGCCTGCTGCAATGCGTAGAACAGCTAAACAAAGTTTCATCAGATAAACTTCCGAAAACGCCCGTACCTCCGATTGATCAGAATTTTCGCACAGACGTATTACGACGCGCTAGAAACGAATATATCATATTCCGCAAAACACTCACAAATTTCATTTCCATGGTCAAATCGGCAAAAAATGATTTAATATTTGTCACGTTTATTATTATAAATATTGATGTTATCTGGCTGGATGTAGGAATATGTTTCCAACAAAAGTTGTAGGCCATGAGAAGTCTATGCATATTTATTTATTTATTGAGAAGATGTTAAGCTACTTATTTTAAAATTTACTCAATTCTCAAGCCTGTTCAAGGCATGCAAGGTAGTATATATAAGGTATAATTAATATAAAATAATACTTTAATTTTTTATCTTACGTGTATTTAAATTAGCAATATAAGAATTAATTAAAACAAATATATATTTATTTGGTTCTTCAACAATGTGTACATCGATTAAAATAATATAATATAAGAAAAGTGAATTATATTCTAAGTGTCATAATTACTTTAAGAAGAACACAGCATGTATAAAAAGAAAACAAATATATATATATATATATATATATATATATATATATATAAAATATATATCCTTGACATATATTAATATAAGGATGTATTATGTTATATGATGTGTGTTTAAGACCAAGTGTAAGTAATTAATCTTGAAGCCTCAACTGCTCAACTGAAACGGCGAGACGGCAGTGTAATGGTAAGACGATAGTAATGAGGACACAACTTGCAGAATTTTACTATCACCAGACAAGAACAAATCAATACGCTTTCAACATTATATTACTTTGAATACAATATTTAGTGACATCACAACATCACTTAAAGCAATTTTTAAATAATGGAAATAATATATCCCAATATTAAGACGTATTGGATTTTATTAGCCTTACTTACGTTGTTTAACAGGTGAACAATGCTGTGTCTTGTTCTTTCGAATGCCAAATCCTTAATGATAGAAAGAAAGAAATCAGTGTTTAACTAAACAGCCGTTGAGGAACGGCTGTTTAGTTAAACGTTAATTATATGGAAGGCCGTAATTCAATAAGATTTATGAATATAATAGAATAAATTGAATAATGAGCAAAATATTCTAATGATAAACTTTTTTGTATGAAGTGTCGCCTAGCGATGTAAATTCGTTTTTATTCGATTTGAGAATTGTCATACCTACTTTTACACACAATTTACGATTAAGTGGAGAGTTAAATAGTAATGTCATAAAGTCTTTCACACCGATTTAAGGCCACAGCAGAATATTTTTATGCATAATATATTATAGTGTACAAGAGCAATATCCATTCCCCCGTTGTCATAGTCCGATGGGATGGCAATCTAACAAGACGGGAGAGATATAATCAGCCTTACTCCGGGATCGTAAAAATTAATTTTTTTTGTCAGCAACGCTGGATTCGAACCAAGTACTCGGAGTCTGCAGCTGTTTACTAATCAACAATCAGTATAAAATATTAATAATTTCTAAATAATATTTTATTTTTTTGGAATAAAAATCAATAATCAAAATATCTTTTATTTTCGAATTATCAATCTTATATTATTTTATAAATTTACCAAAACTTAATAAAGTATACAAAAAATGCGGTAATTCTTGTCGCAGTTTAATATTTTATTGAAATTTGTACAAGTGTACGTTTACAACATGTTAAACATGTTCTGTTCGTTAAAGTAGCAATTAATTCTTGTTGACTTAATTGATTAAAATTTGACATTGTTGAATAAATACACGATAACAGTTAATTATTTTTAATCTGTTGACAATGTAGCGATGTTCTATTATTTAAAATAAATAAATGAAAATCGATACGTTGCATAAATTCACTCGACTTGTGCTAATAAAGAGTAGCGCTCGTGCGTGGTAATTTCTATAGCCTCATTGAAAAAAAGTTTTGAAAATCTATTTCGTTAGGTTAAATTATTTAACTTTAAAAAAATTATAAGCTTAGGTCTTTGTTGCTGTCATAGAATAGACGCTTATTTAGACTTAATCAAAAGCGCATGTCGTGTCTACATCAAGAGAAATATCATTTTGTTTTGTAGACCTATGAACATAAAATAAAAATAAATATTTCAAACTCTATAAATCCGATAAAAAATATATTTTTGAATCATATAATAAAACAAGTTAAAAACTATGTATAATCACGCTACGACTCTTGTAAGTGTTCCTAACGATTGTAAACGACTTCAGTATTTTATTACAAAGTAAATATTAATGTTAATAAAATCTGCTTTATTTTAAAACTTGATATGAAGATAAAAATTGATAATTTATAATAAATGAAGGTTTAATTTAAAAACTGATGTCTGGCCCAATAGTTAGAATTAATAAAAGCTAACCGAAGATTGCGGGTTCAAGGCCGTGCAAGCTTTAACCTTTGGTTTTTCATTGATTGATTTCATCAATTCATTTCATTCATTCATTTCATTCATGATTGATTTCATTTGCTTAATTTGTGTTTATACATCTCGTGCTCGGCTTATGTAAATAAATATGTTTTTATATTTCATTACTTTTTATTTATGCACCTTCGTCACGTTAGGATATACAATACTATATATATATTACTATAACTTATTTTCATTCTCACGTGATCTATTTTCTATGATATAAAAACATTCAGGTTTTGCTGTATGTTAACACAAATTGCGTTTGTTGTAGTATTAACGCATAATTAAACGGTAAATGGTTATAAGAGTCTTAGATAAAATGATCGAGTATTGTGGTTTTATCACTGACATAAAGAACTGTTTCCTATATTCTACATGATAAAATAGTACGTAAATGATATTCTTTATGTACTGTTTTTTTTAGTTTTAAAGTACATAAAATATTCCTCTATAAAATTTAATTAAAGCAGTCAAGGTATTTGACGCACTGGTGTAGTAACCACGAAACCGCAAATATTTACATAAAACACGCCGTTCGGACACGGCCTTTTGGACGAACTTTATTATTTCTTATGAATTAAATTATTGCAAAAAAATAATCATAGAATAGCTTAGAAGCATAATGTTAAAGCTTTCATTTATAAAATATATATGTATATGTTATGAAATATTTGTAAATCGATTAAAAGAAGAAAATATATGTATATTCTCAGTATACGGAATACCTAGTAATGAAAGTTTCTTACAAATATTTCACATGCGCTTTAAACGAAAAAATGATTGTCTTTATATGAAGGAATGTTTTCATATCATGATGTAGGATACATTTTTACTGCTCTAAGTAAAAAACGTATTATTGTTTATTGTTTCAGCGCCCAAACAAGCTGACATGACTAATGTTGTCACGTATAAAAAGAAACATTAATATATTTTTTTTAATAAATAAATAAATAAGTGAAAGTAACAGCCTGTAAATGTCCCACTGCTGGGCTAAGGCTGCTTTTTTAGGAGGTCTTGGTTTATACTGCTTAAATCATCATCAACGTCAGTTTCATCAGAATGCACCAGTACAGTATGTTAGCGGTCAAAAAACATACGACCATATAACATAAATACGCTATAGAGCGCCCATGTCACTAGCAGTCCTTTGTGCCGATCGTGGACAGTTGCTTAGAAACAACTTATTTATAGTATTGAGCTAACTAGTGATTTAGAACAAGTGATCGTTCTTACAAAATAACACTGCACATTTTACTATTATCATAGGGGTAACTAATTATAGGAGACAGCTATCGCCCTGCTCAACGTTCTCACTTGGTTGTGCTCCCTCTATACTCTTTTTTTTTTATAGAACAGGAAGGCGGACGAGAGCACATGGGCCACCTGATACTGTAAGAAATGTTAACCATCGCTAACATCGCCAATGCGCCACCAACATTGGGACCTAAGATGTTATGTCCCGTGTGCCTGTAATTACACTGGCTCACTCACTCTTCAAACCGGAACACAACACTACCAAGTACTGCTGTTTTGCGGTAGAATTTCTTCCAGACGAGCTTGCACAAAGCTCTACCACCAGTATATTATTATTAATAATCTGCTTATTTATGCTCAAAACACACGATATACGCTATTGCTATAAGCTTTGTCGTTTTGTACTTGTGTATATATAGTTATAAAGTAAGTAGCAGCCTGTGAATGTCCCACTGCTGGGCTAAGACCGTAACGCACGGATGAATTATAAAGACAAATTAAGCACATGAAAATTCAGTGGTGCTTGCCCGCGTTTGAACCCACGATCATCGGTAAGGATCACGCGTTCTAATCACTGGGCCATCTCGGCTTTTATATACGTGTCTACCAGTCAATACATATTTGCGACGGTGGTCACTGCTTTAGAGCCGTACTTTGTGGATACGCACTGGTAGTAGTAATAGACACACACAACACGACACACGGTAATAGTTCCATTGACGAGCCATGTGAAAATTGTCACATCAACCCATATCTCATTTATTTCTTTCATCTGATGGTAATTGGCCACCACCGTCTATAGGCTTTAACTATTTCCTACATCGTCAATGCATCACCAACCTAACCGAACTAAAATGCTATTACTATTGTGTCAGTACTTACACTGGTTCACTTATTTTTCAAATTGGTGCACAAACATACTAAGTTTTGCTATGAAGCGGTAAAATATAACAGGCGGGCTTTTACAAAGCCCTATGACCAATGTCGTGACTGTGTACGTATGAAAATTGACCTAAATTTGTCAGGCAATAGCCCGAGGATTATTGAATTTACGTGTTAATATCATATTACTAGGTAAATTATATATACAGGACATACTTTTCAGCATTTTATGCAAATGTTTATGGTATATATTCATTTATTATAAAATAAAGAATTGATTAATCAATTTTACTATCTCAGTATAACTTCTATATAATTATAGCAAAACTTCCGCGAATAACATGCCTATTTCCATTATAATGTGAGCACCAAAACATTTAATTAACTAGTGCTTCAAAGCTTTGTTAAAGGGCAATAGGCGTTTGGTGGATCCCCTTTGTGTAAAAAGGGTCTACGAAGTCGTTTCCGAGCTAACTTTAGGGTTTTTATGGAGATTTTATAGCACAGATGGTATCATTAAAATGTTTTGTCAATCGACGTCGAATCTAATTAAAGTAATTGTACGATTATGATCTCGTCCTTTAAGATTTTGAGGTGATATGGGATATTCATTAAATTTCAAGTATTTTTTATCAAAGTGCAGATAAAATACGACGTACTCAATTTTGGTTGTAATGTTATAAGATTAGAAAAAATATTTTAATGTCCTACAGCTGGTTTGAGCTTTTCTCTTCTTTTCAGTAGAAGATTTTTGGTGGAGTCTACCACGCTGTTCTATTGCGGGTTAGTAGATTTCCACACCCTTTTGGAAGAATTTTATCTGAAACGTGCAGGTTTCTTCATTCTTTTTTCTTTACAGTCAAACACTTTTATGTAACCGTAAGTATATAATAAATAAATACAACCTATAAAATGAGAAAGCTATAAACAGATCGAGATTTATGACGCTGTATATTGGTAATACAGTATATACATTTTTACCTCTGTGTTACTGTATCATGTGATTTATCTTTCCAAAAAGTAAATTTACTGCCTCTACATTAAAATTGTTATTACGAGAAGCGTAATAGTAAAATGCAGCAATGGTCGCAATGCTCGCAACGTTAGGGATACATTTTGAATCTTACTCCACCATGCTATTCCGTTGCTGGTTGGATGATGTGGCAAAATTTCATCGGATAAATACAGCTTTCTTAACAACAGTAAACATAAAATGCATATGTAACTCAGTGATGCTGGCTCGGATTTCAAATCCTCTATCCGCTGGATTATCTCGCCTCTTAAATACATAATAATATTAATCTTAAAACAATTGTTCGTCTCAACTGTTGTTTTATAATATGAATGTACCAAAATTAATATAATATATTCACAATACAAAATAATTATTTAGGTATCGGCTTTGAGTTAATTTTAATAACAAGTCCTATGTGTACAGCTCAAACAACACTGTCAGCTCATTACTGATGGAACTTGTAGGGGAATGTCAAAGAAAGAGTAGGTTTGAATTCTAAAGCGATTGTTCGCGGGCTTATTGGCTGGTATCGGCTTTATTAGATTGTACAGCGATGTGAGGAAATGACATCTATGCTTAGACTCGACTTAGCGGTATACAAAAGTATAACAACCATCGTTTGTACTTGGTACACCTATTTTTACACAGATCAGTGGTTCTAAAAAGAGAAAGAATGTATTTTGTACGTTACTTGTGTCATTAAACATAAAGTATTTAGTTTTTCACATAATATGTATTAGTTGTTTATTACTTCAACGACCCATTTTTCTTATTTTTTTTTTATATTATCTTTTTAAAGATTATTTTCTTCGTAACTAATGTGTGTGTAAACAAAATTACTATTTAATTATTTAGCTTTGAGAGAGTTTTAATTATTATCAACGTGTAATATATATTACGAGTTATTTAATTGTATCTTTTTTCACACATTTTAAAACAAAAGTACTGCTTAACTTCTAATGACTGTACGTAATGCCGTTTTTAATGTATATCACATTTTAAAATGCCATATTTAATTTCATTCAAAAATCCAATCTAATCTTATAAGTGTTAGTATCAGCAGTATCTGCAATTCCTAATTTTTTTTCTTTTTTTTTATATAGTAAAGGTTGGCGGACGAGCATATGGGCCTCTTGATGGTAAGAAATGTTAACCATCGCTTAACCTTGGGAACGAAGATGTTATGTCCCTTGTACATGTTACAGGCGTAATTACACTGGCTCACTCACCCTTCAAATCGGAAAATAACAATAACAAGTACTGCTGTTTGGCGGTTGAATATCTGATGAGTGGGTGGTACCTACCCATTCGGGCTTGCATAATGCCCTATGCAATGCCACCACTAAGGAACTCGTTTCCTGTCTACGAAAATGTACTATACAAAAAGCAATTATGCCGTTTTAGTTTAGATTAAAATCGAACCTGAGACTTGATTGAACATTTTTCGTTCTCTTTGTAAATAACGATTTTAATTAAAAATTTTGTTATATTTTAAGAAAGGAAAAAATATTCAAAATGAAGTAATTATATTTGATATTCGGCATCCAGCAGGAGATACGAAACGAATGGATTTTAAAATGCAGGGTGTCACTGCTACAATTAGGAACCTTGTGATGTGACAGGATCCCGACACGGTTCCAATTGAAATAATTAAGGCTTTGTGCTGGCCAAGCGCACCGAAATTTGAGTCAGAATTGAATGTATGATATTCGGCAAACCGTAAATATTAGTATTTATTAAATTCAAATTCCATTATTACATTTGATTTAATTCGTATTTAAATAATAAAAGCTAAAGTTTAGTTTCTCAACATGATTTACAAAAGAATAGTATTTTATATTTTTTTATGTAGACGCGCACTAAAAAGTTTTTTTTGGGAAATTTTAATGATTCATGTATAAAGCGCAACTATATATATAAATTATAAACTCTATCAAATTAATTAATTATTAAATATTTTTATATATATAATATATTTCAATAAGACGAACCTAAAGCATTAAACACAATTCCAGTAGGCGAAAATCGCAGTGAACAGGCTGCAACAAAGCGGCAGCGGGAGTCTGACTCAGTGAGCACTTATAGACTATCTAAAAATTTGAAATTCAGCTCGCTTTTAGCTTTGGCCTTTTACCGATGGGAGAATTGCGTACACTTGATTCCTAAATTCACTTGATTGTCCTGTTTAAAGTGGTATTTTTTTATGCTCTTTAAGACAAAAAAAAACTTGGATATACAATTATCGAATGATTAGAATTAGATTAATGAACTAGCTTCTAGACGGCCTTGTCTTGTCTAGTTTACCCCGAGTTCTTGGGTTTAAGCACGGGTCGAGTCAATAAAAATGACCTGTTTAATGTGATATTTTTTCCTGCTCTTTAGACAAATAAACTTGGATACACAATCTTCTAGATAAAACAAACATTTGTTTTGTTGCCCATTGCATTGTAATTTTCGCGTCACATATTAAAAGCTATGATATATATACTGATACCAGATCACAGTTAACCACGCTAATTAAAAATTGAATAGCTACAATAATTTAAGACTGGAGTAGAATCGCTTCTAATTCCTTGTACTGAAAGACTTATACTTATGAATAATCAACAACAAGTTATTAATAAACAGGGATTGTTAAATAAAATAAATTTCCGGTAAATTTAATTGTACAAAGTAGGTATTACGTAATAACTTTGAAGAGAATAAAATCACTACAAAGAACGACACTCCACTTCTGTGATATATTCACGGAAAGCGCTCTTTGTTAACATTAAGCTGCTTGGTGCCTGTGTGCTTGAACGGAAATAATTATAATATTCCTTGTGATAGACGCGATAGAAGATGCAGTGATCCAACAACTCTCCAGATCCAAATCAAGTTAATATGAAACCTTTTTTTTAATATCAAGAACAAATACTTGACTGCATAACAAATTTATTGAAAAAAAAAGTTTAACTAAATATACTCGTACACGTGTATAAATGTATTACCATCGATAATTTTATATTCTGCTAGTATTCTAAAGCATAGACAACAGTAGTTTGCTTGGGATATAAGCGTATATTTTTTAAATCTTCTGTTGGTCTCGTATATTTGCATAATACCCGTAACAGTGTTCTAGCGTTGTTTTATCTTGTATAACTTTAACATAATTGCGTACTTTATTTTACATACAGTATCCATGACTATAATTTCGTTGATTATTTTTGATTTTTATTAACATATATTTTAGTAAAATCATGTATTATTAATTTTAAGAAAACTTTGTTTAGTTTGAAATGAAGTTCAAAAGCTAGGTAGTAATACTTCCATACATTATGTATGGAAGGAATTGATTATTTAAGCGGTACTTTCAGAATATGTAATTGTCATATAAATGTCGTTACAAATAAATAAGCCGAATGATTATAATTAGATTAATGAACCAGTTCCTAGACCAGTGGCCTTGTCTCGGCTAGTTTACCCCGAGTTACTGGGTTCAACCCCGGGTCAAGTCAATAAAAATGTTTTTTGGTTTTTCTGCCGATAAATTCTTAAAGTACGTAAAGCCATTGGTCCTGCGCCTGAACTTCTTCCGGTCGTGTCGGATTTCCTATCCCGTCAGATAATGAGAGTGAGAGAATAGTTTGTGCACACGCTTGTTCGTTATATGTTCTTCTCCAATGTGTTTGTGTGTCGCCGAGACTGAATTGGTCAGAAGGTCATACTCATCATTTATATCGTTAACTTATGTTTCGCATTGAAGAACTCGTTAGCCACATGATCTTACAACAATACACTGATAATAAAATAAAATCACAACAACAAACACACAACAAACCGATGACAAGTTGTAAAACCAATACAACCAAACAAAAATAATAAGTTATTTATAGAGTTCAAGAAAAATATTTGTTGAATATATTGTAATTTATCTATGGTCTATGCAATTATAATTTACACTTACTTACTTACTTAATTTACATTTACAGTTTACATAAAACAACTGATGTTATGCGTCTAGTGTAGACTTCCAATTATATATTACAATATCTGTTACGCGTGTTAGAAGACCTTCGTTTGATAGCAGCCTCGCATAAATTGAGACATTGTGCTCCCAAATCGTGTTTGCTGAGAAAACACCTACTTCGCACACAATAACAGTTTACGTCGAGAAGGCAATTTTCATAATGTAGCTTCCCAACCGTAGTCTCATAAAATAGTCTTTTGGGGAACCTGTTGTGTTACAGATTTCAGATACGAGCTACGAGCTCGTCAGTTAAATTTTGTTCCTCATATAACAAGTTATCTTTGATTATATTCGTAATTTCTATTTTCATGTTATTTTTATACAGGTTTCAGTTTTAGCGACAATGTATTGAGCACGGAGGATATAAATTCTTTCATATTACATTTAAGTAAAATACATTAATCACTATTAAAGCAAACTACGATACATTTACGATCCAATTTACGCTAATGCTGAAATATAAGGGAATTTAATAAACTAAAAGCAGATTGGTATTAAAATAGCATTAAAGTGTTAAAATCATAGCGTCGCTTGGACTCGTCGACACCGCGGGCATTTACATAACGCTCCGTGCTTGCGACGCCTTCGCGCTGGATTACCATAAGCGCTTAATTATTTCGCTCATTTCGCTTATCTGCCCACTAATGCTTTGACTTCTCTCGCCTGTGAAGCTGAAACAATACTTGCTTTACCTGTATATTGTAGTTCCTTGATTTTAAGGGTCATTTTATATCGTTTAATTCACTTATAAAGTATATATTCTACTTCAATGTTATTTCTGGTGACTTTTCGGTTGACTTATTTTTGATAACAATAATATTTTGTGCTGCTTATTAATCATATACTATGCTATATAAACAATACCGCTTTTAATGAACACAACTAAATATACACATATAATTGTGTTTGTATCAATTTTGGTGAGTTCGATCGGTACTGAAATGCTTGTATCAATTGACTTTGTTTTTCGACCACTTTCGAGTATTTTACCCGAATAAAAAACTTGCTCCCGATTTGGTCTGCACTCACTATCAATTTCTTATTTTATGGACTTTAAGTAAATAAGTAATCTATCTGGGGGCATGGTAGTGCCGTAAAATTTTCAATAGGCAAAATATATCATATAATAGCTCGTCCGCACCACCAAAGTACAGCGACAAAAATTTAATGAATGCGTTGAAATCTTAATAATTTATTTGAATTTGTATAGGGTCTTTAGTTGTGTGTAACTTTAATTGATTTGTCAGCTGTCAATATTGTGTTGTCCTCCTGACGACCAGTCTGCATGTATAATGATAATAAATAATATCCTCCAGACCGATTTCGGCCACTGTGGCCAATCTTAAGAGAGTTTAGCCAACTGCGCAGGAGATATTATAGTGCACAAGTATGTATGCAAACACAGGTACGCTCTCCCTTACCTCACTCTTATAATCCGATGGGACGGCAATCCAACACGACTGGAACGAGTTCAGGCGCAGGAGCAACGACTTTACGTGCTTTCCGAGGCACAGGAATACAAACTTCCAACTTCCAGACTCCGGGATGCTTCTGAGAATTTTCTGTCAGAAAAACCCAATAAATTTTTATTGGCTCGATCTGATTGCAAATTGAACCCAGGACCTCCGGGTCTGTGACCTTACATTAAGCCATTAAACTGACGAGGCAGTCAATATATGCATATAATATATATAACTTACAATTTGCTATTTTATATTTAATTTGGAATAAATTTCTATTTTCCTAAAATGTTGAATGAAAGTTAATAATTGAAATCCTTACCTAACAATACACTACAAAAGTATTGAAAAAAATATGAAAAATAACAAATTATAAAAATTAGAGAGAAAGTTGAAATAGGAGGACAGCGCTTTTTGGTGTAACAAAAAGTACAATAATGTAATCAATGAAAAGATATCGTAACGAACTTCGTTCCTGATGGGAGTTCCCTGACCGCACAATATATTTTTTTATTATTTAAAACTTTAAGTCACCTCTAAAAAAAATTAAGCGGCTGGGGTGCCCTTTCGAACTTTGAACATTAAACTATGTGCCTAATTTAAATTAATATCTTAGGAATTATGGCAAAATTAAAATAATCAAGCAAAAAAAAATGGTGTTGGCCAACGATGCGATTGATGAAGATGCGATGAAGTAGCCGGCGTAAAGATTTCGTATGTTCCATTCGTATGTACCTGGTTTATCACATATTCTACCACCAAACAACAATAGTTACTATTTGTTGTGATCTGGTTTGAAGCAAAACAATAATAAATACACACGTCAAAACAAATATCATTCTAGTGAACTATTTGTATTTACCAAAATTGGATTACTTCAATTCCTGGTATTTATCAGAAGCACTTCTGAATAGATTAGAGTGGTTGCAAATTCATCAATACGATTTATCTTTGGTCTACATATGTATTATTACTTTTCCCAGAAGTTCTTTGAAAGTGGTTACCAATCGGATTTCGTAGAAAATCATCTCTTATTTACTTTGTATTACAATTGTACACTCGCCATGAGGGATGGTCTAAATTTCTTGAGTTCAACAGCCACCACAAACTTAACCCATATAAATGTATTATGTACTAGTGCTAAACCCGCGGCCTCGCCCGCACCATAATCTTAAAGCCAGTTCAACGGGATAAAAGGCCCAAATTATGTCATATTTTGTATATTACTTGTTTGTTGATGCTGTATGCATCAACAAACAACTAATATTCACAACAGCTGAATTATTTTAATGTCTATATATATATATACATATTAATAGTATTTCCATTTTCTAGGACGAATGATATTTTTGACATGATTTACACGTGAATATGATACATATAGTGACCCATAGGTAAAATAGCAACAAGTAACAGTAAAAAAATACAGCCTTTCTAATCGAAATAAACTAAAAATAAGGTTAAAACTTAAAAAATATTGCATACTTTATTAAGCCCTACAACTAAGGATCAGGTAACAGTAATAGGTAAAAGTAAAACCTAATAATCTATAAAGTTCAAAACAAAACAGTTACTTAAAAAGTTAAGACCTAATAATACCTAATAGACCAAAATTACATGTAGGTTAATAATTGCAACCAAATGCCACAACGACTGCCCAAATTCGAACAAAACGCGAATCCTAATATGTATGGCAGTAGGTCTACTCCGGAAAATCTCAACTGACTGATCAATTGATTCAACCGGTTTCGATGAAATAAAAACTAGAGGGAACCTGGCAGTACTTCTTATAATAATTTAGTTATTTCAATTTTGAATTTTTAGCCGTTTCAAAGATAAGCCCGGTTAAACAAAAATTAAAAAAAAAAATTATTGGTTTTGGAATTCGTAAATAGCAATATTAACTTTATAAGGGGCAGTTATTTTGAAATCACAGACAGACACTTCAATTTTATTTATTTGTATAGATGTGTGATCTAACCAGCTCCAAGATAATATACAACGTTTTACAAACTACATTAACTACAATATTTGTGGTTAAATTGTGACAACATATTTCTAGGGACCAAATTTTATTTCTGTTATATTTTAGTGTCCTGTTATAATACAATTAAAAACTTATTCAAAATGTTAATCCAAATAAATCAATTATGTAAGTTAATCAAATATGAAATTAAATTAATTTCATCTACAGCTTCAACAATAATTACCAACGAATTTCCGAAACGAAAAGTTTAATTAATTTTAATAAATAAACTGATCCTTTGAATTTGAATACCTTACAGCTTAGACGGAGCTCAGTTCATTAAATTAAATAATGGTTGTACAGCGACATTCACTTCATAAAGTATCTAAGAGTGAATAGTCGGTATTTCAGTGTTATTTAGTAGGTTGTCAGTTACACGTAGTGCTACTAGCATTAACACGTATTTTAGCGGAAATAGCCGTTGCTATCCTAATTTATCCTAACATTAAAAACTGATGGTTTTTTTTGTTTGATCCATTATCCCATTATCTAAAAAATACTATTTATATATATTAATACTATTATACATTAGTTAATAATAGTAAAAGAACTTAGTGGTAGGGCTTTGTGCAAGCCCGTCTAGGTAATATCATAAAATATCATAGTATCATAAAATCTTCTACCGTCAAACTGCAATGCTTAGTATATTTGTGTTCCGGTTGGAAGGGAGAGTGAACCGGCGAAACTTCAGGCATAAAGTTAGCGGTGCATTGGCGATGTAAGGAGATGAGGATGGTTAATATTTCTTACAGCGCTAATGTCTACTGCGCTACTTTCTATAAGGCGATTAAAACATGCGGGCTGTATTTACCAGTCCACCTACCAATATTAAAAAAAAATCTTTCGCGACGCGAATTAATTTTTATGCTTTTTATATCTATTTGTTTCCGTAGTGTTCTCGTTTCAATATTTTTTGTCTTAATAACCTACATCATATCATCAAATTTTGATTTGATTAGACATTTCATTTTTTTTCTATTGAGAAAATTGTATACTTTTAGGTTTTTGATCAGACACCAACCTTAAAAATAAAATGTAGTTTACATACAAAATTTTATCTTTTAGATTGAATTTACTCATACAAAATAAAATAAAATATTAGCAATTTAGTTTTATACCTCCTATTACAGAGGGCATCAACTGCGTGAGATATATCTTTTATTTTTTATTTATTTATCACATCCATTAAGAATATCGTACCAAGTCAACGCGCGTTAAAGCAATTTCGCGATAATGATTATTATAGTATTAGTAATTATTTGCAACAAATCATATAATTCCATTACATATACTCTTCAGATCAATATTAACTATAGTTATTTACAACGTGAAATCAAATGGTTGACATGAATATTAATTTTCGCTTTATCAAGCATATGGTCCAGATGTGATTTAGGGCATGATGAATTGTTGTAATTTGCGTCCTCCGTAGTCATAGACGAGTGACCTGCAAACCTGACGTGTTAGTTGCGTCGCATTAATCTTTCTTTGCTTCAAATTATCGCCAAGGATCGCACATTTATCATACAAGCTTGACACCGAAACAAGAGGAATGTTGTAATGAAAAAACTTGCGGGAGGCATTGTGTACAAAAACAATGAGATAACATTTCATGTTAGCTAGTTATAAAATAAGTAATATTTTTATTATTATTAATTAGTATGTACAACGAAAAATCATTAATAAATAATAATTATGTTAATATACATAGCATACGAATAAGTCAATGATTGGTTTCAATCTTATCACACGATATCGGGACAACGAGTTTAACGATTGAACGGCGAACAAAAACGGACTGTAAATTGCAACCCTGATTTTATTTAGCGCTTTGTAAAGCGGTGACCAGCGCTGGACTTAAATCGAATAAACGTCAGATGCGGTGAGAGCGGGCGCGGCGTGGAGTGCGGGAAAACAGGAAACACTAAATTTTACCCGCTATTTGTTTCACAACCAGTGTCGCAACTATTTCACGACGAGTTATAAACGACGGCTTCGTAAATTATTATCCAGACACTATTTTATGCTCGAGCTGATGTCTGAATCTCCAATATGCTTTTTGTTTGATTTATGGTTATTTTAAATTTATTGGATTGTGCGAATATTTTCGATGGTGTCGTTTGAATGAATAATGAATGTATTCCTTACAGAGAGCAAAATTATGAATAAATTCTATGATATAAATTTAAATTTGTGACATCAAGTAAATTTAACATAATAATATATACCATATACTACATACATATATAGGTATAAATATTTGTCGGCATAAGCTGATTAATATTGAAATATCTATCTAATTGAACTATCAATAGACTTAATGATGTTTGAGTATTGATTTCATTTGTACGAATTCAATTTAACGACTATTATAATATATAAACTATGCTATTCACTCGGTATATTCGGTCAGAGTATTCTATTATATAGTAAAGTTTAGAATCAGACCAATTATATAAATAAAAACATTATTTTATTTAATCTATAATAGAATTTTTCATTTAACAGATTCATTTTGTGTATACCAACCGTGATATATCGCAGGTGCGCTATGCGTGTCATACAGAGCTGCGGCAAATGACGCTTCATATATCAAAGCCATGCTTGCCAATGCCTGTACGCTCAACAAACTGAGACAGTTTAATACAAAAATAAAGCGATTACAAGCATTTTATAAGTAACGTATCAAAATATATTTATATTGGGTTAATGAAGATTATGTAGTAAGATTTAATAATTAACGAAGAATTATTAATCAAGTAACTTTAATAAATTAAATAAACCAATAAATATTATTTTAATTATTGTATTAAAGGAAATGGTTTGTTTAATATCATCACATACTAATTTTTTTATTTATTTTTTCGTATTGTATTATTATTCGTAAAATAATGTTCTGAACAATGATTTTCGCCCTGTATCTCTTTTAAACGTATCTGTGCAGGTTTTGGTTCACAAATTTTAAATTAATACAAAATTACAGATGTAATAAAGGCGATAGAAAAGTGTAAGGCTAAGTGTCCGTATAACGCTAGTTCTAAGGAAGAACAGAAATATCTGGATGTGCCCTTGGCTCATGTTATAAACAACATAGTTTGACACAAAAAACGAGTGAAAAAAACGAACCAACTAATGAGTCAGGTCAGTGATTGCATGCGATACTCTATTCTATTTTGAATGACAAATGTATATGACAGTAAATGGTTTCGCTTAACAACAAGTCTTCGCCTGGAAACACAACTTCGAGTACTGCAAAAACTCAATTTGTAACTGTAGTAAAATACAAAATATTTTATGGACACTGTTTTTAATGTTGAAGCGTCAGTAATGACAATATACATATGTGCTGATTGTATTAAGATACTTGGGAAAACACTAGAAGAGGAAAAATGGTGGGTATTTACCCACGGCAAATAAAATTTGTTCTACGGTCCCAATAATGAAGTAAAATTGGTTGATTGAAGGTCACGACGCTGTAAACATCAATGAACCCCCCACACGGAAATTAAGTAAAAAGAATTGTATAGTTCATTACACTGGATCAACCGTCTGACACAACAGATGTAACCCTTCAAAATACAAATATATTGAATTGATATATTTAGATTTCTCTAAGAACATCGGCATTTGAGTAATATAAAGTTAAATTTTTAATATTTTATAAGCAATTTTTTACTTAAAATAACTGTTTTTTTACAATTTTAATTTAAATGTATTGTTTAAAGAATGATTTAGTATGTACTTATTAACTTATTGGCTAAACAGTTATACTTTGTTTGTGGTTTAAGGTATAAATATGTCAATACTAAACACAGACAAAAGGAATATAATCCTAGATCCCGTGCTCGGCAGCTCATTGATGAAGTGAGAAAAGTGGTCTTTCTTTCAAAGCTTACTCTTACCTTATTAGGTATGTCTTAATAAAACAAATAATTATAAATGATTATCTCTTCCAAGACATCTTCTTCTTCTACGTGACACTCTTGTCAAAGCGGTCGTGGTCGCCATGAAGTATTATGTATTGTTCGGCGCAGATGTTATTCGCCTCACGAGCCTTCGCCATATGTCCCTGTTAGTAGTGAGCCTGATGCATTCACGCAAAGGACCGCCAACAGTTGTTTTTGTTTGGTCGGTCCATCGCATAGGCGTCCTTCCACGTGGTCTGGTGCCATCCACCTTGCCTTGAATGACAAGGCGCTCTATGGAATTATTTCCTTGCAGGGAGACGTGTCCGAAAAATGTTAGAGTGCGCTTTCGAACCAGCGCCAAAAGACGCTGTTTGATGCCGAGTTCTTGAAGAATGGAGATATTGGTGCGAAATTCGGTCTACGAAACTCTTAGCATTCGTCTCCAGCACCACATCTCCAGAGCATCGATTTTCTTTTGTCAATTTGCAGTTCTCGTAATTGCCATATGTCGCTTGACCTCATCAATTCATTCATTCATCGCCATTATTCGATATAAAAGATCCTAGATATATATAGGATTGGACGACCTCACAGTTGGCAATCTGAGTGATTTCCGGCTAATTGTTTTTCGCCCGGTCTACGATCATCATCTTCGTCTTGCTGCGGGTAAGCTTTAATCCGAAATCTTGGCATACGCGCTCCATTTTAAGAAGCGATTCTTCCATATGAACCGCGTCAGACGCAAACAGGGTCGTGTCGTCGGCATAGCGCATATTTGTAATCTTGCACCCGCCAACTGCAACACCGTCATTCCAGTCCTCAAGCGCAATGCGCATTACCAGTTCTGTGTAAGCATTGAACAAGAGCGGTGATATTATGCATCCTTGGCGGACTCCAGCGCCGGGATGAAAGTCTTCAGATAAAACATCATCCGTCCGCACGGATGTAGTCCCATCTTCGTAAATACGCCTAAGAAGATAAACTAAGTGTTTCGGTGTACCCATTTCCAGTAACATCCTCCATAATTTAGGCCATTTTACTGAGTCAAGTGCCTTTGAGAAGTCAACAAAGCTATATATATATATAAGTAGGCTTGTTAAACACTCGTGCCTTCTCTATTATCTGGCGAATAATGAGGATCTGCTTACGTGTACCCTTTCCTTTTACAAAGCCGGCTTGTTCTGGGGCAATTTCCTTGGACAGAAAGTTCTTCAGTCATTCATTGAGTATGTTTAGCAGGATTTTACTAGCATGAGATATGAGGGCTATAAGGCGGTAGTTGCTACACTTCTTAGTTGAACCCTTCTTGTGCAGATGAATGAAAACCGTGTGAGACCATTTTGTTGGCCTTGTTCCTGAATGCCATATCTTGTTGCATATGTTGTGGAAGATATTGACACCTATGTGGCCTAAGCATCTCTTCCTGTGACTTTCCCCTTCTTTAGATGCATAATGGCGGCTTTTACTTTCGATCGAAGAATGTCTGGCTCTTGTTTTTCATTTCCGGGCTCTGTATCAGGAAAGATCGAATTTTATGGTAGAGATCCCTGGACTCGTGTCTATTTGCATGAGCATCGGTTCCCTCACATATTTTGCAAAGATAGGCATTATAATCTTTCCTGCATCCTGCTTGAATTTGTGCTGACAGTTTGTTTAAGTCACTAACGCCTGTTGACTTTAGCGTACGTCTCCATTCGACTAGTTTTTAGGTATTATCTGAAATCCAGTGTTGTCGCTTGTATGTTGCAGTTGATGATCCCGAGAACGAAGTCTGCTTCGGAAAATAGTGTCTGCTCTATTATAAGTTTCTTGGTTAGGTCCCACAACCTTTCAGGCGTCTCCTCTGCAAAATCTGCATTAGCCCACTCTACCCAGTTCCGTTTTGCAGCAGCGTAAAACTTTGAGTTGTCCTGAACTTCAATTCTTCTCTGTTTTTGGTGACTTCGAGCCGCTTTTAACTTTAATTTAAACTTTGAAATTAGAAGTTGGTGGTCAGATCCACAATCCGCCCCAAATAGTGTATGGGCATTTCTAATTGATGTTTTCCATCGCTATCTGATTAGGATATAATCTATTTGGTTGCGATATTTACCATTCGGCGATGTCCAAGTGTATAGCCTGCGAGGATGGTGCTGGAAAAGGGTAGTGGCTATCACCAGGTCATTTTCATTTGCAAACTGTATGAGTCGTTCTCCTCTTTCGTTTCGTGCTCCAATTACGACGAACGAATTAGCTAACTAAGGCAACCCTTTGAAGTGGGTTTCACTGAGACCACAGGTGTTAAGACCGCATCTGTCTATCTTCTTTTCCAAGATAGTTTGAAAATTCCCAGGGCTGAGTAGTCCGCGCACATTCCATGTCCCTATCGTCTGGATTTGGCGTAGCTTGAAATACGTTCCAGTCGCTAAATTTCTATGGGGAGCCTGGTTCCCTGCTGCCCCGTGGCCGGTAACATATTTCACACTGCCTGCCCCGGACGCAGAATGGCGCTGGTTCCTACGCGGGTCGCATGGCAATCGTATTCTCTCTGTTCGTACTTTCATGTTGACTTTTTTGGGAAGGATAGTTGCAGTGGTTTCCCCTTGCCTTCTGCACCAATCCTTTTGGAGATTATTTGTATCCACAGGCTGCTGAAGCCTCTTCTGTCAGGTTACCCAGCCAGGTATTAGTGGTTATACCACCACAGCTCGGCCGCCAGTTATCTAACAGGAGGCACCACGGGCAGGTGAGGTTGGCGTTTGGGGCCAACTAGATAGTATTGTCGTTCTCCCTCTTACCCTCTTTCCAAGACATACCCACCTATAAAATTGTACTAACATAGTTATGTGTTCTGGTCCATGTCAAATATTGTAATGCATACCACGATCAATTTTGTTAACCATTCTAGAGCTTAGACATTACGACGCTCTTGCCTTAACTATTCTATAACATAAAAATTACGAAAATGTTGAAACAAGTGTGAACCAGGCGAAAGATTAAATGAACCGTTTCACTTTTTCATCCAACATTTATATTACGCACATTAACAGTTATATTATAGACTTATAACAAACACGAGAACACTGATATATATATGTACAGATATTTAGTATTTTCAACAGGATTTAGAACCGTACCTTAATGATATGTGCCTTCTCTTGTTAATATAAAAAGTATTTACAGCAAAAAATATAGAAACAGTCTGTACGACAGCTGGTCAAATGACTTCTGAACTCTTCAGGGTAATATTTAGAGTTTATTTCATTGCTCTGCACCAGTACGGGATGGTGCCTACATATTTGATAGGATTAAATTTGAAATGAGTATATACAGGTTAGCTCACAATGTTTTGCTTTGCCGAGTAAAAGATTATAAAAAACAAATTAGGCACATGAAATTTCAGCGGTGCCAAATTTGAATCTCTTGATTTTCGGTAAAATTTCATGTATATCTACTGATCCCACTAAGCTTTCCCTTTTTTTTTATTTTCGGTTTTATTGAGATAGTGTATAGTCGAGTCATCTTCAGCTTAGTGATTAGCAATTAATTTATTTAATTTTATTTTAGTAAACAAACTATATAATAACATAAACCAATAAAAATATATAAACCAATAAAGTTGCCAATAATAAACAATACACTAAATGAGCAAAAAAGCACTGATTAATAAAAAGTAATCAAAGTATACAAGCAGAAAGAAAAGTATGTCAAGTTATATAAAGTTACTTTAAATTAATCATGCATAAGACAGATTTAATTTAATTACAAACAATTATTAAGTAATGAAATTTATTTTATTATAATTTATCAAGTCTATCCAATTAAACAAATTATGGCCTAGTAGGCCATCTCGCCCTTTTTAATATGGAAATTAATAAAATTTAAGCATTCTAAATTCACGCGTTCTTCTCGGCAAGCAGCACTGAATTTTTATGGTGGTAGAGCTTTGTGTAAGCTCGTCTGGTAGGTACCACCCACTCATCAGATATTCTACCGCAAAACAGCAGTACTTGGTATTGCTGTGTTCCGGTTTGAAGGATGAGTGAGCCAGTGTAATTACGAGAACAAGAGACATTACATCTTAGTTTCCAAGGTTGGTGGTGCTTTTGTGATGTAAGCGATGGTTAACATTTCTTACAATGAAAATGTGTATGGGCATTGGTGACTACTTACCATCAGGTAGCCTATATGCTCGTCCACCTTCTTGTGTTTATAATTCATCTCGTGCTTGACGGTGCAGGAAAACATTGTGAGGAAATCTGCATGTGTCTAATTTTTTTGAAATTCAGCCACATGTGTATTCAACAAACCCGCATTGGAGCAACGTGGTGGAATAATCTCCAAACTTTCTCCTCAAAAGGAAGAGTAGGCCTTAGCCTAGCAGTAGGACATTAACAGGGTGTTACTATACTATAACAAATTATTGAACTTCTTCTTTTTTTTTATATTTGCCGGGAGGGCAAATGTCTCTACTCCACCTGATGTTAAGTGGTAGTAGAGTCCAAACGCGAGGACGGCCAGTACAATCGGGAAGAAGGTTCTGCACTAGCCGACCTCGCCTTGCCGGCCCGCAAGATGCCTCTTCACGCTTCGTTTGAAGGAACCCTGTTTCCCCAACGGGTCGTGAGAGGAGGGGAATACGTGAGCTGGTAAGGAATTCCATTTTTTGGAAGTGCGACAAAGAAAGGAGTTGCCAAATTTCTTTGTGCGCGATGGAATTGATGTCACAGTTAGTCGGTGATATCGAGAGCCAGCACGCGTAGACTTGTGAAGGAAGGGGGAAGCAGGAATTAGGGAGAATAATTCCTCGGAACACTCGCCGTGATACAGTAGAAAGCGCTCAGCGCTGCTATCTCTCGACGCAATTGTAAAGGCTCGAGGGTTAGTGACCTTTACGTCGCTAATAATGCGGATCGCACGTCGCTGCAACCGATCCAAGGCCTCAAGTAGGTACTTAGCGGAGCCATCCCAAAAGTGCGAGCAATATTCAACGCAAGACCGTACCTGTGTTTTGTACAGCAAGCACAATTGTTGTGGCGTGAAAAAACGCCGCACCTTGTTCAGAACTCCGAGTTTCCGTGAAGCTGTTTTTATCACAGCCTCGATGTAATCCCTTGGACTAAGGTCGCAGCGAACGTCATTCATTATTGACGTCATCATTGATATGCAATAGAAACAGAGTGGGAGATAGCACAGATCCCTGGGGGACCCCAGCATTCACTACATAGAATTGTGAAGCGCAACCATCAACTAAAACATGAAGGCTGCCCTTGTGTAGGAAGCTGGCAATCCAGGTGCAAAGCTGAGCAGGCAGACCATATGCCGGCAGCTTGGAGAGAAGACTTCTGTGCCAGACCCTGTCGAAAGCCTTGGAGATATCGAGGCTGACAGCCAACGATTCCCCATGCTTGTCGATAGCTTTACCCCAGAGGTGTGTTACGTACGCTAGAAGATCACCTGTAGACCGTTTTGGTCGAAATCCGTACTGACGATCATTAATTAAACAGTGATCTTCTAGGTAATGGATCAGTTGGTTGTTAAGAATCCGTTCCATCACCTTACAAAGTACTGAGGTAATAGCTATTGGCCGATAATTTGCCGGGTTAGACCGATCCCCTTTTTTGGTATCGGCAGGACGTAGTATTTGTGTCTTCGTTAGAAACAAAATTGCTGGCCGTGCTGTCTCGAGATGGTGGTGGACAGCGTTGAGGTTAGCGTGGAGTCCACGGATGTTAGTGAACTCGACCTCAAACAGCGTGGGTTATAGTGGGGGTGTGCACCGCTGTACGACCGTTATTTATGCTTTGATGCGCTACCATATGGGAAAAAAGAATGGAAAAGAAACGTGAGGCGAGTGACGTATTGCCCCGATAGGGATGGGCAAAGTGTGGAGGCGTGTTTTCCCAAGTGGTTGCCAAAAGGGAAACTACACTGACCCGCCGGACGGAAGGGCCCCAGAACCCCCCCCCCCCCCCCCGGAAGTGGCCGCCGGGACCCCACCTTCTGGTCACCAACCTGGCACGAGGGTCCACCCCGAGATTATGCGTGGCCTGGTGGGGCAGCCTCGCGTGCTGGTTAGGCACGCTCGGGCCCCTGTACTATGCCACGGGCGGCCAGCGGAATAGTCGTTTCTTCGGGTCTCCCTGTCCGACAGGGCAATACAGTTTCCCCCGGCATTCGTTCAGCAGCCGTCTCCACTGGACCAACACCCATCGCGGCAATGCTCGCTCGGGCACTGGCTGTACGCTGGCTGACCTCGAAACGCGGCTGCAAGCCACTTCACGAGATTTTCACCATGCGTATGGTGGTAACAAGCCAGGTGGATGTTTATCATCCTACCACCAGATGAGCAGATGGTCGCTCAGATATCCCTTAGTCGCCTCTTACGACACCCATGGGAAAGGGGCAGTGAAATGTATTCTTTCTCCGTCACTGCACGGATAACTTACATTTTGTACAGTATGTTTTGTAGACGTAGCAAAATCAATATTAAGAAAATATTTATTGTACGTTATACAAGATTTGAGAATTAAATAGTTAACAAATACAAGGTATTTCAACATAAACGCTACTTTGAAATTTAGATTTGATATGATTTGTACGATCTTGCGTGATTCCCTTATTATAATATTATTAAAACAGGTTCGTACATTTTATTATAATACTTCTCATATTGGCACCATTATTATAACTGAACAAAAAGCAATAAAGTATTTATGTTAAATAAATATTAAAAGAACTATAAAAACAAAATTAAATTGCCGATAAAACAAAGGAAAGATTGAAATTAATACATAATTTACTTTCATGCGAATGAGTTTTAATTTCGCGAAGCGGCGGCGGTCTCGTGCAGGATTCGCGCAAATTGTATTTAAAATTATTACGTACGACTCAATCATCGATAATGATGAATGATTAATTTTCATACGATTTTTAACAGGCATTGTTAATTGTTCATTCCTTTAATTGCTATTTTTGAAGTAATTCGAGGATCAAATTTGGTTTTTTAAAATTTACATAATATAATACTTCGCTGAATTTGGCTGTTAACCGAATCATTTTAATATCACAATAACTACTTGTGCCTGTAATTGTTATTCTCATTTACCTTTCAAACCGACACATAATGATTGATTGATGTTTGGCGGTTGAATATGTAGTATGATTTAAAATATGCTTTTAATAGTATTTGTTTTATTAATTTTTTTTATTAAAAATTGGCTTTGTAGTTTCTTAATCACATTAAAGTAATGGTTACAATAATGATCATTCACTTAAGTAATTTGACACACACTGATGATAACTTAAATTACAACAACGATACTTCAATACATTTAATATATCACTAAAAATGTAATATATATATATGTAGTATTATGTTATATAATAAGCAATAAATAACAAACGGTCTTACTTATGAAAGTTGTTTAGCGACTGTTTAGTTAAACACAGATTTCTCTCATTCTGTCATTGTTGATTTGACATTCGAAAGAAGAAGATACAGTATTGTTTACCTGATCACTCGCTAAGCTAGTTTTTTAAGTTAGACTTTTATCAATTAAATACGTACAAATTATTGTATATTATTATATTTTGTAATTGATTTGCCAGCTTTCAACTAATTTTAAATTTGATCTTATATTTTAAGCTGTATGATGATTACTGATTAGAAATATGTTTTAATTAAAAAGTTTGCCTATGCTACTAACAAAACAGCTTTGTGTTAATGTTTTCTGAAGTGGAAGATGAGTGAGCGAGTGTTATTAAAACAACAAAAGACAATAATTTAGAGCTCACGGTCGTAAGCGTTTTGACAATGTCTGTCAGTACAGACGACCGCATTTGATTTGGTGGCCAATTTTTACATTTTAATTTGAAAATGTCTATGTTTTTTTATTTAAAGTTGGTCGGCAGACTGACAAACTAAAAAAGGCGCGCTAGGGTGTAATAAATATTACTTCCTAAAACTTAAGAAAAAATATTTTTTTAGATCAACCCTGGATTCGAACCGGGACCTCATGGTTTGCAGCTGTACAAATTAGATTCGAGGCAATAAACACTTTGGTACTATAGTAATATATATTAAACTAAATCCATAATTTTTAATTCAATTTTTCATTATTATTGTAGATGTAATGGTTGACACGTTTATGGCCTAATTAGTCGTCTTCAGTAATTACTACACGCGTCCTTTATGTTAAACTTTACAATACTGATGTCACGTTTCGTTGGATTCATGTATTTAACTAGGGCAATTCTCTCATTACCTAATTAGTCTGAAAACTTAAAACAAATTAATTAAAATGTCGTAATAGTTGTCACGATTCCATATTTTGTATGTTACAATTTAATTGTAATTGTAAAAGTTATTTTTGCTTGTTAAAATAATTTTGTAATTAGAATCTTATCATATTAACAAGTTTTGTTAGTATGTGAGTTGATATGGAACTTATTTAACATATTTTATTAATTTTTTATTGATTTATGGCAGATGTGGGATATACACATTGTTTATATGCTATATGTTTATTGATACCTTGAGAGTTGAACTGCCTTTACTTTTTTATCTTATGGGAAACCTTCAAAAATGTTAGACAAATTAAGGGGTTTTTTAATTAAAAAATTTACTGTTGATTAGCCATTTCTTACATTTTAACGCGTCACCAGCCTTGGGAAATAAGTAGTTACGTCTCACTCACCCTTCAAACCGGAACATAACAATATTATGTATCATTGTCTAGTGCTAGAATATTTGATGAGTGGGTGATACATACCCAGACTGGTTGATAGAAGTACTGCCACGAAGTAAGGAAAATAAATATAACGAATATTATGAAAAAATCATAAGATAAAACTTTCATTTATTTTTAGTAAGTCATATTATTTTACAATTTTTGAACTATTTAGTTCAAATCTAACGCATTTTATTTAAAGATACAGAAGTCGTGCAAAATATGCTAGACATAGGACATTCCAAGTTTATATCGTCACATCCCGCTTTAGAAAACTGCATCTGTTTCGTTTTGACATTTCATTTTCCCCGTGCGTTCGAGTGGCCGTGACAGATCGCAGGTGCATCATGCACAAAACCATGCCGAGCCGAATGACGCTTCATATATCAGCGCTTTGAACTTTAACTGAAGTTTTTGTGTATTATAACCATGGACCAGCTGATTCTTTCGAAATTTCTTTATAATGTTTAAAAAAAGGAATAGATTTATATGGTCACGTGACTGGAAATTAATGTGATAAATAGTATTAAAAGTTTCATCTGTCGCGTTTTATTTCTTATTAAATTCGTATTAAGTAAGCCGGTTTAAGTTACCTATTGTTAATTCACTTCATAGTTTATATAGTGAAACTATTGCCTTGTCAATAATGGAAAAAAATACTTCACAAAGAAATACTGCATAAAATACTGCACAGAGTATATTTTCCAAAAAAACACTACTTCTAAAATTTTACTAAATGTTTAAAATAAAAATTTTACACTGTACAAAGTCAATGAAATTGAGTGAGGACCACTTTGGAGCAATAGTGTATCCAACGCAAAAAGAGTAATAAAAATAGAATAATTCATAAACAAAAACGAACATGCATAAAAAACTAATATACATACGAATTGAAAAGCTCTATCTTTTTTCGATTTTATATTTTTCTCATCGGTAATAATTATATTCCATGACATAATGTGCGTATGTTAAATCTGATTTCTAAAATAAGTTAATACAATTTTTGTAAAAATAATAATAATACTAAAGACAATAATTAACCAATGTGGT
Organism: Nymphalis urticae; assembly: GCA_905147175.2. Taxonomy (NCBI): domain Eukaryota; kingdom Metazoa; phylum Arthropoda; class Insecta; order Lepidoptera; family Nymphalidae; genus Nymphalis; species Nymphalis urticae. The sequence continues at coordinate 5,933,633 of LR989998.1, read as the reverse complement.
AGGAGTTTTTACCTTCATTGTGTACTTGTAGGTTGGAATGAGTAATGTACGTCATCGCCATTGTTAGTGGTCGAGAAACTTTCTTAGATGAACATTGTCTTGATCCAAGGCATCAAAGTAATGAAGATTAACATTTTAATACGAAAAATCCGTGAACTAATTTAGGACTAATCCCTTTCAAAAACATATCTATCTACATTCCTTTAAAAATAACATACGGAGTTAACATAGGAGTTAGTGAGTATCAGAAGTTTGTACATAATCTGTGATAAACATACATACATATAACGAAATTGTTAATGTTACTATTCGAATTAATTCAATAGTTAAATTAAGCAAATATGTTTTAAGATTTTATTTGATATCGTTGTTTGGTATTGAAACATTTTTTTTCGTTAATGTTGATAAAAAGTGAAGATATAAAATATTCTGTCATTATATGGTTTAAGAATTAATTTCTCAAAAAAAAAAAGATAATACAATTCACTTTAAATATTTGAGAAAACAAGATTAACATACTTAAATATGATATATACAAGACACGGGCGGTACACAAAACTAAAGAACAACAAATTAAACTCTACACTTAAAACAATGTGGGTATGACAAAACCAAGATGCAATATTACGTAACGTTTGTGTTATAGCAATTAGATAGCAGATGATATTCTTTAGCTAATTTACAAATTAAAATTTTGTAAGAAAAATCCAATAATCAAATAAAAATGATAGAATATTGGTGGCTGATAGTATTAAATGAAACTCCTAAAACAATTTCATAACAAATCCAAATACCTTAGGGCTTTGAAAACTCTTTTAACATGTGGTGTTTTAGAGTTTTTTTGTATTAAGTTAAAGACTGAATATCCTAAATGCTCTTAGGTAATTTATTGTATAACCGTGCTTTTTTATGTAATATATATTTTTTAATCGTAGTTGGTTCTTGGTCGTCCGAGATATATACTATTTATCGGTTTAGTTATCCGTTTCTGTGTTTGTCCTATTTTTTAAACGATAGTTTTGTGCTTATGTTTTTGTTCAAAATATTTTGCACTAATATGCACGTGTTATATTTATATATTTGGGACACTGTCATCAACCCTGTTTCTTTATACATTTTTTCAGTAGGAGATAGATAATTATAGTGTAAAAGTAGTTTTATGAATTAAATTAACTTAAAAGTTTGTAATTTTTTAAGTTAGTACTTGCAGTAGTTCCCCAAATTTTAATCAAATATTCGAGGTGAGGTTTTACTATTGAATTATATATAATACATCGTACAGATTTCGGAAAACATCGAATAGTAGCTAGAAGTCTAGCATAATTTTTATTATTGTTTGTAAATCCCATGAAAGGCGGTTATTTATATGTAATCCCAAATATTTTTTTTAATAAACTCACGTCATTGGTTTATTATCAATGCATAAAGGCTAGTGGTTATCGATTTTTCTATTTTTGAAGCTAAATATTATATAATTTGTTTTTGTTATGTTATTGGTGAGCATAAAATACTCTTAAGCCGTATTAAATATTAAAATGAATATAAAATATTCCATTCCATTTATTTTGTGCTTATAGCCAAATCTTTTATTATATATTATTTTTGTAGACAAATGTAAATTTTTATAATATCTATGTACATATATTATACAGTACATATTTTCATCACATTATATGTTGTAAAATATAGTTAGTATAATATTATTTTAATCTAGGGACTCGCTACAAATCCAGAGGTTTCAAAAAAATCTCAAGTGTCTGTAAGCTATCACTAAAACAGCTACACTAAGCCATCCAACCCCTGATCTCTTTGCTTTGATTATTGTCTCCATTGTCCAAATCGGCCGGAAGGACATCATCAATATCATAATATATTGTATATTCGACTATGCACAGAATCATTTGGGTACCAATCATTAACCATATCTTCTACCACCAAATAGCATGCAAACAGTAGTACTTGGCATTGTTGTGTTCTGGTTTGAAGGGTGAGTGAGCCAGTGTGATTGCGGACATAAGGGACATAGGGACATTGGGAACTAAGATCCCAAGGTTGATTCCCATTGGAGATTTAAGCGATGGTTAACATTTCTTACAATGCTAAAGTGTATTGGCGTTGGTGACCACTTACCATCAGGTGGCCCATATGCTCGTACTACCTACCGCCTCGCCTACCTATAATATAAAATATCTTGATCTTGAAGATCTTGTATCTGTTTTTTTTTTCATAATATAGTCAGATCACGTTATTGGTGGTGCATGGACGTTGTAAGGAAAGAATAATATTTCTTACAGTGGCAATGTTAATAGTGACCACTTAAATAAATAAATGCATAAATAACAGTTACCAAAGGGGGTTTGAAAAGGGATCGTTGGTTACAATAGCAAAAAAACGGTTGAATGATTCGTCGGGTAGCAAGCAAAATAAAGAATGAACAAGTCAAGCTTGTGAAACGAATTCCGTAATAAAACACGTGTACCACGTTTGAAAGTGATTTATGTTATAATAATATTTAGTAAACATTTATTTCCTTTGGTGTATGTTTTATGAATCAATCGAGATTTTGATTTTTACACAAGGTTGGAACAAATTAATTAGAAAATTTAACAAAAAAATCTGCTATTTTCGCCTGTCCTACTACTACTACTTTGGCTTAAGTACTTGTCTCCAAACGGTGCTAATAATAAATAGTTTAAGTTTATTTATTTAACACTTTGTTATAATAAAATAGATACAAAAGTAATAGAACAAACTATGCAAACTATTATATCTACATAATTTGCATGTTTACAAAAAACAAACAACTGTTTGTTTTGCATGTTTACAAACAACATTTAGAATTAACTAGCTTAATAAATAACACTTTATAATATATTAACAACATAACAATAACCCGATCTAACAATAGCTGAATGTAAGCGTGATTTAGACTACGTCATGACCATAATAGTTATGTTTGGTAACGTACATTGCAATCAGAAATACGTATTTGACAATATGACGTTTCGCTGCGTTAGAAAATATATTTAATGCGAACACATGACAAAGTTGACATGTCGATAATTTCAGATAACTATGTGTTCATATTTCCGACAAATGCAATTATCAATTTGTATTCGTTAAAAGGATCTCATTGGAAATGTATTCCAAATGATTTTATGATAAATCCGATTAATAGGAACGATATCATTTCAATTTAAAAAAATATCATTATGGTAATTGTTTTTTGGCTAGATTATGGATATTATTAATGATCCGATTAAATAATTTATTTTAATTATAATAATGATTTATATAGAACTATCTATATACACCAATTGTTCTGGCGATCGGTTGGATGGTATATATATGTTTATATGTAGTGCCTACTAGCGAGATAACAACGTGAATAGTATAAAAACTTTCACCATGAAAATATACCTTAAAGATGATTTATTTATTTATTTGGTTTACTAACAATCACTAACAATATAAAATAAATATAAAAAACTTAGTTTAATATTAAAAATAGCCAAATGTAGTGATTAATTATAAGTTCATTTTAAAACACAAATAACAAAATGAAAAATAATATTGGTAAAATATTTATGAGTGACTATAAAAGAAGAATGTATTTGTTACTAACTTTTTCTTAAGGGGTTAGCAAGTGGGCGATTTGAATAATTTTTTTCGAAACATATTTAATGAGTCAGAAAAATATCAGCAAAATATGATCGTAAAAACACGGTCTATCTATTAATCTTATTAATTACTATTAATATATAATACAGATAAATATTTATACAGATATATATAATAAAACTAAAAAATATATTTATGGTACAAAAATGAAAATGAAAACGTATTGCTGCATATTTAATTATCGTTATTGGTTACCATATTTTAATAATATTTGTATATATACTTATATATACAATTTATATTAATCGTTAATAATTATAGTAAAAATAATTTGTTTTAAATTTCCTTTGATGTAAGTCTAAATTGTAGGATGTATACAATTTTTCCACATGATGCAGTGTTCGTGACAACGAGTTTACCGATTGAACGGCGAACAAAAACGGACTGCAAACAGAATTGAAACCCTGACTTTATTTAGCGCTTTGTAAAGCGGTGACCAGCGCTGGACTTAAATCGAATAAACGTCAGATGCGGTGAGAGCGGGCGCGGCGCGGAGTGCGGGAAAACAGGAAACACTAAATTTCACCCGCTATTTGTTTCACGACCAGTGTCGCAACTATTTTACGGCTTCACCTATTAACGATAGCTTCAAATGTTATTGTTTGGACGCTGTGTTATATTTGAGCTGCAGAATCTAATACTTGATTTTCTGTTTGATAAATTTATTGACCAGTGATGCGTATTTTTTACATGCATTTATTCGCCCACAGAAGCTGTCAGTTTAAGAAAAAACAACTATTCGAAAATAATCAATAATAATCGACATTCGAGTACTCGCATTAAAACAGTATCACTGTAAGTCGGTTTTCAATATTTCACGAGTGAGAGACATGAGTATTCATATTAAATAACTGGCCAATGTAATGGGCAGTTCGCCCAAGGGAATAAAGTAATGAAAGACTATAAAGTATTTGATATCTGGTAAGTACATATTACCATGTACATTACGGTTAAAGTTTTTAAAAAAATCAGATTTGTACGTGAACTTACGTTGGCTACGTAATGATTATCTGAAATTATAATCCACGCTTCTAAATGGATACTTGAATTTGATTCATAATTATGATTGAATCTTGAGGATTAAGCGATAATAATAAAATAAAAGGTCCCATATTGAATTTTGTAAAGGAAAAATGAGATACAAAAGTATCTATATGTATATCGTACATACTAGACGATATATCTTGAACCATTCAGTTATAAAATTGTTTTAAAATGAAAGAATTCTATAGGATTAAAAGTATAAAGGTAGAGAAATGTTGGCTTGTTAGGTGCTCGTAGGCTGCGCGAGTAAATCATTTCGAATGAGCCATTAGGTTAACTTATATGACGGGCTCGCTCGTGTATTGCTCGTTTAACTCTGACCTGCGTCGAGAAGTGTATATGTATATGCTAAAGGTAAATTTTATGTTATACTTACAAGTTTTTTTATAAAATTAAATTGAATTTACACAATGAGCCTAGATAGCCCAGCAGTTACAGGGCGTGCATCTTAACTAAAGATCACAGGTTCAAACACGAGTAAGGCTGCGCTTTCATGTACTAAATTTGCGTTAATGATTTATCTCTTGCAGGTTGCATGAGCTTAATGATACTACATTTGTATCCGCCAATCCACGTTCGAGTGAAATGGTGGTATAACCTCCAATTGGTCTCAAGAATAAGGGAGACTTTTCTTCATCAATAGAAAATTTGCAGACTTCATTTTACTTTACTTTTGGTAATAATTATTAATAATTGTTTTTAATTAAGATTATGTTAGTTAAATGTCAATAATTCATAGCCACTAAAGATTAATTAATATTATAATATGCTTAAATATAATCACACCGACCAATACATTTGTAATCGATCCTTTTTTGTTACAATTGAACATTAATTTTACATAACTTTTAAAAATACCTATTTAAACGAGAGAATGAATAAACAATTATTATAATAATTATAGACCTTTGCATAAAGTTGAATAATTGTATTATTAATTTGACTCATATAAAATTCTGGCATAGCCCGAACGTCACAACAAGATACGATGCGATTGATGATATTTTACTTTATATATGTCTCTTTGTATTGTACGAGTTAATTAAAATAACTTGAATTACATCTCAATTATCAAATTGCAGAAATGCAATACGGAGCTGGCTTCTACCGTTCGACTATTATAAAACAGAGAAAAATGAAAATAGCTAAACATGCACACACCCATTCCACTACACATATACTTCTTTACACATACCTACAGTAACAGTACAGTAACAGCCTGTTAATGTCCCACTGCTGGGCTAAGGCCTCCTCTCCCTTTTAAGGAGAAGGTTTGGAGCTTATCCTACCATGCTGCTCCAATGCGGGTTGGTAGAATACACATGTGGCAGAATTTCAATGAAATTAGACACATGCAGGTTTCCTCACGACGTTTTCCTTCACTGTCAAGCACGAGATGAATTATAAACACAAATTAAGCACATGAAAATTCAGTGGTGCTTGCCCGGGTTTATACCCACGATCGTCGTTTAAGATTCACGAGTTCTAACCACTAGGCCATCTTGGCGACACATACCTACATATCATAAATATTCACTCCACACTACACACGTACTTACACTATGTGGTAAGGTACTTAATTGATCACAATGTTATTAATATTATACAGCGAAAACAAAATTGTGCTTAAAACAATAAATTGAGCTCTCATATATTAGGATGGAAGACGCTGTCGTCTCATATATTAGGATGTCGACTGTGACACAGTTTATACATACATGTACAGTCGTCGACATAATTCTTCTTATAATCTACTCTAATCATATATTTATTGCTATTGTTTCATTTAGATTAAGAGGTATTTGTAAAATTAATAGTGTCAAATAAATAAAAAACCCTGCATGCGTCATTAAATTTAAATTCTTCGTTTTTAAAAGTATGCCAAAAGTCATGGTAATCGGTTGAACGGTAAAGTCAATGTGCTGCAGAGTAATATGTACCAACATTTATCGGTGGTCGTTCAAACGGTGTCGAAATCTCAAGTAAATATTTAAAACTTCTATGTATGTAATATCTTTAAACTTTTTTTTGAAAAAGATATCCGAAACGATTTCGGCTAAAATGTTCTTCGAGCTCAAATGTATACCAATTGTCATAGCAATCTTGTTAAATAATTACTTGTTGACTAATTACAAGAAACTGAACAGACTTAAAAGTAATAAAAATCTGTATCTTCTTTATTGAAAAATATATGTAACATATTTAAGGTAATCGGTTAAACGGCGTAGTTAAGCTATTTCAATTTAAAATATATTTTTACTTACAAAGATCATAATGTGTTAAAATATTCGCAGCAACATGGACAGGTGCGAATTGTAAAGACATATTAGTACAATTCACACGCTTACATAACATTCGTGGAACTGAACGGATTATTTTTTATAAATACAAGGGTGGAACATTGGAAGAGATTATATGTGGCCAGTATTTTTTGCTTATAGAATATAATAAGAGGAAAAAGTATAAATTCAAAGAAAAACTGTGCTTTGTTAGTGCATTCTTGTTTATTAAACGAATATATTTCTGATAAAATGTCAGATTTGAATAAAATAATTTAATTACGAACTTCTCATGCTGGTAGTGGTGCCTCGTAGAAGATTTTTTAAAACATTTACATATCAGGTTAGGCTTAACTTGCAAGTCATTTTTTTTCACACTAGAAAAACGCATTACAAAAAGCCTGTCTGTTTTTTTTATAGTATAAGAAGGACATATAGGACAAGCATATGGGCCATCTGATGGTAAGTGGTTACCAACGCCCTTAGACATTGGCATTGTAAGAAATGATAACCATCGCCTATATCGCCAATGCGCCACCAACCTTGGTGTTATGTCTCTTGTATCTGTAATTACACCGGCTCACTCACCCTTCAAACTGGAACACAACAATACCAAGTACTGCTGTTTTGAGGTAGAATATCTGATGAGTGGGTGGTACCTACCCAGACGAGCTTGCACACCAAGCCCCACCACTAGCATCTGTCTGAACCATTTGTCAGTATCAGTATCTGCCTGAACGCGATAAACCCAAAAACTACTTAGCGTATTTTCATAGGGTTTTCAAAAAGAGACAGATTAATTTGTGATGAAGAACTTTTAGGTGTATAATTCATTAATATTTTTTTGTAAACTGGCCGGAATATATTGATGATTGTTGAAGATGTCGGAAAAAATCTTGCTGACGGAGAGATTCACTGGCATGCGTCAAGTAAGCCAATAGAATTATGTGTATAATATTACGATATAAACGTTTCATGTAGATCTTTATTCAATCCGTGTGAAGCTGGGACGGGAAGTTTTTTTTTTTTAAATAGGTTCGGTATTACGGTAACTTTCCGATATCGTTTAAAAAAATTAAACAAGTATTATATACACATCATAAAAATATAAATAAAAAGTATTTTTTTACCTATTAGTACAATTTGTGTTTTTGTGTTTGTACACCGTAACCGTAATACTTTACGGTCCAGTTCATCTCATGTTTAACTATATAAAACAAACAAATATTTCTTTTACTGTCAAAATCATACAAAATAATCCTATTATATTAAAACAATATTACAATACCAGTTTTATTTTTGATTATATTTATTTCCCATTTTCCCAAAAGTATATCCAAAATCATGTTAACATATTCAGCGGGTAGCATGCTAACTTGAAATAAAATTTATATTAATTTATATTGCAAAGTATACATATTCAAATATTGGCAAAAATATTTATAATAATGTAGGTCTAAGCTTTCACGTAAACAGCGATTGCACACGGTGTAACGGTGGTTGCGGAGGGCAACGTAATTACAGCAGCTGTCGGCATTACAATCTCATTTTGATGCGTGGTTGTGTAGACAGAGAAGAAAATTGCTAACCATTTGCTTTTGTAAAAAACTTTTATGTTTTTAAGTGTATATTAAACTTAGCTAGCTTAACTTTTATTTTGTTTCGTCTCTAGCATATAAATAAAAAATTTTTCAATATCATGTTATGTGGATCATAATAGTATATATAAAACCATTAAATTCAGGTAGCTTTGTTTTGAAAGACTTAATGATAGATTTATTGTTTCAATATACTCGCTTTAGCTTTACTTTCGTTTTTTATTGCGTATTTTGGAAATTATAATAATTTTCTTGTTTATTATACAGAGATTAACTATTTAAAAATGATATACTGTCTATTAAAGGATTTTAGCCGAAATTAATAAAAATTATTATTCATTGAACTTAAGTTATACTACAGTTCAATTCCGAACTATTTTATTACTTCAAAAGAGACCATTAACTATCTTTACCTTCACTAGACTTCTTAAAACTTTAGACTCTAGAAAGTTCCAAAAGCTCTTAATGCTTTAGTTTTGAATTGCCACATTTAGTGAAAAATCTCTTGTATAAAAACGAGGTAAAATTCACCATACAAGCAAAATTTATGTGCAGAAAACCTTGGGTTGAAGAGACTGAATCAAGTGGTCGGCGGTTACGAATAAGCGAAATGACTTCGGGTGCTGCGGGCTCGTAAAAGTCAACATGTGCTTTTAATTCGGAACTCAACATGAATTAGCTTCCTTATGACCAAATACACCCGAGTAATATTTTACTGAAACATTTCGTAGACATATTTATGTATATTGAATTCTACGTTTTTTTAGGTACTCAACTCTACCTTATCCTTGATAAGTAATTTCATTTTAGGTAATATAATTTTTAAAAAATCATGAACTGACTTTGGGTTATACAATTTTTTTTTATTTTGCCTTTAAAAAAAGCGTTATCTTTAACAGTTTTAAATGGTTTATGAATACGTCTTTATGATATATATATTAATGTAGGTTTCCCGATATCACCATAAATTGTGAACTAATTTACTGGTGGATGGAGTAGTCTTTTGAAATAAAAGAAAAGTATGATTAGAACTTGTTTGGAAAATTAGGGTATTCATCACTTGTTTTCAAATTTTTTAGCGCAAGATTTCCTTGAGAACATTTTTATCTTAGTATATCTATAAACTGCAGTATATGGGTTTTTTATTTTTAAAATGCCAAATGTGTAAAGGGGCCTCCTGATGATAAAAGGTTATTTTCTCCCATAGACACTGGATGGCGACACTATATATAAGAAGAAGGCACTTCGTATACTGTCATAGCGCAATCTAAGATGTTTTGCCCCTTGAGGCTATAATTAAACTGGTAGATTAACAATTTACGACAGAACACAAATATACAAATGATAATTTTTTGAAAATAGAATAGCTGAAGAGTACATCTGGAGAATATCTACCCAGGCATTTACAAAAACCTACTTCTATTAAATATGCGTTATTATAATTAAAGACAATTAGTAATTTTGTATTACAATTATTTATTTGCCATCACACCTTTCTTGCTCGGTATCTAGCAAACGAATGGCTGGTTTTCCGACTTTTAATATAAGTTCAATTTCGAGTCAAAATAAAACTCATATTATTAATCAAAATAAATATTTTAATATAAACGGAAATAACCCATTGAGATACTAAATTTTTCTAAGGATATAGTTTTGTGACTTATTAAAATATTGTATATTTCCGCTTTATTAAGTATTTTACAGTAAGAGCAATAATTTTGATATTATTATTATAGTTTGCGACAATTGGTATTTATTTATGATCATTTGTCTAATCGATAAAACTATTGCATTAAGTAGACACAATATTAATATGTAAACTGACTAATTAATTATTATATATTCTATAAGAAACCAAGCCGTTCATGTCGTCTCATTTTGAATTACTTTATAATATAATGTTTCAATTAATGTTCAAAATATTTATAAAATCTTGACGTTACCTCGAATACATCTCCTTAACCCTTTTTATATAAAGCACAAATCTCTGGAGTGCCTTTTGACCCATGGTTGGGCTTTGAAGTACGCGTTAATTAAATTTCTCATGATTACATTTCAAAGAAAATTAGCATTATGAACAAATTTCTAAGTATTTTGTGTAGTTAGGTATTGTTAGGAATTTTTCTTACTCGTAGACAAAAAAATAAAGAAATTTAATTAAATGTTAGTCATAAGGAAAACGTTGATAACCTTATTGATGATACCTTAAACACGGTGATCACTCTCAATGAAAATTAGTCAACTACGCAAGAAAATATGTGTGCATATGTGTGCGCAGAGAGTTCAGGCACAGGACCAACGGTTTGACGCGTTCCGACTCTCGTGAGTTTCACACTTTCAAACTGCCAAATTTTTATTAAATTGAAATTGGGTAGGTAGATGGCAAATGGGCTACCTGATGGTAAGTGATCACCCTCGCCCATAAACAGTGGTATAGTGAGAATGATAACTATCCCTTATACGGTCAATGTGCCTCCAAACTTGGGAATTGAAAAGAACTAAGATATCACTTATATCTTAGTTCATCAATATTAAAGTCAGTTATATTAAAATAAAAAAAAAATATTTGAAATAAATTATAATAAAATAATATAAACATAATATGATTATGTTTTCAACATGTGACATGAATGTAAAATAATTTGTACAATTTCCCTTCAAGCAACATACAATTAGCCTTTGCCGTCAACTTGATGTTCTGTTCGAGTTAAACAACACATATAAGCCAAGAAAGCAAGTTGCAAGTTACAACTATTAATTTCGCATCGGATGTAGGAAACTGTTGGGAAACTCCTGACATCCTCTTTGACCAAGCTTATATAACATAGCATGAATAATTATTTACAGAAATATTTTAATATATATCAGTAATCAAATGTATAGTATCAACATATATATATATATATATATGTAAGTAAGTAATAAAAATTAGTTACAATTTAAATACATTTTAGTAGAAAAATATTTTTATATTTATATAATTTATATATTTATATTAGGTCCTTTGAGCATTTTAGTAAAAATTTGTAAATATTTACATTTATTGTGTTTGTCGTTTATTCTAAGCCTAATTTATAGGGAGGTGAGCTCCCTCTCAATTAGCTATAGATTAAGAATGCCTCCTTTAAATGCCCACCATTGCCTCTTACTGACCCCTGGGACAGCCTGACATAGGTGATTGGGGTAATATACGTTTTTTATCAAAACAAAAACGAGTGATGGAAATTTAAAACAAATGGAAATTTGTCCTTGATTTCACAGGTGTAGGTTAGCTTGATAGATTCTTTGTCACAGTTGTGTTCGTTCCGCTCGGTCACACGGTTATATTTGTTTATTGAATAACGAGTTCATTTGTTATCATGCTTGTTTAGACGTGTGAACAGACTGAATGATTTAGTGTGTGTTAACGTTTGAACCGCTTTTAAAATTGTTTTTAAATGTATGTTTCTATATTTCATTTTTATTTCATTTGAGCACTTTTCATGGTGAGGTAGTTTGTGTTTAAAGTTTTATGTGTTTGAAAAGGACAACAAACATTTGTATTAAATTTTTGACAGCAATCATCGTAATTTATCTATACTTATAAAATCAAACCAACTAATTCATTTGACGCGAACATTTCATATTTCGTAATCAATTAATTGATATATCAGAATGTAATTCGTTGCTTCAATTGGCCTACAAACCGGACCACAGCAGTAACAGGGTATTGATGTTTGGCGGTAGAGTCTAAAAGGTAGAGTCCAAGAGGGGCTTGCGCAAAGTCGTAGTAGGATAATAACCTACTAAACAACTCATTAGAGATATTTTAATATAGCAATGCAATAAAAACGAAATTCTAATGGATCAATATGTATCAGGCTTTTGTTCATCATTTATATGGTTATATAATTTGAAACTGTATAATATATTATACACTTATTATTTTGTTTGATTTTGATTATGTTTCTTTGATTCAGTAAATTCATAGAAATAAATAAATAAAATAAAAAGATTATAATATATTATAAATTCAAGGGTCTCATTATCTTAATTGAAGCGAGGTAACGTGCTTAATTTACTGGCATACGTCCCAAACAAGCACATTCGTATACCTTCTATATAAGAATTTTATAATCACTACTTCGGGAAGCATAATCCACGTCAGGCGAAACGATTTTTTATGTTTACAAATAATCTAAAGCTCGTTTCTCCTTTTGTTTTATTTTCTGTCACATGTCACATATACTTTGAACATATTTTTAAAATCAGTTACTGCGTTGTTGATAAAACGAGAATACTATGAAAAAAAAGTATATATATTTTACTAACTATTAATATTTAAATCCAAATGTGAAACGTATCCCTTTCAGTTTTTCAAGGATACTTAGCTGTATCGATGGTCGTGGTTGTTACCGCTGTAAATATGATAATTAAAATGAAATCAAATATTATTGAAGCTTATGTATACAATTGCAGTGATATTGGACACAAGTAATAATTGGACTGTTGTTCCAATCTGAGTAATAATAATAATTGAAAGCACAAATCTGTGCGCAAACACAGGTGCACTCTCTATTTCCTAACTCTCATAATCCGACGAGACGGGAAGCCGACACGACCGGAAAGAGTATCATACTAAGGACCAATGGCTTTGCATAGTTTTGAAGCACGGGAGTGTACACACTTCCAACTTCCAGACTCCGGACTGCTACTGAGAATTTTTGGCAGAAAAACTCAATATTGCTTTTTATTGTCCTGACCTGGGATTTGAACCTAAGACCTCCGATCCTGCAGCCTTACATGTAGCCACTAGACCAATGTGGCAGTCAAAATCACATATATATCCTGTATTATATTACTACGTGTTCGTACAGTAGTCAAAAAGATCCACCACCATAATAATTATTGAAAATTTTAGGAAAACATATTGGAATTCAAATGTTTTGAACATTTGTTTTAAGCTATTGTTTCCAAGTTTTTTTATTAATACTACTAAAGCTCGTCAATAGCTGTAAAAAGGTTCTGAACTATTTTGTCTTTGCCTATTTACATATAGAAATCAAAACGTTATTTCTAATAAAATTTAGCTCATACATTATTTTACCTTACAGAATAGTTAATTCAAATTAGAAGTACCTAAACCTAAGTGAATAGTCGAACCGACCAAGTCCATGTTGAAATCAAATCATTATCCGCCGAGGTATAGAAAATTAAGCAATGTAACATAAATCCCTACAGTCGCTACTTTGACGTTAGTTCAACTAATTCCTTATTTGCATAACTGCTTAAATATCGTGTGAGCTACTCGTAGATTCACTTTACACAAATGTCTGTTCAAGCTAAATTTCACATTCGGAAAATCAAATGCAAGAATCAGCGTACGGCCGTCCGTATGTTCTCGTAATATTTGAAGTATTTTCTCAACTATTAATTTTAACGAAATTGCTTCTAATTTCCTTTGTAATATAAGCATTAGAAAATTAATTAACTTGTAGAGACTTCAAAGCCCTGCTAAAGGTCAATAGGCACTTAGGAGGATCCTTGTTTTACGGGAAAGGGTAACTTGAAGTCATTTCCGTGCCGTCTGTAGGATTCATAGTTAAATTTTAGCACATAGTAATATAGACTTTAATTATACAGGTGAACGGAACGTTCTCGTTTTATAGTTATATAGATGTTTATTATAACGTTTTATGAATGTATTGTGGACGTGGAATTATTATTATGAAGAGCGTTTTTTTAAATGTAAAATAGAGAGGCAGAAACAAGTGTAAAAATGGCCATTTAGTTAAATGGTCACCACCTCTGGTAGATACTGGCACTTTAAGAAATACTAACCAGTCATTGCATTATCAATCTGCTACAAACCATAGGAACTAAGACGTTATATCGCTATGATAGAACTTACAAAACACTATCAACGGATATTGGTTTGAATAAGTAACGAGGTTTTTGGTGTTAAGGATATTTATTTGGTCTTGTTTTTTAATTAAAATTTAAATGCTAAGCGTTCTTTCGTGAAGTCAGAGTTAAGGTCAATGGCCGCAAAATAGTTTTTTTTTATAGTATAGGAAGGCGGACAAGCATATGAGCCACTTGATGGTAAGTGGTCCATTTACTAGACATTGGCATTGTAAGAAATGTTAACCATCGCTTACATAGCCAATGCGCTACCAGCCTTGGGAACTTTAGATGTTACGTCCCTTGTGTCTGTTATTACACTGGAAAACTCATCCTTCAAACCGGAACAATACCAAGTACTCCTGTTTTGTGGTAGAATATTTGATAAGTGGGTAGTACCTACCCAGACGAGCTTGCACAAAGCCCTACCACAAGTAATACTAATAGTTTTACTTCTAATTACTTTGTTGTTTTCTTTGCATTCCCATTTTGTTTCATAAAAAATCTTATTGATACAAAATATATTTTTAAATATGTAACTAGTTTTACTAAATTTTATTTGTTTATTATATATGCTTGCCTTTTCTATGTACTTATGCCCCAATAATTAATATTAAAACTACAGTAAAAATTTAATTCGAATCCATTCAGCAGTTCATTTGAAATACAAAACATACAAATGAATGTTTTCGAAGTAATATACAACGTAAAAGTTAGAATGCAATAAAACTCCAACGAATAATGTCTGAAAGCTTATTGCGGTCAGCATACGCACATCGCTACAGGGCTGCAGTCAGCAGAGCTCAGATTTGCATAAACTCCATGGACTACGTTTTGGCGTCGGTTTAGCTTGTAACTCATTAGCATAACTGCTCAATTATTATGTGCGGAATAGTCACTTCAACGACAAATTCCAGTTTTACGCCACAGTGAGCATTCTATCGGTACTATGAAATTTTCGAATGTGGTTACTATGAAATCACGTTAAGAGTAACATTCATCCCTGATTTATTGCTAAGTATTTTAAGCATTTCAAAGTTTCTATACAATATATATTTGTATAATTATTTTAGTTCTTTTTTTTTGTACTTCATTTTGCATATATCGTATCAAAATTAACCTTCCAAACTACTGGATCCCGGATTTGTACGGTCGTGACAATCGTTTTAAATTACTCCATGATATATTTAAAGCAATATTATATTATACTTGGACATGTATCCGATACAATCAGGATACATCTAATATATTTAATCATTTTTACATTGCTTATTCAGCTTATGGATGCCGTAGGTTTTTTCAGATGCGTTTATATATTATATTCCAATATCTTTTAATATCTCTATAATTAAATTTGTATATTTAAAAAATTGGCAGTAAATTATCCACATTCAAAGGACATATCGTTTCCAGCTGTCTTATGTATTTTTCTATTTTGTTCATATAAGCTGGGGACAGTCCAGCACCAGTCTTTACATTATTTAAATGTTATATGTCATTTGTATACTTTTTATAAAGAAATAAATAAAATATTATTATTATTATTATTTTCCAGACAACCTTTGATAAGGCCGGGTACGGGCCGTGTGTCGATAAGCGAATCTTTAAATTTTGTGACATTCGCATCGACTTCATATTCGGAAGCCATATATTTGTTAAAAGATCAGAAATACGACAATTTTCTTTGTAAATTTATATATAAAATGAGAAATAATTCCATCGTGTCCCCAAAGACACCGTATGTACGAGATCTGAAATTAATTTATAAGCCAACGATCCCCAATGGATATACAGGAACAAAGAAACGTGACATGGGTCTTCTAATGTCTAACACAAAGGACTGCATACACATGCGAGAATTACTGAAGGCGGCTAATTAGCAGGCTAATGGCATTTCCTCACATAAAATAATATCTAAATGTTTCATTATCCCTACTTCCTAAAGCACCTTAATTAAAAAGGTGAAAGACTTAAGCGTCATGCTTTCTGAGGCAATTTTTTGTATATGTTTATGTTTATTATTTCAATAAAAAAGTGAAAATAAAAAAGTAAATAAATTAGAAGAAGAGTACAATAATATTATTTGAATTAAATTGGTTTGAATCGTAATTTTATTATAAAATATACATAAAAATTTGTTCGCTAATTGTGAAATATACATCGGTAGTAAGTTTGGGTAATATTAACTAGCGACATTTTTTTTTGGTCTTTTTTTGCAGTTAATAGGCAAGCGTTTGACTGTTGACTTGCCTGATTTTAAGCATCGTCACGGTCTAGAATGTAGCACGCCTGTCCAGAAGGAACCCTGGATTTGAAGACACCAACGTTGTACCTATCAGGAAATATAATTGCTCCTAATTTGGAATGGTTGATATATTCTAAAGTATTTATTCAAATGCTATACGAAAACTGTTTTCCGGACAAAACAGCGTCATAGTTTAGCCATTTCGTATAAATTACAAAAACCTTTCTCGTTGTTTCTGATAGTGAAAACCGTGTCAAATCATTGCATGGTATAGAAGAAGTAAGTAAAGATATAGACAAAGGCAAACCAGTGACTTTGTTATACTATTTACGCAACTATAAAGCAATTTGCAAAAACAATTACTTACATATTAAAATAACTTTCTACTTTATAAACTTTTCACAAAAGCATATTAAAATATTTAATGTGCATTCGACCCCTCTAACTTCCGTCAAGATTTACTTATTTCTTTATCCACTGGACTGTGCGGTTCCTTCCTTGGTATTATTTAAATTAAAAATATTTCTATCATATTATTATTTGATTATACGTATTCTCGCTTTATTTCATCCGCATAAAATTTCTGCTTCAAAGCTTCGTGTCCTACAGCTTATGTTTAAATTCAAATTAAAAGCATACGTTGAATTTTACGAGCCCACAGCGCCCAAAAGCCATTTCGCTTATCCGCAATCACTGACCACTTAATTTCGGTCTCTTTGCCATGTTTTAGTTTTTTGGAGCTAATTTTAGGTTTTATGGAGCCGTTTTTAAAGCACTGAGGTGGACATAGTCATAAAAGAACGATTTTAGAGATATTTAAAAAAAATCCTGATGATACAATTTAGGACCGGTAATAATTAGGCATTATGAATAGATAACATGCGTTAAACAATGTCATTTATCGTAATAAAACGTATCCTACGTGTTAATCATTACAGGAGAGAAATAATTATTTAACTAAACTAAGCAACGTTTATAAGTTACAGTATACTACCGTTATAATATACAAAAAATAAACAATAAGTTAGTGATCTCAAATAATATAATCAAAGAAGCACATTCAAAAATATACCAAAAAATATATTTAATTCAAACATTGGGAAAAATGTCAATACATTTGTTTGTTAAATTCACGCAAGACCACAACGAATTATTATGAGGATAAAAAGGATTATTTTATGAATAAATAAATAATAATGGTTGATTTAATAAGATATATTTGCAATTATTTTCGATGATAATTTTCGAATTAATTTTAATTTTGATAAATCTATAAATAATTATTTTTTTATTTTTTTTATAACAGATCATATCATATTCCTTCTTTGTTTATGTTCTTTAAATCGTACAATAAATTACTGAAGAACTGTTTGTTTATACGTCTTATGTAGACGTTTACCAAATACGTATATCGTACAATAAATAGCCCAAAATAATTTTTAGTTCTTAATTATGAATGAAGCTTTTTTAAACAAATCAAATTTATTTCATCGTTCTAAAAAAATCTTATTTTACAATTGAATTGTGAAAAACTTCTTTTTATGTATTTCGGAAACTACATGTTTACAACTCTAAAATAAAGTAAAAAGAAAAATAATAGCCTGTCAATGCCCACTGTTGGGTAAAGACTATCTTTTTAAGAGGAGTTCTGGACTTATTCCACCACGCTTCCAAAAGCCAGTCAATAAATGCACACGTTGTATACCATCATCTAATGTAAGGTAAGATAATTTCCTTTTCCGCCGCATTATTACAAACACATTGTCATATACTGTATAATAGACTTGATAAAAGATAATATATATTCTATGTATTATTTTAACAAATGAATATATTAAAAAAATTGCTTTTGATTTATTTATATAAATTTCTAAAATGTTAAAATATCTTAGACTTTATAAATATTGTTCGAAGTTTATATCAAGGTATAGTCGTCTAAAACTGAAGAATTTCCTACTCCTGAAACAAAAAAAAAACAAGAAGGGTCGTTAACCTCGCGCATTACGAGAGCTCACTGCTGCTATTGTCTGCTCCTGTAAATATTGGTATCGTCATAATCAATGCTGAAATATTGTGTTTAAAAGTATCATTAATGTAGTGTATATTTAATTTTAAATCATATCTTTTTTACATAGAAATACACAAAATACTGTTGAAAGATTGTTGTGTCCACCAAACGAGAATATAATTTCAGTGTTAAAATTGTTTTTTTCTCACATTATATTAAATTATATTATCGATTTAAGGAGCGTTGCACAAGTTATATAAAATATGTTACAAACGAATATAGATAGAGGCTTACCAGGTCCCTGTTACCAGGGAATGCCGTGCATCTCCGACATACGCGCATTCGCTGCAAATAACCAATGCTATAGGCAACAGCGCAGCAATCGGCGCGCTTTACATATACGCGTGGGCGCGTTTATCCGACGTGTGTCCAGCCTGAACCCTATTTAATATGATTGATTATATAGATCTGAGTTCAACCTACATTTGAATATCTGAAACTGTCCAATTTTTTAATTTGTTTGGTTCCTATAAACTTTCAATCATCATCATTTTACAAACTATCATTTATTTACCTGAACAGTTATTTTATAGTTTTTTTTTCGAATAAAATTTTGACATCTTTAAATTGACATAACTTTTTTATTTATAAACAGATTGAAATAAAACAAACATTAAATTTTAAGTGAAGTTTGCCACAATATATTAGTGAATCGCACCCATATCATTTAGGCCGTTTTTAAGCCTAAGATTAGCGCGTACACGCACAAACAGATAAACGGACAAACAGACAAAAAAAAATTACAATCATTTTTTTGGGCTCTATTGCGTCGATAAATCCCGCGATAATAGTTTTACTGATATGTCTTCCATAAAATGACAGCAACCACTTACATTTATATTATATGTATAGAAGACTAGTTGCCGCCTGCGTATTCGTGCTCTTATGTCCTTTTCTGTACCCCTAAAACTTTAATTAAGGCGTAAACGCGTAACTCACATTTATAATATTAGTAGGTATTAATCACACTTTGTAAAGCTTGCACGAGAGTGTTAGAGCCCAATATTGCGTACTACCTGTTCACTTCCTGGTTACAATAGAAACCCTAATGTGCACAAAGAGCAATGGCGATGCTCCTCATTTTTAGCCAAACAAAGTAAACGATAACAACGAAGTCTGTTAGTATATATATTTCTAAATACGCCTCAAAGTAAACCGTCAGTTTAAAAGATACAGAAATGACGGATGTTCTAAGCTATATGATTTGCTGCAGAAGTTTTAAGCTGTCCAAATGAATAAATAAGTAAAAGTTATGTGGTAACAAATAATCACAGGCATAAAAACATCTATAATAGTAAATGAAAAGTGTTTACTGGCTACGTATATCAGCTGTATGTATGTATGTATGTATGGCATGGATCACTATAGTGTATTAAAATATAGTAAGTTAAAGCAAAATAATGAAATTGTTTTTTTTTTTTAACAGTATAACAGTCTTGTACTACAAAGTATCTTAAGAGAGCTGTACAAATATGTAGATGGCCTTATTGGCCAAAGCAATTTCTACCAAGCAATCTAAGGGTAGAAGAGACATATTGCTACACTGTAAATAAATAAAAAGGCAGGTGGCGTAACTATCGATAATTACGCCACCTGCCTTTTTATTATTCTCTATATATACATAACCATACTTATGTATAATAAGCAATTCTATATATACGCGTATGGTGCGACCGTCATTTTATATTTATTTTAAAATTTTGACTGCCTCGCGTGTCTAGTGACTAGACATATGATTTGTGGATTGATATTATGATTCTCAATAGGATATGATATTAGGGTTGATATTATGATTCCAGACTCTGGAAGTTGAAAGTGTGTGTACTCCTGTGTGCCTTGGAAGGCACGTAAAGCCGTTAGTCCTGCACCTGAACTCTTTCCAGACGTGTCGGATTTGCCATCTCATTGAATTATGCGAGTGGTTGCACCTTTGTTTGCGCATACATTTTTGTTGAATAATATGTCCTGCTGGTTAGACTATCTTAAGAATGGCCGCCGTGTCCGAAATCAGTCAGGAAGACATAATCATTATCATCAATAGTAAAATACTAAATAAAAAAATAAAGAGTAATAAATGCGTACCGTTCGCTAAACGAACACTAGTTTATTTTATTTTAACCAATTCATAGTATTCACAATTGATATAGCAGCACAACTTTGTTATGATGCAGTAACTGTCGAATGAGTAAATCTTATAAAAAAACATGAGATCCACTAACTATTGTGAATATTGGATAAATCAAGTTATAAAACAAACAATTGGAAGCACTTTGTTTGTTAAATCAACATTTCCGAAATAAGCACGGTCTCAATCAACAAAAACACTTTTGTATATTTTTCCGGATTTGTGACATAGGCATGAGAAAATAAATAAATACTATTTTCCTCCCATTGTGTCGAAATTCAAAGCAAAAGTACAGGGACCTGGTAGGAGATATTTTCCAATAACATTTTATTGTAATTTTTGTACAACATTTTTACGTTTAATATCTTATTATATAACAACGTTGTTCTGTACGTGTGTATGTAACTAAACTTGTTCTTAGATATTTTTGATAATTTATTGGACTAAATTCATTTATTTTCTCAATTGACATATTTTTTGTATTTGTAAAGGTGTAACTTAAATATACACTTTATTTTAGTTAAGTTAAGTTAGTTTGTAAATAGGGTTACATTTTTTCCATTTTAAATAATAATATATTAAAGTTATGTTTTATTCCATATTATTATGTCTTATTTGCTAATGAATCTTTATATTTTTTACAGTTGATGAAGATGTACTGTTAATTTGTAGTACATTTATCTTATGTAAATTAATAGGTATAGTATATATATAAATTAAGATTCGAAACTCTAGTTGAGGTGTCATTTGTCATCGCTTAAAGGAAAGTCTCCACAGCACATGCGCTTAGGAAAGTTAAATAACTAACCAACATCCATACCATTTGTTACATTGAAGAGTGCCACAGACTAAGGTCAACAAGAATAACTATTTGGGCATATACCGAAATCAGTCTAAAATCCATTGCCCACTTTTCCCGTGGTACATTTGATTGTACAACATTTCTATGCATATTTATATACTATCAGTACTTGATAGAAGTCTGTTGCTTGATAAAACGAAGGATGAATATACATACACTATGAAGTACTTACTGTTTTTAAGGTTTTAATAAAATTTCTATTATAAACTAAATCACCGTCGTAATATCGATTTCGCTTAGCATAACAAATACTCCGCTTACACTGAGTAAGTGACGGCAATACATTATTTTTCATTTCAAGCCGTAACTGTCTTTCTTTAAAGATTACGGTTTTTCTATACAACAAAGTCAAGTAACTAAATTACATTCGTGAATATTCGACCAATATGTAAAAAAGTAGTTGTAAAATGTAATTTGTCTTCAATATTAATAGTAGCTTACATTTACAACATGTGTACACACGCACACCAATAAAGCCACGAAGCAATAACAAGCTATACTTTAGTTCTGTGTTAGTAGCTTTCTATGTTAGTAGGAAAAGGTAGTCTTAAGAAAATTATGATGACATATTCTTTACCAATTTCGTCCACGATGGCTATCTCAAAGAAGACTAGTCAACTGCGCAGGCTATTTATGATATTGCACAAGTATGTGCGCAAACATAGGTGCCTTTTTTATTTCTATTCCACTCTTTCATTATTTGAGAGGACTGCAAATTTGATTCGACTAGATAGAGTTCACGCGTATCACAAACAACTTTCCATGCTTTTCGAGACACGGTACAAGTTTTTAATTTCCAGATTCCAGGCAGTTATTGAAAAAGTTTCGATTCAAAAAACCAATACCTTTGCTTTGGCCTTACCCAGGGTCTCAGGATTTGTGACATTATAAGTCAGCCATTCGGCCAACAAGAACATCTAAATTACTATGCTATGCTGTGTTGAAGTAATTAAGCGCTTGAATTGTTTGTTCCTTCGGAAGTCAAATATGAAACTTTACTGACTGACTACGGACAGCGGACGCGCAAATTATAACGATTCATCACTCACATTCACATCACTCACATCTGGGGCTCACATCTAATAAAGCAGAAATTAATATTCATATCATGGTCTTAAGTGCCCCATAATCTGACACACATTGTTTGAAGATTGTTAAGGATAAACGTTTTAGTTATTTGGATGAAATACTCCAAAAGTTATGCTTAGAGTATATTATTATAACTATTATTGGCTTGAAGGGTGAGTTAGCCAGTGTAACTACATACACAAGGGACGTAACATTTTAGTTCTCAAAGTTGGTGGCACATTAGCGATGTAAGGAATAGACCATTTACCATCAGGTGGCCCAGTTGCCTTATAACCTAAAAAAATATACACATCTTCAAGAGAAAGATTTTTATGAGAACAATTTTTAATATAGTTTGTCTATTGTAGATTTAAATTTTAGCAGCTGTTTTCAAATTCTGCGTACAAATTGTTAACTAACAATTAGGCGGGAACTATAGGAATATGTCCTATATTTGCATTAAAAAAAGAATATACATGTAACCCATAAGAACAGTGAGAAAAATAGAAGAATAATAGTCTATATATGTAAATGATATCCCTTATTTGAAGCCGTAAAACAAATTTAACATTTTAGTTTGTTTAGCCAATTTTGAAATTGTCTGTCTTATTTATAAACAAACAAGTTTTGATTACTTTACCACGTGATCGATAGATCGGACGTGACGAGAAAGTTTTGGGTGTTACTCAAAGACATTTACTAAGTTGTGGGGATGAAGGTGAGACATGATGTATTAGGCCCATTGTGTTAACACTCCACTTTATGGACGAACTAGCAACCAACTCTGGCCTCGCTCGGTTAAGCTTTACGAAGTAGTAGTGACTCGGTTTTGTTGTTTTTGCAAAAAAATTTTTTTCCAACTTAGTCGGAAAACTGCAACTATTTTGTTTTTTTTTTCGTATTGTATTTTGTAGGATTGGATTCATTGACAACAATATCTTTTTACACAAACGGTTTTTTTATTAAATTATTTATTGTTCTCAAATGTGGTATGATTACTCTCGTTAAAAATAATTACATACAAACATAATCGCGTGAAATAAGTGTTATATATTATGTCAAACATTTGTTCAGTCAGACACGGTTTATATATTCTCGTAATTTATTCTTAAATAAATTGTAAAAGTGGTTGGATTTTTTGCAACACCATTCAGGCATTCATTTTACCCGATTTCCAATTGAAAAAGAAGGAATCAAACGTTTTTTTAAGCACAACTGAACACAATACATGTAGTTACGAGATATATTCAATTTAAAAAATCTATTGATCTACTATCGCTGAAAATTTATTATACATTTTCCTTATAGCGAATAAGATATTTATAGTTGATTTTAAGTAATGTTGGACAAATTCAAAAATCATCATCTAACAGTAATCTGTTGCGAATTCAAACATGTGTTCTTTCGCATTTCTTTTTCGGAAAGCTGATCGATGACCAATGCGATCACTGTCTATTGTTATGCGTAAGCTGTTATATATATCAGCTTACCGCCGTCCACTGCTGGACGAAAGCCTCCCACATAGAACGCCAACCATCCCGATTTTGGGCAGCCCGCATCCATCCCGTACCTGCCACCTTTTTCAAATCGTCGGTCCATCTTGCCGCAGGGCGTCCTACTCTACGTTTGCCTAAGCGTGGTCTCCACTCCAACATGTGTCGGCTCCATCGGCCATCGATGCGTCTGGAGACATGACCAGCCCACTTCCACTTCAGCGTGCTAATTCTACGCGCGATGTCGGTGACTTTAGTTCTCTGGCGAATGTCCTCATTTCGGATTCTATCTGCCAGAGAAACCCCAAGCATCGCACGTTCCATAGCTCGCTGAGCGACCTTGAACTTGTGGACCAGTCCTACAGTGAGTGTCCACGTTTCGGCGCCGTAAGTCATAACAGGCAGGACGCACTGATTATATACCCTGGTCTTAAGTGACTGTGGGATCGACGATTCAAAAATATGACGCAACCTCCCGAATGCTGCCCAGCCCAAACGTATTCTTCTTTTGACCTCCTTCTCAAAATTGTGCCGGCCAAGTTGTATAGTTTGGTCCAGGTAGATGTATTCCTGCACAACCTCGAGTGGAGCGCCATTTACGACAACCGGTCTCGGGGATATATGTTGGTTGATCATAATTTTGGTTTTTTCTAAGTTCATCCGCAGACCCACCTGTCTTGAAGAATCGCTTAGGCTGTTTAGCATCTCTTCCAAATCTTGCAGAGTTTCCGCCATGATGACAATGTCGTCAGCAAATCGCAGATGTGTAATGTGTAGGCCATTTATATTAAGTATTATATTATATTGCGTAAGCTGCCCTTTGGGTAACTTCTGCTTTTAACAAAACGTCTGTATAGAATTATATAGTAATAGTTTCTACTCGCGGCTTAACCCGCGTACGAGTGGGGGCAGGTATTAGGTACCCTATGTTCTTTTCTGTAGATTGATAGTTAAGACGTGAAAGCGGAACAAACAAATAAGTGTGATGTAGTTCATTAGTGTGTTGCTATGGATAAGACTTTGTTATTCATGTTATTCAGGTTGCCATGAAAGACTGTCTCTCTTGAATAAACTAGCTAGCAAATGAACGTGTTTCTCTTATTATCCACAATAATCTTAACAAGGTATGGTCAATCGAACAAATAAACAAACACATTTTCGCAATTATATTATTAGAATAAGTAATATAATGGTCATTAAAACAAACAATATCTTTTTATTGTTACGTTACTCGACTACAAAGGGTGAATAATTATTTTTTAGACAATAATATATAATACGCTTTAATAATGGAAACCCAAAATAGCTATCATAAATTTTCAATTGTAAAGTATAAAAATCTGTCAAAAAACGTCAGAGCTTTAGGGCAGGGCGACTTCATGATAGGCGGCTCCTTGTAATAGGCTTCCACTCAGTTTAAATCCTTCATTTAGCAGATGTTCTTTCCATTCTAAGGCTACTTATAAATCTGAACTTTTGTAAAGATTGTGTACATATATAAACGGTACTACAGCATTTTAATAAGCGTCTTGTTAATAATCTAGAAAGTTTTTATTGTGAAATATAAATAATTAAAAAAAAAACGACAATTTACTAGTTTTATATAATTTTACTTTAATCGTTTATTATCCGTGCAGTGACGGAGAAAGAATACATTTCACTTCCCCTTTCCCATGGGTGTCGTAAGAGGCGACTAAGGGATATCATCTGGTGGTAGGATGATAAACATCCGCCTGGCTTGTTACCACCGTACGCATGGTGAAAATCTCGTGAAGTGGCTTGCAGCCGCGTTTCGAGGTCAGCCAGCGTACAGCCAGTGCCCGAGCGAGCATTGCCGCGATGGGTGTTGGTCCAGTGGAGACGGCTGCTGAACCAATGCCGGGGGAAACACGCCTCCACACTTTGCCCATCCCTATCGTGGCAATACGTCGCTCGCTTCACGTCTCTTTACGAGGCGTGAAGAGGCATCTTGCGGGCCGGCAAGGCGAGGGCGGCTAGTGCAGAATCTTCTTCCCGACTGTACTGGCCGTCCTCGCGTTTGGACTCTACTACCACTTAACATCAGGTGGAGTAGAGTCATTTGCCCACCCGGGAAATATAAAAAAAAAAAAAAAAATCGAAACCGAAGTTTTGTTACGACTGAATGTCTTTTGATGCTGGAATTTAAGAAAACAAAATGTTTTCTTTCTAATATTAAATATGATACCAATTAAATAAACGGAATTTATAATATATTTGTCATTTTGTTAATCAATATTACTAAAATAAGAAGTGTTCAATAAGTAAGATTTAATATTAATTTTAACAACATTTTGAATTCTAGTTACAAGCTATGAAAACCAGCATAAGTATATCTATGTATAAATATTTATTTTGTTATGCTTTTTTTGTATTAGATAATATTTTTATTTAAGAATGTTTAGACTATATAAATAACTTCAAAATACAACTTAAGGAGCGGTGGAAAAATCATCAATATCGACCAGTATGAACTCTGCGACTCATACTTTTGACACAAAAGTAATATTCCAAATTTAAAATATATCTATTTTCAAACCGCATGCACAGATAAAGTTAAATATTAAAATAAAACAACGTAAACATTCGCAACAGCGTTGTTTCTCAATCTCGCGGAGTACATGATGCCTCCTTCATACGTCTTACAAAGAACAATGATACACATCTCTCCAGAGATATCTCAGTGAACTTAAAGTACCTACTTGTGACTTGTACACACTTGGTTACGGATCTTTACATATAAATTACTTATATATTCACACTTATTGTACTATTCTGGATGTTTTCTAATAAGATCCAGTGCTAGTATAGACCTAATCACCTACCAAAAATGATAATGGCTGTTTTAGTTTTAACAGTGATTGACATTTTCATACTGCCTGATTAGTATTTTTTTTCTGCTACTTAAGCTAGCACTTGCTAAATTATTTATGATTAAAAATAATAATTTAATTAACAACTAAAATAGCATTATAATTTAATTGACAAGTCTATTATTTAAATATAGGATATCTTTAAAAAAGGTAATATTTTTGGTTTACAAATAATAAGGCGAGTAGTAATATTCGGTTGAATTTCAAAAATCGATCGATTACATTGAATGTTGTATTCTAGCTGAATAAATTGCGACTTATCATCAATATCATTATTTAATAATAATGCAAAATTAAACGGTGCAAACTGCAGAAATGCTTTATAATAACAAGTGATAATGTTCAATTTATCGCAGGAAGTATGTGATATGGATACTAGTAATTGATACATATATTAATATAAACGGTGTAATAAATATTATAATTGATTGTGACGTTCACAGATTTCTTCAATTATTATCTGATAAAATTTGGCCACGATATAGATTTTATTAATCCAAATTAAAAAAAAAACTAGCTGTACCTGCTGATTCACCCCCATGAAAGACTTAAAAAAAGTAGACCTATGATATTTCAGTATATACAATATTTTTAGTTTTATTTTCGTGAGGTGTTAGTATTTATTGGTTTTTGAGAAAAACATAATTTCCTTAAATCTATTCCAACATAGGTACTTGAATGTTTTTCCCTGTGCTTTATTTATTGTGACACAGGAAATAGTGTCCTTTTAAAACTAAAACGTAAAACTGTTTTTTTTAAATAAGTACTTATTATCAACTAACCGACTAACTGGTTCATTTTTCGCCCAGAGAATCGGAATTGCGAGTCAAAGGGGAAATGCTGCTGGCATTCTTGCCACCATTTGACGCGGTAACGATTTGTACTATTTTTAATTTTTATTTGTATTTATTTAAGGCTTTACCTCACTTGTCAAACTATTCGACTAAGTATAAATTTAATAGAACCACGAAAAAAAAATGTGGCAACGAAACGAAATACCTACCTAACCTATAAATCTTAACTTACAAAGTTGTTTACAAACTGAAAATAAATAGGTAATATGTTTCAAACAATCTGCTCAAGTACCCCTTCAAATAATATGTCAAAACTATAAAAACTTATACAAACTGTAAATAGAATTAATATTTTACAAAAACTACTTTGCAAGTAATGCATTATTTAGAACAAATTTGTTTACCATACAAAAGGTTATAAGCTTAAAAGATAGACATATATCTACGCATGGGTGAGTTAACCGACGTATTCCAGTATAAGCTGAACCCTGTTTGATATAGATCTAAGTTCAACTTACATTGGAAGTATATATAATATGAAATTTCTGAAACTGTCCCATTTTTTAACTTTATTTTATTTAACTTTAAACTTTCAACCATCATCATTTTACAGACTATCATTTATAGGTAGCTAAAGTTTCAGCCAATTCAACTAACCAGTTATTATATAGCAATTTTGTCGAATAAACGTGGGACGTGATTCTTTAAATTGACGTAACTTTATTATTTATAAACCGATTGAAATAAAACAAACACTACATTTTAAGTGAAGCTAGCCACAATATATTAGTGAAATCCGCACTCAAATCAGCTTAGCCGTTTCTATGATTAGCGTGCACAAATGCACGGACAAACAGACAAAGATTCTAACAATCATTGTTTTTGGTTCTGTTGCGTTTATATACATCCCCAATAATAGTTTTCTCACTGTTACTTAAATATCTTCCATGTACAGACAACGATCAGTTACATTTTTATTATCTGTATTCATATTCATTGGAGGTTATCTTAATCGTAACATCGTTGTACAGATATTGATTAAAAAAAATAATGAATTAGTGTAAAATTCCATTTCCATGGAGATAAATAATGATAATGAAATTTAAAAAAATGAACTTGGATGGTCACTGCTTGATGATAATGGTTACATTTATTCTAAATAGACTTTCATATCTTCTCAAATAATCATTCATATCTTTTATAAATAATACCTTAACATGATACAAATTTCATTAGAATGAAACAATGCTAATCAAAACAAATGAGGCTCGGGTGAGAATCACACTTACGCGTGCGATAGTATAGGCATAAATTTATGGAGTAATTTGCTTTCGTTTATTTATTCGCCGGCTTGGCAGGTGGATTGTATATAATCTATCAAAAAAAAACCACAAAAACTATCTGTCAAAAGCCGGAAAACTGAATCTAAATGAAATATTGAAGTGGGAAAAGTAGTTGGTATCAGAACGATGTGCGTCATGTGGGTGTTTGGAACGCATTAATTATATGCAGCAATTTCTTGATATCGCGAAAGGCATTTGTTCTATACTTTGTTTACTTATTACTTATTTTCCTATTTATACTTTTGATTTTTCATTGTTTTAGAAAAGTTTACAATATTCCTTGTAAAATTTAGAATACGTCTTGTATATTTTGCTAATTATTTCATAAGCACCTGTACCAATAGAATTACCCAAAAATACAAGCGTTTGTATGGTATATAAGCAGTTATTAGTATTAGTATTATATATATAGTTTATAGTATTAGTATATAAGCAGTTTGTTTTCAACATATGTAATAAAAACCAAACTTTGAAGAACGTATCAAATAACGACAAAAACAAAAATATAGAAATCTACCAAAATAGTTTACGCGCCATAACCCTGTTTAGCGTTTTGTCATTATTACCTATAATATGAGATTTGCTTTTGCTTGAGGTAGCCTCGGGCTTAGTGAGATTTGACTCACAAAGGTTAGGTATCTAGGCCGACAATGCGCCTGCAAGCCCTCTGTTGTTGCAGTAATACATGGGCGGTGGTAGTCACTTTCTATCAGGTGAGCCTCCTGCCCGCGTTTGAATAAAAAACGAGATTGGGCTTAGTTTTATTATGGCTATTTTTTAATACAGCTGGCTAAGGATATCCTTAAATATAATAGTTTTTAATTCATATGTCTACGAGCATTTCTTAATACATTTGCTATATGTCACAAAGTAAGTAAATATCTAAATGGCTCAGACTTTATCCTCCTTATAAAGGAGATTAGGCACAGACACAGATTAATTCACATGTGTATCCTTATGGCAGATGATCTTCCGATACTTTCGGGTCGATGACCGCTGAGGACAAGATACGAATAATATTTTAACGAAAAACATTTTTCGTTATTAAACATAATTCTATATAATAAAAACCATGTATTAAAGAATAAGAATTAAATAAGAATATTCAGCAAAACCATCTATAGATATAAAATATCAAAATAAAAATTTAAAGGTGTAGGTTTAATATTTTTTTATTATTATTCTTAACTCTAAGCATTTAACAAATGATAATAAAAACATACGAAACGTACTTGTTAGATTATGCCAGTGTGACAATGAGGACAGGAGACAGGAGTGTTTTAAATATTAATATCTCAGTTTCCTTTTCATCCTATAGATATTCGAAAATCCAATTTTAAGTTATTGTCTTTGTACCTAGTATGAGGAACGTTCATGCCAAGTTTCAATCCTGTGCGATTTATAGATAGGAACGGGATATTCTTTATCACAAAATCTACAACTCTGAAGATTTAATGTTCGTTTAAAGCTGTAGAACTTGCAGTTAAAATTTTAATTTTATAAAGTTAAATTGCCTTTTGATTATAGAAGCAGGAAAAGGAAAGCTTAAAATCCTTTTTATAAGAAAGCATTTAATTGAGCCAATTAAAACGAAGACACGTGCCCAAATACGAAAAGGGTGTGGTTCGTAGAAGAGATGAAAAAATCGTGGTATTTTATGCTAAGACCTTCAAGCATAAACACGATGGATATACTTTGGGCAGATAAAGAGTTCTCATGGACAGCTCCTGGCCCCATCACGAGTTCATTGTACCATATTATTGAATTGAATTGTCACCTGAGTTATATATTTGGCAAAATTTAGTTCAATCATTTGGTGATAATTGGTATCAAACTCGATTGCAAAATTTTATCACATACTAACAAGTAAAGTTAAATAAAAGTTTGTAAAAAATCAATTTTAAAATCAAATAATAGTAACTCTCTACACATTTGAAATATATTAAAAAAAGGCAAAAGTGTTATCCGTATATATTACAAGAACTTAATAATATTGGTAATAGAAAATTCTCCAATTTGCCTTTTAAGAATCAATTTCTGTGTATCGATCCATGTTCACTCCAATTTACACACATTCAATTATCCAAATTCGATTACTGTTACGGAGTTAAGAACTTATATGGCATGTATTATGTCATTCCATCTAGATAGGTCCAGTTCTATTAACAAAATGCAACTTGATATTTCACAGGGCCTTTTCCAAGACAAAAAATGTCTGTTTTGTTCTCCCGTTCGTATACTATCTCTATGCATAAAATCACGATGATCCGTCGCAACGTCAGAGAAGAACAAAATGAAGGATGTTAAAAACAGAGAATATTTTTCAATGTCGTTTGATAACAAATATTGATATTTTAGTCACGGTATTGTAATCCGATCAAAAATTGTATTGTTTTTTAGTAAACATATTTTGAATTGATAGAAAAAGGCTTATATACAAAGCTGTCTAACTTTTGAAACAAATTGCAAAAGAACAAATAAATTAATGGAAATTGAAAACCGCAAATGGTTTTCGCCCTCGAATATCAAGGTTTTAATTTGTTCATTACATAATATTCTATTCTATTTAATTTCAATTGTATCTGAATGAAGTAAGTTGAAAACTTTTGCAAAATAAACTCAATGATTAATACTATAAGGTATTATATAGATAAACTGAGCGTTACCAAAATTACGAAATGGCCCAGTGTCCAGAAACTTAATCGAAGAAGTAGGTTCAAACCCAAACAAACAACTCTAAATTTAAATGTGCGTAATTTCTTTTATAATTCTCATACTTTTTTTAAGCAGCATGTCTGGATGAAACTCTGCTATATGTGAATCCAACTTAATTGGAGGTTCAGCGTGGTGGAGTAAGCTCTAAGTCTTTTCCTCAGTCTTAGCGCAGCAGTTGGACATTTACAGGTTGTATCATAATTATGGGGTGGAGATAAGGTTCAAGGAGAGTCTTCGTTTCTTCAATAACTATTGATATTGTATGAACAAAATAACAAGTTATTCTGTATATGTTAAGTATTTTTCAGAAAGTTGTTTATGTCACGATCATGTTTTTTTGACGTCGTCATTTTTATTTTCTATAAAATATGCATCAAGAAGTTCAGAAAGAAATGCCTAGTGGGTGTATTTGAAAGAGGGCGATGATTCTCTTGATCCTTAGTTCAGATGCGTAACTCTCGTTCGACCCCGAATACGAATTGTCACATAATGAGACCGTGAAAAACACTCGCTTCTTACAACCTAACAGGTTTGAAATGAAAGCTTCCATAAACTCTTTGCATGCGAATGTAACCGATAATTTCATACAAATACAGCTTATATTCCTTTGCGTTCTAATTAGTACAAAACAGATATACTTCCAGAAAACTTCGTTTGATATTCTGATAGCATTTGAGAAATAATAGGGAATATTTCTGTTCATATAGTTACGAAGGTTCTTAGTTATCGTTTAGTATGTATGATGGGCGAATGAACTACAGTATTAAGTTTGAATTTATTCATTTTGCGTCTTCTAATTTAGGGTATTATTGTCATAACGACTTTAGTATTATGGATTAATTTTGTTTACGTAAAATTAGTAATTAGTAAAAGTACTACAGCAGCAATAAAAAAATGTCCTATAATGTATATTAATTATGTAATTATGTAAAACTGCCGCTTTATATATTATAAAGATTACAGTTACATTGGTTGGAGGTTTACTTATTTCAATATTTAGGTTTAAAGCAATATATTATTAGCATCACAAGAGTTTTAAATATAATTTGTAGAAGTAATACCTACCTACCTTTTCCTACCTTATCAAAGTAAATATCTGTGAAAAATAAGTAAACCAAGTTAATAATTTTGTACCTATTAATTATAGATGATAAATAAACAATATCAAAATAAAGAATTAGTTTGCCATTTGAGTTTTTGGGTTCTATTTGTCGCTTAGAGTAATCATTTATTATTATTCTTGCCACTTAAAGCTGAGATGCTACGCCATCTAGGTTAATATTATGCAGACTTTATCAGTTAAAATTCTGATCTGAAAACCACCTTAAAGCTTAGCTTGGCGATAAAATCTGCTTGTTTCGGAAAAAAAATATACATAAAAATTAAATTGATTGACTTTTTCATTAAATACGGCTGTTTGCTTTACCAAAATCAAAATAACCTTGTAAGGCGTAAGTTTCACGCTGGCGAAGCCACGAGTTTTGCTAGTTTTGCAATATGACTCCACCAACTGTCAGTAAAATATCTTTCATTTAATTTTAAATTTTTCGACCCACTAATCAATCAGTTAAGTCTGCTTAAATTTGTTAACTGGAAACGAACTTAATTTCTGATACGAACTTAATTTGTTAGTTAGGCGCATTTTGTATAAAATTCGGTAACAAATTAACCCTAGCCACTTACTTCCGAGTGACGATCTTGTACAAACCCCTACTACCAGTAAAAAGACTTGATAAGCATTCATGGGCTATTAATGTTAAACAAGGATCAATCCATACATTCTGACCAAACAATCAATGTAGATTAGATTAGAGTAATCTGACTTTGGCTTATCAACATATAAATCATATTTTTAATATTAATGATAATATAGAACACTTCCTCAATGTAATTTTATCCAAGCAGTTTGTAATTTTTATCAATACTTAAAACATCGAATTATTTCAGCAGGAACAATTTACTATTGTGTAATTATACGTGTAAAATTACAATTAGTGAAAGCAAAAATATATAGTATTACTTGAATTATAAAAAGTAAAAATAAAAGTAAGCAAGTATAAGATATAAGAAAACGAAAACCATTTAAAAAGACCACAAAAAACGAAAGAAGACGTATAAAAAAATTTGGTGTTATCCATGATGACGTCATTCTAATCGATTTTGGTCACGCGCTTGACTTATTATAGTCCAAAATATAGCAGAGCTATTAGAAATTGCATAAAATATATGAATCTAAGGTAACTACTAGTTTGTCTTCTATATAAGTATGTATTTACAAAAGAAAAATAGTATATGTAGTTATCCGTTGTCTGGTTTCCATAGTACAAGTTTAATTTGGAAATGAATGGTGTGTGAATAATGTAAGGATATATAATAAATTGTCCAATGTCTAAACTAGACCAACGAATATATATATATATATATAGAAAAATTATATATATATATATATATATATATATATATATATATATATATATATATATATATATATTTTCTTTTCTTTGACTGCCTCGTTGGTCTAGTGGCTTGATATAAGGCCGCAGACCCGGAGGTCTTGGGTTCAATTTATCCTAATGTATGTATTCAAATATTTTTCTAACGCATTTTCCAACTTTCGAAATTTTGATGACTTTTGTCATAACTGCTTTAAATTTTGTTTTCAATATTTAATCAATATAATAACTTGTAAAAACAAATTGGGATTTATATTTTGTGATGGACGTTGATATGAAAACCGTGAATGAAATTATAATTAAAACTTTTACAAAAATAATACAAATTCGTAGTCAGATTTTTATTGAAAAAGAAAATAAATTTAATGCAATGCAATCTTTGGCTTATAATAAACTTATCTTTAAAAATTTATTAATATGGACCTACTGACTTTGTTTTTCTTATATAGACGGGCGGGCAATTGGGCATAATATGAATTGACGATGTAAGAAATATTAACCATTCCTTCACGGAATCTAACATATTATGTCCCTTGTGCCTGTAGTTACACGGGATATATAATGTATTCTTATTTATGCTTTTATTAATGTGCAAAATTATGATTCTTTCATGATGATTCTGTTAGTGACGTGATGGAGTTATTAACTTCATGATTCTGATGTGACACGAAAATGGTAAAATATAATTATATCTATTTATATATATATATATATATATATATATATATATATATATATAGATATCTCAATATCTTGCACAAGTTTTCTGACAGATATCAGATAGATGACCGATAATAAGATGAAAGTATAATTCATTATAGATTTATTACTACAGAAAAAGTACTACACGTACCTAGATGGTTTGCTCAGAATCCCTACCACCAGCAGACCTACCAAGTTAGTAAGTATTTTGAAAAATCAAACCCCACCCTCTAAGTAAAGATAAATAACAGATAACAATAAGTATTAATAACCTTTAAGGCACATTCAAGGCAAAAAATAAGGTCCATAATTTTAGTTTACATATTTAATGGTCATCGAACTTTCTCGAAATACAAATTCAATATTTTAATTTTGATTTTCTTGATGGGTCTGTATAATATAAAGATTAGTTTTTATCAATTGCCTGTTGAGTTCAGTTTATTGAAACTGTGTAAGGAATTTCTTTTAGTTTCATTTTCAAAGCACCATTTACAATCAGATGACCCATTTGCCGTCCTGTCTTTCTTAATCCTATAATATTAAATGAACAATTCTTGTAGGTCTATATAAATACAAGAATTCCATATGAGTATAATAATAATCATATATGAAAATGTTAATTATTAGAAAAAATCTATTTTATATATGCTTATTCATATTTTTTCGAATATGGAATGTCAAACCTATTTGAATAAAGGTTTCCTAGCTGAATGAATTTATGAAACAAGTGAATGGATAAGAGTATGATGGATGCAGAACCGAAGCTCAAAGACCGGATTAGAGCCATTCATCATGATATCAGCTCTTTTACCGGCTGATTGAGCTGTGGAATCGAAGAAAACAGCTCAACATTTTTAAGAAAATCTTATAAAATACTTTGAAAGAACCAGTAAGATTGTAGACGAATTTCTGAGAATTACAACTTTTAATTATGCAATTCACATAATAACATATTAAAATAACAATAAGTCTTTGTTATATAAGTCTTTGTTATATACTATACATACATCTACACATAAAAATATTAGCTACATATTTTAAATAAATTCGCATATTAACTTACACGAGATCATTAAAAATGGACAAGTTTCCGCTTTATTAAAATATCTAACGAATAAATTTTATTTTATATAATAGGTAGGCGAACGGGAAAATGGGCCGTACGATGATAAGTGGTCACCACCACCCATAGACAATGGTGTTGTAAAAAATATTAACCATTACTTACATCGGCTTAAACTGGCACATTCACCTTTCCATTTGGAACTCAACAATAACCAAAATTGCACAAAGCCCTACATATTAATGTAAAGCCCTTCATCAATTAATAATGCTTTACAAGCTAAATTGTACACAAGATCATCTATTGCATATTCAGTCATTTGATCAATCCGTAAAGCAAAATTCTATCTTAAAATATATCAAGTATTTTATGTTTGTATTTGCTTCACTTTAAAAATGCATCGAAAATGCTTCGATTTCACGTCGAGTCTACTCTTCCGAATAAATGGCGTCGAAGAGCCACGTTCTTCAATATAAGGCAAATAAATGACCTCACAGCGTCCGATAAAATGAGAAAAGAATTTATAGTTGTCCAGGAAAATTCATGTAAAACATTTTCGAAATTTGTTAAGATTTAAGTTTACCCGAAGAAAAGGTATAATAAAAACATGCTCAAATAATCTACGTCTTTTAAATTTCAAAGTTTTAAGCCAAATAAAAAGTTTTTATGATTTTTAGGATGTCTTAATTTACTCACCGTTCATTACGGACCGACGTCGACCAACCCGACCCGACGCAACGAGGAAGATAGGAGATAGCGAAAGATAGCGTATGTGGAGGTGCTCGCAAAAGAAGAAGAATTCCGTAGCGGTTCATCGATTCGTCGCGAGTTAGTAGCTTCAAAAGTGCGGTGCGAGCTCATGCGCTGCCGTTCACTTCGAATGTCCATATAAACACAGACGAACATATCAAAATGCGTTTAGTGGAGTTTTCTTGTACTAAGAAAAATAGATTGAACTTATTTAACGCCGACATCCAACAGCGTGGTTTCTTTTTTTCACTTTGTTCTTGCACATAATGCAGTTATTACTACATCATTATAGCCACAGCTGTGCTCTTGCGATGCAATACGTTCTCTTTCAGTTTGAATTTTTGATTGACAAAAGCGTCGTCGTCGGCTATACTTGAATAATCCGCATAAAAACGTGGGACGCCGCCTTTGCACCAATTATCTTGTATACAAAATTGTCAATCATTTATGTGACTACTAGAACGTAAAAAGAATATGTTACTCTTTTCAAAATAAGCAACTTTGAAAAGAATAAATTGACTACTTCATTGCATTGCGGACGTTAAAGTTAAGCGTCAGCCGACGTCAGCAACGGCTAAAGTCGATATTTCTATTTGAATGGCAATGAGACCCAGTTAAACTTTGCTGATGGGCTATTGAATTAGCATCAACCAGGCATTACACGCTCGCCCGAGTACCCTTCTTATAAAATACGTTCAATTACGTACTAGATATTAAATGTTATCGACTCTTTTTGGTATCTCTCTTATTACATCAAACGGTACGCATGTTGCTTATGATTAAAGTCGAAGTAATAAATTCTCGACAAGACTTTTATTACCTGTAATCTCTTATGAAATGGGAATTCTTAAGGTTTTCGAAATTCAATTTCTTAGCATTATCATGGCGTGTCAAAACGTTTCTAGAACACATCCCGTGACAGCACGAAGAAGTGTTCATTAACTTTTGTATCATGGTATGATTGTCGCCAAAATATTCTTAAAGTATAAGAAAGACAGCGTAGATTAATAAGCTTGCCGGGAAAAAGACGCCTATTTAATTAAAAAGAGATTGAAATTTATTACACCACGCTCATTATATTATGCTCTTGTTCGGGTTGTTGGATAAAAATGTGGTATAAAAACACACACACACACACACTGGACAACATCGTGGGTTTCACCCGGGTTTGAAATATAGATGCCAACCACTGAGTCATCTCCAAAATTAATATTTATTTACAAAAAGTACCTACAAATATTTACTATAAGTCCTTTAAAAATTTCGCATAACTAAAAATGTTAATGCTGACGAAAATTCTTAATAAAAATGCATTCATTTATGTTCGCAGATAACGGGTAGGCATCAAAGCCACCGATAAGCGAAATGAGTTCAAGCCTCTGGGAACGCGTAGTTTGGCCTGGGGAAATTTATTTAATTTAATAGACTGTATTTTTACACACGTGCACAGAAAACGAGCTCTCTTTGTGGCCTAGATATACTCTATAATATAAAAACGAAGCATTATTTTGTCACTTAAAAAGGTTGTTGTTATACTATATTATTTCAATTTAGGTATATAAAAGTGATTTTATTACTTTAGAATTTTATACTCTTTAAAATAATAATTATTGCATTTATAATTTTATTGCTTAAAATGAGAAAGATTTTGATATATTATTATTGCATTTGATATTTAAAAAAATAAAATAAAAAAAGCATTCATGGACATATATACACATACATAATATATCGTCTAAAACATGTAAAATCACTCTATCTCATACAACTCCCAGATAATGTTAATTTTAAAGGCACAC
Organism: Nymphalis urticae; assembly: GCA_905147175.2. Classification (NCBI taxonomy): domain Eukaryota; kingdom Metazoa; phylum Arthropoda; class Insecta; order Lepidoptera; family Nymphalidae; genus Nymphalis; species Nymphalis urticae. The sequence continues at coordinate 5,894,777 of LR989998.1, read as the reverse complement.
AGCACAGTTTGCATTTAAATGCATCTTTTATATATGTAATAAAGTATAACAATAATTATTAGCTTATAATGTACCAGCATTTTACACTTATTGCTTATTAAAATACGAATAGTTAATCAAAAATATTCAAGACATGTTGTTTTTTATTCTAAATAAATTCATTTTGATTACAATACGTATATTGAATTTTTTATAGACATTTTGGATATTTGCAATTCTCTTAGATACAAAGTTTTTCTTTTATATCTGTTATAGTATTAGCCTTGGCAGCATAATATAGTTTGAAAGTACAATAATAATGTAAATAATTATATAAACAACAATTATCCTGAATGTATACAAAAAATAAGATCATAAAAAAAAGGATCTGTATCAAATGATTTTAAATTTTTACGTGCTCGATGCAACAAAATCATAAAAATAAAAAAAATATTGTATGAAGAACCTTACCAGCATTACTTATAATCGTTGCTTAGTGATTCTTTAGTTAAACAGTGATTTCTCTCTTTCTCTCATTATTAATTTGATATTCGAAAGAAGAATACACAGTATTGCTTAATTTATATAGCGTTCATAACTAAAATAAATAGTTTTTATGTTTATTCCGTTATCTAGTTATCTTGTATGATGCTAGACTGTCTAATAGAATTCCGTCGGTATTAAGTTAAACGGGCTACGCGATTAAACAGCGGATGCTTTTAATAATAAATTACACGTCTAGAGAAACTTCGCTAGGAATGTGAAGTTTATCATATCCTTTTACAAAAACGTCCTTCGCATTTAAATTTAATTCATTAATAAATAGCAGAATTGGGATTTCAAATACATGTGATGAATGATTGATTTCTTATTTTTTTAATAGCTTTATTGCACACACACAAGGAAAAAGACAATATAATTCAAATAAAAAAAAAATAAAAGCTTAAGTATTCGTAATGCTATATAAACATAATTATGGACTGTAAAATAATGCATGCAAAGGGATTTTCTGAAAAATAACCTTAAATCCAACCCGTTATGAAACATGTAACGTTGAGAATGAGGCTGTATGCCCTTCGTTTTAATTTTATATATTTATATAAATAAAAAAATAAGATCATATCAAAATCCTATTGGATGATTGTTTCGAAGATTTTGTTTTTTTTTTTTGTTTTTTTTTTCTGGATTTCGAAGATTGGTAACCTTATCGATCGGTTTATTTAAAAATAGTAAATGTATTGACAGAAATAGGTACAAGTACACAAAACAATAAGATAAAATTTTAATTCCTATTTATAAACACTAATTCGTTTATAACAAAGATTCCATATTTTCGATTCTGTTATATTTTCTGCTAAGTTATCGTAATCAAGATTAATTGTAAGTAGACTTTTAATAAATCCGATTAATAATATTTTGTTCAATTTCAACAGATTCGGTGTAGTGTTAATATAAATGCGTACTTCCGTTGTAGTGTTAATATTCCGTAATAAATAAATGTCTTATATATAAGTGATGCAAGTCATCAATTACGTTATTTCGAGTGTGAAACTGCCGGCCTAATGCCAAAGTTTAGACCTGTTTGAACATTTTTCACAATTTTATTGCGTACGCATTGACAGTATCAGTTGCAGGGCACTATGAAAAATGTAAATTTGTACAATAACTCTCTCTGCAGCTATAAAATAAACACGCTGTTATAAACGAGTGGTTATTTGATAATATTTTATTTAAGGTTCAATGTCATTCGAGACGTGTTTTTATACACTTACTAAAGTGAACGTATTTCTTTCTTATACGAACATGAAAATGGAAAATTCTTACCTTCCAAACAAATGACCTAAAAGTCCGATTCTGTCATAAAAGTCACATCTTTATGAGTAACGAGATAACTTACAAAAAAGAAGTCTGTCCGCTTTTTTGCTCCGGTACATTTCCACGAAATATTTTATGATAATTTCATTGGCGCTACACGAAGTTTAATATATCCGTCAAGTTCATATAAAACGATAGAAGAAAGGTTTTGGTCTTTTAGGCTCGTTTTCTAACTCTCTAACTTGTATGAGGTTAGGATATTTTATACATATTTCATTGATAGTTTGGATTTCTGTGTAAAGGCATTGTATTGTTATTTAGTATTACACGGATGCAACTGTCCTGTTATCGCTCACGTAACATAAACGTATAAACACGATCACAATAGCTCGAAGTCGAGGCTGGAGGAAGTCAAACATTCGATTGTCGAATGGCTACCCTCATGTAAACACCTTGACTTGAGTAAACATTAAGCGCATACGTGCTGAACGCTACAATTCAAGATCATATAAGTTCCATCTCACGTCTTGGAACGACATTGTTCCGAGATCTAAACACAAAGTATAATATATCGAATAAAAAGTTTCAAATTAGTATTATTTAAGAAAGTTTCTCAGAACGACGCAAAAATTGTTTTGTAATAAACGCGAGAGTCCTCCGAGATAAACTGAGGGTCTCTTGTGAACATTTAACGGGGGTTAAAGCGGCAGTCGAGACGGCAAGACGGCGCTTGAGCAACATAGTGTGCGTTTAGTAAAACTCCGCAGCGCTGTAACGAAGCTTGTTAGTGTACTTTTGTAAGGAGATTGTCAGCTACAGTGAAGACACCTTCTGAGCGAGGACCGTGCAAATGGAACTAATGAGTTCTCTGTTGTTATGTGCACTGGCAACGCTCGTGCCGCAAGCGTTAGGTGAGAGAGATGCTTCACGTTGATTTACTTTTAAATTTCTTACATTCCAAGAGGACTTCATTAAAATGTTTTGACACTTTGCGTTTTACCGTTTCGTTTACTCATTAAATTTTAGTCCTTTAATATTTCTTTTAAAGTAACCTAATTGAGCAATATTTTTATTTTACTTACGTTTTTTTTTTTGCATTTATAGGTAATAATAATATTATGACTACTGGAATAAATGAGAATGGCATTTTAAACAAAACGCTTTCGATGGATAAAAAACACATTGTAACCATAAAATCATCTTTATCAACGAACAAAATAAGCGACCTAAAATCTGTTTTTATGGATTCAACTTGCAAAAATTGCCTTAATTGTATGGAACGAGCAATCAAATCACACAAAGTACATAATCACATCGACTTAATTAAAAATGAAAATTTTCGAAATGAATTCGTTACTCGAGAAACAAATACACGCAACAAGAGGAAAACAAACGCGATCACACAAAGAAGAGTTGATAAGAAAACAAAAAAATCCAAATCAAAAAATAATAAATTAGTAACAGTTATCAAATATAATGAGAACGATAGAATATTTGCTTTAAAGATAATGGAAACAAATAAGCAAATTTTATCGGACCAACACACGAATAAAACAACAACATGTCAGGTGTATAGCGTTAAAAAATATTATCCATGCGAAACGCTAGAAGCTAATTTAATTTTAAATGAATCAAAGACGAAAATAAATAAGAATAAGAAAAGTAAAAGAGAACAAAGTAAAAAGAATGTGTCCGATGTGACAACGACAGTAATTGCACCCGTATTTAGGAAACGTCAAATCGACGATTCACAAGCCCCTGAACAAATAATGCCTTCAATAGAAGAAATATACTAATGATAAACCTATATAAATATACGAACAACCAATATGATGTCGAATCTTTTATTGGTTTGTCATATTTGTTCCAATATTAAGAGTAAGTAGAACCCAATTGACAATAGTAAAAAACTTATATAATTAATATGAAAATCATATTGTTCTAAATTTAAAATTAATTTATAAATTTACAAATGTTTTTATAAATATTAGTTTGCTTTGTAAAATGTTTTTTTAATTTAAATTTGATTCAAAAAACTTCTGCCTATTATGTTAGCTTAATCAGTTATTATTATTGTAATAAGATCTTTAATAATCTAATCTCTATCTTTTATAATAAAAGGTATTATATTTTATGTATATAGTTTTTTAATAATTTAAAGTAAAAAATTAATTCAATTTTTTAATCAATTCAAATACTTCTAGAAATAATACGTATATTATCGATAATTACTGTCATTATTGTAATTAATTATTTATAACTTATCTGATACTAATTCAAGTATTTTTTAAACATCAATAATAAAAACAACATACATATGTGTCATACGTAATTAAGATATAGAAAGATTACATAAGTAATAGCTTGGTATAACATTCAGAAAGAATATATTTTGACTAGTAAAAAACGTTTTTGGTTTGATAAATATTTACTTACAAAACTAATTTTATTAATTTTATATTATATTTAATTTTATATTTAATTTTATATTTAACTATAATAGCTTATATGACAATACTAAGAAAACTCATCCAAACTCCTTTGCGGGGCTGAGTTTTGAGACATTGGGTCCATGGTCGTCCGATACAAAAAGAATCATAAAAGACATTTCTAAGAAACTGGTCCACACTTCTGGTGGCCCAAGAGCTGGCGCTTATTTAGCCAAAAGGCTGAGTCTAACGGTGCAGAGAGGCAATAGTACCAGCGTCTTGGATACAATGCCACAGGACAATATTTTAGACGGCGTGTTCTTTCTTTAAATTTGTGTGTGTATTTTGTTCTTTTTTTTAATTTTGTATTTTATAAAAATAACTTCTATTTAATAATTTAATATATTAACTCCGCATAAAATATTTGTTGAACTTGTTCGGTTACATGACGTTTCATACCACTGATTCTGGTGTCGATTATATTTAAGATCATATTGATATGAATTTTAATGAATTAATATTATCTTGTTAAATTATGCAATTATTGAAAAAAGTTCGTTTTAATTATTTTGTTAATGAATATTTACGTAAATTCCTATCTTCAATTTTTAAATAAAAACAATACTCAATTGTTTTCAATGTATACTTTAAAATGTGCTTATCAACGCGTCAAATAAAAAAACAAAAATTAGAATTAATATCATACGCCTTGTTTTCAAGATATGTGAGATGAAGGAAACGCTTGCGAACTAACATACATACGTTAATATATTTTGATAAAGGTGGCCTTTCTCAATGTAGGCTAGCCACTTTGTTGCACTATTATAGTCTGATAAGGTCCAGTTTAAAGATCTTTATTACTACTCAAAGAACATACAGTTCACTTAAAGAGCAATTTAAAAAATTTCACATAGTAAAAAGGGTAGACTATCTTAAATAAACAATGACAGAAAATGTAATGTTATGACAAAATACAGTACAAATCAATGACCAGAAAAAGAAACTAACAATAAAAAGAGCAAAAAATAAATAATAAAAAATAGATTTTTATTCCTTAATAATGTTTTTGGTGTTGTATGTCTTTATGTGCGTGTTTCATATGTGTACGTGTAGACGTGTGTGTATGTGTGTGTAAGGTGTATGTTTATGGTTGAGCTTAGGACCAAGGGACTTACGTGATATTCGAGGTATCTTCGCAACTTTTGAGAATTTTTTGACAGAAAACCTTAATAACTTATTGGCCTGACTAGGTATTTTATCCGGAGACATCATGATGTATAAGCTAACCAATAGGAGAACAAGGTAGTCATATAATTATAATTATATAAAGCACTCACACATATGTATCTATTGCCATAATAACATACATACTATGTTTAGAATTAATTGGCTAGTGATACAGCAAATTAAAGCGAATATTTTGCTTGATATTAAATGGTACATTGAGTAATACTGAAATTAATCTGATTACACAAAATTAAATAGAATATCCTAAAAACGATAATAATGTATACAATTGCAACATATATTCCTTACTAATAGGTAAATTAAATATTTAGTAAAATTATAACACCAAATATTTGTCTGAATACAATATGGCTGATGTTGATATTATTTAAGACATTCTAGATAATTAAAATATGGGGGTGTATAAAAAAAATACCGTTTTATCATATTCAAGATTAAAAAGTCTGTAACTATTTTAATTCTATTTTATTCTTACCAATACTTAATAATCCCTTTAGAGCATTCTCTGAGCTTGTTTATTCCTATTCGACTTTTAAAAAAAAGCCTAGTTTAGTTATTTGTTTCTGAGAAAAAACATGACAGCTTTCTACGAAATTCTCGTAATTTTACGGCATTACTGAAAAAAAATATTACAGCCGCTGAAGCAACTCATGAAATTATTAAATATGAAGAGGAAGGTGTCCTTGACCAGTGCACTGCGCGGCGTTGGTTTGAAAAATTTACCAGTGGAGATACGACGTTGGAAAAGAAGAAGGGCTCCGGGTGACCATTAATGGATATTGATGAGGTTCTGCAGAAAGCCTGTTAAGTTAAATCCGAGTAAAAGTACTCGCAAACTTGCCAGGGAGTTTGGTGTGTCGAAAAATACTGTAAGTCGCTATCTACGCTCCATGGGGTAGGCGAAAAAGAGCAGTAGACCTGTCCCTCACTAACTTATTCCTCAGCAATCAGCTAAGAGGTTAGCAACTTGTGAAAATTGATTGAAAAACCCTTCTGATATGAGATTTTACCGGAGGATAATCACCTGTGATGAAAACGGAGCTTACTGGTGAAATCGGAGTACCCGTGAGCAATGGCTAGGTGGTGGTCAAACTGCTTTTGCGGTTGCTGTAAGGGGGCAATTTGAAAAAGTCCACGCTTTGCGTTTTTTGAAATTTTGAAGGTATTATCCATCACGAATTTATTTTGAAGGATGCTCTATGAACTCTTAACTCTACTGTAAACAACTGGATAAATTGTATGCCAAATTATCAGAGCGTTATCCTGCTTTGACCAACCGAAAAAGAGTTTTATTCCAACAAGATAATGCTCGTCCTCACACTTCCCGTCGAACCAAAGAAAAGTTTGAAAAACTTCATGGGTTCAAACCCCTGCCTCATCCACTATATAGTCCAGACCTCGCACCATCAGATTACTACTTGTTTCGAGCCATAGACCATTTTCTTCAAGTAAAAAAATCGATAATTTTGCATAAGTTGAAATTGCGGTCCAAGAGTTCTTTGACAGTCATCCCAAGGAATGGTATCAGCGTGGGATCGAGCAATTGGCTAGCAGATAGCTAATGACGATTGATAAGAATGGGCTATACTTTGAGTATAAATTGTCATATCAAAGAAATAATAATACAAATATTTGATTAAAAAACGGTCATTTTTTTATACACCCTATTAAGAAATATTTCATATTATTTGGACATCAATGAGCTATTTGGCTATACGCAGACATATTCATATTTGAATAGATTAGAGTTTTGCATAGATATGCGAGGATTACAAAATGAAGCTTCTTTAAGGACCCACATCAATGTATAGGGCACATACCAATTGAACCGTCCGAATACTTTGTCTAGCATTCGATAGACAGTCGAAATGAAAAAGGATGAAACGCTAAGAAAGTGCGGGTACAATGAAAAAGTTGCGTCAAAAGGATCACGTAGTGCGTCAAGTTTTCCGTTATCAGCATTTCGGTTGCCCACATTCAGCCGGAAAAGTTTTTCGGTAAAGAGTCTCTAACGAGTTCTGCTCCACCCGATAGTATTCTCCCAAGCTTTATTACGAACTCTTTTAAAAGCATCAAATTAATGGTGTAATGGCTTCGGTAATTGCGACGAGAAACCGATTGTTCGTTTTGTTTTCTGCAGCGCTAAAGGGTCATTATATCTGGGTAAATAGGTCAACATTTTTCTTATAAACTCGAGAGTTTTGTTCGCGCTTCTCGAGTTTTATTGATGAGTAATGTCAATAAAATCATCTTAAATATAATTAGTGTTCTTGATTGGTGAAAATATTGTAAATGTTATTATACACTTTGCTGATTATCGAAACTGTATGTGAGCAATTGGCCTTAAAAGAAGGTATGAAGTGAAATTACTAATCTGTTATTTGATTTTGTATAATACGATGAAATGAACATTTGATAAATGGAAATGTGCGCCTTCGATGCGCTAACAACAATGCAGTAGGTATGTAGTAATTCAAACCTCTCCTAACAGGATTTAATTTTTTTTAAACTTGTACGTTTGTACAACATATATATTAATGTAATGTATATTATAATAATATAATGTATATTTTGCTAATGCCATTAAATTGGTAATTTAGGCCTGTGTTCAATATTAAAATTTATTTACGGGAACCATACTATCAAATCTATCCAGTGTGAGTCAGAAACTTTAACAAACGCCTAATGAGATCACGATACAACAACCATAAAAGCCAATGCTCTTACAAAGTGCGCCTAATAGTATGTTACAAATAATTGACAGTACAAAAAACAGTTGTTCTAGGTACTTATTACTATATATGTATGCACATTTATAAGGTCCTTACATATGAAATTAGCATTTTGCCGTGCTGACCACTTTGACCTGAATTATCTCCACTTTGGTTAAGAATTACAAATTGAAATTTATAAATTCATTTATCTGGTATATTTGAGTTTTGAAAACAGTCATTCATTTGTTTTTTTCTCATTATTTTTTCTTTGGCGTCACTTATTACCGCACAATGGAAAACATGAAATATAAATATATTTACGAGTACGAGTTCTCCCGTGGCACCAGTGCTGCAGAAACCGCTCGAAGGATTAATGATGTGTACGGCGCTGGTATCGCAAAAGAAAGCACGGTACGTTTTTGGTTTCAACGTTTTCGTTCTGGAAATTTCAATCTTCAGAACCAAACCCGTGGACGGCCGGAGACCAAAGTGGAAAATGAAGAATAAAGGCTATTGTGGAAGCGGATCCCTCATAAAGCACTTCAAAGATAGCTGCAGGCTTTGGGGTAAGTGATAAAACTGTATTAATCCACTTGAAACAAATCGGGAAAATAAAAAAACTTGAACAATAGGTACCTCATGAATTGAGTGAATCGAACTTGCAAACACGCGTCGACTGCTGTGTTACTTTGCTCAACCGACACAATAATGAAGGGATTTTAAATCGAATAATTACTTGTGATGAAAAGTGGATACTGTACGATAATCGGAAGCGCTCGTCGCAATGGCTGAACCCTGGAGACCCAGCCAAATCCTGCTCTAAACGAAAATTGATTCAGAAAAAGTTACCTGTGAGTGTTTGGTGGACTAGCGCCGGTGTCGTTCACTACAGCTGAATTATTTATAATATATAAAATATATAATATAAATAATTTAATTTTTGTAAAAAACTTACAATAGAGCGCAATAAATTAATTTTTCTAACGAATTCTCACTCGGCACTGAGAGAAGTAACTAAATTAATTGCGAAAACAAAACTTGGTGGTTGAAGCGCCTGTATCACCACTTCCAGTTATTTGAATATTTACTACTTTACTCCAACAACATTTTAATCTGAATTACACAAGAAACAGGCTCCAAATATACAACTAGGTATAGATTACTTATTCATTTTTATTTTCATTTTAAGAATTAATTATTTATATTTAATTAAATAAAAACCACCTACGAGTATGTACCTACTGCTGGTCAGATAAATTAAAAAAACTTATTAGGTAGTGACAAAAAAACATTGTTATAGCGCGATGTAAAATACATTTAACGCCATCTATTGATGAAAGGATAAAATAAATAATATTTGGCATAATGTCATTTGATCTTGAACAATAATCGTATTCTATGAAAAAACTGTTGTTTTAAAATAGTCAATCTATCCTTCCCTGTTAACGTTTTTAAGTCATTACCGAAATTCTTATCGCCTCCTCAATATAAGAGGAAGCTCGTTCTATTGTTTTATTCTTTAATCGGGCCAAACGATTACGGCAGATATCTATTGTCAGCAACTGCAAACCATGAAGGAAGAACTAGCTGCTAAATAACCGAGATTGGTCAATAGCTCTAGGCCACTGCTGCTTCACGACAACGCAAGACCACACACTGCGCTTTGTCTGCGACATCCACCGTACTCCCCGGACCTTGCTCCAACAGATTACCATTTTTTCTGGAATTTGGACAACTTCTTACAAAAATTCAACTCCGATGCGGCAGTCCAAACCACCTTCAAAGAGTTTATTGATTCTCGCCCTCATGGTTTTTTTAGCAAAGGGATCAATGAACTACCTACCTTTATCCGTGCAGTGACGGAGAAAGAATACATTTCACTGCCCCTTTCCCATGGGTGTCGTAAGAGGCGACTAAGGGACATCTGAGCGATCATCTGCTCATCTGGTGGTAGGATGATAAACATCCGCCTGGCTTGTTACCACCGTACGCATGGTGTAAATCTCGTGAAGTGGCTTGCAGCCAGCGTACAGCCAGTGCCCGAGCGAACGTTGCCGCGATGGGTGTTGGTCCAGTGGAGACGGCTACTGAACCAATGCCAGGGGAAACTGTATTGCCCTGCCGGACAGGGAGACCCGAAGAAACGGCTATTCCGCTGGCCGCCCGTGGCATAGTACAGGGGCCCGAGCGTGCCTAACCAGCACGCGAGGCTGCCCCATCAGGCCACGCATAATCTCGGGGTGGACCGTCGTGCCGGTTGGTGACCGGAAGGTGGGGTCCCGGCGGCTACTTCCGGGGGGGTTCGGGGGCCCTTCCGTCCGGCGGGTCAGTGTAGTTTCCCTTTTGGCAACCACTTGGGGTAACACGCCTCCACACTTTGCCCATCCCTATCGTGGCAATACGTCGCTCGCTTCACGTCTCTTTTCCATTCTTTTTTTTTTTCCCATATGGTAGCGCATCAAAACAGGAATAACGGTCGTACAGCGGTGCACACCCCCACCATACCCACGCTGTTTGAGGTCGAGTTCACTAACATCCGCGGACTCCACGCTAACCTCAACGCTGTCCACCACCATCTCGAGACAGCACGGCCAGCAATGTTGTTTCTAACGGAGACACAAATACTCCGTCCTGCCGATACCAGCTACCTTAATTATCCCGGCTACATGCTTGAAGAATCCTTCAAAGCGAAAGCCGGAGTATGCTTGTTCGTCAGGACGGATGTTTGCTGTCACCGACTGCGCTGCTTGGAGGACCCCTCCTTCTCCAAGTTGGTGGTACGTGTGGATCTGGTTCGTCAGAGTCGGGTCTACGTGTGCCTCTACAGATCCCATAATGGTGACTTGGAGACAAGTCGACTCTTTGACCATCTTAGTCGGGTGGCAGATGCTGCGCAAGAGCAGTTCCCTAACGCGGAATTGGTGTTTTTGGGGGATTTTAATGCTCACCATGAATCATGGTTAAAATCCCTCAAAACTGACCATGCTGGAAGGACTGCTCATGCTTTTGCTCTCACACATGACTTGACCCAACTGGTTGATCAGCCCACCAGGATCCCAGACATTGATGGGCAAGCGCCTTCTCTACTGGACCTTCTGCTGACTTCTCACCCGGTGGAATATCAGGTTGTGGTTCAAGCTCCACTTGGTTCTTCGGATCACAGCCTCATATCTACCAAAGTGCCACAGGCCAAGCTGCCGCCACCAGCGGTATGCAAACGTCGCGTTTGGCACTACAAGTCGGCAGATTGGGACGGTATGCGCGATTACTATGCGTCAGTCCCTTGGAAGGAACGTTGCTTCAGTGGGAATGACCCGACAGCTAGTGCCGCTGCTGTTGCTGGCGAGATCATGTTGGGAATGGAATACTACATTCCTAGCTCAGATCTCGAGAGTAGGGGTGCGCGTAACCGTTGGTTCACTCGCGAATGTGCCGACGCTGTATCATCTAAGCAGGCGGCATATCGCGAGTGGATCAATGGCTGCATTAGCGGGGCATCTAACATTGACTCACTGAAAGCAATCTACAATAAAAACTCCAAGTCCTGTAGGAAGGCTTACACGAGAGCGGATGCACAGCGCATTGTACAGATTGGTCATGACCTTATTTCACATCCTAGGGGCTTCCGTAGCTTCTGGCGTCTGACCAAGTCTGTGCAAAACAATTTCTGCCAACCTTCGCTGCCACCGCTCAGAAGTCCGGACGGATCGCTAGCTCACAGTCCGCAAGAGAAAGCTGATCTCCTGGCTAAACTCTTTGCCGACAACCCCGTCATCGATGATTGTAGTGCTCTGCCACCAATAATACCTTCTTGTGGCCACACGATGCCTGACATCAAAATCAGGCAGCGTGATGTGCGTGCGGAGCTGCAATCACTTGATGTACGGAAAGCTAGCGGTCCCGATGGAATACCAGCCATAGTGCTGAAGAAGTGCGCGGCGGAGCTGTCTCCCGTGTTAACGCGCCTTTTTTTTTTTTTTTTTTTTTTTTAACGCAGTGGAAACCTTCAGAAAGGTACCCAGCTCTCATTGGGGGGGAACTCGGTTATGTGGGATTCTTACCCACTAAAACCACTGCGATGGCCGTCCTCGGCACGGATCGGAGAGGCTACGGGATCGTGTTGATATAACGCATCCGCGGCCTCTCCCGTACTGTGCACCGCCCGATGCTCGGCGGAGCTCTCCTCAGGGGGCGAAGTTTATCTCGCCCCCCCCGCACTCCTCGCTAGTGCGTACGGCAGCGCGAGGCAACCCCGGCTGCCGTCCTCCTCAGGGCCGTCTGAAATAAGACACGCGAGGCCCCCACCTCACGCATCCTCGGCCCCAGGGTCACGCCCTATCTTTTAAGCCCCGGGCGTCGGGGCTGTGGGAGGGCCGAGACGACGCCGACGTCGTCTCCGCTGAGCAGGATCGGCCCTTTCCCGTTCCCGCTCCGCCGTCTCCTTCTGGACCATGACGGTCTCACAGAAGGAGGCTACGGCCCTCCACGTCGATTCCCTGCGGAGCATCGCCGACACGACTGCTCGCAGGGAGAGGTCTTGTCCGATTTCGCGGACCAGAATCTCCCTCTCCGCATTCCACGCGGGGCATACCTCCAGCGTATGCTGAGCGGTGTCCCGGTCCGCACCGCAGTGGTGGCACATCGCCGACGATTCGCGTCCGATCTTACACAGGTATTCTCCAAAACAACCGTGACCGGTCATTACCTGCGTAAGTCGGAAGGTGACTCGTCGCTTTCGTCTCATCCAGGCTTCGAAGGCTGGCAGGATCGCTCCAACGACACGTTTGCGCGCGAACCGTTCTTCGCAAAGACGGTCGCGCCACGTCGCAAGAGCCCTCCAGTGTTCCCGCCGCTTCAACGCCTCGAGCGTACTCCGAGGGGGCGCGGTTCCACTGTTCTGACGGAGGATGCGGGTCTTGTGATAGACCCTTGCATCCATATCCGCCAGAATATCCAAGGGTGGAAAGCGCGCTAGGATGGTTGCCGCCTCGTAGGATATCGTGCGATATCCCCGCACTATGCGGATGGCCACTCTCCGCTGCGAACTTTGGATCTTAGTCCTGCAGCGGCGGACGCCCGATAGCCTGTGAGACCAAACGGGTGCCCCGTAGAGTGCCATCGATCGCACGACACCGGCATAAAGACGGCGAACTTCCTCCCTCGGTCCCCCGAGATTAGGCAGCAGTCTGTGCATGGCACCCGCTACCTTCTCGATTCGAGGGGCTAGGCGCTCGAAGTGCTCTTCGAAGCCCCAGCGACCGTCCAGGGTGAGGCCCAGGTATTTCATATACCTGGCCACTTGGACGTTTGAGTCACCAACGCGGATGTGCGAGTCGGGCGGTTCCCTGCTCCTTGGCAGTTTATGGAACCATAGCGCCTCCGTCTTATGGGATGCTATCCGAAGGCCCAACTCGCAGATCTTATCGACGACGATATTCACCCCGAGCTCGGCGAGCTCTTTGGTTCTCTCAAAATTCTCTCCCGACGCCAGCACCAACGTGTCGTCTGCATAGCAAACGATGTTGACACCTTCAGGGAGAGGGACACGGAGGACTGCGTCGTAAGCGAGATTCCACAACAGTGGCCCCAAAACTGACCCCTGTGGAACCCCACAGCAAACCTCTCTCCGGGTCCTCATACCGTCTTGCTGCATATACGAAACGTATCTGTCGCGCAAATAGTCACTGACGATCGCCTGCAGGTAGGAAGGCACACGATGGTGTAAAAGTGCCTCCCTGATTGTGTCCCAGGGCAACGTGTTGAATGCGTTGACGATATCGAGACTTATCGCCAACGCCACGCCACCCCGGGCCACCGCCTGCTCCGACAGAGAACGGACGTGCAAGATCGCGTCAACAGTCGAACGACCCTGTCGGAAGCCGAACTGGCACTCAGCCAGGTCGGGGCCGACACACGACAGATGCCTACACAGACGAGAAGCGACAATCCGCTCAAAGAGCTTGCCAGCCTCGTCCAGCAGACATATGGGACGATATGCAGAGGGAGATTCTGCAGCCCTGCCATCCTTCTTCAAGAGAACCAAATTCGCCTCCTTCCAGACTTTGGGGAATGTGCCAGTACGGAGGCAGCTGTCGAAAAGCCGCCTCAGCCTATTCCCCAACGAAGCCGAGGCTAACACCAGCACCCGCCCCGGAATCCCGTCGGGACCAGGCGCGGTGTTACGAGCCCGCATGCGATCGATCGCAAGGCTCAGCTCTTGTTCGGTCACCCCCAGCCCGCTGGACCAGACCGGTATTGGTAGGGGGACCCTGGGACTTGACCGGATTACCGGGAAAAGGACTTCCATCACCCTCCTCAGTAAATCCGGATCTATGGTCTCCGTCAGAGGGGGCATCCACGGGCGCAATTTGCCCAACACCATACGGTATGGACGCCCGAACGGATCTCTGTCGAGTCCCTCCAGGAGCTCGTTCCAGGAACGAGCGTTGGCGTTCGAGATCTCGACTCGGAGCGCCAACTTGGCTATCCGGAACGCCTCGTATGCTTCAGCTTTCTGGTCTAGAGTTGCTCGCCTTCTTCTCCGGGTACGGGTGTACTCACGGCGCGCGCGCAGACAGGACTCGCGCAGTTGAGCGATCTGTGCTGACCACCAGTACACTGCCCGACGCTCAGGGCGGCCCGCTCGGGGCATAGAGACGTCGCAGACTGACGTCATCGTATCCCGGAAACGAACTGACTCCACCTCTGGATCGGACAAAACCTCTTCGGCGTTTTCTGACCAGGCCGCAACGATGGCAGCGGCTTCGAGAAAGTCTCGGTTAAGCTGCTTAAGGGACCATCGACGCAGCAGGTTGCCTCCTCGATGATGAGTGGGGTGTTTAGGACGGCGGAGAGCTACATCGAATACGATGTAGCGATGGTCGGATAGTGTGACCACCTCTTCTGCGACGCGCCATCCTGACACCATGCGAATGGCAGCGGGCGTCGCCCATGTGAGATCGATGACCGACTCACCCTGCCATCGCACGCATGTGCTCTCCGAACCTCGGTTCAGTAACCGGAGGTCCAGAACAGCCGCCCACTCAAGTAATGCCTCTCCTTTTGGATCGTCTCTGGGGTTACCCCAAGCCCTGGAGTGAGCGTTGAAGTCCCCTAAGACGATCAAGGGACGGGGTAAGCATCTGTATATGCAGCTTGCTAGCCCATCTAGGTACACCTCGTAGTCGGCGAGGGACCTATTGGGAGAGACGTAGCACCCTACGATGGCCAAAGGGCCGCACCGAACAGCTACAAATCCCTGCCCCCTTTCAAGCAGGGAACAAGGTGGGACCCCTTCACCGCCCGCCCAATACACGGCGACGGTTCCAGTGACGTCCCCAAACCAGCGAGGGTGGATGGGGACATTATAGGGCTCCGCCACGATCGCAAGACCTGTGGACCGCTCCGCAACGGTCTGCATCAGCAATTGCTGAGCGTTGCGGCAGTGGTTAAGGTTCGCCTGAATCACCCCTACACCCGCGAATTGGAAACGTCCATTGCCTCCTGCAGGCTAGGGCCCGGTGCTGAGGCAAGAGCCTCGGCGGTCGTCTGGGTTAAGACAGGAGAAGCTTCGTTCTTCCTCCTTTCTTTCGTTGGGCAACACCCTTTGGTGCCAAGACGGTGAGCCGATGGACGACCCATATCCGCGCACAAAGGGCACTTCATCGACCGAGAGGTGCAATCCTTCGCCCTGTGGCCAATCTCTCCACAAGTGAAGCACCTATCACTTCGGTCGACGGTGCTTGAGCACCTCAGCCCTACGTGACCCTTCTCGAGGCATCGATAGCAGCGTAAAGGTCTGCTCTCCAGTGCCTCGACTCTTGCGGAACCCCATCCGATGTGGATCCGTCCCGCCGCCGTTACTTTGCGTACGGCGGCGAGAGGACATCGGACCCAGACGACGCCTAGGGACATGGGCGTTCGACGGATCTCACCCACCTTAACATTCTCCGCCGAACATCCACCTACTTCCGCGACAGCCGACGCGACTTCAGTTGGCGTCGTGGCATCGTCCAAGTCCAAGACCTTAAGCTCGCCCGTTTTAATCGGGCGAGCTATCCTCACACTGAAGTCCGTGAGGACTTCACGCATCTGTGTAGCGAGGCGGTCGGCCTTCTCATGACAGTCGGGGCCGCTGATGTTAAGCAGCATCCCGCCTGTCAGGGCCCTTTTAAGGCCAACCGTCTCGATGCCGAGGTCAGACAGCTTAATTCTGTTTTTGGCAGCTGTCATGACCTCAGCATATGCTGTCTGCCCACCTTGTTGAATAGTCACCGAGACCGCTGCGGTCTTCGGGACTATCTGCCGTCTCTTTTTACGCCGCTTCTTCGCCTCCTTTTGAGGTTGACGAGGAACGGCTTTTGGCTGCGACTTGGGCGTTGTCTTCCTCTTTGTCACCGACGCCCAAGTCTCAGGTGGCGTCGCAGAAGTTTTTGCCTGCGGTACCATGCTATCCACCGCAGGCAAATCTATAACAGGTGGGTGAGCGGGTGTCTTGTTCCCACCTTTCCTTTTCTTCTTTTTATTTTTCTTTCTCTTATTAAGTGGCTCTTGCGCTACCTCCACCGCCACTGCCTCTGATGCTGGCTTCCTCCCCAACGGAGGTCTTATGACCCGGTCGGGAAAAATTTTGGCCTCGAAAGCGGCCAGCTTAGCCTCTATTATGGCCTCGAGCCGCTCGGAGAGCCCGGCGTCACTGTGTCGAGACACATACGAGGCAACAGGACTGGTCTGGACGGGTGAAGCTTTAGAGCCAACTGCCGCTACGACACGCTTTGCAGCAGAAGCCTGTTCTCTCGAAGCAGCAGTTGTCTCATGTGGCTTATGTGCCACGCGTGTTGGCGCAGGAGGGCTCTCCCTGGCTCTGGTTAATACCAACTCCTGCGTTAGTGCCTCGACACGTTCGCTGAGCTTGGCGTTCTTGGCGCGAAGTTCAGTAATTTCACGCTCCAACCTCATAAAATCATCATTAACGACTCGTCGTCGTGTTAGTTCCGCCACTGCAGCAGTCACTCTGCGTGTGGCCACACGTAGACTGCGGACAAGGCTCCCTTTGATATTGCGAGAGCGGTCCGCAACCTTTTCAATCGCCAGTAGGTCGTTGGCAATGCAGTTACTTAGTTCGTCCGATTGACGTGCCTGCATTTCGACCACAAGCTCGTCGGGTCCAGGGAGACTCCTCTTTGCCCTCCTCGCAGCTGTCGCCACAGAGGGATCGAAGAGCTCGTCCTCGGTATCCACGTCAGAAGCTGGGTCGTTGGCTTCCAACATCCTTACTGATAGGTGACTGAGACAACTCTGGTCCGAATCCTCACCCATTTTGTCTTCTTCGGCCGTACTAGGATCCAGTGCACCCGGGCGTATAAAACGCCCAGTCTGATCCCGTTGTAGTCTCGCTGGTGGTTTTGCCATGTCGGCACGCGACCTACCTCTCCCCGCCCGAGCCTTCGGCACCTTCGGAGGTGGCAGTGCGTCGCTTGAAGCCGACTCTGGCCCAGGTGGTTCCCTTCTCTTTTTATTCATACGAGTACGGCCCTCCGGCCCCGCTTGTGCACTGTCGGATATTCCCACATTTTCCAGGCTGCGAGAACGTCTGGAGTCTCCTCGACTCTTGTCGCCCGTAAGGGCGTATGGGTGGCAAATGCTGCCCGCTGGCTGAGCTTGCGCGCACTGCGATGCAGCTACTGCGCACTCAGTATTGCCTCCTTGGCCAACTTCAACTATTTTAACTTGGGTGTTTTCCAAAATATCCATATGATTCCCACGAGTGTGGGGGAAAAACGGTCCATCCAGGCGGTGCCCCCTGCACCTGGATAAGCCTAACGTGACTCGCCACGGGTTTCGGCCGGTACCCTGACGAGGAACGCAGTAGCAACTGAACTTCCCATCAGCCATGCATCCCCTCACGCTGCGTCGCCACTTGGGATTCGGGGTAATTTTTTAGAGAGATTTTCTTTCTCATGGTCCGGCCAGTTAAGGCAAGACCCTCGGTCCCATACGAGGCCGTGAGACATGTCCACGACACCTCAATGCATGGGATTACGATTTAAAGGACGGTGGCATAGCCTACTCGGTGGCAGGGTAAGTGCACACCGAGCCCATCCTTGCCTCCATAATTGTGTCTGAGACACTCTCCTGGTTGCCCGGACCGCTCACATAGTCTACTCTGTTGATCAGAGAGGTACCAGGAGCGGCCCGTGTGACACGAAGTCCCTTAGTCGCCTCTTACGACACCCACGGGAAGAGATGGGGGAGTGCTATTCTAAACCCGGCACTCCACGGGGTGTGTTAACGCGCCTGTTCCAACTGTCTCTTTCTTCGGGATGTGTGCCGGAGGCTTGGAGAAGAGCTAATGTGCAAGCGGTTCCCAAAAAAGGGGATCGGTCTGACCCGGCAAATTATCGGCCAATAGCTATCACCTCAGTACTTTGTAAGGTGATGGAACGGATTCTAAACAACCAACTGATCCATTACCTAGAAGATCACTGTTTAATTAATGATCGTCAGTACGGATTTCGACCAAAACGGTCTACAGGTGATCTTCTAGCGTACGTAACACACCTCTGGGGTGAAGCTATCGACAAACATGGGGAATCGTTGGCTGTCAGCCTCGATATCTCCAAGGCTTTCGACAGGGTCTGGCACAGAAGTCTTCTCTCCAAGCTGCCGGCATATGGTCTGCCTGCTCAGCTTTGCACCTGGATTGCCAGCTTCCTACACAAGCGCAGCCTTCGTGTTTTAGTTGATGGTTGCGCTTCACAATTCTATGTAGTGAATGCTGGGGTCCCCCAGGGATCTGTGCTATCTCCCACTCTGTTTCTTTTGCATATCAATGATATGCTCTCTCTCGGGAACATTCATTGCTATGCAGACGATAGTACAGTGCATACCACGGACGCGCAGTGGCTGGGCGAGCGGAAATTAGGGAGAGGCGGGAGGATCTTGTCATTGAACTCAATAGGACGTTAGAGCTTATCGCCAAATGGGGCTCAGATAATCTTGTTGAGTTTAATGCCAAGAAAACACAGGTATGCGCTCTCACAGCAAAAAAGTCACCATTTTCCCCTTTTCCCTCCCTCTGTGGCACTCCGCTGGTGATACAAAGCAAAATCGCCATGCTGGTGATGGACGTTCGCTGCGACCTTAGTCCAAGGGATTACATCGAGGCTGTAATAAAAACAGCCTCACGGAAACTCGGAGTTCTGAACAAGGTGCGGCGTTTTTTCACGCCTCAACAACTGTGCCTGCTGTACAAAACACAGGTACGGTCTTGCATTGAATATTGCTCGCACCTTTGGGATGGCTCCGCTAAGTACCTACTTGAGGCCTTGGACCGGTTGCAGCGACGTGCGGTCCGCATTATTGGCGACGTAAAGGTCACTAACACCCTCGAGCCTTTACAATTGCGTCGAGAGATAGCTGCGCTGAGCGCTTTCTATCGACTGTATCACGGCGAGTGTTCCGAGGAATTATTTTCCCTAATTCCTGCTTCCCCCTTCCTTCACAAGTCTACGCGTGCTGGCTCTCGATGTCACCGACTAACTGTGACATCAATTCCATCGCGCACAAAGAAATTTGGCAACTCCTTTCTTTGTCGCACTTCCAAGAAATGGAATTCCTTACCAACACACGTATTCCCCTCCTCTTACGACCCGGGTTCCTTCAAACGAGGCGTGAAGAGGCATCTTGCGGGCCGGCAAGGCGAGGGCGGCTAGTGCAGAACCTTCTTCCCGACTGTACTGGCCATCCTCGCGTTTGGACTCTACTACCACTTAACATCAGGTGGAGTAGAGTCATTTGCCCTCCCGGGTGATAAAAAAAAAAAAAAAAAAAAAAACCTATGAGATGGCAAAAGTGCATAGATAACAACGGTGCATACTTTGATTAATTAAATATATTTTCCAAAAAAAAGACTATTCCTTCCGTACAAAACGCCAATTTCATATGTAAGGACCTAATATTATAAATTAACGAATATCATTGTACCAATATCAAAACAACAATTAATCTTTAATCAAGAAGTAAAAACTACGAGCCATTTTGGATGTTCAAATGAAAAGACGGATCGGAAACATACTCAGTACTAAATCTTATTTATACATCAAAATACAACATTATATTAACAATTAAAAATTAAAATATGTTTAAAATTTTAATTAGCATGGAGGCAATTTCTAAACATTATATTAATTGCTTGCATGTAAAAGCCATAATTAGCGAATAAAAGCGGGTTTTTGGGATGGCTGTGACAAGTGTGATCACATTTACATCGTAATGGGAATTATTAAAATCAAAAAAGTTATTAAAACTATAATTACTGCAGTGAAACTACAGATATATTTATTTTAAGTAAATTTCAATATAAACACATATCGAAAGCACATTACAATTTAATCGTTAATATATTATATCAATGGAATATATAAATACTTACTCATAATATTTTTGACAGCCAACGTCATAACTAACCTGTTTTTTTTTCGATCTTTTGATCCTGCTAATTTCAAACGAACATTTTTATTCACATCGTAATAGACTACATATATTTACCGGCGAATTGATTTCCGAATTTTGTGAAAATATTCATAAACAACATAATGTAAAAATTACTAATCGTATGAATAAAATACTCTAATATAATGATAGCTTATTTTTCCGAGTCCTACAAGGATAATAAGCTTTATAATATATTTATATTGTATATATCGAAGAAGTCCCTCCAGGGTTATTTTTAAAAAGCGTGACGTCAGCATTGCTGACGTCACTTTCACTAACATGATGTTGATGGCTCATTTTGCAATGAAATAATAAAACTATTTCAGCAAAATAATAGGTTTATTCTACAATCGATCAGGACACAACGTTCGTCTGAACAGTCAGACGGCTCGAATGAGAATGAACCCCGAGCAACCGTCGCACTGCTTTTTTATAGCAAAAATCATAACAACAACACCTGTTGAACACAGGTGTTCAATCAATGACATAACATTTAAAATTCATTTTTATGTTTAGTTTTCACAATTATTAATTAATTTCTGATTTTTAAACAATAAACAACAACTTTTTTACAAATTAATTAGAAATAACTTGATTAAATAATCAATTTAAAGCGTTTGCGCCGACACGGCCATTCTGAAAGGCGGTGCGCGCTCTGCACCAGCCTTATCTCGCCGTTTTCTTGTAGTTTTCTCGTGGTCAATATCTGTAAAAGAACAATTTTTGATTTGAGCCAAGTATCTGTTAATAACTTCTAATGAATCACGAAGGATTTTTATAATGATGTTGTTGTATTTTTATAATGATAGTTCGGAGTTTTTATAAGGTTCTCGTAGTGTCTCGGAGGTTCTCGGCGGTCCTCGAAGAGTCTCGGAGGTTCTCGGAGGTTCTCGAAGAGTCTCGGAGGTTCTCGGAGGTTCTCGAAGAGTCTCGGAGGTTCTCGGAGGTTCTCGAAGAGTCTCGGAGGTTCTCGGAGGTTCTCGGAGGTTCTCGAAGAGTCTCGGAGGTTCTCGAAGAGTCTCGGAGGTTCTCGAAGAGTCTCGGAGGTTCTCGAAGAGTCTCGGAGGTTCTCGGAGGTTCTCGAAGAGTCTCGGAGGTTCTCGGAGGTTCTCGAAGAGTCTCGGAGGTTCTCGAAGAGTCTCGGAGGTTCTCGGAGATTCTCGGAGATTATAGTAAATGTGTGCAATCGGGTGTAACTGTATGTGTGCGTGTGTGTGTGTTGTGTGGTGTGTGTGTGTGTGTGTGTGTGTGTGTGTATGTGTGTGTGTGTATGTGTGTGTTTGTATACATGATGTTAAGTGTGCTTATGTTTCGAGTGTGACCGTAACTCGTCCAAATGTTAGGTTATAATGAAAGAATATTACTTACGTTTATGTTTTTAAATACTTATCGTTCAGATTGTGATTGCTCAGGTAGCTCGAGGTTGTGCGAGGTTGATGGCGCACGGTTATCTTCATCTACTGTGATATTTTGAGGTGATGGTGGATTTTCATCTCCCGCCGACACGGTTTCTTGATCACCAGGTTTAGGGGCACGTCTTAATTGATCATGTGATACTTTCCGCGGTCTTCCTCTACCAACTACCTTCTTTACTAAATAGCGATCGTTTTCCAGGATTCTGTAGATCTCATATGGATCACTGAATTTTAAATCCAATGACGTTTGGTTTCTTGGGTTGTTTTTTATCAAAACATAGTCACCCCTTTTAAAGTGTTGTATCTTGGCTTTGTGAAGGTTAAACCGTTGCCTATCTTGCTCGGCGCTTTGAGCCATTTTTCCTTGAACACGCAAGGTCAGTGCTTCTATGTCAACAGGTTGTCTATCAATGTCCACTAATTTCAGCAGTTCCGGAGGAACACAATGTTTTCTTTGTGTGAGTAGCGTAAGTGGAGCAACGCCAGTGACGCAATGAGGTGTGCAATTGAATGCTAGTTGAAGTTCTTGTTGACTTTTATTGACCTGCAAAAGTATAAAAAACTTCCTTTGAGTAGTACGTCTGTAAGCAACTTGCGTTGCTTCATCTTTGCCGTTACATAAGCACAACTGTTATGTAAGTGTTAGTAGATTCTCGGAGATTTTGCTGTAGGGTTACTCAAAGGTTCTCGTAGAGTTCTCGTCGGGTCTCGTAGAGTTCTCGTCGGGTCTCGTAGAGTTCTCGTCGGGTCTCGTAGAGTTCTCGTCGGGTCTCGTAGAGTTCTCGTCGGGTCTCGTAGAGTTCTCGTCGGGTCTCGTAGAGTTCTCGTCGGGTCTCGTAGAGTTCTCGTCGGGTCTCGTAGAGTTCTCGTCGGGTCTCGTAGAGTTCTCGTCGGGTCTCGTAGAGTTCTCGTCGGGTCTCGTAGAGTTCTCGTCGGGTCTCGTAGAGTTCTCGTCGGGTCTCGTAGAGTTCTCGTCGGGTCTCGTAGAGTTCTCGTCGGGTCTCGTAGAGTTCTCGTCGGGTCTCGTAGAGTTCTCGTCG
The DNA here is from genome assembly GCA_905147175.2 of Nymphalis urticae. NCBI lineage: Eukaryota > Metazoa > Arthropoda > Insecta > Lepidoptera > Nymphalidae > Nymphalis > Nymphalis urticae. The sequence continues at coordinate 5,871,642 of LR989998.1, read as the reverse complement.
GGTCTCGTAGAGTTCTCGTCGGGTCTCGTAGAGTTCTCGTCGGGTCTCGTAGAGTTCTCGTCGGGTCTCGTAGAGTTCTCGTCGGGTCTCGTAGAGTTCTCGTCGGGTCTCGTAGAGTTCTCGTCGGGTCTCGTAGAGTTCTCGTCGGGTCTCGTAGAGTTCTCGTCGGGTCTCGTAGAGTTCTCGTCGGGTCTCGTAGAGTTCTGATCCTCCACCGTAGTCACAATCACTACCCGCGGTCTCAGCAGCGTCCCGTGTGGAAGTGAACGGTTTATTCTTCCAACGACGTTAATCGATATCTGGAATGTGAGTCACGGTCATGCGACCGTCATTAGGCAAGTTTCTTAGCTATTATTACGCAAGATCACTGTTAATTAATAATACAAAGCAGGGTAGATAAATTATCGCAACGTAGGTAAAAGCTAAATTGTTAAGTTACTAAGAAACTACTACGAAGTACGAAACATAGTCACAATGTCTATCGCTTTTAAATAAATTGGAACGTACTCACCAGATCACATTCATACGTTACCACTATTTTTCACTCACTAAATAATAATACTTTCGTAGGGTAGTAAAATAAATTTGCATAGCCAATGGTCCTTTTTCAGAAAACTGAGCATACGAGAACATATGAGGTTGCGATTTTGATATAGCGATTTCCTCAGTAGTCAGGTTTTTTCCATTTCGCTACGAGTGACGTCATCAACCGACTTGCATATGCAGCCATACATCCGCCTTCCTTTAGCCGACGGTTGTTGATGTTTATTAGAGCAGAATGTGATACTCGTGACAGCCACAAAGAAGCACTGCTTTTCAAGAACTTGCTGAGCGCAATGATCAAGGCACCTCTTTCCAGCGCTTGTTCATATTCCGTTGTTGGAGTTTAAACATCATCTGCCAATGACTTTCGTGGGTAGTTGGTGGTTGCGACGCTCGAGTTAATCCCATAAGACGTTCGACCTGTCCGTTTGCTCGGCTGACTCCTGGTGAGATTGCATGGATATCTATTCCATTTTGATCACAGTATGTTTTAAACTCACCCAAAAATTCTCTACCTCCATCGACTATAATTTGTATTGGTGTGCCAAAAAGATGTACTGTACGTTTTAGCGCAGCCAAAGTACTGTGCTGGCTTTTGTCATTCGCATAGTAGAACAATACATACTTTGTAAAGGCATCGATGGTCACAATGACGTATTGTTGATTATTCTGACTTCCCAATTTTCCAGTGATGTCTATGTGTATGACTTGGAAGGCCGTAATTGGTTTTTGAATAGGATGTAGCTCAGCTTGCACTGCTCCTGATGTTCCTTTGGACATCCGACATTGAATGCAATTATCCACAAATTTACGGACTATTGAACTCATTTTATCGAACCAGTAGGTTTCTTTAATTTTTTTTTTGTAGCGTCTTTTCCCAGCCAGGGTGTTAAAGTGCAGTATGAAAAGAGTTTATGATACTCCACTGAAAAGACCTGGGTACGACGACGCAGTAGTGTTGACCAAGGATTGGATCTTGTATTATCTTCTTCAGAACATCATTTTCGAGGACATAGCCTTCCACAGGGTTATTATTGGACAAATTGTCCATTACCAACCGCAATGCTTCATCCCTCCGTTATTCAACCTTTAGCCAATCTAAATCTTTTGTTATGTTGCTAACAACCGGTTCACTTGGGTTCCTACATCTATGAATCCTTGGTAACTCTTCTCCACAGAACCCAGGCACGTGAGAGAAATTCGGCTATGTCTTTGGATGTATCATAAGAATGCTCCCGGAATCGTACAATATCACGTGAATACCTATTTTCCGGTTCGAATGTTGTGATGAGGTTATTACGTAGTTCTTCCCATGACGACGTGGTAACCATCCAGTCATCTACCCACATTTTGGCTCTACCCTTTAATAGGCTGCCAACTTTCATTCGAACGTCAAAATCATTTAGTTTGTATGCTTCTTTTGCCTTGTCAATATGCTGACACCATTCCCGAACCCCTACGTTGGTGTCCGGATCGAAAGATGGAAGATAGACATCGTTGATGCGCACCTTTGTTTCTGTATGTGAACTGCATAAGCGTTCCGACATCTTTTTCATCATTTCCATCATTTGCATGACGAACTGAGGCGGTACCCCGGTCATAATGGATGATGGCATATTTATGCAATCCATATCTTGCTGTGGAGCCGGCGAAGGAAACTGCCCAGGATATGGAGTAGTCCCGACACCGTTCTGTGGGGCTGTTGCATCCACTTGGCTCCAATTAGCTGCATCAGGTTGAATGCGAGCTGATGAGGATGTGGTTTGGATCGGAAGATTGTCCGAATCCTGATCCCTGATTTCTGATATCGAAGAAGTCCCTCCAGGGTTATTTTTAAAAAGCGTGACGTCAGCATTGCTGACGTCACTTTCACTAACATGATGTTGATGGCTCATTTTGCAATGAAATAATAAAACTATTTCAGCAAAATAATAGGTTTATTCTACAATCGATCAGGACACAACGTTCGTCTGAACAGTCCGACGGCTCGAATGAGAATGAACCCCGAGCAACCGTCGCACTGCTTTTTTATAGCAAAAATCATAACAACAACACCTGTTGAACACAGGTGTTCAATCAATGACATAACATTTAAAATTCATTTTTATGTTTAGTTTTCACAATTATTAATTAATTTCTGATTTTTAAACAATAAACAACAACTTATTTACAAATTAATTAGAAATAACTTGATTAAATAATCAATTTAAAGCTTTTGCGCCGACATATATGTTTTGAACTATTGTCATTACTTCAAAAGCCAATCTTAGTTTGGAGTGCAATTTTTATGTGTATAATTTGTGTTTATAATTAATCTCGGCATTTCTCATGTTACAAAATTCATCATTATTACTCGATTATATAGATAATAAGAAAATGTAGTCTCGACTCTCGTTTATAAGGGATAAATAAAATAATTGAATTGTTTATTAATCTCCATTATTAATCATTATTATATCTACATAATAATTCAATAGTTAGAAAACATGATAGTTACTAAGGAACCATTAGTAGCTATAAATTAATCGTCGTAAAATGACATTGTCATGATTTGACTATGTTGTAGAAATGATGATGGTATTAGTAATATAGAATTTGTCGTTAGAATATAGTGATAATGGCATATACACTTATATGTTTACGTTTAGGGACAAAAATATACGAGAAAATAGATTCACTGAATAGACAATACCAACCGTGTTCAATACATATATCAATCGTACTGAAAAATCATAAATCCAAGTCCAAGGTGTATTTTTTTACCATAATTTAATATATTTTTTAAATAAATAAGAAATTGCCGATGACAGAGTCATGGCAGGTGAGAGGAATTACCTAACATTAATTTGTTTACATAAACAGGATACAATTAGCGGATGAAATCATGTGGGATGTTGACGACACCTGTGACACATTAGCGTTGTGTATGAGACTCGCACTTGGCTTAAATTAATGATCCAGCCTTATGTTTTGTAGTTTTGATGGATTAATTACCTCGAGTCTTTTGGTGTAATTAATACCTTGTTTATGACGTTTGTAACTATTAAGACGTCCAAAATATGAATAAACAGACTATTATAGTTTTTTATAAGCTTACGATGGCAAAAATAGAAACGTATTAGTTTCAAAATAATAATTATTTCATAAAACCTTTTTGTTTTAAATAATTATTAAAAAAATATACATAAAAAATAGAAAATGATGAATATTGAACATTACTACCATGATTAAAAATATTTTTTCATTGATTATAATTATAATATTGTTAGGAATGTCTTCCGACGGGGCGTGGCCTAGCGGCTCGACTTAATCACGTGATCGTCATCGTGGTGGGGATCCTGCCAACCTCATCGGCCGGCCAGGTTGGCTTTATACACTTCGGCTTGGACTCTCGGTTGTTACGGATATCTCATAAATAATATTTTATTTATTTTCATCAAAACTGAACAAAGTTTTGATTCCTTTGTTCTATTTTTGTGTCTAAATTGTACGTGTCGATCTACGTTTACTTTATTGTAGTATAGTTGTTTTGATTTATCTAATGTCTAATAATATAATAATTATGTTAAAGAACTTTACGCTGATATTTAAAATTGGCTACTAATTGTTTTTTTTTATCTACACACATCATTAGAATTAAATTAAAACATTATGTTACCAAGCCATATTGCATTACCGCGTCTACGTTAGTGAAGAAACCTAGAGATATGTTGGGAAAATAATAAAGCACAATAAATGCTTCATTAACTAGTGGCTAGTAAGGTCCACTGTAGATCATTAGCTATCGCCGAGTAATATCATTCTTACCAACATCTCCACGTAACAGAACGTATTTATAAGAGTTATGGATAGATTTAGTAAGTAAACAAGTTGCTTAGGAGCCCTGAGGAGGGCGATAGATAGTATTAGGTCCGGTAAGACCAGACCACTCAAGTCGAGCTTGGCCAAGCCAGCCAGCCAGATAGCAGTACGTAATAAGTTCAACTAAATAGTCTCCATAAAAAAGGGAAGACGCCAAAGCCTAGCAGTGAGACTTAACAACACAAAACCAACAAAAGATATATAAATAAGGGGACAGGAAAAAAGGAATATTAGTAATTCCTCGAAACAAGTCTTACCAAACTTAAATACTGGTAAATAACAGACCGTACTTCTTAAAAAATAAAATATTCCCCTGTCACGTGGCTTCGGAATACGAATGGAAGAAACAAATGAATTTTGACATAACGTAAATATGATCCTATCTGAAGGACTGTTACAAACAAGGATATTTTCCGGGTCATTATTGCTGGAGCATCTGTTACGTTACTCGTTTCCTTTATTGCTTTTTATTATATGATCGCTCTGATATTTGATGATACTACACAGATACGTGATTTCGTTTGATATGTGTATTTGTGTGTTATAGATATGATTTATATGAACATATTGTCATATAAAGATATGTTCATTGTGTCGATAGATATTTTATGAAAGTGTGTACAAATACAGCTAAATATTTTTGTATGGCAGACAATACAGAAAAAATAAACTGTATTTAAAAGTAATTCGACATTTACATGAACATTGGATCAATTTCAACGGATCGACTATTCATCACCAACCGTGAGCTAAAATGTTATATCCTTTCCACCTGTAATTATGCTGGCTTACTCACCATTCATTTGAAACACAACAAATAATAATACCAATCAATGACAAATAGATTGTCCCCATTCGATTAATTTACACAAAACATTACCGGTGCGACGTTCTTTTAATCTGAGAACTGTCATATGTTATGAGCTTAAGTTTGCTGTGTACTATGGGGGTATTGTTATGAGAATTTTCTCGTGATTGAAATATTACATTTTGTAAAAGTAAGTAGTTGTTTATGTCGATAGTCTGACTTTTGTAACACAGGCTTATGTTTAGCTCAGAAAACACGAGCTAGTTGTAATTACAACATTAAAATTCTGATATTTAGGAGTAGTTTGGCCAAATAAAAGGTTTTCTGAGAAGATATAAAGAAGTTTTTACTAAATGATAGGGCTTTGTGTAAGCCTGTTTGTGTAGGGACCTATCAGATATTCTACATCAGTATTTAGTATTGGTGCGTTTCAGTTTAAAGGGTGACTAAGAACACACAGGTAACAGAAACATACCAGAGTTCCCAGGTTTGGTGGCGTATTGGCGATGCAATGAATGGTTAATATTTTTTACATCGCCAATGTTTATGAGTGGTGGTGACCACGTACCATCAGGTGAACCTCCCTAAGCCATAAAAAAAGTCGGCAGAGCTTACAATAGCGTGCCTCGACATCCGTTCTGATGCTCCCTAGATAATGAGCGAGGACATAGAATGCGCACCTCTGTTTATGCGTACACTTGTGAGCTATCTAATGCGCATTGGCTTTTCCTCGCTTTTCTCAAAAAATATTAGTTCATTTAAATTAAAATAAATATTTTTAATATTATGATTGATTAAAATTGCACAGCTATGTTAATAATTAAAAAGTTCCACCTTAATATAATATCTTAATCAAATTAATAAAAGATACTTGTTAATTGTAACTCAAGATGTTTCAGAGCGAAGTTTATATTAAGAAACTTTTTGGCGCCTAAAGTAAGGATTCTTCGTGAAATAATATAATTAAGTTATCACCTGGTTACCGCTTGGAACATTTTGTTAAGGTTGTTATGATTACTCACTTAGGTTAATACGTATTTATGTTATTGAAATAAAACATGGCATAAATGTTTAATTAATTAATTATAACTTTAGGTGATCTATAAAAAGCAACATATAATGAGATCACCTCTATGACTACATTATTTCATTATCACCGAAGTCATATACATATTTCAATATTCAGCTAAATTAGTTGGTGGGGACTGATATATAATTCCTTTGCATGGTTTGGCTTTGATTTCGAATAATAAATATTTTCTCTACGTAAAATTTAAAACTCATTAAACGATTAAATATATTATGAAACTATTTACCGATTATAACAGTCAATGTCAGCTTCTATATAAACATAAGGATACCCACTAATACTCTTTTATATATAAGGACTATAAATGTTGTTTAGTGGGTGGGGATTAGTTAAAAGATGTGTGTCTTCTTCTTTTAAAAGTTATATCGATAATGACAGACAGGAAGAAATCAGCTAACAAAATGTCCGCTCAGCAACGTTTATGAGTAAGGCTGTATTTTAAGTTTGTATTACTTAGTAGTATTAAAAAGAGCACAAAATTTAAAGTGGAATGTACTTTTTGTTTACCCATAAGTATTGTTTAGTATTCTGTATTATCAATTTTTTTCGCAATACAATATTGTTTAAATATTGATCAAAAGTCACCACACCCAGCACCATTGTAATTTCTTGCTCGCGAATGATGCCTCAAAACATAAAAGACAGTTGCTGTCTCATCTAGAGATTGATGGCGTTTCTTTTACATATAGCTTTTAGTTTGCATTTAGTGTAGATTAGGCCACAATATAATACATAATTGAAATAGGATTTGAGTATAAGTTAATGATTGTAATAATAAGTAATTTAAAAAGATTTCAAAAGAAAAAAAAATGTGTTTCTTGATATTTTCAAAAGATGTCATATATACTTAAATATTACTATTTTCAAAACTGTTCATTGACAACACACGCACACACAAATTACGTTTACGGTAGCCGGAGGATTTGAGAAAAACCAAAGTTTCTATTAACACTTTAATTAATTTCTAAATCTTACATATAACTTAATCCTAAGACACAATACTGCTCGATGCTAGATGCAGATATTGAGTGATACATATAATTATTCTGTCCTAATTTATAGTGCTAGAATGCTGATCTATTAGATTAATTAGGTGGTACGTGCAGAGCTGACTCGTGGCCGCGATTTCGCGGCTACGTGCTTTTAGGGGCTGTACGTGACAAATATGTAATTTGTTAAAGTATTGATCTCTTAACTGGGTCGCGGCGGCGACTGTGCGGCTAGGTGCTGCGTCGGCGATTCTCCCTGAGGTGCTATATGTAACACCTCCACCCCCAGAGCAGCAACTATTGGAGTACTTTCAACGAGAATGTTGCTGGTACTCCTTCCTGGGTCTTGGATCCTTCGGGGCCGGTTTCATCTCCTGGTTCTTCCCCTGGTGTTGTAGGTTTGCTTCTGCGCTGTGTGTGACGTCGTATGATTAACGTTAGGGCGAGCGCAGCTATACCTAATACAACCGTATATAAGGGTATCGTTGTATGGTATAGTGAAGCATCTATATGGTTCAAGTTTATAGGGTTCTGAAGGAGTATTCTATCTTCCAGATGTTGCAGGCTCTTGAGGTTAATTGAGTTCAGAGTTATGTGAGGAATCTTGTCTTCTTCTATCTGGTCAAATTTGGTGGGAATTTCAGTAATTTTTACCGGCTGCCCTTTAACCTCATCGTTGATGTTGGTTATAGTGAGCGTATCCGTGCGAAGAGAGCATTCGGGTGGAATGGTAGCGAGGTAGCTTCCAGAGAGTGACACGTACTCTTGACGACCACATTGTAGCTTAACTTTTGTGGGTCGCGGGAATACTAGAGTGTAATGGCGATCGTCTAATTGTTCCATTGCTTCTCGATTGAAACTGATCTTCGTTGGCTGGCATGACTTTACCAGTGATTGATGGATGACGATACTCTGGATACAATCAGGCTGCTCCCGTGGCTGATGATTTATAGTTTCTTCGCAGAGACGGTAATGTCCAAGCTTCGGGCATTCAGCCTCCATGTACATGAACAATTTCCCATCGGTTGCCATAAAGGGATACGGGGGTATAAAGGTTTGTTGCAGTTTATTGGGGACAATTGAAAACCGGTAAAGTTCAAAATTATCAGGAGATATAACGGGGAATTTGAAAATTATTACTATACGTTTATCAGTAAAATAACTACCAGGTTTAATTATGCTATAGTAGTCTCTAAGATCAGCATCTAATATTTCTTTTTTATTATAAATGGTTCTAAGTCTAAATATCATTTTTTCTAGTTCATAGGTACTTAACATGCTATGATGAGTGCTCGATGCACGAATAAAAGCTAAAATATTCTCTAATCTAATTACTTCTAGGTATAAGTCATCAGTATTCTCACTAATGATAGCCAAGAGTTGCGCGAACTTAGCGAACTTGACTTCGGAAAAGTTGTGATTATCTAAAATTTGTGATAAGGTCTCGTTCATCATCTGTTGGTTTTCTACTATGTTAGTTATAATTTGAGTATACTGAGACATCCACGCTTTGTTAAGACTGACATGGTTATTAAGTTCGGATAATAATTTTTCCTCATTACTCTCTAAGATTTTAATAGCGTTATTATAACTTTCAGCATCGGAATGATCCAGGTTGCCAGTTATGCCTTTAATAAAAGATCCTAGTCCATCAATTAATCCCCTTTTTACACGGTTAGGTTCTAGACTTTTTAGCTGGGTGGTTATCTTAATAAGTTTGGAGGCCAGGTAATCTATCTGTAGTTCGAATATGGGTAATGTTTTATTATCTAGTTTCATCCTAAAATAATTTAATTGGTTGTTAATGGAATTGAGTTGGTTTTCTAAGTCGGCGAGTTCGATGTATTGTATAAAGGAGTGGTAGTGCGTTATAAGCTTGGTTGGGCCAAGTTGGAAGGGTAGGAGTCCAGGTCCATTGTCAAGTTGCTCAAGTCGTATGTCCATTGCCACCGTCAGGTGGATGAATAATGTTAGTAGAAACCTGAAACAATGTTTAGGTCTTAGTTGCACGCTTAAGTCGCGATTTAGCTATAGGTCCTTTCTTTTTGGACGTATATATGTGGATGGGGAGATCGGCTAGAACTGTATCCTGTGTGTAGCGTGGGGCTAACTTCTGTCGACTGGCTACAGGGTTTTTAATAAAAACTTGCTGGTCTGGTTGGTATTCTACTTCGGGCTCACGATTTTTGTTTCTTTTAGTCATTAGGTTTGTCCTTTCTGTTGTAGTGGTTTCGTTTATAATTTCGTACACAGTTTTCATCTGGTCGCGATGGGTGAGGATGTACTGTTGCATCAGGTGTTCAGTCAGGTCAATGTCTAAAGGGTCTCTAGGGTCAAAGTGTCCTCTTATAATGTCGTGAGGTCTACACTTGGTGAAACTATGTACGGAGCTGTTGTAACCCAGTATTGCGTAGGGCATTTGGTTAATGGTTGTTTCGTCTTTTTGTTTAAGTCGGAGTATGCGTAAGTGTTCTAATAAAGTCGAATGAAATCTTTCTATAATCCCGTTGTCATTAGGTGAGTTAGGTAAAGTTCTGTGGTGGTTAATTTTATGAAGTCTTATAAATTCAGCGAATAATTGGTTTGTGAATTCGGTCCCATTGTCGGTTACTATGGTCAAGGGTAATCCGTGGTGCGTACAGAAGGTTAATAGTCCCTGTAAAATACTAACTGCTGTACCGTCACGTAGATGGTAAGCCTGTCCATACTTCGAGAAAGAGTCTACAAAGGTCAAGTACTTTTCATTCTGTGCAGTGAATAAGTCCATGTGAACTATCTCAAAGGGTTTGGTGGCTGGTGGTACAATGTTGAACTGAGGTCTAATGGGATTCCTGTCGTATTTGGTCTGTCCACACACAGTGCATTCATTTATGTATTTGGTTATCTCTTCCCTCATTTTGGGCCAATAATAGCGGCGGGATAGAGCTAAATAACATTCATTACTGCCTCTGTGGTTTGTCTTGCCTTCGTGGTAATGCTTAATTATCTCTTGCTGTCTTAAGTACTCCTTTACATCTTCTAATTCAGTTTTTGCTAAAACTAGGTTCATGGAGGAGGGCTTAAAGTTTCTTTGAAGAATTGGTACAATGGAGTACATGCCCAATGGTGGTGTAATTTTAAGGGCGGTTTTTATTTTTGGGTTGACATACTCTTTAATAGCATTAATTACGTCTTGTTCTAATGTGGATTCTGAAACTTGAATGTGTGTCCTTGTGTGAGTGTCAAAGGGTTTCGTCGCTATTGCACGTCGTTTAATGTCACCTACGATAGTGAAACAGATTTGTCTATGGAATTTATTAAGAGGTTCGTCAGTAATAGGTATCTCAAGGATGGGGTCTTCGGCGGATGTATGTATGGTGACGGTTGAGGAGCCTGGGGGTTCAGGTCTAGCAGATAGATTGACTCCACATTCTTTACGAAGGGATTCTGTTTCCTCGTTGTTCAACTGAACTCGTGACAAAGCGTCTGCGTTAGTGTTGTACCTCCCTTTTTTATAAATGATAGTATAGTCGTATTCGCTTAGCTTAAGTCGCCATCGAGTTAATCTAGAGTTGGGTTCTTTTAAATTCATGATCCATTGGAGAGGCCTGTGATCAGTATAGATTTTAAATTTACGACCAAATAAATAAGGTCGAAAATACTTGGTTGCCCACACTATAGCTAAAAGTTCTTTCTCAATTGTGCTGTAGTTAAGTTCACTATCATTCAGGGTTCTGGAGGCATAGCAGATAGGTTTGTCGGAACCTATTGAGCCTTGTGAGAGAACGGCCCCTATAGCCACGTTGGAGGCGTCTGTTGTAAGTATGAACTCCTTCGTAAAGTCAGGATATTGTAATATAGGGTCGTTAGTTAGTAAGGTCTTGCATCTCTCAAAACAGTTAATATACTCCGAGTCTAGGATAATCTTGTTTGATTTCTTAAGGCATTTAGTCATAGGTTTAGTCACGCGTGCAAAGTCGGGTATAAATTTTCTGTAGTAGCCTAGAAGTCCTAGGAATTGCTTAATTTCTTTGGGAGTTTTAGGCAGCGGATAGTTTTCAATAGCTTTTATCTTATCGGGATTTGGTTTGATACCGTCCTTACTAATGATGTGGCCAAGATATGCGGTTTCTTGCTTAAGGAACTCCGACTTATCCATTTGTATTTTAAAATTAGAGTCTCTAAGTCTATTAAAAACCTTCTTGAGGTTTATCATATGTTCTTGGAGCGATGTACTGAACACGATGATATCGTCAAGATAAACTAGGCATATCTCATTTTGAAGGCCTCTAAGTACATTGTCCATAACTCGTTGGAACGTGGACGGGGATCCTTTCAAACCCATGGGCATACGGGTAAACTCAAAGTGACCATTTTCTACATTAAACGCGGTCTTCGGAATGTCGTCGGGGTTCATTTCGACTTGGTAAAAGCCGGAAGCCAAGTCTAAGGTGGTGAAATATTGGCATCGACCAAGTTTATCCAAAACGTCTGATATGTTGGGGATAGGGTACTTGTCATCAATGGTCTTGTCGTTAAGTTTTCGAAAGTCAACTACCAGTCTCCACTTCTGTCTACCGGAAGCATCTACCTTCTTAGGGACCACCCAGATGGGTGAGCTCCACGCTGAGACCGATGGTCTTATGATTCCCTGTTCGAGCATTTTAGATATTTGATTTCGGACTTCTTCCCGGTGTATATGGGGATAGCGATAGCTTTTGGTATAGACTGGATTTTCGTCGTGGGTCCTAATGTGGTGTTTAATTTTATTTGTAAAGGTCAAGGGCTCCCCTTCAATGTAAAACACATCGGCGTACTGCGCGCACAATTTTTGGATATTGACTCTTTCTTCAACGTTCAGATGATCTGTGCGAAGTCGTGATAGTACGTCATTGACACGGTCGGAATTCTGTTTAGTACGTGTGCACTCGGCATTAAACAAGTCTATTTGAAATGGTCGGTTAAGTGATAGACCCACGTCCCTATCTGTCGGGTTATGAATTTCTACTATACCAGTCCTGTCTGTCACGGTCGTAACACAGTCATGGATAACACAGTTACATACAAATTGTTTCGGTATGAATACGTCACTGTCGGGATAATGGATAGGTATGCTAGTTAATCGAGAGGAATTAGCGGGGATGAGTACCTCAGAGCTGGATTTCCTACATTTATATCGTAATAACCGTATGCCTGCATTCTCAGTGAACAATATGTTATGTTTCAGATCTATTTTGCAGTTTTCTAATAAATCTAAGCCAATCAGCCCGTCAAAATAGTTATGGAATTTATATATAAATAGTTTCAAATCTTTTTCAACATTAAATTCGGGAAAACTGGGTATGGTAATGGAATATTCATGTACACTGGTTATTCGTGAATTGGTTACTTCAAAGGGATCAAAATCTTTGGTTATATGCGAGTAAAATTTTTCAACGGCTTCGGGGCTTATAAAAGACCGATTTGCACCTGTATCTATGAGGAGTCTAAGAGGTGGATTTTGTATCTGTATAAAAGGTAGCTCTTTCTTTGAGTGTAAATTTAATTCTATTCTGGCTCTGGGTTGATACAGCTCTTGGTAAAATCCTGCTCTTTTTGGCTAGTGGCTGGTTGTGGGGGTTCCGTAACATGATCAGAAGATGGATCGTGGTATTGGGGGTCACTCTCGTAAGGGTGCTCATAGGACATGTGAGTGTTATGTTGGTACTCATAAGGGTTATAATTAGTATAAGAGTCGGTATATTCATATTGGTCATAGTAGTGCCCTGGGTAATACTCATAGTCTTCGTACGTCTCATTGAAGTTTATTTCCTTGGGTTTAAAGTAATTAGAAGGAGGGGGATTGCCAAATCTTTGCCAGTCATGTCCAGGAATTCTTGGTGATAATGGCTTAGGCACAAAATGACTAACTTCGCTCATAGGCTTAGGGCCAATATGCTGGGGCGGTGCATTTCTAGAAGGGATTCTAAAACCACTATTATTATAATTAGGAGGAGGAGCTCTGAACATTTGCTGTGTACGTGTACTCTGGTTATGATTACGATGTGGGGCCTGGTGAGATGAAAAGGTAGGGCGCCAATGCTGAGGAGAGTGAACAGGTGCGTTAGGGGGTCTCTGCCAGCTGGGACTAGGTGAAGGAATATTACTCTCGCAGGCTAGGTACCTAGAGGTTGACTGCATAAGGCCTGGTGGACGTCGATCTGGAAGTGACTCGTTTCTACGCTGCATGTACATGACATTCGACTCTTCTTGGACAAATTCCAGAGCCTTCTCTATAGTGTCGGGTCTCATACACCGGATACGAGACCCGAGAGGTTCCTTCAAACCCCTAACATACGCTTGCATTGTTAACTTACGATACAAATCTCGTTTGGCTTCCACGGTTGTAGCCACAGTCTCATGCAATGTTACGTATGTCATGATGGTACTAAAAAGGTTCTGACATTTGTCATAAAACTGTTGCGGGGTGTCGTTGCCTTGAGTGATTATAGATAAGTCATTATACAATGCAGTTTCGTCCCTTTGGTCCGCAAAGTTATTTATTAGTGCGTTCCTAATGCCTAACCAGCTTTCTGGAATACCATTGGAATTAATAGTCCTAGCTGCGGGGCCAGTGATTTTATTTAGGATCCCATTAATAAGGCATAAATTGCTTAACTCATAACCTGTTTCATTCTTGAGGTAAGTTAAAACTATCTGATCACAAATCCTAATAAAGCGTGTAAGAACATTAGGGTTCCCGTCAAACTCGGGAACTGGACGGAGGGCCTTAATTATTGTGTCTGGGTCCATAGTAAAATTATTTTCTAATCCTAATGTAGAACTATTTAAATTTATATTAGAGCAATCTAAGTTTGATTCGTCTAAATTCCTATGAATATCTATCGTATTGCTTCTACTCATCTGCCTTGAAGAGGCAGCCTCTTCCCCGGTTTTTCTTGGGTGGAAAATGGTGGGAAAAGATAGGCAACACGAAGTAGGAAAAGTTCAAAGTACTTACATGTGTCGTCTCTGGTTTTTCACTGCACTGATTTTTAAGTGCGTCCTCGGCTGCGTGCACGTAGATTCTAATACTTGATTAAACACTTGGGAGTGTAAGCAGCTCAATTGGGTCTTCCTGGAGCCGATTCTTGGTTCTGGATGTATCCCGGCTGCTTCAAGTATCCTACCGACTGCGCCAATTACGTTTACGGTAGCCGGAGGATTTGAGAAAAACCAAAGTTTCTATTAACACTTTAATTAATTTCTAAATCTTACATATAACTTAATCCTAAGACACAATACTGCTCGATGCTAGATGCAGATATTGAGTGATACATATAATTATTCTGTCCTAATTTATAGTGCTAGAATGCTGATCTATTAGATTAATTAGGTGGTACGTGCAGAGCTGACTCGTGGCCGCGATTTCGCGGCTACGTGCTTTTAGGGGCTGTACGTGACAAATATGTAATTTGTTAAAGTATTGATCTCTTAACTGGGTCGCGGCGGCGACTGTGCGGCTAGGTGCTGCGTCGGCGATTCTCCCTGAGGTGCTATATGTAACACACACATAAACACACAGCCAAAAACAAAGAAATCGATAAAACAATGTAATGATAATATTTTAAGGGAAATAAATGCCGTCTTTCCATTTTGTAAATTAAAAAGACAAATGATGAGAAAATAGTAGAAAATTATGAGTAGGAACAAAATAATAAACTAAAAGGTATTTCTGCAGACGCTTGAAGAATATCTTGGAACTAAGAAAATCCTCGTTAAGACCGGGGTTTCGAGTTTACAAAAAGGTTGATATCCACCGAGAGCAGGATTAACTTGGACTATAATTTCGAAAAGGATGCTTCGAAAAACACTCATTACTGACTTGCTAATTTGAAGTTAGAACGCGGTCCCTGCATTTACTCTCAACGTGAATATTCAAAGGACAACAAAACTAAAATACAAAAAGTTAGATTCTTGGCGAGGGTCAAAGAGCGAACCCGCAGTTTGCAATAAAATTCCAGTCCACTTGTGTCAGGAATACTGTGAATGTAAGTAGGTTAGTTGTACAACTACAAACTTTTTCGTGTAATTACGTATTATACCTATCTAAGTGATTTATATAATGAGGTAATTTTCTAGTGCATTTTTAAGTGTATTATATTCCACGTATAAAATACGATATACGATATACTACTATTATTATCGCCGAATAGACGAAGCCTTTTAAAATCTGAATTCAGTATTTTGTAATTTAATTTGAAATAAATATTGCTGTAGGTTTTTGATTACATTATTAATTTTAAATAATCAATCGCTTAAAACTTTCCTGCAGTTTTATATGTATTATCGATAAATCGTTATTGTTTGATATAAATATGTAATCGTTCGCGCAGATAAGGTAGCTAATCCGACATGATTACCAAGTTATCAATTTATAAATCAAATTGAGTGAAATACATTAACATTTTATTAGTAGTAATATTGTTGGTAGTGTATTTATTGTTTTCAAAATATATTGTTACATATTTCTAACCAAGACATAATTTTTGGGGCTTAATATGATTATATCAATAGTATGTATGTCCAGCAATTACACATCGTCGGTCTAATGGCTATATTATATGACTACGTATACGTAAGGCTACAGACCTAGGCAATTAAAAAGTTATTGGGATTGTCAGAAGCAGCCTTGAGTTTGGAAATTAGCTGTGTTTCCATTTCCATGCTTCGGAAAGAACGTAAAGCCATTGGGTCTTCGCCTGAAATCTTTCCGGTTGTGTTAAATTTCCCGTCCTATCGCTTTATTACAGTGAGTGCACTTTTGCATTTTAATATGTCCCACGCGGACTAGTCTCTCTTGAAAATAATTATCGTGGTTTAAATTGGTAAGAGAATCATCATGATCATATTTCCAATAATAGAACAAAATATAACTAGACGAAATAATAGAACTAAACGAAAATATACCATATATTTTTTACAGAACGTGCGACAACATAAAAAGTACAGTTACTAACTCCAAAGTGAATAAACTTTTTCCGGAGTCATTTTATTATAATAAAACACACTGTTATTTATTATATTTCTGAAACAACGCGTGTAAAATATAATACCAAAGTACATGCCTGTGAAACAGCAATAAAATAAAAGAATTAATCTAAATTTTCATTTTGTCGTCATTTTAGCAACTATGTCATACTTCATAACTTTGTCAAAGAAACATATCTTTACAAAGAGAGACACACTTTTATAGATGAAAAGGATGTGTCTCTTTTAAAATCTTTTACAAAGATGCTTTGACGTGGAATTCAAGAAATCGTCGTTTTATCGATAGCGGGGCGACGGTAGTGTGAGTGGGTGGCCAACGAGTTTTCCCGAAGATTGAAGGCGACCGGCCAACAGTTTAGATTAGAAAAGTTCGCGGTAGGAGCGGGCCCTGGACAAATTGCTTCACTAATACAACAGATTTCGGACTTCTCTTCAGCTGAAATCCGACAAAAACTCCCGAACACATCCCAGTTTAGCGGGTTAAGACGACCGTCTATGTAATTTGAGGGAATAACTTTTATGCTCGCGCCGTAATAGTTTTTATATTATAGTTCCCGGAGATGTAGAACCACGTTTAATCAAACTTAATGTTCTACTTTCACGAGTTTGTTGCTAACGACGTTTTCTTTAAATCTCTTTTGATATTTTTCATTAAGGCAATTCCAGTTTTTTTCCAGCTGGTTAGATAAAAAGGGCTATGTTTAAAAACATTATCTTAGTTATAGAATATAATAGATTAATTTGCAAAAACAATTTATTGTTCATGTTTCATGATTGCAGATTAAAACTTATTTTTTAATTATTTAATATAATGATGATGCAAATTAATGATTGTCAAACTTTGATATAAATCTAAATTATCGGCGATATGCTTAATCCAGGGATATAAATAAGCTCTAGTCAATATTTGCCTAAGTCTCCATTGGTCCGTAATAATGAAGACATTCTTATGTTTGCTCGTTGCGGGTTTGTGTTTTTTTTTAACTTGTGTTTTTTCCTAATACCTTGAATACTTTATACTTAATATTTCTATCTGAAGTAAATTTTACATTCGAGGGCTCCAAACCAAAGGCAGTTAACATAATAAATATTCTTACTATTTATATTAACTGCTTCGAATACAATTTTTTATTTCACGTAATCTTGTGTGCTTTTGTATTTAATATTTATAATGCACAAGTTTTGCCGTAATTATCGTAATTCAGTCAGAAAGATTTTCACGTCATGCTAATTATATTTTTTTAGTGTCCGTCGTCGTCGCGGTACCGCTGGAAAATGTTGAACGCAAATACCCACGTTTTATTGATTTTCCTGATGGCGATGGTAACTTGCACCAAGTTGATTTGGAAGAAGAGCCTGACATGAACATCTTAGAGGATATCTACAGGAATCCTGCTAACAATCAATACTTGCTTTACACCAGGTACTCAAAGACTAACTATTTAGAAGTGTTTTTAACTAATATTTTAAATAAGACCCATTCAATATCCTACTGCCAGGCTAAGGCCTCCTCTCCTTTAGAGGAGTTTGTTTTGCAGCTTATACCATTAAGCTCACTTTTTTCGATTAAATAATTTTATTTGCTATACTAATCACTTTTGTATAACTTTGAAGACGCAACCCCTCGAACGCTCAGACGCTACGCATAAATAATGCAGCCAGCATCACATCATCGAACTTCAACGCGAGGGTACCAACTGTGGTCGTCGTTCACGGCTGGCTCAGTAATCAAAATACAAATATCAATCCGATTATTAGGAACGGTAAGTTCATCAAGTTAACATCTGCATTTTGTTTTATGAATTCTGAATGAGTTTTTCATCGTATTGTCGTCAAAATTTTTGATCATATCAAATTAGTTTTTGAAAAGTATAGTGTCATTATTTCCTTGAATAGAATAATATGTAGTGGTAGGGTTTTGTGCATTTTTACTCAAGAGGTACCACTCACCCCATCACTTATTCTACCGCTAAATAGCACTACTTAATATTGTTGAGTTTCGGCTTGAAGAGTGACTCAGTTAGTGTCAGATAGAGGCATAAAAGGCATATCTTTTTAGTATAAGAGGTAAGTAGCATATTAGGGATGTAAGGTATAGTTAATATTTTTTATCACCAGATGGCCCACTTGCCAGTCCACCTATTTGCTTGAAAAAAAAAAGAAAATATATTTATTTATTTAATGTTGTAATTAATGAGTGATTGGAATATTATTTACTATTTCAGCTTACCTTCGCAAAAGTGATGTCAATGTTATTGTTATGGATTGGAGACGACTCGCTCTTTCCACTTATCCGACCGCTGTTGCTGGTGTCCCTGCTGTTGGTCGTGGATTGGGGCAGTTCATAAACTTCCTTAGTCGTACAACTGGAGCGTCCTTGAGTACAATACATCTCGTTGGCTTTAGTTTGGGTGCTCATATTGTTGGCAATGCCGGTAGAGAACTCGGTGGCAGAGTAGCACGTGTCACAGGTAAGTTATAAAAAGTTTTTGTAGTTCTTTGTCTCATTAATGATATCTTCATTAGTACATTGAAAGAAAATCGCTTTTTTAAGTAAATACGAGTTCTCCTATTCTCTCTGAGGCTAAGCTTAAGTGGTCAGGATTGAACTATCATATCGCTAGGCGACTCATATACCGTTAAGCTCGTGCTTAATGAATTGAAGATAACAATAAAAAAAACGAGCCATATTTTTTTATTTCATGCATATTTGTTAATTATGCTAAAAAAATATTCTTAATTCTTTAATAATAATTGATTCAATTATTGCTCTATTATAGCTATTAATAATCAATTATTTCCTAGTTGTGATGTTAAGCAAGAAGATTAATTGCGAAATATTCCTTTTAAGGTTTGGACCCTGCTGGACCGTTGTGGAATGTTAATTCTAACCGTCTTCGTCCATCGGATGGTGTATACGTAGAAGCTATTCACACCGATGGTGGAACTGTAGGCCTTGGTATTGGATCAGCGGTGGCTAATGCTGACTTTTTCCCTAACGGCGGTAACTCGCAGCCGGGTTGCGTAACAAGTTTGTGTGATCACAACCGTGCATGGGAACTATTTGCAGCAACTGTAACCCACAATCACCTTGTTGGAAGACGGTGTTCTAACATGTTACAGGTGTCTTCTAATAACTGTAGCGGTGCCAGCTTACGTATGGGCAATGACATCTTAAATAAGAGCGGGTATGATTACTTTTATTATTTAAATATAATTACAAAATTCCAGCGCTTATCATATTTATCCATACGATCAGTTCATTCGTTAAATCGATAAGTCTATAAGTATCATGAATTGATAAAGATATTCTGATTTAACATAACTAATTGATTCTTTTTTTGTTTTTTAAAAGAAATATAAAAAGAATTGTGTATGATTTTAATTATAAATTCAGCACTTTTAATTTATAAGTTATTCTTGTTACAGATCTGGTTTGTACCGATTGAACACAGCAAGAAGATACCCCTTCTAAGCATAACAACGATTTTCTTATCATGTGAATAAATCGCAATGTATTCTAAAATCCAATGTTTCGTGATTTATTTTGTTCCCACGGCAATGATTACATTCTTTTGTTTTTTTTTAAACTGCTTTTCATTATAAGAAACACATTAAAATAAAACAATAATTTGTTATATAGTACAGAGAGCGCACGTTAGTTCTGTTATCTTAAGGTCCAACCGTTTAGTCCACTATGCAATATTTAAGCCAACACGTGCAGGTTTCCTCAACTTTGGGTTCACTATCGATCAGAAAATGAGTTATAAAATGAAATTAAGTATATAAAAACTTTATGGTGCTTTCCCTGATTTCAAACTTTTGACTTTCAATTAATATCAAAGTGCTTTCTCTATCCATAAAGCTCCTTGCACTCTGCTATCTTAGCTGTATTGAGCTGTTGTATTGAACCTTCTTGATCCTAACCTGAAACGACATCCTAATCAAATATACTTTTTAATAATATTTTGTTGATCTAAGTCTAATTTTATATTTTTTACAATATAGATGCAACATAATTATCATCCGATTGCGAATATTTTTTCATTTATTTTGAGTACTGATCTTTTCTTTACTAACTTTAATTCAATATGGATATATTGAATTCTAGCCATCCCTAAATTATTTCCTATACATAATTATATTACACATAAAGATCCAAAATATTGCCGGCGTTTGCTAAGCTAACAAAGATTAAAATATGTTATCATTACAAAAATATTTATACGCTTATGGTTTTATAAAATAGCAATATAATAAAAATATTAACAAAACTTTGCTCTGCTTGTAGAACAGTTATTTATTTATTAATGTAGTAAATAACCCTTTGTGGCTTGACTAGAAGAGTATTAGAAATCCGTACTATTAAATTCTTCTTTCTTGTTGATTGGTACTAGTATCTCTGTTTTCATGTTAAGTGAGGAATATAGCAGAATTGCAAATCTTTTATTTGATTTTGAATACATATATGCGGTTCAAAGTTAAAAATAAAATATTGCATAATAACTACATTATATTTTCAAAAGTTTTTTGTGTTTGATGAAAAAATAAAGAATACATTTTTCTCGATACAAAATAATGATGAAGTTTCCACTAATTTTGAGAATTTGTACCTTGAATAATCTTTAAGACAAAAATCTCTCCTGCCGAATCGTTTCTTCAGACTAGGAAACATTATAGGGGTGAATATAAATGTATCTATATTGTGCTCTCGCACTCCTTCAAGGGGTTATTACAAATCCGTCGACAGAGGTCGTTGTATAAAATTTCCTTAATAACGTTACTTAGGTAGTAACATTTTTAAATGATGAAATGATTTCGATGCTTCCACATCATAATAATGTTACCGTAGTCGTCTAGAGATGTTACAAACATTATTAAATAACTTGGTTAGAACATTTGAACTTAAGCATATGATTCGTGTTCAATCCCAGGCTAACACCCCTGAATTTTCATGAGCCTAATATGTATATGGCGGTGAAGGAAAACTGAAAAAGCTGATTGATGCAAACACTTGTCTTTAATACAAAATTAAATTTTTGCCACGGTTGCAGTTGAAATACTTTGACCTTAAGGTAATATGCAAAAACGTTTCTAAAACAAATAACAACCCCCCTTATTCTTGGAAGAGGCCTATGTTCAGCAGTGGACAATGATTGGCTGTTGATATGATATATGATATTATTCTCTTCACTGTTGACAGGAAGGAGACAGAAAGCCTGTTTTTTTTTTGTCGAGAGAATTTGAATTGTTATATATACTGCAGTACTAGCTTTCTTGCCACTATTCCACATGCTTTGGATTTGTACAGAAGATATTTTTAATTTTAGTTTTATATATTTATTATAGTTCTCAATGTAAATAATGCAAAATTAAGCAAAGTTTTCACTTGATTGAAAAACTAGCACCATGTCCAAATACGCTTGCATTGTCCTGAAGTTATGTATTTTACCATTACTGTAATTATCAATGTGCCACCAGTGGTGGTATCTGATGTAATTTACACAAACAAACTCATCCTTAATGCCAGACCTTCCAATAAATTATTTTTAAAGTATAATATTACTTTGTTGATACTCGTATCAGTAAATTATACAGGCTCGAAACAGTCAAGTATTTATTTAATCGTATAATATCGTATAATTTGCTTATAATAAATATATCTAAATTGCATTGTTTATCAATGATTTTTAGGAAAGGAATTTTTATTACGTCAATAATGGCAGAAAATTCTTGCAATTTTTTATTACAGAATCAAATACCAAAAATTCTGTTGATCAAATCCCAATATACACACAGTATCACCTTATTGCGAGTTAATCCGAATTTTGCTATAGTCTGCGTGCTTTTTGTATATTCAGATTTTTTCAAGTGGGTCAACTGTTTTGTGGTCAACCCCTATCTCTTCAGCTATGTCGTAACTATAAATATTATGCTGATCTTGCTCCACTTTTTAAAAATGGGACAAATGGTGGGAAACTCTTTTTACTTTTCCGTTTTTGTCTTCTATTTAATGTTGTCAAAACCAGTCATATAAAATCAGTACAACCATTTTACATTATATTATTGCTATTTTAGTTATTTTGTATGTATGTTTTATGAAATAGATTTAGTGATGTAAATTTAGTAAGAAATAAGAAAATTAGTAATATAGCTTAAAGTAGGCAGAATTACTTAAATTTGAAAAATTTGTTAAATATACTCATATTCCACATCAACTTTATTATATCTATCTGCATTATGAATTTTCATACCATTCTCGAGAAAAAATGATGATATCAACTTAAAATTAATTTTATCTGTTATTTATTAATATAGGTTAGTAGTTTAGTTTAGTTTAGAAGTAACAATTAATTATGCTTTCAATGATTTTTTTTTAAATATTTTAGCACAAAGATTATATTTATTTACGTCACCAAGGGCGTCAAATGTGAGGCTAATTATGATGAGCAAAATATAAACACCAAAGAATATTTTCATAAATTATATGTAATTTATCCAAAGGTAAAATTTTAATTACTTTTATTTTCTGTATGAATCTCGAAGAAGGTTGAATAGTACGCTCTAAAGTATTCTATGAATTATTTGTTGTAATTATTTAATCATATGGCTGTCCTTAGAGAAAACTCGTATACCGTGACGGCAAACGATATTAGGCTTTCTTAAAAAAAAAAAAAAACTATTTAAATTCCTCACAGCCACTCTCTACTACTTTGTTCGTACTATATAAGTATATACTTCGTTGGTGTGTATTATTATTAGAAAGCCGAGATGGCCCAGTGGTAAGACCGCGTGAATGTTAACCGATGATCGTGGGTTCAAACCGGGGCAAGCTCCACTGAATTTTCATGTGCTTAATTTGTGATTATAATTCATCTCGTGCTTTACGGTGAAGGAAAACATCGTGAGGAAACCTGCATGTATCTAATTTCACAGAAATTCTGCCACATGTGTATTCCACCAACCCTTCCTCAAAAAGAGGAGAGGAGGCCTTTAGCCCAGCAGTGGGACATTCACAGGCTGTTACGGTTACGGTGTATTATTATGATAATAAGAAGAATATATTTTTTTGAGCTAAAAGGGACATAACATCTTAGTTCCAAAGTTTGATGGTGCACTGGTGATTTAAGGGATGGTTAATATTCTTTATCTATGGCCGATGGAGACCACTTACCATCAGGTGGCCCAATTGCCAGTCTGCCTACCTATTATAAAATAACCACCAATCGGTGTTTCACATCGGGTGTCACGGGACGGTTGATTTTGTCAATTTAGAGCCAAAAAAATGTTTAGATCCTCATTTTGTCACTTTAATTAATTGAATTTTAGCATTAAATATTTATACACTTTTCACAAAGCTAATTGTTATTTAAATTCCACCGATTATGTAATTTCCTGCTATATGTATTTCGATATTCATCTTCATAGCAACAATGAAGTTGCAGTCAAAACAGAATAGCCTTGATTTATTTATTAATGTACTGTATCAAATTTACAATCTTGCGATAAACCAACACGATTAATTGATTGCAAAAAAATTGGCTATATATATACATTGAGGTGACAATGCTGCAATAGAAGCTTCCAGCGAAATTCAAAGCATGAAGACTCTGTTGTGTTTGTGTCTAGCTGGTGTGTATCCCTTTGTCCTCGTTGGCGCGTCTTTTCATTGTTTTCATCAAAGGTGTTTCTAGCTAAAGATAAATGCCACGGACTCGTGATGCTCGCTCTTTGGACTTTCTCTTACATTTCGTGCATAAATTCTAGCCTTTTTCTTGCAAAGCATTTGTAGACAGCTCATGTAATCAAACGGAGGCGTTTCATGCAAGCGAGGGTGGATTGACCTCGTTTTTTTAGACAGAACTAGAATTTTCAAATATTCTAAATGAGGCACTAAATATAGGAGGTTTTTCGTTCATTTCTTTCATCTCATTTTAGGATTTATTTTAAAAGTAGAATGCGCTGAAGATTTTTAATTTATTTCCTTATTATGTTTCAGTTTACACAGCATTTGCTGTGCCGTTGGAAAATGAAAAACGACAATATTCGCGTTTTATTGAGTTTCCCGATGGTGAAGGTAATCCACATACAGTTGATTTGGAGGAGCAGCCTGACATGAAATTAGTAGAGGATGAGTTGAGGAATTCTAATAATCAGTATTTACTTTTTACAAGGTATGTTATTTGCTCGAATTATAACAAAAATTCTACCTCCTCAATTCTTTCACTTCACTTCTAATTTTCATTTCACACTTTTCATTCACTTCTAATTACTCAAGAGAAAATTTCACCTAAGTAAGCAAAATAATAATCTATATAAAAAAATGTAACTGTTAAAAGATTGTATTAACAAATTATATGTTGTTGATTTTAAGGCGCAACTCAGCTTCACCTCAGACTCTCCGAATCAACAACGCTAACAGCATAACTTCTTCAAACTTCAATGCTAGGAATCCAACGGTGGTCGTTGCTCACGGCTGGCTCAGTAACCAAAATACGAATCCAAACCCTATTCTTAGGAATGGTAAGATACATAATATGCTCTTATATAACATTAACGCCCTTGAAATCATCGTAAAGATGATTATTAAAAAAGTGTTTTTCCAAAGCCATTCACGTATGGTATTTTTTTAATTTACACATTTCAACTTTTGTGAGGGGTGGTTTAGGTTATTGTTATTTATTTTATTGTTTATTATAATAATAGTATCAATTAGCGTAAATTAAATTAATTAATTATTACATACTTGGTACAGAAGGTAGTCTTTGGTATTATTCGTTTTCAGTTATAATAATTTATGATTATGATGTGATTCGATGAACATACTTATTTTAAGGGTTTTTTTTACATTTAATTGTTGACTGAAACTGAATCACACTGGAAAAATACTTTCAGCGTTCCTTCGTAAAGCCGACGTCAATTTTATCGTTTTGGACTGGAGAAGAGTCGCGGCGTCGACTTACCCAACCGCTGTCGCTGGAGTACCAGGAGTTGGCCGTGGCTTAGGACAGTTCCTTAACTTCCTCAACAGAGTCACAGGCGCACCTTTCAACACTATGCATCTTATTGGCTTTAGTTTAGGAGCCCATGTTGTTGGTAATGCTGGCAGAGAACTCGGAGGTAGAGCAGCACGTGTCACAGGTATACCAAAAGTCTTATTGTAGGTTTTCTCGAATTTACATGTAATATTTAACAACAAAATAATCTTACCTCAAAAACAAAACTGAAAGACTATCCTTTAACTTATTTTACATTGAATTATTTAAAAAAAAATGTATTTTTTTTAGGCTTAGACCCCGCCGGACCACTATGGCATGTAAATTCAAATCGTCTTCGACGAACTGATGGTGTATACGTAGAAGGTATTCACACAGACGGTGGCACCACCGGTCTTGGAATAGGATCTGCCGTAGCTGATGCAGACTTTTTCCCCAATGGTGGCAAGTCTCAGCCTGGTTGTTCAACCGGCTTATGTAACCATAATCGTGCATTTGAACTTTTCGCATCAAGCATAGCAAATACGCATCTTGTTGGTAACCAGTGCTCCAATATGGTTCAAGTTTCTTCAAACACATGTCGTGGCAGCAGACTGGTTTTAGGCAACGATAATTTGAATAAGCGAGGGTGAGTGTATAAAGAATATCATATAGTAAGTATGGATAAGTGACAACTCAGGGTTAAGGCACGCACAGCTCGCTCGCAAACATGGAGAAACAAACGGCTTCACATAAGTTTGCTTGCGTTACTCAATTACCGCACATATCGTGTGGCAATTTATTGTTAGTTTGACAGTGTGCGGAAGAATTTTGGCATACGTGCCTCGCTCATTTTAAACGAGCGCAATTTTTCTCGGTCTTTTCTTATTCAATTCAAAAGTAATTTAACTTTATAATTATATTCTTCACCCTTTGACGTCACCTTGTTTTTTCCTCAAAATTTTAATCAAATAACAAATAAAAACATAATCACAGTTGTTGTTATGCTTAGCACCATATCTTAAAAAAAGTCAAAAGGTGATCACTCTGAGGGCGTTCCCTAAAATGTCTGGTACCCAAGTGACTCGGTAGCAGTTAATTAGCATCAAACATTGTACAAATACGAGAAGTAAAGATAAACTTGTAACGCCAAGTTTCCATCTCGACAAAGTGAATACATCCTTCGTTGGAAAATGTGTTTGCCTCTTTAATAAAGGCATGCATAGTTTTAGTTTTTTTTAATAAATAAATTTTACTTACATGTTAAAAAAAACAAAAATAAATAAGGTAATAATACCCAATAAATAATTATAGATATAAAGAGTGGACTTAGTATACGTTGATTTTCATGCAGGAGATTTTATTATAATAAGTTATTTGTGTTTAAATTAATAATAATAACTATGAGTGTTAATTACTAGATAAAAGTAATAACTATGTTTCTGGCCAATTTTTTCTTATAATACTTTGACTTTAAATATAATTTAATCTTGTAAAAAAACGACTCAAAAAGTGTGTGAGAATGTGAGAAGTGTGTGTGTTAGTGAGAAGAGAATATATGCGAATATAGAAGAATATTTTAATTTATTTATTCATATTATTTTTGTTTCAGCTCGGGCTTGTTTAGATTAAATACCGGAAGAAGATATCCTTTTTAAAATGACACGCAATGTGTGTGTCGCAACGAGCTGAAAACGTGTATTGAAGTACCATGTTTGTTTTTCGTAAAATGAAATAAAAGCTAATTTCTTAACTATATTTTTAATTTTGACACTACCAAAGTTACTACTACCTACAAAATATTTAAAACAAAATTTGCATTTTAAGGTGTAAATCAAGTTTAAAGATGAAAATAAAATATTGTATGTATTATAAAATATTATTTTTTTCCTCTAATTTTTACTTTTTTTTTTTAAATTTATACCGGTATTGCAATGATTATTTTTGAAACAGACTGGATAATTTATTATATTTACAAATAATTTTGCTCCGACAACAGCATTTTTGGTAATGTTTTTTTCATTTTATTTTAATAGCGATAGAAAACTTTTGAATGTTATGCATACATTTAACATAACATATTTGTTTTTAAGTCAGTCGCTACGGTCCAGTTGAGAGGGACGAGAAGACTACGGTTTTATTAGACACAATGTTATTATATTATAGTTAAAAAAACTACACAAAATTATTCATAATAATTTTTAAAATAACAAAAAATAAATACATAAAATACATTATTGGTCGAGAGAGCGTGTAAGAGACGCGCGAGTAAAATCTGTAATATTGCTGGTTTTAAATACGCTCTTAAAAATTTACTAAACAAAAATTACTTTCACTTGCATACCTTATATGAAAATAATTTAACGACTAATTATAAATATTGCTTGTCTTATTTATTCTGTTATTAAATTGCTAAGCCAATGTCAATATCTAATGCAATCCAATTCCAATTCTAGCTGGTCTAGTAATTTGTATTTATTAATTGCAAATGAAATACCAGTGGCTATTTGACGTAGTTAATACCGTATGAGTAATGTATTACTTTTGGAGCCGACACGAGAAAGAACGGTTTTCTGCCAGCTATCTTTTTTGCAATTGTTTTTGTCAATTTAATTCCTTATTTAATAAATAGCCAATAAACATCACAAATGCTGAAAGCAGATTAACAAATTACCTTACTAAGGATTTATTCTAATCTGGTGTTAATTCCCAAAATCGTAAATTTATCAATAATTTTAATTCTTTAATGCGATAAAACCATATCATCGTTTGATTTGCCAAAATTGAATGTATAAATACTACTGAAATAGTCTTTAACTAAAAATTTAAAGGATGAAAGCTTTATTGTATTTGTGCCTTGTTGGTTTGTATTTGTTATTTTTTGTTGAAATAATTGTACATTTCAGTGACATAAAAGAAAATAATTTTTATTTTGAATATAGTTTTCCAATAATATTGTCTTATGGTAAACGTAATTACTATTCATATGAAAAAAGTGTATTTTTTGTTTTTTTCAGTTTATTCAGCAAACGCTGTGCCATTTGAAAATGGGGAAATGAAAAATCCACGTTTTATTCAGTTTACAGATAATGACGATGTTATGCACACCGTGGATTTGGAGGAGCAATTGGATACTAAGCTATTAGATGAAATCCATAGAAATCCTGACGATAATCAATACCTTCTTTACACAAGGTAGATATTTTATACGTATTTCTTTTCTCACTTCTAAATGTAGTATCGTCACAATACAGGAGTTACAGGGACTAAATTACGGTACGCTCTTTCTCATAAAACTTGCAATTAAAAAGCTACAATTGCACGAAAGCGTATCCTATGCAGCGGTTTCAATAACGTCTCACATGAAGAACTTTATATACTACAATGACGATAGTAACAACGCGGTAGGGAAACACACTAAATAAATCAATTGCCTATAACAAGGAAGGCAAAGAAGAAAGCTGTAAATAAGATGTCGACAAGTAATAATAATTTAAAAAAATCCAAAACTAAAAAAATGATTATGTTGCCTGGAAATGAACTATAAATTGATAGGCTGATACACAAAAGGCACGGACAACACGTTTGTGGAGACTACAAGACAAATAAAAAAAATGTAGTATCGACTGCATAATATGCGAGTCTCCTATAATATGATACAGGAAAATAATTCGAATATAAGTTAAAAATAATAACCTGTTCATTTTTCAGAGATAATCCTCTGGTACCCCAAACACTTCGAATTAATGGCACCATTGGTGTATTTTTTTCGAAATTTGACGCCAGAAAACCAACTATTGTCATTGTTCATGGATGGTTAAGTGATCGAAATACTAATGTAAATAAAGTTCTCACTGATAGTAAGTACATTGTTTCTTCTTCTATAGAAAACAAAATAGTCAAAATCAATTTTTAATGTTCAATGTGTTTAAATATTTTTGATGTGGTTTCTTTCTCATAATCATAATTCTAATATATCTGATATGAAAAAGAATATACGAAATATATTAAAAATAATAGTCTCGATAAAACTATAATAATATATTTCAGCATTCCTTCGTAAAAGTAACGTCAATGTTATTGTTATGGAATGGAAAAGACTCGCTTTATCTAATTATGTAACTGCTGCCGCCGGAGTACCCGCTGTGGGTCGTAGGCTGGGACAGTTCTTAAAATTCCTTCACAGTGTAACAAGAGCACCTTTCGAAACTATGCACCTTATTGGCTATAGTTTAGGTGCACATTTAGCTGGTAATGCTGGCCGAGAACTTGGCGGCAGAGTTGCACGCGTTACGGGTAAGTTTCGTAACTTAGTCTTAACATGATGGGCACGTCAAGATGTCACATTTTTTTATTTTATTAGGCTTGGATCCAGCAGGGCCTTTATGGAATCTCAATCCAGATCGTCTTAGATCATCAGATGGTATTTACGTTGAAGCTATACACACTGATGGTGGAGTTCTTGGACAGGGAATTGGATCAGCGGTAGCTGATGCTGACTTTTTCCCTAACGGCGGCATCTCTCAACCTGGCTGCTTAACAAGCTTTTGTCATCACCAACGTGCGTGGGAGTTATTTGCTTCAAGCGTGACTTATGACCATTTCCTAGGCAGACAATGCTCTAACACGCTTCAAGTGTCTTTGAATAGCTGTCGTGGTAAATATTTTAAAATGGGCAATGGTGACCTACGTAAAAGAGGGTGAGTATTTTTATTACTCAACGTTAGAAATCAATGATTTTATATATAATTTAATACTTAAAGTGTAAAATATTCTCAATGAAATCTTAGGTTACGGTATGAACAGAAATGCTATAAATCTATTTAATTATATGAGCGATATTATCGTGATCATATAGGAATAAAAGATAGATAACATGGATAAGGACTAAGATATTCAGTTCGTATCTTAACTACCTACTCGTAAACACCGCTGGAAATGTGTTATTCTTTATTAAAGAAGAACGATATCCCATTTTTCAAGTATTACTTTCGTTATTATTCCGAGAGTTATTATTGCTCGAAGCTTTAGTTTAATATCCCTATCACCTGAGAACATCAAATATACCATTAGTGGAAATAATATAAAGTGTAGACATAAAACCATTTATATCAAATCTATATTTTCTAGGATTTCTTTTTGTATTGCCTATGTTTGAAATAATTAATTAATGTTATCTGTAACCTACGAAAACATATTCGAAATTTAAACTTATATTTTTAAAAATATATTTGATTATCAATCCATCGTCGATTTATTATTGGCACACATAACAACTATAATTATTGGTAACAGCCTTTAAATGTCCCACTGCTGGGCTAAGGCCTCTTCTCCCTTTTTGAGGAGAAGGCTTTGGAGCTTATTCCACCACGCTGTTCCAATGCGGATTGGTGAAATACACATGTGGCAGAATTTCAGTGAAATACATAATATATATAAATTCTATAATTATTGTTAGATCTTAAATCTAAATGTTTTATATCACACTGATCATTTCCGCTGTTATTGATGATTTATTTACGATTATTTTTGTTTCAGCTCGGGCTTGTACAGATTAAATACTGGAAGAAGATATCCTTATTAAGAATAGACTGTATCAATGTGCAGCAAGATGGGAACTTGTATGGATGAACAAGATTAGTTTTCGTTAATGAAATAAAAGTATATATCTGAATTACCTCTTTTATTTTTACATTATTAAATCGTTAATTAGTTTTAAGTAAGAATTTTTGCAATTGAATATTACATAAGCTACTACATATAATTAAAATTAACTACATTTCATTAAATATGCATCCTACGTGTTGACTGTAGGTAGAAATAATAATACCTTTGAATCGATGTCAGTAGTCGAATATATGGAAATTGTTTGATGAAGAGTTAGAAACATAAGGTCAGATTAATGTCTTTTCTTCTACAGTTCCAATGCTAAGCTATTTGTATGCGACTTAAGTCTGTAACTCCGAAACATTGGTCATGACTTTCATTCTACAGCATATCTGGTCCAGAACATTTCGTTGGCTATTTGACGTCGAAATGCAGTAAGAGTAATGTAGCACTATTGGATCTGACACGAGAAAGGATGATTTTGTTTCCAGCTATTTTTGTACAATTTTATTCTCGTATTACTTGCATTCTATTCCTTACTTAATAAACACATCGTCTTTGTTTAGTATATACTTTAGAATCTATAATCAATTAAGAAAAAAAAACCTAATTCGTAATTTGACGGGTCGGTTGGCGTGATTGGTAGACACACGTCTTTCACGCCGAAGGTCGTGGATTCGATTCCAGGACAGACATTTGTGTGCATGAACATGTCTGTTAGTCCTGAGTCTGGGCGTAATTATCTATATAAGTATGTATTTACAGAATAAAAGTAGTATATGTAGTATATCAGTTGTCTGCTTTCCATAGTACAAGCTTTGCTTAGTTTGGGATCAGATGGCCGTGTGTGAATAATGTCCCAGGATATTATATTATTATAATTTGTTAGAAGGCCTCTCATATAATGACGAATAAATTTAATAATTTGTAATATTTTTACTTTGAACGCAAGTTTATTTAATAAAATCGAAAGTGTTGCACTTATATTTCTTGTTACTTTAAATCATTATAATAAGATGTTAGAAATAAAAAAAAAATACAATTTCTACATCTGCGCATTGTTAAGTGTTAATATTATTATGGCTAATAAATATCGCAAACACTGAAACCAGATTAGGTAATTACCTTACTAAACATTTATTGTAATCTAGCGTTAATTCCCATTGGCGTAAATTTATCAATAATTGTAATTTTTAATGCGATAAATTCATATTATCGTTTGTTTGGTCGAAACTAATCGTATAAATACAACTGAAAGACATTTCAACGAAATTTTAAAAATGAAAACTCTATTGTATATGTGTCTAGCTGGTTTGTATTTGTTATTATTGTTATTAGTGAACAATTTGTGTGTTTCAATCTTAATACATCAATGATGGATAGTATTTTCAACAAAATTAAGAAAATTATTTTCATTTTGAATATAGTTTTCAAATAATATTTCTTTTGTTATGTACTTAATAATAATCGATATAATAAAAAATAATAACCCTTCTTTGTGTATTTCAGTTTATTCAGCAACTGCTGTGCCGTTAAAAAATGCGGAAATCAACTATCCACGTTTTATCAAATATTCAGATTATGACGGTGTTATGCACACCGTGGATTTGGAGGAGCAACCGGATACCACACTATTAGAAGATATATATAGAAACCCTGACAATAACCGATACCTTCTTTATACGAGGTAGACATTTTATAAATTTTAATATAGATAGCTTTCTTAATATTAGATGTATCGACATATAACGCCATAATCTTGAAGCCTGCATTTATTTTTTGTTTTTGTTTTAAATCAGCTGTAAAAAGGGTAAGCAGTGAAAAAATATATTTATTTTGCTATTTTGTCGCAGATAAATTATAAAACTGGTTTTATATCGAGCTAAGTCCGTACAGTCCATTAAAAATATTTTTGAAAATATTTTTCTTATACCGTTTTTATATTTAATCCGTTAACGATTATCGTAGGGACAGAGGAATATTATTTTTTGTTCTAATGTTGTTATTTCCCCAAAGAGACAATTACACCTTTAATTTCTCTAATGTAACTTTTTTGATTGATTTACTGCTTGTGTAAAAATAACTACAATCGTTATAAGGTTTTCATTAAGAATATCAAACTAAAGTCAAACTATGACCAGATTGATTCTGTTGAGTTGTCGTTATTGCTAATTTAATTAAATTAAAATAAAATTACTTTGAGGTGTTCCTTAGTACTATATCTATTGATACTGCATTTTGCATCTGCAAGATTAAGTTCCATCTGTATATTGTTTTAAATAATATGATGAAATTGTATTAAAATATTGTTAGTATTATGAATTGTCTAGGTAATCACACCAGTTTAACAAAGGTCCTCTAAGTACGGTATTATCAAAATTTTAAATCGAAGTATCTTGTAAAAAAAATTTACATAGTCTGTTACTCGTCTATTAGAAGAATAATAAAAGACGATGACTTAATGATAAAAATTGTATTTAACTATTTGTTAATAAAAGTAACTTGTATTTTAGAGACAATCCTCTGGTATCTCAGACGCTCCGGTTAAATAATACCAATAGTATAATTTTATCAAAATTCGACGCCAAGAAACCAACTGTTGTCATTGTTCACGGATGGTTAAGTGATCAACACGCTAATACAAATATAGCTCTCACTGATGGTAGGTATATCATTAACTTGCATTTGATACAAAATATAAGAATATTATTTTATATTGACTTTACATATTTTCATATAGAATGTGTGTGTAAAAAACTTAAATGTGTATGTTTAAGCAAACAGACTTTCTTAGTTATGATATTAGTTTTGATACAATTATAATATAAAAGATTTTTTTCAGTATTCCTTCGTAAAAGTAATGTCAATGTAATCGTTATGGAATGGAGAAGACTCGCTTCATCCAATTATGTAACTGCTACCGCTGGAGTGCCTGCGGTGGGTCGTAGACTAGGAGAGTTCTTAAAATTCCTCCATAGTGTTACAGGGGCACCCTATGAAACTATGCATCTTATTGGCTTTAGTTTGGGCGCCCATGTAGTTGGTAACTCCGGTAGAGAACTTGGTGGTAAAGTTGCACGCGTTACAGGTAAGTTTCGTAACTTAGTCTTAATATAATGCGCATGTCAAGATGTCACAAATCAAATCTTTTTGTAGGTTTGGATCCAGCAGGGCCTTTATGGAATCTCAATCGAAATCGTCTTAGTTCATCCGATGGAATTTATGTTGAAGCTATTCATACTGACGGAGGAGTTCTTGGGCTAGGAATTGGATCAGCGGTAGCTGACGCTGACTTCTTCCCCAATGGCGGCAACTCTCAGCCTGGTTGCTTAACAAGTTTTTGTAATCACGACCGTGCATGGCAGTTATTTGCTTCGAGCGTGACTTATAACCATTTCTTAGGTAAAGAGTGCTCAAACATGCTTCAGGTGTCTTTAAACAGCTGCCGTGGTAAAATTTTAAATATGGGCAATGATGACTTAAGCAAGAAAGGGTTAGTACTTTTATTAGTCACTTATATATTTGGGATTAAATGATTTATTATTTTGTTAAGTAATTAAGCATTTCTTTACAATAGTGAGCTATAGTGAATAACAATTAATGGTGCATTTGTTCATTTGCCTTCCTAACATAAATTTAAATAATCATATTAACCTGGTCTATTATAATAAGACACGTGTTTACTCAATCCTTTATCCAAATGTAATAATTATAGATGAAGAATGTATTCATTTCATCTGTGAAATTATTTGATGAAATTGACAAAATCATTTATTTTTTACTTTAATTTAATATGTTATATTAAATTGTATTGTATTTAATAGTATTATATCTATTTATATATATATATATATATATATATATAAATAGATGATTATTATGATAAATAGAAATAGAACAATGGGTCGTCCATTTACAGTTTAATTTTATACTAATATTAGATATATATTTTAATATCCTCTTTATTTATGAACGTATGCTTACTTTCTTTTTTTTTTGTTTCAGCTCGGGATTATACAGGCTTAATACGCAAAGAAGCTATCCTTACTAAGCAACAATAATATTATTTTATTTCATAGTTTGTTAAATACGAATAAATTAGGTTATTTAATGAGTTGTTTGGATTATTTTATGTATTAAATCAAACAAGAATTATATCTATATTTCTATTTAATGTGTTTATTTTATTTATTCATAATAATTAGTATCCGGTGGCGTGTATACAGTTTTTAATATTGTAAAATATGACCACGAAGTGCTGATGATCTATAAATGTAAGAAAATATAAATTAATCATATTATGTATGTTTATATAAACACAAAATTACAAATTCCATGCAACTATGAAATATTATATGTATATTTATTTTGTTAATAAATTCCTACGTGTACATAATGATCCGAAAATTTATTGCAATATTTAAGAAACCTTCATTCAATAAAGAAAACAGCTTCTTATATTTTCATTTTGTGAATCAATGTGTTATTTCCATATTTTTTTAAGCCGTTTTAAGCTTTTATGATATGTTAAGATTTTTTATTTGTTAATTATTATTTAAGACGACATTTAATTTTCTTTACTAAAAAAGAAGTCAAATTATAATTTAATTTAATATTCAATTGAGCCTGCGTTTGTTCCTATTTTATGGCATAAAGCGTACCAATTTTGATGTTAAAAAATTTAAGTAGAGACAATATTAAAATGAAACCAATCAACTTATTTATTATTATTATTCTCAAATTATATGAAAATTATTAAGCGGGAATTTTTAGTCGTGAATTAATTTTAATTTTTTGTAGCCAAAATAAGGTACGGAAAACAATTAAAATATTAAAACAACTACGTAAGCACTTATTAAGTAGTTAAATTAGTAAAAACTTAATTATTTCCCTTCACCAATTAACTGCTTCAATTTACATTATTAATATTATTTTAACTTAAGATATCCAAATCTGTTTTTATTTCATTTACGTTTATAAAAACTATTAGTTATTTATACTTCATTAAGCAAGCTATCTAAATAACAAACGTAGCCAGACAGTCTTATCACTAATAGAGATTTTTCACAGATAACCTTTCGTGAAAGAAGTTTGATAAGGTATCAGGTTAGTTACGTTATTTATTATAGATTTTGATTTATAATCAATTGATTATAAATAGTAGCTTTTGTTTTCCATTAAAAATATCTTACCTTAGTGAAACTTTCATATGATATTACTG
This sequence comes from Nymphalis urticae, assembly GCA_905147175.2. Classification (NCBI taxonomy): domain Eukaryota; kingdom Metazoa; phylum Arthropoda; class Insecta; order Lepidoptera; family Nymphalidae; genus Nymphalis; species Nymphalis urticae. The sequence continues at coordinate 5,835,539 of LR989998.1, read as the reverse complement.
AAAATTTATAAGCAGTCAATTTTTGTGGTTTGTTTGCCCTGAAAGATTAAACATATTATATATACATGTTACGTACTTATACATATATGTTTATATAAACCAAGTATTAACTTACCGAAGCATAAGTAGAAGTATAGTATTTTTAGATTTTTTATCCATTTTGTACCATTTACATAAAAATGCAGATTCTCCAATTTTTCTACTCTGCATGGAAAATACAATTGTTACATTATGTAAAATATAATAATAATATTATATTATTACTGTATATTTAAAAATAATTTATTTTATATATAATTTAATCGGGTTATTTTAATAATGAAATAATAAAAATCTTACCTCCCTTATCAGCTTCTCTCCGAATACGCTTATCATTAAAATCTGAACAAATACAGACGCTAAAAATAATATAACACCAGGAATTTGTGCCCAATTTCCCATCTATAAATAAAAAATACATAAATAGTTATAACTACACTATATAGCGAACTATTTACGATAAATAAATAAAGATATAATAATAACAAGTTAGAAACAATATATAATTACGCTTGTTGTGTTACACCTTTAATACAAGTTTTTTAATCGATTCGCCTTTTATTGGGTTTATCTTATATTCTATTCTTCTTTTTATTTTCTTTTTCTATTTTTTATGGGTATAGGTCTCAATATATTTTACATATGGGCATTTCTTTCACGGAATATTAAAACGAAACTCATCATTTGCATCATAAGGACTAAACCAATGAGAGCATCGTAATAAAGTTTGATGTACAGGTAACCAGAATGATGTACAAGTATCAGAAGAAGAACATTTTATTGATGTAATTAAGTATGTCATGTTATATCATAATAAAATTATTATCAAGCAATTTTAGTCGTAGTGACAAAAGACGGACAGTATATTTGTTTCGTATACAGTTGAATTACTTTGACCTTGGAGAAAAAGAACTAACATTATTCAACTGGTGATAGTAGGGTTAGTTAAATTCTCGCTTTAAAAACCGGAATCGCGATTTAACGGGAAAATGTTTCATCCCTCTTGCCAGTCCGTGCAGTCTTGATTTGCACCGAAGCTATTTTGTAATTATGCTTTGTATTCACTAATATTAATAAAACTTATTTAATTTTAACTATGATAAAATGAAATTAATAAAAAGATCTGATTATACATTACCGTCAAAGAAAAACCAAGAGCGCATATCTCAAGTGATCCAACCAAAACGTTAAATAAATTCGGTGCACGGAAAATTTCTTCTAGATCTTGCGATAGTCTGCAATATAAAAATACTTTTACGTCAATCACATATATAGTTTGTGAACACAATTTGTTTAAGTATAACGTCCCCGACGATATTACATTATACGAATATGTACCATTCAAAATAACACGTCTTCCAAGAAAGCTTGTGAAGTCATTTCAAATTTATAACTGTATACCAATAAAAGGTAACTAACGTAAGGTACTAAGACCATCTAATAGCAAATTGTTAAGTTACTTGCTATCATTTTATATCAGATCTATTACTATCAATGGGCTGCCAACAATGACGTCTTTATTGTTATTATTATTAATATAATATACACCCTTATTTGATAAATTAAATTTGATAACTCACTCTCATTATCAATGTAAGAGACACAAGAGTTCTCATGATCATAAAAATTACGATGGTGGGTATTAATAACTGGTGAGCGTAAATTGTAAGTATTTGTTCTGGTGCGTTTACACTGAGCTCTTGAGTCAAGTCTGGCAGCTTTTCGGTTATACATATTCAATTAAGATAAAGTACAATTACCTTCCCGGCTTAAGCGTTGATCGTTTATAATTCTATAAAGCAATATACAAGATAACGTTTTTTGCAACAAAAGCATTTATTTAAAATATTGATAACTTGAGGCAATCTTATCAGTACATTACGATTGCTTATTTACGGAATCCTAAATAATTAGATTAAAATGATGATGTGACTAGTGATATGTTACTCAGGCGAAAGTCCAAGGGCTTTATGATTTTTTGAACATGGTGACCGTTAAATTAATTTTTCGCCAAGGGAAACGGAATAGCCACTCAAATGGGAAATGCTGTAAGCGTACTTGCCACATTTTCAAGCATAATTGGTGCTATTTTAAAGTTTGCTTATATATGTTTGGTTAAATTCTCCGAGTAAACAATTATAATATACATAAAATAATTAGATGATATATAGATAACAAATAGTTAAAGATTACAACCATTTTATAATATTTAATTCTGGGTAGGTAATGGTGGGTACCATTAGATATTCTACCGCAAAACATCAGTACTTGGTATTATTGTGTTCTAGTTTGAAGGGTGAGTAATCCAGTGTAATTATAGGCACATGGGACATAACATCGTAGTTCCCAAAGTTGGTGGCGCATTGGCGATGTTAACCATCGCTTAGGTTAACATTATTTTTTACAATGCCAGTGTCTATGGTCATTGGTGACCACTTACCTTGGCCCATATGCTCGTCCAATTACCTATTCAATAATAACAAAGAAAAACTACTGTATTTTAATAAAACTGGCCTTACTTAGTTAAATAATTTAAAGAGTTAAAAACTTACTTTAAAATATATTGATGTTTTATAACGATATCTCTCAGACATTGGGTGGTGTTCTCATCCAGGGATCGTATTTCATCACTCAATATAGCAAACTGACTGCATAAGTGTGATGTCATTATATAATACAAAGCATCCACTGTTGTAAAATACAAGACGCATATAAAACCTGAAATTTTAACATCTTAGTATACACCTTGGAGGTTTTCAGAGATACTGCATGTAATAAAATAATGGTCTTCTAAATATTGATAAAAGTAGTTTAATTTTTTTTTAAAGTTCTACTTGAGGTTTAAGAGCCTTCTTCCACGCTACGGAAATTACTTAGAGATTATCTCACCACATTGCTCAACTACAAGGACGTTGGTATGTGTAGATTTTATTTGTATTACTATATTTTTCTGTTATATTTAATATTTTGGATAACTATAGTTTAATCAAATGCGTTCTGTTAATTAAATAAACGTATTAAATTGTCCTTAGTGTGACTTATTTATGTATTTTGACATTAGAAAATAATCAAGATATCATAATATACAATATAACTAAATAAAAATACTTTAAGAAGAGATAAGATAATTTCAAGGTCAACTTGCTATTAACCCTCAATATATTAATAATATATTAAACAAAAAACAATATCGTGTGTTTATCTGTATACGAATTGTATATAAATATTGATTTTATCTGATTATTAAATTTACTTATGTTTATTTTTTTTACATCTCACTCACTCATTTTTAAATAAAAAAAGAGAAATATTTACAGTTAGATTTATGTTTCATATCAGATATGAAGTTTGAATTTGATTACAGTTAAACGGTACGGATTTAGGTATTTATTTTCAATATAATTTACTGATAAATACAAAACAGTTAAAAACACACTTATTTGTGTTTTTTTTAAATAAATATTTCTTCTAACTTTAAATAGAAAAATAATTGACATGGTCATGAAGTAATTTTAAACTAAACCTTTTTGTTTAGTGTTTTTACGAATCTACTTATTGTTTCGTGTAAATTGTTCTTTAACAAATTATTATAAAAATTATAAAATATTTTACCAATTATCATATTCTATTAGATGTATTGAAATTTTTTTCTTCTTTAGTCAAGAAAAAGTCGACAGCCATAAATTGTCAATACATATAGAACATGCTTTATGATTAAAAAAGAGTTAGGAAATCTAGGGAATGTAATGCAAATATTTCAAGTTAAAGTAAGTTACAACCTGTAATATCCCACAGTTGGACCAAGGCCTCTCTTTTTGTGGTTGAGGTTTGGAGATTGTGATATACAAGTGACATTTTTTCTTCACTGACGCATGTAAGTTTCCTTACGATGTTTTTCCTTCACTGCCTAGTTTGAAATAAATTATAGACACAAAATAAGAACATTAAAAATGAGTGTCGCTCAATCAATGGATAAGATTAATTTGTTCTAACCAACCTACCTAGAACAATAATTACCAGACACTAAAAATAAACCTGCACAACTTATTATAAGTAATAGATATGTGTAATTCTTACCACTCATAATTAAATGAATATATTTATACAGCCAAGTATACCAACAATCTTTCAGAAATGGTACCAATACGGCATAAGGTAAACTATAAATTATAACACCCTTAGTATAGTAATTATACCATATTAATATAAGAGATGAAAAGTTGTAAACTACAATCAGTATTGCGTTCAAAATGAAAAAATATTTCACTAAATATTTGAGAAATATAATGTCTTTTTTTATTAACTCCCATTTGTTCGCACTGTTTATAGTATCTTCGTACAAACGTTTCAGGCAGGCGGTTAATTGAAAAATATTTTGTCTTTTAATTGTGATGAATATTATTTTAAGTACTGACAGCAAACCGATGCATGTACATGGTGCTAGTTGGGTTAGTTCCAACAAATTTTCAACAGAAAGTTTCGAATAGAAAAAAGCAATCTCCGCTAACGCGACAGTTATTATCGTGAACAATAAAATAATATAACGGATAGTTAATTTGGGTTCATTAAAAGGTATCCCAATGAGCCAGAAATTGATTTTGATTTGGTTGAATATTTCTTCAAAGTCTTGTTCATCCATATTGAATTTTTTTACGTAATAAATTACCTTTCTTAACAGTAACGAAAGTTCAACTATATCACGATATGGCACTTCAATTTATTTTATAGATATTACGAAGTGTATTAGGGCTACCAAAATCATGATTTTTCTTATTCTAGATATATTATTTAGATTATAATATATATATCACAATAGATATATTTTTTAAGAGTAATGAAACACCTGAATCTTAATCGAAGTATGCTTACTTTGTGCTTATAATTCATTTCGTGAAAGCAGGTAAGACACATGCGTCTTAGGGATTTTTGTCACATATACATCCACAAGCCCACGTGATAGAATGAGCTCCAAAATCTTCTATCAAGATGAATTAAGGTCTTCCCCGTGCAGTGAGATATTCACTGAATCTTTTGATTACAAAAATACGCTGTTTATTAAACTTTCCTGTCGTACTCAATACACTAGCGCTATTTTATATCTGACTGTCACGACATTGGAATTTTAATCCAGATAAGCGATGGCGCTTCGATTAGAAGAAGCATTGACTAGTTTTGCAGAATGGTATTTTAGAATCTGGCCAATGTTAATAATAAACATTCATACAACATAAGTGAAAATCCAGAGAGTTGAGCTGTGGATTCAGTTTGTGGCTGTAAGAGTACACACATACATACACGGATGCGGATCAAATAGCTCGGTAACGTTTTTCTTCGGGCTTGCTTTATAAATACTATATTATGTAATAATATAACCTATGTTTCTTCTGGATGAAGTAACTTTCTAATAATGAAAGAGTTATTTAAATCTGTTTAGTAGTTTTAGAGTTTTGTTTATGTTTATTAATATTATAAAGAGGCTTAGGAAGTTTATGTAACTTCATTAATTTTTAGGATTCACGCAAAAAATACTTTAGTTTATAGATTTACGTAAGACTTTGGCTGTACACTTTGTATTTTATATTTCTTGAGATACATTCGAATATGCTTACGGAGTCGGAGAGAAAATTATCGGTCCAGGTGCTTGTGAATCGAACGCTGCCAGAACTATAAGAAATACGAAAAAAACATTATATGAGAGATTTGTAGGTCTCTATAATATCTATAAAAAAGTAAGCAACTGCATATATCTATTATTTAAAGTTTACTCGCAGTTAAAATTGTACGTTTAAAATAGTTGAAAAAAATAACGACAACCAGTAATTTAGTTTAATCGTCACAAATTATAATCCTTCCAATTCCTTATCACAATAAATAACATATTCGTTTTAAACATTTCGTGTAAATAAATATTACTTTTTCACTTTGAAACAGGAATTATTTTTTGAAATATCAAGAGATATTTAAACGAATTAAAATAGTATGAGCGAATATATGGCGAATATTTACCAATGACATATGTATAATATCTCAAAATAACCACCAATAATTTGTTAAATGAGATATTGGTTAAATAAGAAAACACAAATCATAAATACTCTATGTATATAATTTATTCATTGAGACCATTCCAATAAGCTCAAATATAATATTATATTTGCTGTAAGGTTGCGTATTCTGCCAATTTCCGATGTTGCCAATTCCACATTAAGTCACCTTTTAAACAAACTAAATCACAATCGGTTTATTCGCATCGTAGCTACGATCCCCCAAACAGACACACATTAAGCTTATAGTTTTTACGTGCAACGATTCATCTGGTATATATTTATAAAATAATTTATATGTATAAATAAATAAACATTTTAGGTGGCAATGTTACGAAGTCACTGTTATAAGAGAGTAATTTTCACGGGTTTTTTTTACTCATTTTCCTTATTACCACTAACATAAGATGTCGCTTTAGTTTATTGCTGACGCTTTCAATTTAATTATAATAATATAGATATGTATAAAGGAGGTTTCAGTTGTTTCATTTATATGGTTTATTTTTTTATTTGAAACATCTATTGGCGCGCCTCGGAAATAAGACCGTCTCGTAGGTGACGGAAAACGGCATGACACTCTCTTATCCTTCCGTCGTCTTCTCTACTCCCTTATGTGTATCCCAAATAATATATATTTCGTGGCTATACATGATAATAATAAATATATAATTATTTTATTAACAAAGTTCTATATTATCTTATTTATTTTAGTCAAATATTAAATTATCGATTTTCATTAATTATAAATTATTTTGATTTCAATTTATTTCGATTAACTGTACCAGTGTTTATTTACCACTTAAGGAAAAAGTAAAAAACTCAAAACTAAATTGCATAACTAAATTATTTAAAAAATTTAATATAAAATATTATATCAGATCTTACATTTAATAAAAAGAGAGAAGATATTTTGATCACATAAGTTTTGTTTGTACAGCCCTTGGTAGTTAGCGTAAAACGGTTCGACATCAATTTTGTATTTTCTTAAAGTGTCAACTCAATATCTGAGGAAATGGAAATTAAAGGGTGTTGAAATATAACTCATTGTGAATTCTTTTTGATATTGCAACTGTTTTTAAGCTGTGAATAATTTATATTTAGTAATTTATGCAGTATTAAATCTTAGCAATACTACTTTTGTTATAGTTTTTTAAATAAATTTATAGATAATAAATAAAAGTTTTAAATAATTTTGCTAGTGAGTTTATAAGATCTTTATAATACTTACAAAAAAAGACAGTTTAATTAAATTAATACAAAAGTGAAACTGTGTATCACAATTAAACATAAGCAAAAGAGAGAATAAAAGCGAAAATTTGTATGCAAAATGGTATTACGAATGTCACAGTATGATTTAAAATTAAGGCAATTACTTGGACATTTTAAGCGAATGAGTTAAAACTTAAAGTGTACTCGAAAAACTTTATCTCTTTATCTGCCAGAAAGAATAGATAGCTTCGCTCGCGAAAGTTGCATATAAAGGAATTCAAAAGAATTCTCTAACACCCGATTTGTAGAAAATTCTTTTGGAAATAGTTTAGCTGTCGTGAAAAATTTCGAACAAATGGTTGAGTTTCTCTTAAAAGATTTTACAATTACAATAAAAACAATGCAAGTAAACAAATCGACGAAGATTATACGATTAAAGATATTAATCTTTACTTATTTTTAATCTTTCCGCTATGATTAAAAAGCTTAAAACTTATGATTTTATTAGATAATGTACGATTTGTTATCAGTGTAAAGTACACGGAAATACGTCTTTCAGCCTATTTTGGTGGAAATAGTGGTGGTACAGTACCAATCTAGCTAGATCCACGCAAGAGTAGGGCCTTTGCACGAATAGATAAAATATTGAATCCGTGATTTGCTAATATCAATTTTAATTTATTTCGTTATATAAAGTATTTCTCATCTCCATAGAAGTGTTGTTCGTGGCTTTGATGTCACAAATTCGATATGCATCGTCACTCTGCCTCGAAGGCTAATAAGTAATGGCATCCCGAAGTCCTGAGTTCAACTAGGAAGATGGCTCATAACATCTAAAATGTTAATTCGTTATGCATATTGGAGTTATACATATATAAAATATATTTATTGCACTTAGTTGCCAATTGAAGGCCGCGCATACGAAGCTCATCATGATAAAATACCGAAGTATTCGAGCAGATTTGGTTTCGTACATCGCAATACCACGAATATTCGCTTTAGGGCGATGTACGCGGCCTACGTTTCGCAAAATTCACGATTGTGTTCTGCGATGACTTTAGAGTTTGTTTTTACAAAATAGCTGTAAAAAATTTGAACCTTGCATTTTATTTTATACAGTTGTTAAATAAAACACCCCCATTACTAAGAAAATACATTTTTAATACGCGGTGAAAAAATGGTAAATAATGCTGAAACAAAATAACGTTTTAATTACAAATAGCAGACAGTTCTCAATTAGATTTAATAGTCGCTTTATTCGTGTAAAATACAATTTCGTAATAAAACACATTTAATTACACATAAGTGATATTTTTTGGAAAAATTAAAACTAATAATCTAACGATTATTATTTACTTATCATTGTAATATTGTTTTTATTTAATACAAATATTATAAAACGGCAAGTGTTATTATATGTTTAGGTTTCAAGCAGAAATTACTAATCTGAATGTCATGAAAGCTTAAATTTAGATAGAAAACAGGCAGATTGGCAAATGGGCCAACTGATGGTGAGAGGTCACCACTGCCCATTGACATTGGCATTGTAACAAATATTAACATCTAACATCGTAACATAAGATTATGTTCCTTGTGCCTCTAGTTACACTGGCTCACTAACCCTTCAAACCGCAACACAACAATACTAAGAATTGTTGTATGGCATCAGATTGTGTGATGAGTCATGAATAAGATCCATGTGTTAAATTTAATAGGCCATACCATTTGTTATTGAAAAAAAAAATCAACTTATTATAAATTCCTTACATTGCCTACCTACATTTTATTAACGATTCCCTTTATTATTGTTCTTCAATTAAACGATATATAATAAACTTTACGCAAGACGTATCTGTAACAAAAAAATTAATATATTACAACTGTATAAAATATTTTATTTTCAGAATATTAAATGTCTATATTCTATCGAACAAATCTATAAATATACATATAAAAATGTATAATACATACAATTTCACACTCGAGGCACATTAATTGTGATTCGAACATTCCAAACATCTTACTTTATCTACTCAAATACAGAACGATTTTTTGCGTGTATTGTCGAATTGGGAGTGGCTGGCAGATGATATTCAAATTATGTTGAAAATATCAACATAATTTGGAAGTTTCATAATTTCAAAGTTTACCGAAACCCATTTTACTCCTTACATAAAACAGGGTAATACTTAACAACTAAATAAAAAAAAATCTGCTTTATTTTAGCGTGAAGAACATTGCAATGTCCTATGATGGATGTATTGACTTTGTGGAGTCAGTAGTGTTGTCATCACTAATTCTATTAAAAGATTAATGTTATTGTGAACATATGTATAATATATTGTGGCGTAAGACGATAGCGACGAAGAGACACTTGTTAAAAAAATTCTACCTCAAAACTGCAGTCGTAGATGCTTCACGACATTGATAAAATGTGTGGAGTCTTTCGCAAAAGAACAGGATTACCTAAAAATCCTTAAGACACAACTTAAGGGTATGAAGCACAATTGCTGGTATATTATTTGATTTTGCATGGGTACATTCAGTTCAAAATAATTATAAAATAAAATATAAGCTACATTATATTTTCAAGGCTTATGTTCTATCAAAAACATAAAATAATTACATTTTCCCAATGAATAAAAAACCACGAAATGACCTGTAATATATATTTTAATTACACTCGTTATTCTCTATAGGTTATTGAGAAAAATCTGATAAAATTTTGCTGGCTTCAGGTGCTCTTAACAACAGAGTTTAGTCAAATTATCGCGCCTAGTTAAAATAATGAGACATTATTATTTTTCATATGTCCTTCAGAGAAATTCAGAATTAGTATCTAAAAATGTTCTTATGCGGGGATTTGAAAAGATTGCATTGACTTACAAAAGTAAAATTAGAACAAAAGCTTTTAATAAAACGTTACCTGCAATCAATTTCAATTTCAAAATCTTGTTAAGATGTTATCTAATGGAAAATTTTCATAAAGCGGTTAGAAAATGTCATGATCACAAGCAACAGAAACTATGTAAAGCATCTTTAATCTTCGTCAGGCAACAAAGTACCCTGATTCAAGAGTATACACTAATAAAATTGCTTTTGAAAGCCACGACTATATTAGTTTCTTCTGAGCTCGTTTATTCCATAGATGACGGCGCCTTCTTATTCATGGTTAAGGAAGGAAATATCATTTTTCAAATAAAACATTTCTTCATTGTAACACGATTTACCCTGAGATAAGTGGGTCGACTTCATAGTATCTATTCTATATAATGTAATGATACCTTTTAATATGATAAATCGATGAACGTGCATACGCTTTAATTCTTGGACGCTTTCATATTTTCTTATATTTTTTTTATAGTTAAAAATAATAGTTTTTATTTTAATTTACCAATTAAATTATTAAATAGCAGTTATTTTTATAAAATACAAAATTAAAAAAAAGAACAAAATACACATACAAATTTAAAGAAAGAACACGCCGTCTAAAAGATTGTCCTGTGGCATTGTACCCAAGACGCTGGCACTATTGCCTCTCTGCACCAAATAATTTCTTATAAATAAAGGAAGTAAAATATATTTTATTTCGGTTTTTAACAGTTGATTTATTATCGAAGTTATAATAGTTTAAACTCTAGCTCACCTGCGACAAGACACATGCCGAGACGTTATAAATTGTAGTAACAAAACTATAAAAATAAAAGCAATGCCAGTTTTCAAGTGTTTTTTTATCTTTAATAATAATGTAATACCAATTATATTTAATAAAATATGATATATTAATTTATAGAAGGATGGACCAACGTATCTTAATATTTAACCTTTTAGTTTGTTATGAATTTGACAATTTAGTCTATTATCATTAAGTAATTAATTTTATTTGGTTATTAGAACTAAACCTTTGTTGATATTACTTGATTTTATAATGTTTGACATAATTGATTTTATGCCTGTTTTGTTTTTGTTCAATTTAAGTGATTATGCAATTGTTGTCAGTAGAAATTTAGTTGATGTATGTATTATTTATATTATTATGCTATTAGTGCCATCAAATTGTATACTTCACTAAAAAATATGAGTACAAATATACAAGATCGTCTTTCATAATTTTTCCTCAAATCAGATATTTATTATTTAGGTCAGGTTTTTTTGGGTCTATTAGTGTCACAGGTTCGATCCAGGCCTCTCAGATTTTAAAGGTTCCTCCTTTTTTAACGCTGGAAAAACGCATTACGCGTTTCCCACACGGGAACAGTAAGTGTATGTGGGGCTCGCCGGTGTCTAAGGTGCCGAGTGTGCCCCGAACATCGGAATACCCACTAAAAAAACAGCAAAACCCTTTCTGTCCTTACAAGGAGCGCCACGGGATCACTTATGCATGCTACCGTGACGCTCTGCAAATTAAAGGTCCTAACTCAAGTTATATTTTTACATAAAGGAGGAAAACAGGATTTTTTTTTAAATATATAAAGTATAAGTATGAATGTTGCTGTTTTATATGATATTAAAAAAATTAGTCTCATGAGATTGGCAATGTTACTAATTAACAGTGTCCTATAAAAGTTTTAAGCGCTCTTTTTTGCGTTTGCGTTAGCATTTATGGGTAATTGAAATGGAGTAGCGAATACAGTACTCCTCCCTGGCTTATGAAATTACATTTCTTCATACAAAAGCGACTCGCCTTTATGTCTCAAGATGTTTTCGCAAGTGAACTTGTCTCGTTAGTGACCAATTAAAATTCTTACTTCAGGTACTAATTTTCGAATACAGTTTCGTGTACGGCTTTCAGTGGATATTTTTCCATATTTTAAGACGGATGGAATATTAGTATACAAATAGATTTCTTACCACACTTACAGAATAATATTCGTTCGATAGATAGCGAATTTCGAAAAATGTTCAAAGTGTTTCGGCCACAAATTACTTTTATTTTTACATTTGAAATATAAGACTGCAGATGTGCAAGGTTTAAGCGAATATGGAAAATGGTACGGATTTAATCGTCTGAACGAACATATGGATGCAGATCCCCGCCTTCCTATAAAATATGAGGCATAACTCTTCATGAGCTTTGCATGAACGTCTTTTACCCGAGGTGAATGATTCTACTTAACAAGCAATTACTTATATATTTCCTTTCATATAAAATAAAGCTTTGATAATATTCGTTGGGTAAAAGTTATTTAATAAAATATAAAAGGAAATTAATTGCCGTGTACATTTTTTAGTAAATATGTAATTATATAGTACATAAAATCAAATAAAATAAGAAAAAGATTACTGTATATAACACAGCGTGGGAAACCTGTTAGATTTATTTATTATTCTGCTTCTAATATTTTTTACTATGCATAAGCATCATATAAAATGTGTTTCTTTCTGATATTAATAAAAAAATATTTTATTTATAGATTTTATGTCAATTTTTCGCAATGAATAAGATGTCCTTCTGACCGATTTCGGCCGCGGTGACGATTCCTAACAATTTCCGAGACTCAGGAGAATAACATTGCCACTTACTGTACAGAATAAACTATTAACTTATTCTCGTCTGACTTGGGATGCAAACTCGTGTTCTTAGTATCTGCGGCCTTATGAACTAGCTACTAGATCAACGAGGTATTCAATGCAGTTCATTGATTGACCTTAATCGGCCAAGTCGTTTAGAAGTTTACGATCATTAATAAATGCAATGACTATTATGTATCAAGTTAAGATATCAAAATCAGTTAAATACTATGAATACTATACACATGTGTCCTTTACAGTGAAATATATATATTTTTGGCTGACAAAAAAGCATTCAGAGTAATTGTTTATAAGCTGCATTAATACTTTCTGGGACAGCAGACATCATAACAATTGTGTCTACTGTGCTATACCTTAGAATGTTATTTTCGCGCTTATAATAAATATATATAAAGTATGTTCAAAATATGTGTGGAAAGTGTAACATTTTTGTATTAATAAAGTAATTGTTATTAAATATTAGCCGAGATGGCCCAGTGGTAAGAGCGCGTGAATCTTAACCGATGATCGTGGGTTCAAACCCGGGCAAGACCCACTGAGTTTTTATGTGCTTAATTTGTGATAATAATTCATCTCGTGAAGAAACCTGCCTAATTTCACTGAAATTCTGCCACATGTGTATTCCACCAACCCACATTGGAGCAGCGTGATGGAATAACCTCCATACCTTCTCCTCAAAATGGGAGAGGAGGCCTTAGCCCAGCAGTGAAACATTCACAGGCTGTTACTATATAGTAAATGTTTACATATGCTTTTTTTTTTTTTAAATCTATTAATTAATTTTATTTAAAACGGTTCTCAAGCTCTAGAAACTTTTCTTTATATATTAACTTCTTAATGAAGCTTTAGCGTTCAGGTTATAAATTGCGTGAAGCTCTCTTTTACTCAACTCACTAGCGTAATCAAGCAGTGTTGATATCAAGTAGTTGCATACATTTCTTAGCGCGTATCCTGAGCTGAGTATTAAAAAGGATTCCACGAATCTAAGGTAATTTCTAAATTGTAGCGTCAATATCATTAAGAATATACCTTTTTAATGTTCGGTAACAATGATAAATAATTATTGTGTATTATAAAAAAGTAATAAAAAATATTGTGTGTATTTCAATAAATGTTATGTCGAAATTCTTGTTTAAATATCAGACATTAAATGTGACACGAAAATTGTGAAGAGCAACTGTACGAAGTTTTCAGAATTGAACCGGTCGTACTTTTACTTTGTACGCCGTATCTCATACATTTATTTGTTAAGTTTACTGCGTTATTAATTGTGAAAGTTAGACGGACAGAAAGTTTTAAAAGATCATTACAACATTTCATATTTTAGCTAGATATTTTATAAATTCTATGTTATAATGTGCACTTTTTAAATTATTATTGTTACTACTTCTTAAGGTTTTTTCTCTTATAGTTATATAAGAGATAAAAAAATATAATTAATTGACTAATTATAATATGTGTTGTCGTAAATTATTTGCTTATCGTTTATTGTTTTTGAATTTCTCTAGAAGAGTATCGTATTTGAAATTTGATGCTTTCTAAAGTTTTATTTTATGTTAGCGTGAGAGAAAACAAGTGCAACACAAATATAAACTAGATAGAATTCAGTTCAGCTTACCGAGTAAATATTTTAGCACGTATAATATTTTCTTTTGTTTACGCTGTTCATTGGAAATGTACTAATAAACTATGTTACCTTTCGTCTATATAAAAAAACGTTTTCCAAAAAATACATATGTTCCTGACCCTCGTAATTTAACGTCTTGTGCGAAATTATTTTTTTAGTTGTAATTCAGGGAATTTATATCATCAAAAGTATGCTGTAAACTGCCATCTTTCTCTTGGCACGTAATCGGTAATCTCCGTCCTATTAGATTATGAGAGTGCGGAAATACAAGTTTAGAATTCAGGTTAAGTGAAAGGCATTGGTGGTTTGTGCATGTTCTAATATATATTCGCATATTTATAGATATATTATTTAGGAAATATTGGAAAATAAAAAATATGTTATTAATGTTAACTAAAAATTTATAATATTATGAATTTCCAAAAGAAGCGTTGGCGAAATAATGCCATTGTATAAATTTTAGTGTCACCATCAAAAGGGCATTACGACCTTGATGTTCCAAGCGTTTAAGCACGTTTAAGTGACAAGGCTCTCGTAAGTCTTAAGTGACCTACGCCTTTTTTGCGGGATACGTTTGGCTAATTATATAGTGAAGAAATTTTTCGTAAGTATTTTTTTAATAGTAGTTATATTAAGTGGCATATTGAAAAGTGGGTAGGTGGTACGTGATGACCACTTAGTAAGTGGTCATCACCGCCCATAGATATTTATATGTTTGTAATTCATCTTGTGGTTAGCGGTGAAGAAAAAATCCTTTATTTTTGGTACACATCGAACAAATACTTATAAATGCACGCAAAGCACGTGAAAATATAATGACATTAAAAATTACAACCCATTTAATAAGAAGGTAAGATATATTTAAATGCACAGTTTTTATAAGAAGATATAAAGCCATACACAGAATGCATCTTTTCTACAGCTGCGAAACAAAAAGTTCCATAAATAGTAGTTACAAAATAAATCGATGACATACATCAATGTCGATTGTAGATATAATCTATTATATATTATATATTTGATACAAAAGGTGATTTTGTTGTCCAGTACAATTCGTATTAGTTTTCAGAATTTCACACACACACACAAACATTTACAGAATATTTGACAAAAGCCATCATACCTCAACAATACATGCCCTGCCATAACGTTAAAGATAACTAAGCTATGAATAGCCTTGTCTTTTCATGAATTGCTCCTAGCACAGCGTATATTTAAACAGGCACAAGGAAAACATGGTGATTCTCTTAGTCGATAGTAGAACGAGGCTGACGTAGAATCTCATTGAGGGTAGCAAAGACGTCGGCTTATACGGCGATAATCTCCTAGCAATATCAAAAGCGGTTGCAGGCGTGTACGTATTATGCAAATTGGACCGATAAGACGGTTCGCTCGAGTTGCTCTATGTATAAAATTAAAATATGCAATACTATTATACTTTAAGACTAGGCTTTTACGGTTTATTTGCTCCTAAGTGTTGTTGTTTTACAATTATTTTTGTATACTTAAAGCCGTTTTTTTCATTACTAAAAACACTATTTTCAGTTACTGGTTTCTAGATGGTTTTCCAGAAAGAGAATGTGTTCAGGTAATGCATAAAACATGTTTTAAAATAATTTAATTATAGAATATCCTTTAGTTTTGAAATGCTTCATGATTTAAAGTATAAAACTATGACTACTTGTGAAGCCGATACAGGTACCTACTAAGTTATTAAACGTAATACTTACTAATGTCAAATATCTATTGTTATTTAAATAAAGAGACTTCGCTCTCAACTTGCTTTTCCATATGGCGGTTTGTACAATACGGCGTGAATTATCGGGCGAGGAGAGGGTATTCCAATAAAATATCAGCACTTTATAATTACTATATTGTCATAAATCAAACAATTATTAAAATAAAAAAAAGATTTATTTGGCCTTCGGCCTCAAGTACATACACAATTTATGACTTTAAACAAACATAAAATAATTAGTAATTTAAGTAAATCGGTAATTATTCGGGGAGAGCTTCCGCACACTTCAAAAGTTAACGAAATAATGAGCTCTTATCGCCAACATCTCGTCTTATATAGGCAGGTGTGGTGTTGCTGAATTAAAATATTAGTCTTCCTCCAACAATAAAATAATCAACTTTAACACTATTACAATTACAAAAGATGAATGAAATAATTCCTGATTTAACTATGACATCCATCAACCATATATCCCCGAGACCGGTTGTCGTAAATGGCTCTCCACTAGAGGTTGTGCAGAAATATGTCTACCTGGGCCAAACTATAAGACTTGGCAGGCACAACTTTGAGAAGGAGGCCAAAAGAAGAATAAGTTTGGGATTTGCAGCATTCGTGAGATTGCGTCATATTTTTGAATCGTCGATCCCACAGTCACTTAAGACCAGGGTATATAATCAGTGCGTCCTACTTGTTATGACTTACGGCGCCGAAATGTGGACACTCACCGTAGGACTGGCCCACAAGTTTAAGGTTGCTCAGCGAGCTATGGAACGTGCGATGTTTGGGGTTTCTCTGGCAGATAGAATCCGAAATGAGGACATTCGCCAGAGAACTAAAGTCACCGAAATCGCACGTAGAATTAGCAAGCTGAAGTGGAAGTTAGCTGGTCATGTCTCCAGACGCATTGATGGCCGATGGAGCCGACACGTGTTAGAGTGGACACCACGCTTAGGCAAACGTAGTGTAGGACGCCCTGCGGCAAGGGGGACCGACGATTTGAAAAAGGTGGCAGGATGGATTGGCCAAGTTGTATAGATGGCTGCCCAAGATCGGGATGGTTGGCGTTCTATGGGGGATGCTTTCGTCCAGCAGTGGACGGCAATAAGCTGATATAGGTCCGTCAAACGCATGTATGCTTGCGCACGCCCTTTCTTTCGATCTTTTTTTTTTTAAACTTATTTTTTTCCGAGACGAATTCCGCTGCGCCTTCATGTATATTATTGATATAATGTTATTTATAAATAACATAAGCTTAAATTATGAAGCTATCATTAATACAATCTGTAATAAATGATACATTACATTATAATAAAGGGAGATAAATTAAGATCAGAGTGAAGAATCATATATTTGTTTGTAAATTTTACTTAATTGTAGGAACCCACTCATAATATCACGCCACCACTAGCCAGCAATACTAATTATTGTTTTTTTTTAAATTGAAACATTTTATTTATTTTATACAATATGTAAATGTATTGTTTTTCAAATATTTTTTAAGCCGAATCAGTTATATTTAAAGGAGACGTCAGGTCAAAACAAGGCTAGAATTTATTTATTAATAAATTTATATAATCTCTCATCTAATTAAAGTATCTCATCGTAGTGAAAAATATTAATCAAATATTTTCAAGTGTTTAAGAAAGAACGTTTTTGAAGTCTACTTTTGTAAAAAAAAAAAACCATTTATTTTTATTTTTATAGTATAGGTAGGCGGACGAGCATCGGACGAGCCACCTGATGGTAAGTGAGAACCAACACCCATATACTTTGCCATTGTATGAAATTTTAACCATTGCTTACATCGCCAGTGCGCCACCAATCTTGGGAACTAAGACGTTATGTCCCTTGTGCCTGTAATTGGCTCTCTATCGATTTGATTGAGTTTGCAAAGACGACTCTCTCTCTGCGTGTGTGTGCGTGTGCAGTATTCACACATAACGCATTGAGACACAGTGCATACTTGTTTTGGACATCCCCCGCTCCCCGCAACGCCCCCCTCCGGTGCCAGTTGTACTCGCCGCGTCTCCGACGTTGGCTTGAGGAAACGGCCGGTGTTAGTTGCCAGGAGCCTGCTCCCCAACACAAGAAAAGCACACTCGGATCCTGCAAAGTTTTTGCTGAGCAAAAACTCCTGCAGGACCAAACTATTGGACTGCTGACGCTGTAATCACCAGGTGTGCACGGTTAAAACTTCCGCTCGCGGGCGCTTAGCTGGGCCTCCCCTAGTGGGTCTCACCTGGCTGGGTGGCACGCGCTGAGGTCGTGGTACCGTGCATACCTTTAAGCTGAGCAGAGTCTAAAACCCATCACCACCATGTCTGAAGGGGGGGAGCCCCCCCCTTTAAACCAACGCAAGCGCGGCCGAGGTAGGTCGGGCATACCACGGTCGGTTGTTCGAAGGGATATCTTCGACAACTCGACCGTGCCCGTCGCCCTCACCCCCGCCACCGCACCACGCCCTACGTTCCGCGTAATACAGGCGGAAACCGGAGATGACGAGGAGAACCGGGCGTCTTTGGAGAACTTCGCCGCCGCTGTAGCTGAGTCTACAGCCGGCGCAGAAGGGTCCAAGCGCCCGAGACCGGATTCGTCTCCGGAGTCGGAGGAAGCGGAGGACAAGCGTCCCAGGACGGACGTCTCTCCCCCGCCGCCAACATCACCACCATACGAGTCGCCGCAAGACTCCGAGTCATCGCGAGCGGCGTCGCCCATGTCAAGAGAAGCAAGCATGAATGCACCGGCGAAGCACCTGCTGCCACCGCGATCCCCATCCCCACTGGAGGGAGGGTCGCAGGATACATGGCCGCGTAACTCAACCAGCTACGCGGCCTTGCCATCGACGGTCGAGATGACCACCTCTCGGCCGACATCGCCTCACCCTGGACCGTCCGGAGTCTCCTACGCGGCGGCCGCTGCAGCACCAGCGTCGCCCAGGAACCGGGTCCCTCAACCAACGCCAGCACCAAGGACTGCGCCGCGCTCCAGCTACCCGCCTATTATAGCGGAATGTTTGCCCAACTGGACGCGGCACTTTCAAATCCTGAAGGGCAAACTGGGACATGCCCCGAATGCGCGCCCTCTAGGGAGGGGAGTGCGTTTCCTGCCCGGCTCAGCGGAGGAGTTCCGGGTGATTCAGCGCCATCTGACGGAGGCTATGAACCAGGACAAATCCATATCCTGGTTCTGCTATAGCCCATCAACCGAGCTGCCGACCAAGGTGGCCATTAGGGGGCTGCCTTTTAACACACCTCCGGAAGAGGTGATTGCCGCCCTGTGCAGCCTAGGGTTCCCTGCACAGAGTGCGAAGGCAATCCCGGGCGGAAGAAGCCGGCACGGGTGCACCTTCTTTGTGCAACTGGCGCACCTGAAGGAGCAGGAGCTCACAAATTTGTACAAGGTGACCGAGCTCCTGTGCATGCCCGGCTTGTTGGTGGAGGCCTGGAGGGGCGCGAAGAGCCCACCTCAGTGTCACCGCTGCCAGGCATTTGGCCACGCCTCGGCAAACTGCCACAGGCAGCAGAAGTGCGTTCGCTGCGCTGGCGAGCACCTGGCCAGGGATTGCCCGAGGCCAATTAAGGACCCGCCAACGTGCGCCAACTGCAACAAGGCGCACACGGCGAAGGACCGCAGATGCCCAGTTTACAAGAAGGAGGCGAGAAGGAGGGGCATAACTGTGCCCGCCTCTCGCCCAAACGGACCGAGGGCAAAACCCAAGGGGGCTGAAGAGCGCCCTCCCCCACCAGCTCCAGTACCGGTGGTGAAAGTGAAGCGCCCTATCGTCGCGGCTCCCATAGCGACGATAGAACCAAGAGAAACACCTACTGTGGCAACGGGGCAAGCTGTACCAGCGGCCCCGATCACAACACTGGCACCACCGGCCAACCAGGCAACGACCAGGGGCCAACCGCCGTCCAAACCAAAGAAGAAGAGGAGGAAGAAGAAGAGAGCAGCGAGGCCGGCCAAAGCCGAGCCAGCGGCGGCATCAACGCCGCAGCCTAGGAAGGCAGCGACGGAGCCAAAGCCCGCTCCGGCTACCGCGACGCGGCCGGTGGAGAGGCAACAACTACCTCCACCTCCTGCAATCAAAACTGCCTCGACCGTAAATAAAGGCCCGGACACTACCATCATCGTCCGGGTCTTCATGGAAGCACTGACGGCAATCCTGGTCGCCTATACGCAAGGCCAGGACATCATACCGGCTATCTCAGCTGGAATTGCCGCATTAGCGAAACTAAATTCCAGCTGAGAGTCTTATACTGGAACCCAGGCGGCATACAAGGCCATGTCCGGGAGCTGACCCTTCTCGCCCAGTCGCAGGATGTACATGTTATCCTCCTGGGTGAGACAAAGCTCTCGACCGAAATTGAGCTCCGAGTCCCGAACTTCTTCGTGTACCGGCGTGATGAAATCTCTCCCAAGGGCTATCGATACAGAGGAACAGCAGCCCTGGTGAGAAGAGACATCGTACACGAGGAACTTGCGCATGCCCTTTTTGCGAGTCTGCGTACGCAGGGGGTGCGTGTGCATGCTGGTGAGATGGAGCTCCTGCTGTATGCCGCCTACAAACCACCTGGACAGAAATTTTGCAGCACTGATGTCCAAACGTTGTTCGACTCGTCGCAGCCTACACTGATCGTGGGTGATTTGAATGCGAAGCACCACGCCTGGGGCTCACGCATCATCACCCACGAGGGCAAGCGGCTGCACGAGGACAGCGAACGTCACGGTTACGGTGTGTTGGGTCCAGGAGCGCCGACCCACATACCGGCCAATAGCAGTCGCCAACCTGACGTCCTGGACATAGTGCTGCACCACGGAGTAAACTGCCCCATAGATGCTGAGGTCATATACGACCTAGACACTCAGCATCTACCTGTTTTGGTCACCATCACCCTGCAGTGCGAGTTCACAGCGCCTAGTCCCCCTATGAAGCGGGTAGACTGGAAGCGCTTCAATGCCGAACTTGCGAGGCTGAAGCTCACGGTCCCCATCGCGACGTCTGCCGATGTCGAGGTGGCTGCGACGGAAATCTCCGACGCCATCACTCAAGCCAAGGAAGCAGCCACCACCGTCGGTGGATCGGCGCGCAGGGACCCGCTACCGAGCTCGCTTCGCAACAAACTTCGGAAGAAGCGCGACCTTCGCCGACTGTGGGCACGCACGCGCTGTCCGAGGGTGAAGCGTGACCTGAACAGGCTTGCAGAGGAAGTGTCACGTGCGCTCGTAGCTCTCGAGTGCGACAAATGGGAGGTCGCAATCGATCGAGCAGGCGAGCACGACACGTCACTTTACCACCTCTGCAAGAAACTCACCACCAGTGATACTCCTATCTACCCGCTACTAGATCGAGCGGGTAATAGGAGATACTCCGCCAGAGACAGAGCAGAGATCCTGGCGGAACACTTGGAAGGGCAGTTTACTCCCAACCCACCGGACTTGACTAACACCAATGTCGTCCGTCATCACGCGGCGATCCAGGAACAAGTGGAGTGTTTTCTGTCGGCCCAGATCCCGCCGCTCCAGGGAGACGACTTTATCTCCCTGTCCGAGCTGCGGAAGGCCGTCTTTCGTCTACCAAAACGAAAGGCGCCAGGCCCCGACGGAATCACCAACGCCGCGTTGATGCAGCTACCACGTGAGGTCTTCGAAGCGCTCACGGAGACCTTCAATGGGATACTCCGAACCGGACACTTCCCCGAGGCATGGAGGAGGGGGAAGGTCATCGTCCTTCCCAAGCCGGGCAAGGACCGAAGGTTCCCGGCAAGCTATCGGCCTATAACGCTACTCTCGCACATCGCCAAGCTGTTCGAGCGTCTGCTGCTGCGTAGACTCGCGCCTCACCTGCCCCTGCGCGAGGAGCAGTTTGGGTTCCGCAGCAGCCACTCAACGACGCTCCAGCTGACGAGAGTCATCAGCCACTTAGCCAGTGAGAAAAACAAAAGGCGTCCCACCGTCGGGGTCTTTCTCGACATGGAGAAGGCCTTCGACCGGGTGTGGCACGCCGGGCTCCTGGCTAAGCTTCTGAACACCACGGCGCCTCTCGCGTATGTGCGAGTAGTGGCGTCATTCTTAGAAGGCCGTAGCTTCTATGTCTCGGTGGAGGGCGCGGACTCACAACCGCGGCCCATCCGAGCCGGAGTACCCCAAGGTAGCTGTCTGTCGCCGCGTCTATACGCGGTGTACACGGACGACATCCCCACCCTCCGCGACCATCTGCGCGAGGGCGAAGAGGACGTACTGTTGGCCCTGTATGCGGACGACAGTGCGTTCCTATCGTCGTCTCATCACCAGATCGTCGCAACCAACAAGATGCAGCGCTTGCTGGATCTGCTTCCGGAGTGGCTAGACAAGTGGAGGATGACCGTCAATGTCGGTAAGACGGCCGCTCTGCTTGTCGGTGCCGACAAGCCGATGCGTCAGCTCACCCTCCGAGGCCAGGACGTGGAGTGGCAGACCTCAGTTTGCTACCTGGGGTGTCACATTGACCGTAGGCTGCGCATGATACACACCGTCAACAAGGCGGTGAATCATGCCGCGGCTGCGCGGTCAAAGTTGCACACCCTCTTCGCATCCCGCCTACCACTGAAGACCAAACTGAGGATCTACGGAGCCTACGTCCGCTCGCGCCTGACGTATGCGGCCCCCGCCTGGTATGCGCTATGCTCAGCGCACCAGAAGCGGAGGTTGCAGATCCAGCAGAATAGATGCCTGCGATTGATAGTGGGAGCCCCGAGGTACGTCAGAAACGACGTCATCCACAGAGACACCAGGACGCCCACCGTGGAGGAATTCGTCCGTCGCCTCGCGCGCACTATGTTCGGGAGAGCGGACAATAGTGCGTGCGTACACCTCCACGGTATAGCACCGCTGCATGCTCGACCACCAGAGGGGCGTCCTCTACCTCGTGAGCTCCTACTGTCGCCGACCATCTGCCCCGACGCAGGCATCGATGACGACGATCTGGAGGACTGACGATGGGACGACAACCTGAAATTGAGAAAAATAAAATATTAATAACCAACCAAACAATACAGCCACTGGGTCATTGTGACCCTGGCCCCTTGGGCCAAAAATAAATGACACGGCAGGCTGAACCTGCCGGTGAGGACCAGCCCGGGTAAAGGGGGCAACCCCGAGGCCCGTACCCAGACTGGCCTAGGCCAGCCAGGAGGAACCAGTGTGTGTGCCTGTAATTACACTGACTCTAATACAACTGATAAATTTACTGATACTTTTAATACTGCTGTTTTGCGGTATAATATCTGATAAGTGAGTGGTGCCCAGACGAGCTTGCACAAAGCCCTACCACCAGTCAAGTTGTTACCACTAGTAATATTGATAATGTAGTCTTCAAATAACTTATGTATTTAAAATATTAGTATATTATATAAATTTTAAATTTATTAAGTGCAAACAAAAAACAATTGGCAGTAAATAATCATCTACATTACAAGTATAATATATTTCATCAACTTGAATATACATATATTTCTAGATAATATTATCAATGGAATCTCTAGACAATAAATTTATCTGAGCATAAAATAAAAACAATTATGATCAAAAATATATTTATAAATAATTCATAAAAAACTAAAAGGTTTTGAAGTATTAGCTTTCAACAAATTCAAACAAGGTTCGCGAATAATTATCTGTGGTAATGATCAACAATTTAATAGTTAGGGCGGAACTGTTGAACTACCCTAACTAATTAAACTTTGTTATCGACTTCGGTATGTCAGAGAGGTTACGTAGTTTTATTCAACGAATTATGAATTCGGTGAAATATTTGGAATTCATATTAATTGGTCTTTGAGATATACGAATGAAATGTAGTTCGAAAACAAAGCAGTAATGCTTATACATTTCTCTTTATTTTACTAGTATGAGAATTTTAAAATAATTATTCTGTTTGTATTTTTGAAGATATACCACTCATCAATTGTTGTGTTTTATCAATCACATTTTTACTATATTCGATTATTATTTTATTTTAACTTATATATTGGCTTTAACTGCAAATACACAAAAAAAATATAATTCTTTGATGGTCAATTTCAATTTATGTTGTATTAACAAATTATACAAAAGATTATGTTTTTGTATTGAATTAAAATTATTGATATTATTTCTGGTTACGTAAAATATTATGAACTTTATTTGAATTTGTAAAAAAAAATCAAACATCAGTATTACAACGTGTTACTATGAAATAGATAGATGCTTTCATTGTAATAAAATGTGAACCAAAATGTTTTTTAAAATAAAATAAAAATCAGTCATAGACGCATAAATTTTCTGTTCCGGGCGGTTTTTAATCTACTAACGAGTGAAATATAAAATCAGCGTTTGATATTTGCATTTATATTATGAAAAGAATTTAAATGTGCGAATCTGTAATAGCAATTTGATTCATACAGTTTATAACGTAAAGGCTATATTAGAATGCAGGCCATATTTACGTACCCTCCTCTATCATTCTATGACAATAGCTATTCATTGATATCGGTGTCAATACCATTTAACCGAGGCTTCATTTCAATCTGTAGATACGATTGCTCTTATGTGTAATGGAAGGAGTATCTTTTGTCCTTATAATATTTAGTTAGAAATATGAATATATTTTATTATTTATTTTTACGTTACTTTTTGTAATTTGATTTGTACTTTCGTATTACTTTTTTCGAAAATGAATAAATCGATAATATTGCGGCGTAACTAATTTAAGGTGCCTACAATTATTATAAAATTAGGATGAATATATTGTCTTATTAAAAAATAATAGTCTATTTATTACTTTCTCTTAAGCCTACAATGATCTTATTTGTAAAACAAATGATTATTAGACAAGTTATTCTGTGTGTATTTTATTTATCTAAATGTGCGAGTATTTAGTGCATTCATTGTACATTCGTGTCTATGGTTATGGGTACAGTATCTCTTATATAACTGGTTTATAGTTTACGGTAGTTTGGTGTATAAGAAATTATTGTTATAGAGGTCTGTATGAAATTGATTAAGATGACAGACCTGTTGGAACGTGTTTATTTGATAACTATTTATGAACTTTTAGTCATATCTAAGACAGTATTGGAAAATAATTTTCGAGTACGTTATGGTTGTGGATGGGAATTTATACTCTATTTGGGTTAACGTTTCGTCATTAAAAATAGAGCGCATAATATATAGAAAATTAAAGGTATTACTTGTATAAAAATTAGAATTGAATTTTGTAGGTTAGAAAATATTATTAATATTATGAACGTGAATGAGAGCTTTAATTCATTTTTGTTTTTGCTCAGAGCTTGATTGTAAAATAGTGTAATACGACTTATTTTTTGTCGTTGGCCGTAAATACTTATAACTAAAGTTTTTCATTCAATCAAAACAGTGAAACAAAATGAATTAATTATTGTTTTATGTATTACTATAAAATATAATGATATATTCAATATATAATAAAAACAACAAAATATGACTTATGTCGTTTAATGGTTATTATCCATAAACTGTGTTGTTACAAAATATATAAAATAGGTTATATTTTGAAGATTAAATTAATATCAAATACCAACTTAATAGATACATATAAATATACAAATTCGTTAGAAATAAATCCTAAAACTAAACGAATATTTTTAGAAGTAAATGTTTATAATTATTTTTGAAAAAACCTGCTTCGTAACCCGTCGTAAAGGGGTTATTAACCCTTAATGAATAGCTATAAGGTTGATGACGACGTTAAATTCTCAGCAGACTGATGAAATTGTAGATGAAAATCCAGAATATAAAACTTGAAGCCTCAAAGATTAATATAACGGTAATAATCTTTTTTCTTATTTAATAATTTAAAATATCTGTCTGCATTGGGAATCTTGCTGAGTAATAAAGACTTGTTTAACGAGTTTAATCAGTTATTACTTGGAAAGTCAGCAAACATTTTCAATGTACTTTGAGTTTTATCTTCATTGCTTGTGGTGAGCGCATTAAACTAGTTCTGTTATCGTTCTACTGATAACTATTTTAGCTTCAAATTTAAAAGCAAAAATGTTAAATGTACGCAAAAAATTAAAAAAATCATATTTGTAAACAAATTTCTAATAACATGGATGGATATTTTGATTTTATTTTTTTATAAAATTAATTAAACCCACATACCGTGGTCGGAGTAAAATACATGTTATTGTTAATGTTTATTCGCTCACTTGAAATTGCTGTTTATGTATTCAATACACAAAATAAAACATTATTTTTGTATGTAAAATATTTCGTACTTCAATGAATCTCTTTAACAAAAATATTTCAACATTCACGTAAAAATAAAAAATACAAATTCACAAAAGCTATCACAATATAAGATATCGCATGATATCAATTTCAACTCTTAGATATAACTATAAGCGGTTTTCAATTGTACCGAATAGCTCGAGTTCGCCTGAATCCTCGTTTTCTATTTTATTTATCTAATGTTACCACAAAGGAATGCAGCATTTACATAACACATAAAGTATTTACATTTCCACATGCATTAGATGAACAAACGTGTAAATACATCTGAAACATATCTGTGAGGAAATACGTTATGTATTTCAAGGAAATTTAACATTTCCTTATTTATTCTTGTTTATGAAAAGCAGATGCGGTCAGTAAGATTGATCGTTATAGATAAAACTACTATTGTAGGTGTAGATAGGTTAGGAAGACAAACAAGCAAACAAAAACACTGACACCGTAAAAAAATATACACGAATATAATTTCTTCACTAATTTCTTTCATAGATAATAATTAGAAATATAATGAAATCAAATTTAACTTAAAGTATCCATAATGTGATAGTATATCCATATAATATTTTATTTATCAGATAATATTCATGTCTATCACACCACAAAGTAAAAATATTACAACATAACATCTTAGTTTCAAGGTTGGTGGGGCATTGACGATACCGCACAGCGGAAATTTTCAGCAGAGTCTGCTCAGTGTATAAATGGGGTGACAGTCCAAACCGGCGAGGAGAGATTTAAAGTTTCACGTGTTTTCCGGCAAACGAGAGTGTAGCAGTACTAGATTCCAAAGTCCGGGCTGAGAGAGCATATAAGGGCTTAAAACTAATAACATAACGATCGCCACTAGTTTAACGAGACAGTTAAATTAAACTGCTGTCTACTAAATACACTCTCATATCGCCTAAAGTAACTTGAAGCTTCTTTTTGTAATATTTATTCAATATTTGGTGTCCTATTTCTATACATTATATACTATTTCATGTTGATGTTTTATCATGCTTTAATTTGCGGTGTTTTTCACAATATTGTGTAAAATAATTGACTTCAACAACCACTTGACTGTTGAACATCGTCGACGCGAAACTTCAGTAAAAACTAAATGAAACCTAGAGAATAATTTTCACGAAGTCTGCGTTGTTAACCCTAGAGAGGTTAAATAGGGGTTGAAATATTACGCGAGAATTCCGATATATTTTTGATTACAACCGCGAAAATGTGTTAATCGTTTTTTTATTAAAATAAAAATAATGGTTACGGGTTTCAGAAAAAATATGTGAAGATATAAAATAAAAATTGTTTTTTTTTTTAAATTAATTATTTGATAAAATAATGTAAATTGAAAACGTTTCAAACGCGCGAATCAACTTGCGAGAACACTCGTCCGCATAGAATTTGCGCTGCTTGTTTGAATTACAAACGAATCTTATATTTTCTCGAACTGCCTGTATCATATTATCAAGACTCTGACACCATATACTTAAACATAGATTCTCGAACATTTTGTAATCAAACAAACTTGCTTTCCCATTTATAATATTAACATTAGATTTTGGTAAATATGTAAATACGTAGTTCAAGTTAGTTCATGTGATTGACAAGCTTTATTTCCATGATAACTAGTTGAGAAGTACAACTAACATTATTAAAGTTTTGCAGATTCTGAACGGAAAATTCGCATGACTCGTTTCGGTTCTGACAGATTAGGATAATCCTGTTATCCCCTTACCATGGTAAATATTTAATATAATATTTTGCAGTAGACTATATTTTTTTTTCCCCTTCCCTCCTGTTAAAGAAATAAATTGAAATAGCTTGATCATCAACGATGTCTATTTCTAATTGATGATCAAACAATATAATTTTTTTTACTACATGCTCATAATTATCAAAGAAAAATTTGAGCTTTCACACTTTACCTAATTATATAATTTAACAAATTGAAATCCGTACCATTTTCACCACAGTTTAATTTATTATAAAAATAATTGTATTATTAATAATATGTAATATAATATTTTTATATTATTATGAAAAGTGGGTTTCAAAATAATTATTATATGTAAAACAAATGGTAACATTTTACCCTTATAAAAGGAAAGCAAACGTCATGAACAAAACAACCTTGAAGTTTAAAAGCTGATAGGAGGTACTTATTACCAGTTGTACCGAGTATGGGAATGCAAGAATACTTCCGCCATATACATATGTATAAACAAACTCTAACTCGAATCCCGAAAGCAAATACTGAGTACAAAAACTCGGAACGTTGTTAAGATAGAGAATGTTGTGGAGTCACCGCTTTTGTTGAACAATTTTTTTATGTGGTTACTAGCTTTTTATAACATTTAATCTAATAGGAAAATCTGCTTTTATTCTAATTACCAACTTCAAAAAAATAATATATTATACAATGAATATTCAATGTCTTTCTTAGGTATACTCTTGAACAATTTAAGTTTTTTCTGCACATTTACATACAAGGTTAGTCCACCATTCGCAAGCTATCATCGTTTTTTTTTCGAAATTATATGTATTCCGTTATTATTAATTATGTTGTTTTTATTGCTAAGTGAAAAATAGAAGAACATACACGTTTTGTAGTTGACACTGATTTCAGATATTTATTGTGGAGCATAAACATATAATCAAATAAAATATCTATGAAATCTTACTTGAAACGTGTCGACGCTAGTCCCTGTTCCAAACAAGAGATTATTTCTCCGCCCAAAGGCAAAAAAGAGTGCAAGAAGTTTAATTAAACAAGTTCGAAAGGAATTGAGCTCGAGACTTTTGTAAACGGATAATCGAAGCCATTCAGTCTAACTGAGTAAATCTACCAAACGTTTGACACCTTGACAACTGCGAGCAATGGAGTAAGGGACGAAGGTTCGCGTGATAGTGACGTCGGTAACCAGTTCAGCAACTTGCTTAAACTCTTTAGCACCCAATAGAATTTTTATGAACTTCTGCTTCTGAGCACGGGTGAAGTTCATAAAAATATCGACTTTCAACGTCGAAAATGCCTGATTCGCATAAGTAATCGCACGGTTTTGTACGGGGATCGGAAAAATTTAACACGCCTTAAACTTTTCATAACATTATAAAATACGAACGACAAATTTTATTTTTAATATTTTAAAATTTTATATAAACTGACTTTTGTTTAAAGTAACTTGGAGCACAAAATTTTTATATTACAACGAAGCACTTGTCGTCGAGTACATGGTATAAACTAGTGATTTCACACTTGACATACAGCCGAATAAACCTTTATGTAAAAGCTTTTGCAAGGAATAAGAATTTAAGTGTAAGTTAAACTTAAAAGAAATTTTAGTTACTGAATTCTAACTTACAGTCAAATTTTTATTTTAACTAAAAAAAACGATTTTATTGCTTAAATTTTAAGATTTTTTTTAGAACATATAAATATTAACAGCAATCAGTAAATGAGTAAGAATAAGATATTTACTAATAAATAATAAGTATAACTCGTATACTCTAATAATAATAAAAATTAAGCATGTTTTTATAATTAAATAAAATAAAAGCATTTTTTTTCCAAAAACTATTAATAAAATTTGTTATAATACCAGGTAATTAATTCAACATAATGCTATTTACGAAAATCAAAATGAAACAAGCGTTTAGTTAACATTGTATATCCTTAGTTGGATAAACCCTGTAGTATATTGTGTGTATGTAATAGCCATTTATTCGAAATACCAAGACCTGGATGTACGAATTGATATTCATATTTGCAAATTGTATGCGTGTGGTTGTTTGTTCAACCATTCTGCAATCACGATACCTCAATACAACAAACAAACGATCGATATCAGATACGTAATGAATATACGTATGTGATACGTGTGTGTGTACGTTAATGTCATTTGAAACATTGATACCGTATTCGGAAATGCGGAATTTATGCATTTAAACACCGCATTACGTTGACTGCTGTTAATGTTAATTATTAAACGTGAGAAAATAGCAGCGGTAACTGCAGTTTTTATTGAAATAATCACGGGCCAAATAAATATTGTATAATTCGAATAGTCGTACGATCTTAAGTTTGGCCGTAAATTTTAATACTCTTTTATAACGACTGAAATGCAGATTTACTTTACTTTACTTTACTTTATACTTTATTGTACACCACAAGGAGAAAATAATATTTTAATCTTTGCGAAGGTCAATCTATACGAAGCACCAAAAATAGATACATTCACTAATCTAAATGGAAAAATATTTTTAATTATTAAATAGTATTCATATTTTTAAATTTGTAAATGTATAATATTATTTTGAAATCTAACCATATAATGTTTTGAAATGTCTTTAAGAAATAATATTGTAGGCTTCGTTGCAAAAGGGAGAAATCTTCTGAAAAGCCGGGGACCGGTAACCCCAATCATAGTTCTCACTTTTCAAAACCATAACAAGTGCATCTTTTGTAAAAAAATAAGATAACGTGCGATCGTTTTGACGTTATCCATACCACGATATTCTCGTGGATCACTTCTCACGCAAACAAACTCCTTTCGATTCTCACCTCTTCGACTTTGCCCACACGTAATATTTCCCGCCTACTCCCGAAGGAGAATACGCCATAGGGCTTGGGGAATGAGTATGAATATTTCTTGTTTTCAAAACTATTCTCCAAACAAATGAAACTTTCGTCTTTTTACTGAAATCGATTCGTCTTTTAGTAGTATTAGTTAGTTAGAATTTTCTTTCATAAAATGGTCAAATTTCTATCACAAATAACTACTTTCTTTAACACAGAATGACTTAATGTAGTGTACAAGGTTAATAAATGGTAATAAAAAAGTATATTAATGTATCAAAGTTTTGTGACAAGGCCGAAGAATAAAGACTAGTCGAAATATGTACAATACATATAACATCGAGAGGAAATCGAATTAGTGGCAAGAAGTATTGAAGACAGATTCTTTATAAATATAACAGATGGTTTTTCAGTATCATGGTTTTAATACTCGATACATGTAACTCACTCACTTACATATTATCACTCATTTGTAATTAAAAAACGAATAAAATATAATTAAAAAAATATAAATAAATTAGAAAAATATATGTGTAACTATAGCCGTAAGGGATAAAACATCGTTGTTCCCAAGGCGTACCGCATTGGCGATGTAAAGGTTACCCAAAACCAATGTTTATGACCGAGGGTGATCATTTACCATCACATGACCGATTACAAATCTATTGACCTACTCAAAAGAAAAACAAAGCCATTTTAATATATTTTCAAAACTCCAACGAACCATATAAATTGCACTTTGTAATTTCAAATCGAATATTTTAATTTACATGGTAATAACTCATATATCTTATCCATATTTTAAACAAGGCTTAGAGTGTAGACAAGTATTCTACCTGTCTTGCCAAGCTTTCCGACGTTTGTCGAATGTTTATCTCAATGTTTGAGTCTTAACAGGGGGTCTTGCTGGTATCTGTAGTAAGCTTCTCTTGGACTTATGCCATATGCCTTTGTTTTCTCGTCACGACTCGATAATTGTGGCTATGAAACGACGTTCAAGATTTTTCTTTTATTTCGAATAATTTGAAAAGATAAATCTTTTTAGAAAGTATGTAAGTAAAATGTATATCGTATTATACATCGCCGAGTTGTTTAACTTTATAATAACGATATATAATATAAATTTATTGTACAAAGCAGCATATATTACTTTAACATTTAGGAAGGCACTTGACATCGACAATGTAATCAAAGGAACAATGATGTTATATTCCTGGTGCCTGTTCATTGGTCTACTTACACTGACACTGGTCTACTTACTAGTCAAATAGAAAATCAGTTGTACAAATTTAATACCGACCAACTATATAATATAATAGATAATTTACGGTTATAATTTTTTTGTTAAGAACCACATAGATAATATGGCTTTGCGATAACTTGTTTGTATGTACTTAAATTGGAAATCCTTCATTAATAAATAAATATAGCTTATATAAATAGTTAATAATTTATGAAATTAAGTAACACAAGAAACTTATTATAAGAGCATGTGAAATGGTGGATGATATGTCAGCAATTCTGTACTTGTACGAATTACAATTTTGTTGTTAGAACTTATCTAAAATTGATGCAACACTTCAGAGTTGTCACATGAACTGTCATACACTTGTCAAATGATTCTACTAATATTTAAATAACACATGATAATTAGGATAAAATATGTTTAAGTTGTAATGTCTAAATATAATAATTTGTTTATCATAAGACATGTCAGATCGTAAAACGCCTGACACCTTGCCAGTTTTAGGTTAATCCCTTACTCGATATAAATAGCGATGCTGCTAACGTTAGCTGAGATATTGTTTTGGTTACAAATGTTTCATGATTTCACATCTCATTTCTATCTTTTTATATCAATTGATATTAATTTTAAATAACAATCTTACTGTATATTTTTTTCATTAACTATTTTATACCTCGTCTTTATTAGCGACTCGATAACAAATACAAATAAATTTTATATACAGATAACCACAGTCATTATTTTAATGTTACGAAAAAAAATACTTCAATTTACTAACGATTCAAAATTACAAATAAAAAAAGACATCTTAAAAAAATAATCTTAACTTTTATCGTTTTCTTTAAATAAAGTCGCAATTGATACTGAAATTTACACCAGAATTATCATATATAAGTAAGTTTCAGAGACAGAGTATAAAAGCAAAACACAAACCTTTGTCCTTTGTTTGCAGTAAGATGTATAATAGTATTTTTAAATCTTTTTATTTAAAATATATTACAGAGTAAAAATTTTTATCCGTGGGAAGCCAGACCGGCTACTTAAAAATACTTTTCGTTCTAGTTATAGATTCTGTTTTAATGAACGATTAACCTTAACGTTCGTTAACCCAACGGATCCACGTTCAGTTTCTGAAAATGACAGATGACGTGGCGGCGAGATATCGCATGAAATGCGACTCTTGTGACGTTTTATTCCTATTTGGTAATTTTAGATGACATGTGTTTAGTAATGTGTGTCTAATTGTAAACTTATGTATAATAAAACATAAATGACATTAATGAGAGTAAAAACGGTATTTGTTGTTTATTTAACATAAATACCATTGAAACATGTTTCGAATTAATATTTTATCACGTCATAATAATATATCTCTCACTCTCTCTCATCTCTTCTTTATCCCTTTTTCTCCCTTTCTGTCATTATTGATTTGACATTCGAAAGAATAAGACCTTATTCAAAAAAAAACGTTCCTTAATAGTTCTTCTGAATTTGATACATTTTTGAATTTTTGTTTGTTTGTTGTAACAGCGCATTCAAATTCGACACACGATTAATACCCTTACGTAATTAAAATACACAAGGCGAGCCATATTCACATCTGTGCATTGTCTTATTTTTTACCGCTAATGCGTAGACATCGAAATAAGCTGCACTCGCTGATTCAAAAGTACTGTAGCTTAATATTGTAAATAAAAAGTTTTTAGTATCACCCATACTAAGAACATTTTTTTTTAAGAACCGGGATGTTACAGTATTTAGAACACGCGTGTCTTAATCAAAGGTTACTTTTTGAAGGAGACGTAACATGCTTAGTTTTCATTTTGAAATTCAACGAAGCTCCAAAACCTTCTTCTCTAAAGGAGAGAAGGCCCTTGCCCAGGCATAGGACATTAAGCTTGGACTTTTTATTTAAAATTACTTTTTTTTCATATTTTGCATATGGAGTACCAAATATAATACATTTAATGTTTTCTTAATATTTAATATTCATAACTTATTAAAATACTCAAACACCTAGCTCAAATACATTGGTTTAATATAAATTCAAGAAGAGTCGGTTATTCGTGCAATTTGTTTGAAACAAAGTTAATAATACAAGAAAATAATATCTTAAGCGACAATACTTGTACTATGGCGGGTCGGAATCCAATTCTAACAGTTTTCTACAAGGAACGTAACTATTTGCCTCTAGGATATGGAACGAACACTTATTCCCAACAATAGCGTCCAGTACGGGCCAAACAATATAGCGCTGTCTTCCATTCAGTTACACACATACGAACATACTTAACTGCGCTTGTGTGAGTAGCCTAAATCGCATGCGCGCAGCATCTGTGCTTCTTCCCCTATCTGTGACGCACAGAATCATAACATCTAAACTCAATTTTGGTTAGTGGACTTTATGCAGATATGATAGAGTTGTAAATTGCTCAACTTGGTACCAATGAAGCTCTGACATGAAGCGGCATAGCAATAAGCTTCCAGGACTCAGATTTTTTAGATGTCTCCAGTTCGTGTGGAGGCTGGGACGTGTTTGTCCGTTCTCGCCTCTTCGTAAATTGTTACGTGACGATTTATTAAATTGACGGTCGGATTTTAAGTGTTGACGGAAATATCGTAACTGTCGCGAGTGTTCTGTTGATTTGTGATCGTTTGTGAAAATTTGGAAAATGCTGTGGGATTTAATCGTCTGTTCGAAGTAAGTTTTGAAAGTTTTTTAAACATAAAATACGTAATATGATATATCAAATCGATTGAAAGCGTGGTTTAATATATTTATTAGAACTAAAATATATTTAAAATTAATTCCTTTTGCAAAATTTTTTTTTTTAATGGTATTATCAATTTGTTTTCATTTTATGTGTTAAATTTCTCCGAATCTTTATATTTTAACAAACTTGTTTTTTCTAATAATATAAATTTTAACGTTTATTCCTTATTACTTCACTTCTTGATTTTTTAAGAGTTTTAAACGTAAATATGATTAAGAACATTGTTTTTGCAAAAAAAAAAAAGTATTTAAAAAAATTTAAAACGGATTGGCTTGTAAAGCTATTTTATAGGTATTTCATTAAAATATCAGTTGCAATATTTAAGGGTATTATTTTGACTAATAATATTATCCTAATAATAATTTAATATTATCTAGTCGAATTTTTCACAACTTATAAACTTTTTGCCTATATAACTGCGAGTGATTACAGTATTCCTAATGCCTTGAGTATGGAAAAATAATTAGCTATTTAAATGAGACGTTCTGACCGTGATTTTCTTAAAATTTAAACGTGCTGTTTTGCATGATATGTGGCTAAAAAAGTGTTAATTACTTTTATACATAAATTTGAAACAGAAATAATGTATGTAAAATTATCTGATATGAAGCGTTGTTTCCAATATTATATCCGAAACACAAACACCGTAAAAGCCGTTTAATAATACTTATATTTATACTATTATATAACTTCTATTTTTAAATATTATTAATTGCATGTAAGTAAACGAAGCATTTACTCTTTAGGTACAATGAATGCTACTATTATGTTTTAATGTAACTAATTACAAAATTGTTAATTAATTTCTACAGAGCAGTTGCTAATTCCATGAATTCTCAACACATATCTAGCTAGATATGAATATACATACCGTATTGAAATAAGATTTTCTTGTGACCGTTTTATAATTCTTATATTGCTAGTATCTATGGGAAGATTACTAATTACCATCGGGTGACCAATTTGCTCGTTTCTAAAAATAATGCATATTTTAATGATAAATAGATTTAATTTAATTTAAATGTTATATATATATATATATATATATATATATATACGAGTAAAATTAACAACAAAATAAATCTTAAGACGAATACTCTCTAGGATTTTAAATCATTTTTTTTAGGTTAATCAGTATATGTAGCAAAAAAGCAGAAATACCTTTGTGGCTAGAACATCTTAGAAAATCACGAGTTCAAATCCGATTGAGCAGTAATGAGTTTCCATGTCCTTGACTTAGTATATTTCGTGCTCGGTGGTGTATAAAAACGTTGTGAGGAAAACTTCATGAGTCTGATTATATTCAGTGATATGAGCATCCACGGGCATATAAAATTTATCCTTGAACAGAAAGGAGGATTTATATTACTTTATTTTTATAAATAGCTGGTTGAAAAAAGGACAAGTGAAAATAAACTGTCGCTATCAGATCCTAATGAGTATCTGATATATCGTGATATATTCTCAACACAAACACTCGACGCTGTGATCGACTTTTTTCCATTACCTACCTCACAAAACAAATTGCTTCCCCATTACTGTCCCCTGTCAGCCTATCCATTTATCTGTCACACGCATTTAATTCTTAAGCCAATGAGTTACTTTAATCTTTTGCATTAATGATTTATTTATTCAAACAAATTAGTTTTATTTTTACAATGCATATATCAATGTCATCAATCACATATTTTGCTCACGTTCACAACCACGAGTGACTTGACAGATCATAGATCTAATAACTGGAAATACTTTCATAAATTTTATAATCGCCATAATTTCGCCATTGGCAAATATCAAAAGACTTGACTAGAATATATACACGTATACACTAAAAATACTTTTCATATGTACATAATATATTCTGTAACTATCATACATTGATACTGAAACAATAACTTATAGTCGACTTTGCGAGTTCGAAAACAAGACCGATCTGCAGCCATACAGCTTGTGTAGCCAGTAAGTGTATGGGGTGTTGTTACGTATGTAGCTTTATGATACCGTCGTATTATGGAAATATCAAACTTTTGTTATCAAAATAGTTTTTATGATCAAAAACTAAATGGCGTAAATATGTTCACGTGCTGTTTCTTTCTGTACGCTTTTTTTTTTAAAGCTACATCTTAAACGATCCGCTTTCTATTATACATATATATAAAAAATACAAAATGATTGTAACCAAGGTCGACGTTAAAAGCCAACGTGAAAAAACCTTTTAGCTTTACCATGCATGAATAATGAAGCTATTAATTTTACTCCAGTACTATCTAAAAAGCATACAAAGCATTACACGAATCAATCAAAATCAACTTATTTTATAAACATCCATTCATCACAAGTTGTCCGTTAAAAACTACGTAGGTAGGTGAAAAAAAGGTTAAAGTTGAGCAGCCCGACAAATGAACCAATCTATATAGTGAACGGTGCAATCTGTCAGCCTCCAATATCCTTTCGTACACAATGTATCAACAATTTAATCGTTTATTTTACTTTTTCGAATTGTATTAATGGTCTTGGAGATGTGTTTGTGTGGTTAATAATATATTCGCATATGTTACAAACGAATTAATACAACTTCGCTTCATGACGTAGTAATATTATAAATATAAATTATATACATTTATATTTATAATATTAATAATTTTATTGCAATTAAATGAAATAATCTTAATACTTTCGGTACATATATTTCTGGACGTATATCTTTTAAATTTATTTATCACTGTTCATTTTAGTAATATTTTTTAATTAAATTGAAGTAAAAGCATAAGATATTATTATTAGTAAATAATATTCTGTTAACGACGGTTAACTTACGTAGTGATAACTGTATTACATTTGACTGAGTTTTCCAACCTGATTTATAAAAGCGTAGTTATTATTTTAAAGCATTCCATTCCCGATGATGGGTCTTAATTAACGAATAAAATTTATTTATTTTAAATAACGTTCCCAAATACGTGTGTATGTTTGCGCTATTAAAGTAAACGTACCAATTTTAAAATAATATTTTCATGAATGATGAAATATTATATACTTATGAGTTTAGAACAATGTTATATGGTAGTTGCCATCAATTTTTAATATGATTTCATAGCTACGATTAATAAAAGCATGTAAATTAATATGTTATTTGGAACTTGTTATATCAAAGGAACTTCTCAAGGTTTGAAAATACAAGTGCTACCTCAGAATTCGTAAAAGAGGGTGTTCTTGACTTGAGTATGGCCCATTTATTTCCCCTCGATTTCAGATAATATTACGCCATTATAATCCCTATGATATAATTAATAATGATTATTTTTGAAAAGAATAACCTATATCGTATTTACAAAAATAATATTCATTTAAATTAATTATGCTTAAAGAGTATTCTATGGGAATAAGTTTTACTGCGGAAAAGTTATAATTGTATAATGAATCGTAAACACGAGACACTAATTCTTATTTTATTATACAGGAATAGGTAATTCATGTACTATTATAATTATATAACTACAACTGGGCTTGACTACCAAATGAGTGACAAAAGTTATAACTTTTCTTGCTTGCAACTAATCAGTTTAACAAATTATAAAAGCAAACAAACCAAACCAAATAAACCCATAACACATTCATAGTTTTAAATATATATAGTACAATGTTCGAAATGAAGATCTTAGAAGTTTTGATTATAATATTTTATAATCATAATAGTTTCGAGCACAATTCCTAAATCGGGGTAAACAAAAGTATTTAACTTAAGATTAGATCAAATAAGAAATTGGGCATTTTTGATGAATTTTACTTTAATCATTTTAAAAAGAAATACCTTATTAAATTGCTTGCTTCATCGTAGTAGTTTGTTAACTAAAAGATATTTTTGTAATAGTAGCCTAATAGTGACAACGAAATTATTTAAATACTACCTATTAATATTCGATTTACAATAAGGACATCAATAGTCTGATACTGATTTTTTAAATGTTGGAAATTTAATGTGCCGATTTTATGTAATAGCAATATAAGATATTTATCTACTCCTATATGATTTCTAAATTATATATAAATTACTAAGAACTATATTTTTTTTTAATTGCGGTGCTATATTGTTAAAATGCAGATTGAAACTTAACAATAATGATTGAAAAACTTACATTCATTAT
Organism: Nymphalis urticae; assembly: GCA_905147175.2. Classification (NCBI taxonomy): domain Eukaryota; kingdom Metazoa; phylum Arthropoda; class Insecta; order Lepidoptera; family Nymphalidae; genus Nymphalis; species Nymphalis urticae. The sequence goes on along the minus strand of LR989998.1, from coordinate 5,796,325 downwards.
TATATTTATTAATATATGTACAGTTGCTTATTTATTAGGACAATAATTGGATTGTCACTATTCTCTGTCTCAGTTTGGTGTCGTTAACGTACAAGAGGCTGTTATTTTAAATATTTTCTGTGTCATTAATATATATGAAATAAGCACAAAGATTAGATAGGAACCTTATGGGACTCTAGAAGTAATAGATATAAATATATAAAGAACTTTTATGCAAACAGCTTGACTGCTATTTTAATGTATGACTCGATCCATCTTCGCAGACTACCGTACATACCAATATTTTTATAAATAGGTCATGATCGATCTTATCAAAACCCTTAGAAAAATCAGACCACATCCACGGTCTATATGTTGATTATTTTGCAGATAGAAACAGAGCACACGCGCCACGCAGCGTGATGACATCATTACGAACTGGACAAGATAATTATTTAATATGTAATGATTTTCTCAAAGAGTTTTCAGAAGAGGTTAGAAATTCGTAAATAGTTTTATTAAGTTATTTTGGTTGTTTTTGGGAGTAAGCGTGTTAAGATCATGTTTCCAAATAAGTTTTCGAGTCATAATAACAGGGTCGCAGATGCAGTGAGTTTTAATCAAGTATTTAATAAAGAGTAAAACCTTCTTTGTTATAAGACTTGAATAATTAAATACCGGTAGACATGAAGAACGATCGTACAAAATAAAATTAACTCAGAAAGACACCAACACTAAATTTTGCGGAGAAACTACCAATCTTAATACAAAAATGTATAAAGTACATTTTCATTAAATTACTGGTGGTAGAGCTTTGTGCAAGCTCGTCTGGGTAGGTACCACCTACTCATCAGACATTCTGCCGCAAAACAGCAGTACTTGGTATTGTTGTGTTCCGGTTTGAAGGGTGAGTGAGCCAGTGTAATTACAGGCACAAGGGACATAAGATCGTAGTTCCCAAGGTTGGTGGCGCATTAGCGATGTAAGCGATGGGCAACATTTCTTACAATGCCAATGTCTAAGGGCGTTGGTGCCTACTTACCATCAGGTGGCCTATATGCTCGTCCACCTTCCTTTTCTATAAAAAAAAAAAAAAGATTTGAGAAATTTTCAATATTAGTGTTGAGTAACGACCATCCAAGCACAAACTTGCGCATTAATATTAGGTATTAGTCTTGAATTTAAATGCTTAGCAGACTGCGTATCATAAGTTTTACAGAATCTTATGCTGCGGTCACATAATTGTTTAGGTGAAAAACATGTTTAGTTTGCTTCGAATACAAAACAAGAAATGCAAAAACCAACAAAATACACTAACAAGGTGAATATAGTAGTCGGTGAGTAACGAACAGCAGGCACAAACATTCAATCGTTATTAAAAATACATGTAGTTAATTTGCATCTCTGCAATATTCAGAATTCAGGGGAGGTGACATGGGATGAAATAAAAATGAATAAAATAATGGTTTTCTTTTACATTCAAAGTCGATTAACGTTAATAGCTTTTGTTTTAAATACCTACTGGTATTTTATATTACTGGTAAATTGGCTATTTTTAATTGTCATCGAAACGAACTCAAACGTGCGTTTTATATAAATATTTTTTTTCTTTTATGTTGATTTTAAGGCCCAGTCTAGCGTTATGAAAGGTGTCGGTTCTAGTTTTATCTCATGGGTTATTGTCTCTTTTTTATTTAGCTTTAAACTGAATTTGAGTGAAGCTGAGATAACCCTGTGGTTAGCACTCGTGAATTTTAATTAGTACCTGCGGATTCAAGCCCATTAGTTTTAAACTAATTTCGAACTCAGCGGTGACGGAAATCATCACTAGGAAGCCTGCATATTTGGGATGAAATTATTCCACAGTAAATTAAGCTTCCTCCTAAGAAAAGACGAAGCCTTTGCCTAACAGTGAAACACTCGCATTGAAAGCTGAGCAGGACAGTTTAAGCAGAACTTACATGTACCTATTTATTTAGTAGTTTTTATTTTGTTTCTATAATATTTTTAGTTTTCCTGCTTAAGTCTAGTCGGTTACTTATACTGTTGCTTGTTGTGATTCCAAGTGGAGCAATAATAGTTACTGGATTTTTCTTTTAAGAAATCCATAGTTGTAGCTCGAAGTTAGAAGTTTAGTGTAGATAGTGTTGCCGTGCCTCGGAAATCACGTAACTCCTGAACCTACACTTCTTCTATTTTCGGTCGAATCAGATTGCTGACCTTTAAACCATGTAAGTAAGGCAATATACACTTGTGTACTAAAATATCTCAAGCACTAATTTGAGACAGATTTGCCGAAATTCAGTTGTAAAGATTTTCATATTACATTTCATTGCTTAAAATAACTCATCAGAACCATGTTTGGCTGACGTTTAATATACTACGTTTAATACGAGTATATCGTAAATATTCGCAACTAAATATATTCAGTAGTACAAAGCCTACGTAGACTATGATGTTACTATGTGGTTTGATATATGCTAATATGTTTACGTTGGAAGTATTATACCCCCTGGTTACGTCTAAATGTAATTTGTACAGAATTTGAATTATAATTTAGAACGCAAACAGAATACTCTCTTAATGTAATTTATGATTTATACTATTAATAGCACTCATGTGAACAATTTGTGGTATTTTACTTCTAAACGCAATACTATCTAAATGTATGTTTATTGAGTACGTAATTTTCTTTTTCATTTATAATGTGGAGGTGGACTGGCAAAATGGCAAATTACTTGATGGTAAGCGGTCACCGTCGCTCATAGACATTGGCGCTTTAAGAAACATTAACCATTCCTTACATCCCCAATGTAGGTTATATGTAATGACAATAGCTCATTCTACCCTCCAAATCAGAACACAACCAACCCTAAGGAGTCTTGTTCTTCTATAGAATAAGTGATGCGTTGTTTGTATCTACACATTGTTTTATTCTATTACGTCATATTGTTATATATGTTTAATAATCACGGTAACAGCCTGTAAATGTCCCACTGCTGGGCTAAGGCCTCTTCTCCCTTTTTGAGGAGAAGGCTTTTGGAGCTTCTTCCACCACGCTGCTCCAATGCGATTGGTGGAATACACATGTGGCTGAATTTCAGTGAAATTAGACACATGCAGGTTTCCTCACGATGTTTTCCTTCACCGAAAATCACGAGATGAATTATAATCACAAATTAAGCACATGAAAAACTTCAGTAGTGCTTGCCCGGGTTTGAACCCACGATCATCGGTTAAGATTCACGCGTTCTTACCACTAGGCCATCTCGGCTTCTGTTTAATAATATGTTTAATAATACTTTTAAAGAAACTAATAGGTAGTTTATAAAGCTTTATATGTGTTTATATTTTTATAATTAGATGTTAAGTTAAGTAGATGTATGTTAACTACTATTAATCTTTTTAAAAGTATTTAAGATGTCAGTTAAAATAAAGAATAAATATAAGCTTATGTATAGTCCAAACCGAATCTAGTCAGTATCCGACCTGCCAGGGCAATTAATGAAGTTCCCACAAGTCTAAAAGACAATTTGTCTGTTTTAGTAATAAGAATGTCAGTCCAAGATCCAGGTGTTTTCTTGGATTACGCAGATAAACTTAAGCAATCTTCTAGTTTAGGTTTAGTTTTTCGTATTAAGGATGATGTATATAAAAAAGTGGATCGGGAATAATTATATTACCTTATTCATTCACATTTTTTTAACATGAGTATTAAATTTATGTATTGGTAAAAATGAAATGGTCTACGGAATTTTATAATAGATATAAAGCGTTTTAAAAAACACACATTATAGATATATGAGATAAATTAGTTTATCTCCGTCCGTTCGTTGCCTATTACGTTGTCTACCCCATCAAGTCCGACACATAATCTTCAATTTCAAGTCAAGCCAAACATAGATTACATAGTCAAAGCCTTAAGCTCAGCTGCTGAAGCTAACCTTCTAATATAATAAACAGTATAAAATACATTAGTTAAATGTGTAAAAAAATTATAAATTATTATTGGTAAAAAAAAAAAAACATAAATTGAATATTCTAACTCAGAAACTGTTATTAAAAGAAATAAATATCTTCAACCATAAATAATAATATTGTTGGATATACCGGGATTTGTGTATTTTTTTTTAAATAGGTACAGCATAGTTATTTAATTTTGTATGAAATAAATAATTTTGTTATATATATTTAATTATTTTTTCCTTTAAAATGACACCTACCGTTGCCATAACGGTCATAAGACATTGACGCATGGATCCAATTAATAGCTCTTATATCATTTTTTTTCCTAATTGTATTGCTTTGATATACAGGAGATTCTCTATTTTTTATGGCAAGGCTGTTAATTACGTGTAATGGTTAAATCTTCCTAATGTTTTTTCTTTTTCTTGTTCCGGATAATAAATTTTTAAGGACGGAATAATTCATGATAATACAGCATGTAATTTGTATAATGGTAATTGTTAATTTGCTAACGTTGTTATCTACCTGTTTGGTTGATGTCTTTGCATGCATAAAATATTTTGTAGGCGCCCATGCTAAATTTGAATATTTTCTTACTGTAAAGTCAAACAATATTATATTTCTCTTTTAAGGCAATTATTTTCACTGGGCGCTTGTAATTCAATCCTATAGCAGGAAGGCGCCTGGTCTTTACAGGGTGAGCTGCAAACTCTGTGATGTGGTATCATCTATTACATATTGCCTTTCCTTGATACAGCATTGCTCTTCAGATAGAGCATAAGGGTCATAGTTCTTTAACCGAGATTTCCTTTAGTACCAAATGTTCAGATTCAATGATGTCACATTAAACTAACGTGATATCTTGTAATTTTCTTCTTGTTCTTTATATGTCAAAATTATTTGGACTCTTAATTGTTCGTATTTGAAAATATTACTTTATAATATTTTCGTAATTAGAGAAGAGAACTAATATGATACATTTTCAGACACTTATCTTTATGAAAATCTATGTACTAATTAATGTACTATTCATTTGATTGTGTTAAATTTTTGTACGTTTGTTAAAATTATTTTGCACAAAGATTTCTGTCATTATTACCATTATCATACAATTTACAATACGTAATTTAATAATATTAATTTTAAAAGTATAATAATTAAAATTATTTATATCTTCATATTATTTTTATTTACAAAGATTAATATTTACTATAAAACTAAATTCTAAAATTTTGTTTTGGTTATTTGGTTTAATTTTGTATATTTTAAAATAATAGTAATTAATATTGTATCTTTAATTGTTTAGGAAAATAAATCCATTATAAGGCTTTCAAACTTGCCTTTGACTTGGTTATTGAAACAAAAGGTCCTTTGATGTCTTAACGTAGCTGTTTCATTTTCCCAAATAATGGGTCCGGTACAATTTACAAACTAAAATAATCTTGACTTATAATAAAATTAAATATTATTTCATTACTTTAAAATAAATGTATCGTTCGATGTTTTTAAATGTCAGCTTAAGCTGGAGTATATGCCTCGTAATAATATAACAGTAAAAAATGTGTCCAGGAAAATTCTAATATTCAGCTCCGTTAATGAGAATTATTCTCAAACAGACAATTACGTATAATTGGATACCTAGTTGACTTAGCCAAAAATGGGATATTCAATTTTAATGTCGATAATTTCTCAATTGTAGGGCAAAGTAAAGAAATTATCGTTATAAATTTCCGTAGCCCATAAAATTATTGTTTCATGTGAGACAACAATATGTAACTAACAAATATGCAGGTGCATTACAATATATGTATGCTGCGCATTTGGCTAGTCGTGAGATTGCCGTGGTCAAAATTCGATCAATTTCATTCATAACAATATAGTCTGTATAAGAAAAATAATTCTTGTAAATTAATAAAAAATCATCTCCAAACCATAGCTCCATATTTAAAATCAATGTCAACGAAGTAGTGAACTCAATTTATGTGTAATAAGTCTCTCGAGACAGATTAAGATTTATGTCAAGATGTCTGCGAGACAATTGAAAAGAAAATTGTAGTAAAAATACTGTTGGATGTCAGATATGCGAATATGTTTGAACAATTTGTCGTTTATTATGTTCCTTTATTTTATTCGTAAGCAGTAATAGTATTGATAAATTAAATCTCTAAAAAAATATTTTATAGACGCTAAAATTAAATTACCTTATATTACCGGATTTTATTCGAGACCTTACCTTTTTTTCATTATCGTATTACATCGTTGCTTTATGACGTTTCGACAGAGTTGCACCTGTTATAGTCACGAGCTGACTGCGCGCGCCTCAATAGCGACTGCACGACTTTTATTCGTCTAATTCGTTTACTTCGATTTTAAAATTTCTATCGTATCAACTAAGTGCAATGTTGTTGACTTCTTAAACCCAACCTTGTGATTAATTTTTAATATGATATAAGGCTTATTTATTAATGGAATACTTAAGGAACCGTTGGCACTAACCAGAGCTGACTTTACCTACCAAAAAATTCTAAATACCTTTCTCGCTTAAATTTATACGAGAAATTAATTTTGCGACGTATTCGTAACGTATATCGTTAACGTGACTCTTCTTCAGTTAATAGTAGTGCTCCTAAATTTAAAGCTTTTAATACTATATATGTCATCCCTATGTTGACTAAAACAGCGCACGTATAACTCGCGCATAAGTTATGGCCTCTGGATTAAATTCTAGTAACCACCATTTAGTTTTTACAGTGCTGTATTTATGCTTCATATTTTGCTTTTATTTTTTCTCTGTTATCTTGAAATTTAAATTATTTGAACTCAACATGTAAAAGTTCTGTAATAATAATATTTTAATCAATTAAAACAAAACTATTTATAAGAACATTTTGACTTAGCACAGTTGCGTTCAAAGCAAAACCTTTCTTATAAAATATTAGACGAGATTGTAAGATCAAGGCATGTAAGCGGTAATAAATACGTCAGTTCTGGCACTGAATGTAATAACATACAATAATTTACGTCGGAATACTACACGAGTGGCGAGTTAACCCTTGTCAGAAGTTTTTCAATTAGGGCACCGTGATAATATATATTTATTTATACAAAGCCAAGATGGCCCAAAGGGTGATATTGATCTTTACCATCGAACACTGACAGTTCGAATCCAGATGAACACTACATAGTTTTATTTTACTAAAATTTTACTTGTACCTGTACCTTGTACTCGGCGTCACTAAAAAAGGTGTAAGGAGATCTGTAAAGTTATTCTATAAAAATCATTTTTGATATTCGATGCTGGACCTAATTTTTAATTGTAGAAAATGGATAAGAATTGGTACGTTACTTTGATTCCAGAATTATAATAAGTGTAGAGGCCTTTATCCAGTAGTGGACCATTTAAGAAATTTATTTTTGTTACAAAGGTCAAAAAAGAATTTCTTAAATACCTGCCTTAAATATTTGTCATTTTTTCTGCCTGTTATAAGAACTTTATTAATAAGAATCTGACTTTATCACTAAAGTCTACACGAGACCCGTAGTGGACACAATTTTGTCGGTAAATATATTTATCACAGGAAATTTGTATTAAACTAAGTGTCATCTTGGAGGGTAATCTGACAACGGCAAGTCTTGTTGCCTAGTTGAGGTTAGCTTTGAAATGTATTATGTTATATTATGTCAGTCATATTTATACTTTGTGTGGACTGTAAGGTATTTATTTCACAAATTATTACGTTAGGTTGGTCCTCATGAGTTCCCTTGAAATAATGTAAAAGTAAAACTACAATCACGAGAATTTGCTAAGATATGTGAGTTTTCACTCTAAAAATATTATTTGTGCAAATGATTTTTGATTTGGTCATTTTTATTTCTAAAATTGTCGTAGAATCACGATATGACAGACAGAATACAAAACATTTGTGAGAGCCAGCTTTTATGGTGACTGTTAACGCAATAAAGGTGGGTGTACGGATTACGGAAGAGGGAGTAGAGCTTAGTTACTAATACCGAAAATAACTTCCAATTATAGGGGTACAATATCGAAATGCTTTCAGCTATTTACTAGAAGGTCCAGTGGTTAGGTTTGGGACTCATTTAAGCTGTGAGGACATGTTATTTATAATTAATTTTTTATTTTATCAAATGTAAAATTCAATTGAAATCATAAGATAAGTTTTGATAAAGATATATATTCTATTTTCTATTCTATAAATTACTTTGTAGCGTTTAGTTTTCAAATATTTTTATAAAAAAAATGACCGTCATTTTCTTTTGTTATAGTAAAATAACCAAAGAGAATTAAAGGGTATTCTTTTCTGAGATTAAGTTTCTTTGAGAACATTTTTTTATCAGATTCGAGAAAGGTAAAAGTCGAAAATAACTTAAAAAACTTTCTGGAACAACTTTAGTATGATCAAACAAAGACTATTAAAAATATTATATGATTTTGTTTTTTAATTATTTCAACTTTCTTTTATAATAAGCAACAAATGTTTTAATGTCTTAAGGTACATCAATCTTGTAGTCAAAAAAACACCAATTACGACGTCTAAAAAAATCGCTAGGTAATTTTCTATTGATCTGTAACAAAAATACTAAGGTTAATTTACCGTTTTTTTTTAAAATTATAAGCCGTTTAAATGGTGACTTTTAATGTTTGCGTCAATGCGCCGTCTATCACTCGTGCTAGCGTGGATCTACCTTAAAGGTCCCATTGGATCATCTAACTGTCGGGATCTTTGAAGGCTTGTGTAATTACAAGCCGGGAAAACCAATACAATAATTTAAAAAAGTTCAAATATAAACACAGAAAATATACAAACATTTCATTAACTACTTAGCGAATGTCTTTTATAAGCCATATTCGATACGTGAACCTGCAGACGGAGAATAAAAAGGTTAATTCATCAACTCTATTATAGACATCTTTGCACGTCAACGTGCATCTTGCACGGTCAACGCCTATGCCCGACGTGTGACCAATGACTATGTATATCGTTTGTTCTTTAATATCAAGCGAGAGCAATAATATATAATATTTTTCAATGTTACTTGCGCATCTTATATCATAATATATCTTATAGCATAATCATCTTAAAAGTTGCACGTGACATGAATATATTTACTATTCGAAGGTTATACAACGTAAATAATATACTTTACCTTAAATTACAATTCAATTGTTCTAGCTTCCTGACTATTTGACCAATCTAGCTCGTTTATCATTCAACCATAAAACACTTTGATATTAATCTGTGCTTTAGAGAATAGACGGTAATCAATTAAACTAGGAAAGCTGCTTTAAACAGCGTCAACTATTAAAACTGAAGAGTAAATTTGGTTCGGCCGGCCTTTATTTTGATTATCAATTGGAGTATTGTCACAACAGCGAAATGGCCAGCCGTACTAATTAGTGATCTCATTTTCCCCGGAATTGACTTCAAAATTTGCTTTCCTGTAATTATAAATTTACAAACAGAGTGAACATTTCATTAACAACGACATCGCTCTGTTGATTGGTTCTTTTAATCAACATTTCTATGTAGTGTTTAACGAGTTATAAGTTAAAATTTAATTCTTAAATTTATTGTTATTTTATAAAATGTATGCGTATAAAATTATTCATAAACAATTAACATAGAATAAACTATGATTAAAGGGGTCTACGTAGTCCAATCTGGTTAGATTCCACCCCCTCATCGGTTATTTATCTGCAATCAATTTTATCCATTGTATTTCTCTAATTGCGTAATTACAGGCATCCAACATTTTAGACCCCAAAGTTAACGGCGTATTAACACTGTTAGTACTGGATAATTTTTGTCACTGTACTAATGTCTATAGGCATGCAAAATTGAAGGATATTATTCTTTGGGGGTTTGGGGTTACTCGGTAGTATTGGTATCAAGACAACAAAATAAAACTTCAAAATAAAACCACCGAGTATGTACAGACTGGTTAGATAGTGTAACTAGCCTCTCTCTTTATAAATTTACAAAAACTTACTTAGTACTCTTAAAAAAACGTTGTTATAGCGTGATGTACGATAAATCTAACGCCATCTATTGACGAGAAGATAAATAAAATAATATTTGGCATAATGTGTTTCGACCTTGTACATGTACAAGTATCTATTGTATCAGATTTCGGTAGCATTAATATAATATTAGGGAAAAGTCTAGAAATCTCCCTGTCATTAGTTTCATTGTTAGTAGGGATCGGATGTAAGCACCGAATACTAACCATATATTAAAATGCCAGACATTGTTGCTGTTTCAATATGAAGGATGAGGGTGCCTGTGTAATAACAGATACAAGGAACATATATTCTTGCTTGCTTAGTTAGTTGTAAATTTGCTTTGTACGGAATAATTTATCTAACTTATACTATCACTTATAATTACAAGATTGAAGGTTAATATCACAAATACAATCAGCTTATATGTAGAATAAGTATACCTAGTAGATGTTATAAAAATCATCTTACAGGATGACATTTGTGCGTTACACGAACAATTTTGCCATAACACATTTGAGTTAACATATTTACATTTGGATAATACACTCCTGACCGATTTCGGCCACGGTGGCCAATCTCAAGGGAAATTAGCCAACTGCGCAGTGCACAAGTATGTGCGCAAACACTGGTGCATTCCCTATCCCTTACTCTCCTAATCCGATGGGACGGCAAACCGACACGACCGGAAAGAGCTCAGGCGCAAGGCAATGGTTTTACGCGCTTTCCGAGGCACGAGAATGTATACACTTCCAACTTCCAGACTCCGGGCTGCTATTGAGAATCTTCGACAGAAAAACACACTATCTTTTTTTTATATCGGACTGTCATATATGCTATCTAATGGTAGGCGAACACCACTGCTGATAGATATTAACTCTATAAGAAATATTAAAAAATACTTATATTGCCAATATGCGAAACTTGGGAACTAAAAAGTTATTTTCCTTGTGCCAGCAATTATACTGGCTCACTCGCCCTGCAAAACCCGAACTCGACAATATTAAGTAGGTACCTACTCAGGCAGACTTGCACAAAGCCGTATCATCAAGTAAAAGACCAAATAAAAGTATTTAAAAGATAACGAGCTACAGGATTTATAGTCAGTAATTAATGTTATGACATTTTATGACGGCTTTTTACTGATATACATCCTCAGGGAAATTTGGTAATTCGTACAAATTTTACGAATCCGCTATTCATTATTGACATGCCTCTCTTGAGATTGATACGGAAATTGTTTTGTTGCTATCTATGTGTATAGATTATCTTCATTTGATATGCCTAACATATTAAGAATTTTTTTATTTTTTAACGGTAACTTAGACGTTTGATATTTGATAATCTAAAAATAAGTCTTATACTAGAAACATGTATAAGGTTGTATATTAATTATATTAAAATTAAACTTTATGTGTAGCAGATAGTCCGCACCAAATGTCATCAACGATGAAATTATTTTTACAATAAAGGTTGATTGCACTTCTAGTAAAAAAAAATCAACAATTAAGCCCCTGCGTTGTTAGTGTCAAACCCTGTCGTATTGCGCTCGTGTCCTGTAATTTCAAGACAGTCGCCACATTGGGGCCATGATTGTGCAAGGTCGTGCGTGACACACGGTAACTATTTGGACACCGTGCTATTTTAAAGATGATCTACTAGCTCATACTCACTAATTTGTACATACTACGACCCTGTGTATATGAAAAAGTACTTAATTCATCTCAAAACCTATTTTAGAAATATAAAAAAAATTCTTCTCGATCAGGACTATTTGATAATTAGCTATCTGATAGAATGACTATCAGCTGAGCCGTACAGCTCAACATTATATAAGAAATAGTCATTATTTGTTTAGTGAGTAGCAATAAAAAAGTTTCTTTCCTTCTATAATGATGTGTAATTACTAATTAGCTTATAAATATTTTAGAAGTTGAAATATTATTACAGGTTTTTAAGGGTTTTTGCATTATATGTTGCGTAAAATGTTTTGTATTATATAATATTTATTATATGTTTTAACCTAGCCTTCGCTTTCTGTCTTATCAAATATTTCACTTTATATTCACGATTATTTTTCCACACAATCGACTTCCGTGTCTATTTTCGCATCATTAGTCCTAACATCAAAGTAAATGCAATGGTTTATGTTTGGTTTTTGTGCGGCCGAAGCAGCCCATAAAGATTCCAGTCGTTGCACTTAAGAGGTTATTGGTGGAACTATTCGTATTCGGTCTGCTTGAGAGGCCATAGAATATGAGAAAAATAAATCGAATATGTAAATAGTATTTTGGATATTTAGTAAAAATTTTTTTATGTTTTATCCAGTGAATATATCCACATTGTCAAATTTACATTGGGTTTGTTAAATATCTACATAATATGCGATGTCAATTGCCAAATAATGCTTAAAATATGTATATCAATAATATTTCGGGCGTATCTAATAAAGACGTAAGTTTTTTTGTTACCACTTAGAATATGGAACAAATTTAATGTTAACTGAATATTTATTTGAAAACAAATTAGGTGGGTCTTGTGCACTACACATTAATGAATTGAATGAATATTACTGTGTTCCGGTTTGAAGGGTGAGCAGGTTCACTAAAACTTTCTAGTGTAATTACAGTAGCCAGTGTGAGTGACCCTTCTGCGACTGACAATAGGGCACTATCTAAGATCGACTGCCTCGTTGGTCTAGTGGCTTAATGTAAGGCCGCAGACCCGGAGGACCTAGGTTCGATTCCCAGGTCGGGCCAATAAAATGTTATTGGGTTTTTCTGTCAGAAAATTAGTAGCAGCCCGGAGTCTGGAAGTGTGTTCACTCCCATGCCTCGGAAAGCAGTAAAGCCGTTGGTCCTGCGCTTGAACTCTTTCCGGTCGTGTCGGATGGCCGTCCCATCGGATTATAAGAGTTAGGGAATAGAGAGTGCACTTGTGTTTGCGCACACACTTGACTTTTCACAAGCTTAAGTTAGTTAGCAAGTACTTACTTTTCACAAGCTTAAGATTTTTACGGTAGTTGTAAAATGATTTCTATCAAACAAATAATTTACTTTAAGAGTGAAATTATTACAGCTATAAATGTTAAACGACTAATATGAAGCAGGTAATGCATGAGTCCGTGTCTGTGTTGGTATCCATTTTGAATATACTACAAGATATTAAAAACACGAAATGTATTCCAAAATTTTACTAGTTAAGTCAAATTTATTATCTCAATTCAAAAGTACGTAATACTAGTAACCAGGAAATACTGATAATATTATTCACACCACGTCTCGCTCTGTCTCTATCACACTATTGAAATATAGTGCTGTTGTCTCTTTCGAGGTTAGCACAATAAAGGCTTTGTCCGAGCGTCACGCGCGAAAGTGTAACCCCTCTATGATTATTTATTCACAAGTGGGGAAATATTAGACGGGACGAAATGAGTTTATACGTACAAATGTAATGTATACAAACTAATATGAGTACAAAAGACAAAGGGAATTGTAAATTAGACAGGGTCCCTGGACGCTAAACATGTTAGGTCATCTTTTAGATTTACGAATGCATGCATTCATTTGTCGCAAACATTTGCTGTTTTTCGTATTCACGCTAGTTTTATAAACTAACTCAATTTACATGAGCTTTAAAGGATAGCGTGTTAACATGAGTTTTAAGGTATAGTTTTTAAAATTATTATTCTTTTTAAAACTTTTTGTTTTTGTAATTGGTACTGGTCACCAAATACATATATATTAGTATAGGGACATTTAATTGATAATACTATTTGTAAATTTAAAATAAATAAATTTATATTTACAACTTTTATGCAAATATTCGAATAGGCTTTATCAACAACACATAATTATAAATTTTTGCAAAAAAATAATTGATTCTTTCCTTTATTGTATATTTCTATATTAGTATCATAATCATCATCATCATCCCTGAATCGTCCACTTCTGGACATAGGCCTCTCCAGTATATAATAGCCTCTATAGTAGTATACAAGTGAATTTTGATGATAATGATAATGTCGTCCCGGCTGACAACGGATACTATACATAAGCGGAGATACCGAAACACTCCGTTTAATTTTACCTCAATCATATTCTTACTAAATTTGTGGCTTTCATTGATAACTAGTTTCCATCCGCTGCTTCGCTCGCGTTAAAAAGGATGGGCAGGTGTAGGTGTCTTATGTCCTTTTCTGTACCTCTGAGATTGTGTATGCAAAATTTAACGATGATCAGTTGAGTAGTTAACACGTAACAAACAAGTAAACTCACTGTCTCCTTGATAGTATTATTCGATTGCTAAATAAATAAATATTTTTAATTATAGAGTTGTAATATCTAAAACACAACAAATGATATATTCAAACGATATATTTTTCATTCTGCAGTGATCCTATTTATAACGGTATATATGTCATATAATTTAACAAGCTAACATTAACAATCTTTCAAAGAGCATACTTAATCATTTCTTGTAACCTGATCTTAAAATTTAACTTCACATAAATCATTTCATAGGTATCAATCTAATTAGGATACTGTGTTCAGTTTAAACGTCGTATAAATTTAGCTACAGTGTAAACAGATGTCCTCAGACATCAAAGAGTTAATTATCTAAGAATAAAACAAGAGAACGGCTCCCTTGGGAAACATTCGCTTTTTCATTTCTTTTTATGCCCGCAGACTACAAAAAGCGTTGAATATTTATACTTTGATAACGATAATTTGCTTTGAAATTTCGTTCGCACAATGTTTAATGCGTACAATTTAATTGCTAAAAGTAAAATATGTTGAAGTATATTCCTAATTGGTTGGGCTTTAAAACTAAATATTTAAACATGAAATTTAAAAGATCTATATTACTGAATGAACTTACTGAATTTTATGACAGATCTGCATCTATGGTCTAGTGGTAGTATATTAGTGGTAGTATTACGTGGCATATCCGAGGCTTTGTTTTTATGTAAATTATCAGTCGTAGACTACTAAAGTTGAAAGTTGTTACACTCTTTTACCTCGTAAAGTACAGACTGTTATCTATTCTGTAAAACTTTAACTCCTGATGTTTCCACTTTCCTCGTATTACTTCCAAATGTTAAACCACTGTCATAGTTCACGTCGCACGCTATATAGCGAGAATGCATTCTTGTTGTTCGATGCGTATTATTGTTACAACTGCTATTAAACTATTTATTTTTGTTTCAAACCAATGTTAAAAAAAGACATAAATCAGGTTATAAGAACTATGATGGGTTTTCCAAAATTAAGCATTTAATATACAATAAGTGGAAGATTATGATTAAATGATATAATTATAATGTAGGTTTCTGGGATTTCAAGATTTTTACATAGTTGCTAACATGCATTTGAGTAGCGTACTCCACTAGCTGGTGGGCCTTTATTCAGCAGTGGGGTAAACATTTACTTACTTGATATTTCTTCTTCTTCTTCTTCTTCTTCCTAGCGTTTTCCCGGCCTAGAAATGCCAGGGTCCGCTTTCCTACATCTTTGCCTCCACTTTGCCCGATCGAAAGCGTCGTCTTTAGTGAGATCGTGCTCTCTCATATCGTCCCTCACAACATCGAGCCAGCGCTTCTTGGGCCTGCCGCGGGATCTAGGGCCTTCGACAACAAAGTCCAGGCATCGGTTCCCAACGTAGTCTGGCGGTCTGCGGCTAATGTGACCAAACCAACGGAGACGGCTTTCCTGCAACTTATCCGCTACATCGCAAACGCCAAGGCTACCACGGATGTGCTCGTTACGAATACGATCTAGTCGCGTAACGCCACACATCCACCGCAGCATCTTCATTTCCGCGACGTGAAGTTGCTGAACATGTCTCGCGAGAGCTGGCCACGCCTCGCTGCCGTACAATAAGACCGGTCGGATGATGCACTTGTACACAAGGCCCTTTAATTTCACCGGTATCCTGCGATCACAGATTACCCCGGTGACTTCCCGCCATTTGGCCCAAGCTGCGTTCATTCGAGCTCTGACGTCGTGGTCGATCGTACCAGACTCGTGCAGTACGGACCCGAGGTATTTAAATTTTTCCGTCTTGATAACGGATTCTCCGCCTATCTTTATGGGTTCGGGGTCCGTACTGCCACAGGCCATATACTCGGTCTTCGCAACATTTAGCATCAGACCACCCCTCGCTAGCACACCCTTCCACTGGTTCACCTTTTGCTCCAATATCTGCTTGTCCTCATCTACCAGTGCAATGTCATCAGCATACATCATGAGCCAGGGAGACGGCTCATGGGCTTTCGCTGTGACAACGTCAAGCACTACACTGAACAGAAAAGGACTCAGGGCCGAGCCTTGGTGGACACCAACTGTGATCGGGAAAGGGTGCGTGTCGCCAACGGCGGTCCTTACTATTGATTCCGAATTATGGTACATGTCTCGGATAATGTCAATATAGATTTGTGGCACATTCTTCATCTTCAAAGCCCACCAGATTATTTGGCGTGGGACGCAGTCAAATGCCTTCTGCAGGTCTAGAAACGCCATGTACAGCGGCTTCTTCTTTTCTCTATGGGCCTCGGTTAGTACTCTTAGGGCGAAGATGGGGTCTGTGGTTCCACAGCCTGGGCGAAACCCATACTGACATTCCGAGACGGTACATTCTTGCCGAAGCCTTGAATCGATTATGCGTTCGAAGAGTTTCATGGTGTGGCACATAACCTTAATACCGCGGTAGCTTTCGCAGTCCTGTACACTACCTTTGCCTTTATAAACTGGAGTAATGATACTCAATCTCCAAGAGTTGGGCATCTTCCGGCTAGTAAGTATTCGGTTAAAAAGGTCAGTAAGTAGGTTCACACCATGAGAACCCATCGCTTTCCACGCTTCAATCGGCAGGTCGTCAGGGCCTACGGCTTTTCGGTTCTTCATTGTACGAAGACATTTGAGTACCTCGTCAGGTGTTACCGGTGCAACAAGTCCGAGATTAGGAGGCAGTTCTGGAGGAGACACATTAGCGTGTTGTGTGTTAAGCAAGTAAAGTAGCTGCGCCACCTCTCCTTCACCTTAATTGCATCGCAAACCAAAGTGCCATTAGAGTCTTTGACACAAAGACATTTTGTTATGTCTTGTGTCGCTTTCTCCCGAGCCTTTGCCAAACGGAAGATAGTCTTTTGGCCCTCGTTTGTCTGGAGCGTGTCATACAAAGGTGACAGCGTCTGGTAACGGGCTTTGGCAACTGCTCGTTTGGTGGCACATTTAGCTGCTTTATACGCGTCTCGGTCTTCAGGAGATTTGGTCTCTTGCCACTTCTTAAACTGTGTCTTTTTCTCTCGAACTGCCTCCTGTACTGAGCCATTCCACCACCACGTCTCCTTGTCGATGACCCGGCCTCCCTTCGAAGTGCCAAGCACCTGTTTTCCAATGGTATTCACTGTTGACTGGATCCTAGACCATTGACTATCTACTGATTCTTCTGTGTCTGTGCTTAACTTGGAGCTAGCTACGAATTTACAGAATTCATGCTGTTTTGGTCCATTCAACAGCCACCATTTGGTTTTAGGTCTGCTTCGTTCAGGCACTTTTTTACTTGGTACTACCAGCATGTCCATGACAAGGATGCGGTGTTGTGTTGTGAGGCATTCCCCAGGAATCACTTTGCAGTTAGTCACTCTACCAATTTGGCTTCTTCTTATGAGCAAGTAGTCGATCTGGGTGGAGTGCGGCCCACTTTTATAGGTGATGAGGTGCTCGGGTTTCTTTTGGAAGAAAGTGTTAACAATGGCAAGGTCTGATAATAAGCAGGTGCTGAGAATTGACTCCCCCTCTGCATTCTCACGACCATAGCCGAAGCCGCCATGTACACGTCCATATTCACGTGACTCCTCACCAACATGGCCGTTCAAATCTCCACCAATCACGATGCTCTCGGTGTTCGGAATGCAGCGGAGCATGTCTTCCAAGTCATTCCAGAAGGCTTCTTTCTCCGATGCAGAGCCACCGACCTGTGGAGTGTAGGCGCTGATAAGATGAGTAATTACTCCTTCTATCAGCAGCTTCACCCGAAGAAGTCGGTCGCTCAGTCTATCGACTTCTAGAATACCGTTCTGGAGTGCCTCAGATAGTACTACGGCCACACCGTTCTTCCCTGAGGGGGAGCCGGAGTAGATCAACTTGTAACCCAGTCCAATATCACGGGACTTGTTGCCCTTCCAACGAGTTTCTTGCAAGAATGCAACGTGAACCCTGCGCTTCGTCAGTACGTCAGCCAGTTCAAGGGAGCGACCTGTGAGAGAGCCGATGTTCCAGGTGGCAAAGCGGAGCTTCTTTTTAGGTACTTGCTTCTTTAGCCGTGCCCGTACTTGACACGGTAGCCCTTTCCCACTTGTCGCAGGTTTAGGGCGATGTGCCTGCGCGTCGTTTTGCGGCGACGCCCTAGCCATTGTACCTAAAATTATTTTTTCCACTTCCATAGTAAATGGCGGGTACTGGTTTTATAAGGAGCGACTGCCGTCTGACCTCCCCAACCTATAGTAGGGAACCAGTTCAGGATAGAGGGATATTGAGGAAATTTGGTGGGAATTTAAGGTATAAGGATACTTATGCCACGGAAAACACAGGTGTAGCATAAGTAGCTCGGAGAAGGCGGGGTCGCGTGCCCGTATGCTTATATCACTTATACCGGACAGGTACAAAGATACAAACACCTCCGGCCTGTATTACTTGATATTTACATTAAAATATTTAAAAGACAAAATAAAATCTTTTATTCATTCTTAAACAGAACATTCGTATTTTCTTACACAAAGGAGCTATAGATTACAGCGCAGGTACCGTAATACATTTTACGGGCGAGATTACGGTACTAAATAAAACCTGTTAGGCGTTATTTTGCAACTAACTGGCGATATTTTGTAAATGTTTAGGCATTTTTATGTGATAAAGTGGAATGTGTAAGATTACATAAAGTTTAGTTGAAAAAAAAGTCCATTGAATAGGATTATAGGATAAAAACTGTACCACGTCTTAGGCGAGATTTATGTAATGTCATAATATCTTCATTTTATGAAGTTTTTGCTTAAGGGAGTAATTAAAAATATGCCGTGTTATATTTTATAATCTTTCCAGAGAACTGAGTTAATAACATCCATTATAATTATACTGCAGGAATAAAATTATATAGAACAAAATTTTATACTAAAAGAGACAAAGTTGACCATAAGTTCCTAAATTAAATAAAACTTTTAAGTATTTAATTGTTAACTATTGTATAATTCTTTGATTACTCAATCACGCGATATTTATTTTTATTGAAAGTTATTATAATTTCTGTATAATCGTAAACTGTAAAGGCTAGTTGATTTAATTATAACAACTTTTTAATTTTATAATTTAAAATTATAGTAGTGTGATTTTCGGTTTATGGGTCCGATCACTTTCAGGTCCTTGTCTATTTTTATTATATTATTTTTTTTTATTTTAAAGCTATTTGTGATATTTTTTAAATTACTGAATTAATGAAATATCTCACTTATTATATTAGGATCTCCAACAATCAGTACACATAAAGCTTACACATTAAACGAGTTACGTCTTTGTGCACCCTCAATTATACGAAACCACAGTATCCATTTTATATACTTAACTAAGTAATAGCAAATATTATAAATAATAAAATTTAAATTAAAAATATTACAAGTTGAAAATTATAATTAATAAACTAAAACGAATAAACTTCTTATATAAAGTAATAAATATAAAACTACAAAGGAAAAAATATGCACAATGCATTATCACTGATACAAAGTTGGTTTAAAACGAATAATTCGGTTAGCTAAAAAATATATTGTACGAATGTTTTCATAATAAAAATTTTCTTACAACCAATTTAAAACATCAACACTATGTTTATGTTCTATAATTGAAACTGTAGACAATTTTAGGAATTACTTTTTTTAATCAAGAGGAATTTTATTTGCTTTCCTTACACCGAGCTTCAAACTAGTTTACTAGTATAAAATAACATAGCGATGTAATTTAATCTATGAAAAAGGGGAAATTGAGTTTTTATTGATAAAATTGAAATTCTCATTTGCTTTACTTTTAATTTATGACGCTTCAAAACTGTCTTATCCTATTTAAATAGCATATCTTTTTCGTAATAGTTGCTTACTTATATTTATAAAAGATATGTTTTTTTACATTCAAATGATAAAACAATGAATGAAATATTCCAAAAATATGTTTTCAATAAAAGTTTGAAATGTTGAATAGAACAAGAGAAATCTGTCGTAATTATACCTTTTTGTTCTTGGAGATGAAACTGCTTAAATTAAAAGCAAAGTTTTTAAAGTAATTAAATATAACGCTAATAATTTTTAACCTTACTAATTTACTTTATCATTTTAATTATCTACCAATTATTTATATTAATTTACGACTTTCGTATAAAAAGTAGTATATATTTTTATAAATTATGATTCAATATATTATAACATAAAATATTATTAATACCATTCAATTATTTCAGCATAATTATTATTTCAAAATCAATAAAGTGTTTTACTCTGATTTTAATCTAATAGCAAAAATATTCTTTAAAAATTCTACACCCACACAGATTTTTTCAACGTGTATTCGATAACTGTTTTTATATTGTATTTCAATTACTTACTCAATATTAAATGTTTGTCTCACAATAATGTTTATTTATCTCAAATTACATTTAAAATACTAATACAAATTTATATTGTTAATTTGAAAAATAAACAAGTAACTTTATCCCTAAAGGAGTAGAATTAATAAAACAGTTCTAAAATTGTCTTCAGCGACTATATAATAGTACAAAGGGAAACTTAATATCGTTGAGCATTTTGATGGCTGTAGTAAAATGAAACAACTTGACAGAAAGAATATTAAGATACATCACCACGACAGCTTTTAACGAAAGGTGCACGGTTCAGCCTAAATCAAGGTGGCCCTTTTAAAATAAAATAGCCACTCACATAAGTAGCATCATTGCTGTAATGGAATCCCTCTGAAATGACGTCAACAAGCAACCCGTAACGTCTCCGAGAGTAAAAAGAAATGTTTTCACAGCTACAATGGCCCTTTAAAATCTTTACACAAAATCCTTTTATCCCGTACTGAGACATTGACGGCGTTGTGACGGAATTTTTATGCGTTGACTTCTACGCAGCTTAAAAAAATATTCTTTACACAATTTATATTGAACAATTAGTTTTTTTTTTCTGGTGGAATTAATTTGTATTCTAAAAGAAAATTTCTTTGTTTCAGATTTCGGTGGTGATTCTGGACGTGATTTTTACTGATGTAATAAAAAAAGGTCGATTATCTCTTTAAATTTTTATTTTCATCTATTCTTAATATAAACTCAACTAAACAATTTTTCGAACAATTAATTAACTATCATGAATCCAAATATACTTTGAAATTTTATCTTCTAAAAACTTAATTTAAAGAATAAAAAATAATAATGACTGTAATCTAAAAAATGTGTCTGTAACTTCTCCTTCTCCTAGAAACAAGATACAAAAAGAGTAGAATCAAGGACTTTGCTATAAATAGGGACAATCTAATGGTGCCTCCGAGTGTCAAGGGCATTACTGCCAAGAGATTTCGAAGAGATGAGGTGGATCCGTGAATATTATTTGTACCACGATTACAAAATGCTCCTGACAGTCTACGGTGCACTACTTCTCTGGAGAATCGACGGTGTCGTTGAAAGCACAAAAGGTAATCCATTTATATTAATAAGCATTATCTGAGTAAGAAAGCTCCAACAGAACTTTACATCGATCGTGGCTGTAGTCAAGAGTTTTTGATAAAGAATATTTAGCAATTGTTGATTGAAACATTAAATATTTAAATTAAATACTCATAGAATAAACACTACAAAATAATACAAACAAATATCATATACTAATTGGATATTAAAAAGCAATAACGTGATGGTCAAAGCCCGCAAGCTAACTCGTCCGCTCACTATCCCAATATCCCGTAACAGCTAAATCCCTGTATAATATTGCTTAATATAGCGGCCAGCTTAAAATTTCCTATCCATATAATGATGTATCGACATAGTTTTTACAAATATAAATTTACTAACATTTCTTTTTAATAAATAAAAAGCCTTTGAGTATATTATTTTAAAACGGTTCTCTTATTACACATTTAAATTAAAGGACAAAAACATAGTATTTGTAAAATTTACTAAGCGTTTAGGCTCAACAAGCTATGTCACCTGATGACAGGTCATATAGTTATCTCTTATTTACATGTATTTTCTAGACATTATCAAAACTTACAGCTAATCAAGTCTATTTTTTAGGTATTATTATATGTATATTAATATGTACAATTAATTCATTATTTATTGTGGAACGCACCTTTATTGTGGAATGTAGAACCGTACCAGCCGTAAAGTCTGTCGAATAGTGGTTACAAATCAGAACTCTGACGGCAACGTAAAACATTCATGTTGTAGAGGCCCCACCGAGTTGTTCCCTAGGGGGCGACAAAACGTAACGAACATCCCCCTCCTTTTATGTCGCAGATACATTTTTCCAACGCCAGGAAAAGACTTGTTCCCGAATAGATTATTTACGTTCTCTGTTCGCGGAGAGGTATGCTGATTGCTAGTGGCGACCCCTGTCAAGCGAAAAAATTGCAATTACAATGAAGGAAATGTGGGTGATACAGAATGGGCTATTGCTTATGTCCCTTATCTAAGGAGATAAAATTTTGTCAATGTCAAAAATAAGAGTTCTTTTGTAGGTAACATATCATAAAGAAGAAGAGAGCTCTAAGAGGAAAAGTGAAAAAATAATTTGTTAAGAGCTTTGTTGCTTGATGTTTTATTATTTATTCACTGTATATTGTTACTTACCATTATAGAGATAGAACAGTTGATAGAATACGTGGATGGTAACAGAATATGGGGACTTAAAAATGGACAAACACACTGGATTTTAAAGTGCTAATTTTTGTTTAAAATTTATTCACCTTGAGCTTAGTGATTTAGGAATTTTCCTTCATAGTGAGTAAATAATCATCTACTAAACCGTACTGGAGCAGTTTAGTAAAATAATCTTCACTTGTCTTGTCTTATAAAGTAGGAGGCCTTTGCTTGGTAGTGGACTTACTGAATATTACTTTAATTGTTTTTTTTTTGTACGTAATGTAAACCTCATTAAGGAGATTTATAGCAGCGTTTAGAAATCTTAAGATTATTCTTTATTACGATCCTAGGATAGTCTTAAGTCAATAGTTGAAACTGACCAAATGGTCAATACGATTCTGCAAATAAGTTAATATTTGTATTGGTTTCCTAGTACGAGAGTTGCTAGATTAAGTTTAAATAAAAGGGGTCATGTTGAATACTAAATTCAATGAATACGTAACGGGCCAACGAATTCCAATTTAACATTGCACATAATAGAGGCTAGGACATGAGCCATAAAACATGCTAAATTATTACCCGATCGCAGTCTATACAGCCCAACTTTAAACTAACAATTCGAACATTCGATACTTCTTTTTAATGTATTTGAATATATCGTACAAAAGTAATCAAACAGTAATTTTACAAACATTGATAAGATGAGAATATCATTTCTGAGATTCTGATATCAAATAGCTATAAATGATGCTAACAAAGTCCATTAAACCAATCACGTTTTCAATAAAACTGCTATCGGAATGAATTTAAAGAAACGTTTGCTTACCTTGGAAAAAAAGTAACGTTGGCAAAGCTCTTCACTAATTCTGAATTTAAATGCATGAGATCGAATGGGTTCACGCAGAGAGCATCCACGCTGTGTACCGATTGCCACTGCTTATATATTTAAAAGAAAAATGGATTTCGAGATCGTTTTTCAATACTTACAATAGATACAAATACGCGATGTCACATAAATCTAGTACTATTTCTAGAAATTCGAAATTATTAGCTTAGAACGTACTTTTGTTAACTTATTTGGGACATTAAAATTTAATTGACAGTTTTTGACGATGATATCGATATCGAATATTGATTATTTATTGTGATATCGCAATAACTTTTAATAAGTTAGACATATAAACTTTTTTCTGTTATTACTTCTCACGGCTATGGATACCAGTTGTGTAATATTAAGTGTCTCATTATAATTATTAGCTGGTAATAGGTCTTTGTGATAATTCATGTAGTTATCGCTTCCACTCAACCAACTCGTCAATTATTCTATCGAGTGAGTGATCCAGTGTTGATGTTATAGATAATGACATACCGTCAGTGCGAGTGGGGAATAGCTTACATATTTTATAGTCTATGGGTGATAATAACTTACCGCCAGGTGGCCATATTGCTCTGTATTAGTAGCTGCTTTCAATAGCAGCTTAAAGAATATAATTAGTCGTTCCGACGGAGAATAGCCACCTGCGCAAGATATTTAGTGCTCAATGCTCAATGCATGCGTAAACACAGATGCACTCAATATCTTCTCACGATATTAATCCGATGGATCGGCAATCCGACACAACTCGAGATAGTTCAACGGTGCAGGACCAAACTCTTTGCATGCTTTTCAAAGCAAGGGTATGTTAGCCTTATAATAGCCATTAAATAAACGATTGATAAAAATAATTAATTTTTATAGTCTTTATATTATTTTGTAAATAATAACAAGTTATACAAAACACCTATCATGATGACTAGCATATGCAGTCTATCCTGTTACTCATCAAAGTTTTTGAAGTGTGTTTATTAGTAGTGCGAAACGAACAGATGTCTAGTGCACACGACTAATGGGGTTTCCCATTTAAAATCTATATATAAAATGGTAGCTGTCGTTACCATAAAGTGCCATTGTAGGTACTCCGCAAAAAGAGCTCATTCTAATTGTTTGCACATTTTACGTCTCACATACTACCCTTGTATTTCCCCTTGGATTTGACAGCAAGGGTCATGTCAATTTAAGTGCTGTACCTAAATATGCCGATAACAGTAAAGTTTATGTGTATTATTCTACAAATATTATGTTATAGCTTATATAATAAAATTAAAATGATTATAAAAAAACCCTTTACTAAATTTAAGATTTAACATATAACTTTTCGCAGATAAAATAAATATATAGATATAGCTATAGTTGTTGTGTTTTCGATATAATACGATAAAATGTCCATCACTAGTGCAGTATATGCTCGCTCTTGTCATCCCATCGTCACCGACTATTGTGTTTGTAAATCGCATTGTTGTCCAGAGAGGTCGTTTCATTTTTTATACACCCTTGTGGTGCTCCCTCTAGAGATTAAGTTGGCAGCAAGGAAATTGCTTTTTAAGAGGCTCACCCTTGCTTCATTCCTTAAATTATAAATGGCTATCCGTTTCCCCCGGTACCGTTCGTTTAAAATTTCGTTATTTTTCTCTGATTTATTCCTTACTTCGATTCACCCCCTGTCGCAATGTTTGCGCGTCCCAGTTTTCCTTCCTCAACTTTCCGGTAGAAAAAAAATCGTAGCGACAAAATTTACGGAAACTCGTTACGAAAAACTGGCCTAAAAGGGAGAGAAAATGTTAAAATATTTTTATTCATTGACTAAAAATTAGTTTTGGTTATTGATATATTCGTGATAAATTTGTTGGATTTCTTTACTTTGTGCCGATATTCCTTATTCCTTATTTATATTCTTATAGGTACATTTATGGTTATTTGCACTCTGAAGGCTTTCTTGTTAAAAAGGTAGTAACAAAAACAAAATATTTTCATGCTATAAGTATTTGATAGAATTATTATAATACATTTATAAACTTTTTTTGGAATATACTAAAAAAATTACATCATCATTTTTTACTAAACAAAGTCACATAGTAATTGAACTTTCAGATGTTAACGCAAAAACTTATTGCAAATAATATGATTGTATTTTTTATATCCAAATATATATATAAATAGTTAATTACATAAACAACAATGATTTATAAAGTCGTTACGTCTAATAAACCTTAATAACTATTATTTTAGAAGCTAAGATGTTCAATTATCTGTTTTGATAATAAGGTAATAAATTAGATACAATACAATAAAATAGGAAGGCAGTTTCAAATATCACGACGCGTCCCCTCTAAAGCAGCGTAAAACTATCGTACATCGATATAGCGAATCTGCACCAACAATCCGTTTAAGGTGTAATAAATCACCTTGCGCCTGCATGTATCGAAGCTATTATCGAGGGTATTCGTGCGTATTGTCCTAAGAACAAATATCATATGGAAGTGACTTTGATATAAATCAATATATACTTTTTTTAAGACTATTTATAAATCCTTATGTTTCTCAAATAAAGTAATAAATATATTTTATAGCTTACATCTAAACACATAATCAACACTCGCATATTAAATTCACACAATTGACTTAATTTAAATATAGCGTAAAGCTGTGCGTATTTACCAAGAGATGGCGCTTATTGGTAATTAACGTTTCTCAATCACGAAGGTATTTGGTACTGAATGCGTATATTATAGACAAAATTTTGATCGTAATCATCATAAAAACCTTGACCATAATTATTATAACATTTCAAGAATACACGAGACAAAATATCAGGGGTAAGTAACGATGTTCTTACAGTATTACACTGCAGATGATGATCTATTTTTGTATGATTATTATTTTAACCTTGGATATAAACACATTCAATAAAAATAATAATTTAAATAGCCTAATGTGTAATATTTTGGAGTGTATCATAAATTTGTAACAAGAGACTTTCCTCATTGTTATAATATGATATATTGCGCAACCATCACCAAATGATTGATGATACTTGTATCTTTTCACTGTTCTGAGGTAACGGCCATAGACAGAACCCCTGGATGGGACAGATGCGCAGGACAATTTGATTATGTCATTACTCTAGTCACCCCAGGGGATCGCTATTGTTAGACGTTGTTTGAGCTTTCATTGTAAATGTCATAACACTATTTTTAATCTCTCTATTCCTTTATCTAAGCAGCGAACAAATTTAAAACGGCAATAAACACAAATGCGATAAAATCGCTTCTGTTAAAATACAAAGATAAATAAATTATGTATATTGAAAAGGGAACCTCAATTTATATTAAGTCAGTCATTTCGAATTGTTTGGTCAGGATATTATAATATTTACAAAGATGAATATGTTATTATTAATGATGCATTGGCTGTCCATAATAAATGTTTGTTCACAATATACGAACAAATTAAATTAAAAATGTTCAATTTTCCACGTTAAATAGTTTCCACGAATGGAAAATGGGCCACCTGTTGGTAAGTGGTCACTACCGCCAAAAAGTTATTTTCCTTGTGGCGATAATGACATTGGCTCACTCACCTTTAAGACCATAACACAACAATGCTAAATTATGCAGTCCAGCGGTACAATAAGTGATGAATGAGTCGCACCTACGAAAATGGACTTGCAAAAAGCCGTACCACCAAGTCACCTACATATATAATATTTATAATCTTTTTAATCATCTAAGTATAGAGAGAATAAAAGCAATTGAGTGTTTCTGTCAAGAAGTTCCATTAGAGGCCCAGAGTTTGGAGGTACATTCCCGTGCCTTGGAAAGCATGTAAAGTTTGCAATACATAAATTGGAAGGCGCTTGCAAAGACTTTGTAAAGTTATTTTTTTTTTTGTATTCAAATTTGTCTAAACGTTTCATATAAAATAGACTGGTCGTAATATCATTTTTTTTAAGTCAGATTTTTAGCTGAGGAAGGTTAAGAAAATTTAGGCAATATGGTTGAGTGGTTAGAAGACTTGAACCTTAAGCTGTGTTAGGGTTTAAGTCCGAGCTAGCATTACTACATTTTCATGTACTCAATTCGTGCTTAGTGAAGGGAATCCATTCCTATGCATGTGACAAATGAAAAACGACTGCTAAATATGTACCAACCCGTATCGGAGCCGCGTCGTGCAATTAGCTCTCAACTTTGTCCTTCAAACAAGAAGATGCTTTAACACCGCAGCAGATTTAAAATCTAACTAAGTTAAATTTATAGGTATCACTGATTAATGCTGTACTCCTATAAGAACTATCTAGAATCTCTGTCATTATTATTTTTCGCATATAAATTTACAGAAATTGATTTGATATTTTTATTCAAATTAGTTGTAAATAGTAATAATAAGCAAATTTTAACTAGTCTAATTTATATGAATTGTATTTCGAATATGATATAAAAAAATATATTTTAACAGTTTTTTCACAAGCTCCTTAGAATTATATAAATTTACAATAAAAAAAAAACGTTTGCACTGTTAAATGACTTTTACGAGTAGATTTATTTACTATAGAATATCTTAAAATGTCGGGTGAAATCTTGACATTGTAGACGCGGGTTAGTCAAGTGTCGTTGCCATCTGCTCAGAAAGGATTCATCGTAATTCAACTCTTACGGGTATTGAAAGGGCTGTATGTGGCTGAGCGATACAAAAAATACTTTTTGGATTGGATTTATTTTAAACTAACAAGATCAAAATATGGTAAGTTCTTTTTTATATATTGAAATACATATAAAATTCATCGTATTCAATTTTGACCTTTGTTTTTGTACAATTTAATCCTTTTCGTATTTGTACAATTTTGACCTTTGTTTTTGTATATTTTAAATCAGATTTGACAAACGAATTCTCAAGATAGGCGCGGCGCATGTTTTCATTTTTAAATGTTTTTTTATTGAATATAGTTACATAATGTTGATAAGTATTTATTTTCTTACTTTGATGACACTGACTTTCAAAATAAATCAAATAGATACTAAATATATTAAAATAAGTAACCGTCATTTTAAATAAAGCTCATACACTGAATTTATGATACAAAAATATATATAGCTACGAGATTTTCCCAGAAGCTTAGGCAATTTTGTAGAAAATATGTAGATTAAAAAAATTGGTAGATAATATATAAGTATTAGTATTCGTATTTTGGATTTTACTCATATTTAACAATTTATTATCTTTATAAACACATTGCCTAACTGATCCTTTGACGGTACCACTTAAAATAAATAAGTAATGAACACAAAAAACAATAGAAAACTAGAAAAAATACAAATAATGAGAATTGTATTTTTAGAAATTATTCGAAAACAAGGACTTTTATATAATCCGCTTATTCTTATTTTGCAGGTCTTTGTATAATGGTATCTCTTATAATATAATGGAAAGACCATGTAAACTCGAAACACGACTTCAATCATACGTTATTAGTATGACTGAAGAAATATTTTCGCAGCTTGTATGATACTCGACATGGCGTAAGTGGATTTGAAACCCTTACTAATATTATAACCGATCATCATGAAATTTTGCATACACGTTGTGAGTGGTACGGAAAAGGACATAAGAGTAGTAGTAAGGCATACCTGCCTGACACTGAAACTACTATAAATGAATACAAACTTACACTAAAAACATACTACATTAAAAATTGTCTACATGATTTGCTAATAAGTTAATAGTTTCTAAGATTTTCTCGGTAAATTAACTTTCCGAACGTTTCGTCTTCATGACTCGTCTATACTTGTAAGAGCTTACTGAAATATTTATATCAAGCTCATCAATCACTGGGAATGAATAGGAAGCCATAATATCCTAGGTTAAGGTTAAAGACGATCGATGACCTTGGTATGTAATATATTGCTTATTTATTTTTCTATTTATTTTTACGCTTATAATTTATTTACATGAGAATTATGTACATGAAAGCTTTAAATGTATACAAATAAAAATTGAAAATAGTTACTGTACAAATCAGGACCGCGTGGATAGAATTCTAGCATAACTTGTTCTTTGAATCGTAATTTCAAATCCTTTCAAAATACTTTCGTCAAAAGACGAGTTCCTTATAAAAGTTTTTGCTTTATTACTTCAAGGTCCTAGCGTTTGAACTGCAAACGGAACAAAGACATAATTTGGAATAAGAGACGAATATTTACAACGTTTATTCGCTTCGGCTTTGAATATATACACATAGCTTACTTGCAAATGATCATCCTTTAATTACTTGTTAAGTAACGAACATTTCACACGATTTTAATATAAATGTAGCTTTTTTACAGATAAAATGTGGATACGTGATTAACATATATAAACGAACAATATGTTTCGATTAACTAAAAGAATTCTTGTTATTAAATATCCTCAGATTTATATTATAATTTAAGCACAATTATTACCATAATATCGACACTTTATGCTTATAATATCCGAATAGTATCAAATGTGAATAAAATACTATCACATCGCAATATCAGGTCGTTTAGTTAACAAAATTATCAAGCGTCATAATACGTAGCAATAAAACCAACCACCCCATCTGTCGAGAGCGATCTGTTTTATCGATTGAAACACGACATAAAACGCATAAAAGATACGCCGATTATATTTCATTGAATCCCGTTACTATTATGTTGATGAGGCTATTATCCGCGGCCCGTTTCGTTTTGTACAGCTCAGCGTTCGCAGCCTGAAATATAGCTCTCATTGTCGCCCACTAACACCGGTTCATTCTGGCTAACAGCCCGCCGTACTGACCTCGTACGTCCGGTCCCCTATCTTACTGCTCGACGTCGGGGAAAACAATAGCATGTGTCTTAAAAGCCTACTAAATTATTCCGTGGTTCATTTAGAAGAAAAACGTACACGTATCCGCGGTTTATTATTTCAGTACTGACTCGACTTTATACCCAACTTACCCTCTCTCCTCTTGAAGAAAAAGTTTAGGAATTAATTCTGCTATGTAACGATACTACGGCTTAATAGAGACATGTGAATCTCATCCGATACATTTCCTTTGCCAATGAGCGCTAGATAAAGTATAAACGCGTTAAAACTCATTATTGCGTGATGAAATTTGAAACCACGATCTTCTGTTAAAATCTTCTTACCTATATAACAACCTAATTTAAAATTGTGGTACTATTTACGGTTCTGAAAATATTTTCATATCAAATGATATTTGACTTAACTGTCAGGAAATTATTTCAACACAAAATGAGTAAGGAAACTTTGTTACAATTTCATAAAATGTAAAGTTCAAATGCAAGCAGAAAAAACTAGTGGCCAAATTTTTTATTACGTCCGAAGGTAAGAGAGAAATAATCACGTCATAAATTAGAAAAAGTTACCTTGCATCGTTAGCGTTCCACTAACTAGTTAGTACGCAACTTTCCAACGTGAGGAAAAATGCCGTTGAAATGTGAATGTTTGGTAACCCATTTAAAACTGAACAATCGAACTTCGAATAACAGTACCTAGGTTGTGAGTATTCATTCCAGTAAACAAGTAATGGCTTTTGTTCTGAAACATGAAAACTGCAAATGAAACGTTCAAAAAATATTTGTCATTGTTTGGGACATAACGGAAATATTTCGGACACTTCTACTAAATATATTTACAGATTTGGAACAGTTTTGTCCTGTAGTGTATTTTTTTAGCATGTTTTCTATTTTCGTTTTAGTAGTATCGTTTACAATCGAACGAAATGTTAACAGAAAACTTTGTATTTTTCGAAACGGATTCCAAATATTTATATATATCGTAACAAAATGGAATGTTACAAAACAAGTGTAGCCGATAAAAGTTCATATAAATAATAATGTTTGGTATTAGAAATCAATTAATACTTATGATATAAATAGGAGATAAAACATAGTCAGTGAATAAGGTACTTAATACGATCACTAAGATAGCTTGGTTGCCAAAGTAATAAATGTATACATATATATATATATATATATATATGTCATATATATATATATATATATATATGTTAAGTTACAACGTGTTATAAACTTGTTGCTTGTTGTGCTGTTTTATAAACTTCACAATACACTTTATTTATTACCAAAACACTGACTGACATAAACTTTACATTCGATGCTTTTTGTTTTAAATAAAATATATTATTAATCAATACTATTATTATAAAGTTAAAATTTTATATGTTTGTTTGTAATGGATAAACTGAAAAAATAATAAGGTGATTTAAAAAAAAATTACCTACAGAAAGCTTTATTACCAGAGAGTAAAGGCTATATTTTATTATCAAAAAAATTACAGATCCTACCGAAATTTGCAATAATGTAACCCAAGGAGGCTATATGTCTAACTATTATAGTTAAGTTATAATACCTGCTTTTTCTTCAGAAAAACTGGTAGAATCGAAAGATCATGACTTCATACCATTATATTAATATTTATGCAATTAAATAGCTTTATAATAAAGGTTGATTGTATACCTGTAAATTTAGAAGTTATAATAATGCAAAAAGTAAGAAATAGCCGCAGTGTGCACGAAACACAGTTATCGGGAGCGAACGGTTCAACGCTTAGTCCTATTACCTACAATTTTTATTATTTGTAAACTAGAAATAGTTGAATAGTACGTTTTTCATTTAAATATTTTTTATTATTTAAAACTTTAAAACGCTATATAAAAAATTGTGCGGCCGCAGTTCCTATCGAACTTAGAAAATAAATGGGGAGTGGGGGCCAACGGTGCGTTGGCGAAGTAGCCGGCGCAAAGATTTCTTATATTCCTTTAGTATGAACCATGTTCATTACATATTGTAGTAAGCAGCACGAAGCAGCAATAATTAGTATTGTTGTGTTCCGGTTTTAAGAGCGAATGAACCTTTTCAACTTCAGGCACAAGGGACATAACAATTTAGTTCCCAAGGTTGATGGCGGATTGGCAATGTAATTGATGGTTAATTTTTATAGTGCCAATGTCTATGGGTGGTGATGACCTATTATAACAAATAAAAATAACGCCACCTTTTTCAAGAGGTCTGTCTCATAATGTGGGACGAATGTACGATGAGTCACCACTTGCACATATAAGCCGTAGACAGAACCTAAGAATAATATAATTAACAAACGCACGACAAAATACGAAGGGCGTGTGCTTTATGCATATATATTGTTATACATATATGCCCTTAGTACTTTACTGTATGGGCGGATTGATCGGTTGGCGAATGTTTATAGGTACCTTAAAAATGCACGGGATAAAATTCTTATTTTACCCGTACGACGCAACTAGTTCGTTATAAAGTTGTGAATTTCTTTAAAGTACATATGTATAAACTGTTAACGGTACACTAAAAACGTATAGGAAGACACGTAAAATTTCAATTTGGGTTAATCTAAAAAGACAAATTCAAGTGAAACTTCTATTTTTAATTGACACTATGCATTGAATGAAATGCAGGTAAAGTTTAAGTGATTCACATTGTCTAACTTTAAAAAAAAATATCTACGCACTTTTTATTCCTCGTTTTTTAGCCAATTAAAAGTTTTACCTGCACCACATTAAGGTAGCTAATTTTTTTGCCTCGTTATGTGACTGAATATAATGCAAAAGTTTTGGATTAAATTATTCATTTTGTCCAAACCGCTACTGCAAAAGCGTACACGTAGGCTTAAGAAAAATAACTTACAACTTGTTTAGATAAAAACACCGAACATATTCGTGGAAAGTTGAAATCTTTAAAAATTTTAGTTATTATTTATTTTTGAGTAGTTTTTTATTTCTTTTTCTGTTCATAGTTTCAACAAATGAACAAATATTCTATAATATATTTATAAGTCGTAATGTCCCAGTACATACTACCGAATTTTAACATACTTCATTTGTTTTTATAATGCGTCTCGTTTTTTTGCAAACCTACATGTTTTGTATAAAATTCTGGCACACATGTACAAGCGGCAGTGAATTAGCTACCTGAAATGACCCTTATACTTTCTTCTAAAAATAGAGTTTGCTCAGAATAATTGTCTATACATTTATGTGATATTACTATCTGTACAAGTGTAAAATCGGACATATATATTTATAATATTGGTTTCTTCCATATAAGCTATTTAGTTTAATATTTATATTTGTATAAATCCCCTACCGCTAGTGGCAAAGTCTTATTACATAATTATACACTTAAATTATGTATATATAATATTAAATTAGGCGGGATACTAACTCCCGAAAAGATTGTATTAATCTATAGTGTACTGAAATAATTATGTTCATCATCATTCACTTGCCCCTATCTCATCTATTTTATTTATTTATTTATTTAATACTTTATTGCACACACAATGAAAGGACATACAAATAAAGAGAACAATTACAACAAAGACAAGAAAATAAGAGCGTGCAAAGGCGGTCTTATTGCTAAAGCAATCTCTAACAGACAACCTTTGGTGAAAGGATTTGCAAAAGCAGAAACAGGATAGTGCAAAAAATAAAAATAAAATAATATACAAGATAAAAGAAAATAATGACTTATAATATACATACTAATGTAAAATATATATAACCTACATACGTAACATATAAATATATATGTATATACGTACATACATAGATACATATAAATATATATACATACACACATATAACATTTTTATATATAATACATATTCAATAAATGTACATACATTACTTATTGTAAGGAAAGATAGTGAGTTTTCACACGACGTTTAAATATATAAATAGAATCAGAGCGACGAATTTCCGGGGGAAGCATATTCCATAGCTTCACAGCTTTAACAGTAAAAGATTCACTGTAAAAGCGAGTATGAGCTGTTGGCATCTTTAAGCGATTGTCACTTCTTGACCGCAGATCAAGATGACAATCAGTGTCAGTGCCTAAGAAAGAGAAACGAGTTTTTAGGTAATTAGGAGAGTAAGGATTATAAAGGATAGAATAGAGAAGGGAGAGTATATGCAAGTTGCGGCGATGTCTAATTGTAAGCCACTTCAGTTGGTCACGGTATTCGCTGACATGATCGAATTTACGTAGCGCAAAAATAAATTTGATACAGACGTTTTGTAGTCGTTCAAGCTTGTTTAGCTGTTCTTCTGTTAGGTCTGTATAACTACAATCAGCGTAGTCCAGTATTGGGAGCAGTAGTGATTGAGCCAGGCAAATTTTAGTTTTAACCGGTAATAGGTGCTTCAAACGTTTAAAAGAGCTAATAGTGGCAAAAATCTTTCTACTCACTTCTGCAACTTGCACGGACCAGGAGAGGTTACTATCTATAAGGAGACCAAGGTTTTTTACATGGGAACAGAGGGTTAAGGAAACATTGTCATAAAGAACAGCAGGTAATTTACTACGATTAAGTTTGGAGAGTTGAAAGGTGCTACCGATTATAATGGCTTGGGACTTGGCAGGATTGACATGGAGTCCATACGCCTTGCACCAATTGGAGATATTAAGCAGGTCCTGATTGAGTCTTGCGATGGCATCATCAATATCATGTGCTGTACAAGTGACATAGACCTGCAGATCGTCGGCATAGAGATGGAAAGAGGATGAAAGGATTTTTGGGATGGTATTAATGAAAATAGAAAACAGGAGAGGTGAAAGGGCACTACCTTGCGGTACACCAGTTGTGAGAGGGAGATAGGAAGAAGATTGGTTGTTAATGTGTACACTTTGCCGACGACCAAACAAGTAACTACGAAACCAGTCAGAAACGTCCGTAGCAACATTGATGGACTGGAGGACAGCCAGCAGGAGCTCGAAATCAACCGCATTGAATGCATTGCTAAAGTCCAGCAATGTAAGGATGCTCAGCTGCTTGTTGTCCATATTGGAACGTAAGTCATCACATACTTTTACCAGAGCGGTAACAGTGCTGTGACCCATACGAAAGCCAGATTGATATTTGGAGAGGATGTTGTACTTTAAAATGTAGTCGTTTAGCTGGCGGTGCACAATACGTTCCAATACTTATCTATATGAGGTTGGCGCAGTTTTTTCTATTTGTCTCTGTCTAATTCATGTCGTATATATTTCAACTAAGTCATTTTGTCACATGCTATTTCACATACAGTCGTTTCCATTCTTCGATTCTTTTCTTGACATTTATATATACAGACGTATTAAGGACGTATGTAACTTAAAGTGATACAAAAAGATGACAAATTTAAAAACGATGGTAAGAATAACTATTTTTATAATATAGGTAGGTAGATGGGCAGATGAGCTAACTGATGGTAACATTAGCGTCGTAAGAAATATTAACTATACCTTATATTATCAATGCGCCACCAACTTTGGAAACTACAATAAGATGTTATGTTCTTTGTGCCCGTAGTCACTCTGACTCCCTCACCCTTCAAACCAGAACACAACAATCCAAGGTATTGTGGTTTGGCGGTAGAATATCTGGTGAGTGGGTAGTACCAACCCAGACGGGGTTACTATCTCATATAACGTACAACATGTATTATTATTGATTTATTTTTGTTTTTTCCTTCAATATTCCAACAAGTCAATAGTCATGACCTATTGAACGAGAGAGGTCGTTATTAATTCATCAATTTGTGTGTGATTCACAGCGATTACTATGCTGTTTAAATTATTTCCACCATATTAGCAGCTAGATACGCATAGTGTAGTAACAATCCAAATTTGGGATATAATACGAGGCGTCTAATTGATACACGGGATTAACTTGGTTTTGAATGTCGGATTATTGATCAAACCTATTTCAATAATAACCTAACAACATCACGGTTTGATGTCAATTTATTTATTAAGTTCTAAATGATACCTAGATATTTTAGGTCTACCGCAAATAAGGCCAACTGACGACGATTAAAAGGGGTGTTTTTTTCAATTCGACGCGAATATATAACAAGTACAAGTACAAGTACAAGAATATACAACAAAACTCTTACAAACTAGAAGTGAAAATGACTTTTTTTTAAATAATACATGAATAATTATTTGGATTTGTTTGTTACTTATATAACAAAACCAATTAAACGACAAATATCCCTTGACAACGTAATTGTTCGAAGCATCCAAACTTCGCGCCAAAAAATTAAATTCTTCTTCTATGACGGGCGATGATGCGCTTTTTTTTTAATATATTCCTGCTCAATAAATTGATACATTCGGTCAAAGATACAATACATATATTTATTTTGATGTTTCAATTACATCAGAAAAAAATATATTATACAAAAAAATATGATGTGATTGTTTACATTATACCATTATTTTTAAGTAATAAAGTAATGAAACTGAAATGACCTTGCATGAAATAATGTTATCTTGGGATAAAGATGAGAGAAAATCAGAGATAATTTCAGCCGAGAACCATCCTAACAAATGAGTTCACCCGAGTCCATTTGGATATAATACATACCCTTTCCATACAATATTTAATTGGCTAAGTTTTTTGACATAATGGCGTAGAAATACAGACTTAATAAGTAAATACTTTAGCGAAATCAAAATAAAAATGTCTTGTTATCCCGTGCAAATGGGTTTTTGCGGAAAGAGGTTTTAGCCTACCATTTTTGTATAAAGCATATATTTTTGTTATAAGCATCGACCTCTATAACGTTAGGGGTTCGCCACACGTTAATTACAGGCCGCTGAAAGCTCACGTGATAGATTGCCTGCTCATCAAGAATAATGGGCCATTCAAACAACTTTGGAAATTATTCGGTCGTTCATTAGTGCTAGGTCTTAGGCACATTATTTTTCTCACTTTTGTGCTTATATTTATTAGCTGTTACGGTTTTAATACGACAGTGATTCAAACAAATTTCGAACTTTCAAGCATAACTCCGAATGGCAATAGATCTAAATGGTTATGGTTAAAATTGCTTTATTATTTTTTATTGTTACACAATTGTTTTTGTGTAGATTATAAGATTTTTATGTAGTTTTCTGAATATCACTTAATATATAACTACTATGTTACATGTGTAAAGTTATATCCGTTAACGAAAAAAGGTTGATTGTTTACGTTTTAATGATTCAGTACGTATTAATGCTCTTTGCGCGTCAAGTTAACTAAGTAAAAAGACGTTAAAAATTTATTCACATAGAAATTATTTTGACTATCGACGTGTAAGGGTTAAATACAAAATCGCTTCACAACAATTGTGATGGGACTTTTTATCGCGCTATTTTATAACGATTTCGTTATTACCGGTAACCTCCATATTCAAGATCTTCTTTCGGTTTGAAAATTACTGTCATACAAAAAGTTGGCATTTTATATACTTTTCTTGCTTTATTAGACCAATCCCTTTGTTCCCTATAAAGCTTGTTACGCCAGTTTCGAAGCTTCATTGTTCCACACATGACAATGTACTATTTTATTTATTTCGCCGAGTTAAACAATAAGAGATTACCTCAAAACTATATTTCATAAAGTTGCTATGATTGGACTAGTTCAGTTAATATAGTAAAAGTAAAGTAAAAGTAACTGGTTTTTTTATATATATAAACAAAAATTTATTTTAATAAATTATGTATTAAATACTTTTATAGCCATTTATCCAGTTGTAATTAAACTATACTTAGTAGTTCTGCGTAGAGCCCGTGAAGCTGGCCTAAAAGAAACAAGATTATTAATTATAAATAATATGAAAAATCATTCATGTATACGTTTTATGACAAATATTTTATTCTATGCGTGCGGAGCAGGGATGGTTAGCTAGTAAAATGTAAGAAACATAAATGACATCATAAATTTCTTCACTGTTGGGCGGGCATTAAGCTTTCTTCGTAGTTCCGCAATCCTACGTAGCGTTATCATAAGTTCAAATCTATTATCACTATATGTAACAGCTTATATCACATAATTCACACAAACAAAACAAACTGAATGGAATAACTTGAATGAAAAAACCAACCCAAGGTCAAGTTTGTATTTGAACATTTATTGTTGCACTTTACCATTTTTATAGCTAAAAAATAAAATAACTATTCTCCCGCTAATACAGTCTACACTCGACGTCGTAAGGTGACAAGATATAACGCTGGTACGATAAACTTAAAACTCTCGAACAATGCTGAACAAACCAAGTTTAATATTATACTTAATTACTAAGGTAAACATTAAACAGTGCTATTTATGTTGGCAAAGTTCCTAGATACCTATGTATGGAACTTTGCCAAGTCGTTGTTTTCAAATATCTATACTATATAATAAGATTGAGCTTAATAACATCGGTGAAGTGAATATCGATATATATGTACGTACTATAGGGCTTCATAGTGCAGTTTGAATGGCGAGTCACCCAGTGTAATTACAGACATAACATTTTGATCACAGACCATCGTAAAACCCATTTGTTTTGTAGCTTTCTAAAATATATTAAAATATATATTGTTTGAAAGTCATTGTTGAATGAACGAAATTAAATTAGC
This sequence comes from Nymphalis urticae, assembly GCA_905147175.2. NCBI lineage: Eukaryota > Metazoa > Arthropoda > Insecta > Lepidoptera > Nymphalidae > Nymphalis > Nymphalis urticae. Next base: position 5,757,141 of record LR989998.1, on the reverse strand, counting down.
ACGTAGTTAATTTACTAGACACTTCTAGCTGTAGCAGAATTAATTTAATAATTTTAAAGACAAAATTAAATGGATATTAATTATTGATACGCGATAATTTTTTCAATTTGGTACGTAAATTTGCAATTAAATTTTAGTCGATATTATATATTGAGTACTTTATTAGTTCTAAGTATTAATTAGTGTATTTTTTAATTATTTCTTTTCACGTCCATCTTGCTACTTATTGCGGGCAAGTAAATGATCAAAAAACTTACTTTCAAATTTATATTTATCAGAAAGATTAAAGTTTTAAGAAATTGAATATTGAAAGTTATTATAAAAACAACTTCTGGTTTTAACATTATTAGTTAAACTGCATTTAAATGGACACCATTTTATTTTATCATTTATTTTTACCATTAAATTTGCAAATTTTATAAAGTATTAATTTTAACAAGTATATCTTATTATTAATAAACACTATTTGTATGTTATACTTTTTAGATATTTGCCCAAACGTTCTGTAAGTACATAATATTTATGTAAATAGTCGTTACATAAATGATACACGGGCACGTGATTATAATGATAGAGATATAACCCAAGCTAATTTAACTCTTATAACATTAACATTTAGAGACAGGTTTGTTTTTTTATAGAATAGGTACTTGGACTATCAGGTGGTACATATGTACAACCATTTTAGTGGTCACCAACGCCCATAGACATTGGCATTGTTAGAAATATTAACCATCGCTTACATCGCCAATGCACCACCAACCTTGGGAATTAAGATGTTATGTCCCTTGTGCCTGTAATTACATTAGCTCACTTACCATTCAAACCGGAACACAACAATAAAAAGTAATGCTGTTTTGCGGTAGAATATCTGATGAGTGGGTGAAACCTACCCAGACGAGCGTACACAAAGCCCTACCACCAGTCCTACCCAAACGAGCTTGCACAAAGCCCTACCACCAGTCCTACCACCAGAATGAACTTATTTTTTGGCTGACATTCCCAAAGCACCTTTTAAATTTACTTAGATACATAACTATTATCTTAGAATAGGTTGCTAACAGAAATGTGTTCCCTGATTCAACATTATTAAATTCGACGTCACCCTGAGTTGCAATAAATGTTCTATAAAATTATAACGCTAACTGAATGAAAAGCATTAAAGTTTGAAGTCGTGTTATAGAAAGATTTACTTTCTAATAACAATGAAATTACCTAAGATACACCCCAAATTTTAGCCGAATAATGAAAGAGCTTGGGTTTTATTCGTCCACAATTTAACACACTGGTTCGTAGAAAGCCGTAATGGCCTCGTAAAATCGTGAGAAGCGTTTCGCAATCAGAGGTAAGATTAGAAGCTGAACCAAACATCGTCCGCACACGCCCAACATCCAAACCTTTCCAACCGATGGCGATAAAAAGGGTCAACAATTTATAAAAGAAAAGAAGAACCGCCTTAAATTCTTTTTCCCTTCCATTAAATTTGTTATGACATCGTCACTGAAGGATTTAGGCCATGGAAAAATGCAGATAAAATAACGCCACTTTGAATGGCTTTACGAGCGGCCTTAAAATTTGTGCGTCGAGATTTTTAGATAATAGTGAACAAAGTCTTGTGAATAAACAACTTCGTGTTATGATAAAAATTATATATGGTAAGCGAAAATGATATTAAAATTGATGTTAAAAATAAAACTGTTGTTTTTAAAGATATTTAGAGGCAGAAAATAAGGAATAACATTTTTTACTATATTCAAAATGTACAAAAAACATCGCTTATTAAAAATTATTTCAGCCTATATAATATACTGCACGCCTATATAATATATAATATACACACGCCTAACACAACACAATTTATCACAGATACGATAAAGCTAAGGGTTTCATATAATACGTACATACAAGAGATTGAAAGAGGTTCGGATTTGTTATTTGATTCTGTTTGTGATTATAAACATTTGAACAGGCACATTAGGCGTGTAGGGGCAACCACTGTGGGTTGGAAGTGCGTAATTTTATATGTACAATGACCCTTATTTATTTTGCTCCCTTAATTAAGGAGATCACTAAACTATTACAAAACAAATTATTACAATAAACGTCGTGGCCATCATAGGACTTTAGGTAGTTCGATGTGAAACATAGATTTTTTTTTTTTTTTAGAAATTAAATTTTTTATATAGACAATTAGATAATTACACCCTGACTCAGGACAAACAGACATGTTCATGCACACAAATGTCTGTCCTGGGTGAGAATCGAACCCACAACCTTCGGCGTGAAAGGCAGGTATCTACCAACCACGCCAACCGGCTCAAGTTTAATAAACTAATTCTACACTTTTATACATAAATTAAAAAAAAGCCGAGATGGCCCAGTGGTAAGAACTCGTAAATCTCACCCGTTAACGTGGTTTCAAACCTAGGCAAGCACCACTGACTTTTCATGTGCTTAATTTGTGATTATAATTCATCACTTGCTTTACGATGATGGAAACATCGTAAACAAACCTGCATGTGTGTAATTTCACTGCAATTCTGCCACATGTGTTTTCCACCAAGCCGTATTGGAGCAGCGTGGTGTAATAAGCTCCAAACCTTCTCTTCAAAAAAGGGAGAGGAGGCCCAGCAGTGGGACATTCACAGACTGTTACGGTACACATTAGTAAAAATAATGTAAAAAATGTAAAGTTAAGGCGGGGAAGATTTTGTAATTTGCACCACCATATTTCTGCAGTAAGGGTTTCAAAATTTCTGATTGATCGATACGAGTATGCTCGAGATATTTTTCTTTACGTCGAGCATTGTCAGTATGATGAATTAAAAACACGAAAACTAAATTTTAACCCGTGACCCAATAAAATTTACATATTCGAACCATGGAGCCATCACATATATATAAGTATTTGCACTTGAATAATTTTGTAAATTAAATATTTTATTTGTTACAGTAGTGAAAAGCAGTATGCGGTATCAGACGACATCACCGCTAAGCAGAGTGGGGCCAACAGCGTCGCTCCGTGATAGTGAGCCTAATTTTGTTGGTCCCATTGAAAACGTAACGGTTGCTCTGGGCAGAGAAGCCGTGCTTACTTGTTCCGTTTCCGACATCGGCGACTATAAGGTATATTGTTTATATATAAGAGAAAACTTGATGACAGTTAAAACCATAGTGCATTATATTAGTAAAAACTTCATTAAAACTTATCAACATTGTAGCAAACAAAGACACTGTTTGCTTGCAATTTATACTTTATATTTCAACTAGCAAAACCTGCGTCTCCGCCAGAGTGTAATTCAATTTGTGATGAAACTCCTTCAAAATCCTTTATTTTAACGTACACATGCCTATTTGAATAGTAGTTATTAAATATTTTAAATGATTATCGATAGTCTAAAATAAAAAAAAAGTTCCTTTGGGTTTACTAAATCGCAAATAGCCATATCATCTTCCCAAGAGACAGTCAAGAGAATTGAGAGAGAATTGAAGAGATATTGAAATCCCAGACAGACTTTTAAATTTTATTGATTTGTATAGATATTAACATATATTTTTATTCCATATGTTTGTTGTTTGTGTTGTTTTATATATGTTTTCTCCATTATCACAGTGGTTTTGAATCAACTTTCTGTTTGAGAATCGTTATTCAAATGCCCCGTCTTCATAATTACCTTAATCCATCATATCTTCTTAATATTATACATAATTTATATCCACTTACATTATCTCATTTCCTCAAAATTGAATCCAACAGCGCCATTTCAAATCATAACTTGAAACAAAATTGGATTAGAAAAAAATCTATCCTGAATTTATGTGTTCCGTTACTCGGAGGCGAACTCGTTAAACTATTAAGCCTTCGAACACGAGTCTTACGTCTATGCTAAGGTATTCTATATCTTATTTCATTTGTTATAAAATAGTGTTTCGTTTGGAAATCATTTCTTCTGATATACAATTTGGATTTCATCGAATAAGAACTCACAACTAGGAGTATTCTTTGCCAGTCATTTCTCTCAATTATTCTGTAAGTACAAGTAGTTCACGATAATTTATTTCTTAGCAGATTTATTTTTAAATAATGGTATTAAATAGATATATTCAGAAGTATATAAATATCAGACCTTCGCCAATTACATTTATTCAAAAAAATGAGTGTTACACACTCAAAACGAAATATTTCGATAATTCGTACGCCGTTTTTCCTTGTCATAATTCCTTATCGCGTCATTTGTGGAGTTATAACATTTGCTCTAAAAACAGCGATACTGTAGTGTTCAAGGAGCTGACTAAAACCAAGTGTTCAGATTAATAATTAGATTTTTCGACATCGATGGTTGTTAAATCGATGAAAATATTTTATAATTATATATTTGGAGAATTTATATTTATAATTATACATAATTTGGCATAAACGGAATTGCAATCTACTTATAAATATTTATAAAGTATGCACGTAATTTCCGAAAAGACTTGCAAGCTGGTTACAAAACCGGCAAGTATGGCCGATAAAGATAAAGTTAAGAGCTATTTATTATTCGCTATACAAAACAGCTGCAATAGGGCAAATTCCCGCAAAATGGCGACCGAAGAAAACAAAATTAATGATCTTCCAATGCGAAACTTGAAACATTTTATCTTTTGGATTTACTCTTTCATGTGCTTTTTTTATAAAGTGTTCCGTAAATAACCTCGTTTATAGAGGACCCATTTAGTGGCCTCAATGACAAACGACCTGCCGTTCTGGACGCGATCGATCACTTTTAATGACATTTAAACAGTGTTTTAGTGATGATCTCAATGACTTGCGTGTTACATCGCATAATCGAACTTTCGAGGGTTGGAATAAAATATCATCCTTTATTAGCGATCAATCTTTATTTTTGCTTACAGTAAACGAAAACTTCGTCCAATGTTACCTAAATTTTACAAAACCCCTAGAACACGAAGTGTTGAAATAGGTTTTTTACTGTTCGTGAGATGTAACTTGGTTTGATGAACTTAAAAAGAGTTTAAAAACAGCACTAATTGTATTTTTTTTTGTAAATCAGAAATATATAATAATTCTAACGTTTATTTTAATTACAGTTGAAAAAAATACAATTAATTTACATTTCGTCGGTCCATAGCCATATTAATATTACATGCCCTTCGATTTTTATGGCATTTTGTTTGTATTTATATTTTAATTTTTATCATAATTATTGGTGTTTTTTTTTTTTTAATACAAAACGCTTTAAACTAAACCATCATCTCTTGAAGACAATGTGGTGGCGGTGAGGCAAAATTTTTTTTGGTAAAAAATCTTATTATAAATACAATTACTCGTAAAATAAACTTATACAACTTATGCTCATGGTACTATGATTTAGCTTAAAAATAAAAATATGAAAATAATGTTTTTCTCTAACAAGTCTTTTCACTTTGTTATTCAGTATAATATCGTCTATTTTACTTCTTATGTCGGTTACAGAAAAGAAATCTGATAAATATTATCCTTTCAAATAGGCTAAGGAAAACAAACGACTGATTTTCTTTTTAAGAATATTGTTTTCTTTTGTATTACAAGAATAAAATACTGTCAAGAATGTTGGAATATCTACACAAAATATAACGAAGGATGTTTTATATTGGAAGTTTTCGTTTACTATAAACTTGTTTTTTTATGTCTACGCAAATTCTACTAGGCGAGAAGTTTTTCAATTCGCATATTTTGTTCTTTTTTTTCCCGACTTGTTTGTTTATTTATCAAACGTATACGAAAACAGTATCAAATGAAAATAATAACGTTTAGTAATGTAGACATAGTTCTCACTAACGATGAAATAAAAGCCATTCGCAACGTTCGTTTTTACTACGGAAAATTAGCACGCCTGCAGTCTTTTAGCGCAAATGTTTACGAAGAATTAAATGCATTCTGTAGTATTCAAGCATAGAAAACGGCTTGGCTTGTTTTAAGTTAAAGTCTACTTTACTTTTTTTCAAATTAAAAAGCAAAATAGTCGGAATATTTAAAATGGAATATGAACTAACTACGCGTTTTATGTCCGCGAGGGCTACATGAGAACAGTTTTTTATGCCGACCTCTTTTTAATATTAAGTTGAGTACAGAGGTTATGTGCTGGCCAGTTTGAGTGGAAATAACGCACTCATAGAATATTCTACCTCTAAGTATTACTGCTTTCTACACAGGTTGAGTGAACCAGTGTAATCACAAGGTATAACATCTTAGAGCCTATGGTTTTGGCACTTTGCTAGTAGGAGATATTGTATATTCCGCTCTAAAAATTGTCAAAATCAAAGGACACAATTTAATCGTGCAATATTTAAGCATATGGAATTGGTTTATATTGATTTTGATAACTGTTTAAGAATAGAATAAACAGATTTAGGTATGGACACTATTGTCACTAAATCGTCTTAACTTATTTTAATACATAAAAATACAAAAAAGCCTCTTCTCTCTTTGGAGGGTTGATAGACATATGGCAGAATTTCAGACAAGTCGCATGCTAATGCAATTTGTTGTGATTTTTCAACAAAAAAAAATACATTTGTAGAAACGTTCATCACCTGGTTCCTAAATAGCGATATATCCTGCATTACCATCAAGATTTCTTAATGATTATTTGACGTAATAAAATACTATTCAATCCCTGAGTATTGACATTATACACACAGAAACTCTATAAATATTTTTTTTACTTTTATATAAACATTATACGAATATGAAGTAACTACCAAAACTTTTTTGTTATTTTTTGCAATTTTTGTCCCATGTTTGTCTTTTGTTATCTGAATGTAGCTCTAGATTACATACCTTTAATTTTATTTTATAAAATTCAAAACGCACACGAAAACGTATTTTACAAATCAAGAGCGTTATATTTTCCTGAAGGTTCAAACTTAGCCTTCAGCTTCAATTTACTTCCAATCCGAACCCGGCGGTGACCATCTGAGCGGCAAATTCATTTGCATTTCGAGGCGTTACCTTATTATGTTTTGCTTTCTTTTCTTCGTTATCATTAAGTCTTCAAATATTATAATGATAATAAAATTCTGGAAATTTTGTTACATCAAATTTCAAACAATTTGATAATTTTAATTAGCTTCAGAACATTGTACCAAGTGAATGTAAATGAAAAATAATATGAATGATAATATCTTATATTATTTTTTGTAATAATTCACATAAATAAAAACATAAATAATATACATTTTTTCACTTCACATAAGCACACTATAATTTTTTATGACGTTTATGACTTTTTTACTTCTTCATGACGTTTTGTTTTAACAATAGTATAGAACTAATTAAGTTTTGTTAAATTTGCTCTTAACATCCCTAATATCATTTAGTAAAAGTGATACTACAAATATATTTTTTAGTATTTTTTATGGTCTTGTACCTACAGGTTCATTTTAGTAAAAATCACATTCCTAACAGGTGTTCTCCCGCCAGTTCGATTTTTGGTATTGCTGTGTTGCTGTATCTTAATAGCCAGAAAATTGAATAAATTCGCATTAGCAAAATTACTATTATATTAGGCTTTAAAATACACATAATTAAGTTCACCGAGGTGATCATCAGCTATCAGATGGAATAAACATAATTACCGTTTTAAAAAAAAAAGACGTTCATTTACGTAGATTTATAGTTAAGCCTGTGATAATGAACGTAAAATTCAGCAATATCATTTTGAGGATTGTGGGCTCATTTAATGTTTTAGTACGGACGATGGAAGTGCTTTGAGTCGCATTACTGCAGCTGAAAATTAATCCCATAAAGGCTAAATAGTTAGTAGTTGAACTAAACAAAATGAGTGATCCAAAAAAATAAAGAATAAACTAAAAGAGAATGAATGTGTTGGAATGTTACCCCGAAAAATATACATGAGAATTTATCTTCTTCTTCTTCTTCCTAGCGTTTTCCCGGCCTAGTACTGCCAGGGTCCGCTTTCCTACATCTTTGCCTCCACTTTGCCCGATCTAAAGCGTCGTCTTTAGTGAGATCGTGCTCTCTCAAATCGTCCCTCACAACATCGAGCCAGCGCTTCTTGGGCCTGCCGCGGGATCTGGGGCCTTCGACAACAAAGTCCAGGCATCGGTTCCCAACATAGTCTGGCTGTCTGCGGCTAATGTGGCCAAACCAACGGAGACGGCTTTCCTGCAACTTGTCCGCTACATCGCACACGCCAAGGCTACCACGGATATGCTCGTTACGATCTAGTCGCGTAACGCCACACATCCACCGCAGCATCTTCATTTCCACGACGTGAAGTTGCTGAACATGTCTCGCGAGAGCTGGCCACGTCTCGCTGCCGTACAATAAGACTGGTCGGATGATGCACTTGTACACAAGGCCCTTTAATTTCACCGGTATCCTGCGATCACAGATTACCCCGGTGACTTCCCGCCATTTGGCCCAAGCTGCGTTTATTCGAGCTCTGACGTCGTGGTCGATCGTACCAGACTCGTGCAGTACGGACCCGAGGTATTTAAACTTTTCCGTCTTGATGACGGATTCTCCGCCTATCTTTATGGGTTCGGGGTCCGTACTGCCACAGGCCATATACTCGGTCTTCGCAACATTTAGCATCAGACCACCCCTCGCTAGCACACTCTTCCACTGGTTCACCTTTTGCTCCAATACCTGCTTGTCCTCATCTACCAGTGCAATGTCATCAGCATACATCATGAGCCAGGGAGACGGTTCATGGGCTTTTGCTGTGACAACGTCAAGCACTACACTGAACAGAAAAGGACTCAGGGCCGAGCCTTGGTGGACACCAACTGTGATCGGGAAAGGGTGCGTGTCGCCAACGGCGGTCCTTACTATTGATTCCGAATGATGGTACATGTCTCGGATAATGTCAATATAGATTTGTGGCACATTCTTCATCTTCAAAGCCCACCAGATTATTTGGCGTGGGACGCAGTCAAATGCCTTCTGCAGGTCTAGAAACGCCATGTACAGCGGCTTCTTCTTTTCTCTGTGGGCCTCGGTTAGTATTCTTAGGGCGAAGATGGGGTCTATGGTTCCACAGCCTGGGCGAAACCCATACTGACATTCCGAGACGGTACATTCTTGCCGAAGCCTTGAGTCGATTACGCGTTCGAAGAGTTTCATGGTGTGGCACATAACCTTAATACCGCGGTAGCTTTCGCAGTCCTGTATACTACCTTTGCCTTTATATACTGGAGTAATGATACTCAATCTCCAAGAGTTGGGCATCTTCCGGCTAGTAAGTATTCGGTTAAAAAGGTCAGTAAGTAGGTTCACACCATGAGAACCCATCGCTTTCCACGCTTCAATCGGCAAGTCGTCAGGGCCTACGGCTTTTCGGTTCTTCATTGTACGAAGACATTTGAGTACCTCGTCAGGTGTTACCGGTGCAACAAGTCCGAGATTAGGAGGCAGTTCTGGAGGAGACACATTAGCGTGTTGTGTGTTAAGCAACACGTTAAAGTAGCCGCGCCACCTCTCCTTCACCTTAATTGCATCGCAAACCAAAGTGCCATTAGAGTCTTTGACACAAAGACATTTTTTTATGTCTTGTGTCGCTTTCTCCCGAGCCTTTGCCAAACGGAAGATAGTCTTTTGGCCCTCATTTGTCTCGAGCATGTCATACAGAGGTGACAGCGTCTGGTAACGGGCTTTGGCAACTGCTCGTTTGGTGGCATATTTAGCTGCTTTATACGCGTCCCGGTCTTCAGGAGATTTGGTCTCTTGCCACTTCTTAAACTGTGTCTTTTTCTCTCGAACTGCCTCCTACTACTATCTTACAGCTTAATAATGCTATAAGAAATACAAATGCGATTATAAAATGACTATAACTATAAATTAAAAAATCTAATTATTGGTATAATGGTTCTAGAAATACCATTTAAATGATTTTATCAATGTATGAAAATAAGCTGATAGAGAAGTATTAATTTAACAAAGACCATTACAGATTGTAAATGAAAAATGCAGGTTTTTATAATTAGACCTGTCATATCCCGCGTCTTTTTTTTAGAAATATAAAATTTGCGTAGTACGACGCTTTAATACTGTTGTTCATTTAATACTCTTGTTCAGTGTGATTCAGCTTACAAAATTCGTGAGATAAATTAAATAATTTAAAGAAAATTTCAATCCTAATATTTAATTTCATTGCCTTAACAAATGTTAATTAAAATCGACTCACACACTGATAAATTCATTCATTACTTATGCTACATTGTAGTCTTGCAGATTAATACAGAATAAACTTGGAAATTTTTTTGGACCTGGTATTAAAATATACCTCTTTTTGTAACATTATAAAATAAACGATTAAAAACAGTGGAACTAGTATACCTTGATTTTATTACAGGTTATCGACTTCAATCGATCAATATATCTTTTTTAAACAAAAAAGATTAGCTATTTACTTCCTTTTTTATCTTGTAAAATTCTGAAAAGTACTTATGTAAATATCTTGTTGAATAAAGTAATATAATGTTTTTTTAGATACTAACTAGTGACTGTAGATTAAAACATCCATTGTTCTTATTTTGTATATCTCTATTCAAGTTTTAACAAATAAACAAAACACGTTTTGATTTTTTTGATTCAATAGCTCAAACCTATACGAGAACCATAAAGCGATGTAAAAGTAATAAGTTCCATTTAAGTTCTTGGAATACTTAAATAATACCATCTACTTAAGCTTAACACATACAATTTACTGTATATACATGTATTAATGTAATATTTTAAATATATACTAATAATAATAACTAAAAATCTGAAATGGCCCAGTGGTTAGAACCCGTGAATCTTAACGGATGTTCGCGTGTTGAAACCCAGGCAAGCACCGCTGAATTTACCTGTGCTTAATTTCTGTTGATTATTAATTTCGTATTCGTTGGTGAAGGAAAACATCGTAAGGAAACCTGCATGTGTCTAATCCACCAATCCACCAACCCGCATTAGAGTAGCATGGTCGAATAGCTTATCAAGGAGAAGAGTAGCAGTAGAACATTAACAGGCTGTGTTTACTTTTTTTAACCTTATAGTACTAATAATAAGATGATTTCTCACTACAACAGGCACAACTAAAATGTCTCTTTGTACATCATTATATTAAGTTGAACTGTAAAAACTATATAAAAGCTGGATTATTCCAAATTAATTTATTAACTTAGTCACTAAAATATAGAGAGATAGAAAGAGTAAATAAACCTTTCCGAAGGTACATAAAAACAACAGCCTTGAATAACTAAAGTGAAATACAACGTCAAATTCGAGCATGAAATCAGAACGGAATTATTCAATGGAAAAGCCATTTTGTATATTAAATCCTACATTTCAATGTTAAAAAGAGATTACAAATATCATTTCGAAGATTGGAATATACGGTTTCAGTTAATACAATTCATAAAGCTAGTTGGATCATGCACTCACTCACTTCGTTTTGTGGATTTTATTTCTAAAGCTCCTTGTAATGCAATTTTCTTCTTGTATGCTGTCAGCGCACTTGACATGGTTTTACCGTTGCATATTAAAAGGGACCATTATGCAAAGTGCTATAGGATAGCGACAATTTAAATCTAGCTGCATATTCTTTTTATATCATATTTGATAAAACTTTATTTGTCTGATACAAGATTGAATTAATGAACTACGACCCTTAGTTAGCAAAGAGCGGCCAAGCTAGCGAAGGTCAAGTTTATTTGACCTTAGCTGGGATTTAATCATATTTTCTTTGTAATATGACTACAAAGCATTTTGCAAAATTGCAACAGAAATATATCATTTGATATCAATGACAAAAATATTTGCGTTGGCTCGTTTTAAAATGTTTCGTCATTACTTTCCCTCTTAACGCCGTTTCCATGTCATGAAACGGGTCAATGTGTCCAACGCATGTGGCATCCCGCTTAAATGCGTCCTCGTACCCAATAATCTATGGTGCTATTTTATCATAATTATCTCATTGCAAAAACTATAATATTTTGTTGCTGTTTTAACTTTTTGACAGAAATTATATTGACGTTCTTTTTTAACCTTTCCATGACATGTTATCTACCAAAATCTACCACAGATTACATTGAACGGTTCATTTCGAAATTACCATCGAAGCCTTGTAAGGTTTAATAGCTTGGATTTTCTAGATTAACGTAACAATTGTGTGTAAGTTGAGTATATCTCTAAAATATTTAAGAAACGTTCAGACAGTAAACAAAAAATATAATAAAAATCGGTTCAATAGCAAAAATAAATTCCCTAATATAAAATATATATTTACAGACGAATTGATAACCTTTTTCTTGAAATCGGTTTAAAATATTACGAATCAAATACATATAATGTTATATAATTGATAACCTCTTACGGCATTTACATATTTCGTCAAACTCGCACATATCCAGCTTAGATAATAAAACATCAAATTGAATTTCATGAAATACAAAGGGACCGTAATAGAATAAATAATTTTCCTTTACAAGGGATTCTTTTTTGACATTAAAGTAACGCGATTTCACTTGATTTCTGACCCCGGGCGTAATAGCAATCGGCTTACATTCGACATTTTGCAAATTTACATCTTGTAATCATGATATCTTGTAAGATTTTTAAATGTAATTTTAAAAGGTACTATGTATGTATGAACAAGTTATGTTCTTTATAAATGAGTATGAATTATATTATAATAGATAGTAACGAATTTATTTTTAGAACTTTCTTTACTTGTATCTATTTCTATAAAACTTAAAAAATCTAGTATTTAGATTTTTGGACTTATCTCACACGTACGATTCGGATATTACTTTGTAATATACTTTAGATTTCCTTTAATTTGGAACTAGAACGATTATCTAAAAATAATGTAATTTGGCAGAACGAACACAAAATTAACCGCTCTATAAACGATGTTGTCATAACATAATGGTTGCTATAGTTAAAACTGTTCTTGCATTCTATTTATTCTGGTGGAAAAACAAACGAAGAACGAGTAATTACATTCTTCTGAACGGAAATGCATAAATAGAGGGTATAAGCGGTATGCACGGAATTACTACCGTCTCTCCTAGCACAGATATATATCCCTGAAGCATCTAAATGGGTTAATTGAATTCCCATTTCTTCCTGTGAAGGTCGACGTAAAGTTTCCGGATGACAAATTTTATGTTTCTGAGCCAATCAGAACTTTATTATTTGCTATAAGAAAAAGAAAGGGGACAATGATCTCTTTTCTAATCTCAAAATATAAACAAACGTAAAAAAGTAAACGTTAAAATGGTGAGGGGATTTGTCATTTTAAGAGAATTATATTTATCTTATATTTATGTATATGACCATATTTATTTTTTTATAATCAAAACTTCACAAGTTGTTTCATTTGCGTAATGTTGTAATTACAAAACGAAGCTTTTCTTAGTATTTCAAGTCTAGGTGTTTTGCATTATATTATAACTCTTCGTTGTTTCATCCGCGTTAAACGTTACTGCTTCACTCCCATGAGTGTAGCGCTATATTATATTATCTTCAACCTTTTTCAATAAGTAGGCCATATCTAACGTAGATTTTTTCAAATTTCACTGGTAGATCCTTATAATAGCAATCTAAAAAACAATCAACAAAATGTGTGATGTATACGTCGATTATTAGTCATTCGAGATTATTATTATCTTTTAAACAAAGAGAAGTAACTGAGAGATAAATACAAATATTTAATAAGTATGTGTCTAAACAAATAATTTCTTTTAGGTGGCATGGATAAGAGCTGATGACCAGACTATACTCACGTTACACACGCGGCTGGTGACGCACAGTTCTCGCTATGCTGTCACTAACGATTCTCCGGACTCCTGGCAACTGCACATCCGACCCTTGAAGGTTGAAGATCGAGGTTGTTACATGTGCCAGATTAACACAAGTACCATGAAGAAGCAGATAGGCTGTGTTGATGTTCTAGGTAAGAGTTTATTAATCCTACTAATATTATAAACGTGAAAGTTTGTATGTGTGGATGGATGTTTGTTACTCTTTCACGCAAAAACTACTGAATGGATTTTAATTAAATCTTACAATAATATAGCTCATACATCAGAATAACATATAGGCTATAATTTATATAGCTATTGATTAAATTGGCAAAAATATAACAATAAGTGTCACGTAAGTCGGATCTGCGAGCCATTCTGGCATGCGCTGTAAAAACCGTAAGAGTTATACGAATATAATGTATAGCGGATATGTATCTCTTAAATAGTTCTACAATAAATAACTGTTTAGTTGAATTTGCTCAAACTTTAGCTACCTATAAATGATAGTCTGTAAAATGATGATGATTGAAAGTTTATAGGAACAAAACAAAGATAAAAAATCAGAGATTTAGTACTTCCAATGTAAGTTGAACTCATATCAATACGATCAATCATATTAAATATTATTTAATATAATCAGTCGAAATATTTAAATCAACATATTAAATAGTATTATTTAATATGATTGATCGTACGTTGTACGTCGGTTAACTCGCCCATGCGTAGATATATGTCTATCTTTAAAGGTTGACTATAACTTTTTGTATGATAGTCAACTTTCTTCTAAGATAATGCACTATTTGCAAATTCGTTTTTATAAAATATTAACTCTTATGAAAGATATCGAAATAAAACTGAAAATAGACATAGACAGTTTTTATTACTTTTTATAGTTTTGACATATCATTACAACGGATAGTTGAGTAGGTTGTTTGAAAGTACTCATATATACATACGTATTTATTTTCTTGAATAAATAGTTATATCCTACGAAAATAAAACTAAAAATGTTATATATACTGAAGTATTATAAGCCTGTTCTTAGGGATTTATTGAAGTTACACGCGGGTGAAACCGCGGGCACAGCTAGTTGTACTATAATTTAACCTATAATATATATATATTAATATTTATGGTGTTAGGGCTCTTTGCAAGCTCGTCTGGGTAGGCACCACCCACTTAGCAGATATTCCATATGCTCGTCCGCCTTCCTATTCTATAAAAAAAGGAACCTAGTAAAACTAGAACGTACAAAGCCATGTAGGTATATAATTGTTTATATATAAAGTTTTACCTTATGTTTGCAGTGTATATAAATTAATGAAATGTTTATGGGCAAACAAACAAAATTGGAATTATTTAGCAATTATGATAAACAAGGCACCGATTTTTAACATGTGTCGATTCAACAAAAATATAAATACAAATATGCCACGTATCAAAAATCAAATAGGCACAATTAAAAATAAAAAACAAAAAATAGGCAAATATGTTTTATAAGCATTTTGACATAAGTCCATTACACGCATTCGTAGATCATATACAATATTAAACTGATTGAAAGACAGCTTTGAAATGTAGACCTTACCGAGAAGAAACAGCAGGAAACTCGGTAGCTACTCGTTTTTAAATGAAATTATACCAACTAAAATCTAATCAAATAAAATTACTCAAAAAAGTTCGAATGCTATTTAATCAGATATGATAATATCGTAATTTATTAAGTTTTAAGGAACTTCAAAATAAAGGAACTTTATAATAGATAGCTCCAGAATTTTTTAAGATTTATTTTATTATGTATATAAAATCTGATATCTGATATCTAATAGGAGTCTGGATTTACGTGTTGCAGCCACTAAGCCTAGTGGTTATCTCCACCAATCTCAGCCTAGTGACTAAACGTGAATTTTAAGCGAAGAATGCGAGTTTTTTATTATCGTAATTTATATTTAAAAAACCCATCGCGAGCAAATTTTGCATTTGGTGGATGAAAATCTGCCACCAACACGCACTGGAATAAGCTCTTATCCCTAGAAGAGGAGGCCTCTGAATTGCAGCGGTATATAATGTTACCATTGTTATATATGATTAGTAATGATTAAGCAAGAATACTAGGTTACAATTACTTCAACCGTAGACACAGCACTGTACTATTCAATAGTGTTATGTAGCTAACAATCAGTTACATCACATGTTTCAGTAATTATCTAATAGTGCCTTGATTTAATATCGTATTCAAGTTTACAGAGCAAATTATGCAATTGAATGCACATGCAAAATTATAACAAGAAAACATTTATACCAATCAAGTGTCGCACCAATATCAAGAGGTGCGATAACAATAAAGTCAGTAGAATTGAAAGCAGTATTAGTAAAAAATAAATTATATTTTCAAATACATTTTTTACAAAGGCATGTAAATGTATTGTTAGCTGAGATGGTCCAGATGGAACACATGATAAATGTTGCCCCTTGTGTATCTAATCCGCACTAGAACAGCATCAAACTTTTTCCTGAAGAGGAGAGAAGACTTTTGCCCAACATGAGATAATTTACATCTAGTCACTTTGCTTTTTTAGAAAAATAAAAAAGCTTATAATATATAAAATCGAATAGAACTGTATCAGTCAAACTATTTTAATTTAATGATCTATGACGAGAGCCATGCTAATTAGCCAGGAAAGTAGCAAAATGTCTATACGACTTACTCATGTGACATGCATTAATAGTACCATAAAAACAATAAGAGTAGCTTGTGCTACTTTGGTAGCGCTGCATTGTCAATACACAGCGCTTTAAAAGTAAAGGAGTGTCATATAATTTGCTCATAGCTGCCTCCTGGAGATATGATTACATTACTTGTGAAAAATCAATGAGGCAGACCTGACCTCTTTTTCCGAAAGGCAGACCATTTGAATATTTAAAAGAAATACCCTTGTGTAAAACATTAAGGTAAAAAATGGAATTAATTTATGTTAAAGATATCTCACGAAGGTACGACGTAGGACTTTCCTTAACTGCACTAAATCGATTCATATTAGACTGAAATTTAATCGTTATCGATATGAAACATGTGCGAATCGTATACCAAAAATGCATCACCAGTTTCTAACCAATTAACTTAAATTGTATAAAAAAAAATTGCCTTTGCCATACCCAAAGCCCCATACAACAGCTCGTTTACGCTTTTGAAGCGCTTATCTGGCATTGAGCTGCCACTCTAATCGTAGTCATTGGTACAATAGCCTCATAAAAGGCGAGTGTCATCGCATTGATTGCCAGTATTATTGAAATACACTCAGTTGACGGTTGATCTGCTCATATCATAGTTTCCGTTTGTCAGTACAAAGATATGGCAAAAACTAAAACTCGATTTTCAAATTAAATTAAAAAATTTAATGGTATTATGAATAATAATGTCATAAGTTGGAGAAGCGTAATGATTTCTGTTTATCTGTGTCTGGAAATCAGGAGAAAGATAAATCAGGTGGAGAGAGAAAGAAAGTAAAGCGCTCTCGAAAGTAGTTATATGACAAAGGAATGAACAGGAAAGTCGTAAAGAAGCCACTGGAATTCAGCTCAAAATTTGAAAAATCGATCAAATTTCATCAAATACACAAGTTTCATGGCCGCTTAAGTTTAATCGGCAGTTACTACTTAGTCTTGTAGGATCATTGCTCGGTAGAAAGACATTTTAAGCACGTGTTAAGGATACTCGTAACTTAGGTACACGCTAAAATCAATTAACAAAACATCAATTTAGATCAAATTGTATGAGTGACTGAGCGAATTGTATGAGTGCCATATATAAAGGGCAACATAATCATATTATGTTATTATGTGATAGTACGTATTTAAATAGCAATTATGTTATATCATTAATTGGATCTGCAAGTACATCATTTGCCAGCACAAATCGTTCCACAAAACATACCATTTCCACTTTCTAAGGGAATATATTATTATAGTATATACTCGTAGAAATCACGGGTAGCGCTATTGAATAAAAGCAAACTCAAAATTTCCCGAAGTACTGGTACGTTTACTGGTAGTAGGGGTTTGTACAAGCTCGTCTGGGTAGCACTGGTGGTATGGCTTTGTGCAAGCTCGTCTGGGTAGGGCTTTGTGCAAGCTCGTTTTGGGTAGGACTGGTGGTAGGGCTTTGTGCAAGCTCGTCTGGGTAGGGCTTTGTGCAAGCTCGTTTTGGGTAGGACTGGTGGTAGGGCTTTGTGCAAGCTCGTCTGGGTAAGTACCACCCACTCATCAGATATTCTACCGCAAATCAGCAGTACTTGGTATTGCTGTGTTCCGGTTTGAAGGGTGAGTGAGCCAGTGTAATTACAGGCACAAGGGACATAAAATCTTGGGTCCCAAGGTTGGTGGCGCATTGGTGATGTAAGCGATGGCTAACATTTCGTACAGTGCCAATGTCTAAGGGCGTTTGGTGACCACTTACCATCAGGTGGCCCATATAGTCGTCCGCCTTCCTGTTCTATAAAAAAAACGTGAATTTTTAAGAACTATTATATAACATTGGCTCTTATAAATAATTATAAATATTAACGGATATACGCATTATATTTAGTATTATTGTGTTCCGGTTTGAAGGGTGAGTAAATCAGTGTAACTACAGACACATCAAGTAATATTCTTAAATTAAGAAGTAAGCTTCTTGGTTCAAGATTGGTGGGGAATTGACGATGTAAGGTATGGTTAATATTCGTGCCAAAGTCTTTGAATGGTGGTAACTAAACATCAGGTGACCCATCTGTTAATCTGTCTACCTATATTAAAATATAAAAAAAAATTAAAATAGAGTATAACTAAGTATACAATAAGTCAGAATAGTTACTACAGCCCTTATAACACGCATGATATTATTCCAAATATCCCTAAATATTTCCAGTCACGAGTGTTCTAGCTCGTTTTCCATGCGCCGCATCTAAGTTGTAAATCAAATACGATATTAATAATGTAGATATCGACAATTTCAGAGCTAGATATTGTGCATACCATTCACACGAAATTGACACAAATCTTCAGTTATGGCATACTTTATACATATTTATAGCTTGAAAGGATGATTCCAAATTTGTACTTTTAGTAAGATTTCAAGCCAAACCTACTATTTAATAAAGATTTAAACTTTACATTTAATTTAAATGAAAAAGTGGTTATAAGAACCAACTTAAATAAACATACATTTTAATAGCAAGTTTATGTTTTTTACTGTCCTAACGTCTATGAACTTTAAGCACTTACTAGCAGATGCCAATCTACTACTACTACTACTACTTTAATTTAAATTTTAAATTTAAAAAAAAAACAAAGTACTGAGCCCAAAGGTTGAGATTTTGCCATTAGTCTTGTTCGGTTTTCAATTTCTGAAGGAAGTAAAAATAATATTCACTTGTATATTGTTACCCGAATTCACGAAACAAGGTACTTGATTCTGTAATGGCGTATCCATAATTAACTCAATATATTGTTCAATATTAAGTACAATACCGGAATGGAATAATCCATTGAATGTTATTCATTGTACTGATGAACAATGAAATGTATCCATTAATCGTTGTAGAGGAACTTGTCACTATGCAATGGTTAAATCACAAAATCGTACAATGGTGTATCAATGGAGTTGCTTCATCGTTGTTAAATAGGAATAGTCTGTTTTCACGTAGAATTTGCCGTTGTGATTAAAACGATAAAGTGCTGTGCAGTTTACTGAGTGAAATTGCATTGTGAGGTAGTGCGAGTATTTTTAATTTATTGATTTGTTAATCCTTTTATATACAGTATTTACGATTCATTTGGCTTTGTCTATGCTTATTAAAAATTTTGCGACTTTAAATAAATACTTTGTATAGCACGTTTTGGATATGGTTTTGACACGCAAATGACAATAAAATAAGCGAACGCAGCGATGGAACTCACCTCATAAGAGGATAAAACATATTAAATAATAATATTAATATTTTATTATGGACGGGTAACTCCAATTCAGAGTTAAAAATAAAATATTGTATATGAACAAAACAAGTCCTCTAATTTTATTTTATTTCTAAATTATACTAGGCTATTGAGAAAAAAAATGGAAAAATAAGTACACTTATAAATAACCTGACCTGACGACAAAATATATACCTTTGAACTATACTTATCAATTCAAAATAAAAAAGACTAGTCTGCTTAATGCGTTGTAATTTCTTTCTCAGCCGTTCAGTTTTATTAATTAAAAAATCACATTCCTATAAAACCATATTCCTTCAATTAGTCTGACTTACTTACTTCATTTTATTCTATATAAATTACAATACGATATATTCCTTTAAATAAATCTTTATTTTTAATATTATTATTTTTTGGAATTTTATATTTGCATTCACGATATTTTTATAATATATACTATATATAAGTATGAAAATTAAAGTTGCTAAAAAGTTCAAATTATAATTAAGACCCCTATGTTCCCGTACTGCATGATCGCCGGTGGCTTGAATAAAAAACTTCCAACATTTTATTTAATTATATAACATAAAATTTATACTAGGTATATTAATACGTTAGGTTAAGAAGAAAATAAGAACAAATTAATTTAAAAAATGGAGTTTTGTTTTTACAATAACTTTGTTACGAGTATCATCAATCCCACTGATGAATTTATTATCACATTTTTAATTACCTATCTAAGAAGTTTTGTTTTAACATGTGGTGCTGAAATCATAGGTTAATAGTTCAATAAATTATTTATTTTTATTATTTGGAATCTTGTAAAGACGCTCTATTGAGGGAATTTTCTAATATAAAGCTGTTGGCTTCAATGGCTCCTCGTCCAAATGACAATTTCTGTAAAATAGATTTGGAGAATGTTTCTGAAGGCACATGAATTGAAGAAAACTGTAAGCTATTCCGAAGAATAGCGTAGCGAAGTATAGTAATTGAGAATTGTTGCTTATTGTTCGAAAATCTTTACAAATACTTAAATATAAATTTTCTTATCCTTCCTAAATAGAAAGCTTTTAAAAGCTTTAACGGATTTGAACTTTATAATAAATAAGGTATTGTTAGAAATCTGAAATTGAGAAGGTGCTTTAAAGAAATTCAGCTTCAATTAAAGAAGTAAATATTGCGTTAAAGTTATCACATATTTTTTAATAAATAAAAACTGCAATCTAAAATCTAAAATCTTAATACTTTTTTTTAATTGTTTATAAGTATATTTGAAAACTGATCCCTAACATTTTGTTAACAGTCACAATTAGAAAACAGAACGTTAAGCAAATTTACAACCAATTTGTTTTTATTAAATATGGTTAATCATCGTCGTTTTTATTTCTTGCTATGTATAGATAGAGATACGCGATACTTACTAAGTGACATTTCTTATAAAATTCACCTGACGTTAAATGTTATTACTCTTAACAGAGAACTTTGGACCCTTTTTAATCGTAAAATACATATGCTAGAGACTCAACTGTCAATACAGTTTGCTGAGAATTGTTGCATATTATGTTTACCGTGGCATATAGTATTTTTTTATCCATAGTAGTTTTCCGAGTCGTGACAAAATTAAATATATATGTGGTCTCCAACAAAGTTTGTCATCTAAAGATATGGTAAGTTATTTGAGAGTTGGTAAATACAACAAATATAACTTTTGTAATTATTGCACGTAAGTGTTTTAACTTCAAAATTATTTGAGTTTTGTTTAGCAATTGATAATCGGAAGCACATTGTTCTAGATATATTTAGTGAAAGATGATTTGCAAAAAGCTAACATTTAATTAATTATATAATTAGGTACCATAATAACTACGGCTGTGGCATCACAGAATGCGAAGATTTTTCCATTAATAAGCGACGGTTGACATAAGTCATTAATATAAATCATAAAGAGAATGATCCGAGAGAATGCCTTTTTTTCTCGCTGGAAAAACGCATTTACGCGTTTCCCCCACATGAGGTGGGAAGTATATGTTACTCGCCGGAGCTGAAGGTGCCGGAATACCCACTAAAAAACCAGCAGTACCCACACCGTCTTTTCGGAGGACGACACGGGATCATACGCATACTACCGTGAAGTCCCGTCGGTAGACCCGCGTCCAAGAGAATGCCTTGAGCAACTCTGGCACTCTGAACTGTCTTAGCTACCTACTTTAGAAGATATTAACATTAAATACAAGAATTGCTTATTTCGTAGACCAATAAATAATATGATAACAATTAAAGTCCGGGTCTTACATTGAATGTTTTTAAAACATTAATCATGGAAGACGTTATGATTACACGACGCAGGAGCGTAAATCATGTGAAAACCATCAACAGATTTT
Source organism: Nymphalis urticae (assembly GCA_905147175.2). Classification (NCBI taxonomy): domain Eukaryota; kingdom Metazoa; phylum Arthropoda; class Insecta; order Lepidoptera; family Nymphalidae; genus Nymphalis; species Nymphalis urticae. The sequence continues at coordinate 5,735,008 of LR989998.1, read as the reverse complement.
AATAAAAGTCAGCATGGTTTTAGCTTATGTGTGTGTGCATATAAGCACAGTCCAGGACATTTTTCAAACTATCCTCATATTGAACATTCAAGTGAACGAAAAAAAAATTTTTTTATTTAAAATTTATTATAGTTTGGTTAATAACATAAATACCATCATTAGTCATTTATGTTAAACATGCATTTTTATATTATTGTTACTATAATTTCGCCATAAAACTATATTAAAAGTTTAAATTTATTGCTTTTACTTGTGTGATTGTGTAATTATGCTTAAATTTCATATAAAATTCTTATGACGCGGTGTTGTAATAAACATTGGTTTATTTATCATAAATTCCAAATAAAAAATCTCGAACAATAATTTTGACATAAAATATTATACAAAGCGACGTCAAATAAAAAGTAAAATCGTGACGAAAACGGCCTTTTCATTTCCACTGTCATTATTTAATTTTAAGAAGAACATAAATATTTATACAGAGATCTTTATCCTTAGATTTATGCGTTCATTTCGGCCAAAAAAGGGAATAAAAAGTAAATTATCCAGCCAGAATTTATTTCCGTTGCCGAGAAAAACGATTCTATGACAGCTGAATTACCGTTTTACCGTTCAATGGCTATTGTTTTTAACTTCAATGCTATAAAAAATCGAATACCACAAATTTTCATTACATACATTTAAAAACATATTGTTATGTAAAATAGGTAACGCTGTTAGCGATTTATATTTTAAGGGCTTTATTTTGATTGTATGTATGTCGTAATGCTGGTCAAATATCATTTTACTTATGCGCTATTTTTATTACAAAAGGAAGTACGTGCAATAATGCATACTATGCAGCGAATTAGAAAAAAATTAAAATAAATCTTATCAATGTAGCCGTCATTCGCTTAGGCTCTTATAAGCCTTTGAATCATCATTTTAACAGATTAAATTAAATTTAAAATTATTATTGTTTCGGAACTTAATGTCTATGGAGGAAAAAACGTTATTAATTAAATTACATATGTATGTTAATTAACAAAATATATGTATCCAAAGAATGGATTCAAGACAGTTTTAAATACGTCGAGAAATTACACTTGTAGATACACTTGCATTTATCGCACTTATTACATAATATACAAGGATAATGTCACTCAAGAATAATTTACTTCAGTAAATAAATACAAATTACATATTAAATATATATAAATATTACCTTACACTATACTTCGTGGCTAATCGCCACTAGCACTTGTAGCGGCATTTTCCCTTCGAATTGCAATACAGATACTCTAGGCATAAAACCAACGAGCCCTTCTGTCATCAGTGTATGCAATATGTAGGAAGGTTTAAATCAGTCACAAATATTTTAGCAACTCCTAATGGGGCAACTTCATTAACATACGATGGGGCATTGTGGGTTATTGGGGCATTGGGATATTGTGTCATCGAATATGATATCCCAAAAAGGCCCGTCTCTTAAAGAGGGTATGAAGCAAAATTGGTATTTTCTTTATTTGAGTTTATGTGGGTGACTTATGTTCAAAGTTAAAAATAAAATACTGTATAAACAACATAATAATCCTAAGGGTTATATCGGATCGAAACATAAAAGTATAAAATTTTCTCGATTGAAAAAAAAAAACCTTTTCCTTATCTATACTCGTAATGCGGGTTATTGAGACAAAAATTGGACAATTAATTATATTTACAAAGAATCTAAGTCTGTTACTAGGGATTTTTTGTAGAAATCTTTTGGCGCGCTCTTAATCCAGAGATCACAATAAAAGCAGAAATTAATTATATTAGTTAACAACATTATATTAATGCATATTCTAGAATTACGTAATATGTTCATATCTATTTCCTTTGTTTAATAGTTCCACCAAATATAGTAGACGAAGGTACGAGCGGAGATGTAGTTGGTCGAGAGGGCACAGACGTCAGTATATCGTGTAAAGCTGACGGGAGACCCTTACCGCGCATACTGTGGAGGCGAGAAGACGGCGCCAACATACAACTGAGGAATGATGTCGGAGAGCTTTATAAAGGTATCCTAAATTTACGTTCACATTTATTCTAGTCGCTTAGTACTCGGTGGTGCTATATATGTATGTATAATCCTTGATAAATAAATAACGTCTTTTTAACTATATATGACGTAGATAGCTTAATATGAGAATAACTTATAATATCCCATTTTTGTTTGCTGCTGGCATTACGGTTTATATAATTAAAACAGACAAACACTGAAATTTAAATGTGTTTTTCATATACCTTTTGACTCTAGAGTAATAGAGATTGATGTTTGATCAAATATATTGCTGATTCTTTTTCGGAAATTAAATCAAACTGATAACAAAAAATGAAACCTTATTATTTATAATATTATTTTTTTACAAGCCAGACTTGTATGTCATCTTTCAATGAATAATTGTATAGTCAATATAATATGTAGTAGATAAAGCATAGAAAATTTTTATCGACGATCACAGGTTAAAGTACTGACGATCACGGATAACAAATGTATTGTCATTTGCGAAACCTGCATCTTATGAATTTTACATATGTATATAAATATATCTAGCAACCTGCATTGAGCGGCATGGTGCTCAAACCTTCTTCTAAAGGTTTGCAACATGTGTTTTGTTTATCTTTCTTAATTTATGATTCATAAAAAGACAACATTTTAATAATAACCGTTAGAGCTAAAAATACTTGGCTTCTAGAGATAAAAATACTGCACTAAAAAAACAACGCCTACATTGTGAGGGAATAAAACTCGATATGAAATGAAATTCTTGTCATACAGAGACATAAAATTAGAAGAGATTTTTATAAATGACCGTGACAGGTCTATTTCTCGGATAAGTTTTATATAAAATTTTTCTTTGTAAAAACGGTTTATACTTTAATTTCTCTGTCAAGCGCGCCTTTTATTTCCCCTTTTCCAAGTATCGTCTATTGTTAAGAGAAAATGATTCCCTGTTTTTACTTCTTTATACCTGGAAGATCAAACAAAAGCAATTAATTGTGTATATTCTTTCATTCTCAAGTATTTAACATTTATTATTAAGATAGGTTAAAAATCTTACTTTGGATTTATTTTTGCTATATTATATGATGGATATGATGAAATATTGTATCAGAAAATATATTGCGTTCAAATTTATTGGTCGTTCTATTTGATTTTCAGTAAAGTTGATATGGAGAGATAAAAGTAGTAAAATAATTATACATACCGAATATACACACTGTACTGTTTGTTCTAACATCTTTGTTTCAATGTGACGACGTGGTGGTTAATATTACCAAGAACTATTAAAACGATATATTAATAATATTTTTCTTTATACAGTGGATATCTACACGGGGTCTTCACTAAATCTCACGAAGGTGGAACGCCGACAGATGGGTGCTTACCTGTGTATAGCGTCCAATGATGTGCCCCCGTCCGTTAGTAAGCGGATAATGTTGAGTGTAAACTGTGAGTACTGCTGATAAACAGATTGCTACACTTGTTACTATTTTCACGTGCATGGATGAATTTTGAATGAATGAACCGACAATTATTTGTCTGTCCTGCTGGCAGAGGTTGTAACCGCACAAAGGGATGACTGGACAAGTAGCGGAATATGGTTTTTGTAAACATAATCTCCTTTCCACTCGTTGAATGAAATTGATTTCAAATTATTTTACATTCAAAATGTAAAGTACATTCATTTGTTACATAATGCCTAGAATTATGAAAGAATGGTAACTAAAATTAAAAATAAGTCCCTTAATAAGAGGGTACAGATTCAGAATTTTCATCTAGGTTTTACAGTAAACCAAATGAAAACTTTATTGTGTAACACATTCGGAAAAATAAGCCGTGACAGACGAATAGACCTGTGTCTTAGTAAATAATTAACTTAGTTTAGATTTTTTTACTTGTAAGAATTATTTCAAAGATAATTCTTTAAAATAACACTTTCATTTTGTACTATTTCCGATTTTGTCAACATTACGAAAATCTAACGCAGAGTAAAATAAAATTAATTCAAGTTTTACTCAAAAATATATTCTTAAATAAGTTTCAAAATAAGCGAAGGAAATCTCCTTCTAGTATGAGAATTTTATATCTCTGGATCGAATCAAAAAAGCAATAAAAGCATTTCAAACTTATTCTTTTTGGATAAACTGGATTGATGTGACTCAATAAAATTGTATTTTTTGTCGTTGCAGCTTTGATTTTTTAAATAAAAGCTAATGATTTTTGCAATGCAGTAACTGAAACATTTACTATTTGGATATCTAAGCTCGTTAGAAATGAATTCATAAATAATAAAATCCTTACAGACGTCTTATATGCCTTTTTTATTGTGTCACGTTAATTCTGATGTGTCTGATGTTTTTATTTCCTCGAAGCTCTAAACTCTCAATCAAACCAAATGTATTTCGTTAATCTAATTATATATATAATATCAATATAATTTTGTTTCAGTTGGCCCTTCTATAATGATATCATCAAAGATGATAGGAGTTCCCACTGGTTCTCAAGCCGAACTCCAGTGTCTTGTGGAGGCTTACCCCCCGGCTATCAACTACTGGTTGAAAGGTGGAGAAGAAATGATACTCTCTGGGTATGTAAGTGGGAAAAGGTTTCAAAATTATTATAAAATAAAAATTTGTATGAATGTAAATAGTTCAGAAGATGGTAAATTTTAACTTGAACAGGTCTCGGGTTCATATCTCAAAAAAAAACCTGCTCAGTTCAATAAGTGCTAATTTTCTTTTTAAAATTCACAAAGAAATATAATTTGATTCTACATTAATTTATTGAGACAAATATATACTTACTTTATGTATGTATCTTACAGTAAAACCTCTATCTTATTATATTTTTGACGGATATTAGCTATAAGAAGAAGAAAACACGTTTCGACAGTGTATCCACTCAAAAATAACTTTAATCCAAAAAAGAGTTCATTGCAATCTATACACCAATCCACGGTGAAGTATAAAGAATGAAGATTCATATTATTACTTTAAAATGCCATCTTTTGATAAATTATTAAAAATAAACGATACTTTCATAAATTCAATTTAAAAGCAATTATCGCTTAGTTCAAGCATCGATCCGTTTCGCTGACTAGAACTAAAAAAACGAATGGTTTTAATGGTCACGTAAGTAAATAGGTCACTTCTTAGTAAATAAACTAGTTTAACGTCCGGACATTAATTATATTGCACGTATTAAATGAAATAAAAAGCTATTTCCATGTTTTAGTGAATTTCAGTTAAATAACGTCCACGTAAATAAAATATAGAGATATATTGACACGTCATGAGAAATATCCCAAATGCAAAACGACGGTGAAAAATGGCACACACTGTTCATCTGCTACACTTTTATTAAAAACTGACAAAGCTACCTTGTTTGAAGTTTTTTTAATCATTACATGCTATAAAACAAAGCACTTCGATCCATATAGTTCAGCCGATTTCATAAAATGTGTGATTTTAAGTTTTCCTTTAAAAATTCTCCACAAAAATACAAAATTATAAAAGGAAAAAAATCTTATTAGTTGACAGTTAATGAGAATACCTTTATACATATTATATTGCTATATCGAAACTTGTCAAAATTACATCTAAACTAATCGTCCCGGCTTCGCACAAGTCGATAAGAAGAAAAATGTATTTTGATAGGATTTGCGTACAATCCGTTATTAGGGAGCGTGTACGTTGGGAAAGGACTATTACAAATTTCAAGTCAATCGGGTGCATAGTTTAGATCTCGTGATGAGAGCTATTTCTTTGTCCTATAAAATGTCCATCATTGTAACCTATTTTTTATATAGCCTAATATATACATATATATTTAGAGGAATTTAAATGAACTTATTTTTTTACTTTAATTGTTTGTTTCAGGGGTAAGCATGAAATTAACGAAATCCGTGTTTCTTCGTATCAGACGAGGACGATCCTAACCATCACAGAGTTTAGAACTGAAGATGAAGGAACATATACATGTGTTTCAACAAACACTATGGGAAAGGCCGAAGGAACATTAAGATTATATGGTAAGAGGTAGACAGTTGCATTTTTAGGTTATTATTATTGTTATTATTTATGTCTATTACGATACCGCGACTATTTAGTCACGGACTATCTGGTCCATAGGAGAAAGCTACCAAACTATTTTTTACTAAAAAAAACAATGATTTATCTGGTGATTATTAACTTAGTCACACAATCCATAGAGATGCCCATGGGAACTACAATGTTAAATTCCATTTGCCTGTAATTATACTGGCTCACTCATCCTTAACACATACGTACATACAGCAATACACCAACACAAAGTATTTCATTTTAACTGCAAAATAATTGACAGCAAAATAAATCAAACAAACTTATGGATTCGGTTAATATTTCTAAAAACTTTAATATTATTAATATTTAAAACTATACTCGAATATAAACTAATGACATTAAATGTAAAAAAAAGACTAACATTTAAAAATGACCACAGAAATTAAGATAACAACTACAACAACCACAACGACGACAACAACAACAACCACGACTACCACAACAACGACCACTCCGGCACCAATAACTACGGAGATGTCGACACCGCCACGTAAGTTTTTACTCAAAGACAGATGAAACTTTTTCAGAAATATTATCTTTTAAATCTAGAGCCATTATTTCGATGAATAATAACTGTAATTTATAATAATAATAAACTTCGAGAAACAGCTAAGCTTTGTTGAAAAGTGTGCTTAGGGCTGATTACGCAAACAGCTTAGTATTAGCTCCATTAACATCAGTATACAATTATATTATAGAAGCAAGAATTAAACAAATGAAATAATCTATATTCACCCCTGATAATTTTATTAAGCAAATATGCAAATTGGTACTTTTTGATATAACAAACATAATCGCAACAGGCGCCCAGGGGCAAACCGTTGCTAATATTAATACTTATTTGTTCAGCTGCTTACGATTTATGAGAGTGTATTACATTTCTTCACGTACATATGTGTGTGTAAACACTTGTCTCGTTTATCTTAACAAGAAATATGTACGAGCAAACATTTCAACAGTCGTAAAATAATTTAAGAAAATTCTTAGATGTTTCTTAGCGTGTGTGTGTGTTCTTAACAGAAAGGAATTAATTGCTCATTTTAGTTGTTGTAGGTACGTATTAAACGTATGTATTACGTATGCATCACTTATGTGTTAACTCACTTGTCTTCTCATGAATAATAACCCTTTACTTTATACAGATTTCGTGGTGGCATTACAACCAGCTGAGCAAAAATTTTATACACCAGATGTTACGACATACGGTAAAGTTTGAATTTATTGATCAATATTAGAAATAATGAATGTGCACTCCTCAATTATTTTTTCTGTAATTTAACAAACTTTTTTAAATTGTAATGCTAAGTCAATGAATTTACTTATCAGATACAATGCAGAATGTGATAGAGCAGTCCGTCCTCGACAACAACTGGCAACCGACTGCAGAATCAACAGCGTTCAGCTCCCATCAAGCTTTGCCACTCCACGCTCTCGCTGCGATCTCGGGGCTGTCACAGCTCATATTTTACATTATATTTAGTTTGAAAATAAATTTTACAATTGCAATTGAAAATAGAAATCAACAAATAATACGCGGTGCAAGATGATAAGTTTAGTGATTAAGCCTTAAGTGTCAATTTAATGTTATACAAATGGAATGTTATTTTGTACATTATTGATAATATAAATTGCTCATGTTGATATGCGGAGGTTAATGTCGAAAATTGTGATTAGTGACAGCTAGTCAAACTTTTTCATAAGTGTATTCAATTTATGGTTAACATTTCTTTAAGTAAATTTTTTCAAAATTTTATTCAAAATAAAATAAAATAAAATTAGACCTAGAGTCGCTTTTGAATGGACTAAAAAACCGTAAAAAACTTATAAAATCATATTAATTCTGTAATTATTTTAAATATTATTAAATAAACACAACATTTCGGTTCCTGTTGTGAACAGCATACCTACTGACAATGTAACACCTAATGGCTTCGATCTATAAGCTGAGACAATACAACCATTAAGTGAGGCATCTGCCAATTGGCCTTCATAATATTAACATAATATAGATAAAGAACCAGCGAATAAGAAGGAATTAAACTTACGAATACGTAAAGCTACGGATACATTAGGCGTCGCAAACCATCGTACATTGGCTCGCGCGGCGGCCACGCATAATGTATCTTTAGTGTAGCAGCGAATAAATACGAATATTTTTTTTAGTAAATGCAATGGAATTTAAAATTACTTTACTACATATTTTATTCCGCAATATAATACTTTAAGAATTTTAACAATTTCATTAAATAACAATTTTTGCGTTAATAATAACTAATGCGAAATTGACATCTCATTAAGACTAAAAATGCATGTTAGCTGGATACAACAAAACAACCCTTTGACGAAACGAAAATACATTATTATAATTATGTCAGAACATTGTAAATAAATATGAAAAGACGAGAGTAAATATAATTTTATTGTAACTTGGCATGTTTCATAAATGTATCTACAACAATACATACAAACGTAGTTTTCGTCATTTATAAAACAATATATCAATAAGAATTGATCGTGAGTATTTTTTAAGAAGCCACTTTATACGATTTTTAATCTTAATCGTTTAAGAATTATGGTTTGTAAACTTACGTAGATGATGCAAAAGCTATACGTTATGTAAATATAACTTATACTTATGACGTTTTAACACAAAATGTGTACAAATAACTAATCTTAAAAAGCATATCAATAACATGTAAATTATTGTATGTAAATAAACATATTCTTAATAAATTAACGATTATTATAAGATTAGATTACCCTATATTTTGTTAACAAGCGGTGCTGCAAAAGAAGCTAGTATGGCGGTCAAATTTCGGTCTACTTATTCACCCGAAACTCAAATATTTTGTATGAACTTATGTAACAACGCTCGCCATGGACGCTGTCGTGGGGATTCAACGCGTGTCTGACATCGTCTTTATTAATGCACAGCCATTACAAAAGCAGCAGCGTTCCGAGGGGATGCTTGCTCTTCTTTTGCGGCACCGCGTGTTAACAACGAAACATTTATTAGTCCTAATTTATTAGTCCAATCCAATCAATGCAATTAAAATAATAATTATAAATGCAAAATACTATAGTTTTGTTTAAGTTTACCGTGCTTGGTACTAAGCGGTTACTCGTGACGTTTATTTATTGGTAAGCGTTATTTAGTTTTAGGAAGTGTTATGTAAATATTAGATATCTATGAATAAGCAATGATACTCTGTTCTATGTAGACTTCATAATAAGTTACCTGCCTATAGAATTGTAAATATAACATTAAAATTGTTTATTAATGTAATGTATATTATTTTAATTTTAACCTTATGAAACCAAGAGTATTTTTAAATAACTAAAAAAATACACAAACACAACATTATTATAAGTACCTACTTAGTAATATTTTAAAACAAACATCGTCGCGGTGGGGGACTGCAAATTTAATCATTTGAACCTGTGAATCCTGTGTCGAGTAGGAAATGAGCTGATGATCTTCAATAGATCTTCATAACTTAAAGCTAAGTACCATCTCGACTATTTTTGGTTTTAAACAGAAAAAAAACTTCATCAAAATCATTTCATTCGTTTGGGATCTACGACGCCACAGATAGTCACATAGATCGTGTATCGCGGTTAAATTTATGAGAAAAAAATATTGTTTTCATCAAATATAATTTAAAATGTAAATATTATGTAACAGAGCTTTAGATATACATCCCTTTCATCCGTCTCAGATGATATCCTGTTTTGAGTAAGACGCAATTATCTAATTAAGTTCGTGAATAGCTCGCTGTCACCATTCCTGTGATGAAAACTTCACAAGCGACATAATCTTATAATATCCGTAGAGTACTATTTAATCGATTAAAGGAAAAAACTTTCAAACGATTGTGTTGTTTTTTTACATCGCTTTATACATGTTTGTTGTACTTGGTGTGCACACAACGTATTCTAGTCTCATTTGGCACAGACCCAATATAGACCAGACATATTATATACAAGGATAAATAGAAAGAACCAAGTAAAAAGAAATATCGGGTAAGGTACGGTAAGGTAGGGTTTTTATAGGTAAAAAACATTTGGTAAACTTCAAGCAAATTACGGTAAGTAAAGTACATTTATAATTACATTTTGTGGTAATTCGTAGCGTTATTAACTCAATATGCCAATTAAACTTAGTTAATTTACATACTGTTCAACGCTTAGCGATAAGCCTACAATCATCAAATGGTAAAAGTCAGCACTTCGCTTCCTTAATTATTGTTTATTCGATTCGAAGCACCCACACTTTGTTATGTAAATTTGAGGAGAAAAACGATTTAAATGATAATTTATTTTGAAGATTCCTACATATCAAATGACAAGTAATGCACCGTTGGTCTAATAGCTAGCTTATACAACTGTACATCATGATACCGGGTTTGAATCGCAAGTAGTGCCTATAACAGCTATGGGCCTTTTCTGTTAATATACACTCAACAGCGGTTCAGAGTTTTATAAGCACCTGTGCCTCAAAAAGCCGTTGTCCTACGTCATTTCATTTAATAGAGATAATAGACATTGTACACTTGTTTGGAAAAAGACATGTAAACAGAAATATCTCTTGCGAAGTTCTTAATCTTATTGGTATGTCTTACACTCGATGGCCGTTATTAAGAGAAATTTTAAAAACATATAAAATTAAATGGTATTAATACAATCCAACGAGGTTGTTAGTATTTTACAAGTAATGCAACCCTATGTTTATGATAAATTTCCTATCAGTGAACAACTATCGTTTAGTTGAAGAATTGATGTACATGCGGATGTAAAAATGTTCTGCACTTTGTTTTAAAAGTGCGCGCCACTCTGTGCGAACGTAAACTTGTCAAACTTAACATCATTTCCGCGGAGTGCCAGATGCGAGTGTCTCGTTTCGCTAAAATATGCCGTTTCCGTAATTTTTATTTAGCAGTAGATCGAGGCTTATAGTACACAAGAGTTAAATTTTAATAATCATATTAGACTTTACAGAACATAAACCACGTTGTACTTATAATGATTTATTTTAATAGCAAGTTAAGCTAATGCAAATAGGTGTTCACTGTTTCACAACACTTTCCGAATGAATCAGATTCAACTAACGTATCACTGAAGTTAACTATTGCGAATTTTATGTTGCAGTGCTACCATCTATCGAGTTAGTGTAGAAACATGGCCGGAAACTCGATGGTGATAACAATTAGAATCTTCATCATGGCCAGGGGGCCATTTATAGGGATTAACTAATATTTCGACTTTTCGTTTTGTACACTACAAGTATAGCAATCAATTTATTGTGGCTATTTTCATATTTAAATAATATTAGTTACCGGGCCTGGCTTTGGCAGAATAATGTTCTACATAAAACGTTTATATTGTTATACAAACAACTCTAATGGTTTACGCGGCAAACGTCAGTAAAGCTTTCAGTCGGCATGTTTTTTTTTCGATTTCTTCAATATTTCTCATCGTATTTCAGCCAATTTGTACAAACCCTTATTGAATACACTTACACCTTCCTCATGAATCACTCCGTCCATTGGTGACAGCCGTACGAAAATCCTTTAAGTACATCAGCCTGGGAGTTTTTTTTTAATAATATTATTTAGTGTACGTATAGCTTATTTATTTATTTATTAAAGGTTATTAGGTATTTATTGTTACATAAATGATATCTTAATAAATTATGTATTAAAACAAGAAACATTTCATGACATACTATTAATATCAACTATATACATCCGATTTTAAAAATAATAATTTCATTAATGACTCTTTGTTAAGTCGTATAATAATAACTTTATATTTTATATTATCTAACCTTATATAATACTGACTAAATAATTAAAAAATCTAATAAACATGTCTAGTACTTAATTACTCACACCATTGTCGTATAATGTTATTGCTACTGACATAAAACCCTTCAATTACAGATTAGTTCACTGTATTTGAACTTTACTCCAAGGCTAAATTTGTTGTTAACGAAATTCTTTATGTAAGTCTAGATTTTGTAATTTTTAATTTTAATCTGGGATCAAAACAGAGAATTTTAAAATGTGATTATGCATGCATATTAGATTTATGTCAGTTGATTTCAATATCGATTGTTAAGTCTTATAAATAAATATGTCTAATATTGATACCGTCATTATAAATTTTAGCTAACGAATTAGGAAACTATTTATAAAACATGAAATAACTGACTTGGCTTGACATGTGATCTTAGAACTTTTTCCGGTAAAAAACATGCAAGACTTGTATGTATTTACAATTTGTAAATGTTTTTAATGGAATTAATTTAACTATAAAATTATTAATAATTTAAAAAAAATTAAAGTTACTTCTAAATTCTAGGTTCGAATTTTGAAGACATTATAAAATCTTTGAATTCAATCTTCAAAGGGACTAGATACTATTGTTATTATTTACAATACTACATAACTTAAACAAAGGCAACATACTATTTTATAATTATAACATTTTATTTTTTGTTTTTAATTCGGATTCACTCAAATTATTTTATCAAGAATAAACTGTTCACTTGCTATGGTTTATACTTTTAGAATGAACATATAACTATAGTTCGTAGAAAAATGTCGACACGAGTGCAAAACATTCGAATGCCGCCAAAACTAATCAGATACGAGAAAACTTTGTGTGTATCATTTTAATACAAATTCATACAATAAGCATTAATACAAAAAAAAGGTTAAAAATTAAACACAATTGAATTCGAATAATTTATCTATTAGTGAATAACAAATAAATGGATGTAATTTAGAGCACCGTTTTTTTTTTAATTTGAACCACATGTTTTTAATAAATATCATGATATTGGAATAACCCATGCAAATATAGTGAGACATGCGGTAAGATGAAGTACAATGCTGATCGTATTACATTTTTTGTTATGTATCGTTATTAAAAACGAGGTAATATAATAATTTTTCCCATGCAAAGCCAGCCGAGTAGCTACTAATACAAAAAAGGTGGATGCTGTCCGACCCTTTGTCGGTATAGAGTCAAATATCATAAAAGGGTTCCAACGGAAATAACCAATTATAGTTAAATAATGAATCAAACCCTTGATCTTTCACATTCGTCTATGGACTGCCTTGTTGCTCTAGTTGCTAAATGTAAAGGTGTTACTGGGTTCAAATCCCACCCAGGTCGGGCCAATTAAAAAGTTATTGAGTTTTTCTGTAAAAAATTCTTAAAAGCAGCCCGGAGTCTGGAAGTTGGAAGTTTGTAACCCCGTGCCTCAGAACACACGCACACACATGTGCAGATTGGCCGCCGCGGCCGAAATCGGTCTGGAGGACTATTATTATAGAAGGAGCCATTAGATTAATGTTCCGTGAAGTTCTACTACATATAAGTCGCTAGGAGCATAAAAGTTGTGGTCTAAAGCCGATTCACTCATAATTGGGGAACCTTAACCTATGCAATATATTCCAAAGCAAACCTTCCAGTGTTCATTGAAAAATCGAAGGGTCAATAACTCGTTGTTCTTGGTGTTCGCATTTTCGATCACGGATCTGGAAAGATAAGAAGTAGCATAAAGCAATAAGTCAATAGATCAAATGCTTTTATAATAAATGTAAGAAACAGAAAACAAGAATGATGCTGCTGTTATTAAGAACATTTCCAACCAATACATCTTTATTACTAAACGCCTCCGTGGGTCGCAGAATGACATCATGTAGTGTCCTATCTCAATATATGAGCTATTAAAAGGATTTTTCTAAATCGAAATAGTTTTGATTCGTTTTGAGATAAGCGTGTTAAAACAAACTCTTCAAATTTATATATTAGTTGAGATTTTGTTAATACAAATAAATTTTTCAATTAAATGTTAATTATAAAAGAAGTATATACACCGACAGCTTAAAACGGTTTTGGTGTTACTTATCTAAAATAATTGGTACTTAAAACTTTTAACAGATACCTAAACTTTTAGTTGCGTAACAACGTATAATATTAAATTAGGACTCAGTTAAACTAATTGTTCAGAAACGTATAAATTACAGATTAGTTACTGAATAAGTTTAAAATATATTATGGTCCTTATTCATAAGCTTAACATAACTAGGGGCGCAAGAAAGATTTTAAATAAGATATATGCGCTTTATTACATTATTATTATTGATCTATTATTTTATTGACTTTCTATAATTAATCTAACAATATCGTAAATTTGTAAGATTTAAGCGCTTTATAATAACTTGAAACTAATTAGGATGCAATATGTTGGACTTTCAATTCTATTAATCTACTGAGAACAAATCTAACTCAAATTGCTATAATTTGTTTAGATTACTAGTAAAACAACTTATTATATATTATTATTATCATAGTAAATCGAGTAAAGATTCTTAAAAACCTATGTAATTTGTTTAGGTTAATTTTTAATAGTCGTACAAATAATTGCAGTCGAAGCGGATAGCCGTATTATACCATCCAATAAAAATACAACACAACGAGACAATCTGGTACAAAATTTGCACATTTGTGTCAAACCCACCACACCCCTTTTGCGTCACGGGTTAATAAAATGGTAAACACTACGTAGAATGCAATTAAAATAAAACAAGGGAAGAGCGACGCTCAGTAAATGCAGACTCGCGTAATTATGTTTTAAGCACCGACCCTGTTTACAAATAGCTTAGTACGGCTAAGCTAATTTACTCGCGACCACAAGCTATAAATATTACCGAGCCTTTCAACGATATTAAAGTTAATTTTAAAGCCGTTGACTTAATTAATTATTTTTATATTAACAAACCTAATCAACCAAATTAATTTCAATTTTATAAATAATTTGAAAGTAAATTAAATTATATATACCTAATTGCATTGAAAATAACATTCCTTCTATACATCTTGCTTTGAAGGGACCAGAACTTGAGAAGGTACACTAGTAAAACCACTTACTTCCAATGTTTGTTTTTACTTGAGCATTCTATCAAACATAATTTTATTTCTGCCACAGATACAAATCAGAAGATATGACTTAAAACAAGAATGATTTTTTCAAAATCAGAATATGTATTTTTTTTAAATTAAATTTAGAAAGATTTACTTAGTGGAAGTCCTTTTGGGTTGGTAGTATGTACTCAACAAATATTCTACCGCTAAGCAGCAATACTTATTGTTTATTCCAATAGGCATAGGAAAGAATATATGTATATATAAACTACATTGGCCTTGAATTGACATGATGACATGAGATGAACTAGTCAGAAGGAAATTACTGAATTGATAATGATAAAGTAAGAAACGATATATTTCTTTGCTTTTATACGTAATTTTATATTAATTTTAATAGATATATATTCTATGGATTGCAGGTAAAATAAAAAAATAACAATTATTACGCAAAAATTTAATCCGTATCTAAGCTCTTAACGCAAAACTCTTATTTTACCTTATAGGCAAAATGGCTATCAACTTTAAATAAACAATACTGAAATATATATATAGAATAGGACGAGCATATGAGCCTAGCATAGCTGGCATTGTACTGCTGTTTTGCGGTAGAATATCGGATGAGTAAGTGGTACCTACAGAGACGAGCTTGCACTACCAGTGATATAATTTAGCATATTTTTTTTTTCAATAAATGTAATTAAAAATAACAACTTACCGTAAGTTTTAAAATTAAATAATTATGTTCAATCACCTTAGTCTGTGTTTAAGGGGAAAAAAAATCAGAAATATTTAAAATACGGTTTGTTGTTTCCTGTTGTGATTGGAATAGACTGTAGTATCGTTGTGTTCTGGTTAAAAGAGTACGTGCGCCACAGGCACAAGGGGCAGAACATCTTAGTTTCCTTATATCTTAGGTTCGAGGTGAAATGCGATGGCGATAGAAGAAGAATTGAAGGCATGGTTAATATTTCTTACAATGCCATTGTCTATGGGCAGTGGTTAACACATATATAATAGTCGCTTTTGAACTAAGACACTGGTCCTGCAAGGTTTAACTATGGGGTTTAAGATCAATACAGATCAATACAAATTATTGCTATTCGGAAGTTCATAGCACAATGACGATTTTATTTCAAAAACGTATTTTTTATAGGTTTATTTAGCTTGACGTACTAAGCAAGATGTCACTTTAAACGGTTTAATAAGGTGAATTTGAGCATTGAGAGGACTATCGATGTACTCCATTAAAAAAAGCAGATTGACTCAATTTAGCATGAGTCACAGGTGGAAAGCTTGATCCACACACACTCGTGCACACTGAAATTAAATTTCAGCGTGTTCACCTGAAATGTGAAACTTGTCAAAGGTCTCCTCTCCTTTTGATTAGAAAGTATGGAGTTTATTTCACAACGCTGCTTCAATGCGGGTCGATTGATCCGTAAGTATCCTCACGATGTTTTTCTTCACCGCTGAGTACAAGATGAATTTTGTTATTGACACATATTTAACATATGAAAACTCAGTGGAGCTTGCCCAGATTTAAACCTACATTTTTCAGTTTAGATTAACACGTTCATAAGAATTTTTAATTTCATAATAGATAGATAATATGAACACAGAGTTGCGCTTCCATATAGTATATCAAATAATTATATGTGTCTCTCACAAGGTTTGTCACGATTCTTCTTAAATATTCGAGTAAATGATACATACATTGCATGATTATTCAAATCACGTCTCGAACAAATTTATCTACACTCCGAATAAGAAATATATTTTAAGACATGAACAAATATGTGATTTTATCTAAATATTTACACGTACGTATGCAAAATACAAAACCAAATATACAGAAATATTCAAAAAGTTAAACAGGGTGAGAGACGTTTGAATTATTATTTTAGTGTAAAAAAAAGGCTTTTTCTTAACAACAGCTAAATAAAAGCTTTTTTGGAATCCCTATATGAAATCAAGAACGAAATGATACTTAATTTATAAGAATAAATGCACCGGTTTATATTTCATTATATTATATGAATAAAACGTAGAGATAAATTAAATTATTATTATAATTAGTTCGTTTTAACAGAAAACTTACAAAAAAAAAACGATTTTGTGGACTGAAAATTATGGTAGCTTATGGATACAACACGGCCATGCTGTATTATAAGGGTATTTTGGGTATAAATCATCGGCCTAGTGTATTTCAGAACTATATTTTAGATTTGTTAAACATTCATTTTGTATCAATTTATTTATCTTAAAATTACTTTGTTACCTGTAGTTTATTTAATAGCCCCTGTAAGATTTTTGAAAAGAAAAAAATATAATAATCCTTATTATTATTTCATAAACTTATGAAAACAAATGACATATAAATTTTACACACCTAGATTAAATATCGAGATGTGTGCTTTTTGTTTTATTTTATCCACTGCAGGAAGATCAAAGACTTATTTCAAATCACATTTAAGAAATATTCATTTTTATCGGCGTTTGAAATTCGAAATCATAAATCGCTTCTTACAGTTTCATACTACAATATTATAATTTAAAAATTAAATAGACATTTTTGTAAGAGCATTGACTAAAATCAATGTTATTTAAGACTTGAATGTATAAATTTAAATTATAAAGTAAAATGAACTGAAACGACCAGTTGAAAATGTTCACAGCGTGATATTACTCTGAATAAATACAGCAACACGAGTCCGTTTTAAATTTAGCTCTCAGAAAGAGTTTATAAAGTATTCATTGGGGTATCTGCTATTGACCGGAATGCGGAATGAAATTACGAACTTGACTGACAGTTAGGTTTAAAATATATCGCTGTTTATTGTGACTCACATCCTTAGATTGAATATAATTTTAGAAATGTCATCAAGCAGATAATATTTGAACTGTTAATATCATTAGGAAGCATGCCTTTAAACAATAAATATAATTACGTTAAAATGATACCAGGTCTGATTTTCATGCCGATCATAATATTTGCCAAGGTATGTGTTTAAAATATTACCCTTCTACCTTTCGCTGTTCTATAACGTAACCTTTTTACTTCAATAATAAATACGTGTCCACCACAAAGGGTTGCATAATTGTTCTATTTGTCGGGACGGCTGAAGAGGGTTGGGAGACTCGTAATTTATTAACTTCGTCGTATCAGTGTAACAGACTTTGACCCTCGAATTGGTAATACGCCCGAAAAAAGACTAACAAAATTAGTAGCGATATATTCAAAGATCGCAAAAATCCTACTGCGGGTCCTAGGCTTCTTCTTCTTTCAATAACATGTTCCAAATAACATATAAATAAATAAATGAGCAATCTCTTCATTCATCACCATCCTGAAAACTAAAAACAACTAAAAACAACAACTAAAAACATGAAATTTCACTAAAAATAATTACAAATCACATAAAAATTACACACACAAACACACACACCAGACATGATAACGTAACAAAGCTAGGAGTTGGATGCTATGATTTATATATTATAACTCACAATATATCATTCATATCACATTCGCTACGTTCAAGTATTTTAATAAGATGAAAAAGTGGCGGGAATATGAAAGACGTGAAATGAAACACGGTAATGAGGGTAACGAATGTTCCAGACGCAGAACAGAAATTACAATAGAAGTGACATTCCATTTCTTAATCTTTGTCTTCTTATCACTGGCGATGGCTACTTTATCCATTTTTTAAAGCTGGAAAAACGCATTACGCGTTTCCCCCACAGAAACAGTAGTATGTGGGACTCGCCGGTGTCCAAGGCGCCGAGTGCGCCCCGAACATTGGAATACCCACAAAAAAACCAGCAGTACCCTTTCCGTCTTAGCGAGGAGCGCCTCGGGATCGCTTTCGCATGTTACCGTGACGCTCTGACTGGCTACTTTACACCTACGTAACGAGAGGATGTTGAAAACGAACTAAGCTGTGCCGATTCCATACGACAACTACATTTTGATAATACATTGCCAACAATACTCACGTCACCTGATATTTAAAATGGATAGCAATAAAATATATTTTTTATATATGTAAGTTGAGTTGAAGGATAGTGTTTTAAAAAATATTACAAGATTATCTTGTTGTTCACTTTTGTGTCATTTTAAATTCATTCTCAGTTCTTAGGTTAGAGAGATATGAAAAATGACGTATTTTCCTTCTGAAAGCCAAATTTAGCAATGTAGATTTGTAATAAAAGAAATCTTTTCAATTTCAAAATGTGAAGTTTAGTGATATTAAATTTTTCCGCTAGATACATACAGTTTTCCAATAAATGTATGAGGAATTTAAAAAATATAAAAGGCTAAAATAAAAATAAAATCTAATAACGTAATAACTTCGTTGTATAAAAATACCTTATACTATTTATTTAAATCCCAACTCACCTATATAAAACGTTTCATTTTAGCAAACTTATCAAGTCATTTAAATTGAATAGGAGCAGTCAACAAAAGCAATAATCTCGAGAAACAAAGGATTTTAAAATAAATACAAATAATCAATTGAAAGTTCCTTCAGAACTTCAAGATGTCTAGCGAACCCCGCATTTACAGTGCATTAGCGAACCCATTCGCTATTCACAGCTTCTAGAGATTTAACCTTTATTATAAAAGGCATTCCTTTTCCTAATGCATGCTTACGGCAGCTGTTGAACGTTTGCGCACTATTATACCCGGTATTTGAAATTTCAAAGTCGACTATTAATAAAGACGTTTATTCCAATGCATCAACAACAACTATTACACACACCAAATTATATTGTAAAATTAGAAAAACACACGTACTTTGAAACTTATGATAATGTAGGTAAATTAAAAAAAATCGGGCATTAAGTCCGATTTTTTATACTTGACAAATATGGATACGCAGGAATACTAGAGAACAATATAACTATGTATATTGCATTCAAATGAAGATACCTCGATACCGTCGTACAGCATTCGCAATGCATCGCATTATTAATCTTAATATTTAGATAGTCGAATGCATATGTATATAAGGTTTTTTTTTTAAAGAAACCCCAAATATTATTAAAACATCCTATAATTACTATGTTACCGACATGAATTTTAAGAGAATTTTGTTTTTAGTTTTTCTTTTTTTCGTAACTATTAAATTGTATCTCGCCAGCAACTTTTTTCGTAACTATTAAATTGTAACTATTCAATTTTCATTTATAACCTTTCATGGGTTATATATGAAAATAAATCTACACGTGATATCATTATTAGATTTAAAAAACTAATTGTTCTGATTAAGCTCTTCGTTAGGTTATTTTCCAGGTGGTAGGGCTTTATACAAGCCCGTCTGGGTAGGTACCACCTACTCATCAGATATTTTACCGCCAAACATCAATAGTTAGTATTATTACGTTACTGTTTGAAGGATGAGTTAGCCAGTGTAACCACAGCACAAGGGACATAACATTTCGTTCCCAAGGTTGGTAACGCATTGGCGATGTAAGGAATGGTTAATACTTCTTACATCCCCAATGTTTATGAGTGGTGGTGACCTCTCAACCAGGTGACCAGATGGCCCATTTGCACATCCGAATACCTATAACATAAAAAAAGAAAACAAATGTATAAAGATATTCTGTAACGATAGCTATGATTATCCAATCGTACGTCGAAACAATATGTTAATGATTTTCAATCATATCGAAATATAATCAGTGTTTCCCTAAGGTATAATTTAGTACAAATTAGTAGTTCACTAAAGTACAATATATAATTTCAAATTCCTAGTTAAGCTTTAAAAAAGGTAATCGAAGTAGAAACCCCTTTCAAGAAGAATAAAATATAATCCTTGAGTATTACAAAAACAATTGCAATCGAGTGTTTTCTTCTTGTTTTTATTTATTTACTCCATTAACTGTTAACAACTGCATTAGTTCTCGAGTTTATAAATCCACCCAACTAAGGTCCGTTTGCCAAAAATATAATAAGTGGTATACGATAAAATGTCTTCATTTTATCTATATTACAGTACATAATTTAAGTTTAACAAAGGAATCTTTGATTTTATTTTGAACTTTGAAGGCAGTATATTGTAATTTGTAAAGCAATAAAAGAAATTGTATATTGTATCCAAAGCTATCTTTCAAGGCAAAACATATCAAGCATCAAGTAATCGCACAAAGTATTCATGAAAAAGTTTTTAAGTACAAAAAGATGAACACGTGTCGCACCTTTGGCTTGATTAAAAAAAAATAACATTGGTTCCGTATCGATACAATGGTAAACGGCATGACATTACGATTACCGCTTAATGAGATAATGCTAATTGCTGGACTCAGTAATGAGGGTCATTATGCAGACGACAATGGAACCAATCTGTTTCAAATTTAACCATATGTATACATAATATAACAGCAATAGCATACCGAATTATGTAATCTAGATAACCTGTTTGTATTACGATCAAATTAATAATAACGTCCATGGTTACATTAATAAAAAGCTTTGGTTTTTTTATACCAAATTATATAGTTATAGGTCAATCTGATTCAAAGTTGTTTTAGATGTTATTATTTAATTAAAATGAATATGAAAATCTTTAAATTACCATACACACCATATAATGTTGGAGTAAAATAGCTTACATGCATATCATATACTTAATTTTATAGTCATTTATGATTAAAGGCTACCAGTCACTGGGTCAACGAGAGTTTAAATTTGTTAGATAAGTACATTTAGCCCATGACTATTACTGCGAGCTTGTGACCTTGAGCGACCGACGCTTGCACTGCAATCTTGCGAAAATGATACCACAAACCGATTTTTCGAATATTTTCTCTACAGCTCCGTCTACGTTAAAGGATAACATTTTTTGTAACTTTTGTACGAAACAATGTACCAACAATTTCACGAGTTCTAATCGGTTTGCCTTCACATCAGCTTAAATTATAATATATCCAAATAATATGTTTATTTAAGAACGTAATGATTTGTGATTGAGACGGGATACAGATTCAAATTTGTACTTACACAGATTTAAATCCTTCTGCTAAACGTTTCACGTGTTTGTTCGATTCTTATAATGTAACGTATTTGTCTATTTATTGGCTGTAAATAATTAACAAGACAGCTTTGCATTTTATTCGATATTATATAATCCAATTACCATCACTTCAACGTAATCATGCAAAATATCGCATAAAGAAATATTGCTAAATCATATAGTCAAAGACTGTGTGAGTTTTTCCCGCGGCACAGATGCATTTGATAAACGACTCCGCGTGATAAATAGCACTTTGATTGTCTCTCGTTTTATTAAGTCGGTGTAAGTTTTGATTTTTATAACACAAAGTATCGAATTTCATAATATAACATTTGTGATTATGTTGTTTTGTTATCTTATTTTATTTTGCAATCATAACAGAATACAATAATAACAGACGTTTATTTCAGGTAAAATAATATATTACTGGCTGGCTAATAAGTACTGGCTACTTTTTAATTATAAGTAGATAAAAAAAAAAAAAAAAATATCTTGGGACATTATTCACACACGGCCATCTGATCCCAAATTAAGCAGAGCTTGTGCTATGGAAACCAGACAACTGATATACTACATATACTACTTTTCTTTTGTAAATACATACTTATATAGATAATTACACCCAGACTCAGGACAAACACAAATGTTCATGCACACAAATGTCTGTCCTGGGTGGGAATCGAACCCACAACCTTCGGCGTGAAAGGCAAGCATCTACCAACCACGCCAACCGGCTCAACAGATAGTAGATACAGTTACTTTCTTTACATTTCATACAATTTTCGTAATATATCCGTTCTTATATTAATACTAAAATAAGATGAAAATAAATTTCCAAAGGCAATAAAAAGGTTGAGCTACGTGAATAACAACAAAATCAAAGTGCCCCAACATTTTTCACCTGTAAATCCTGTAGAATTGGAATTTGATAAGTAGAATATAACAGAATAGAGTAAAATTGAACTTTATTGTATACCAAGAAAATTAACAGAAACTTACAGAAAATACAAATTATATATATAAATGGTATGCATAAGTAGCGGTCTTATATATTTATATCTTCTATATATTAAGATCAAATAATTTAAAGAAAATTTCGTATAATTTTACTTTACATACATATTTATACAAAATTAACTACGTAATAATATAAATATATGTTTAAAATATATAAAAAGTAATTAATATAATTTTAATAATAATAAACAATAAAGTGCGACACTGAATAAAACCACATCGAACAGGTATTCATAAAGTCAAATAATACGCCTCGAGCCGGATTTTAAACGTGTTAATGGATTGAAGTACGTTCTACATATATGCTTTTTAAATATTAATTAAAAGGTTTCGAATGAAAAAATGTTGTATAGGCATCAAAAATATAAATAGGTGGGCACCGTCTCTAACTATATGCTTTAATTTGAGGAATATAGTAGCTTTTGAACATGTCAATTGTAGATACATAAATTGACAATAAATTGTACAGAATTGAACCTTGACATTAACTATATTATTATGAACAATATTCTTACACTACTACATTCACACCAATGGTTAGCCTTTATGGCACGCTTAAACGTACATTGGCGTCGTCGTGTAAAAATCCCTTGCTTTGTCGAGTCACAAATTTACGCACGCTCTGTGATGGATTCCTAGATGCCTTTTCACTCATGTCTTGAAGATAGCCGGATTGTAATGTTTAGGCAATACAGACAGCCATTCCACACCTTGAATGTACGAATGGCATATGAGGACGCAAATCGCTTCGTGCAATTGAGTGGGTTGTCAATAAAGGCAGGGATGTAGGACGTTACTAAAACGACAGTACCGTAAAATTGGACTTACGAAAATCTATCACTGAGGACCGAATAAGGGAGGACATAAAAGTGGGAAGAGACGCTAGAATAAATATTCAAGGCTCCCGTTTTTAATTACGGAAGATATTTTCTTTATAATAAGACGTCGGCGTTTTGGAAAAAAATGAAAACTGAAAATCGTTTCTGGTTCAAAAAAATATTATTTAGAAATTATATTCTTATCAAACATATTTAGGTGTTTAATAATTCTACATATATATTATATGTTTATCAAAATTATTAACTCACTATTTAATTGGTTAAAATGAATGAAATCATTAGCAAATCAAAACAACGCCTGACTTAGTTTCACTCTATAATTATCATAGGCATACGTCATTATAATTATATTTAACAATAATATAATAGACAAACTGGCAAATGAAACAACCCGATTGAAAGTTTTCACCATTATTCACAGACATTAGAATTGTAAGAAATAATAATCATCACTTACATCGTCGATTAATTTCAAAATAAATTAACGAGAAGGTAAATATAATTTTAGTTCAACGTAAAAAGCAATACCTGTATTTGTAAGAGAAATCAGTAAGGCCAACCGAACAGATTACAGGAAAGTATTTGCTTTTAAATCATTTTCCAATACTCTCTGCGTAATGACATTTGCGGACGTGACTCGACTAGAACTAACGA
Organism: Nymphalis urticae; assembly: GCA_905147175.2. Lineage (NCBI taxonomy): Eukaryota > Metazoa > Arthropoda > Insecta > Lepidoptera > Nymphalidae > Nymphalis > Nymphalis urticae. The sequence continues at coordinate 5,710,407 of LR989998.1, read as the reverse complement.
GCGAATGGCTTTGGAACGGTAAAATATTTAAAATCAAGATTTTACAAATATTTTTCAAACAATAATACTAACCTAACGAACTAAATCTATAAAGGAGTTTCAGTTAATCTATAAAATAATACAAAATATTAAATTAATATAATTTTCGACACAGATACAATATTTTTCGTTCAATAATAGTAGTTTTTGAACATGGCTAATTGTATGTAAGAAGCTTTTACCAATATATATATTTATAGTTTATAAATGAATTTTGAACAGATATCGTATTCGAACGAGCGTTTTCTTGTAAAAGTTTAAATATTTACACAATTTAATATAATACTAAAATGTTCGTATACTTCTAAGTTAAATCTTAAAAACCATCGCACTTTAATATTTTTTCTACAACTAGAAGAGGAACTACTTCCAACTTTAAATACATTTAACACCAGTTTTGTCAAGACTTCAAACTAAAGCTAGGTCACACAGGTAACTATAAATAATTCAGGGACGTGTACAAAGAATTTTCAAGTAGTTTACCACAATAGCAACTTGGCGTTAATTTTACGTAAGTCTGCTATTTACTTGAGGTTTAACATCTTCCAGTTTTATTTAAAAGGTATTTCATCTATATTATATATTTTCTTGAACAGCCAAAAACGTACATATGTTACTCTTTCCGTATTATGTATGATTGATTTAGCAAAATTTCTTTTAAAAGTGAAACCATAGCTGGCAGTTTAAATTGGCCTATAATATTTAGATAGCTGGCTTCACCTTTATGTATGTCAAGATCAGTTTTCGGTTGTATGGAATTATAACCCCACGGATGATGAGATGAGAGTGAGAGTTCACCGGTGCTCATATACACACTTGTGTCTTAAGTGTTGTCCTTGAGATTGGCCGTCATCAGCACAATTTGGATAACAGGATTATTTTTCATGATAAGATTTATAAATAATCTAAAAATTCTATTTTCAAACAAATATTAGACTTGAATAGTTCATGAGTGGTGCATGAATAGTACAAAAATGATTATCCAGATACCTGCAGCCTTAAATTAAGAACCATATACTATTTAAATTTAGTAGTGATAATAATTAAACATAAGCAAATGTGTAAATTTCGATACGACTAAAGTTATCGTTGAAAATCAGCAACCATAACAACCAGCATCGGTAAGTGAAAATAAAATCCGTAACAAAATGTAAAGCTGAACCAGTAAAGTCAATGCGGTATTTTAACCTACATGCGAGTTAATAACAGAGATTAACTCCAACCCCACAGTCTTTCAGGGTGAAATATACCTGCGGTTACTCAGCTTTAATAGTGTAAGATTTAAATAAGCTTTTAAACTTCTTCTTTTTATATTTATTAAGGTTTTATTATTATCTCAAAATTTATCTACAAAACGATTACAAAACGTTTGTGTGTATATTGCCTTCAATCTAAAGAATTGGCAGCCTTTAATCTGTTTTGGTCAATATAGCGTATAAAATGTTACCAGCTCATAATATTTTGGTCAAAGGAACACGTCACTTGACAATATGCACATTTTTATATTATTTAATTTGAAACATAATATATAAGCTACTTTCATCATTATATGCTAGTGTGCAAAATAACATCAAATGTGTGTCAATTACGATCCACACACACTAACGAGAAAGTTTAAATTCAACCCAGTAACGATTATTTTATAAAACAATACGTAATAATTGAAGTATTATCGTTGAGCGGAAACTACTAGGAAGGAGGAGAAAATTTAGGTAGTTTATTATTTAAATAGGTCTCTATGAGATAGGTACGCGCTGAAAAGGGATTATTAAAATTCTACTCACGAAGACAAAGTATAGGTTGAAAGGTTGCTTACAAATTTGCCATATTATTTAAAATTTGAAACATGAAAATTTATATTTACGCTATTTGTTTAAACAAATATTACATGAGTAACTAAAAAAAAATTGAAATAGCTAGTGTTCGCCCAGAGGTCAAAATTTGCTATAATCATTTTTGAAAATTTAAGAAAAACATTTAATAATTTGCTTGTTTTGAATGTTTCTTTTTCTACCCTTATTTCTAAAATGTTTTAATTGATAGCACTAAAGCTTTTCAATGGCTTGCAAAGAACCAATAAGGAAATCTAATCTATATAGGTATGATCAGAAGGTAATATCGAGTATTTAGTCTATGTATGTTTGCTCTTAATGCAAAATCTAATTGTTAATAATATAAAATAATCATTAAACAGTTATCGATATTTCTAAGATTAATGATTTATAAGAGTATTTTTTGTTACTTTTCAATGAAATCTATAGATATTTTTTAATTTATATTTTAAACAAATAAAATATCACAAAAAAATAATGTAATACGTTAAAATAATACAAGAAAAACCATAACAAAATATTTCATTTATAATCAAACGTATTTAAGTAGATTCTAAATAAACAATTAAATGACCAAACGACGACGAAAAAGGAAAATAATGGTCAACCATAATATATTCAAAAACATAAATTGCAATAGCGGTGACTTGTATAAACGGGACGGTGAAAGATTTGTGGCGGCCCGGGGAGAGATAATATTATGCTTATAATTAATTTTAAAATTTAATAAACGATATCGACATGACCAATAAAAACTGAATATTATGTGAGGTGGTGATGTGAGCGGTAATGTTGACTTCCATACAATAGATGTATTCAATTCAAAACTCTTTCGATAGGACTGAATACGTAGCCAAAACAGTTGTCTATTAATACTAAATACAAGCTTAATTATGAAGTTCACTGATTCGGCGAGGGTATATTATAAAGCAAGAGTGTGTGCAAATGACTGTGCTTACACTCTTTATCCCCTCACAGTCATAATTTGAGGTAGCAGTAGATTAGACGCAGAATGTATAAAAGAGAGAGGCTTGATGTCCATGTAAGAGAACGGGATTGAACACTATCAACTTCTAAACTCACCCGGAGTTTTGAGAATTTCTCGACATACGTGCTTAACTAACTTTTACTGAATACCAATAGACTGTAAAACTTTTATGTTTGCCTAATCGTTAAATAGTACTATTTTTTACTTAAAATCAAATTTCAAATAAAATTAACCGAAAACAAGGAAGTATACTAAATCATTTATGTATTGGCTGAGCTCAACAATATTTAAATTGATGATATTGAAATTAAAATTTAATATTTAAGTTCAAAGTGAATATGGAGTTAATAAAAGTGGATCAAAAACAACCCAAATGGTTTATTTCTTTTGACAGTAACGAGATCGACAAACGATGAAGGGATTTTCCGCATTATTTAATATGCAAGGGTATGATATCCAATCAATGTATCGGTCACAGTCCGCTTACAAAACGTTTCCGACAATAACGAGTTATTCAGTGATGTGTAATTGGTTCATTATATATTTATGTTTTGTTTAAAGCATTTTAAAGCAAAGTGTTTTAAGCATTTTATTTCATTTAATATAATATTTTTTTATTTCATAAGTAATTATAATTGAAATATGGTCGTATACAAAAATTTAATTCAAAAAAATTTGCTGCTTTTTTTAAAAAAAGAGAATAAAATTGGCGGCAAATCCTCCTCGAACTGGTCTTAACAGGACGGGCGAAGCCTATATTTTACGCAGTCATGACCAGTGACCCGTCTACAGTAGAACCGTAATGCCTTCATCGACTCGAGCTTAAGGTTTTCTGACATGAGTGCTTACAGAAAGAAGTATTCTATTCTCGCCTGGTCCACGCCGCACAGGTAGCATCCTACTCCTAAAGTATTCGGCACATCAAATATTCATAATGATGTTCAGCCTTTGTTCTCGTTGTCATTCCGGTTGAATACTTGTAATACTTGTGAATACTTGTCACATTAACATGATGAAACACACTCATACTTTATGTAATAATATTTTCGATTTATTAGAAGTAAGATTATTTCCAATGTTTCTCAATTTCAAACAACAACGTATCTAATAAAGCTGAATGTTTGGAATATAACTGTTAGGTAACCTTCACCAATAAACAATTCAACGCAAATTAACTCTCTATGATTGAACCAAATCCTTTGAGAGTGGCCTAATTGGAAATGCCATCAAACTAAATCTGTATACAAATTCTGACTTGCCTTAGATTGACTTTGCAGAACATAAATATAAATTAAATATGTAACTTTATATTCAGCTAGCTTATATGCAGCTAAAAACTTGAGTGGCTCCCATCCCCCGCAGCAGATACGCGCAGGAATACTAACAATATTTATCTTCTCTACTATACGTACTGTTTCATACAAATGCTCCTCACTGTCTTAAGAATTTTGAATTCCTCAAAGACTCGCACGACTGCACTCTATGATCTGAATTTTATTTTTAAAACTCCTTCTCACTCCTTTTCTTTTTATACCAAGTCCTTCTCCATCCCAGCAGTTCGACAATCGAATAATACGATTAATAACCAAGTCTAGGCGTATTATTTAACATTATGAATACTTGTAGCGAGAAATTTTTATTTATTTTTTGCTGTTTACTATTATTTATAATAACTATATTTATTTAATTTGATATATTGTAAGCAAATATATTAATATATATAATTTCCATGTATATTAAAAATTGTTCGAACTATACACCTTCTAATATATTTTTTATTATTTACCCAAAAGTTGACTGTAAAGGATGTTTCCTTAACTGTTATGATACATACTTCAACATTTCGATATCGTAATAAACACAAAATGAAGGAATTTGCAAAAAAAAACTATTTGAATTTTCAAACACTACACATACATTAACCGTATATCCTTACAATATACACGTGAACAAAGGGCAGAGCGTCTTGTAGTCTAACATAATCTGGAGCTAAGAGATAAAGTCACCATTGCATCGATTTATTGTCCAGTTGTCGAATATTGGATAGACATTATCAGATATTATGGTCAAACGCAATGTGGGATCGGAACAATACCCAACGATAATAATAATAATGAATTGCCAATATTGTTTATGCTTGCCCTCTTAATAGAGGGTACACGCGGTTCGATTTTAGTTGACTAATATTTGTTGTTCACTGAGAAATTAAAAATAATTAATTGATTATGTTAAATTTTATCTCTTACAACAACCGACAGCCAAAGGTGTTAATGAAACAAATCGTTATCCTTTAGCAATGAATTGTTATTTAAAAATAAAAAAACACATGAAATTTAAAAAAGGGTTCTATTTGATCACTATTACCTGTGTTTCGCAGAAAGGCAGATTGTTTTGGACGCCTACGAGGTGATCAGAATGTTTTTATATAATAAAAATATTTATGGATTTTTAAATCGGCTCGAATTGATTTTATTTGAGCGATTCTAAGATTAACCATTGAAATTAAATCAACAAAAGATTAAAGATAATATTTTTTATTGCTTTAATTTGGTCTAAAGTTAAATCTTTCTATTTAGATGATTGCACACCTTGGGAATGAAACGATCGCCTCCAGGTTATTTCAAATTAAAAACAATTATACTACTATTGTGTAAATTGCCTGTGATTGTAAATACTGAGATATATATTGAAAAAAAACCCGCTGTTTCTTTCCCCGGTTCTAATCAGGTATAAGTAAGTGTAACGCTTCTATATTGAATAAAGGTTTTTGAATTTCACTTTAAATAATTTATTTATTACGCAACTAAAATTGGCTCGCTTAAAACAATTATGGCCATGTATTTAAATTTCAAAAATATATTTAAAATTGCAAAGCTTAATAGCAAAAGGACTTAAGCCTTAAATGCCGAGAATTGTTAATTTGATGCCGTATTTAGTGTTCACTAATGCTCTATTTGTAACAAAATCTTAACAAAAGTCCTTTTTGTTCAAAGCAAATCTTTTTGCAATAGCGAGAGAAGTTATTTATTTTAGTATTTCAAACTATACAGTTTGATGAATCATAAGTTATTCGGGAAAAATATTAAGCTAACAAACGTATTAATTGATACACGTTGTCAAAACAAATACAAAAAACCAAAACTTCTAAATCGTAACCCGTATTTATGTGTAATTTTCAGCAAGTATAAGTCCTGCCATATTTTATCCATATAATTATGATTTCATAATATAAATTAAGACATTTAAAAATATAAATATATATATAAATTTAATAAAACCTCGTATGCTCTTTAATAAAAAACATAGTACCTAATTGCAAAAAAATACAATTCAATATTAAAAATAAAAACTGATTGAATAGTTTCAAAACATAATCGTATCTAGTTATAGCTTGTTCAAATTGTCTTCGATAGCATTTGATTCCAAACGAGGCCGAGGTTCCGCAGTTATCGAGTCAATGGATTCGATTCCCTGTTCTATTATGACTCGTATCAGCTATCAAAGGAATAATGAGCTGGATTCCGAATGACTTTGCGAGCTTTCTTTATCAAGATTTATCTCAACAGAATCACACGAACAGAAGTTTTTTTATATTGATTATGGCGTAAAGTTATTCCAGATTCTTTGATAGGATTCTCGAACAACCAGAGTTAAATCCAAATCGATTTTATCCAATCACGTAATATTATAAATTTTCAATAAATGTAAAAGAAAAATGTTATAGAAGGTATTCTAGTATGTAGTGTCATAACAACTTGTTTTAATGAACATATGTATGTTAAGCATAATATGTACAACTGGAATTTCAATCGTATTCTAGGTCTTCACGATGAAAGCACACTTACCATGTACAATTTGTAGATTTAAATTATATTTATAACTTTATCTATTGCATTGCACTTGTGACGATGTGATGACGTCACACGATGAAATTCGTATACTACCGACAACAGTGACGAGGACCTGGAAAATTGGTGAAAATAGCACAAATGGCAACTACGACGAAAATTCTGGACTATAACTTTAGAATGGCGATCCATAATAGACACGAACCCATCACGCTGAACAACAAAAAAAGTATTGTCATGCTGCCAAGAAATAAAAACAAAATCGAAATACCAAACTAATACCAAACCGATGGAAGATATAACAAAGGCACGAATAACACGTCTGTAGAGACTACAGGAAAACATTAAAAAAAAAATCGGCAGCCTGTGAATAACCCACTGCTGGGCCAAAATCCTCCTCTCCCTTTTTGAGGAGAAGGTTATATACTATTATTATATACTATTATTTAATTTTAAAATGCATGTTTTACACAATCTTTACAATATAATCAATAATAGTCCGGAAATTAATAAAGATGATTATGGTAATATTTTACCAGAATTTTAATACAAAAACATATTGTTTTGTTCAGATAACTAAAGAACCGTAGTCATTTGTGCGAAATGCTATTACCGAAATTGTAAGAAAAATAATAAAGTCCATTAAATAAGTTTAAATAATGTGAGATAAGAGAAGCCCAGAGCCTTTGTTTGTTTTGACGGTAAATAATATCTTCACCGAATTGGTATCTGTCTGGTCCAATATGAGCTCTTGTCAAACATTCAATAATGTTATAAAACTTTCAGAGGCTAAAAGTAATCAAAGAATATTGCTTATACACGATATGGTATCATATTAATAATCTTCCAAAAGTAATCAAAGTCGTTAGATATATGTAGGTTTATATATACTGATATAATTTATTGATATGGAAAACAAGCAGTAAATATAAGCTACGCGTCTAAGCTTTAACAATAAAACAATAATGAAAGATTCTCAAAAAAGCTAATTTATTTTTTATTAGTAACAAACAGCCTGTGAATGTCCCACTGCTGGGCTAAGGCCTCCTTTCCTTTTTTCCCCTTCTCACGCTTCTTCAATGCGGGTTGGTGGAATACACATGTGGCAGAATTTCAGTCAAATTCGACACATGCAGGTTTCCTCACGATGTTTTCCTTCACCGTCAAGCACGAGATGAATTATAATAACATAACATATATTTAAGCACATGAAAATTCAGTGGTGCTTGTCCGGGTTTGAACCCATGATCATCGGTTAAGAATCACGCGTTCTTACCACTGGGCCGTCTCGGTTTTATTTTATTGTAACAAGTATAAGTAAAAACAAGTGTAATCTGTTTAATGGTAGGGCTTTGTGCAAGACCGTCTGCGTAGGTACCACTTACTCATCACAAATTCAACCACGAAACAGCAATACATAGTACGCTTTTTATATCGCCTGTTTCATTGCCAAGCACCTCATACACAGTAATTTATAAGCAGTAAAAATATAAATTATAAAATGTGTATTTTGATCAATTTAAAAAAATACTTTACACCTTTATTGTAATTGCAAGTGTGAACAAAACAAGAGCCGTGTTGGCGTAACCTCACGATTTATTGAGTTTAAATCAACGGTTTTGCACACTATGCACTGGCGTAATAGAGCTCTACAACTGTGGCCACTAGTGTTACTGTTTGTGTTATTTGAAGCTCAAAACTCCCAAAAACAGCTATAAAGTAAAAGTATATAAAACTTTAAAAAAAAATATCATACAACCTACTAGAATAGATCATCATATTAACATACCATATTGTTAAAAGTAAAATATAATGAATAACGCAAGTGATTAACATTTGTATATCTGTTGACAGCTTTGAGTTACTTAGCCAACAATATTCAAAGGAGCTATAATATCAAATAGCATTATTTATATTTTAGTAGGGATTATCTACAAATGTAACCGTAAGGGAACGCGGTTTTAAAACATTAACAATAAACTAAGAAATATGAATAGAACATAGTAATTACATTATTTATATTAGTTGTTCCAGAAACTCAAAAAATTAACACAAAAAAATATCACGTGGTTCTCTATAAATACGCGTAAAACATTAAAATTTATGCGTCGGTATAAAAATGCAGCAAAGGCCATTAAAGGTGATTTACAGTACGTTTCATGAAAACAAAATTACTCCAATAACTTTTCTCATTAACTGAACAAAATATGCGTTATTTATCGCATTTTACAATTGCCCCTAATTCAATATGTTGATCTATATGCCATTTAAATTTATAATTGCTTACGTATTTCGTTACCTCATTTACGTAGACTGGAATAATTATAGCAGTACGTAATATTGAATGAATCGGTTTTTTCGGGTTTTTATTCAATTTTCACAACAAAATTTAATTTAATAGTTCCCCTGAACTATAACATGTGAAATGTTGCCCACGCCCGCCATTATGTTCTAATAGTGCATAAGCATAAATACAATATCCTCGTGGACTATACGATGGACTTAAAGTAAAGGATTACAATAAAATTGGAGTAAAATCAGGCGCATAACCCATATGTTTATGATTTTTGAAGCAGAGGATTGTAATAGTCAGTTTCAATTTTCAAAGGCATCCCAGAGCTAATGACGTTCATGTAATATATAATATATTACATTTCTGGATCATCTCATTCGATATTGTCGATGAAAATTTATAGAAGAAGTTATCACATTGGCATTGGAACTCTCAAAAAATACGTATAAAAAAGTCTGTTTGCAACTTTGTCTTTTCCCGTCTATCAACTTTATAACTTTAATGATGGATTAATATCTCAGATGTCTATTAAGTTTTTTTTAAATTATAGAATAGGTAGGCGGACGAGCATATCGGCTACCTGATGGTAGCTAGTAAAAATTTACATTGTAAGAAATGTTAACCATCGCATACATCGCTAATGGGCCATCAACCTTGGGAACTAAGATTTTATGTCCCTTATGCCTGTAATTGCACTGGCTCAATCACCCTTCAAACCGGAACAAAACAATACCAAGTACTGCTGTTTTGCGGTAGAATATCTGTTGAGTGAATGTTACTTACCCAAACGAGCTTGCTTTATGCAAGCTATAACTATGTTTTAGTACACAAACAGCCATACGAAACATATCGAAATATTCGTTACCATTAATACGATATAACAGCTTGGTAATAAATTTATCGATAGCAAATAAAAGTGTAGGCGTTATATTAAGTGTGAATAACCAGAGCTATTTAACACATTTATTTTTTTATAACCTCAAAATGTATTATAGAATATATATACTAAAAATGTGAAACATTAAAAAAGAAAAACAATAATATACTTGAAATGCATAACATAAATTAAATATGCATTTTGTCATTTCAACAATTCAGATAATTTTGTAAAACAAACCACAAATACAAAACCTTTCTGACCAGATGTCTATCAAGTAAACAAGTAACAAGAACCGTATCGCGCAAAGATAAAAATAAAAAAGATATACTCGTACAAAGATTTTCTTGAAGTCGATAAAAGGAGTCGAAGGAGGAGAGGTCATCTCGTGGTTCAGTTATCTTCTGATCGAATGGCATCGGATCGATTACGGCGCTTTGTTTGCACTGGTATATCTCTTTCAGCGATGTTAGCTCTCGAAACAATTTATATAGATGGATAATATATCGCAAATTATTATGTTAAAGTCATTTTATTAACGCGTGACATTTATATAATAAAGCAAACTAGTTATCGATTGAAATAATAATTGTATAATAATTGTTGACGAATTAATTACGTGAAGTATATAAATTAATTTGTATTTTATTTTTCTTTTGAAATGATAAGTCGGCGAGAGTATAATTTAGTCGTGTCAGCTAATGAACTCGTTATAAGTTACAAATGCACAATTAAGTCGCTTTAAGAAAAAGCTGAGGTTGGTTGTTAAAATGAGATACGATTTCTTTTTTAATATTATTTGTGTTAGAATTTACAAGTTTTTATATTTGACTTATTAATAATGTATTAACAAATTGATATTAATAATGCCATCCGACACACTTTGCATATGACTCGTGCGCCACCTATTTATAGTGAGCTTATGGTATTACTCCAAAAATCTTTAACCAAGTATATATATTTATGTATAATGTGTATATTTGACTGCCTCGTTGGTGTTGTGGTAGTTATAAGGCCGCTGACCTGGAGGTCCTGAGTTCAATACCCAGGTCGGGCCAATAGCCCATGCGAGTTTTCCTTCACGCGGGCACTAATAATCCAATTAAATTACAACTTTCAAGAATTATAGCTTGTTGTTTCAATTTGAATAATAGCAGTCGTACATTAATATATACCCAAATATTGTATATTTGTCGATAAATTTATGGAATAACTCAATAAATTAAATCAACAAATAATTGTGAAAATAAATCTGATGCTTACTCTCAATTAATTTATTAACATTACATTTTTGTCTGTGGATTGAAAAAAGTAAAAAATTGTTTTGATATAAAGTTATAGCTCTTTAAAGTGCAAACAAGGTGATATTTTATCTGTGGCGAATGAACGGACAATTTTGGAAACCTGCCAGGACAGTTTGGACAGATGGGTCTTCAAGCGGCCACCTACAAGACAGTGCCTACTAAACTGGTATTAACATGTTACGAACTTTATGTTCGATAGTTTGTGGTAATTATTTTCGAAATATAACACATATAAGTGACATTTTGTGATTGAAATGTTTGTACGGCAACTGTAAATAGAAAATAATCATTATAAATTAAAATTTTCAATAGCATTTATTATAATACAATAAATTGATAATAGCCTGTGAATGTCCCACTACTGGACTAAGGCCTCCTCCCCCTTTTTGAGGAGAAGATTTGGAGCTGATTCCACCATGCTGCTCACAGGAGCAGCGAGTTGAACTATAATCACAAATTAAGCACATGAAAATTCAGTGGTGCTTGCCCGGGCTTGAACCCACGATCATCAGTTAATATTCACGCGTTCTTACCACTGGGCCATCTCGGCTTTTTTACCAATAAATTATCTCAACATAAATATTTATAATTCATATTATTATAAATATGTTACACACATATTTTTTTAAATAAAAACATACTAAGTTATTAAAATACGTCATCACTTCACTCAACTCGACAAAGATTTAGCATTAACATTATTTTAAAATATATTTTACTTTATACTCACAGTTTGTCCTACATATTGAGCAATAAATACATACATATAATATGTACAATATCATAACTAAAACTCGAACTTAAATCGATCATAACAAATAAACTGCCAGTACTGGCTCTTAGTGCTTAAAGTGTACGTCGGTCAGTTCAGAACTTTATAGTGAAGTTAGGTCAAGACGTCTATTCTCTAACTAATCCTACAGCTCAATAGCACAACTGCTGTTTCTGCTTTGAAAATGGTGAACTAAACTTGTTCAATTGAACTATAATAAATATATAATGCAGTTATTACATATTTAATCTTCCTTTTAGAAGTAATGCATTTGATTTTAAGTGACTTAAAAATAAGAAGCGTTTTACTGGTTGATGTTTATAGAAGTCAAAACTTTGAAAACATCGAAACAAGGAAATTTGTTAACTAATCCTACAGCTCAATAGCACAACTGCTGTTTCTGCTTTGAAAATGGTGAACTAAACTTGTTCAATTGAACTATAATAAATATATAATGCAGTTATTACATATTTAATCTTCCTTTTAGAAGTAATGCATTTGATTTTAAGTGACTTAAAAATAAGAAGCGTTTTACTGGTTGATGTTTATAGAAGTCAAAACTTTGAAAACATCGAAACAAGGAAATTTGTTTCGATCGATATACACGATAAATTGTCAAGAAAAAAATATTAGCCACATTGAAATTCAACATCTTTCAGCTTTCAACCCGCGATGTTTATGTAACGTACACGTGTTTTAATCACTGGGCTATCTCGGCTCCGAATATTAATATTATTTAAAAATATATTTAATAATAAATATTTGCTAATCTATATGGTTATTTTTTTAAATATTTAGTTGATATAATTACAAATTGTACCTAAGTACATCAGTATTTTAAATAATGGAAACAAGGGTATAATAAATACGATACGCTGTATCAGTGCTTAATAACAATATTAGTGCAAATTATGCAAATTCGTTACCGCAGGGGGGGTTCGGTCCTCCCTCACGTTTGTCATGGTAATGCGGAAAGTTAGTTCCATTTCAATTTACAATTTATTCCACACACGCCACAGTCAAAAGTAACAAAACACGTAATTCACAGTAAACAAATTCACAGTAATATAACAAGGCAATGTAATTACGATAATTAATTTCCATACAAGAATTAAAAGATTAATGTGTAGCAAAACTAATGTTATTGTGTAGTTTTCATTTCGTTATTTTATAAAATATTTCAAAATAATAAAGTATATAGATTTATCATACTATTTTGATAAGTAAATAATTTAATGATTAATACAAGCTTACAAAAATTCTTCTAAATTAAATCATAGACGGCAAGAAAGATCAAACAATAAGGATTAAGATTTAAACTAAGATTAAGATAGAAAAATGTGGTTGACCCGTGGTGCCCGGCAGATGTGAAAGATTGAAATGATTATAATGATGATTATTTAAGAAATTTATAATTAAACAAAACAATAACGAATAAATATGGATTCAAATAAACAAAAAATAAAGGTCATATTGTGCTATTTCAATTCATAAAATTTATTTAAAGAAATTTTTGTTCTTTTATTTATCCCTAAACGATTTTTGAGTAACTTGTTACTAGACTAGTTAATTTTTAGTCCATTTTATTCATTATCGTAATATTTATTTACTTTTTTAAATTTGCGCGAATGAAACCGCAACGGATGCCTTGGTTAGGATATGAAGAGAAAATATTTGTTGGTAGACTAACTACTAAGTGGATAGTATTTGTTCGGCGTGCATCTTATCACGAGATGAATAGTTAATGAACTTTTTAAAACATTTCTTGTAAAAGGCAAGGAATATTCGAGTAACGTAGTTTTAAGAAAACACCATTCAAACGCAAAAATGAGTTGCTCAATAGAAAATAATATTATTTTCCGTAGCGCAAACGCATTTGATTAATAGTGCTCAGCTCAGAAAGACAGTCGTATTTTTCTCACCACAAGTTACCAAATCATTCGCCTATCTTAGTATGGATATACCACGTGATTATTATTTTTTGTTAAAAATACGAATAAGAGGTATATCCAATACACCTATATGAGCATATTTATAGGATAATTGACAGTACAATGAGATTTAAAAATTTTACCATTATGGAAATTAATATTTTAGTATGAATTTCTACTTTAACGAGCTTAAATTAAATATACATATATATAATATCACTCGGTATCTCCTCAATCCGTAAATATCATATGTTTATGCCTACAACTAATACTTTTAGTAAAAGTCATAAAATAAAGTCCTAAGTCTGATTAAAACACATGAACTGACTTGTATTTTCTTAATATTAGAATCTATAATATTAAATATGTTTTTACTTACGTCATTTTAGATCCATTGATATTTTAATCGAATATCGATTCGGTCAGTTTATTTCACCAATTCAACTTTTCGTTGAGATAGATTTTCGAGCATCAGTTAGCTAAAGCGTATTTGAAACCGCATATAACTCGTAGTTAGTCAGAGGGTTTGAACATAAACTTTGAACTGAATTCCAAGTGGCGTTTAACGAACCTTTCACTGTTTTATATGAATGCGAGTATTTATTATAGTGTTTTATGTACTCGTAGAACATAGTTCTATTTTATGTAGCATTCAATATTACACGACAATTGTTACGTGTAGTATTTAATTTTGGAGAGGAGATAAACCGAAAACACATAAGAGTCGTTTTTATATTATTTTTTTGGTGGTAGTGGCTTTATCTGGGTGATCAGATATTCTACCGCAAAGCAGCAGTACTTGGTATTTTTGTTTTCCGATTTGAGGTGAGGTGTGAGTGTTAATAAAATACGGTACAATATTACAATTATTAATTCAAAACAAAATACCTAAACACCGATATATAGAAAACAAAAAGAAAGAGTTAAGTGAAATCGTGATTGCGTGAAAGGACCCGTGAGAGGTAATCTACAACAAATATAAATTAATAAACGAAATCGTAAAAACCGGAGCTTCTAATTATATACTGGTTTTTTATGAAACTTGCGATAAAAACAATACTGAAAAAGGGATTGATTCGACATCCTTCGTATTTCCTATCCTTTAGATGATCAATTAATATAATGTTTTAATTAAAATCTAATTCGTTTATTTAAGTATTAGTAGTAAAAAAAATTAATTAGTTTTTTTAATTATATTTACTCAGCTATACATTTTATCAGCTAATCTAACCTAACTTTATAAATTATAAATAGTAAAAAAAATAGTTGTTTTTTATTAATATATAATTTCGATCTAAAAATACTACTTTTACAATCAACACGAAAAAAAATCTCATAAACAAGCACAAGGGCGTGGAGAAGAAAGACACGACGAGTAAGCCTTACTAAATGCTCCGCACCCATCTAGATAAACACTGCTATATCGTTTTAATAGTCGTATTATTGTTATTCCATTCATAGGACAGCTATTTTACAGATGTTACATTTCTTAAAACCTCGTTCGCATTGTTGGCTCCACATAGTCAATTTAAGCTAAGTCTACCGCGTCCACAGAAATTGCAGCATTTTAGTCTCGGTACTAAATTTAGTAATGGACAGATGATGTGTTTGTCGTACGAATTCCTACCATCGAAAATTTGGTCCCAAAAGAAAAACTTTTGAAATGTTAGAAGCTTCTATACTTTGAATAAAATCCCAATTTAATAATAACCAACAGTTTAAAATTTAAACAGTTCTGTTGAAATAAAACAAATATAATTTTGTGTTTTTGTACTTTATAATTCTATTATTTCAATAAACGTTCATTATTGCACTTTTATTTCATTCGTATAACATGTTGGAAATTGAATTACAATTAACTTCCAACATTTCCACGACAAATGAGTTTAAGTATACTTAAGTATAATGACGAGTGAATAAAAGGCCTATTTACATAATGTCTGTTGTATTAGTATATTAGCTTATGTCATGAAAATAGATTTACTCAGCTACTTTATTTATTGTTTTAATAATTTTTGTGTGAGTATTTGTGTATACTTATGTAGGTCTTTAAATTATTTTTTCGCTTTTACTCATTTTGGACGTGAAAGGTCTTTCGGTCAGTAGGCGATCCAAATGTAACGAAATATGTTACCACAAGATCGCTTATTGCTTTCGAAGTAAAGCAACTATCGATATTATTTTATTACCATTATTTAGAGGATATACGTCATTACTCCGTAGTGCATACACGATACAGCTAAATCAGCTTGGAGACGTTTTTGCGCTTGTAGTAGTGCACCGTCATTTTACCGTCATTTTATTTTTTATATAGGTAGGTACTTAGAATTAAAAAGATTAAACTTAATTTTAATCATGAACTTCTTCAAGACATTTTGTAGTCATCCTCATCATCCTCGGTTTCCGATAAATCGTTTATATTAATGATAATTCGATAATCGTAAGCTAATATTGTATCAAAAGCCTCGTTTCTACCATGAAATTTATTTTTCTCTTTAATAGAATGTATACAACCAATTAATTTAAGGTATTCATTTTTTTTTCTTAACTCATGTAATTATAGCATTTCTACTCATCTTGTCATTTTTTTTGCCACGTAAGTTTCATTTTCCCTCCATATATTTTGTTTTTAACTAATTAGAATAATAAATAAAGTTCACATAGTTCTAACGCTATTTATGCGGGAGTACGAGGTAGGTACGTGGTAACTAGCGGAAACTGGTTTAGTCCAGTTTTAATCAATGTGTCACATTACTAAAAACGCAATAATAATAATTTACTAAGTTATTAAACGAAAAAATATATCGCAGGGGAGAAAAAATAGTATTTATTAACTAAGCCTGAAGTTTTAATTTCTAAATTAATTTCAGTCCGCTTTAATTTTGTAGTTATTAAAATACATTGTTATATGTAATTATTGTTGTGTGTAATTATTGTTAGCGTATAAATTTAAGCCTTTGATAGTATATCTATCTGTACAAAAAAGCCGAGATGGCCCAGTGGTAAGAACGCGTGAATCTTAACCGATGATCGTGGGTTCAAACCCGGGCAAGCACCACTGAAGTTTTTCATGAAGGAAAACATCGTGAGGAAACCTGCATGTGTCTAATTTCACTGAAATTCTGCCACATGTGTATTCCACCAATCCGCATTGGAGCTCCAAAGCCTTCTCCTCAAAAAGGGAGAAGAGGCCTTAGCCCAGCCTTATTTCACAAATTATTGAATTCTGAAATAGTATTTCTGAAATAAACATTGAAATTGTAGTGAGACTCGACCTTTCTTTGTTATTTCGCCCAATATAATTTAACTCAAATTAATTAAAATAATATTAAATAGTTTTTATTTACCTTTAAATTTGACACAGGCAGACTCGACTTTCCAACAGTATAATAAAGGTTTTTCCGAAATATCAACTTTTTGTAATAAAACGCGACCTTGTTTTATTATTTCGTCCAATATAATTTAACTCAAATTAATTAAAATTAATTAATTATATTATTATTAAGTAATTTTTATTTACCTTTAAATTTCAGCAGAGTTAACTTCATACCGATGTAATAAAGGTTTTTTTCGAAACAACTACTTTTTAACAGTATATCAAAAAGGTTCTTTAAAATATTTAACATAAGGAATTTATATATTACTACTTATTAAATGACTGCCTCGTTTTTATGTTAGAAAATTCCCATTAGCAGCCCGGAGACTGGAAGTTGGAAGTGTGCACACTCTCGTGCCTCGGAAAGCACGTAAAGCCGTTGGTCCTGCGCCTAAACTCTTTCCGGTCGTGTCGGATTACCGTCCCATCGGATTATGAGAGTTAGGGAATAGAGAATGCACCTGTATTAGCGCACACACTTGCGCACTATAATATCTCCTGCGCAGTTGGCTAATGTCTCTTGAGATTGGCCACCGTGGTCTAAATCGGTCTGGAGGACATTATTTATTACTTATTAAATACACAACATGCCTACATTTCAAACGCTTTATAATATATAACATATAAACATATATACGAGGGCTTAAATGTAAACGGAAAAATACACGTAGTTCATTTAAGATTTACATAACGATAACATACGTTGAAATATTAAATTATTTTTGATATAATACACACAATGTAACATGAATATGTAATATTTGCCTATGTATGGCTTTTAGCTTGCATAATACGGATGTTCTGTTAGTCTAATAAGTCGTTATTTCAAATCAAAACTAACTAATTCTAGAAAACTAATTAAAGATGTTTAAATGATTCACAGTATTATAAGTAGTATAAGATTAACAATATTTTTCCACATTTAATTGCGTCTTCATGCCACAAGTAACAGTTGACTCAGTAATACTACACCCTGTGACCCCTGACCGCGTTCGGTTGTAAAGTCAGCTAAACGGCAACGGGTAATTTCACTAGTACTGAATCTTCTAGCGTCGCCTTACTGACGCTAGAAAATTACTGGCTTAATCACTTTATCGTAGAACTAGCTTCTTGATTAGTACTAAAGTGTTTCAAAAGTTAAAATTAAAGTGGCATTTGACTTTTGTTCATGTATTCGATGATGATCAATTTTAATTTATTTTGCTATATATTCTTTATTGAAATTCAATATATATAGTAGCTTCTGATCATGTAACTGAAGCAGTGATCTTTTTTAAGTAGAGGATTTATTATAAAATATATGGGAAAACGCAATAACTTTTAAATTAATCTTAATATTGATTTAAAAAGGAATTTAACAGTGTTAAAATCTGATTTAGTCGAACCTACTTATTTTGTGAAACATGCATTTTTTTCTGCTCCTCTCCAGTGTATACAGCTTAACAATCTATTCATTTTCTAAGCCTTCAATAGCAAATTCGAGGCATCCAGCCTAGAAATTTTCTTCTTCTTTCCTAGAAGTCTTAATAAGCCAATGTAACCTTTACTGTTTTTTGAAGTGAATTTTCACTTTTGGCTTTGGCTTATTTAGGCGCGTTGCGCTGGTTTGTCGTAGGGAGGCCCGCATAGGCCGGCCGGCCGTCAGAGCGTCACGGTAACATGCGAAAGCTATATAGTATGCTTATTTTTCGATGGTTTCGTTACATTTGTATTATAGTCGTATATAACAGATTATATATCACGACTTTGTGAACACAACTTAAAACTGACATCCACGACGAAAACTCGAAATGCATATTTGAGATGAAGTCATGAAAAATAGACGAATGTATTTTTATTAGAAAATGAACCTTAAATAAAATAAATAAATCGTATGTTTTTAAATAGGTAACATAAAGCATCTAAATAAAATATGTAACACAATTTCAAAAAACCACATATTGCTTTTATTCCTTTGGGTTTAACGGCAAATTAAAGTGACCTTTGCAAAGGACTATTTCATTCGAAGGTAAATACGCAATTTCACTGAATATCACCTGGTTGACCTTCTGAATAAATAATGAATTCAATTTTTCCGAACACATTGACTTTACTCTGCTATGGGATAAAAATATTTGCATAAACTATGAACAGGTCAAATAACTGACTGTTAAAATCACAGGCGGATATACAAATGTTGGAGGATATTAGATACTAGAGGTTATGTTTGTGCACCTTTTAAACTGCATTCTTCTTTACGTCGCTTTTAAAGTAACATACTCCACATCGAATCTTACTAATATTATAATAAATGGATTCTTGTTTGTTACTTTGTCACACCAAAACTGCTAAAAGGCTACTTAAGTTTAACTTTTAATGAAGATACAATATGACTACGTCAACTGCGAGGATGATAAAGGAGTACAAATGTCGCGCGCGTGGCTTACAATAATATAACAAATCGAGAGAATCGACGCGTAACGCATAGTAGCGTTTATATTTACGGCACTTTTTTAATGTAAATTTAAGTTTCAATTGAGTTAACGTTAAAAATTTTAATATACGATATTGTATCAAATTGAGAGTTTAATATTATACCATCGCCACATCATTTTAGCATGATATATATTAATATGTATAATATGTTTAAAAAACATATGATAATATATTGCTTTCCAAAGGCAGGTAACACATATAAGGTTAGACCTTAAAACAAATAAGAAGAATAATTTTATACTTAAGGGACGACAAAACTAAATATGTAATATATTATTTTATATAAGGCTCATGTCATTACTAATAAATCAATACTATATCTTTTTTATATACAAATAAATGCTGAATGAAAATGATCAGCACAATTTTCATGCGATCAAAGTTGATTTTAAAGTTTTATTTACAAGAGATTTGCGTGCGTGGCATACAATGCAAATTGAAATAAACCTAACTTTCCAGTTTCCACATTACCATGACAAACGAGGGTGGTTCCTTACCCAGTACAGCGGGATTATGTATTTGCATAATGTGCTAATGTACGACCACGCTAATAGAAACCGATACCGCGAGTCGTATTTCATTCTAGCTTCATTAACCATTTGACGTTTATTTTATAATTTATATTGACATTCATAGACATTCGTGGAACGCACCAGCAATGCTGTACATTTATTGGGTTATGTTGTATTTGGTTGAGGATTAAAGCATTCGTTTTTGGATGACATTCTATTGGCGTACGTGGGTAACCTACAAAATGAGCGTTTTGACGAAATCACTGTATTTAAATAGTCACAAAAGTTACGAGTAATCACAAACACAAATCAAAATAAGTTACTAATTGTGATTAGGTATTGTACGATAAGGTAACGATACGAAATTAAGGAAAGTTACATGATGTTTTCTCTAGTGCCAAGGGCTAAGTGTGAGAGAGTGCTGGTTACTCCACCCAGCTCCACACCAAAATGAAGTGCACTGAGCATTGCTCCATGCTTCTACTGTTTCAATTTAATTTGACCGAATACGACAGCTATATAAATGGATGTTAGTAGAACTTTTAACATTAATTTTACTTGGCCTTCGTGCAAAACAGTCTGGTCAAGTACTACCCACTCATCACTCATTATTTAGTATTGTTGTGGTCCTTTTTTAAGGGTAAGTTAGTAATTGCAGGCAAAAGGCAGGTGAGATCTTAGTTTCCAAAGTTGGTGGCGCATTGTCAATAAAATGAATGTTTAATATTTCTTGCAGTGCCAATGTCTATGGGTGGTGATGACCACTTACCATAAGGCTATATTCCAGTGCGCTTAAATTTTATTATAAATAAAAAATTAAAGATTATTAAATTGGACTCCTTTTAAAGAAAAAGATCTTTGGAGCTTATTTCACCACGCTGCCTAAATGTAGATCAGTGGATACATATAATATGGCAGATTTTCGTCCGACACTTGCATTAAATGAATTACAAGATCACAAATTAAGCATATTTAATCTTTGTGGTGCTTGCCTTGTTTGCACCCGCAATTTTCGGTAAATATCACTGGGATATCTCAGCTTTGAAAAGGAGAAGACTTTTTTAAGATCCGACCTATAAAGTTACAGTCAACAATTGCACGTTCTACTTTCTTATTTATAAAATATTAGTAAAAAGACTTTTCATGTAAATTCGGCTTTATTTAAAAGTAACGACGATACAACCGACCGTATCAGATATTATCAAACAGGTGACCTCTTGAATCCGTAATGAACTTTCAAACCTTTTTTCAAATACATTTCATTCGCAGTAAGCCACTGCAGGTAAAAGCATTTGCATAGCTTATTAAAGTGCGATACGAAGTTAAACTATTATAACATGCTCTATTTAATATTGAGAAAAGCTAACAGCTCGTTAATGGCAGGTAAAGGCTTCCTCTTCTATTCAAAGAAGGGTTCCGGAGCTAAATAAACCACGCTGGTTCATTGGATATTTTCAATATCTTGCAAGAAACTTATTTTAATAATATTGCGGTTTTTTGGTTTGGATTATGAAATTATACTACTTTCTTGAGATTTAGATTAAACTTAAAATAGATATATTTAAAAACAACTAAATTGGATTCTTTACCTTGCCTGTTGCAGAAAGTATATTTATAGTAAATAAGAATATATTTAAATAAACAACCTAAAAAAGCATTTGAGACACAACGTTTGCCTTTTCTACTTATTTTTAAACTAGTTTTTGTCCGCAGCTTCGGCCGAAGGTGGGGAGCGGAGGGTTTCTGGTCTTAAGTCCGTATGTCCTTTTCTGTACCCATGACAACTTGTAAGCAAAATTTCATAATAATCGGTATCGTTGTTAAGATGTGAACACGTAACTATAACATTTATAATATTAGTTGCTACTTATTCTAGATTACCGACATATTATTATCATATCATGTTCAACAAGCGTTGTTATAATTAGATTTTTATGTTCCACATTTAGGACGCAAGTTTAGTGACGTATCCAAACTAAGCAACGTTATCTGTTTTTATTAATAGGAATTAACCAGAAAGGGAATAAAATTGGCATAACCGTAAAACAAAACGATTCCAGAGCTCATATTACCGACCGTTCACTTTTATGCTTGAACCACACCATTAATATAGCGTAATTATATAATATATCGACTTTTAATGTATGCGGTTGGTATGTCTACTTTTTTAATATTTAAGAATTATTACTTACACATACACATATGCACACACGCAGTGTAATTATAGCCACAATGATAACCGCTGATAATCCTGAGATTAGCAGTGTAATAAGTGATATTGTACTATTTGCATTGCAAGTGTCTATGGCAAAGATGACCTGTTTTCCTATAATCAATTTAAAAAACGGACACAATTTGATATACACAGAAATTAAAAGGAAAAAATAGCTTTTCATTTTGTTCATATGTAACTATTGAGGTAATTTACAACACAATGCTACTTATAGTAAACTTAAGCCAACATTAGTAAAATAAAACGGGTGTAAATGAACGTCGTAATTATAATAATCATTTAGACAGGTATAGATCTGACAATTTGAATTACATTTTTAGAATCATTAGCCATTCATTACATTCATTAGATTAATAACTAATCCTGGGATATCATTCTTAGCCGTTACCTTTTTACACATGAAATAATTACTCATTTGCCTTTCGTAACTCTCTCGTTAAGCTTTGGCTAGTTAGTACAGTTTTAAATCATAAGGATCCCTTTGAGTCTTTGAGTTTTGGTTATATTAATTTAATTAAGAAGTCACAGTCATATGTATCGGAAAGCACTTAAAGTCGCTTCTGGGTTGCACCTGATCTCCCTTCGATTGTAAGATCGACTTTTAAGTGAGAGAAGAAAAACAACGCATGCTTTCGCACACACCCTTGTGTATTTTAATATCTTCTGTGTAGTTAGTGATCCAGTTATTTAATCTGTTGATTAAAGCTGCGTGATCGAAATATATCAGAAAAATAGCATTAGTAAGTACAACAATATTATGTTTACTACTCGAAAGTATCATCAATAATTCTTATATGACACTGAAAATTGATAGAAACATCCAAATTTACGGTCCTTTTGTATTTTCTTCTTTCTTTTATTTTATAATAACTTAAACTTCAAAGACAATGTCTCAAAATGTGTGGCCGCGAAAATCCATCTGTCCGAATTGTTGGCAAAAATCCAATAAATTGTCGCAGCCGTTTGCCCGCCACAAAATAGTTTCTTGCTACAACATAAATATCTCCACGAAATCTTCAAATGAAATGGTAACTTAAATAATGCATTGTGTAATACAACTTTGAAAATGGTATATCTAAAAATAATCTGGTGTTATATTAAAATAATTTTCAATCAGCCTTAATAGTGGTTTTATACGAATATATCTCAATAATAAATACTCTTTTATGTTGTTTCATAAAATTACAAACTAGTTTAATGATAGGCAAGTATAATAATTTAAAATAATTAAGACGTAGTAATTAAAGTTTTATTTTTCGTTATAATAATCTCTGTCACCACAGAATCAATACCAACGTTTTTAAAAAATGTATGAATAAACCATATATACAAATGTATGTTAGTATAACTTTTTCACATTAATTTTACTTGGTGGTGGGCCTACTTGTACTTAGTATTGTTGTAGTCTGGTTTCAACGGTATGTGAGCCAGAGATATTGCAGGCAAATGGCACGCGAAATCGTAACTTTCAAAGTTAGTTGCACATTGTCGACGTAAGGAATGGTTAATATTTCTTACATCGCCAATGTCTATGGGCGGTGGTGATCACTTTATGTCAGGTGGTCCATTTGCCCATCCGCCTACCTATAAGCTAAAAATCTTTGGGCTAAAACGACTAAGTTACTCGCAGAGCTCACTTTGGAAAATGCAACATAAAAACTGTCCATATGAAAATAATTCTCAATAAAATCGATGCTGGTCATGTTCAAAGACAGGCAGATTCAAATGATATATTCATATTGATGGTATTCTTGGAATGAAAACGACCTCCCTTCGAGCACATACTAAGATAAAAGCCTAGGAGAACTAAACATTGTGTATTATGCATTTTGTTATTTGCACCCAGTAATAATAATAATAATAATGTCCTCCAGACCGATTTCGGCCATGGCGGCCAATCTCAAGAGAGATTAGCCATCTGCGCAGGAGATATTATAGTGCACAAGTGTTTGCGCAAACACAGGTGCACTCTCTATTCCCTCACTCTCATAATCCGATGGGACGGCAATTCGACACGACCGGAAAGAGTTCAGGCGCAGGACCAACGGCTTTACGTGCTTTCCGAGGCACGGGAGTGAACACACTTCCAACTTCCAGACTCCGGGCTGCTACTGAGAATTTTCTGACAGAAAAACCCAATAACGTTTTTATTGGCCCGACCTGGGAATTGAACCCAGGACCTCCGAGTCTGCGGCCTTATATCAAGCCACTAGACCAACGAGGCAGTTGCACCCAGTAGTATGTATATGAAGCGAATTTTTAGCGAATATGTACATACGACCATTCTAACTCTTCGAAACAAATAAAAAAATTACCAACCATTTTGGGTTAAATTTTTTAAAAACTTTAAAATATATTTTTATGAATTGAATCAAAAATCACAAATAGTAAATTTTAAGCAGATCAATCTATTTTTTTTTTCATTATTATACTAATGAGCCAAGGTGGCCCAGTGGTAAGAACGCGTGAATCTTAATTTTTTTTTTTTTCAAATGTATAGGCTAGCGCTTGACTGTTATCACACCTGATGGAAAGTGAGATACAGTCTAAGATGGAGCGCGCTTGCCTAGAAGGTGCCTATTCACTCGGGACTTGAAGGTACCCATATTGTAGGTGGTGAGGAAAACGGAGGTCGGGAGGGTATTCCAGACCTTGGCGGTGCGTATCAGAAACGAGGAAGCAAATCGTTTCGTACGTGTCTTAATCGATGATTTTGGGTTCAAACCCGGGCAAGTTCCACTGAATTTTCATGTGCTTAATTTGTGATGAAGGCAAACATCGCGAGGAAACCTGCATGTGTCTAATTTCACTAAAATTTTGCCACATTTGTATAGCAGCGTGGTGGAATAAGCTCCAAACCTTTTCCTCAAAAAAAGGGAGAGGAGGCCTTAGGCCAGCAGTAGGGCATTCACAGGCTGTTACTGTAACGCTAATGTTTCCTTCCCATTTTTCCCGTTTGGGGTCGAATTTTTAAAAAACTACGAAATACGTATGCACTAATTTTTCTCATAAGCTTTAACATTAAATATCATTCTTTTCACATCAAAAATTACGGAGACCCCACACAAACTTTGAAGCCCTATTTTAGCCTTTTATAGGTAGATTTTCAACAACGTGAAATACTTATATATTTATTTCTAACCAGAAGCTTGTATATGAAATTTCATGCCTCTAACTTTGAAAATGATGGATTTCCATATAATCGGTCATCCCTTATTTTAACCGTTTAGGGGTGGAATTGAAATTGACATCCTTCTCTAGTCGGCGTTAACATCATAAAATATATAAAAAACCAAAGTTTCAAGTTTCTAACCCTGTGGTTTGACAAATCAGTCAAAAAAAGTCATAGTGGTTGTATAGATAACAACAAAAGTACGTTTTTTTATATAACTTTTGATAGACTCAACCGATTTGATGAAATAAAGAGTAAACGGCACCTTAAAAATCTTCTATCTTCTATATTATACTGAATTATCAGTTATTTCAATTTGTAATTTTTAGCCGTTTCAAAGATTACCACATGAACAAAAAAATGATTAGTAAATCACAAATAGCCATATTAACTGTAAACGAGGCAGTTATTTTGAAATCGGTAAAATAGACGAGCCGGTTGGTGTGGTTGGTAGATACTTGTCTTTGAAGCCGAAGGTTGTGGGTTCGATTCCACACAGGACAGACATTTGTGTGCATGAAAATGTCTGTTATTCCTGAGTCTGGGTGTAATTATCTATATAAGTATGTATTTACAAAAGAAAAGTAGTACATGTAGTATATCAGTTGTCTGGTTTACATAGTACAAGCTCGGCTTAATTTGGGATCAGATGGCCGTGTGTGAATAATGTCTCAGGATATTATATTATATTAATCTCAGACAGACACTTAAATTTTATTTTTATATGTATAGATATAGATAAGCTAGATTATTTGTGATTTTAAGAACGTCTCAAGTACTGTACTTGCAACGAGTTTGTTTATTAGTCATCGTGAAAAGTTGGAGACTTAACTTTCGCTAAGTTAATTATTTCGCAGAGTTGGGAATTAGCGTTCATGTCCGAAACACGTCGAGTCTCTTTATCGTTCTTTACATTCTTGCTGTATCTTGAAAATTACCTCTTAAACATACATATCAGGTTGTTGATATTATTACAATATTTTCCAAAGAATTATATACCATTATTTAATTATTATCTATGGAGTTTCATTATTAAAAAAGAATTTGCTGGTTGGCTTGCTGGTTCTTTTTAGTAAATCTACATACTGAACACGTGGCCGCATTAAATTAAATTAATCTTGTAAAATTAAAATCATTCAAAACTGTTAAGTCTATGTTTTGATTTTGACTTTGATAAGTCAATTGTTTGCTTCCACTTCTGTTTGGAATTTAATTAAGCTTAATCAACATAATATAATAAAACGAGATATTATGTGTATAAGTATATTTTATAAACAAAAATATTTAAATGACTTTTCTCTCGAGAGTTTTCTAAAGCCGTCGTAAAAAATATCACCGCATCAAATAATTTCATATCTAGAATTTACTAACTTCATCGAGAACGGTTATGAGGATGGCTTATCCAAAAACCTTAACGAAATTATGCAAACGGGAATAAGTCCGTTCATTCAATGGTATCTACAATTAACAGCCGTGACGAAGTTGAGGAAGAAAACGAATTTTAATGTGGATTTAATATTTTGCTAAACACTGTGAATATAATCTATACTAATAGTCATATAAGTCAAGAGAACAAAATAAATAAATATAATATTCCAGTAATTGGCAACATCTCTTCCCTTTAGGAGAAGGTTCTGAGCTTACTCCACCAGGCCACTTCAATGCGCTTCAATATGCAAATGTGGTAGAACTTCATCCGAATCATGAGTTAGATTATACACAAATACTCTCATTTGGTAGTACACGTAGACTTAATGGGTCTTTTAGATCTTTTGACTTTATTTTTTGTAATGAGTAAAACTCAAAGTCACGTTTCGATTTGAACCTTGCATCTCGCGATAAAGATGAAAGATATAATTTATTATGTTACATAAAGTGTTATTTCAATTAGAGTATAAAAAATAAAAGAACTCTTTGCATACTTATTTTATCAGAACTCGTATTTATTAACAAAATTAATATTATCAATATACAATGAAACCTTTATATTGTAACATTCTTTATGCAAACATATAAGAATTGGTTATGAGAGTAATATGCAGGAGATAGTAGGTTAGTATTACGAAGAAGCTCTTGTATTTGATATCAGATACACCAAGTTTAATTTAGAAATGGCACATCGAAAGCTACTTTAGTATAAATATATTGTGCTCAAAATTATCATAGCATATTTGTGTATATTATTATTATTCATCAAATTATCTATAATTAAAATTTATATTTTGATAGAGATCGCCTCAATAATATGATGATTACAAAACCTATTATTCTTTCATTCTAGTGTACCATTTAAGCCTTTGAATGACCTGCCGAGCTAAAGCCTCCTCTCCCTTTGAGGAGAAGGTTTAAAGCTTATTCTATCACACTGCTTCAATTCGGGTTAATGGAAATTAGACCCATGCAGGTTTCATCACGACGTTTACCTTCAAAGACCGAGATGAAATATAAGCACAAATTAAGCACATGAAAATTCAAGCGTTCATTTAATTAATATTTATTCTAATTCATGTTATGAAAATTAGCTAATAATATTAAGACATGTCAAACTTAACACATATTTTTGAACCATTAAAAATACGTTATTAAAAGTAAAGTAAATTTATAAAAATTGAACTTGTCACTTTTATTATACTTTTTGTTCTAGGAACAACGAAAACTAAAAGAAAACCAAGAATCAATAAATTCTGTACGATACTGTTTGCCGTTACACAAACCAGTCTTGAAATCAATTTCTATTGCAATTTACTTTATACTTCCGTACGATAAACGATATTATTACATTGTTTTCTTACGTGCTCAGTATAATAAAGGGAGGTAACATTTATTGCCGGCTATTTAGCTAACATATAAATTACAATGGATTATCGTCGGTTTTTATATATTTATTTATCTAACTGTCAAATATGTCAATTTAATAGTGATACTCATCTAGAAATTTATGAAATGAATATGTTGAGTTAGTTTAATAAGTATTTAGTTTTATATTTTATCATTCGTGCTTATAACTTATTTTTATAAAAATTTGGCAATGAGCCTTTTAAGTAGATAATTAATTAGTACATGACCTTACAGTGGTAACTTAAATTACTATCTAGTATGACAAACGGATAGACGATATGAGTAATTGTATTATGGTTCACTGTAACTTTATTTAAATTCTGAAATACGTATTTTCTTTCTCATTGTAGTACAATTAAAAGAAAATAGTAAGTCTCTTGTTCGATGCCTTGAAAATGCCTCGTGCTTTTTATGCTTCAATCCCATCGCATGCAGTATTACGTGAGCCACTTCCACTGGTAGAGTGCATAAAGGTGTAATCAATACAGTCTGGAAAATATTAGGTTTTAATTATAATGTTAAAACTTGCAACTCCCGATAATTCTAGGTAAATACCCCCTATTCAGCTTTGTGCAAACTCATCTGGGTAGGTATTACATTTTCATCAAATACCAAATAGAGTGGAATCAGCCAGTGTAACTAAGGTAACGAGGTATATAACATCTCAGTTTCCAAGTTTGGTGGAGAATTTGCGATTTAGGAAATGGTTAATATTTCTAACAGCGCCAACGTCTGTAAGCCATTTACAAATGGAGAGAAAAAAAATATTTTATGTACCCATTAACAATTATCGTATAAAAATAATATAAATAAATTTTCTGAATTTGAAAATGGAACAGAATACCACGTAATACAAGCGATTTGATTACATTAAAATTAAACATGAGTGACAATGTTGCCCGTGCTTCTATTTCCGGTCGGCGTTTTTGGCGACGACTATGAACTTTTTATTTTTTTTATTTCAATATTTTCACATAAATCTATTGTTATATAATAGGAAATGCTCATTATTTTAATTTGGTATTGTCGTTTTTTAACATTTATGAAGGCTAAACTTGAGTTTGTTATCTCCCAAATTGTAAATTTGTCTTTTAAATATATTTAAATTTCAGCATTAGCCAATACCACGCCACCAGCCATAGCCAAACGGCAAATGACGCTGAGAATGTGATAGTTGCAGATTCAATCCTGACCCTTGAATTATTGTCGTGATCACTTATAACACAAGCATTAATTTTACTCGAGTGTAAAATTAAAATATTAGTAATCTTTTTAAAATAAATGTATAAATAAATATATATATCAATCACTAATACATTACGGCCTTTTTAAAACGTTGCTTAGCGGCTGTTCAGATAAACATTAATTTATTTATTTCTATCATTATTGATTTGACATTTGAAAGAAGAAGACAGCGCATTGTTTAACTAATCACTAGCCAAACAACTTTTATAAGCAACGTAATACGTTAATTAGTAAAAATCATCTAAAACACCATACCCTTCGTCTGCCAAAGTATGCGAACGGTAAGCAGCAGTTTTCTAAAACGTCAGAGAATGTAAAGAATAGATACGTCAGATTGGTTCCTTTAGCTAACTCGATTGGATTCTTTTCTTTGAATATCAAACAGGAACGTGCTTCAATGTACGCGATGCCTCTTCGGACGACACTGACTAAACGTTTTGGACCTTATAGAGATAAGATAGAAATATAAAGGGTATTGTAGGAATAATGTAACTATGGTCATTTGTATTACTAATATATCAATAGTGCAATGGTTTACCGGCCGCCTATTGATGTAGAAGTCGCAGATTCGATCCTGACTTTGATCTCTTGAGGAGAACATTTTAATTCCACTAGGTTGCTCTAATGTAGGTTACACCAGTGGCAGTCCGACCTGTTCTGGCTTACTTTGTTTCCTTTCACCACTGAGCTCGAGATAAATTATGAATAAAATTTAACATTAAATTAATTTGACATGAAAATTTCCCGCCTGGGAACTAAAAACAGTTCACAATATCTGGTTAAGATTCACGTGTTTTAGTCACTAAACCACCTTGACTCCGTTCGAAGTGTATATCAATAATTTGTACCGTCGGCAGGTCTTTGTGGCAGCTAGGGCTTATGTTTCTTACCTGTTATAATTAAATAGACTCACTAGCCATCAAAGCAGAATACAGCTATACAAAGCATCGTTATTTTGTTCTAGTATATATTGTTGTAAATTTGATGTCAATCAATGAATATGTATCAGAAATAAATGATTAAATAAAGCAATAAAAATGACTGCATAGTACTCGTTACATTTCAAAAATATTTTGAAAATAATAACAAAGAGTCTATTACGAAAAACGGTAATAACTCTCCGCCTTTGTTCCGTAAGATGAAGATTACAAAAACCTATCTTGGTAATGGTAGGCGTAAAGCGACCTCTTCTATATTACTAGAAAACGAAGCGCTAGAAAACGAGCATTACAAAATATTAGCAAGAAAGAATTAAAACCTCTTTGCTTCATTCATATTATAAATACGTACTTAATAAAAAAAAATTGAAAGCAATCGCTATTTTTCCATCATTCCATTCACATGGCCAGTTTTCGGGTAAATTTTCTTTTGTATCTGAAAAAAATAATAATACAATTACATATGCATATGGTCAGTAAATATATATACAAAAAATATTTTGTCTAACCATTTTTGTTACAAGTAAATATTGATTTAACAAGAATGAAATTAATTACAATTACACTTAAAACGTAGTATTTGAGTCGAAGCGACTGAATATTTCGAGGAAAGTTAAACATTTATTTTTAAAGAAATATTAAATTACATTTTATAACATATTTCATGTATTATTTCTAAAATTTACGACTCGTATGTATTTTATTGTTCATCTTCAAATTAAAATATATAATATGATTATGTACTACTACAGTTAAGAGTTATTTTCACATGGGTAGTAAGTTGAAGATTAAACTCAAAGTTGATGGGAGAATGGCATGAAGCTCATATATGTTTTATATAAACAGAGTTTAACTTACTTCGTATTATGTTCGCTATAAAGAAATTAATCACCAATCATTTAGTCTATAAAAAAACCGATTCCCATCATTTATTAAAAAACATTATTATAATCCGAGCACGTTTGTAATAAACTACAATAAAATATCATAGAAACGAATTTTAAACTGTAAGTATTATTTTATTTTATTCCGAGTCACTGGTACTTTGAAACTCAATAGACGTAAAAGATTTTCAAGTTTTGTCTTACAAGTTTCAGCAAAGAAGTTCTCTTTAAATTCGATTAAAGGGTACCGCAAGGCTGTAACAGAAGTTTTGGAGAGAAAAGTGCGGTGATACAAACTTCCTGAGTCCACCGGAGTAGCGTTACGAAAGTACAATAAAGCTTGGCACTTTTGAAACGTTAAGAAATAACTAAGCGTTTCTTTCATGTTGTCCCTATACATAATCTTTAGTAAAAATATGACAGCTCTCAAACATAAAAAAGCGCCTAAAACTTTTTAATGATGAACATCATCGTTCCTTGGGCATAACACCAACTCGAATCCCGTGACGCCAGATGGCATGACGCTTTCTTATGTCGCTGCCATTTTCTTCGATATCGTGAAATATTGACTCTCCAGCACAAGTATTAAGAAAATTAACCGTATAATAAAGCTCAAAACAAAAGAAATAAATTAATCATGTTATTATTAAAAAAATAAAAAAGGTATCGTATCCAAGCCATTATCGAAATTAACAAAAATTCACATTAACTTGCAAAACTATTATTAATCTGCAATAATAATAATATAATTTCTTAACATGTGTCTTGGCATATGATCAACTTTGCATATAAATAAATATAAATAGAACTAAGATGATATTATCACTTGTACATACTATAGTTCACCCATTATTAAAACCGAAACACAGTTATAAATATTACAGATTGATATTTTTTTAGATTTTTGTTATAATGACAAAATATGAGCCACCTTGTGGTAAAGGGGCTGCTTATAGGCATTGGCACTGTAAGAAATATTTACCATCCCTTACTTCTTTAATGCGCCACCAATGCATACAGGGTGGATTTAGGGTTCTAACCAGAATACAACAATACTAAGTATTGCTATAGTATATTACCCCCTCAAATAATTTTTTACAAATCTTTATGACCGCGTTAAAGTTATTGCAGAATATATGACGCAACACTAGATAAAAAAGTAAACCGAGATTAATTTCGCAATGTCATGGATAAATATTCATTGGTCCAAATTTTTAATATCAATTCGAATGTAACTTTTATTAAATTTCTCGAGTGATTCTTCGGATACGATTCAATATTGATTGTTTGATGAAATATTTCTGTAATAAAACGGTAACGATTGTCCTGAATATAAAATATTCTTTCAATCGGAAAATAGAGTTTTATTAAAGTTCAATGTTATACTGATATTATAAAGAGGTGAATGTTGTTTGTGCGTTATCTTTTTTCTGTTTCTCGCAAATACCGTTTAAAATACAAAAACCGTTTTAAAAAATTCGTTTGACGTGGAATAACAACATTATTTTTATTTATAGTTCCAGATAGTACATAGACTATATTGTGTGTTAAAACGTTGCATATTTTTACGTTGTAGAATTTAAACTATAATAGATAGAAAAAAATGTATAAGAAATTTGTAGGTCTCCAAATGATTACAGAAAAGTGTAGTAACAATAATTTTAAAGATATACACAGTAAATTCGTTTATTTTAAATATATTATTACATAATATTTTTAAACGGTTTGTAGATAAGTATTGACTTGCAATTAGAACCCTACAGGTTCTTATTAGAAATATTACGGGATAAAATTTAAAAAACGCTTGAAAAATACATTGGGGGTATTGTATAAATTAGCACAGGTATATCGGTGGGTAAATGTTTATAATTTGTTAACAATACCCAGGCATGAAAATCATACTTTACCCGTGTGACGTCGGAACGGGCAGCTAGTTAATAATAAAGACAAATATCATTATTGTTCATTTAGTTGTTTCCCTTGCAATATATTATATTATAAAACGTAATAAAGATAAAGAAGAAGAAGAAAAAAGACCTTATTTGAGCACACATTGCAGACATAGTATAATGTGATAAAAAATATAAGGGAATTAAATAATTGACTTAAACAATATTTACCAATACAAACAATAAAACTACTAAATCTTAAAACACAGAAAATCCTTTTTAATGTTTAAAAATGCATGTCCATTTCATAAACATAATGGGTATTTGCCTACAGTTAGTTTACCATATTGGTTCACGTTTATGGTTACTGCTCCGCTTCCAGGAGCCGTAGTTACAGTGTTGCTATATGTAAGTCAATAAACGGACTATAATATTTTTTCTAATCGAACTAATAGTTTCTGAGATAAGCGCATTCATACAGTTCCAGCTTTATAATATTAATATAGATACTTTGTCGTCATTTAATACAAAACAATTATACTTAGAAAGTTATCATCTCATTTATCGACGTTGTTGATACTTCATCTAGTTTTATCTTATTTCCTTTAATATGTAAAATGCTTTCTTTGCATTTATCACAGTTACTTGAATTTATATGACTTAATATTAACGAAAGTAGAAAGTAAATTTCCTGTGGTAAAAATAAATCGTAAACCAATTATACTTTATTAATATAATTTCTAGAGCATAGGGGATAGAACATGCTTACTAAACCTTAATCAAATATCGCTTGTTCGAAACCTGCTTTCAACCCAAATATCCAGATTAGACTGTATTTAAACTCGATAGAATTCATTTGCTTAATTTACAAACATGACAATATACATGATTATCATGTAATTTTACCGCGTGTTAATCAACCAATTTAATCAATGTATTTTTTCTAGCAGTAACATTATCAACTTTAAATATGTAATGAAAGCAACAAACAAAAAAAAAATTAAAGTTTTTTTTTCAAACAATTACAACCAGACTTATTCCAGTATTTTTTTTTGTTTTAAATAATGTTACTTTTGCTCGCTGGTTCATGGTTGGGTTTTTGGCCACATTCGCCTCGCTTTCCAGATGTTACACTGTTGGAAAAAATAACGTTTCGCTTTTATTATCTTTTTTCCAAATGGGTTTAGTCTACTATAAAATTCTTTAACGAATGAAAAAAAATCATGCAAATTATAAAATCATACCTATTTCTATTGTGACACAATGGTTAACTATGGTAATAGAAAAATACATATTCATTGTTTTGGTATGAATAAATTCAGCGTAACAGTTTTATTGCCATATACGTACGACCGTTTATGTCTCTTTGAGAAACATAAAACTTAATGTCACTTGCGGTCATAAATTTCTAATAGCATTAACCATTTCATTAAGTCGTAATACAAATCGTTACAATATCCAACATTTCTATAAAGTAAATCTTATAACCCAGATCGGGGTTACAGGAGCCAGCTGGCCCGTATTGTCGCGGAGGCGAAAATTTGCGAATAGGAATAATAAAATAGATGTGCACCGCATTGGCGACGATCCCGCCACATAGTTCACGTTATAATCATATTAATATGACTATTCCATTGGAAAATTCATGTATGCTTTTCAAATACATAGAAAGGCATACATGAATTGTCCTTATAATTTTTTTATAAGTAATATAACTAGCAACTTGTAAACCTAATACAGGCAGACAATAGATACACATGCAGAAAATATAAAACCCATCTCCTTCCCATACGATCAATAATCATAAATATATAAACTATTAATATATAAAATATCACAAACTTCATTTTACTATTTTTATAAATGAATATTATGTTACAGTTTTATTAATAAATACGGACGAAAGAGAAAAGTTACCTACGTTATATTATTTCATAACGTAATTAATTATTGTATTAATAGCTGATATATGAAATATAATGAATACGAAAAAGCACTTTTATTGGAAGCAGCGAGTCGTGATAATCCGGTCCTGTGAAGAATCAAGTGTCCTCAAAATCTTTAAGAGGACGGCTTAATGACAGAAGAGCAGGCTTCTACTCAGGCTGGCCCACTTATATCTTGTCGTAATCTAAAGTGATTCGAATATTTACGTCTTTGCTTTGATTGTAAAGTAATTCTGGAAAGCACTAGAGGTTTTGAAGAGCCGTTACTGGCTTTCCTTTATTCAATTATTTATGTATATCACAAATATTTTACAAATTCATTAGAAGAAAACCTGATACTTTTTACCCTTAAAATTTCGTAGCATTTGCAAAATAACTCGACGCTTATTAACGAACTATATGTGTAACCAAATCTTAACCTTAGGCTTCGAAGATTTAATCCTCATTTCCATTTGTTATCGCAAACATGTTCCCCTAGACCCTTGTGAAATCAACAAAGCCGAATTAAGTTAATGCTTATAGATTTAATACAAATAACTGATTTATAATAAAATCTTTCTTGTCATATTAACTTTATAAGCAATACGTAAGCTCAAAACTAATTATCTCTTGTATTACATAATAATATATAAGGGTATATGTAAGGGTATTATGTTGTTATTAATTATCAATTTTCTTAATATTCTGGAGAATGGTAAGAGGAGTGGTGGACGTAAATATATAAATTAATGCTTGGAATTAATGTATAATAAACCGAAGATTGTTAGTTCAACCCCAGGTAAGTAACGCTGACTTTTCATATGCTTCATTAATTGTGTTTATACTTTGTCTTACCCTTGGGAACGAAGGATAACTAAAAACACCTGCATTGGAGCAGCGTGGTTTAATAAGCTCAAACCTTTTGTTCAAAAAGCAGCGGGATATTTAGAGTCAGTGTTGGATTATAAGGGTGATGGATTGAATTACCACCATACCGGTAATCGACTTTCTATTCCATGGTGCTTTTTCAGTGGA
Organism: Nymphalis urticae; assembly: GCA_905147175.2. Classification (NCBI taxonomy): domain Eukaryota; kingdom Metazoa; phylum Arthropoda; class Insecta; order Lepidoptera; family Nymphalidae; genus Nymphalis; species Nymphalis urticae. The sequence continues at coordinate 5,674,001 of LR989998.1, read as the reverse complement.
TGCGGTTAGTAAAAAAAACCCATAGTCAGCTCTTACTCTTTGGGTTGAGACGATGAATAAAACGTCTAAAAAATAAAGCTAAGATTACTTGTTTTAAGGAAATAATTAAATTATATATACCCCTCTGCATATCACTTCCATTTTTTAAATAAAAAAAGATCGATCTAAATTCAAATTATAAACTATTTCATTTCTAAAGTCAGAAAACTTGATACTGAATTACTCGGTGTAACCGCAATATGTAATTCCGCCGCGGTTAACCGCGGACGACGGCCGTCCCTATCATAAATAAGTGCCAGTGTTCTGTGCTACACCCATCCATCTATCACATGTTAAGGAATCGAGTATGCTATCTTTGATTACAAATCATTTGATTGTGAATTACATCGCTTAATACCGTCGCCTAGATTTTACAAACACATTTTTGACATAATGTATTAAATACTATTTGATTTTAATATTTTTTATCAATTTGATACATTGTTCCTAAAATTCCCTTGATGCAATTATTGTATTTTAATCAGTACTTTCTTACTTCTTATCTTATCTACTTATATAGCGGGATAAAAAATAGCCTTTGTCATTGGCCATTATTAGTTGCACTTGTTTTGAATAAAATGTCGTTGTTTTATCTCCATTTCCCGTCACCGTAGTGAGAGATCATAAATACCAGTTTTTGAAGTATAATCATAACATACATAGAGTTTCATGATTAGTTTGTAGTATTGCTTGAACAAACAACCTGAAACTATTTACATGTCGAAACTATAGTCATGTTTGATTTTAAGTACTGATGCAGTCTGATGCAGATCAAATAGTTTGCTTTTTTACTAATTGTCTTGAAGATATCGGGACATAAGAGTGAACCTAAATCTAGCAAAATTTCAGATTTCTCCCGCACGTCCTTTACACGCCCCTCTCAAGACGCGATTTCATTTTTATGCTTTTTCTATCTACAACGATCAGCAGTATTATTTTTTCGTGTTTTGATATATTTTATTATTCTGAAGAATATCCCTATAATATGATAATATAATATAATACAAAATGCTTTCATTTTATTTCGTAGTCTTATCATCAGTGCCGCAGCCACTCATATAAGAAACAAATATATATTTTAATTATCGGTGACATGCAATAGATGTGGTTTACTCGTATCACGCGAAGAAAATGAAGTAAGAGCCCAAAGCCGTATATCGTTTTATAAATATAATAAAAGAATTTCACAATGTTAGGGTTTTTCTATCGAGAAAGTGTTATGCTTTTGATCACACAATTTTGAAAATGCAATACATACAATATTTTAATTTTTACCTTAAACTGGTTTGTTATATATATGGCTAAAATAATCAAATAAAAGATTTAAAGCTTTGCTTTTATGCTTATAAGGCGCAGGAAATACAGACGCTGAAAGAACATTTCACATCTTTGCAGTGTGTGTTGAATTAAGTAGCAAAACGCTCCCTATTTATTAGTTATACGTTGATAACGATAGGTTTTCTTGGCAAATAATTTTCTGGAACACACTCCGAAAAATAAGCTGCAGAAGACCAACACACGATGTTTCAAATGTGGGATTTGCAACAGAATTTGAGTTTCATTTGTGCAATGATCCACTGATTTCAGTTCTAAAAACTGATGTTGCAATTATAGTTTTACAAAAATGGTAAAAACATGGATAGAAGTTAGATTGTATTGCACTCTGTTCTTTTTTTATGATTTGTACCTGCGATAGTCACGCGCGAATGTCAATGATACATTTGAGGGTGTTAAAAATATTTGTATACGAATATATTGGCAAGTTTTTTGTACGACAACTAGCCAATTTGCTGGCAATTATGTTTTAACTTTTATAGAACTTAACATATATTTTATCAATTAAAGTATACACTGATAATAAAATTGTGCTATTCTTATGCAAAAAAGCAATTAATATGATTAAATTAATACAAAAAAGGAAAGTTACACATTACATAAGGATCTTTCATATAATTTCACGGTAGCATGCGCAAGCGATCCCGTGGCGCTCTTTGTTAAGACGGAAAGGGTACCGCTGGTTTTTTAGTGGGTATTTCGATGTTCGGGGCGCACTTGACGCCTTGGACACCGGAGAGCCCAACATACCCATACCGTTCCCGTGGGGGAACCGCGTAAAGCGTTTTTCCAGCGATAAAAACCAACCAAAAGAGTCTTCCATAGGATTGATATCCCAAAAATGTTTTAAATATTTATTGCAACACGAGAAGATCAAAAGCAGAAAGTTAGTATAAAAATATTTTGTTCTTTTAAGCATAGTTATATACATCTATTATGATAGTTTTTCTGATTCATTAAATTTTTAAAGCATTTAAATATTTTTTTTTAAAATATATTATTATGAATAAGTTAAAATGTCAACTTCTGTCTTGAACTCGGAACTGTCTCGAATTTAGAATACAAACAGTATCCAAATATTCCATTTAATCAAACAGTAGAAACATAATAAAATAAACTTTTCATTTTACATCTCTTCTCTTGGTTTTCTTTATTTTTAATCAAAGATTAAAGACTACATTCGAAAACACCTGCATCAGAACATCAAGTTTTTAAATAAAAGCTTGTACACCTTAAACTACAAGTAAAACGTTTAAGAGCTACGTAAAATTACTCCTAGCTGGTCTAGACAAATAGCAAGGAGTTTCTACTGAAAAATATTTTGCTTACTTTTTATTTTAAGTCTGTTTTATTAAGAACTTAATATAGTTAACATTTTAAATATATTATTGCATAACTTAAAATCATTTTGCGTTGATAAAACTATTCATCATTTTTAAATTAAAGGGAAAAAATATTCTACGTAATATTAATTATGAAAAATTGTTATTAAATTAATTAAATTCTCTAAAGCAAATGACATAAAATAACCCAAACGAAGACTGTATGTTGTGTACATAGTTGATTTGATTATAAACCATGAGTTCCTACTAAAGAGGGACACGGCTATGTCCAACAGTGCAGCGTATTGGAATCAATTTTCAAATGCTCTTTCATGTGAATGCTGTATACAAGAGTCGTTAACTTAGGTCAAGTCTTGCGACTCCCTATCGGCACATTCTAAATAATTGTACGTAAATACATGCGTAAATAAATACAAATTGACATTAATCATTCATCATAAGGGTATATGATATGTCATTACAGGTATATGAAACAATCATTTTGAACTATATTTATATATATATATTTCGACATTGAATGGCGTTTTGTATGATATTTGAATGTAAAATTAAGTTGGTAGTTATAATTTCTGATTGCTTTCCTGGACCAATACAATTTTATTTACCAATTCGTCAAACTATTTTGATTGCAAGTAATCGTTAATCTTCTTCGTAATAATAAAAAAATGTAATGGATTTTTTTAGAGAAATAAGAAAAAGATGGGTACAATTTCACGACATACAAAACCTCAGTTGAATTAAAACGTGAAATGAGGCCGAGTCGCGCCGCGTAAGATGAATAAGATGAATGAGCTAAGCTTCTCGCTTTCGGTTAGTTGGAAAAATAAGAAAGCAACAATTAATACATTAAATAAGAGTTTTATATTAATTTATTTGAGTATTAAGCAAATACTCTCTTATTTTATTAATATTACTCCTATTCTACTAATATTATAAGGCGAAACACGTAGCTCATTAGTTTGTTTGAGCGTGCGCTAATATCGAGATCCAACGGCCCGATTTGAAAAAAAAAATTGCCTGTTTTCAGTTGTTGTTGTAAGTGTAAATTAAAAAACTATACTTTATAACGATTTAAATATAAGAATACACGTGCCTTAGAGGCGAAGTTTGTATATTAACCCTCGAGCGTGTTACCATGCAGGGAACATTGTGCAAACTAAACAAAAATGCTAACATACAGTGATAAATGAATGTAGTATATGTAGCTACATATTTTTACCTTATATAGCCTTGTTATTAAAAAATGTTGTGTAAATACTGTATAAAAAAAAGATACTTTTCACGGGGCTACCGTCCTCGACGAGTCACCTTCTTGCTTATACAGGTAATGGTTGGTGTGTACCTGTGTAAGATCGGACGCGAATCGACGACGATGTGCCACCACTGTGGCGTGGAGGGCAGAGTGATATCCTAGTCCGTGAGGTCGGACATTCCCTGCGAGCATCCGTGTTGGCTATGCTCCACAGGGAATCGGCGTGGGGGGCCGTAGCCTCCTTCTGTGAGACCATTATGCTCAAGAAGGAGTCGGTGCCCAAGGGAAAGGGCCGATGCCCAAGGCTTAAAAGATAGGCCATTACCCTGGGGCCAAAGATGCATGAGTTAGGGGCCTCTCGTGTCCTACTTCAGACGGCCCTGAGTAGGATGGCAACTGGGATGGCCTTGCGCTGCCGTACGCACTAGTAAAGAGTGTGGGGGGCGAGATTATCTTCGCCCCTTGAGGAGAGCTCCGCCGAGCCACGAGTGGAGCACAGGGCGGGAGGGTCTGCGATCCTGAAGATTCCGCAGATTCCGATCCGTGCCGAGGACATCCATTGCAGTGGTTTTTGTAGGTATAAATCCAACATAACCCGATTCCCATTTCGTATTTCCAACATGAAAATATACTCTAAGAACGTGCATTGAAATATTCTTTTATATATTGTAATATGATTAGTATTGTACTTGGTGGTTCGGCTTTGTGCAAGCCCGTCTGAGTAGGTACCACCAACTGATTACATATTCTACCGCCAAACAGCAATGCTTATAGGGTTCCGGTCGGAAGGGTGAGTGAGCCAGTGTAACTAAAGACACAATGGATGTATCACCATGGTGGGCACCAGGATTTGGTGGCGCATTGATGATGTAAGGAATGATTGATATTTCTTACGGCAACAATGTCTATGGGCGGGTTTGATCTTTCACCACCAGGTAACCCATCTGCCATCCACCTAACCATAATATAAAGAAGTTTATTTTATACAAACTAAAACGATTAGGTTATATAATAATATAACTAAGTTGATACCTAGTACAATATATTATTTGGAAAGTGCTTTTAAGCTCTCTGGAAGCTTTACAAGTGTTACGCAAGCTTTTCACCAAGTGGTTTTTGAAGATGCACTTTGCTTGCACGTGACGTGATTTCCTAAAAGTTTTTTATTTAACGTAAATTTTACTATGTATCTTTTATATACTCTTTGAAATGAACTATTAATTTTCACAAATATATAAAGATATTGTAGATATTTTTAAATAATTTGTATAATGTATAACATAAAAACATTTATTGTATAAACGAACGTGTCAGTCATATTAGTCATTGAAAAATAAATTTTAATGAAATGTTGATATCTTTGACCGTAAGTAATTAATTTAACAAATGTTATTTGAATTGTTTATTTAAGATTAAATTTTACTCCATATTTCAATCATAAAAACATTTACTTAAGCATATATAATAATACATTTAACAATAACGGTGACTAAAGAATACACCTATTTTTAAATACATTTTTAAATGAATTAATTTACACTTGTCCCAAATTAACAATTTGAACACCATAGAACAGTTAAATACATTAAATTAAATCGACATTAGCTCTTTCGAACTTTATATTTTATTCATACGATGGTATTATTTAGTATTTAGTATATTCATTTTGGTTTTCGAGTTTAATTTACATAATATGTTCGTATGAACAGAACAGCGTCTCGGAATCAATTTGTACTCGCCCCTTCACGTGCACGCTGCGTTCGAGCGTCAATTCTCAAGAGACGAGGTCAAGATTCAGACTCCTCATAGGCACATACTTCCTGGTTGCTGAACAAAATTGCTTTGATTCAAATAAGTTTTAACGATCTTAAAATATTGAACTAAATTAAAATCTCAGTTTCATAGAAGGTAATAATTTTCGCTAATTATTATATATATATATATATATATATATATATATATATATATATATATATATATATATATATATATATATATATATAATGTTATATAATAATAATTATTGTATGTGCATTGAACAAAAAGCTATACCTTTTTTATGATAGCTATATATTAAATACATCGTTGCGTTGATTATTATTCGAAGAAGAAAAGAAAATTGATAAAAAGAAAATATTCACCGAATACATAGTTTTCACACTGAAGTTTATGTTGCATATTTTTCTAAAAGCAATTAACCATGTAACAAGGACAATAAGTATGATTTTATAAAAAAAAAAAATTGCGTTAAAAATTGAACTGGCTGACTTTGTGAAAAAAATATATCGTAATAGCGAGTAAGCGTAATTTCCTGACATATTAAACTTGGAGAAAATTAAAACGTGAAATGGGGTCGAGTCGCGCCGTGTGAAGTGAATAAGATGAACGAGCTATGTATATTGCGTTCGTTGTTTCTATCTATCAAATAAATGGAGAATGTTTCTTAATCCTTCCTACTTGACGTAACCAAAAAGATGCAAAAACAATAAAAAATCTGTAACTTTTAAATGTTTTTGCGTATAATCATTATTTATTTAATTAAAATTCAATATTATTACCGAGCGCGGTTATCTTATATTTTATACTAACAAAACCAGCTTCTCTCAAACCTCCGGGACCCGGGACCGCAGCGGTTGGATGATATAAACGGTAAGAATACAAATAAAAACATAATTTTCTAAATCGGTTAATAAAGACGGTTTATGTGGTAACAAACATAAATTATAAAAACAACTGATTTGAGAATCTCCTCCATTTTTTTAAGCCGGTTAAAAAATACAAATTCGTATAAATTACATAAAATTAGTTCCTATACGAGATCCAACACTCATTCAATCCAGATTTTTATGTCAAATGTACATTAAGAAACAGAGTAATTATATATGACGGTAGGTAGATAATTTTATGTTTAGTAATATTTTATGTTATTTACAAATACAGGCCTATTAAACTTTAATTAGATGAGCAGATTTATTACAATGAAACTAAAACTACTTTATTTAAAAACCTTTGAGCACTTTTGAATAGCCATAGTATCATCTGAGCTTGTATGTAAATCTTTACCAAGCGCTACTTGACGATATGCATTTCGCCTGCAAGTGACGCATTTACCTTAAGGCACTTTATATGCTCGAATCGACATTTTACAGCACTCCACGTTTATCAAACTCTGAACTTCCTTACCTGAAGCAAGGCGAATTTCTTACCAGAAATGATGCTAAGGAATTATTTTATAAGTATTTTTAAGGTAAAACTAGTTGAAAGCTTAATTTTAACTAATTATTATTGGATTTTTTTTATTTCGTTTTACTTTTCGTATTCTTAAAATATTTATAAACATATTTTAACCTTTCAACATATTTTAGATAAAATTAGGCATTCTATTAATTAATAAATGTATTTTTTGTCTTTATTGAAAGGGTTTTAAAAGTTTCCTACTTTAAACTTTTAAAATGCTGGACTGAAGACCTCTCATTTTTGAGGAGAAATTCGGAGAATTCTCCACCACACTGTTTTATTGCGGGTTGAAAAACATCGTGGGATCTTCTAGATGTGTTAGACACACAACCTTCCTTCAACGCCAAATACATGCAAAATCTTCGGTTGTGATTCTCGTGATCTAGCATTATAAAATTAAAACGATATGCCTTAGTGCTATAAATCTATGCAATAACAGATAATGACCTACAATAAAAACTATACAGACCAGTTATAAGAGCAAACAAATAGTCACAATGTCAGCCTCAAACAATCGATCATGTTCGTTAAATTTCCTTTTTTTGTAAGTTTGCACGATTAGAAGTTAATTTTAAATATACCCGTATAACTGTTGATGTACATTTATTCTATAAATCACAAAATATAAGTTACCATTTTAATCAACACCAATTTTAATACTTTTGGAGACTGTCAAGAAGAGAAAAATTGCATATCTCGGACACGTGCTTAGGCATGAAAGATATGAACTTTTGCAACTCATTATGATGGGAAAAGTTGCCGGAAGGAGAGCTGTTGGGCGCAGAAAAAAGTCTTGGCTGTGCAACATCCGAGAATGGACGGGAATTGCGAGTGCTGCCGATCTCTTTCGCCTCGCGAAGAATAAGAAGGAATATTCCAAGCTGACTGCCAACCTTCGCTAGTCGGAGTGGCACTCGAAGAAGAAGAAGAATTTTAATACTAAGCAATTAATTATTAAGTATGACAAATGGATCAAGCCGTTTAAGAAGAGTTAGGTTAGACAAACACACGTAAAGAAGAATTATATATGTATAAATATATATTATAATAATACGGGAGTTGTTTTGACAACGAACCGCAAGCGTTGTCAGTGTTACATAACGTTTTGACGGAGTCTAGATGGGTTGATGCGAGTCGGCTTCACTTCACTTCAGTCGCCGTACAGACATGTCTAGAAATTGTCTTACGACTCGTTGTTGTAAATGTGCTAAAAGTAAAGCGTTTAAGTAATTCTGGATTTGTTGTCTGTTACCCGTACCCTCATTGCGCCTACACATTTTGATGGTGAGGAAATCCGCTCACATCGATCACCTCTTCCCATCACCTCACCTCTTCTCATATGTGTGCACCGACCCATCTAGATCATAACCTCATAAAAACCCGAGATTCTGCGAGCGCTTATTTATTTTTATAATAAAGCTAAGCTCGAAGGAGTTTTTAAAATTGTTTAAATTATTACGCTGAGACTAACGAGGTAGCGCGTTATTAGTTAGACAGATAGGGTTTGCTCAAGTTTAGGAATCCAACTTGTGCTAAGTTTAGGAACTCGGAGCTGCAAAGTAATTTTAGTTATCTTTATAAACTAATATCATAGAATTCAAAGGATATTAAAGTTGACAGACCTATTCTGCAGTCCAAAGATGTTCATCTGATTATATTTGCGATATTGAGTTTTTCTGGTGTCATTAAATAGGGACAAATTGGCATATGTCAAGGGGTCTCCACCGGCAATAGACATTGGCGTTGTAAAAAATATTAACCTTTTCTTACATTGTCAATGCGCTACCAACCTTGGGAACTAAGATGTTATGTCACTTTTGCCTTTTGCACTGGCTCACTCACCCTTCAAACCAGAACACAACAATACTAAATATTGCGGTTTAGTAGTATATATGACGAGTGGTAATAATAGCCTACCAAAACGGGCATCCACAAAGCCACTAACACCAATAATAAGTTGTATGTATATTTTTTACAAGCCAGTTCTTTTTTTTAACAATATTGAGATGACATATCATTACATACACAAGCGAAATACCACTCATCACGAACTATCCCCCAGATTGATTTTTGGTACAATTAGTCCTTCCCAGACGTAGACGCTCATTAAGAACGGATTTTGCGTAAATCCTATCTAAAACACATTTTTCTTCTTACCTTCCCATGCGAAGCTGGGGCGTTTAGCTAATAATATATAACAACGCTCACGCAACTGGTATGTATCTATATGTTCGGAATAGATATCACATCTCATTTGCTAGTATTTTTTACTTTTACCTAAGAGCTTTCAAGCCTAGTCTGAAAGAACGCATTGACATTTTTTTTAAATCTTACATTTAAAAATGTGATACTATGATTAAAAGTCGTAAATTTTTAGTTTCTTTGGACATACAATTTGTTTTAATATTTAAAGAGAAATATTTAAAAGAGAGTTTTAGTATTTTATTTGTGTAGAAGCATATTAAAACATGTAATTTATAGGCCAAGTTTTTAATTTTTTTATTTAGATTACACTTCTTACAGAAGTGTGCGCCTTGGTTTATTTTAGTTTCTTTATGTGAAACTACAGCGATATAACTTGCTACACTCCTAATATATTATAGTCGTATGTAAATAAATATTAATGTATATAGCTTATATAGACTATGCAGCATTTCTTTTTGGATGTTATCATCGCTCCCTTAGCTTTAATAAGGCTCATAGGCGAAGTTGAAAAGGGCTCAAACATTTACACATGTGTTTATCAACGTAATTATTTTTAATAAAGCGTGCGTCTAGCATGTGACAGAATAGCCTCGTTCTTTCAGGACCACGTAAATTAATATGGCTTCGTGCAATAGTTGTAGCACATATAAAAAACAATATATTTTCACTATGTCAGGTTGAAACTCGTTGGAGATTTAAAGATTTTGCTACCCCAAAGAACCACACACATGAAACAGAAGAAAGAGAATACAGTAGCTAAATTAACCTCCGACTATTGTACGGAAATATTTTAGTTAGTGGCAACCCAATCGATCATTGTTCAAGATATTTACCATAATATTTTAATGGACATAATCGTCATTAGTCTGATTATAAAGACATCCTTATAATAATATATATCGCAGTAAATACCACACTTTTATTTTATAGCATTATAATTTTGAAAAAGTACTGTTGTTATAATAAAGGTTTTGTTATTAGGTTTATGAGTTAATTAAAAGAATCCGACAAATAAATATTTTTTCGACATTGTTGCTTAAAAGGTTTTGTTTTTTTATGATTTGAGATGAGCAAATTTGTATAATATAAACATGTCTTACTTGCCTAACGGATATTATGATAAAGTAATTAAGTAATCTTATTTAGCGTATCTGAACTGAGCTTATGACAAATTATTTGAAGGTAAATGTAAATAATTATTATGAAAGTCCTACCTTTCAAAAGGAGAGTAAGCCTAGTTATAAATTTGACTGTTGTATTCTTGAAATATGAAACAAAATTAATAAAAATCTACATTTATGACAGGGCTAATAATTAAATATAATAATATTTTCGTACAAATGATATATCACGAAGCATCAGTAAAAAAAATATGAGATCAACTAGGAATCTATTTAAAAATAATAAAAAACAAAAACAATCGTCCAAATCGATTGATAAATATACATACAAATATATAACTTCAAGAAAAGGAACCTTTAGGGAAACGAAAACGTAATAACAATGTATATAAAATTTACTGAATTTAAACTTCTCTAATCAAGATTTCGACGCTATTTTAATTAAACAGAAAAAAAAAAATCAGATCATTAATTAAGAATGCTGTTCAAGCATTTTAATCGAACTTTCATGTAATATTTTTGATACGATTAAAATAAAGTGCTTAGCGCAATAAAGTTACTGCCTAATTTTTTTCACTAATTCTTAAAATAAAAAATATTTAGTTGTGGATCTTTGAATTACGTTACGTTTCCGTAAGATTTATATAATTATACTTGTTTCTTAGCATATTATTCAGTCAATGGCATTGAGAAACGTCTCCGAGATAGTTTAAAAAAAAATGCTTTTATTTATTCCAAACACTGAATATTTAAATAAGAATAATTGAAGTTTTATTAGTTGTTTAGTATTGCTGTACTTATATCATTATATATGTACTATATTAGTAATGTTATTTAATACTCGTCGGTGTATGGACCACCACTTGCGGTAAAAGCCTCCTCCAACTCCTTCCATCTCTCTCTGCTTTGTTAACCTGGGCCAAAACTTCCCTTTTGATGATGTCATCAATTCATCTTTTCAGGGGCCTACCTCTCTTTCGTTTTTTTATCTCTGGGTGTCCAGTTGGTCACAATTTGAGTCCATCTGTTAGAGTCCAGTCTTTGTAAATGTCCCGTCCATTTCCATTTGAATTCTAATATTTGGTTTATGACATCTCTTGCTTTGGTAATTTTTCTTATTTTCTTATTCTCTACTCTATTTCTTAGTTTTATGTTCATAAAGCTTCGTTCAATGGCGCGCTGGCAGATCCTAATTTTTTCCATGTTATTTCTTGTTAGCGGCCATGTTTGATATGCGTATTTGAGACAAGGCATTAAGCATATGTTTATTGCATTGGTTTTTAATTTCGTTGGTAGTGTTCCTTTGAATACCTCCTTCATTGCTCAGTATCTATTCCATATGCTTTGTATTCTTCTGTCTATCTCTTTACTGGTGCACTCTTTGAATGATATTAAGTGGCCAAGGTAGTTGAAGTCCTCCACATATTTTATAGGAAGTGATTCAAACGAAATTGAGATCTTTTTTCTGTTAGTCATAAGCTTTGTTTTTTCTTGGTTTATCTCAAGACCCACCGTATATCTGTGATATCTAAGTGATTGTGGCATGTGTTGTAATTGCATAGGGTCTTCCGATAACACAACTATATCGTCTGCAAATCTAAGGTGAGTTAGATATTTACCATCAACCTTGATTCCCATTTGCACCCATTCGGTTTTTCGGCATATACTTTCAAGTACTGCGATGAACAGTTTTTGCAAGAGCGGATCTCCTTGTTTTACTCCTCGCTCTATTTGAAAGTATGTGCCCACTGTGTCCAGCTTTACTCGTGCTCTACCGTTGTTGATTATTGCCATAATGAGATCTATGTATTCCTTATTTATTCCTTTTTCATTCAAAGTTTGCCATATAGAGTTGTGGTAGATGGTGTCGAATGCTTGGGAATAGTCAATAAAAGCAATGTATAAAGATTTATCATATTCAGTATATTTTTCAATTATTTGTTTCAGCGTGTGTATGTGGTCGATGGTAGAATAATTTTTCCTGAATCCAGCCTGTTCTACTAGTTGGTTCACATCAATTAGCGCTGAAATTCTCCGGAGCAATGTCGAACTAAATAATTTATAGAGATAGGGCATTGAGCTTATGGGTTTTCGTAATTAATTTAAGGTCTTCTTTTTGTATATAAGTACTATTTCTGAGCACGACCACTGTTTCGGAATATTTTTCTTTTCTTATATAAGATTGAATGCGTAGTAAGTGGATGTATTAAGTGGTCTTTACCAGCGATAATCAAATCATTTGTCATGCCATCTGGACCTGGACTTTTATCGGTTTTTAATCTCTTAATAGATAGCTCTATCTCGCATTCCAAAAAGGCAATACTGGGTCCTCACTGCCTGTCATGTGACCTGAGATCGTGTCATTCTGATGTTATTGTTTAGCGTATAAATCTTTGAAAAATTGTGTAGCTGTGTTCATAAGATCATTCCTATTTATCGTTATCAAAGATCCGACTGCATATAACTGTCTCATGAGCTGTTTACTATTGTGGAGTTTTTTGAAAACTTTTTTTACTTCTCCTGTTTTTTCCAGATATTGGTATATAATTCTAAGACTGTAGTTCTTCAAGTTTTCTTCAATTTTTGTATAAATTTCTGTATATAATTTACTAAGTTTTAATTTTTCTTTTTTCGATTTGTTCCTTTTAGATCTTAATTCATATTTATGTTGTTTAAGTTCTATGATATCTTGTGTGATAATTGGCTGCTTACATATTTTTCAAATTATCGGAACATATAATTAAGTTGTGCTCTATATAATCATAGTAAGTTTTTAAAGTGTCTTCTACAGGTGGTACGTACTTAGAGATAAAATTTCCAAATTTTTCGAAGTCCACAGTTGTATGTGTAAGGCTGTGTCTATATTTTACTCTAGATTGTTTTTACTTCTTGTGGATAGAGTAATTCTCACCATTCTATGATCACTAGGGTGTAATAGTCTACAAAGAACGCTACAGTTCTCTATATTATTAGTTAGATTAGTTGCTATGAAGTCTATTTTGTTTTTAATTTTACCATTTGTCAATAACCATGTCCATTTTAGTTATATATATTTTAGATATATATACCCAAAAATATTATATTTTTCGTCCATTTGCTTGTAGCTCTGTTTATATCATTGTAAAATATTACTAATTCAGATTCGTTGGCAACTTCAGAAGCACATAAGTTTGTACTAGTGAATAATTTATATCTTCTATTTTTATGTGTAATAAGGCAACCCTTTTAGATATACCTATAAAATCGTTTACTGTTATTGTTGGCCGCTTTTTGACAAGGAAGCCCTTTTTCGCCTTTTGTTTCCCCATAGTAATACAAGATGTAGTTGTCTCCGCGATAGTTATCCTTCTATATTTATTTATTTTGGTTCTATTATTTATGTAGTTTTGATAGATAGTAATAACCTTATTTAATCTAATAATTGTATTTTTTTATTGTTTTTTTCCTAAAAATTACCAAAATTTTTATTATATTTATATCAATTAAGAAACTAAAAAAAAATGTAAAAATTACTTGTTCATATTCCTTTAAATAACAATAACAGTAAGTTACTTTAAAATGGCACAAATTGACTATTTAATCTAAATAAAATGGCTCTTACTCATATTTTGTAGGATGCCACAAAAAATATAACGAATTTCATTAATTTAAGGTACATTTTGTTTAAATAATGTTGAAAAATGCAAATTCTAGATGATGTTTCAGTTTAAACCGAAGACGTATTGGTGACTTCTATTTTTTGGATTTTACAAAGATAATATCAAATAAGAATAAGATAAAACTTTTCTTACCGCAGAAATCCATTTCCAAGTTAAACAGATCTTTTTACAGAAGTTTTTCTCGATGCGAGATAAATTCTTGTGTCATATCTTAGGGATCGCGATGATTCACTTATTCTTAAACTTATTTTAATGACAAAAAAGGTGGGTAACAAAGTCCTTTTAAGCTTAACTTATAACTTACATTAAAACAAAAAAAAAATCAAATTAAAATCAAATGTATATTAATGTCTGAAGTGCCGTTATAATATTTAAAAAGATCTTTATAATTGAAAAGTTTAAATTTATATTAATATATTGTATGAAAAATATATGTTTTATTTTTCTAAAATAGAAAACTCAATTGTTTTTTTATTCATATTATTTAAAATAAAATATTTTAACACTTAATATATACACTTAACGTTATTAATTTACCTTGTTCATTACAGCTGACTATAACACCGCGGCTTCGTTTGTGTGAAGAGCAGCACACAAACGAAGCCGCGTGGAAGGCAGATGTTAGGTACACTATGACGGTTTCTGTACCTCTGACAACAGACATGAGAGTTTTCGTGATGACCGAATTAATAGTTAAGACCTGAAAGCGTAAAAATACAAACGCACTCACTTTTTCATTTATAATTTTAGTAAGGAATAAGGAATACTTTTTTAATTTTACGTTTATATATTATTATAATTTATGAGCCGAGTCTAATTTCACTGAAATTCTGCAACATTTGTATTCCACCAACCCGCACTGGAGCAGCATGGTGGAATAAGCTCCACACCTTCTCCCCAAAAAGAGGAGAGGAGGCCTTTAGCCCAGCAGTGGGACATTCACAGGCTGTTACGGTACGGTATGATTATTATGATAATATTATTAATATATTTTCTTATTATAATAATAATCCGGTTTCACTGAAGTGTTATATCTAAGAACGCTGGACAAATTTTAGGAAGATTACAGTTTCTATCATCATTGATATAACGCGGCGAAAACATGTCGTCAACTATGGAGTTTCGATCCAGATTATTAAAGTTTCATAATTCCATCACTATTATGTTTTACTTTTATATTATTTTATATTTCATTAAAACAAAATAGACTTTTGCGACGTCATCTGAATTATGAAGTCACTATTAATGATAAATATACTGCCGATTCTAAACTTTTTTTCGAATAAAAAGAAGACAAATGGTTTTTGTAATAAAAAACAACTTACACTATGCACACACACAACACACCACACCAAACCGTAGGATCAATCCCTTGAATGTAACTGTATAACAGTAGAACTATTGATAAGCGGATATGTGAATAATAACTAACGTAAGCAGAGACATAGAAATACATGATTAACGATTTGTGTATAGAACGCTCTTAAGATTAATGTTTTTTGTCCTTTTGACAACTTCTTTTAAAGTTATCCAATATCCAGTTTCATTTTGCCTTTGTTAGAAGTTATTACATTTAATAAGCCAAGCTTAATTTGTCATAAAACCATTAAATTAATTCATCTTTTAATAAAATTTAGTTCAGTTACCTTAAATAAGATATTTAGGATTTAAGTACTACAAAATAATTACCAAGAATTCGTCTAAATTATAAAATACAATTTTAGATTTAAAAAATTCTCCTTTTACTCATGTAGATGTTAGTACCAAAAAGTTTTAGCAATTTAAGTTTGTTGTAACTTGTTTCTAAGAAGATTCAAAAATAGCGCAAAATGTTTATTTTTTTACTTGTCAGACTCAAAAGCATTTCAGATAAAATCTTTAATCGATAAAGCATTGTAATATGTGTATCATACATACGAATTGTAGAATGAATTGGTCTGCAACAAATTATGCGGTTTAAGCTAACGAGTTCTATGAGACGATATTTTTTAAATCGAATCGAATCGAGTTAAATTATTTGATCGTTTTATATTTAAAAAAAAATGCCTTACTGACGACTGATTGACTGACTTTAATTTCGGTAAGAAATTATGGTAATATTAGGAGGATGAGCAATATTAAAGGTTTTGCAAATATTTTATTTTTATTAAATAAAGCCAATGTTTGGCTTCATCCAATCGACCACCTTAAAGTGACATATCTTTACAAATAAATATGATGTTTTTCATTTTAAATAAACGAGTCGCGCTGAAATTTTTATTTTACCTACGTTTTCCTTAACGCGGACGAACCAACGTGTAGGAATAAATGAATAGAATACGAGGTCCTTTAGCTTAGTTACATCTATACATCACAAATTATTAAATTATATTAATTTTTAATAATAATTATAACTTTGTAGTTATAATTATTATTAAAAATGGATTTGTACTTGTGTACAAATCCATTTTATATAAGAAAACTACCCACAGTTCTCTTATATTATAAATACATCAAAACAACCAAATATAGAAAGGTCGATAGTGGAGAAAGATTTTCTTTTAAACTAAGAAATTATTTATTTCTTCAATATTAATAACCTTGGTTGAAAAACGTTGATAAAAAATACCTAAGGTATTATAAATTAATATTAAAATATAACTTTATTTAAAGGTTATCAGCAAAAAACATAAAATGAAAAGAAAGAAATCTTTATAAAAAAATCAACAAGAAATAATATTCAAATCTAATTTCTAAAAGAAAGTTAGAAATTTGATTCTCGAATATTTAAAATTTTCTCTTCAAGAAATTCTAATTACAAAATTCGTGTAACGTATTTGAGCTGAATGATTTTGAAATTCATCAAAGTTACTAATTGGTAAGAACATTAAGTCATCCGTGAAATGTTACTGGCAAAGGGCAATATAAACAGCATTCGACGAATTGAAATATTTATATATCCCATCCAACTCCGCGCAATTAGAGTAAATATATGCCCACTCAAGCAAATGCCTTGAAGTTTATTAGAAATTCTTTATTTAAGCGTTTTTACTCTAAGAAGTTTTTATATATTTTAGTAGTTAATTTTTTTCTTTTGTAATAAACAAATAAAATTTTACGAAAATTTTGTGAAATAAATTAAATGGTAGATTTTCTTCTTAATTATGTCGTCAGCTTAGCGTTGTACATCTTAGAATTTTAGTTTTTTATGCTCGAGGAAAATCGACCTCAACAGACGTTTTTATTTCTTTTACCCTACGTGAGTAAGGGAGGTAAAAAGCCGTGTAGGTTTCGGCATCAAATAAATACCTCCTTCAAATCATTATTTTTCCACATCATCAAGCCACCTTGCGCTTGGGCCTGCCTCGACTTCAACGACCATCAGGTTTGCCTTCTAGTACGTTATAAGCAATCTTGCAATATGGTATTTTATACCATGTGATTTATATTTTCCCTCAATAAGTTAAAATTTGGTAGCAGGGGGTAGGTTTTGTGCCAGGCAGAAGGCCTAGAAACACTAAGTAATAACAATAAATTTTATTGTGTTCCTGTTTCCGATGGACATAATTAACTTGGTCCGAAGTTGGTGGCGCATTGATGATGTCAGGGATGTTTAATATTTCTAGTAGTGCTGTGTGCGCAGAACAGATATAAAAATTAAAAGGTGGAAATGTAGTATACTAAGGAATAGCTGTACATTCAGTAATATTTTAAGATACATTTTAAGCGACGCCAGTAACAGCAAACACATCATACAAGAACGGAACAAAAATTTTAAAGAGCACTTTGTTGAAGGTTTGCATACATTTTACCGTCTTCAACCGCATCTAGGGGAATTTTTAAACCGTATAATACATTTTATAACATTGTAAGTGTATTTAGTGCATTGGATTTCTATTCTTCTCAAATAAAGTTATTAAAATATTTTCTAATATTAATAATCATAATATAACTTACCACTACTTACTACCTTTGAGAATGGTCGGCGTGACTGCTCAGAATAATAATAGCCAACAAACTGCGCAAATAACTGTTTCTAATTTCAAATTACTGGGTTATATGGGATTATTATCCACTAAAAACACTGCAATGGCCGTTCTTCGCACGGATTGGACTCCCGTGCTGTGCTCCGCTCGTGGCTCGGCGGAGCTCTCCTCAAGGGGCGAAGGTAATCTCGCCTCCCCCGCGCTCCTCGCTAGTGCGTACGGCAGCGCGAGGCCATCCCGGCCTTCCGTCCTTCTCAGGGCTGTCTGAAATAGGACACACGAGGCACGTAATATATACCATTTTTTTTTTTTTTTTACGCAGTGGAAACCTTCAGAAAGGTACCCAGCTCTCATTGGGGGGGGAACTGGGTTATGTGGGATTCTTACCCACTAAAACCACTGCGATGGCCATTCTCGGCACGGATCGGAGAGGCTACGGGATCGTGTTGATATAACGCATCCGCGGCCTCTCCCATGCTGTGCTCCGCTCGTTGCTCGGCGGAGCACTCCTCAGGGGGCGAAGGTTATCTCGCCCCCTCCGCACTCCTCACTAGTGCGTACGGCAGCGCGAGGCCATCCCGGCTGCCGTCCTCCTCAGGGCCGTCTGAAGTAAGACACGCGAGGCCCCCACCTCACGCATCCACGGCCCTAGGGTTACGCCCTATCTTTTAAGCCCCGGGCGTTGGGGCTGTGGGAGGGCCGAGACGACGCCGACGTCGTCTCCGCCGAGCAGGATCGGCCCTTTCCCGTTCCCGCTCCGCCGTCTCCTTCTGGACCATGACGTTCTCACAGAAGGAGGCTACGGCCCTCCACGCCGATTCCCTGCGGAGCATCGCCGACACGACTGCTCGCAGCGAGAGGTCATGTCCGATTTCTCGGACCAGGATCTCCCTCTCCGCATTCCACGCGGGGCATGTCTCCAGCGTATGCTGAGCGGTGTCCCGGTCCGCACCGCAGTGGTGGCACATCGCCGACGATTCGCGTCCGATTTTACACAGGTATTCTCCAAAACAACCGTGACCGGTCATTACCTGCGTAAGTCGGAAGGCGACTCGTCGCTTTCGTCTCATCCAGGCTTCGAAGGCTGGCAGGATCGATCCAACGACGCGTTTGCGCGCGTACCGTTCTTCACAGAGACGGTCGCGCCACGTCGCAAGAGCCCTCCAGTGTTCCCGCCGCTTCAACGCCTCGAGCGCACTCGGAGGGGGCGCGATTCCACTACTCTGACGGAGGATGCGGTTCTTGTGATAGACCCTTGCATCCATATCCGCCAGAATATCCAAGGGTGGAAAGCGCGCTAGGATGGTTGCCGCCTCGTAGGATATCGTGTGATATCCTACGAGGCGGCACTATGCGGATGGCCACTCTCCGCTGCAAACTTTGGATCTTAGTCCTGCAGCGGCGGACGCCCGATAGCCTGTGAGACCAAACGGGTGCCCCGTAGAGTGCCATCGATCGCACGACGCCGGCATAAAGACGGCGAACTTCCTCCCTCGGTCCCCCGAGATTAGGCAGTAGCCTGTGCATGGCACCCACTACCTTCTCGATTCGGGGGACTAGGCGCTCGAAGTGCTCTTCGAAGCCCCAGCGACCGTCTAGGGTGAGGCCCAGGTATTTCATGTACCTTGCCACTCGGACGTTTGAGTCACCAACGCGGATGTGCGAGTCGGGCGGTTCCCTGCTCCTTGGTAGTTTATGGAACCATAGCGCCTCCGTCTTATGGGATGCTATCCGAAGGCCCAACTCACAGATCTTATCGACGACGATATTCACCCCGAGCTCGGCGAGCTCTTTGGTTCTCTCAAAATTCTCTCCCGACGCCAACACCAACGTGTCGTCTGCATAGCAAACGATGTTGACACCTTCAGGGAGAGGGACACGGAGGACTGCGTCGTAAGCGAGATTCCACAACAGAGGCCCCAAAACTGACCCCTGTGGAACCCCACAGCAAACCTCTCTCCGGGTCCTCGTACCGTCTTGCTCCATATACGATACGTATCTGTCGCGCAAGTAGCCACTGACGATCGCTTGCAGGTAGGAAGGCACACGATGGTGTAAAAGTGCCTCAATGATAGCGTCCCAGGGTAACGTGTTGAATGCGTTGACGATATCGAGACTTATCGCCAACGCCACGCCACCCCGGGCCACCGCTTGCTCCGACAGAGAACGGACGCGCAGGATCGCGTCGACAGTCGAACGACCATGTCTGAAGCCGAACTGGCACTCAGCCAGATCGGGGCCGACACACGACAGATGCCCACACAGACGAGAAGCGACAATCCGCTCAAAGAGCTTGCCAGCCTCGTCCAGCAGACATATGGGACGATATGCAGAGAGAGATTCTGCAGCCCTGCCATCCTTCTTCAAGAGAACCAAATTCGCCTCCTTCCAGACTTTGGGGAATGTACCAGTACGGAGGCAGCTGTCGATCAGCCGCCTCAGCCTATTCCCCAACGAAGCCGAAGCTAACACCAGCACCCGCCCCGGAATCCCGTCGGGACCAGGCGCGGTGTTACGAGCCCGCATGCGATCGACCGCAAGGCTCATCTCCTGTTCGGTCACCCCCAGCTCGCTGGACCAGACCGGTATTGGAAGGGGGACCCTGGGACTTGACCGGATGACCGGAAAAAGGACTTCCATCACCCTCCTCAGTAAATCCGGATCTAAGGTCTCCGTCAGTGGGGGCATCCATGGGCGCAATTTGCCCAACACCATACGGTATGGACGCCCGAACGGATCTCTGTCGAGTCCCTCCATGAGGCTCGTTCCAGGAACGAGCGCTGGCGTTTGAGATCTCGACTCGGAGCGCCAACTTGGCTATCCGGAACGCCTCGTATGCTTCAGCTTTCTGGACTAGAGTTGCTCGCCTTCTTCTTCGGGTACGGGTGTACTCACGGCGCGTGCGCAGACAGGACTCGCGCAGTTGAGCGATCTGTGCTGACCACCAGTACACCGCCTGACGCTCAGGGCGGCCCGCTCGGGGCATAGAGACGTCGCAGATTAACGTCATCGTATCCCGAAAACGAACTGACTCCACCTCTGGATCGGACAAGACCTCTTCGACGTTTTCTGGCCAGGCCGCAACGATGGCAGCGGCTTCGAGAAAGTCTCGGTTAAGCTGCTTAAGGGACCATCGACGCAGCAGGTTGCCTCCTCGATGAACGTAATATATACCATAGCTTAACTTGATATTTACATGCTTATCACATTTGTACAATTTAACAATGTAATTATAATATATTTTATAATTTTAAATTGATAATAAAAAACATAACATACACAAAACAAAAATGATAATGTTAAATATAAACATAACTGAATGATGTAATGAAACAAGTTACAAATAACAATTTTAATATTTAATTCATAATCAAATATTGCTTATCTTGTCCTTACTATTGAAACAAAACATTCATTCATTTCATTCCGCTCTACTTCAATATCATTCGTTATTCTCACGCCAACGCATCATTTAAACACTGGGATGAGTATCCCATAGAAATGAAAGCATATTTTTTATCTGAAACGATATGATTAATAATCTTAGCGCGAGAAGACATTTGTATTTTTCTCACCAAGAGTTATAATTCATTCGTTTATCTTAACATGGATTTGGCAAACCGGGCTACATTTTTCTTTGCCAAGTTTTTTCTTTATCATTTATATTTGAATGTGAAAAAAGTAAATGATAGTTAATTAAAGTTATTTTAAATTTTAAAAATGCATGTTGTTGTATATTATCGTTATGCATGCATAACTATTATCTATTTTTTTATGATTACAATTTATGCTATAGCAGTTTTTATGTATTTAACTTTTAAACAAAAATATATATACGATAACTTTGTATGGAAATTTAGGTCTAAGAATGTATGTAGAAAACTCGTAGGAAATAAGCAACTTACTTATCTCTTTTCTTCTAATGCTTTGATAATCATTATCTTACTGAGATATTAATTGCATTTATACATTTTTGTAAATAAAAAAAAAACCGTTTATTAAAAAAGTAATTATAGATTCGAGAGATATAAATAAATCATCATCAAATATAATGAGCTCTTACTTGGCTGGCTGGTTATATTTGTGTATAATATTTTTACTAAGGCTTTTATTGCTTCTTTTAGGTTCCATAATCAAATTAAATAGGAGCGTGTCTTTTAAGAATTCATATTTGATGTTTCAAAGTTATCATATAACTTGATTCTACGCTATATATTAATAAAGAAAAGTAATAAATACAGTTCAATTGTGATATTACACTAAATATTTATTTTTGATTTAGGGATATGTATAACATGGTCTACAATACGTGGATCTGAACCAAAAGACCGCAGATTCATATACACGCAACCTCTTTTATTCACGAGGCAAACATTCAAGAAAACTTAAAGTTTTTAATGTTAAAGAACCATCTGTTTTTTAAGAAATTTTACAGATAGTTTTTAAATGATTACTTTCTTAATTTTCTCAACGTAGCGAACGCAAGCAAGCTTGGCACGTTTATCTTATTCATTTTGCACGGAGAGCGGGCCTCGTTTCACGTTTTAATTTTCCCGAGGTTTAACATGTCGGGTAATTGCGCCTACTCGCCATTATGCAATGATTTTTTCAAAAAGCTTTCTATTTTACTATTCCGTTTTTATTACATTTGTCCGTTGAAACAACTTTAATCTAATTAATTTTTTTCATAAAGTTGTTTTAGATTGTTATTATAAACTCTATATACATATAATAGTCAATTTATTTTACTTCAACAGCTACATCTGTGTGTGTACATGTTGATTGAAAGATTTTAGTTATGTAACTTCATAACTTTGTATTCTATTGCTATTTCTTTATAATGATTTTTCTATTGTATAGTTTTTACTATTAAGTTTATTGTAGAATTCAAACGAATAAATGGTCAGATTGTAAGGGGTCACCATCACACATAGACTAAGATAGAACACGTGAATTGCCTAACGATAAGTGTTCAAATTTTCAATGAGTTTTAATTTTTTATTTATCTCATCTCAAAATATTAGAAAAACTGCATGCTTTTTTGTGGAATAAGTGTCAAGCCTTCTTCTTAATCTATAGGTATATAGGGATGTTATTTGATTATCAGCTTGAAAAGCAAATTACTAACCATCATATAACTTACACGGAATATGGTCGCCATTGCACACACACTGATATTAAATTTAAAAAAAACCCAACAACAATGGGATCTAAGATATTGTCTCTTGTGCATGTAAATTCACCCTAGAAACCAGCAACATAAAATAATGAATAATCGAATGACCTAATCAGTGGGTGGATGGTTGTGCATTAAAGTGTTTATTCACCAAGATTTCATCACGGATATCACTACATATCATTATCGTTCTGCTATTTCACGACCATTTTCTACGGTGAGTTTCGAGTTTGTTCTGATAGAATAGCCCCCCAGTTTTCATGTATGGACATGAAGCAATAAAAACACTGAACCAATTTTTTAAATAAAAGTATGTTTATATTGTGCCTTACTAATTTTACACGAAAATCTTCCGCAACAACATTATAGCAGTTTGGGTTAATTTCGTCTTAGTTTAAGCTGCTCACTTGTGGTTTACGACGCGCAAGCTTGTATTTATCGCGCCCGTCTAATGAACTTTGTATAACATAATTTCAAGTTGATTAAATTAAATGCACTTAATTCGCTGAAATAATTAATATTTAATTCACATATATAAAGTCCTACATCAAAACAATAAGTTTTCTAATACAAGTATATCAAAAATGAGGTTCCTTTAAGTGAAAATGTCATTATAAGATGGAAAAAACTACTAAGATAATAATCTGCATTAAAAAAAAAAACCCGACCGCACATAGTCATTGGTGCTGTAAGAAATATATGCCGTTCCTTACATCGACAATGCGCCACCAGCTTTGGAATCTAAGATGTTATGTCCGTTGAGCTTGTTGTTCTACTAGCGGTTTGACAACAATACTAAATATGGCGAAAGAATAAATGATAAGTAACACAAAACCCCACCACAAAGTCCAAAATTTAAATAAAACAAATAAAATATTGTAACCATTATTTCCACATGTATGTAATGTAACGATCAGGGTTTCCTGACGACTATGAACTGTTCGTCAGAAGATAGTGAATCCTCTCTATAGAAAAACAATTTTAAATTAAAAATAATAAGTGATTAAGTGAATTTTGAATTTGTATCTGTATAATCCAAATACGAAGACTAATAAAACCGAGTATATATAAGAATTAACAAAGTTTAAACGCTTAAAGAGTAAAACAAAACATGTTTTTTAAGGCATTATACTTACAAATGTACATATGAGTTCGTTTAGATGAATAGTGATGACAACTAACGCCTATATTATCAAGATCTAAGAAATAGACGTCTGATATGATATATAAACGACACGTATATAAATGTTGGACAATGTTGGACAAGTGACTTATTTATATATTGTATACTTATATGCAGTGTAAATAAAACATTGATTTGTCGCTTGATATTTTCTTGACTATCAATTCGTATCCAGAGATCCAAATGCAGTGAGGTTGAGTAACTGCTCAATTTCGACCAACTTATACGCTTTATACATATTTACGTATATCCGTGACAAGCATTCAAATGATTTATTTTCAATCATATAAGCAAACAAAAAACAAATACTCAACATATATAACTATTCATTTATTATATTTTATGGAATACATATACATTCATAATATTTTATGGAAAAAAAATATACGACAGACGAGAGTAATTATTCGTAGATAACATATTTACATTTTATTTGTTACTGATATTTATTTTTGTATAAAAATATATTTAAAGTAATGAGACACGTGCTTGTTATATAATAATGAGTTACTGTTTTCCCTTTGCGTTGTTCGAAGCCATAATTGATGGGCAACGATATTATAAGAGCGGTTACAGCGCAATGATTGAAAATCCTTACAATTTACATATTAAATGGCATGGTGAACCCAATCCTTTGTTTCAACGCTCGTTATATTTTACTTGAGATATAATATAATAAATTATTGATTTAGTTATATTTTATAAAAAAGATATCGTAGTAAAAATAATAGCCCGCAAGTGTCCCACTGATGGGCTAATACTTTCGCTCCGTTTGAGGGAGAGATTAGGATTTTTTTACCATCGCGATGCTACAATGTGGCTTGGTGGATACACGTGAGACAGATTTAAATCTGACTCATGATGTTTGTCTACAGCATCGAGCATAAGATTTACAAAAATGAAGCATGGAAAAACTCAGCGGTGTTTCTTTGGGTTTGAATCCGCAATCATCGGTGAGATTCACATGTTCTTTGCCATCTCGGTTCGTCTATTACACTTCGTGTAACTTTCCTGTCATTATTCTTTAAAAAAGATTTCTTTTTATAAGAGATCTTTTTCGCTGTATATTTTTTTTTATTTAGTTTTTTCAGTGTAGTGCAAAAACTATCACCCCGATTCATATAAAACATTTACATTATTTTAGTTTTGTCTTCAAATCACAAGACTGATATACTTTATTATGTTCATATGTTGCATAAGTCTTTTGTAATGTCAACGTGGTCAGAGCGAAAATTGTCGGTCAGGGCGTTCCGAGCGAACAGTGCCAAAACTAAAACTTTGTATGACTTGTAAATCTACTGAAATATCCGACAAATTTTCCGCAACAGCTAATTATCTATATTTCTTTTATAGACAAGTGAACTCTATATATTTAAGAAATCAGAAAAAGTAAACGAGATTCCTTTTTTTTTATAGTATAGGTTGGCGGACGAACATGTGGGCCACCTGATGGTAAGTGGTCACCAACGCCCACAGACATTGGCATTGTAAGATATGTTAACCATCACTTACATCGCCAATGCGCCACCAATCTTGGGAACTAAGATGCTATGTCGCTTGAGATTGTAATTACACTGCTCACTCACCCTTCAAAACGGAACACTTGCTTGCACAAAGCCCTCCCACCAGTAAACATAGTATACACCACTCATCGCATTACAAAGTATTGTTGGTTATCAAAATGAATATGAACTCATTAATTTTAAGAGTTTTCTGTTACTAAAATTGGAATTTGTGTTTTTCAATTTAAATAAGTACACGAGAGATGTAAACTAATATTTAAAACTACACTGCGAGTGGATTGATAGGTCGACTCGACAAGGGTTGTAATTTAATATTTTTGTTTAATTATTGTCGTATATTTATAATTTAACTTTACACGTATTTCTAATAATAAATGATAAATGTGATGAATGGACAGTCTTAATGGGTACGTGCGATGATAGGGAGTTTTCCAAGTTTATGTGTGAGCACAAGCACAAACTTGTGTGCGGTATTCTACCATCTACTAATAATAATATTTATAATAATTTATTTACACACCCAAAAGATACATGTACACAATTTGTTTGCAGTATTATCTAACTCTAACGTTTTTATTAAAATTAGCAGCACTGGTGGGGGACCTCTGACTCCGAAACTAATATAAATTGTACTATCAGAGTCAGCGATTCCTCGAACAATTCATTGCACACTAGATTAGATATATAATACTTAATACTATAATATTAATAGAATAATTGATACTTTTGTAAATATATTTCGAATTAAATGGTCTTCCGTTGGCATTCCTATGAGAATCAGGTCCAACTAAATCCTTCTTCGATATACACACAAAGATATAACTAATATATTTAAACAGGTTTAAATAAAATATTTAAACCTGTGTAAGTTTTAATACAATATTAATAAGCCCTTAAGACATGCCACTGTACTGTTGTGGTGAAATGTTGAAATCGAAAATTCTTATGAGTACTACTTAAACATCGTGATAAATGAACTGTGTTATCTTATCAGATATTATAAGTAGTACTCTTAAGAATTTGCAATTTGACATTTACTGTTGTGAACAAATGAATTATTCACGCTTGAGCAAAACAAATATTAAGTCATGGATAATTAAAGTATCATTGAAATCTGTAAAACGGGATTTTCAATAGAAAATATTGATTATGCGAAGGTTTCGCAGCAACAGCGTTGAGCAAGAAGCAAATAACTCAACATAAAAGCCTGGAGGCCGTTATAACTTTGACTTGAATAAGGTACCCCTCGTAACGTTCGACCATGTGGATGACATATGATTGCTAAAAGATCTATTTTCACTTAAAGCTGAGCCTATGAATATTATGAATATATATGGAAATAAAAGAGTTACATAAATACAAGACCCGAGAAGGTACAAATAACATTGTCTGATTTTTACAGCGAAAAGGTGATTTAAAAAATGACAAGCCGTACTTTTAAATACTTAAGACCGTGGATACTAAGGGGCCCTTAGTATTAACACGGTAAAGCATTAATTGTTATTTAAACATTTGTAAATTATTGGAGAGCCGAGGTGGCCCAGTGGTTAGAACGCGTGAATCTTAACCGATGATTGTGGGTCAAAACCCGGGCAAGCACCACTGAATTTCCATATACTTAATTTGTGTTTATAATTCACCTCGTGATTGAAGGTGAAGGAAACATCGTGAGGAAACCTGCATGTGTCTTTCACTGAAATTCTGCCACATGTGTATTTCACCAACCCGCATTGGAGCAGCGTGGTGGAATAAGCTCCAAACCTTCTTCTCAAAAAGGAGAGGAGGCCTTAGCCCAGCAATAACAGGATATTCACAGGCTATCACTCTAATTGATCGTATCGTATTGTATCGTTTGATTTTATTCGTCCCGATGTTATGTACATAATATATATGGTATAATTAGTGACCGCAGAATATCTGCGGTGATGCCGAGAAATTCTGATATGCAACAATAATTGAATTCTATCAATTGCTGAGGATTTGTAGTTGACAATGCGATAATTACACATATTTACTAGATCCTAGTTCATGAGGCAGATGGTGATATAGATCAGAATACAATTGTTTATTTGAGACGACAATCTGTGGTCGTGAGGGATTCTGCGGTTGATATAAATACCTAAATTGAATGCTGTTTTCATTTATATCCATATTAGCGAAAAGCTATTGTGTAATTAGTTATTTAGATAGTATAGTAGTATTATATAGTATATTTAAAATTTTGAAGAATTTAGTGATTTACACTATAAAAGTATGAAAGAAAAGATGATGATATATCTCGGAACTCGCTAAGATTTAATAGCTTTTTTTCAATTTGCAAGGTTGTGTTGGCTTGTGATTTATATTCCTACATAAAATAACTATTTTAAAACATTAATACAGCTCGGTTCTTGTTAATTTTTTAACACAAAAGCCGGTTTTGAACTCAATAACAATTTTTCTTGTGCTTATTTATTTATTATTTATTCTTCATTATTACCACAAAGAGAAAAAAATACAAAACATGGTTACAGCTTATACAGGGTGACTGGTGAATTAGTATCAATATTTAAGGACGTGATATTTGACGACCATATATGACCAAAAAAAAATACATATAACATAAATATTAATAAAGTTCTAAGTAAAGTTAACCAAAAGTTATGTAATTAATTACGCGTCATATGGACGCCCTAGCTGCGCTGACGACACAACACAGTTAGGTACATTTAGTTATCGCGCGGTACTTTACCTACGTCCAAACGCCGCCGCGTGTTAACAGGGTAGCAGGCTACCTTTGATAAACAAGCATGATCCAATCCCCCTTCATACTTTAAACCTGGCTTAGAACAGGCAAAAATACCAAAATATTTCACTCGTTTAAGCAACAAATTTGTTGACTAGGTAAATGATATGAACTTGGGACAAAAATTAACTGTTTACCTATCTTGGTATTTCCGGCGTATTTAAAAATGGAATCATACTTATTTACAACGATTGTCAATCATTTAACTACCTATTTACCTACATAACTACACTAACCTTAACAAATGTTCAAAGTGAGCTCCTGCTCGTGTGATACACAGTTCGGCACGTTTACGCATATTGTCTTTCACACGCCTTAACACGAATGGGTCACTTTACTACTCACAGTACTCACATTATTCTGCATTTGTGTATTGATAAGCCATACCTAATTACTAATTACGGGTCACACTCACACACGAAACATTAGGTATACGCGTAAGATCGATCGCTAGGGGCGCGCGCGCGGGAAGATGGACGAACCTTACGGCGGCGCTCGCCCGACTAACCTACTAACCTACTAATACTAATAAGCCGCGGGGCAGGGATTGCGGGTGGCAAACACCACGCCGCACGCGCCGCGGAAATATGTCCACACTTTATTTATTTAAAGTAAAATTTTTGTAAATTTGGTCAAAAATTAAGTACCTATTTTTTTTACATAATTCGAATGAGAATCATGTACCGATTATGCTCCTAAAATATTGATCCTAATTCACCAGTCACCCTGTATAATATGGCTTAGAAAATATATACTAAAGTTATAAGTAATATATTAATTTCTTGGTGATTCTCGATTATATAAATTACTTTGAAAATTGACAAAACAGTTTTCACGTTAATTTGAAACTCATTTAATTAAATAATTTATAGATTTTCTATATAATATTATCTTATATATGAAATATCTCGAAAATCTAATTAATAAATGAATTTATCTTAATAAGTTCTTTGATTAATTAGACTTATTGAAAACAAATAATATTAACATCAGATCGTCAACTCTTTCTATAGAACCTGTTAAAGCTATTATTTATTTATTTATATATTTATTTATTGAGATAGATACACCATCAACTCATCATAAACACTTTAAATTAACAACTAAAACAGATACACTTACAAAGTGATGAGTCTTTAAAGGTGTAAGCAATATTTTCTGTAAACAACAATTATATAAATTAAAAAAAAAACCTATAGAAAAATTTAAAAATCAAATATTAGCGATTAATACAATAAATTTAAATCGTAAAATTAACAAAATTATAATAATATTATTAAATAATAACTTATAATGCTAAAACAATTAACTTATACAGTATGAGATCAATTAATGAGATATTTAGAAAGCTTAATAAAAATCGTTTTGTTATTAAAACTGATATCAATATCGATTAACAGATACATGATAAAATTATATGTTTTACTATTACCGCCTTGTAAGTCAACTTAATCAAATAAAACTATAAGGAGTCTAATAAAAATATTAGGAATGCTTAATATATGATACAGTGCATCTATAAGCATCTAGATGTTGTGACCCGATAAGCATATTAAGCAACAATTATTCATAATAAATATAAAATAAAATTTCATTACATACCAAATATAATTTTTTTGAACGAATTAATATTTAACATTCTGTTAAGACGTTATTAATTAATTCTGGCAAGTCTTTTATGTATAAATTATTAGATTGTTTTTAGAAAATAATTGAAATGAATTTATGATTTGTTTACTTTATTACATTTAACGAGATTATTTTTTCTAAACAATACTGAAATTCAATGTTTTGAAATATTTTTATTCTTATAATGTTGATTTGTACATTTTTGATTAAACTCATTAAAGAGAATACAATTAAATAAAACCTTGGAATAATCAATAAAATCTCATAGCACAAAAAGTATATTACATAGTTCTCACTGTATAAATTTGAATTATAAGATATTAGATTTTGGTATCATCAACCCAGAGAAGTCAGCACCAAATATATCGCTAACCAAGCTATGTTTCGAACTCTTGAATATAATCCGTAAATACGCAACAACGCGAATATTTTTAATTTTATTGGATCAAAGCTTATAAAGACGATATAAACATTAATGATTTTTTTATTTATTTGTTTATAATGCTTAACCAGTAACGTGATAACCAGCAGTATTATTTCGTAACTTTACATGCTCATTTCTAATTCAAGTGCAAGCTTTGTACAAGCTCGTCTGGGTAGGAACCACCCAGTTATCAGTTATTCAACCGCAAAACAGCAGTACTTAGTATTGTTGTGTTTCGGTTTAAAAGGTTAGTGAACCAGTGTAACTACAGGCACAAGGGAGATAAGGTCATAGTTCGCAGGGTTGGTGGCGCATAAATATGTGAGCAATGGTTAATATTTCTTAGAATGCCATTGTCACCGGTCTTGACCACTTACCACCAGGTGGCCCATTTGCTCATACCTACCTATTCTAATATATAATCTAATATATAAATAAATTAAAAAAAAAAGAATATGTCAGGAAATATACACTCAAATTCAGTTAAAAATATGTAAAAGGTGTAAACTAAAAGGAAAATTAGAGACAACTTTGTATAAATATAAACGTAGGGCAAATGCGAGACTAGACAGAAGAAAAAGAAGGAGAAAGCGAGTCGTGTTTCGGACATGAACGCTAATTCCCGCTCGGCGATATAATTAACTTAGCGAAAGTTGGGGACTTATTCACGACGGCTAATGAACAAACTCGTTGCAAGTGCAGGACTCGAGACGTGCTCAAAATCACAAACAATCCAGCCGCTTAAGATGTAATATATTTTCGCGCTGAGGTTGCTTGTTATAAATATCAAAATCTTACTTGCGTTGTGAAAGTTAAAAAAAATTCATGTTTTGAATATTTTTTATTCAAATTTACGATTTCTCGGGAAGTAATTTATGTCATAAAAATTATTTATGTCTTTGTTCTAAAAACACCAAAAGTATTTAAATTTAAATAATAAATATGCACAAAAAATATGAATTAATTTTTAAAAGAGGCAATTTCAGTTTGTTTTTTTTTCCAAATCTTTATTTTTCTCTCTCAGACATATATGTAGATACATATAATTATTATAATTATAAAGTATATATAACTAACATTAAAATAAACGTCAAGCGATTTTATTAATTAAAATCCTTATCAAGTTTCAAAAAGTCAATAGAAAGCCGTTTTTGCTCCATAGGGATTAATCGCAAAGCAATTAAGCAGTTGCCGTAGTTTAAGCGCAGTTTCAAAGTTCTGGTTTCGATAGAAATTCATCTTGACGTCCCCATACGCAATCAGTTCTAACTCGTATAATTAGTAATTATGTTAATTACATTACGTTCTATTTGAATATGTACTGTGTGTGTTGAGATAATTAATTTCATTTGCGGATAACTATTTAGACATATTTCGTCGTATGTCTACAATTTCGATATATCAATTGTAGGGCTTTGTTGCACGAAGCTCTAATCGTCTGACCACCACCTACTTATCACATATTTTACCGCCATAGTATTGTTGGGTTCCGGTCGGAAGGGTGAGTGAGTCAGTGTAATTACTGCAGGCACAATGGTCGCTATGGTGGGAACCAGGATATGGTTTCGAATTGGCGATGTAAGGAATGGTTATTACCACTTACCATCAAGTGCTCCATTTGCTCGTCTGTCTCGCTCGCCTATAACATATATGTAAAGCGGAGAATCGTTATTATCGCGGTTACTCAAAATGGGCAATAGCAAGGATCCGGACGAGATATAAACTTTTTAACATACATACTTTACTTCAACAAACGGAAATGTAATATTCACACTTTTTTAATACCATAATCTTAGGTTTGTATTCGTTCTTAAAGACATATAAGAACGATAAGTGCTGGATATACAGAATGCAGCCCCCTTTTGTTTTATTTTGTTTTTAATTTAGGCTCTGTTTGTGCGTTATTTGCGGCCAATTTCCATGAGCCGGATGCGACGTATATATGTTCGTCATTCAAGATATTTTATATAATAATCTTTTTACATTAAGCTCTTCAAATTAATGATCTATTTATTTGATACGGAAAGTAAGCTTCCGTGAAGTAAGCATTGTCCTGAGTTTGGAAAAAATACACAAACTAACTAAAGTCAGTACTTCATAATATCCTGTCTATCTCTCTCTCTCTCTCTTCCCTTTAGCACTGCAAAGTGTCTCAGTATATTACACCTAAGCCGCAAAGAGTTTGTAAAGCCATCTGTGTAATATTACTAAGAGATACTTGGTTACTATAAAACGTTATTTTAAGCTTCCTTGGCAAGCTCATATCGCGTTTTAACTAGAAAGTATAACAATCGCGCGGTTACACAGTGTTGCTCTTGTAAGTTGAGTTTTTATAAACATTTATGTCCATAGTTTTTATTTATTTGTATATATATGGAAGCTTTATCATAATATTATTTCTGAACTTTGTTCATGTACCAATCATGTTCTTAGAAATATTTAACATTAAAACAGTGTACGTATATAACACAGAAAGGATTATCTTTACAAGCGTTTGTAAATATATTGATAATATCAAATAATCAAATATTGTACATATTACATTCATATATATCTATACATATAATAAAACAATAAAAACCGTGTGTCTTTACATTGAATCATTTTATGAAAACGAGTGTGAGCGGCAAGAAAAGAGTAACAGAATATAAAAATAAAATTTTTTCGACCGACGATTTTTCATGCGGACGAAGTTGCGGGCTAGAGATAGATTGTTAGCATAAAATAAAATAAGTGTTAGCTAAATATACATTACAATACATTTTTGTATCAATTTATAAAACCACGGAATATATGTGATGTTGCCTAGAAATAAAATACACGCAGGCACGTCAAACAACTAAACTAACCAAATATACACCAAAGGCAAGGACACTTCCCAGAAGACTCAAAAGTTCAAACAAGAAAAATACATCCAATAAATATATAAAACTATTTGTAATATAATTGGATAAACATATAAATTCATGTGACTCTTAAGCATATCTTAACTGATATTTGCTTAAACTAAGTAAGCACTTAAGAATCTCTAGAGAAAGTAAAAAACATAATCCCATCAAAGAATTTAATATAACCAAAAGACCCACCAAAAATGATAAAAGGTTTGACTTAACATAAGGTATTTTTATCGAGGGTCCAGATCTTTATTTTATGGGTCTGTTTTCAAACTAAACAGTTTATTACGGTAGACAGAAACTTAACCGTAGATGGATTTTTATTATTTTCGAAAAAAAAAGGAATATTGAAATGAAAATCTATTCATCCCTCACTGACGCTAATATAATTTTATTTTATGTGAAGGACGAAATGTTCCGTGGAAAAGCGTTAAAATATGTTGAGATTCAATAGATTTTGATAAAAATACTTTTTTTGCACTTCATATCAACGTTGACGTATGACGTCATAGCAAAATAAAATATAGATAAACTCTTTGGTTATTAAACTTAATAACATAACATTGTAATTCTTACATATCTAATTAACTAAAGGCTAACAAGTAATGCAAAAGCAAATATTTTATTAATTTAGTTTGATAAGTTCCTCTTTTACGAACGGTCAATTCCATAACATCTTAGTTATAAATTAGTGTCAAAGGTATTACAATATTTTCTATATATATGAAGCTTGCTGACAAAGTCTTATTGTCATTGAAACAGCTATGTTTTTTTTCACTCAGATATTTGGAGAAGCGATACAATGAGGAAATTCCACAGACAATTCGAATAATAATGTATAACCATTAAATCTATATATGTACAAAACAAGTTTACAAATTTAAATACTCAAAAACCTTCAATAGCTTATCCGTGCTCAGTTTGCGGTGTGGAAGTCCCAGGTTCCAGCCATATCACAAGCT
Source organism: Nymphalis urticae (assembly GCA_905147175.2). NCBI lineage: Eukaryota > Metazoa > Arthropoda > Insecta > Lepidoptera > Nymphalidae > Nymphalis > Nymphalis urticae. The sequence goes on along the minus strand of LR989998.1, from coordinate 5,639,269 downwards.
TCGCTTTGATGTAAATAATGCGTTATATATATTCGTTTTGTTGCTATTCCTTTTGTTAAATATAAAAAATGTTCATAACAACCAAATTAACGAATTATTAACATATTACTGCCATAAAATGTGAAAACATTTACCATTTATTTATCCATTCATTTATACGCAAAAACAATCAACATATAACATGTAACATTGCTTAACAACGATGATTTTTTACTTTAAGAGGAACCTCTTCATTTTGATAATTTAAATATATATATATAGCATAATTTATCTAGGTACCTACATATCTTTTAAAGATTTTCAAATAAAAAAAAAGATTTAATCAGATGTAAAAATCCAATAAAGCATTTAAAGTAATTTACCATTAAAGCTTTGTTTAAACATGGAATCCATTGAATTACATCCAATCAACCGCAGTACAGACGCTCTGTTCATTTGAGTACATGTTATTCCGCGTGCTTGCTCTTGAGATATGCGCTTTGTCGAGCTTTGGGCAGTAAAATAACACTAAGAATTTGGTTGTGATTGATCAATCGCATAAATAAATGCTGACTAATTGTATTAATTATTTATTTTAGTTATTTCAATGTTTAAATAAAGGAAGATCACAAATATTATCACTACATGTTTCTCTGAATTTTATTCAAAGTTATCCATAATTATATAATAGATATATTTAACATTTAGATATTTGTATCAAAATACAAAGTCGCATGGGGTCCGTTGGCCGCAGAATACAATGTTGGAAAAAAGAGAAAAGACATTAACATAGCTCAAGAAAATGTAAAGGTCCTTTAATATAACAAAATGTACTACACCATCATAAGCAGGCTGGCCGAACACCATCCAGACTAGCCTGGAAATCCAAAATCTTAATAGGACAAAATAATAATAATAATATACAAACCAATTTTTTTTTTCAGAATATGTGATGAGCCCGTGGTACCTACGCAGACGGGCTTGCACAAAGCCCTACCATCAAAAAAATAATTTCAATTGACAACCGTAAGTTATTGTAATGAAGGCACAATGACAATTAAGTTTTGAAGGTACTTAGAAGAATATAAATAAAATAAATTAAATCAATGAAGTTTTAGGACCGAATATTGATAAGGAAAATAATGAACAAAAAGGAGTCTTATCACTAAAACAGCTGTCTCATCCAGACAATCTCCAGCTTTTATTTATGTCTATAACGTAGTATAGAATTGTAAACGACTTCTTCTAGAGCGTAAAATAGTTTAACAAACTAAAAGCTTGAATAGTAAAAGTAAATATGTCACTGCAGGGCTAAGCCCTGTTCTTTTGACGTAAAGGTTAGTGGCTTATTTCAACAAGCTACTACATAGCTGGTTGGTGGATACAAATTTATTTTGAACATTTCGTTATAAACGCAAATTAAGCATATAAAAATTCAATGGTGCTTGACCAGGTTCGAATTCAATTAAGATTCACGCGTTCTAACTAACGTGCCATCCTCTCAATGAGCTAGTTTAACCTGATAATAAAGGGTTTCAGAAACTAGTCAGACTTTCTAAAAGAAACGACTTCAAGAATCCCTATAAAATATAAACCGGTCTTTTAAAACTAGTAAGCTGTAGTAAGTTAAAAATATTAAATTCTTATTTAATTTCTTCGAATAAAATAATTGAAATTTAGAATACTAGTCTTTAGTATTGCATCGCCACCAGAACCAGAATGTGTCTAAATTTTTTAAGCTCAATTGATTGCTTGGAACTGATTACCAATTCAGTTTCTATATTTGATCCGCATAGTGAAAAGTTAAAAAGTTAAAAAGTTAAAAAATATTGTACGAATAGATGCAAAATTATTTATGTTTCTTGAAATTCGAGTCGAGATAGAAGATAATTTAAAATGGTAGTTTGTACTTGCATTACAGAAGTAATAATAACAAAAAATAATACTAGCCTTTGTTTGCAATTCCGGTCTTCGATTGACCTAAAGATTTTGTGTTATTAATTTAGTTTTTCATAATTATAATAAATAATAATAATAAAAATAATTGTTTTTAAATATTTATTGTATTTCATATACTTATAATTGTGGAAATAGAAATGCATTATTAAGTGATTGTAATGACATAAAAAATAAGTTTTTAAGGTACAATAAAACTGGTTAGATTTTTGTTATTTTTAATAAACTTTTTTTTTTTAATTTTGCCAAATGTGTTAGTATAGTTACCAATATGATGTAAGAAAGAAATAATGATAAATTACTCTATCTATTGACTATATTTAATTAAAGTTTTTATTAATATTTTTTTATAATAATAGAAATCCTTTGGTTTGGTTTGGGCAACAATTATGGTTTTATTATTTGATTAAAAATAAATATATATTCAATGCTACCACTATGATCTTATTTATTCACAAGGATCTAAACTTAGATGATGAAGTAATACGCTTGACAAGTTCTCTGTAACTTAGACAAATTAATATTCAATCCTCTATTAGCTCCGTATTCAAATCTCCTGCATCTTTGGAAACACCTCATACATAACAGTAAACTCATTTACAAAGCAAAGTTTGATAGTTATCGATTAACATTTAACATTAATTCCAAGTGGTAAATTTATATGATGATGATGTCTTCCACATCACTACTCAAAGGAAACTAGTCAACTAGCGTAGGACATATTACAGTGCACAAGTGTGTGCGTGCAAATGTGACATTAACCCACACAGTGAAGCCCAGTCTAGTAGAATACAGAACCTTGAATTCAGTCTTCAAATCAAATGTACATAAAACTTTACCATTGTTTTTTTACCTTCTTGAATCTAACTGCGAATCAACTTTAAGCACTTTTGCTGGCTTTAAGTCCTGAGGAAACAGTTTATCTCATTTTCATCGCCGTAATATATTAATGTTTTAAGAGGAATATGACAAATCGGACTAACATTCTAGGAGTAATGGTATCGTTTGTAATTTTTCTTACATAATTAATGATTTCACGCCATTCCATTATCTCTATGAACTTGTGTTTTTGGTTTTTGCTTTAATTTGTAATAAAATAACTTTATATCTCCTTATTTAATGTCACTTTCAACCTAAGACTCGTGTTTACTCTTTTCGCTTTCTGTTTTAGTATATGTGTATTCGTATGTTTTAAATACAATTTATATTGTAAGCTTTCTATTTTTATTTTTTTTAATTTCTTATTCATACACAATTCAATTAAAACCTTTTTTTAATGAATCAAGATACTTTTGCCAATAGTTGCATGTAATAATGCTTAACTTAACTTCAATACTTCTTCGAAGCACAGTCCAAGCATAGTGGAGACTATCCTGTAGTCCAAATATAACAGACATCACATCCCTTGGGATCCGTAAAAGTCGACTGAAAATTTTTTTTGTTAAGCGCATCTATCAACGCCACTGAGCATTTAATCGCTTCAACCACCCGTGCTCGCCAACCAACCTACCCGCCTGATTTCCCCAAGAGAGTTATGCAAGCAGATGTAAAAATCTGCCGAATCCTATTTTATACAGCGCTGTATGAGTACTGCAACGTCCACAAATTAATAAAGGTAAATAAATTATAGTTGCGAGTAATATTCAGGAAATGCTTCTATTATTAGTAAAAAAACACCTTTTATACATACAATTAGTAAAAGCTGTGTCACAATTAATTTGCCTTAATTTTTTATTATTAATGGGATATATATTTTTATAAGAGAAAGTAATAAGACAGTCTAGCAAATAATGACGATCCGTAAACATAGTCGCTGTAAGAAATATTAACTATCCCTTATATCACACGTCACCAATCCTTAGAACCAAATGCCTGTAGTTACACTGGCTCAGCCACCTCTCAAACCATACTAAGACACAACAATACTAAATATTCCTGTTTAGCGATAAAATATACGAGTGAGTGGTAACAATTACAGACGAGATTTCACTAAGCTCTACCAGCTACTTAATTTGCTATCACTCGTAGCTATATTTGAACGTAAAAACGGCAGTTGTTTTAAAACCACGGACATACACTTCAATTTCCCTTGAAAATAATTTAACCATTGTTTGTTGTTGCTACTTTATTTAACCATTTTGTTTTCACAAACATTCTACGTATTATAATGTTATAATAATAGTTACCACTTGTTAAATTTATACCTTCCGTAAATTTCAAAGTATTTTAGTTTATTCTCTAAACATTAGGAAAACTGTATATAAAGTGCCTGGCGCGTACGCTGAATAGTAGGTGCTTCGCGTATAATATACCAAGCAGGTTCTTATGTAAATTTAATATAACAAATTTACATAAATATGTACGTACTTTGTTTAACGCGCTGCACACTTTAACGTACTAAGTAAACAATATTGTGGTGGACTTTGCTGAAAAATTTATTTCACTGACTATATATTAGGAAAGCTTATAGCATCTATAAGTCTTTGCTTATATGGAAACCGCATAAGCTTTATAATGTCAAAGAACCCCGGTCAAAATAAATAGGTGTTCTGAAGCAAGCTTTTGTACATTTCCGAATGCAGATAAGAAAAATAGAATAATTGTTGAATTAGTCTGTTGAATTGTCTAGATATGTTATCCTTCAATTAGCAATAGGGCAACTTGACTGATTGAGCTTCGAACCCTTCTCGTTAATAGAAAACCCTTTGTAAACAATTTTACTACTAACTACTTCTTATTAATTCATTGGTTTTCCTAATAAAATAGAGTCCTTTTGAATAGACAAGTCAATATGTAATAATATTTTATATGACGTACTATAATTTATAAACAAGTTCTTTTTCCAAAAAGAAAAACATGGTTTCTTAGCATTTAAGAAAAAATAAATTGACAAGACCAATTTTTGCGCCCAACTGTAAAGATAAAGATTTAACAATGAATTTAATTATTATTATGTACTGGCAACCTTCCATTAGGCATAAATCCGTCAAAGTTCAAACTGTCAACTACTGTTACTTGTCAGTTGTCACTTATTGTTCAAATGTCATACTCGCTCGTCATCCATTGTCGTTTGTAATACGCATTTATATATACAATTTAATTCAGTAATTATGTCTGTCTAATGAAATATATAAATCAATATGTCCTGGGACATTATTTTTATTCATTATTCACGGTCATCTGATCCCAAGTTAAGCAGAGCTTGTGCTATGGAAACCAGACAAATGATATACATATACTACTTTTCTTTTGTAAATACAAACTTATATAGATAATTACACCCAGACTCAGGACAAACAGACATGTTCATGTACACAAATGTCTGCCCTGGGTGGGAATCGAACCCACAACCTTCGGCGTGAAAGGCAGGTCTCTATCAACCACGCTAACCGGCTCAATGTATGTAAGTAACAGTTGGCTATTCTTTGGATTTAGTATTGGTATTCGGTGAATAGGACATTATTATATCATAAAACGTTCTTTTACGTATTTCAAAAAACTTCCAAAAATCAAATGTAACGAAATATTTTTCCACAATTAGATCGCTTGTTCATTAAAATTAAAGCAACCACCGGCATTATTTTATTACCACTTTTTAGAATAGAAGCCATTAGTCGGCAAGTGTCACTTAAAAGGCCTAGCGCACAGCATTCGGAATTAAATTTACAATAGTACTGTGTATTAATTTCTTGATTAATGTGATACATAAAACTCATACTTGTGTCCATTGAAAATTTTAACGAACCATGTTGTTACAACAAAATCAATTAATTATTATCGAATCAAATCAAAGTATTATTCAATTAGGGTCTTGCGAACACTTTTGAATCGTCATTACAAGAATAAATTAAATATTAGCTACCACCGCACTACCGCACTACGGAATGTAAATTAGTATATTTAGGCGAAATTAATATTTAATTTTAAATCATTTTGGTCTGTTAATAATTTGGTTTGTTCCCAAGTGAAAGATTAAAATGATATAACATTTAATTAAGGCAAGTATATAAATAGCAGGAGACAAACAGTTCTACTCAAGCATTAAACTACAAGTTTATACATTTTAAAGTTATAAATTAAATTTGCTTTAATAATAGCTGAAGCAATGTTTTCTTTATACTAATAGTATAATATCCACGAACAACAAATAGACAAAATGACAAATATGAAATTATTTCATATAATCACGATATAAACTACTACGACTAAGTGTACGTGTGTACGTAACTAGTACGACTTGACTAATAACCATGATATCACTACGTTTTATTATAATGCAAAGTCCCCCAGCCGCATATGTATGTCCGTCTGAAAGCGATTAACTGAAAAACCAAGCGTCAATAGCGCTATAGTTTACGGGTTGCCTAGTCGCAGATTCAATCTTAGACTTTTGCTAGCTGAATAGATAAATAGGAATAAAAGTAATTCCATTAGTTATTTCAGAAAAAAGTTTAGGTTACATTATGTATTACTATATAAACCTGATGTCGGTGGTTTGAACATTTTATGTCAAACCATATGCTACATTTGCAAAAAAAAATTTAATATATTGAATTCGTTGAATATATTTTTATAACAATTTAACAAAAATTAAAATATACGGAAGATATTATAAATGTCTCGATTATGAAAACTTAAGGAACCGTGAAACAACAAAATGTAGTTGAAAAAGTTTTTTGGTGATCGTCCAACTTAGGGGAAGTAAACCCCTGAGGACATTTGTCAATTTCATTCTCTTCTGTTGCACGTCCTTCGTCTTTATAATATCAGTTAAGCGCTACTTATAGCCCAGAATCATAACTTTTACGATTATATCTATCGCAATGTAAACTGATATCTTTATTAATATTGCAAACAGTTATATGGTTTCATTGTCTTTCGTTAGGTACTTCCTCCCTTTACCGTCCTTTACTTATCTTAAAATTTATTTCCGAACTAATATGATAAATTCTTAATTAACAACAGTATAGTTGGCACTAGAGTTAAATTCCTTGAACGGTTTTGAAATAAAATTGAGCAATAAATATGAAAAAAATATTCAAGGGGCTCAAATATTAAAATTTATAGTAAATTATGCATTTCAATGAGCACATCTTGGAGGGGAAATAAATTAGCTATCAAGAGGAAATTGAATCGTGCATTTTGCCAGATTGTTACACGGCCTCGAGCCAGAATTATACAAGGGAAGTGATTATTACATGATGTGTAATCAAGAAATAATTTTAAATAAGAATTACATAGCTACACTCTATGGGTGGCTATGGGTGGCTATGGGTGGTTTATGACATTTTCAAAACTCATTTTTTGCTCATACAAGAAAATGGTAGTAGTACTTTTATAATTGATTTTAAAATAAATAGAATATTATACCACTTCATTATTAATATTTAAAAAACAATACTATCTGTTCAAACATTAGAAAAGCGGCCTAGTGAATGAAAAGTTATGGATTATCTTCAAATTGATTTAAGTTTCAAAACGAGCGTAAAGAACTAATAGAAAATAATTTCATAAAACAACACTTCAAAAACCTTTTCAAACCTTCGAGTCTTTAATGTAAAAAGTTTCAATATAATTCTATTTTGAACCCAAGGCAAGTCAACAAACTAAACAAGAAGGTAATCAAAAGTTACGTAAATAATTACATTTCGTCGCTTGCTTGCGTTGGGGTTTTATTTCAGATTTAAAAGGCGAAGACTGAGACGCAAATTGCTTCTTGTTACGTGGTAGCAACTATACAATTTTAAGCCCTCTTTTCAATATTTATCAAATAATATAATAAAAAAAAAGAAAAAAAGCAGATTTATCGGAATATAATACAAATTGCGGACATCCATTCCATCCATCCATTCATGTTAAATATAAAAACTTGGTTATTATATTAATACACAAATCTAAAATTAAATTCTTTTTACATTACAAAATACTCATAAAACGAATAAATTATAATCCTTTTGAAATATAGATTACCATCTAATCATCTCGGAATTTGTAAGGGATTTTTTTTAACTTTTTTCCCGTTAATTATGGGGAGAAAAGTCGGTAATTTAATTAAATGATGGATAGCATTGCTGGAAACACGGGGCCTTCAAACCGACAAAGCCTCACGAGACTACTTTATCTAATTTTACTTTTATTTTCATATAATCCAAAAGCTTTAGTTAATCTGATTTTACAGAATAAAAACGTCTAAATTTTTTTGTGAATATTATATTTAATATACATAATCTAGGATAGAGGATATCGACTTTTTGGAAAACTAACTAATTTTACTAACGTATGTTAGTCTTTAAAGTCTGTTTAATCTTTTAAAGTCAATGTAATCTTTTAGATACACAACACGAATGAAACACAATTGCACACATATTCAAACACAATCGTTCGCGCATTTAGTGTGACAATTGATACTAGTAATATTTTTTTCATAATTTATTCATAATTATTCGTATCATTTTTATAAACCATAAAATGTAAAAATAAATAAAAAAACCTCATTCATCAGGCTTTCATTTTCAATTCAATTTTCCCAATTTTTACCACTTCTTTATACAGTAATTTATTACACTTTATAAAATAATACCAAAATAATATTTCATTATATTCAGTTAAGCCTTTTCTGCACAACAATTATATAATTTAAAAAAATACAAATACAATTTTTTTTACAAGATGTGATTTTTTGATATGTTTTAAGAAGACATGTTTTAATATAAAATTAAAAATTATCACCTACAAGATACTAAACAAAAAGTATTCTATAAAGATTTCTTATTATAACTTTGTCCAATATTGGTTTGGCAATGGATAGTATAATTTGGTTCGGAATTGCGACAATGGAAATCGATCGTAATGTCAGGAGAGTTATAAAAGCAAGTTTTGTGGCACTATTGAGATGTACTAAGTTTACATTATTTTTCTGATTAACCGTCAAACACTCGTCTGATAAAACTTAACAATTTTATCTAACCTGCGCCTGATGAAATGAATGGTAAACCACATTGAAGCAGTGTGGTTTAATATAATCAAAACCATCTCCTCAACAAAGAAATGACATCTTTGCCCAGCAGTGGGACATTAACAGATACTGGCATATATATATATATATATATAGATCCATATATATATAAAGGAGCGTCAAAAGGGGCCTCATAGCGATCTTGGCTGTCGTTATCCATGGTGGGCGTTGTAACCGACTACCGCTATTCATCGAGGCGACACCCACTACTCTATTCGGAGTTACCCGCTCATAAAAAAAACTAACAATAACACAAAAATCGACTAAAACTAAAACAATATTGAAAAATCTAATTTTGATTAACATTAAATCGTGCCTCAATCGACTTCGAAATTTCCTTCCCATCAAGACTAAGATATTACTTGTGCACGCTTTGGTCTTTCCCATAATCGATTATGCAGACGTATGTTATTCCGACCTTAACGAAATTCATCGGAATAAACTTGTCCGTCTCTTAAATAACTCTTTGCGCTTCATCTTCTGTCTTCGTAAGTTCGATCATATTTCTCAGTATCGTGACAAATTAAAATGGTTTACTATTCGACAACGTCGAGACTTCCGATTACTGTCTTCTCTTTTCTCTATTCTCTTTGACCCTTTCTCTCCTGATTATTTGAAAGATAGGTTCAAATTTTTGCGTGATAATCACAATCGTCAGCTGCGCTCTAACGATTCTTACCTTCTTTCTGTTCCTATACATACTTCTGGTTTCGTTTCTAACTCTTACTCCGTTCAAGCTGTCCGATTTTGGAACAAATTACCTGAGAATATAAGGAAAGCCACCTCTAAACTTACTTTTAAGACTCGTCTCCGTGAGCATATCTTGTCAGAAAACTCCTAGTTCTCTTCATCTCTGACATCTATAATGCATTATTATTTATATGTATGTATATATGTATATATGTGTATATATATATATATGTGTATGTATGTGTGTATATATGTATATATATATATATATATATATATATATATATATATATATATATATATATATTATTCACATATTTAATATAGCTCTGTTTTTTATTTTATTTTTTGTCGTTATATTTGTATATTTTTCATTATCAATTACCGCCTTCACGAATTTCCGCTTAGCCTAAAGGTTGACTGGTAGAGAATGCCTTTAGGCATTAAGTCCGCCTTTTTGTCAAACTACTCAATGTGGTGGGCAAAAAAAGTTTTAAATAAATAAATTAAATCATAATATAATTTCGTAAATTTTTATCATTAAAACTAATCAAAAATCAGCGCGCCGTCATATATATCCAATGTAATATTAAAAGCTATACGGTAAATATGGTTTTATATAGTACTATGTAATTAAATTATATATCTTCTTTTGTGTGTATATAATATAAAGTGTACTGGCTATTAAACCCAACCGTATAGCTATAATCATCAAAATGAAGTACACTTCAGTACAAAAACAATGCTTAAAAGCTGACGAAGCTTACGCTTACGGACGGAATTGCGTGTTTTCTGTCAGACATACTACTAAACGATTATTGTATTTGTTTCTTTTCCATGACAGTATATATCTTACAACGGAACGCAAAAACAAAACGTCGACAGTCACGAAAAACGCAAATTTGCCTAATATGCATTTTGCTGCAAAAGAAAATAAAACCGCATCCCACAAATGTAAGTATGGTTTTGCTTATTGTGTAGACTAACGTAACCTCAAACGTTTTGTATTTGTAAAGTGCACTCTCTTGCGAATTGCAGTGACATTTTGGATACTTTTGAAAGCATGTTTTAAAAGAATTCTATAACAGATTCCACTGGTAGTAAATGTAAATAAATAATATTTATGAATAAAATGGCATTCAGTGTGGATAGATTTTCAATAAGTGTTTGTTTTCAATTTAAAATTACAAATTCCTCTAGAATAAGAAGTATTCTGTATCAATATGTAACCACAGCAAATTTAATTAACCGTCTGTAAATGTTCCACCAATGTTCCAGGTTACTCAAACACTGGTGGATATATTTTATAAACATGCGGTAGAATTTTATCTGACATATTCAACTTTCATAATCACAATGTTTTCCTTTTATTGCTATGCATGCCATTTATGACTATATACCTATTTATGTGGTTTGTTTAAATCTATAAACCACATATATGAAGTTTATATGAAGTTTATGCATAACAGTTACAATAATTAAAAGCTCTAAGGGTGGACAAAAGAATGAAATAATTTATTTTATGAAGGATACTCCTTATCTTAAAGATAAAAGCATTATAAAATTATGGTATGAGAAAATTTAAATAAAAAATATATTTTTATAAAGAATATTAGTAAGTAATATTTTATTTTAAAAAATAAAGTTTTAAATTGCATAGTTGCTTTAAGCATTGCATGAACCCATAGGTATTTTAAATAAAATAAATTACCTCGTCTTCATAAGCGAGTATGATGAAAATCCAAAATGAATTAAAGATCCTTGCAAGTTTGTAATAAAATTAAACGAAATAACAAACATATTTTCACGGCTTCATTTACACGAGAAGTTGCAAAATATAATCTTCTATATATATAAATATTTATGAGAATATCGAAAAAAAATTAAATATTCTTCCAATTCTTTTCGTGATAAAAATATATTTTAATATTCAGACTAATAAGGATCAACTATTATGAAACGTATAAAAAAAATCCGTATCATAGCGCAAACACACGTGCAATCTCTATTCCCCACTCATCAGTCCGATGGGATCATTATTTCGACACAATAGAAAAGAGACCATGCTCAAGAAAAACGGAAGAGTTATATCACGACATAATTTCTAAATCTACGTTGTTGACTTAAAAGATCAATAGCCTTTAGTGTTCCAAAGAAGAAATCAAAAGCCGTATATCTGGCTAACGTAGATATTATTACTAACGAAAAACTTGATTGGTACTAAAACTTTGTGCTAGCGATTTGTAGTTCACAAAAATGTACAGAAAAATTCACGACATAATGATAGTATACGGTTATATTCCAGTCCATTGTAGTCTCCATGGCTGAATTTAAAAACAAACAAACCTTTTTCCATAAATAGATGATTGTGAAAAGCATATTTAAGTATTTAAAACAATAAAAGAATGTAATTGAAAACAATACCTATATAAGTCTGAATGGGTTGTTAGTATAATATGTATAAATAAAAACATCAAATTGAGAAAACTTGAAGCGTTAAGATAACGATAACGATATTAACTTGGTGGTAGAGCGTTGTGCAAGCCCGTTTGGCAGAGACCACGCACTCCTTAAAAACTTTATTGTACTTCAATCAAAACATAAACAAACTTAGCCCAAAAAGCAATCAAAAGTTACGAAAACAACATTATGGCGCTTGCGAGAAGCGCTTGAATAAAATTCCATATTGTATAAGCTGATATAAGCTGATAAATGATAGAAATTCATATAAACATAAGAAAAATAAAACAAGTTCCATCGGAACAGGACACTTAAATTAAAAACTGCACAAAAATAACATTAAGTTTCTTAAATTTATAAATAAAATCCCCTTTCTAAATTTGTTAATATACTTACGACATTAAATCACTAATTTCTCACATATAATATTAGATAGGATTACAGTTAACTTTGAATTAAAAGTGCACGTAAAATAAACTATGTGGAACTCTGCGTTACTCGTGTATCCTCAACGACCTATTGAATACATATCGCAGCCGCAGGGTGAAAATGAAAATGCTGTCTATAGGCTGATATTAACTCCGACTAAAGGAAAACGGTTATGGATTCGCCACTACTAAATATTTATGACAACGCAAACGATTCAGTTATTGCATCGTGTGGTAGTTATTAAATCCTATTTTATATAACATATACTCGGAATCGAGTTTAAAAAAGAATATTATTGTCAATTTGAAATGATTTATTCTATTATGAGCGTTGAACATGTTTTCACTTAATTATATATGTCTATGCATTAAACAAATTTAAAGTCATATCTTTTATTAATAAAACAGTTCAAAAGTGAAAATTTTAGTGCAATATTCCAGCTATAAATTAATGCAGACAAAGCAAATAAAAGATTGATAAGATAAGAATCTCTGTAGAAAAATAATAACTCAAAGATTACGTACTTTACAACTTTACGTACATATTATATATAAATGCTAGTTACAAACAAATGTAATGTGTACTTAAATTAAGGATTATTAGCTCAATAGTTATAAAGACGGCTTCAAGTGTTGTTATGTAGATTTGACGTGCTCAAAGGACTCCATTATAGATCCCACTGGCAGCGCATTGACAATAAATTGCTAATACTTTTAACAAGGCTTCGTTTCGGGAGAGATGGATATTTATCACGATTATTAAATTAAAAAAAAAAACATTATAAAGTTATATTATACTAACTGTACACAGCCGAGATGGCCCAGTTGTAAGAACACGTGAATCTTAACCGATGATCGTAGGTTCAAACCCGGGCAAGCACCACTGAATTTTCGTGTGCTTAATTTGTGATTATAATTCATCTCGTGCTTTACGGCGAAAAAAAAAATTTTGAGAAAACCTGCATATGTCTAATTTCACTGATATTCTACCACATGTATATTCCACCAACCCGCATTGGATCATCGTGGTGGAATAAGCTCCAAACCCTCTCTTCAAAAAGGGAGAGGAGGCCTTAGCCCAGCAGTGGGCCATTCAAAGTTTGTTACCATACTAACTCTTCTTAATGCGTCGTTCATAGCCACGATGTGATTTCCATACGAGTTTGCTAAATTTGTTGACGTTAACGTTTGTTAACTTTTTTTTTCGTTTGTTGTTGTTGTAACGGAAAATCTGACGCAATATATATATATATTTAAATCAAGTTTGTAAATCTTAGATTTTAAGGAATAAAATAAATAAGACGGATTATATACGTGTGATTGGATACACCAATTTTTTTTAAATATTTGTAATCATAAATTATCTTAAATTAACAAAAACGCTAAGCGATAGGTAACTTCATAGCAATTTGAAGCAAAATTTAATTAAAAATGAAATTATTGGCTTACGTATAGATTTGTAGGATATGTTGACAGTAGTGATTTTTCCTCAAACCTGTCTTCCCCTATTCTATGTCAAGAGAATTCGGCTAGCAAAATAATATTAATGGATTCTTATATTAAATAAGATGTATGAATAAATCAGATAACAATTTTAATGAAACACTAACATTATTAATACACAAACAAAATAGATTTTCATATAATAAAAATGATGGACGAATTTATAGATATGAAATGATTAAATATTGTTTATTTAATGTATGTATAAGAAAAAAAAACATTAAAGTTATTTTTACGAAACAAACTTAAAGCGTCAATATTTGAAACGTAGATTTGATTAAAGAAATAGCCATCTTAATTACAAAGTTCATTAAGATTCTAATTTATCATTTGGTCGTGACAAGAAAACAATATTTAGATTGAGAATACTCTTCGAAAAGTAATTTAATTCTCTAGATAACTTCAGTGGTGTTGAGTAACGTTCCTTCGTGGCTATTTGCATAGCTATTATGAAGAAAAAACTCAAAATTCAACGTAGATCTCGGTTGTGAAATATTAAAAAGTAACATGCGATATTGACTACAATAACTATAATATTCAAGAGACACACGTATCAAAATAGCGTATCGCCATAAGTCGATTTACAAAATTTTACGGTGAGGTCGAGCGTCGAGTATAAAATTCGTTTCTTAGAGAATAGCTTCGCAAATATATTTTCGAAAGCTGTAAGGTTTTATTTAATTCCGTCTAATTTTTTTTAAATTATATTTTTTATTATTATATTTATAGTAACTTAAAAAATCATCTCGTTGTATCAAAAAAATCATAAATATTAATATAAGATTTTTGCATGTGAAAATGTCATATACGAGTATGAAATTTCCACATTGACCCTCCTTCGGCATAAATCACGGATGGATAGGATTACCTCGACTGTATTTTATGTCGCATTCAGGGAAGGGTCGCCACCGATGTGAAATATGGTGTACTTAGTCTAAGTAATGCGGGAAAGATGAATTATTTATCATTTCATTCTTCAGAATTACGAAGAAATTTAATGGGCTCGTCCGCGGTCTGATTGGATGTGACACTTTTGGCCGTTCGCTTATTATGTTTATATTTTTGATATCGAAAACGCAAATGAAATGTTGTTGAGATATGAAGTACAGACACACAATCAAACGTTATTTCACATATGTTATGACTATGACTGTTATTAAATATCTAAATGTAATTTTCTGCTAATTGATGCATGTATTCGGTGTAGTGTGTAAACATTTTTTATTATACAAAACTTATTACGAATGTCTGACTACATTGAGTTTGACGAATAGCAATAAAATACTAACTCCAGTTAATAAAGACACATTACTAAACCAACTTCATCTCGTCGTTCAGTTGCATGATGTCGAAGTTTCAAAACTTATTGCAAACTTGAAGTTCTGAAACGGGTAAGTAAATGTTATGTATGAGTGTAACAGAATTCTCTACAACGCACTTAGTTTCTAGTAGTACCTACTTTAAACTGAAATTCAAATATTCTTCTTTAAATCGATTAAGAGCGGGTCTAAAGCAAGATTGCTAACCTTTGACTTGATTTTGCAGAGGTGTTTGAGAAGGTAAAACAAAAAATCGTACGTACAACTAACATAACATCTACTATATCTTAAATTGATCAAAAATATAAAATAATAAAGAAAGAAAAAAATCATGAGTTTATCTCTAATTTCAAGTGAAATTGTGCTATGAAATTGATTTGTCATTTATTTTTATGAACATACTTATAATTTATTGATTATTTGGGCTACTTTCAATTAAAAAAAACTAATTAGATTTAATAAAAAAGTTTTTTTTAAATTTTTTTTTTAAATTTTTTTAAAATAAAATTCGAGAAAATTTTTCTTTAATTGATTAATCTATTTGGAAAATATACTAGGTAAACGTTTTAGTTAGTTACGTAACTAACAGATTAAAATTTTCAAAAGCTATTTTAACAAAATTATAATAAACTCATTAAAAATGTACATTAGAGGTAGATAAAATTTTTATAGATAATGGACATTTTAAGTAATATAGAAATGGTATTTTATAGTAATATTTTTTTCCATTATAATATAATTCTTTATATATTTAAATACAAAAAATGATGATAGTAATAGCGTTATCAAGTGTATACAAAACTTTGTAATTCCTAATGTCATTCCAACTGTTGGGCACGATACTGTTGGTATTTTAAAAGCACGCGAAGCGATGAATGGTGAATGATGAAAACCAAAGGGGATGGAAACCACTGAGTTAACAAGTATTAATTTTACATTTATAAAATCACGAGCTCACTCAAGCCACTAATCACACAATCAAATACGTAAATTCGAATTAACTTCCGAGAAGTAGAATCAATCGTGGTCACGAACTGACTCGATAAAATAAATGTGTGTTCGAGTCTAATACTCAAATATAATTTAATATATAATAGATCGCTAAGTTTAAAACCACAAACGTTTCCTTCGCTTAGGTTAACGTGATGTAATCCTTGAGTAATATAGTAGTAATCCTTTACGATCGGCAAACTATAAATTGATAAACATTTACGAAAGTGAATACAAATTGCTTATTACATTAATCATCTAATTTAGCACAAGCATGACAAACTCATATCCGAGTTTTCTTGTTATAATAAACTAGTGATCTTGTGAAATTAAAAGTTAATTATCGATCTGTAAATGACACAATGCTGGGTTAAAGTTTTGTCTCATTTTAAGGGGGCTTCGAACTTATTCTATTCTACACATATGGAAGATTTACATCAGGACATGTAATTCCTCACGGTGTATCCCTTAACCGTCTAGAAAGAAACGAATTATAATCACAAATATAAGTACTAACTTATAATTCTGAATAATTTAATCGTAAGAAACACACACATAAAAATAGTTTATTCTTAGTACTGATAAATACATGTGTACGTGTAATATTTCAACTACAACTAAACAAACTGTTCTCTTTAGTGCTATCGATTGCTCACACACAAACACAGCTTAAGCGTGAGATATTTGCTTGCCAACGAACTCAGTAAGCTCATTAGTATCTCCCTACCAGATGGCTCTAGTCCGCCTTATAGAACTTATAATCGAATGTCGAGACGGCTTGTAATATATCATACCTACTTTACATACTACTAAGTTTATTAAGAATTATATTTATTTTAAATTATTTATTTAAATATATATATAACACATTCTTCAATATTGATAAATTAAATTTTATACTTAGACAGTAATTCAAAATTAAAATATGTCTTACTGGTGCAAGAACTTTGTGCAAGCTCTGGTCTGGGTAGGTACCACCCACTCATCAGATATTCTACCGCATAACAGCAGTACTTGTTGTTGTTGTGAGCCAATGTAATTATAGGCAGAAGGGAAATAACATCTTAATTCCTAAGGTTGGTGGCGATGTAAGCGATGGTTAACATTTCGTACATCTTAATGATAAACATTGATATTGTGGTGAATATAAAATATAAATTGTTTTCAATTTATAATATAGCATTTAAGTTTTATAAATATAAAACTATGCATTAAAAATTGTAATAATAAATAGCAACTTACATTCAATGATATTCATTCAATGATATTTCGATTTAATTAATTTAGACTTGATTTAAATAATTTAAGTTTAATTCGGTATTATAATTTTAATTCGAATTGATCTAATTTTTTAATATGTAAAATATTAGTATTGTAATTTTTGTCTTTTTACTATTTGTTATATATTTTGTATTTATGATCCCTGTTTGGTCGAAATAAATGATTTTATTATTATTATAAATATAATATCTTTATAATACAAAATATTTTTCATTTTTATAGTATTTATTAATTAATTTTGAGTAAAGTTTACAAAATAATATTATTGTTTGGTAATAGTACGATTATATACTCATAGTGGTTGGTTTATATTGATAATATTTACTTTCTTTACCTCTTATTTCATAAAGTCTCCAAAGTTTCCCTAATTGCGACAAACATTACGGCGTCTGTCTAACATTACCGAGGCAAAGGTTGACAATGTAAACACAGACCGAGACGGCAAAATTCTTCTTCTCATTAATTACTGGCACAAGTAGAGCGCTATGCCCACATCATCGAGCTATCCGCATAAATACGAGTGATATTTTACCGCTTAGAAGTGTTGCTATATTTTTTCTACTATTTAAAGAGGTTATTATGGGCAGGTGATGAGGAGGGATGAAAGGCATGTTACTAAAAAGGGTGATGAGTATGAATGTGGATATAGGGAACGGGGGAGGCCGAATAAAATGTGGATGTATTGCGTAAGAAAGGTGTATGAAAGGTGTAAGTGCTGAGATGACGAGTGACAGAGAAACGTGGAAGGGAAAAGACATGTTGTGCCTAACCCACGTAGTGAGATAAGCAGGAAGAAGAAGAAGATTTAAAGACTTTATTATAATAACTTTATTAAATCGCTTAAAACATTTCAATCGGAACATTGCCGTGGTGTTCAGTAAGTGTGTATTTAGATATAAAAACATTCGCAGTTATTGTAAAATATAAGACGGATGCCTACCCGTTCCAAGTTCGCAGTCTTGTGATGAGTTTATTTATTAAATATAACGTTATCAAACAACAGCGTGAGATCAAACGATTAATCGCACTCAATGCTAATTAATACATTCTATCTTCAGCTATAAGTATTTTTCCGATACCTTTTTTTTCATATAATTATAATTATATCTCTGAAAGTGACACGTGTAAACGGAAATTTTCGATACTAGAAAAGGTATTTAATAAAAATATATTAAGCATACGAATATCTTGTAAAAGACAAACCAAACTTAAGTTATTGTATATGATTTATCCTTTTTTTAACGACTGAATTACAAAGATACATAATATATAAGCACTTTCTTCACTTTTCTATGATACGATTGCATTTAAAGCAACTTTTATAAGAAATAAGAACAATATATGAAGACATGCATTGAATTTAGTCAGCCAGATCAAACATAAATCCAATTATAAAATTCATTCAAAGCATCACTCGTGTTCTCGCCGGAGATTTGAGGGTTTTTAATGGAACTCAAATTTCATATTAATTAAGTCTTTAATCCAATTCATTTCACTGGAAATAAATTTATTAGCTAAATATATTGCCTTTCCGGGCACGAGATTGAAAATGATTTTATTAGCCGTTTCAAGTGAATTCATAAAGCTTAACGTAAAAATACTTCCAGATGTTAAAATTTTAACTTCGTGTAAAGTTATAAATTCTATAATCAATCAAGTAATAAGAATATTAGTGAAAATTAATATATTTTTTTACCAAAAACAACGAAATGCGGTTAAATATTAAGCTAAATTAAGTAGCTAAATTAAATTCTGTTCTCTCGACCTGATGTTTTGTCGGACTATCCTATTATATTTAGTAATATATGTAACATATTGCAATTATATAGCAATAACTTATAATTATAATAAATATTAAATAATTTGCCAATGTATGAAATACTCGACTAATATCAATATATATAGTAATCAACTATTTGAATAAATAAATGTCAAAAATACTGTAGAATATATTAAAAAAATTAAACAAAACCAAAAGAACCATTAAGGGCTGTACAAATTTGACGTCCATAATTTTTTTGTGGGCGCTTCCCATGGGACGGAATGAAACGCTCGACAGACAAAATTTTAATAAATTCTTAATTACCTTCCTATTAGCTAGTTAAAGTACCTCAATCCTAATTTAATTTTTATTCTTTTTATGTCACGTCGACATAAAAAGATCCTTTTTAATGTTGTGTGTTTTTAACTAATATTATATAAAAGGAATGGAGCTTCTAAATTTCAAAAATCTACAAAAAAGCAATGCAAGGAAACCTGCACGTGGCTGACAAAAAACCTGCCACGTGTTTCCACCAACACGTGTGGTGGAGAAAGCTCTAAGCCTACTCCTCAAAAAGGAGAAGAGACCTTAGCCCAGCATTGGGGCATGGGGCAACAGGTTGCCACTTTACTCACTTAGTGATTTATTAAATATTTTGTTTTTATATAATAATATGTGATGATTGTTATTTTATTTTTATATTAAAAAATACACTTTGTCCCGTCACACCCACAAAGGATGCCAACAATAAATAAATATTTTCTTCATCTTATATTATTTTACAAAATCTAGGGATGCCAACTACATGTGTCATATCTTCGTGTGTTTAATAATAACGACATCACGTTTTGTCCGTTTTTCGTTTGATCAGATTTCCATAATGCAATATTCTCGCACACGATATCTCGGGCCTAGGATAGTGGTTTGCCAAGAAAATGTTGGCACTGACTCTGAAAATGGCGAGTCTACAACGGTTAGTGCCCAATTAAGTAAGAAACATTTCACGAAACAAGTGACGCACAACATCGCTGACGATCAAATTAATTGACATTTACCTTCTATAATAGACAAAACATAAATATATATTAGTAATTAGAGAATAAAGAGAAATATAATGTTCGAAGCGATTAGATTCATGTCTACAATTAGCTGTATTAAGAGAACGCCAATTAGCAAACGCTTTGTTTGATCTCTATACATTCAGAACAATATGAAGTTGTATATCCTTGAATACATATGTATCATGATGTAACTAAGCTATGATTTTCGGAAATACGTCATGATAGCTTAAAATTTGATTGTATTGTTTGTTATCAATACCTTTGTAATATTTAGTATGAGTTATAGTTAATTGTGTTAATGTTCCTGTATGATCAATAAGATAACTATAAAGGTCATTCAAATATTGTAAACAAAATATACGAATCTCAAAACTTATTACGGAAAATTGTAAAAGAGAACTAATATTGTAAAAAGATAACTCGATTCAGTCATTATTATTAATTCTTATCAAAACGCGGTTTTATATATCTTTTTTATTTTATAAGTAGGCGAACGAGCATATGGGCCACCTGAAGGTAAGTGATCACCGATGCTCATAGACATTGGCATTGTCAGAAATGTTAACCGTCATCATCATTAACATCGCCAGTGCGCCACCAACCTTGGGAACTAAGATGTTATATCCCTTGTGCCTGTAATTATAAAGAAATAGAAAAATTATATCCTTGATAAATTGACACATAAGTATGTCATCATAATAAACGGCTAAAGGTAGACTAGAAAAAAAATGTTTACATAATTTAAGAAATATAAATAATAAATACGTTCAATTCATAAAATATCTTCCCAATTTGACATTTTTCACTTCTTAACAAAGACATCGTTGCATAATATGATCAAATTAGAAATATATTTTATAATGTATTTCAGAAATATAAACTATATTAAATCTTAACAGCGCATAGTCTTCGAACAGAAGGCATTGGAAGTCGCAAAATTAATTCCGTGCTTCAATTTCTGGAGCGTATTTCCACTCCAATTTACTGTACACTTTTCCAATATCCCGTTGGAACTTTGTAAAGTTTTGTCTCTAAGGGATCTTGTGTACAAAGGCACAAATCACGAGCTCGTATGAAAGACGCGTACGGAAACTTCTACGATAGCGAAACGATGTTATTATGACCTAAAATGTGAAATACACCAATTATGTACTGGAATGTTACTAATTTCATTGCATTTTTATTTTTTAATCTGATAATTTTCTGAAAGAATATTATCATATTTTTTTGTATCTAATTATTAAAATTTATATTTTTTACAAGAAGTAAATAATAAGCTACTTCTGCCTGCCTTTTTTCTCTTATCAAAATAAGTACAATATCAATGATTATATATATCGACTTTGCTATATTACCATTACTTTTTTCTGTAAAAGTACAACTATTGAAAAAGTGCAATCTTCTAAAATCAAACTCAGTAGTTCGATATGTAATATAAGAGCTGAGATGGCCCAGTATCTAGAACATGTAAATCTCAACCAAAAATACTGTAAACATGAACAAGCTCTGAATTTTCATGTGCTTAAATATGTTTATAATAATTCATTTCGCGCTCGGCAGTAAAGAACAGAAAATATGATATACATACTCGTAGAATATTTAAATTTTCTAAGGAAAGTTTTTAATTCCCTGTAAAATAGTGCTTTACTTAATATATAAAACATGGTGCTTGTAATAATGTCCAATAAACATCTTTAAAAAAAAAGTTTATTTCAGTAATATAACGATTCATTTAATAAATGATGCGATATTTCATCGGAAATATTATTCACAAGCCTACCGAAATTTATTAATATTAATTTTATTGATAACCTGCTTAGCTCATGACGTCATTTTTATCCCAGCCACCGTTAGTTGCTATACAGTTAGTTTATATACAGC
The DNA here is from genome assembly GCA_905147175.2 of Nymphalis urticae. NCBI lineage: Eukaryota > Metazoa > Arthropoda > Insecta > Lepidoptera > Nymphalidae > Nymphalis > Nymphalis urticae. Next base: position 5,616,944 of record LR989998.1, on the reverse strand, counting down.
ATACGAGTCCGTTGTTACTTGCCAGTACATTTTTCACATAAAAAATCCTAGTACCTTTTTGGCCCGATACGGGTATCGTAATTAGCGTGCATCAGAATCGATATTCTATTTTTTCTAATAAACCATAACAAATATTTAAACAAATGTACTTAATAGGTACTGAATGCTAGTAGTATTTTAAAGCTGGTCTGTCACTTTGTCAGTCATCCTGATGCACGCCATAATCGGAACTTAATCCGTAACCATACAAGCTACTGGACGATGAGTCCATTAGCACAGTCAAAAGAGCTAATAATAATTATATAACAATATTATATTATATCTTTAATATTATAATGTATTTTAATTTAATATTGGAAACTGTTGTTGAATTTCATTTAATATAATTATACCATTTGTTTTCAAAATAAATAAATGAACAAATAATCTACGTAACAAAAGGGTTTTCCTTTACTGCGATCTGGTCAACCAATGAAATTTTGCAATAAGCAACAAAAAGTTAAGAATAAATGCATTTTTCATGTCGTGAAGGCAACTTTGTCTGGAGTTTGCAATATACTTTCAGTGTACTGTTACACTGCTACCTTTTATATTAAAAAATAAATAAATCGTATTTCGAATTATATAGACTTATTTATATAAAAACATACATAATGATTTACATTCAAAGCAATGCTCAAGTTTCATCCGACAGTATATGACCATTATTTTGTATACTAATTGGAATTTGATGAATCTTTTGCACTGTCACCTGAACTTTGTATTATACTTTTGATAATAAATAAATTATTTGTTATATTAAATAAATAAGCAATTTTTTTATCTGTATAACAGTGTACGTTAGCTCATAAGTAAAACATGATACAGAAAAGTTTTAAAGCCATGTTATTACAGTTTTAAACTACAAAAACGTTTTTTTAAACAATATTTCTGAATTCTTCTAAATTCTAAAAAATACTTCTATATTTATGAAGCACAAGCTTAGATCCACGACTTTCGCGGAGTTTTATTTTAATTAACGCAGTCTCATAACGCTATTTGATAAAATTATTATGATTTTACAATTCTTTATTTTCGAGAGACTATTTATTGATTCTCAAGTATTTGATATTTATGTCTGTGTATCTTTAAGCTTATTTTGTAACAAAAAGTCATTCTTAGAGTCACCTAAAATAGGTTACGCTACTTTGGTGGTAGTGCCTTGTGCAACAGTCTGGGTTGGTACCACACACTCATCATGATTTATTCTACCACCAGCAATCCTTAGAATTGTCGTGTTTCTGTTAAAAGGGTAAGTGAGCCAGTGTGTACAGGGGATATTATTTTAGTTCCCTAGATTGTTATGGCATTGGCGATGTAAGAAATTTTGTATATATTTCTAACAATGCCAATATCAATGGCCGTTGGTGAACACTTACCATCACGTGGTATGAACTTGTAAGTCTGCCTATCTCACACAATAATAAAAAAAAACTTTTTTTCATCTAAAGATGTTAAAGATATTTATATAGCCCATGTAATTTATAAAACCCATACGAGTTGGTCGTGGTACGGGTGCTATGATTTTACTGGTCATATTTCCGGACTCCCAAAATCATGTTTTCATAGTAGCGTTTACTGTTGATTATTGTCATTGCTTAGGATTATCCTATACAAACATTTTAGAATTTATAGCCCCTTTTAAAGTTTCGTTGTACTATTTTATGTTTATTTAAGTAAGATAATCAACTATTGACTTTTTATATATGTAGTATACGTAAGTAGAAGGCCGTAAATTTCCCACTGCTGGGCAAAGGCCTGCTATACCTTTTGAGGAAAAATTTGGACCTTACTCCACCACAAAGCTATGCGGCTCTTTAGATACACGTAGCAGATTTTCATCTACGACATGCAGATTTCTTCACGATGTTTTCCTCATCCGAACACGAGACGAATTATAAACAAAAATTAAGCGCTTGAAATCATAGCCATTGAATTGAAGCGCATTGAATAGCCCTCTCTTCCCTTACAGATCTGAAATAATAAAGGATCGTAAAACAAGTATTTACAAAATTTCATGCTTATAAAACATACTTTATCATAGTATGAATCCTAATTCGCACAACCATACATGTATATTTATCCATATTTAAAGATATGTAAAAATATTATTTTTTAAGAACCAAAACAAATGAATGCATATATTTTTATTAATTTATTTTTTTAAATTGAAATCTACATAATGAAATTCTTTTCTTGATCCTCGCTTAATGTGCAATATAGTTTTGATAATCAGTTAAAAATATAATATAAATATTAAAATACTTCAACAAAGCAACCTTCAAGCAAAAGAGGACATGGAACAAAGCGATAATATATATTTCCAATTAATGAACATAATATAATCGTACACACCACAACTGAACAATACAGTTAACAATTTTCCTTTATAAATAGTAATAGACTGAACAGAACAGTATTTAATCAATTGCAAAACATACAAATTAATACTTGGTTAGTTGTTAATGAAGCGGGGCTTATGTTAATGTTAATCAAATTGAACGTCATTCGAGAGAAACATCAAAATTCGGGTTAAATTATAAACCGCGTATAATATCTGTGTTTGTTATTCAATTAATACACTAGTAATACTTTGCGGTTCGTTTAACGTATAATTTGTAATTTAAATTTAACTTGATCACGTAAATTTGTCATTATAACTGCATAATCAAAATGGAAAATGTTTCAGTTAGTATTAATGAAATTCACATAAATTTAAAGTACGCTTTATGAAGCAATATGATAGAATTATAACCTCAAAATCAACCTTATATTTAAATTATATGCTAAAATATTATTTTTTGAAATATCAGTTATATCTTGTAAAGGAAAATATTTTTTTTTTATTTATACTTATCACGTGAATATACTGACCATAAATAAGATAGAGACAAATTATCAAAATGACAAAAGAGAATGAAATATAAAAAAAAATCTTATCCCCCGAAAATATTTCTCCCAGCACAACCAAGAAAGAAAAATATTTTTAAGAGATAAATAAATTAAAAAATATATTACAATGTACAGTTAAAATCAAATACACCCTTAGCTATAAGCTTATATAATAAGTATAACAACATTATATATATTATATACACATATTCAGAAAAGCTTTTAGTAGCATGAAATAGTTATACTTACTTAATCATGGTTCCCGCTACATTCTGTATCCTATCCTGTGTATATTTTGGGCTTATTCAGGTGTGCGTTCTAATATTACCGGTACATATTTGTAAACATACACTGCCAAGCGCTCAAGACCAGCTACGTTTGAACCAAATTACGCCCGAAGCGATTGCAACAGATTTCAGTCCAGTCAGCGTTAACTGACGAACTCAGCATCGCCATCTAATCTTATCCGACACGCAGTCACGTTTCAGTTTCATACATTTCATATCAAAACGCCGTCGAAAATATCCTCCCCTCTCCATATCAACAATCCGCGGAAGAAAATTGTTTTTATCGATTCGATATGCTTCAATTTCAATCAGATGTTACGTATTCGATGCTGGCGCGGAATCAATTTTCCTTGGATAATACTTGTGTAGTTTAGGCAAATTTCTAACGCCCATATTGAAACAAAATCTTTTACGAAAAGTGCGCAGTTTATCAGTTAGATAAGCTTAGTTGTAATAAGCTGTACGTAAAATTAGCTTTATTATATTGGCTATACGGATGGATACTATTAGATATTATTTTTATAATATTAATTCAATTCAAAATTAGAAAATAACAGAATGGTATTTGAGACTCATTCTCGAAATTTCTTTGAAGCTTCATTTCTTGGTCCGACCTGGGAATTGAACCCAGAATCTCCGGGACTGTGGCCTTTTATGAAGCCACTTGACTGCCCGGAGTCTGGAAGTGGAAAGTGTGTACACTCTACAGCCTCGGAAAGCACGTAAAGCCATTGATTTTGCGCCTGAACTCTTTCCGGTCTTGTCGGATTGCCATCCCCTCGGATTATGAGAGTTAGGGAATAGAGAGTGAACCTGTGTTTGCGCATACACTTGTGCACTATAATATGTCATGTGCAGTCGGTTAAACTTTCTTGAAAATGGCCGCCGTGGCTGAAATCGGCCTGAAGGACTAATAACAATTTAATCATATAAAGGTACTGTGGTGCTAAATATTCTTACCCAACACTTTTCCCTCCATTCAGAGAACTTTTGAAGCTCCTCTCGTATATTGTATTTAGAGTAGTAAGCCAAATTTTAATTGGTTTTGTAATTACTATTGTGTAAAACAAATTTTCTGCATCAATTTATTTCAAAGCCAGTTTCTAAGAACAAATTTAAATATATTAGGGGTTTGCCAACCTAAGAATACTAATCGGTTGCTAATCAAGACAGTTATGTCAGCTCTGCTCCAACAAAACAAAATATAATCAGACTCACGTCTTGTCTCTGAAACTTATTCCTAAGATGTAAAAATAAATCGCTTTTTAAACATAGAAAAAAAACAATATATATAAAAAAGGTTAGATCGAATAAACCCCTATCGATACAGTAATTCAAATATATCCATTAAGTACTTCAAAGTTAGGGTATGCCACCGTATAAGCAAACGCTTATATGACTTCCTTTGAATTAATTATGTCTAGTCAATGACATAATTTCTATTCATGTTATTTTATTTATTTATTTGGGAAACAAACAATTATAATTACACTTAATAGTAAAAAAACAAATATAAGAAAAACATAACTCAATCAAGTTTCCACTAAAAATTAATACAAACAAATGACATATTATATTAAAAATAAAAACAAAAACAGAAAGCACGAGATGCAAGTGAAACTGCTATAATTTAATTATATGACGTAAACTAAATTTAAATTCGCTAATTTTTGAGTTAAATATATCTAATTCTGTACAATGTTTGTTATAACTTTTACATGCACGTAACAAGAACATATTCTTTGAATAGTCACAGTTACAAAGGGGTACAAAAAATAAAGTTTGGTTTCTCGAGTTAAGGCGAGGACATTTAAAAAGTATATTATTAAAGAGACTCTTAGAATCAACAATGTTATGAACAATTTTGTATAAAAATATTTGGTCTCTTATACTTCTACGCATATTTAACGGAATGATACCCGAGATATTATTATTGTCAGTATTATCAGAAAGGCCAACTCTAAATCGCAAATGTTTCAAAAATTTTGACTGAATTTTTTCTATTTTGTTTACATACGTTTTATAATAAGGGTTTCAAACTGTAGAGCAATATTCCAAGATCTAACATAAGCATTGAAAAGTAGAATTAAGGTAAAGCTATTTTTAAATTCCTTAGTCAATCTAAGAATAAATCCCAGCATTTGATACGCTTTAGCTATTATATAATTCATATGATAGGTAAAAGTTAGCTTCTTGTCTAAGTAAACACCCAAATCTCTAATCTCGGAAACTCTAACCAGACAGGTATTCTGCAATTTATAATCAAATAATATTGGCCTCAGTTTCCTAGTAAATGTTAGAATGTTACATTTTTTTAAATTTAAGCGTAAGAGGTTTTTATCACAGTAATTATCTAAGCTATTGAGATCATTTTGAAGTTTTAAACAATCTTGGGGCGACTTAATTATTTTGAAACTTTTCATGTCATCCGCATAAAGTAATATGTTACAATTATGAATAGATCGACTAATGTCGTTAATAAAAATATTAAATAATAATGGCCCGAGATGAGAACCCTGAGGAACACCAGAGGTAACGGGCACAAACGATGAACAAAAACCTTTGATAGAAACAGCTTGGCTACGATCCCTCAAATAAGATTCGAGCCAACGAAGCAAGTCACCGTGAATACCAACGGCAGCAAGTTTTTTGACCAACAGAGAATGAGAGATCTTATCAAAGGCTTTTGAATAGTCCGTGTACACAACATCCACCTGACCACCGTTATCCATCACTGTTGCGAGTTGATGAGTAAACTCACAAAGATTCGTTTCAGTAGATCTACCATTGACGAATCCGTGTTGCTGGTCGATGATCAGCGAAACAAATTCCAAGTATCGCAATTCAAACAACTTTGATCCTTGCCATGTTTTAAAAGTTGGAAATAGCTGAATTACTTAAAAAAAAAAACATTTTTTTCTATAATACAATCAAAGGATTAAAATATTTATTTAGGGAAATACATGACTGTATCATTTCAGCATTTATACAGCCCTTGGAACCTCCTACAACGTCCGGTCATGGCCTCATGACTAATATTATCTAATATTATCGATAAACAAACGATATTGTTCATTTTATTAGTCAAAATTCAAATCAAAATCATAAAATACTTTACTCAAGTAAATAGAAATAAAGAAAACAAAAAATTGGAATTAAACTCGTGTATTTATTACGAAATTATTTTAAATGGTAAGATAAATTATTGTAATTAATAATATTATTAATAAACGTTCAAGCTGAAATATTAAAACTAAACTATTTTGTACTTTTAACTCAAATTTAAGAGGAATTCATAATTAATCGGATGCAACAGGAAATTTAATTAAACGTTGCGTTATTAAAATATAATAGAATTAATGCTAGCTCTTGTTGTTTTCATGCTTTCAGTTGTAAACCGCAGGAGCGTCCAATGGAAACAATAAATGTAAGAATTCCACAAAGGATAATTATTAAATATTTTTGCAATGAAACATTTTTTTTAAATTAAGTAAAACATTGCAAATATACATAAATATCACTTTTGACCCGTTATTTCAAAAGACCACCGCACCAATTTAGAATGCATATTCTACCGAGGACGGGCAAGAAACAGAAGTTCACACATTCTTCTAATAGTTTTATTATATTTTAATAAGTTTCTAATTCTGTGATAGATTGGCATCAACAGTTTTGTAGTGCATCAGACTTTTCAATAAAAAAAAACCTAATTGATTTACTTTACTTTATTCTACTTTCTACTTTATTGTACACCACAAAGAGAAAAAAAAATCAAAACATAGCTACAGCCTAAATAAAAGTAGCATGCAACTTTGGCGACCTTATCGCTACATAGCGATCTCTTCAAGGCCACCAACGGAGTAAGTGACAACTCATAGGATATGAGGTAGGTGGTGCTCTAATAATTAATATGATAATATTACTTTATTATTAAACTAACTAATAAATAAATGTAAATATAAATAAATTATATGCACTATATTGTAAGTCAGCTAATTAGTCAATTAATTTTTTGCAAGTGTATGCTGCTCTTCTTAGAGTAGAAACATCTACGTTTGAAACAAACGGGATTGCAAATTGTAATTTAGAACTAACTAAATTAAAAATTAATCATTATGATTTATCCGACAAATGTAAGATGCAATATATATATATCAGCTTACCGCCGTCCACTGCTGGACGAAAGCCTCCCCCATAGAACGCCAACCATCCCGATTTTGGGATATATATATATATATATATTTTGCAATATGTATAACTATTAACTGTTAAACTAGTATTCCCAAATCTCGTTTACTGGTAACACAGTTTACTGGTAGTAGGGCTTTGTAAAAGCTCGTCTGGGTAGGTACCACCCTCTCAACATACATTCTTCCGCAAAACAGCAGTACTTGGTATAGTTGTGTTCTAGTTTAAAGGGTGAGTGAGATAGTGTATTTACAGGCACAAGAGACACATCTTAGTTTTTAGTTCCCAAAGTTGGTGACACATTGGCGATGTAAGCGACGGTTAACATTACTTATAATGCTAATATCTCGTCCCATATGCTCGTCCGCCTACCTATTCAATAAAAAATAAATAACATAATTTGGTTTTCTTTGTCGAGTTAATGAGAAATAAAACTAAATTGAGCAAACATTAATAACAATCCCTTAAAAATGTTTGTCACCATTATAAAAAGTATGTTATAACTCAACCTGCTTCAATACAATAAAGTACAAATCATCTAAATCAGTCTAGCCGTTCTTCAGTAAATGGAATCTTGGTTTTCATTCAATTTGACGCACTTACGAGATTTTGTCGTATCAAATGTGTCTTTCGAGAGTCCATGAACGGTTAATAGGACACGCTAAAACCATAACAAATAGTGAATAAGAGTTCAGGCTATTGTTTGAATATTCATAAATAAAATTGAGTTCTAGAAATTTTTACAACCACGAAAACCACGACTGCAACACGCAAAATTCTCATCTTTAACCATCATTAACTTCCAAGTAAGAAAATATAACGGATGAGTCATCATAGTGGACCATAAATAAATCATGAAATTTTCACTTAACTTTAAAAAAAGAATCGATGTAAATAACGATATCGAAAGATATCATTATTGTATAAAAGACAAAAAAACAACCGATAAAAATGATCGTCTGATATATTTTTCTCAATATTTATTGCAGATGAAACCCAAGAAACATTTAGTTTTCATTACAGAGTTACATTTTTATATTCGGTAGGAAATTCAATACTATATCCATTCTCCGTATAATTGCGTTAGTTGAAATACTTGTGCAGCAAGACGTGATTAGTCGAGAACTAATGCACTTAGGCGCTGGTTGACCGGCGTCTTGGATCCCAACTAATGGGGCACCGCCGTGAATAATTCGATTGCTTCGTTGGCAATTCCTTCCCCAGTGTACCCTAATTAACTAAAAACTGGCAAAGGCTTTTTAAATTAAATAATGAAGGATAAAAAAATCAACGGATACTTAATTATTTGCTATATAATATAATAATAAAAAATGTATGTTAAAGTGATTATGTAATATTAGTTTGTAATTATATGGATGTTTATATAATGAAATTCATAAATTATTACGTACGTATTAAATTCATATGGATTTAAGCATGATTATTTTTTTTAAAGATAAGATAAATACACTGTCTAACGCTCGACATATAAATATGCAGCCATATAAATAAATAAAATATTGTTATCCAATAACAAAAAATAACCCCAAAAAAATAGCAGATTAAAAAGGATGTCATGAATTGGCGACGATAAACAGAATAAAAATAAACTGAACTAAAATATGACGGATCGAACTTGTACATAATAAGTACACATAAAATAACGTTGGGCAAACCAACATTATTATATGGAGTCTTATTTTATATAATCGAAGAAACAGAGAATATAAAACTTTATCGTTTTTTTTAATTAATTTACAGTGCATTTAATTTCATAAATATTATAACTTTTTGTTCGATCTTATAATCTTTGATTTCCTAACTCTTGCACAAAGGTAAATACTACTCAAATTTTAAAATAATATCTTCGACTGCTCTATTGTAAATTCACATCATATCACATTGTCATCCAATTAACATTTACCTGATAAGTAGAATTTAGTTAAAAACGATTTCATATATTTGTTTACATACTGACTTTGTTTTTTATTCTAAAACAAACATTCACGTATTGACATTATAAAAACTTAACCAAACCTTTCTAATTGTACACACGAAACCAACACGAAGTCACCCATGGCTTACGTGTGTTCGATCACATTTTACTTAATATGCATACACATAATTATTAATAAGCTACTCATTGTTATTGAATTATATGCAGCTATGCATTAATTAAATCCATTAAATAAAGTGTAATTCGTATAATAATAGAACGAATAAATATGAAAAGATAAAAATTGTACGATGCTTCTTGAATCAATGAAAATGTGTTCTGAATTTAAATAATATTTAAGAATTCCATATGAGATTTATATATTTTTAAATAACAACAGTATCAGAAGGAAATCAGAGTTGATTATACATATGTGAAACAGAAAAATAATTAGTAAATTATATAATATTTAATAATAAACATTTTAAATAAAAAAATGATAAAAATAGAGTTTACTGATAAAAAAACATAAGTCAATATGTTGATTAAATAGCCATAATGATCTGACCTTCGGATTCTGTACCTTACGAATGACAAGATCCATAGATATAAACTAAAACAAAACTTTTTAGTATGCTCGTAAGCAGTCTTGATTCGTTGCATTTAAACGTACATATGACATCCTCGTTACTTCGTTAATTTAATTTAATATAAGAATTAGTATGTTTTTTTTTTGTAATTTATTACTCCATTTATTCCAAGTACCACAATTTACTACAATGTATAACGGGACAGCTCTATTTGTTTTATTTTTAAAACTCACCCGTGTTCCACTTCGCCGAAATCCAGAGCTTTTGAATGATGTCAAGTATCCTTTTTACAGAGGTTGAAAACAAGTTTCTGAATCAAAGCCTATTCTTGTCACTCTCCGCAACTGTAATATGATTCATAATAATGCAGATTTTAATTAATAGCGAAGCTAAATTTTGCTTTTGTTTTATTTCTAATTTGGTACCTGATGACAAAAGTTATTCTTACATAAAACTACACATATACAAGCATTTAAAGGGCCAAAAAATTCGAGAAAATCAACAATTGAACCACATTTTATTTTTTATACAATACATACAAAAATTAAAAACATTATAAATATAAATATATTACAAACAATATGCTTATAGTCATGGTTTTTGAAATACCCATATTTCAACTGTTGGGTCACTTGAATCACTTTGTCGCGTTGTATCTTTATAAATGAATCATCAAATATAAATACAAAATACAAATAGAATAAACTATTCATTTATTATTATAGATAGACGAAACGCGTTCCTACTCTTTTGACTTTTGGTAGTTATTGAGAATAAAATCTTTCTTCATTAAAAATCTAAATTTATAGAATACTTTGATAGTTGTAGGCATATTTGCACATCATAAATATAAAACATTTCCACTAAAAAGACTGCAGGTTGTACTGGTGGTAGGGCTTTATGGAAGTTCGTCTACCACCACGGCAGTAACCACCCACTAGTTGTAGAGCTCTGTGCAAGCTCGTCTGGGTAGGTACCACCCACTCATCAGATATTCTACCGCAAAACAGCAGTAGTTGGTACTATTGTGTTCCGGTTTGAAGGGTGAGTGAGCCAGTGTAATTACAGGCACAAGGGACACAACATCTTAGTTCCCAAAGTTGGTGGCGCATTGGCGATATAAGCGATGGTTTACATTTCCTACAATGCCAATGTCGATTGGCGTTGGTGACCACTTACCATCAGGTGGTCCATATGATCGTCCGCCTACCTGTACTATAAAAAAAAATTGAAATCAAAAAAGTCCACATCAAAATTTAACTCATGAATTTAATGTTTATTTATGTCAATTATCTCAATAGTCATTGGTCCATAGCAAATGGTGACATGATCATGACCAATGAGCGTTGTGAATTAAGACGTATTAGTACATCTGACTTCATACAGTGTTTCAGAAATTGATAGTGGTATCTTACATTCGATTATTAAATTTCTTATGTTTTCAATCCAATGTCAACCAACCAATTTAATAAATAGATAATATTATATATAAACGTAATTTAATTGCACTCGCTCTTCATACATATTCATGAATAAAAAAATGTCGATTGTCTTTAAGCTAATTGGTGCGTGGGTCATTTTATTATTAATCGTTACGATCATGGTACTGTTTGCCTAAAGTAAATGATTTTCAAAAGGATATGCAAATTACGATTATTTAATTATAATTTAAAAACCCATTATTGATCAGAAATTAATAAAATAATAATTTAAAAATAAACTAGAGTCGAAAAAATACAGCAAATAAAGCGGAAAAAAATAATTGTTCAATCTCTTTGATCAAATGAAATGTGAATAGTCTAAGTGACGTTTTTGGCTGACGAACTGAAACTCACAGCTCCAATTCAACAACAAAACTGTCAATCGCTTGACAATACCGAACAATTTTGAAGCTTAAACCCCCAATGCTGAGATTTTTAACCGTTACCGTACCTATAAAACCAAACAGTTCTTTAAAAAAATAAAAAACAGAATTAATAATAAAAAGCGTGATCTTAAAATTTTAAATATAAATACGGATACTTTTATGTTTACATTAAAATATACTTAAATTATCCAGAGTATCGAATAATTTATTTTTACACGTTTTTATAATATTTTGAATGCAAATTACAAATGAAGTATGAAATCTAGTAATTCGATTTGAAACTTTACACATACGAGTATGTAATTCGGATAACAATACAAATATTTGGTACCGCAACCCTGACAAAGGCACGTTTTGGGTTTCTCTAAACTGGGATTCAGTTTTATTTTATTACAAAACGAGAATTGTTTTATATAAAATAATACAAATAAATTGTTTTTTAGTAAATAAAAATGTAAATGACTTTGAAATTGGTGATGCATAAATTGTTTTTAGTCTTACCTTCCTGAATTTGTTGGTAATTATGCAAAATGTCGTTCATGGTATTTAACACACCAGACGTTAACCAACCCAAGTTATAAATAAATACAAGGGTAACAATTAGACTATAGAAACGTTAAACACATCATATAATAGTGATCGTGTAAGGGATAAATTATATGTATTTGTTTGATTGTCTATATTTAGCTTCATGAAACTTAAAAAGTATGTTTTACTAGACGTCCCGCAACAACGGATTCAGAAATTGCACTTCCTAGTCATATATGCATTGAATGAATCAAAAAAGTTTATTAGTGTAGTATATAATTTATCTGAAGCTATTGATTGAGTATAAACCGTTTTAAACAAGTTAAAACATGATGACTTTAAGCGTAAAAGCATTTGTTCTCGTCGCTTCACACTTAATTCGAATAATTAAACAAGTTCCCATTTAAGAAGTAAAGTCATCCGAATTTGTTCTATAATGAGCGTTCAACAAAGATCAATTTGATAAAACCAATATAATCTACATTCTGTACTTGAGGTATCTCTATATTTACAGGTATATTACATATATAGAGCATACCTTTGTGAGAATATGTGTCGACTTCGAAAATTAAAACCGGTCTTGAATTTTTTTTTAAATTTTACATATTGTTATGACGTCTAATTCACGTATAAAACACAGTTTATTTGATAGTTGATATTGCAAACGTTATATTATAACAGCTCTCTTAGATATTTATTTTGATAGGTTATTGTAAATTTATGAAGTCCGTTTCACCACGCCGCTGACACAAAAAGCTCCGTAATTATCAACGCTAAATAGCTCTGGCATTAAATGCTATTAAATTATTATATGAGATTTCTTTGTCAGTTATAATTTTGCTTATATGATATTGTGGTTGAGTACATTAATCAATGAGTTGTTTGTGCTTTATTTATTTATATGTATACATAATATATCGTGCTCAGCGGTGAAAGCATCGTGCGGAAACATGCATTTGCAATTGCTGTGGTTTTAAGCTTCAAGTTACTGCAAATAAATGATCATATAACAAATCTACGGTTTTTAACAAAAAAAATAGCTAGGTGGATAGGCAAATGGGAAATCCAGGGGTCCAGAAATTATTGGTCACCATCGCTCATAGACATTAGCGCTGTAAGAAATATTAACCGTTCACTCACCCTGCAAACTGCAACACAACAATACTAAGTATTGCTGTTTAGCGGTAGAATATCTGATGAGGAGGGACCTACCCAGATAAGCTTGCACAACGCCCTGCTACCAATAAATAACTATCTTAAGTATCTTGTGGTAAAGTATTAGAATATTTAAAAGCTTTTATTTAACTGCACCTATTCACCCTGTTTGTATATTGTTCTAAATATGACAACTGAATTTTAAGCCGGTTCCACTCAAACAATAAAGCTGGAATTTCACACACATTTTCAGCGTATCAGTAAATACAATAGTATGAATGTAATTCGTTTTAATACGTGGCACAAAAAAAAATATTTAAACAAAAATACCTCACAATCATCTTTTACATTTCGACTAGCAATTCATCATTCGTTCATCAAATAAAGGAATCACACTGTATCTATATGATTTTTATTAGCAACATGAAAGACATTATTCAAATACCGATGAGCGTACCTTATTTGCGTTAGCTGGATTCATCTAATTGAATAGGTATTTTGCCCTTATAACGGAACGTTTGCCAATTTACAATTTGTCCTTTTAAATTTATCGCTGAGATTCAATCGGGCCCGATACGATGAGAAATTATTTTGATACGTAATCATATAAAAAACGTTCCGACTGAACACCAATAATTAATCAGTCGGGCGTAGCAATAGGCATGAAATAATTATTAACGGGCTTGTTAAATTCGCTATGTGATGTATGTATTCTTATTTTGTAACGATGATAACCAGGTAACTTATAAGAAAACATAATTATATTAATAAAAAGATAAAGAAAAAACAATCAAGTACATACCGCTTTTCTGTTTATTAAATGATTTTCTTATTTTTTAATGTCCTGTACGATTCACAATCTTAAGTGTTACCAATAAAATTATGGAAATAATAATAGGAATAAAATATTCTGAAAGATAAATATCGTTGTTATAGAGGGTTAGTTGACCTAACCACGGAAGAGTAAGTGAAACTAAAGAATTTTGATTTTGCGGAAATTTGGATAAAAAAGGTACTAAAATTATATACATGGGAGCGTTAGGAGTCAAAAATCTTTTTACTTATCCGATTTCACAATGTATAGCTTGCAACGTTAAAAAACGATAAAACAAACGTTTTAAACGCAGAAATTGATTTCTTCAAGATTAATAAAACACATTTTACACAAATATGTAAATTTCCATTTCTCATAACGCGAATGGGACTCGCACTTGTCTGTTTTACCATTTATAATAAATATATGTTCATAATTTTCTTTATAAAAATACCACAATTATCAGTTGACTAGAGTTCATTTAGCTTCATTTTCGAAGAGCAATGGAAAATGCTTAAGCGTATCAAAGCAAAATCAAATTAAACCCAATATTGCCATCCCTGTATAATCAATTTATGGATAGCGAAAAAACTATAACTCGTTAGGGTTCGCAGTAAATATTAGACATAGCGTATAAATTGAAATACAGAGTCTGCTAATTCAATTTCTGGAGGGACGAACCCGGGAGGGCGGGCCGTCTGCCTTATCCTGCCAATTAATGTACCTGCTTCACGGGAAATTCACTCTGTTAGGTGTAAATTGTACATAATTACGATGTTAATACTTCAGTCAAACGACTTTCTGATTTTACTTCCTTATCAAATGCTTAACATCGTTAATATAGTTATCATTTCCTTTTGAGATCAATTAACATTTCTTGACATAATTATTTAAGTTCAGCCCATATAATTCGGAATATCTCGAGTTCCAATGATTAAATTATTCACAATCCATTTAATTTTACAGAAACATTATATACAACTGATTTATATATTTACCTTTTATTGACAGTACTGTACTGTCCTGTAATTTGATATTTACCTTGATGACAAAGCCATCGAAAGCAAAAAAGCTATTTTTACGGCGATACTTGATTTTAAAGAAATACTACAATTTTGGTTTTGTTATCAATAATTCAAATAAATTCGAGCCAATAAAAAATTACATCACCAATTTACCCTTTATTTTATGGGTAGTACTTTTTCTTTAAATTTAAATGGGACGAAATGGGAAGTCACCTCTCAAACATAATTTTTTTCACAAAGAGTTCTAATGTAACAAACTCCATGGAATTGAGAACATTCTTAATGCCTTATATTCGCCAAATTCAAAAAACATTTACTATTTGGATGTTGCATGTTGGAAATAATGTTGAAATAAGATTGATAATTGATTTATAATTATATAAATATTGGCAAGTTATACACGCAGTTACATCGATGTTATTTAAAATATGAAAGTGCATATTTATTCGCCTACGCGAGCTGGAAAGACTGAAAGATCAAACATCACTTTCAAAAAAGGTTGAATATCGAGAGAGTGGTTTGCTGTTAAAACTAAAATTGCCGCAAGAATATTTACTTGTTACTAGTTACGCTATGCACAACGTACAGTACAATAGGAAATCAGTTGGGCTCAACATTTATTAACTAAATTATTTTATAAAATTACATAAATATATATATAATTCATAAATAGTCTTTATTTTCTATTTAAGTTTTACTTAAGATTATGCACATAATTATAAATTTCATTCATGTCATCGTCTACAAAGGTCCCAACACAATGTAAGCAATTAAACGTAAAATCCCTTTATTTGCAAATATCATAATTTAATTTGTGTGTTTGATTTTTGAAAAAAATATAAAAATTATAAATTTGGCAAATTAATGTAAACAGATAGATTCTTAACTGATTATAACACCTAAATGACATAAATCACATATATGCGAAAAATATACAGTAGAAGAAATAGTAGTGTTTTTTTTTAAATCTACTTAGTTATTAGACAACGCTCATAATGATTAATCGTAATTAGTTTATATGTATTATATATAGAGCTTAGGATGAATGATTAATTAATTATATATATATATTTTAATAGAATGACGTAAAACGTGGCCTATATCGCGGGACATAAGTATTTATGTATACGACAGAAGCTATGTTGTTTGGTGCAAGTGGTGCAACATTAAATAGCGAATTAATATATAATATTTCCACAACATATATTTTCTGTAGAAAGGCTTCGTGAATCAGCACCTATCAAAGTGGGTACCACCTAATCAAAAAGTATTCTACAGCCAAACGTGTTCTAGATCGAAAGTTAAGTAAGCCAGTATAATAAGCGGGTAATCGAACATCAAATCTTATATTCCAGGATAAGCGACACATTGTGTTGTAGACAGTTCATACTTGTGTAATATAAAAAAATGTATATCTATTTAATATGTTCCTATACTTAATAACACATTCCGAAATCGCGATATGATATTTTAAAATATTACTGCTAATCATGGCACTGTCCATGCGAACAATTCACTCGTCAGCCGCCTATCTGACGTTGTTCTTTTGTGGTCGTATAACTAAAATATATTCATTATTTACTGCCTCGTTGGTCTAGTGGCTTGATGTAAGGCCGCAGACTCGGAGGTCCTGGGTTCAATTCCCAGGTCGGGCCAATAAAACGTTATTGGGTTTTTCTGTCAGAAAATTCTCAGTAGCAGCCCGGAGTCTGGAAGTTGGAAGTGTGTACACTCCCGTGCCTCGGAAAGCACGTAAAGCCGTTGGTCCTGCGCCTGAACTCTTTCCGGTCGTGTCGGATTGCCGTCCCATCGGATTATGAGAGTTAAGGAATAGAGAGTGCCCCTGTGTTTGCGCACACACATGTGCACTATAATATCTCCTGCGTAGTTGGCTAATCTCTCTTGAGATTGGCCGCCGTGGCCGAAATCGGTCTGGAGGATATTATTATTATTATTATTCATTATTTAATTGCTTTTAGCTTAACAACTTTATTTTTTCTTCATAATCTCTGCAAATCTTCACAAGTATATTATTCTGATCTTTAGAATCTTAAGGACTTCAATAATAATTTGACAGCATCAGATTACGGCTTCGTTCCTTAGGATTTTAATTATACTCTCATTATTTTAGTTCTAAGAGCTGTAAATTATGTTTTATTACAATATTTTTTTAGAAAATTATTTACATTATTTATCGGGATTCATATTCCTCCTGAAATACGTCATAATAGATTTTATTAATAATATAAGCACATTGAATTTTTATTTATATATATTAGTTAAATCGCTAAATTCATCTTTGTAAGTTCCCTACATCAAAATAATCGTGGATTTGTTATATATTTTTATTAATTGCCTTTCTAAAGATGCAGTTTAGCAAATACGATACCGTACTTACACACACAATTTACTCGTGATTCACCTTGGTACACAATTAAACATTTATCGAACATTCGCGTGACGTTGAACAACGATGATCATTTATTCGTTCTACATATATCTACGCATTAGCGTTTTTAGTTATCAAAGCTACACTAATTATATAAATTCAATGGCAAGTGCATCGTTGTTTTATCCTAATTTAATAATCTAACGGTATTATTAGCTTTTGATTTTTCAATAGTAATAATACAAGGAGTATAAATATATATATATAAGGTTAAATTATTTAGTGCCTTGGACCATAATTTCTCCAACTCGCAGGTGTGGCCACAATAATACGTGAGTAGCTTACTAAAGACATAACGACTAGGAACGATTTAAAATAACACTTTTACAAGTCCAGCAGCGACAAGGACTACGAAATGTCTTCATAAGTAGGTACATTAAATTTTGCTCAAATCTTTTGTAAACTTTTCTGGTCGGTGTCTACAACAGGTTTCAGCATTTGCATTGACTTTCTCAATTTACAACTAATCAATATGATCCTTTAATAAAAGTTAAAATAAACATTCTATATCAAATACTTGTCTTATGACATTGTATTTTAATATTAGCTAACCAACCTGAGCAGATTTAAAAGAGAATTAGGCTGGCTGTATTTTTTTATATTTAGTTCAGTAATAGCTGATTGTGAAAATTTTGTTGCGGAAATAAATTTCAGTGTATTTGACTCAAAACGCAAATGCGTCGTTGAGTTCTTACGGGTACTTCTATCTCAAAAACACTTGAAACTTGAGGTGACGTGAAGTATCACAGATTTTTCTCTTAAAATTGTTACACTTTCAAGTCACAAATATATTTAGCATACACAATTTTATAATCATATCAGAGTTTTATTTTGTAATAATTTCAGATATTTTAATTTATAACAAATTAAAATCAAAATAAGCTTTATTCTCGAAAAGTAAATAATCAGACTGTTACTTTGACTTTTTACTTTAAATAGGCACTTGATTATTTGTACTTTGGTATCGTCATTTACAAATTTAACCTAAACGTAATAAATGTAAACGTAACGGCTTGGCACGTAGATTATACTAAGGAAAACTGGGGAACTTTTTTCTTTTTCCAAGAATCGAGATGGCTTAATAGGTAGATATGGATCTTAATTAAAAAACGTAGGTTAAAATCTGGGCCCGGGTCCACAATTGCATTTTTTTATATATTTGCCGGGAGGGCAAATGGCTCTACTCCACCTGATGGTAAGTGGTAGTAGAGTCCAAACGCAACGACGGCCAGTACAGTCGAGAAGAATGTTCTGCACTAGCCGCCCCTGCCTTGCCGGCCCGCAAGATGCCTCTTCACGCCTCGTTTGTAGGAACCTGGGTTGTAAGAGGAGGAGAACACGTGAGCTGGTAAGGAATTATTTTTGAGTTATGTGGGGGTCAAAAGTGGCTTCAAATGGTTCGTGTAATATTCAGTTCTGTTAGCTTGAACTTGGCTTGACACGCTACCGCGTCTCTAAATAACGTTATATAATGGCAATAAATTAAACAATGCTTTGTCTTCTTATTTCGAATATCAAATCGGGTATGACAGAAAAAGAGAAATCAACGTTTAACTAAACACATGCTACATTTATAAGTATATTTGAATAATTATTTTTTTTTAAATAAGGTTTTTAAAAATTTTTAAAGTTCTTAGTTACAGTTAAATATTTGCTAACAGTTATATTTCAAGCTATCACATTAATCGTGACTCCTAGAGTTAATACCTCAAACGCTCACTTGACACAAGCTAAACTAACCAAGTTAACCTAAAATACAGACAAGAATATTTGCAATTACATATTTCATGCATTGTTAATTTTCCAACAAACTTTTTACTCATATATGTAAACATAAAATATACTTACTACTTAAAAAATATTAATTATAGCACTCATTATATTTTTAAATATTTCAGAAAACCGATACAGTTTTACCTTTAATTAATCATGGAAATGCATTTAATTAATATAATCCGATTACGATTGATTAAAAGAATAATCTGCGATAAGCAAAATGTATAAAAAAACTGATATGTTTAATTTATTTAAACGAGGCAGCGTATGGCGCGATTTCGCTGAATATGAAAATGTAATGGCCTCAAAGCAGCTGCTGCTATTATTTGCATGATAATCAGACTTTTCTACGGTTTTAAAGGTACGAAAACAAGGGATTGGAGATACGAGTGTAACCTCCACCTTAACATATGCAAACGTTTTATGGTAATAAATGTGAGATTGCATCTCCTTAGTATTATTGTCATTGACTTAATATATTGATAATATCAACACTAACGGATTACTATATTAAACATAGAGCGAGTCCTCGTCTCTCATTTATAATTTATTCATGACGTCCTTACAACGTCATGAACACAATAATACAATCACTTTTGAGGGGCTCCTGCATGGAATTGAAATGTTTCTTCAAGCTGTTAAAGAATTTATTTACAAAAATATTTTTATCATATATCACATTAGTTTCACTTGTATGAGACTGACAGTGACAGTACATAATATGTATTATGTAAGCAAATCTACGAAGTCAATTTTCTCTCTATGTCTATACTCGCCATTATTCTATTGACTATATCATAATTAGATATAATTATGAATCGGTAAAAAGTTCTGGTAAAGCCTTTGTGTTCGAGTGCATTTGATTTTTTTTCACGCGTCCATAATACACGCATATTGTTCACTGGCGACTTATTAAACTCTTGTGTTTGGACACATTTCGTCCAGCTTTCGTGTCCTATCAAATTCACATTACAAACATTATTTTGAAGTTTTCTATATAATTTATATTATTCTTATAACAATATAGTATTATAACGATATTGTATGTAGCATAAAGTTAATCACTTATTAGTATTTATTTGTTAATATTTGAAAACATAATTGAATAAATTATAACATAGAAGCAATGTATAAATTGAGCTTCTAGAATTCAAGATGCGTCACAAAAATCATACAAATTGTCAACTGTGGACTGGTAAATGTATCCAGTTTCAGATTTGCTAATCTTAATCCATTGTAAATTACAATGTGGTTGTTGTATACAATTACAATGTAATGAGGTAGTTAAAGAGATTGAACAAGATTCAATTAACTAAAGCGATTGAGGACAATAGCTTAATCCACTCTATCAAATTAAACGGGTGCATATTCAATGCGCACAAAAATCCCTATAAATTTTATTATTGTTAAATATGATATATTTCATTCTTAGATGTAATAAGAAAATATAAAACCTTTTTTATCAATATTTATTTCGTAGAAAGAACGACGCTACAAGTGTACACGTGTGTAGGTACGTGTGTGTGTGTATGTGCTAACACAGGTGCACTCTGTATTTCCTCCCTCACTTTCATTATCCAATGGGAGTGAGGCTGTAATCCTGCACGACTGGACTGCAAAATATAATTCTACAACTTCCTAGCTCAGGGATACATCTAATCACTTTTTGGTAGAAGAACCCGGGATTTGAGTCCAGGACTACGAATTCTGCGACTTTATAAACTATTTTAACATATTTTAATAATAATCATCCCATAACTGATTAATTAAATACGAAATAACTAGAATTCAGCTGGAAATTTCTGTAATATTAGTTATGCCATGTATGCTTTTACGACCATTGAGTATTTAACTAAAATATATACAAACACAAAATAAAAGATAAAAGAACCCATCAATAGCGATCGCCTATACAATGTAATAAAAATAGTTCCAAGTCTTTTCCTTTTTACTTGGTGGTAGGTCTTTGTGCAAGCCCGTCTGGGTAGGTGCCTCACTTTTATCAAATATTCTACCGCGAAACAGCAATACTTAGTATTGTTGTGTTCTGGTTTAAAGTATGAGCCAGTTTAACTTTACTTACAAGGGATATAATATCTTAGTTCCCAAGGTTGATAGCGCATACAGTGGCAATGTCTAGGACCAATTATGGTAACCATTTGCTAAGATATGTTGACTTAACTCACCTATTTATTTTAATTGGTTGAAGAGCATAGTCTTATTATGAAGTGGTAATTACAAAATTATTACTACGCTATGCCAAATTTTTTGGCATAAAAATCAGCCTATATCACTCTTCGGCTTATCAAAACCTTACGGAAGAACTCTTCTCAATTGTTGAATCAAAAACAACTAACCAATAAACATAATCTTGTAGTATTTATAGTATAAAAATACTGACAGCATAATAATTAACATCTTACAGACAGAATTTAATTTGAATAGCTTTACTATATGTGAAAGCCTCAGGGCCATTGCTAACATTAAGTAGATTAAGTTGTAATTCTACCCAAACTAGCGCCACATGGTCGGACAAACTGTTTATGTGAATATTTTCAGACAAAATATATTTTTTCAAGTGAAAACGTTGTCGGTTATGTATTCTTGGAAGGTTTTCGCGCGTCGACAGACACAGCCCTTGTCCTTCCGCTTGAATATTTGTTATGAAATACTTGGCATGTGCTTGCTGCATGACGAAAACAAAATATCAGTAGTAGTTTTCTGTAATGTTGAATATTTATAGATATTATAATAACCTTAAACCCCATGAATATAGTTATATCATACAACATGTATGGCTAAAGTAATTTTAAGTAAAATTAGGGATTAAAAATCTATTCTCTCTTTATTTAAATTTTACAACAATCAAAAAATATATATTATATTCACGTAAGATTTTCAACATAATCTTCTATAAACTCAAATATTCCTTATACATAATTTAATTAATCTTGAAGCTACTTACCAACAATGTTGGTGAAACTTTAGGTATATTTAATTAATTATTATAGGTTGCTCTGTAAGTTTTTGACAAAACAGTAAGCGTGGTGACATAGTAGGTAAAAAATAATGAAATAATGAAATAATATGTAAGGAAAAACATACAAAGAGTACTTATCGTGCTTATTTTTATTCACACATCTAAAATAGATTTAAAACATGTCTGTCACTCTGTATAAAATACAATTTAGCGTAGTCATCTATCGTCATCTTTCACTTGCTCTTATCTCATTTATTTTAGGGTGGTGTGTAAGCTGTGTAGAATATATTTAGCAGATATTTATGGTCGTGGCTTGTCGGA
Organism: Nymphalis urticae; assembly: GCA_905147175.2. Classification (NCBI taxonomy): domain Eukaryota; kingdom Metazoa; phylum Arthropoda; class Insecta; order Lepidoptera; family Nymphalidae; genus Nymphalis; species Nymphalis urticae. Next base: position 5,594,097 of record LR989998.1, on the reverse strand, counting down.
TATTAACCCTCGTTGAAGAGGTAGCTTGAGGAACTTGAGGATGAATCAGAAAGTTATTAGAAGGGAATAGTTGGATATTTTTAAATTGACTAAAGAGTGTCACTCTCAATTTTATTTACTCTTTAATCATATATTTTTTATGCAGAGTTTTCTTGATATCATCATACATACATATAATAAAATTCCTACACTCCGCTTACACTGCCCCCTTCTATAATTATTTTAAGTAATTTTTTATGAGTATAACCACTTCCTATTGACCCGTACGGTGCTAATTCATCGTACAAAACACCCACATATTTTTTCAAAGATCTCATGATTCCAATTGCATCGTGTGAAACTCTTTATCTTTTGTGAAATCGTTTTATTTATTTATATGTATACACATATATAGTTTGATATTTACAAAATGATTAATTCTTTGAATCACCAGAAATGTGTACCAGTTTCTTAGAGTGATCTCTTATATTATTTTAGACACAGAGACACAGCTCTTTGTCCTTCTGCCCGAATATTTGTTATGAAATACTTGGCAAGTGCTTGTATATCTGTTTTTTTTTCTATTCGTCTAAAAAAATAGTATTAAACATATAAATAATCAATTAACCAGAGACTTAGTAAACCGTAATAATACTGTTATACCGAAAGCTAGCATTAAGGTAAATTAATTACTATACTAAGTATGGGTTATCATCGGGTTTAAGTACGTAATTGATTAGAATTGCGAATGTACTATTAATTAGCGATCAAGAATTAATAATATCAGCTATACCTATGTATGAATATGTATTGTATAAATTGTAATACAATTGGTATATTATTGCAAGTCCGGAGAAATTATCCGTATGGGAGAAATCTATATTATTATTTAAGCTACTCGGAGTTTGCGTCACATGACATTTTGCTGGAAGTTTGCCGATAAACGAAAAGTCGTTTGTTTTGTTCTTCTTTAGCTAAAATTTTAAAATAACTTAAATTACATAGTTTTAGAATAAAATTTTATTCAATTAAAAGGTTTTTTTATTTGATTGCATATTTCTCGAGCCGAGGAGGTGAAACCTGTGTGTATCTGTAAATAAAACCGAACGAGTAGAAAAGAAGAAGTTTAAGAATATGTGAAGACCTGTATAGAATCGATGTAAGAGAGCTTTTTTTATTAGTTAATTTAATACCCTTTTTTGTTAATTACAAGTTTAATTAAATTTTTATCGTCTGTTTTCTAGCACAATATCGGTAGAAGGAAGAGAGGGAGAGAAAAAGGCACTCATTGTCTTTATACGAATCCTTTAGTGACAGTATTGCCAGTCCTAACAAAATAAATATAGATTATTATTTGCAATTTAAAATTCAGTATTTAACAAAAAAATATTGTTTAAACATACGACAAAAAAAATGATTTAAGTATTAATCAAAGCCTAATTTGACATATGTATATATCGAACCTATTTTAGTGTCAGTTCTTTAGTAGTGGTAAAAATAGAACTTGTAAATTTATAAAGGCACGTAATAGTTTGTAAATTGACTAATTAAACTTTTTCAAGCAATTGAATGCTAGAAAATATTATGAAGTCTGACTTTTCAAAGAAAACTCAAACGTCTGTTGCAAGGATCCTTATATAAAAAGCTTAAAATAAACTTTTCTATTACGTAGATCTTACAAGACATTTCTGTTGGACTAGGGTCAACCGTCATGTTTCATTACGCTTGCTTAACCCTTAGGGTTCCGTTATAAATAACAGGCATAGAAATTATTATTATTTACTTGAGTGCTTTATTCATAAAATAGAATATGACCCCAACCGTATAATTATGTAACGATATTACTTATGCCATATAATATATATATATATATATATATATGCATCTCACTGCTAAACTACGGCCTCTTCTCCTTTTTTGAGGAAAAGTTTTGGAGCTTGTTCTACATGCTGCTCTAATGCAAGGTAATAGATACACTTGTGGAATATTGTCTTCAGTTAATAGCGTGCCTAAAGCTAACATTTCAGACTTCATCCGCGCGACCCTTACATGGGTACGCGATCTCATTTCTATGCTTCTTCTGTATACAACGACTAACTTTTTTTTTATTATTACGCGTATTTTACAAAATATGATGTCAAAGCTGTCTGTTTGTATTCTGAAATAAAACTATCACTAATTCTGCTATAAATAACGTAAATTTAAAATAACTCCTATTAGAGGGTAGCAAGTCTGTGCCTTCGGTTACATTTTTATCGCTAAATTGAAAACATTTTTGTTAACATTAAAAGGCTGTTCCTGTACTGTACTGATGTAAGCAACTAAACTAGTTTCGTCGTAATTTGTAATAAAATAGTGTTCATATAGGACTGGAGTGTTAACTATATCATTATTATTTTACGGTTAAACAAACGAGCTGAAAACTTATAAAACTTTATAATAACTGATACTTTAAAATTGCGGATACAGTATTTTTAACTCAAAAAGGAAATATTATTGTTCAACAACGCAACAAAGCTACTTAGAAAAATACACCAGAACAGCGATCGTTTTAAACGTAAGAAGTTTTTAAAAGTTTTTTCATTACACTTAGCAAGTAAAGTATTTCTTTGTTTTGAAAACGGCCATAGTACAAATTGCAATTAGCGTAGTGTGCATTACTACATCGCATGAAACCCGTGGGTTGTCTTATTGTACTACTCACATCTTTACACTTTTTTTAATTCACTATTTTGTCTTTAAAATCGGTTCATCCTAGTTCCATTAGCAGATTTAGATCAGTTTTCTTGGCTTTGTCTTTTAACTAAATTGAATTACTTTACTTAATTAACAGCTGTATAGAATCCGATAGATATTACTTTGTTTTCGCCACTGATTTCGAGATTCGTCTTAACTCTTCTCAAAGTCATTTGACAAATCTTTAAATAAACTCTCGTAATTTTAGAACAATAAAAAATACTTCCTATTATTATAACCAGTCTCATTATTGACAACAGTAAAAAACATAATGTCGTATAATATACAAATATATTATATAATTTTGACATTGATAGACTCGCTGATATAATGGTTTATATAGCTACAGATCCCGTCGCCAAATCATGGACCAAGACAGTAAAAATTATTGCATGTACAGCCGGAAACATGTAAAGCCGATGGTTCTGAACTCTTACCGCTCGTTTCGAAACGCTTCCAGACAGGATTATTGGAGTTGTGGAATAAAAAGTGAACTTGTGCGCTTGCGCATACTCTTGTGCACTATTACATGTTACCATCGTTGCTGATATCAGTCAATAGTCCATCATTATACCTTTTTAGGAGTTTTAGATATTTTTTGTAACTTTGCTTAATATTTTTTTAATGACGTAAATAATTATTTACAAATAATGGTTTTCAGTACAAGGCAAAACTTTATTCAATATTGTTGTATTATTAAAGATCGAACACGTCTTAGTAACCGAGCGAAAGCGACCGAGACATGCAATTATCTATAAAGTTACCTTGCGACTAAGCGCGATCAATAGAAAAAATATATTTTGCAAAGAATTAATAGCACAAGTAAATTAGCTTTGTAAACATCGTTTTCGATTGTTAAATCAAGCGCTTAAAAAATCTAATCTAATAAATGAATCAAAAAAACAAAAATAGTGATTTTTCTAAAAGTCTCTCTGAAGTCCAAAATTAAATCTGAAGTCATTTAATATTTATAAAGTGCTATAACGTAGAAATACAATTTTGTAATTACCATACTAAAAGCATCGTATTTACTCCGAAAATAGCTATTTCAAATAAATTCCACGTCATGCCCTGTAATAATCTGGCCTCATTTTTTGCAGCTTAAAAAATCTAAAACTATTATTTTTTTCGTTATATATTTATGACGCTTGTTAACTAAAACACTACATACAAAGAAAGACTGATAAAGTACATATGAAAACACACTTTTATGCCTATTAATTTAAATTCCATAAGCATCCAACGGTTATTTAACGAACTGAAACCAACTAAAATTTTATCTTCCACAGTCGGCACTTTGGTCGATCTCAAGGGTACAGTGGGAAGAACGCCAAGCCACTGCATCTAGAAACTCGCTAACTTTGTTTTAACCGGCTAATTCCTTGTTGGACATTCCCAGCTAACTATTTTAAACTTTTAAAAAGATACTCAATTGAATTTTTTACTTGTGTTTCTTTTAACAAGACTATACTTTTAAATGGTGCACTTAAACAGAATTTACCTTTTATCAAATGAAACGACACCATGTCCGACTATACAATAAAAAAAAATCCATTGATGTCCTACTGCTGGGAATTGCCTCCTCTCTTCTTAAAGAGAAGTTCTTTCTGATTAAAGTAAAGTAGAAGCGTGTAAATGCCCCACTCCTCTTCATTGGAGAAAAATTAGAACTTATTTATCTTCCAAAGCCTTCTACTTTAAAGTAGAAAGTTTAAACCTTATTCCACAACACTGTGCCTTGTGGAATTCACATGTGACAGAATTTTATTCAATCAGGCACATTTCCTTAAACGCCAAGAACTGAAAAAATATAAACAACTAGTTTCCAACCGCAGCTTCACATAACTTCGTATTTGGTACAAAAAGCCTGTCCTGCCGTGGGAAAGTACCAAACTTCATCAAAATTGTTTAGTGGTTTAGCTATGAAAGTGTAACAGACAGAGTGACAATCGCATTAATAATGTTAGTATAAATAATTAAGTACATGAAAATTAAATAGTGGTTAACATCTACTTGTTTTATCTAAACTAGTCATCAGGCTTTTTCTGTATTATTATTTAAAATACATTTCATTATCAAGGTTTCATCATTTTTATATAAATTACTCATAAGATGTATTAAGCAACATAATATATTGCTATAAATTACTGAAATACACGTTTCATTATATCATTACATAACAAAAAACATTTTATGATGAAATTGAATGAACCTTATAATATTGTCGCAGATGATTGCATTGTGAAAAGCAGAAATACTTAAAAAGGAACAAAAGCGAAACGATGCATTTAAAAATATCGGCGCATTCAGATATCGGAGTACGACGTATGGGAAGAATATAAAGTTCGCTTGGTAGTGTATGTTTTTTTATTTAATATACGATACGACATTTGCTGAACGAAAATTTTCTGATCCTACTTTGAAATTGCAATTCATTGCATTGCAAGCCTGTCATAATTCTCTTATCTTTGTTACCTGGTTATTTGGGGCAAATGTATACAAAAAACGGCCTTATGAGTCTATCACTCATAAGGCCGTCTTAGGATTCATTTTCTTAAAAAAATATTGGTAAGTACGTTCTCCATAATATATGCTTCACAGCATCACAAGATAAAGCATTTATGTTCGATTAATGGATTGAGTTTATTATTTTATTATTATTTATTAGTTTATTTAATAATTATTTTTACGTTCATCTTAAGATAAACACGATTTAGATGGATTGACTCTATTCTCGTCTGCTAACCTCAACGTCTGGAACCTCACGGCACGTACCGCTTTTTAATGATGGTGACATGAGGTACATCCCTATGAATCATAACTTGAATATTGCATGTCAATCGGAAATCAAAAACACGTAATGACTTTACAATATTAGTGTTTTTTAAAGAACAAATACACTTATCCTTCGATACACACATACCGCTCTGGATTGCCAAAGGTTCACCCTTTAGCAAAATAATATATAAATGTGAAAACATTTCTATATCGATAAATTGTTTTTTTATATACATCATGTTCAAGAGCCTTGGTCCTTAAAACGATAACCAAAAAGAACGCGACGAAGATGACTTGATATGTGCATAAATAAACTATTGGCTTTCCGCACTCGAGTGAAATATGAATACCAAACATGATTTTATTTTCGCAAACAAAGGAAAGCGCATCAAAATTTCAAATATAGTTCTCAATAGATCGAGGTCGACAGAATTCTCTCAAACTTGTATTGAATAAATATGTTACTGAGAAAAGCTGTCGCACGCATTGTGCACTCTGAATCTGAGTTCTTCTTCAAACTAAAACTGCTATAATACATCATACAAATACATATATTCAAGCTACATGCAGCTCGTTGGAGTATACCACCAATAAAGGACGAAACATTTTTAAATGGTGAAATGTCCACTAAAACTTTTATTATTACTTTTTATCGAGTGTAAGGATAAAGCAGTTAAAAGTAGTAAAGCTGAAAAATATCTAAACAAACTTTCTTAATAAAACGAAATTAAAAATAAGCTATGATTCTTTGACTTTTTAAGAGATTTATTTATTAGATCACCAACAAAATACACACACATGTCCTTGTCGCAATTATCATTAATTATTAATAACTCCTTGTTATAATTGCGACAAGGACAAGAGTAAGGATAGCTGCCTTGAAATTAAAAATATCAATTTAATATTTGAATATCAAGTTATAATTTAACGTTAGTAAGATAGATTTTAAATTGGAATTTGATTGCCATAAACGTAATCAAAACAAATTTAATTAAAGTGCAGTAAAACCGGGCCGGGTATAATGTAGAATTTTGAGCACTTGTTTAAAAAACTGTGAACTATTTATAAAAGGTTCTGCTATATGGTGCTGGTATGGTATATTAACTACTCGTACTAATAGTCAATTTTTGTTTTATTCTTATGTATTTGAAATAATATTAATAATGAATACTTAGATTAATTATTAAAATTGCTTAAAAAATAAGATATTGCGTCCATGTTTGTGTACGTAAAACAAAACTTAATTTACGAAGGGACAATATTTTTGAATGTGTTTGATACACCGTGAAATGGAATGGCGCACTGCGGGTCGTCGGTGCACTTGACAATAAAATAGAATTAAACAGTTCCTCTTGGACGTTTATGAAGACTGACGTCAACTTTTATTGCTCGAACGAAGCTGCAGTCATTACTTTACCTCATTCCATAACAGAAAATACAATTTTAATATTAAATTTTTATGAAATTAGTCGGCCCGAACACAATCGCATAATTAATATGACAATGGAATTATTATACTCCCAAACAGTATAATTATATTATTTTATTTTATAAAATAATAATAAATTTTTAATCATGTTTGGCTACCACGATCAATATACCTTTGATTAATAATATATACAAGATAGTAAAAAGACAGCAGAATATGTTAAATATATAAAATTGTATAACTGTATTACATAAGTTATAATTATATGATGTTGATTAAGATAGTTAAATGAATATTTTACAATTAATTTATTTATCATAGAATCCTGTAAGTGAAAATACATCAAGAGCTTAATTAAAATTTATGTAATATTGTTAATTGGTATAGTGATAGTTATCACATTTTCGAACAATGTGGTAAATGTTAAAATATATATTGAAGCTGTACAATTAGCTTTCTTATATGTATATATGTTAGTTTTACTTTATTTTTTATAGATCCTACTTTAAGAGACTTATATCTCAATGTCATCAGAGGTGTTAATAATTCCAATAATTTATTAATAAAATTATTTAAGCATAGTAAATTTTATATAATACTATAGAGATTAGAGTCCAACCTTCGATTAGGATCTACGTGTTCGATACATCTCATTCTCTTACATATTGATCAAACCATACCATCTACCGTTGGTAGATGTTTTTAAAATAATAATAATAATAATGAAAAAACGTGGAGTTAGTATTTTTTTTTAAATTTTAAAACAGGATATACAGTAACAGCCGGTGAATGTACCACTGCTGGGCTAAGGCCTCCTCTCCCTTTTTGAGGAGAAGGTTTTGGAGCTTATTCCACCACGCTGCTCTAATGCGCGTTGGTGTAATACACACGTGGATATACAAAAATTTTATTATATTTGAGTGACTCGGTAATTAAAAAAAGAGTAAGAGCGTAGAATCTACGCACCCGACCGGTGGAAGCTTTACATTTAAATCAATAATATAACATGACGAAAGTACCCTTATAAGCCTACTAATAAAGAATTATTTGATTATTGGATTGCTATGAATTAAGCATAATGAATTATCTCCTTTTAATGGTCACGCGAACAAAGTACATGTTAAATAAAATTATGTCGTCTGATGCATCAATTTATTATTTTAAAATGAAAAATATTACGTTACAAAATCGAAAGCATTTCTCACGATTTCACTTCAGCGTTTGCCTCGGACAGTGATCGATTGTTTGTCAAAACAACGAGTTTCTGCACAAATATTTACGAGAATTCTCAAAGATGTCCTATACCTATGACTTTCGACCTATTTCCAAGAAAATATAACGCTAACAAAATATATCAACAGATAATCTATCCGTATAAAGACATCCAAAATAACTTTACCAATGATTTATTTCAGTATCTCTAACATATATTATAAACAACAACTGCTTTTCGAGATATTATTCTCTATTCTATGTAATATTAAATAATAAAAGAATGGTTTATTCGAATATTTGTCTGTACACCTCTACATCCTCATTATTAAAGCTAGTTACTTGACATTTGTTTATACCCTAATTCAACTTAATCTTCATCCAGCAGCTTCAGCAAGCAGAAAGTATAAAGACGAATAAAGAACATTAATTAAAATTCAGTGGTTCACTAGTTACCCATATTTGAATCCGTCAATTTGGATTGATATTCACGTATTCTAATTACTGAGTCACCAGACATCTCGTTGCCTCGTGGTTTTTAAAACAAGTAGGATAATCATTTTTATGAACTAAAATAATTACAACAGGACACTAATTAGGACAACAAATGAAAACAAATGTTAAGCATATTTACGCAAAATTATGGTGTTGCGCTTAGAGCAAAAATTCTTTGTAAGTCGTTATTTTCTCTAAGAACAAGAAACTTTTCTTTTCCTTATATGTTCCTCTTAAGGATAAAGTTTATTTTCGGATGTTGATCGACCTTCATCCTTGACCTTCGCCTGTCTTAACAAGTCAAATTTCTAAATTTGCCCTTAAACGTATTTTAATGTGATTCAAATGTAAAAGGTATTAAATTCTAACTGTCCATAAAGTTGACCCTTGAACATTTTTTTAAATTTCATCATAATCGATGGCCATGAAAATTCACTAACTATTTTATTTACGATTAAATGAATCCTCCAATACACTGATTACTTCTCCAACAAAATTATCTGCAAATTCATAGCCAAGTATCAATTGATGTAAAATCATACAAAATACAACATTCAGTTAAAAATGTACAAAATAAGCACCAACAAAGTCTAATCAGACTAAATTAGTACAATCTCGAAATGACGTAGGTATATAGCTACAAAACCGGAAATAGTATAAAACTGATTGCATATTTTTCTGAAACCTAGTATTTGTATCTCGGGATAATAATATATCCATTTATCTGTGAAGTCGAGCAGGTATCTCGTACAAATAGAAATGATTAATCTTACAATCAAAATAGTGATATAATTCCGCGAATTCAAGATGGAGAACATTTTCAACGTCTTTTTTCGCCATTTATAAGTCTGTGAGCTTCGCGGGAATAGTGTCGATCAGAAATTTCTAGCGCAGGGGAACTATCTCCAGCGAGCTCTGCGTCATCGTTTTTATCCAATCTGCTTACAAATCGGTTGCAATTTTCTTGAGTGCACATCTATTAGGTGGTCGGTTGATTTTATCTTAAGTATATATGCATATCTAACACGAATATTTAAAATCTTTAAACGATTAACTAAGATCAATTCTCTATTGTAACCAACTTTACTATTAATATTAAGCGTTGTATATCTCTTACTGCCATCAGTTATTTGATTTTTTTAAATAATAGACAACGCATTTTACAAATGCTATACAACTTATATAAATAACAGAGTAAATATTTTCTTATGAGCTTACATTTTATAATATGATGATTATGATGATGACGTGCTCCAAATCGATTTGGGACTCGGTGTCCAATCTCAAGAGAGATTAGCCAACTGCTCAGGACATATTATAGTGCACAAGTGTTCTACTGGTGGTAGAGCTTTGTGCAAGCTCGTCTGGGTAGGTACCACCCACTCATCAGATATTCTATCGCAAAACAGCAATACTTGGTATTGTTGTGTTCCGGTTTGAAGGGTGAGTGAGCCAGTGTAATTACAGGCACAAGCGACATAACATCTTAGTTCCCAAGGTTGGTGGCGCATTTTTGATGTAGGCGACGGTTGACATTTCTTACAATGCCAATGCCAATACAAAACCGGAACACAACAATACTAAGTACTGCTGTTTTGCGATAGAATATCTGATGAGTGGGTGGTACCTACCCAGACGAGCTTGCACAATGCTCTACCACCAGTGAAAAGAGCACGTCCGCCTTCCTAGTCTATAAAAAAAAATTCACAAACCCAGATACGCTCTCTACTCCCACACCCTCATAGTTCGATGGGACGGCAATCCGACACAAACAGACGCATGACCAACAGTTTTACGTGCTTCTGAGGCACGGGAGTGTACTCATTTCCATCTTCCATACTAGAGGCTGCTACTGAGGTTCTTTAAAAGAAAATTTCAATAACTTTTTACTAGCACGACTTGGGGCCTAAATAATATGCAAATTCATATATAACACAGCTATTATAGTATAAAACTAATCTGCATTAATTTTTCCACGTAAATGCTTTTGCTTACTTAAGGGGATGATAAGGGTTAAAGTATCGATAACCAATTAGTCTTATATTTCATCAGTAACTTATTTTTTCCTTTAATTTAATGATAATGTTTTTTTATTTTTCTAAGAAAAACTACCGTGGGCGTTTTAAAATACCGAGATTCCTGCAAAGTGATTTTCTTTATCTTTTATAATGCGCAATTATTTTCTAAATATGATAACTATGCTTTATATAAATAACTTTGTCTATATAGCTCGTGTAACGCATTTTCAGTAGTATTTTTATATAAGCGAAATAAAAAATGTTTTATATAAAAGTAAAACACAACTTTCTCGTTAAATCTCCTAAAAACGATTTCCAATTATGATGGCCATATTGATAAGTGTGTCAACAGCCACTTTGTTACACTTCAAATATTTTCTCAAATTCAAAGGCATCTCAATTAGATTGGACAGCAATCCCACACTACCGGTAAACAGTAAGGTGCAGCATGCACGTAGCTTTAAATACAGATTCTAATAGGTCTTGCAGACTCCAACTGTGGCAGATCTTTATGCATCATAGATAGGGTTGTGGGAATTGAAAAGGTAAATACTGATTTCTTATATAAAATAAGCAGGCGGACGAACAATTGACAACATGTCCATGGACTCCATGACAACATGTCCAACAATTGACAACATGTCCATGGACTCCATGCACATGTTTCAGCTTCCAGACTCCGGGCTGCTACTAAGATTCTTTAACAGAAGAAACACATATAGATATATAGATAAAAGATATAATTACAGGCAGAAGGGACAAAATCTTATGTCCCAAGGTTTGTGGCGCATTGACGATGTAAGCGACGGTTAACATAAAAAAAAAAACAAAAGAAGAACCCAAAAACATTTTGTTTAGAAACAATCAATGAGTCAGATATATATAAAATACTAGCTGGTGCCCGCGACTTCGTCTACGCAGGATTAGTATTTGGAGTAGCTTATATTAGCGTGGCGTAGAAAAGAACTAACATTATGACATAAATATTTTTTGAGTCGCATTTGAAAAATATAACTGCTTGACAATATTTTAACATAAAAAAATGGCAATATAATAAATATACGGTAATTAGGCACTGCAGAGCCCTGATCATAGGCCTATAGTTATCTAGCTACTGCAGTATGCTCTTATAAACTATATTTAACGATTTTTTTCCTTCAGCATAAACATGCAGATTTGCTTTGGAAACACGTGAGCAAGCCACATAGAGCTGACCGTGAGAAAAACATGGCGTGCCTAAATGTATGCCTGCTACCTTTAAGGTTTGACCCTGCGATTTGTTGATCGTCATTGAAAATGCGACTTTTAACGGGAACTGCAGGCGTTTAAAATTGAATGGCAAGCTATTGGGTATGATTGGGATGCGCGGTATAAGAACATTGTCTCCCTTGGCTTCTCCAGTTAAAATTGTGGCCTTCACAATGTGCCTTCCTAGTTCGGTAACTCGCAACCGAGTACCGTTGCATAATCTTGGCGCGTCCAGGTTACGCATCAACAAAACAGGTACACCTACCTTTAATTCCAATTTGTGTGATGGTACTCCGGACAACTCTAAAGAGTTAAGGAATTCTACGGGATAACTTGTTGTGTCATCAGATGACATAACTGTGTCAATAGAATTGTACACTGAAGTTTCGGTGTTTATTTCGGCCAAGATTTATTTATTTATTTTCGTAACGTCTCATTTTTCGGTGCTAGTATGGTTCTTTCACACAACCAATTTTCGTCAACAATGTTTTGTTGCATATTCGGAAAAACTTGACTCCACAGCATGACAAAATAGGTTTTTTCCTAGTTACTTGACATTTAATGTCATATTTTGGACAGCTCACACAATATCTTTATAAATTGTAGCCAATGTGTTATTCTGATGTATAAGCTATATTATTGGAAAGTTTAATTGAAATCCATTCAGTAGTATTTGCGTGAAAGAGTAACAAACATCCATCCACACATACAAACTTTCACGTTTATAATATTAGTAGGATAGTAGGAAGGATTATATTACTCATGAGTTATTCCGTGTTAAAATTAAATAATCAAAAATTTAATCCATTAAAATTTTAGGAACCATATCATGTAACCGCAGTAATTATGAAGCGAGCAAACATGACAATAAATTTTTAGGAAAACAAATATATTTATAGTGAGTCAATATTTTATAAACATCCGACCAATATGCGACATATTTTAATGAATTATAAAGCGATATATTTATTAAAATTATTTGTTTAATTAATAATTAATTATAAAGGAATAACTTACTGCATCGTTGCATTAGAATATGTCAATAGTTACGTGTATGTCTGTTACATAAAACTGACCACCTGATGACAGAAGAAAATGGAACGAAATGGATGAAATTATTAATTGATTTGTAGTATAAAAATCGAAATATGGAATCAAAATATCTATCTGCACACATTATCAGCGCATTTAAAACACTATCACATGGGTCGATTACATTGATCAATAAATCGAGTCATTTGAACTGTCTAAACGATTATACACAAAAATTGATTAAATCATAGTTCCTTTAAGCTATTCTTAAAATCCGAGAAAAAGCCGAGATGCCCAGTGATAAGAACGGGTGAACGGGTGAATCTTAACCAATGATAGTGGGTTCAAACCCGGACAAGCACCACTGAATTTTCATGTGCTTAATTTGTGATTATAATTCATCTCGTTCTTTACGGTGAAGGAAAAGATCGTGAGGAAACCTGCATTTGTCTAGTTTCACTGAAATTCTGCCACATGTGTATTCCACCAACCCGCATTGGAGCAGCGTGGTGGAATAAGCTCCAAACCTTCTCCTCAAAAAGGAAGAGGAGGCCTTTAGCCAGCAGTGGGACATTCACAGGCTGTTACGGATTCTTAAAATCGAATCGTTTAAGATTTTTGTTGAAATCGATTTCACCACTCGCAACCCGTCACAAGAATCATAAATCGTTCACGATTATATTAACATGAATTATTGCAGACAAAAAAATGTGACTTTAATAATTTTGATATTAACATAGCATAGCATAGTAATCCCCTATAATATTATATCTCCTTCTTCTTCGAGTGCCACTCCGACTAGCGAAGGTTGGCAGTCAACTTTGAATATTCCTTCTTGTTCTTCGCGAGGCGAAAGAGTTCTGCAGCACTCGCGATTCCCGTCCATTCTCAGATGTTGCACAGCCAAGCCTTTTTTCTGCGCCCAACAGCTTTCCTTCCGGCAATTTTTCCCATCATAATGAATTGCAAAAGTTCATATTTTTTATGCCAAAGTTCATATTATATAAAAGTTCATATTATTATATTATGATGATGCTATTAGGACTGTATCGTCAGCGTATCTGATGTTGTTAATATACCGGCCATTTATTTAAACTCCACATTCTAGGTCTTCAATTGCTTCTGCTATTATTTTTTCCGAGTACAAATTAAATAGCGTGGGTGATAATATATAGCCCTGTTGGACTCCTCTCTTTATTTCTACCTCATAAGTCTCCTCATTGCCAACTCGTACAGTAGCCTTCTGGTTCCAATACAGATTCTGGTTAATACATACGTACATCTTTGTCATCTAATCCGATATCATATAATATTGCAATTAGACGGTCGTGCAGTACTCTGTCAAAGAGTTGTCATCTGTCTGCGAGTTGTTCATCGTATTTAACTCTTATTCGCTCGTGGATATTTAGAAATAGTTTCAATACTTGGCTCATAAGGCTAATCGTTCGAAACTCTTCGCACCTTCTTGCGTTGGTCTTCTTACGAAGCGTAATAAAAGTTGCAGTCCAGACCAGTCCAGTCCCAAAGACTGGCTAACCTCAACTTTTATTACGCTTCTTAAGTGGCCAGAGTCGTATACCAAATTAAAGACTTTAACCAGGAAGCCAATCTTCTTCTTCTTCCTAACGTTTTCCCGGCCTAGAAATGCCAGGGTCCGCTTTCCTACATCTTTGCCTCCACTTTACCCGATCGAAACCGTCGTCTTTAGTGAGATCGTGCTCTCTCATATCGTCCCTCACAACATCGAGCCAGCGCTTCTTGGGCCTGCCGCGGGATCTATGGCCTTCGACAACAAAGTCCAGGCATCGGTTCCGAACATAGTCTGGCGGTCTGCAGCTAATGTGACCAAACCAACGGAGACGGCTTTCCTGCAACTTATCCGCTACATCGCAAACGCCAAGGCTACCACGGATGTGCTCGTTACGAATACGATCTAGTCGCGTAACGCCACACATCCACCGCAGCATCTTCATTTCCGCGACGTGAAGTTGCTGAATATGTCTCGCGAGAGCTGGCCACGTCTCGCTGCCGTACAATAAGACTGGTCGGATGATGCACTTGTACACAAGGCCCTTTAATTTCACCGGTATCCTGCGATCACAGATTACCCCGGTGACTTCCCGCCATTTGGCCCAAGCTGCGTTTAACCAGGAAGTCAATATTTTCTTCAATAAGTTTGAGTACCTCTATTTATTTACTTTTTTATTTATTATGTAAACATTATCCAGTCAGGTTGATTTTCCCGTTTTAGCTTTTTTAAGAGCGTTTGTGACTTCATTTTTCAGGATAGGATATCCCTCATTTGGATCACAATTTACCGCTATGCTTCGAAAATCGTCGGCAAACATTGATGAAATGTATAGTTCCCATAGGTGTTTTTTTCCTGATATATGTAATATGGGAATATTATTTTCGTCCGTAAGTTGGTCTTTTTGTGCCCTTCACGGCGAATTTTCTTATCAATTTCGGTATACTTGCTATTGTCAGAATTCTTGTAGATTGTACTTTCTTCAGTTATTGAAGTATATATATTTTTTCAGTCCTCCAACTCTGCTTCATCGTTTCTCATCATTAATAAAGTGTTTATTTTATCGTTAACATTGAGAACACAACAGTTTTATAAAAAAAAATTAAATTTTACAATTGCATCGTTTAAATAGTGCAAACAAAATAATTGTATGTATTGGAGTAATAGAGGTAAAAAGTTTATGGCTGTTTTTAGGCTAAAAAGTCAACAAAAATTGTTAAGATTAAATGTACAAAAAATACTCATTACAGTAACTTTCACTACGAAGTTAATAGTGTTCTTAATCTGATTGAATGCAAGAAAATCCACTTTTAATATACGTAAGTGTATAAAATTAGCTCCTTCCATGACGTCATTATCGTATGTTGAGTACAGCGTGAAAATTAGATGATAGCAATTTGGCAACGCTAGCTTCCACTAGTTCAAATGTACATTCTGTACAATGCTTGTATAATTTAATGTAACCACTTATTCTTAGAAGTCTTTCGAAAAATTAAAAATATGAATGTTATAAAAATATTGTAACAGCCTGTGAAAGTCCCACTGCTGGGCTATAGGCCTCCTCTCCTCTTTTTGAGGAGAGGAGGCCTTTTATAAAAATAGTTTAGTTTACTTTTATAAAAATAGTTGTTATGAAAATGTAATCAAAGCAAAAATGTTTCATCATAACGACTGTGAGTATTTTTTCGCGCATAGAAATAAAGAAATAAACTATACTATTTGCCTTCAATTACTTGACAATATATTGACTGTATAGCTATTTCAAGATGCTAGTCCGATCTACTTATTAAGTTATTACCAATTACTATGAAAATTAAATTAGATAATAGAATAGTCAACAAGGCCTAATTCAAAAACGTTTCGTAAGTATCGAAATCGCATATATTTGACTTAAATAAATCTCATAAACGATCGATATATTATTAATTCGTTAAATATTGAAACCGGACAAACTACTAGTATCACATTAACACTTATTAATTGTTTTAACTAGTATTATTAAAAAAAAATGTCAACCAGCTCATACCATTGCCTCAATCTTACTAAAATAAACAGTATTATATTTAAAAAAAATAAGTTCGTATCTTAAGAAATTCTAAAATACCGGCCGCTCGAATATGACGGTTTTCAATGGAAAACAGAAAATATTTTCCACAATTTTTCTTCAGCGTTCGCTGTGGACAGTGATCGATTGTGTGCCAAAACAACGGGTTACTGCAGCTATATTTACAAATAGCAATAGATTAACAATAGATTAACGTATAATAAATATAAAAAAGAACTTTTATATTATTTTTATGGTTCTTATCTCACATCTTTGCGAGATAATGTTCTTTTCTCTTTGCGAGATTATCTTTGCGAATTATGTTTTGTAACTTCGCTTATGTGAACAAATATTTTGCTGACGAAAACTAAATCATTTTCAAACGTCATCATTACGATCACGGAAAAATATTTTAGTCTTGATATTTTTAAATACTACTTATATAAATAAATAAATACATACATAAATACTTTTAACTAAATTAGCGCTAACGTAATGTAAAGTACCATGTAGGTTAAATTATCTAGTCAGGTTTTATAGGTTTAAAAATTAACATCGAAAGTATTTTGAATGTAAATAGTGAATATTTTGTATCTGTGATTTTGTGTTATATTATCATATTTTACAATTATTAAATCATGATATTTATAACAAGTAAATTGCAAAGTAGTATAATGTTATATAAAATAAACAAGATTATGTGAGTTAGTGTAGTAGTGTTTGGTTTTGATACAATGTCATCTTCATTTCGCCATACGCAATTTAATTATATACTAAAATATTAATTGTTATAAACTTTATCGTAGCTTCGAGGCAGGCGAAAAATAATAGAGTTTTGTGCATATAATACATTTACTTTTGTATACAGCCTGTTCCGAACCGGAATAAACTTCTCATTGATTTCTTATCAGAGTTTATACTACATAATTAATTATTATTTTTTATTTATATTTAGAAGTAAGATTTATCTAGCCTTTATTTATTTTTTGAAAATGATTTTGAGTATTTTCTTCATTCATTATCGAGCAAACCGAATAGAAACGTTCCTATTGGTTAGACTTGATTACAGTGCGCATGCGTTGCATGCGTACTACCCTCTTGTAACCGATATCCGAACTCACCGGTCGATGTATTACGCGTTGCCATAAAAAACTATCATCTGTGAATTCTATCATCATAAATATAAGTGTGGACGTATACGTATAAATAGAAAGACCAAAGACACCTGCTGGGCACAGTCTACGTAAACTAGGTGCTTAGGCTCAATTTCCTATTGCACGTTACACAACCGAAGTCTTATTGATTATTAATACATGTCTTAATAACGAGTACACAAATTTACTATACTACTTATTAACTAACTGCCTCGTTGGTCTAGTGGCTTGATATAAGGCCGCAGACCCGGAGTTCAATTCCTAGGTCGGGCCGATAAAAAGTTATTGGGTTTTTCTGTCAGAAAATTCTCAGTAGCAGCCCGGAGTCTGGAAGTTGGAAGTGTGTACACGGTCACGGGCACGGGGTAGGCACGGGAGCCTCGAAAAGCACGTAAAGCCGTTGGTCCTGCGCCTGAACTCTTTCCGGTCGTGTCGGATTGCCGTCCCATCGGATTATGAGAGTTAGGGAATAGAGAGTGCACCTGTGTTTGCGCACACACTTGTGCACTATAATATCTCCTGCGTAGTTGGCTAATCTCTCTTGAGATTGGCTGCCGTGGCCGAAATCGGTCTGAAGGACATTATTATTATTACACAAATTTATAAAGTGTACTATTATTTTAATGTTTTTGTAGGTCCATAAATAAATAAATTCGCCTAAAACACCGAATAAGGGTAAATAAGATTATACAGTTTAATTGAATTTTGACTAAAAATCAAACCATGCCCGGCGCGACAGCTAAAAATCTTCATTAAAAACATGACCTTTAAGGTTCAAGTTCAATCAAGGACTATAAAGTTTACAACAAAAAATTCCTTAACTCGTGAATACTGATATAAAAGGCACTATATTAGAAGTCCAACAGTGGGATAATTATGGTTAGTAATTTTAAAACATCAACAACGTTACTGATATTACCTGCGGTGCTCATAACGGACCCGTTGGTCCATTTATCAATTACTGGATACCGTCATTACACTCTGTTTTGAATAATTGTTGTTGGTGTAATAGTTGTTAGTGGTGCATTGTATGGCTTATTGTTACAGCGCCAATGTGTATGGGCTAAACCAAACGATTTATTTATGACAAACTATTAAGATTTTTAACTCTCGCAAGATACGATTCCATATTTATTCCCGAGGAAACATAAAAAGCAAATACTTCAAAATAGATTTAGTGATTGATAAGATACGTAAACTTTCATAGTTGAAGATATTCCTACACAACCTCTTCGATAAAAATTTGATAGTCTTTAAATTTTCATTTGAAATTTAAAGTCTTTAAATTTTCATTTTCATTTGATAGTCTTTAAATTTTCATTTGAAATTTAAATAACTAAAACACGAATATTATTAAAAATATTTGTTGCAACGGGACGAAAAAAAGGCAAAACGTGGTATTATTAAAAAACTTAAGCGTTATCATATCTTAACACCATAATATTAAAATAACTTCAATAAAATATTAAAATCATTCGTTTATAATAGTGTTCAATGTACAGTTGAACAGCAAAATGGGTTTAACACATTACACATAATTCTATTTCGATTAGCAAGAATCATAAAACACATTTACAAGGCACGGGAAAGGTTGCAGTAAATAAGAATTAAATTAAATAATAATCCAACAACTTTATACTGGCCCTGAACCTATAACTATGAGATCTGTAGCTTTATAATTGGACACTAAATCTACGATGCGGTGCTTTCTTCTAAGAGAGCAAACCGTTAGTCAATCAATTTCATATTTTTAATATAAAAACTATTTCTACAAATCTCTCTGTTCTAAGGTGAGAAATACTTGGATATAGACCCTGTATCAAACATGGAACCAGCCATGATTATCATGTCACACCGGCTACTGAAGCCTTAATAGATTTCGCTCACATTGCTTGTGCTACCATTGAATTGTATTCATTAGGTAGCATTGTTGCAAGTTCGTTAGCTTGATAGTAAATATGTGGAATTGGTGAGCTTAAAATTGGCAGCTTTTTTTATTTAAACAGAGAGGGATTAAGCCTTGGTTAAAAATTGCATTGCAATTTTTATATTACATGAATTTTATTTCGTTCGTTATTTGTTGATATCAACTACGTTGTCCTAACTAATGTAGTCAATGCGAATATGAGTTTGTTTGTTTATTACATTTTTATGTCTTAAGTACTAAATACAACAACAAGAAATTTTGCATACATATATTGTCAGGTTGCATTAAAAGACATAGATATCATAAAGTTAACCTCCCACTCCGCGACAACATAACGATAACACGCGAGCGAAGCCGCGGACGGAAACTAATATATAGCATAAATGGGAATATGTTATTTTTTGTTTTGTATATTGTATAAAACATATTAAAAAATATATATTTAAAAAAATACTTACATGGAGTAAGTATTTTTTTTAATTTATTTAATAAATATCCTCACGTTGTCTGTGAATTTATATAGGACCACCCTATAACATATTTAATAAAATAATAATAATTACATTTGGTTCACAATAAGCGAATGTAGTTACATATAACAAGCGGGAAACCCACTCTAACTCATCGTAGGTGTTGATTTTTTTTAAAATAAAATGGGATCTCTCTCGGTATATAACCGATAGAATAAAAAACGAATTATCAAAATCGGGTTACAATCAGCGAAGCTATCGAGAAACATTTAAAGAAAAAAAGATAACGTCGTTTTGATTCCTATCAAATCAAAAGGATTTTGAAGACGGCAAAAAGAGGAGAATGTTCCTTTTTTTGCATGCACATAAAATAAACTTATGTGCTTATAATGTATCTTGTATTTAGCATTAAAGAAAACTTGTGTGTGTATAACAATATTCTGCAACATGTTTATCTAACTGCTCTGAAGCCGAAATAGAGATAAGCTCCAAATCTTCAAGATGACGAGATTTTTACAACCACTTATTTTACTTTTATTATTTTAATAAACTACTAAATAACTAAGTAAATACGCCCAACATAACAGCCTGTGAATGTCCCACTGCTCGGCTAAAGGCCTCCTTTCCCTTTATGAGGAGAAGGTTTGGAGCTTATTCCAGCACGCTGCTCCAGTGCGGGTTGGTGGAATACACATGTGGCAGAATTTCAGTGAAATTAGACTCATGCAGGTTTCCTCACGATGTTTTACTTAACCGTAAAGCACGAGATGAATTATTATTCCAAATTAAGCACATAAAAATTCAGTGGTGCTTGCCCGGGTTTGAACCCACGATCATCGGTTAAGATTCACGCGTTCTTATCACTGGGCCATCACGACTTCTCCTAATACGCCCAATTACTTTTTAATTAAATATACTGAAGATTAGGATAATCAATGTAATTGTATGTATGTACAATGTATGTGTACCGATACAAAGATAATACTGATAATATTGGTGGATAATATATATGTACATGGACTGTATAATTTCTAATGTAAAAATATTTTGCTCTAATAATTCGCCGGAATTCCAATTAATTAATTAACGAAAATTAAAGACAATATCTTAGAGTAATTTGCTCAACGTAACAGCATATTAAGGATCGTCCTTCAATGCTTAACTCATAGGATTAATTAATAAGTCGTTAGGACTACATAACTAGATATCAATGCTACTAATACTAATTATCAATGCCTGTCTAATTTCAATATATGTAAATACAAAATGTTACATGTCAGGCAGGAGGTGTTTGTTCAGGCAGGAGGTGTTTGTATCTTTGTATCTGTCCGGTATAAGTGATATAAGCATACGGGCACGCGACCCCGCCTTCTCCGAGCTACTTATGCTTCACCCTGTGTTTTCCGTGGCATAAGTATCCTTATACCTTAAATTCCCACCAAATTTCCTCAATATCCCTCTATCCTGAACTGGTTCCCTACTATAGGTTGGGGAGGTCAGACGGCAGTCGCTCCTTATAAAACCAGTACCCGCTATTTACTATGGAAGTGGAAAAAAGAATTTTAGGTACAATGGCTAGGGCGTCGCCGCAAAACGACGCGCAGGCACATCGCCCTAAACCTGCGACAAGTGGGAAAGGGCTACCGTGTCAAGTACGGGCACGGCTAAAGAAGCAAGTACCTAAAAAGAAGCTCCGCTTTGCCACCTGGAACATCGGCTCTCTCACAGGTCGCTCCCTTGAACTGGCTGACGTACTGACGAAGCGCAGGGTTCACGTTGCATTCTTGCAAGAAACTCGTTGGAAGGGCAACAAGTCCCGTGATATTGGACTGGGTTACAAGATGATCTACTCCGGCTCCCCCTCAGGGAAGAACGGTGTGGCCGTAGTACTATCTGAGGCACTCCAGAACGGTATTCTAGAAGTCGATAGACTGAGCGACCGACTTCTTCGGGTGAAGCTGCTGATAGAAGGAGTAATTACTCATCTTATCAGCGCCTACACTCCACAGGTCGGTGGCTCTGCATCGGAGAAAGAAGCCTTCTGGAATGACTTGGAAGACATGCTCCGCTGCATTCCGAACACCGAGAGCATCGTGATTGGTGGAGATTTGAACGGCCAAGTTGGTGAGGAGTCACGAGAATATGGACGTGTACATGGCGGCTTCGGCTATGGTCGTGAGAATGCAGAGGGGGGGTCAATTCTCAGCACCTGCTTATTATCAGACCTTGCCATTGTTAACACTTTCTTCCAAAAGAAACCCGAGCACCTCATCACCTATAAAAGTGGGCCGCACTCCACCCAGATCGACTACTTGCTCATAAGAAGAAGCCAAATTGGTAGAGTGACTAACTGCAAAGTGATTCCTGGGGAATGCCTCACAACACAACACCGCATCCTTGTCATGGACATGCTGGTAGTACCAAGTAAAAAAGTGCCTGAACGAAGCAGACCTAAAACTAAATGGTGGCTGTTGAATGGACCAAAACAGCATGAATTCTGTAAATTCGTAGCTAGCTCCAAGTTAAGAACAGACACAGAAGAATCAGTAGATAGTCAATGGTCTAGGATCCAGTCAACAGTGAATACCATTGGAAAACAGGTGCTTGGCACTTCGAAGGGAGGCCGGGTCATCGACAAGGAGACGTGGTGGTGGAATGGCTCAGTACAGGAGGCAGTTCGAGAGAAAAAGACACAGTTTAAGAAGTGGCAAGAGACCAAATCTCCTGAAGACCGAGACGCGTATAAAGCAGCTAAATGTGCCACCAAACGAGCAGTTGCCAAAGCCCGTTATCAGACGCTGTCACCTTTGTATGACACGCTCCAGACAAACGAGGGCCAAAAGACTATCTTCCGTTTGGCAAAGGCTCGGGAGAAAGCGACACAAGACATAACAAAATGTCTTTGTGTCAAAGACTCTAATGGCACTTTGGTTTGCGATGCAATTAAGGTGAAGGAGAGGTGGCGCAGCTACTTTAACGTGTTGCTTAATACACAACACGCTAATGTGTCTCCTCCAGAACTGCCTCCTAATCTCGGACTTGTTGCACCGGTAACACCTTACGAGGTACTCAAATGTCTTCGTACAATGAAGAACCGAAAAGCCGTAGGCCCTGACGACCTGCCGATTGAAGCGTGGAAAGCGATGGGTTCTCATGGTGTGAACCTACTTACTGACCTTTTTAACCGAATACTTACTAGCCGGAAGATGCCCAACTCTTGGAGATTGAGTATCATTACTCCAGTTTATAAAGGCAAAGGTAGTGTACAGGACTGCGAAAGCTACCGCGGTATTAAGGTTATGTGCCACACCATGAAACTCTTCGAACGCGTAATCGATTCAAGGCTTCGGCAAGAATGTACCGTCTCGGAATGTCAGTATGGGTTTCGCCCAGGCTGTGGAACCATAGACCCCATCTTCGCCCTAAGAATACTAACCGAGGCCCATAGAGAAAAGAAGAAGCCGCTGTACATGGCGTTTCTAGACCTGCAGAAGGCATTTGACTGCGTCCCACGCCAAATAATCTGGTGGGCTTTGAAGATGAAGAATGTGCCACAAATCTATATTGACATTATCCGAGACATGTACCATAATTCGGAATCAATAGTAAGGACCGCCGTTGGCGACACGCACCCTTTCCCGATCACAGTTGGTGTCCACCAAGGCTCGGCCCTGAGTCCTTTTCTGTTCAGTGTAGTGCTTGACGTTGTCACAGCGAAAGCCCAGGAGCCGTCTCCCTGGCTCATGATGTATGCTGATGACATTGCACTGGTAGATGAGGACAAGCAGATATTGGAGCAAAAGGTGAACCAGTGGAAGGGTGTGCTAGCGAGGGGTGGTCTGATGCTAAATGTTGCGAAGACCGAGTATATGGCCTGTGGCAGTACGGACCCCGAACCCATAAAGATAGGCGGAGAATCCGTTATCAAGACGGAAAAATTTAAATACCTCGAGTCCGTACTGCACGAGTCTGGTACGATCGACCACGACGTCAGAGCTCGAATAAACGCAGCTTGGGCCAAATGGCGGGAAGTCACCGGGGTAATCTGTGATCGCAGGATACCGGTGAAATTAAAGGGCCTTGTATACAAGTGCATCATCCGACCGGTCTTATTGTACGGCAGCGAGACGTGGCCAGCTCTCGCGAGACATGTTCAGCAACTTCACGTCGCGGAAATGAAGATGCTGCGGTGGATGTGTGGCGTTACGCGACTAGATCGTATTCGTAACGAGTACATCCGTGGTAGCCTTGGCGTTTGCGATGTAGCGGATAAGTTGCAGGAAAGCCGTCTCCGTTGGTTTGGTCACATTAGCCGCAGACCGCCAGACTACGTTGGGAACCGATGCCTGGACTTTGTTGTCGAAGGCCCTAGATCCCGCGGCAGGCCCAAGAAGCGCTGGCTCGATGTTGTGAGGGACGATATGAGAGAGCACGATCTCACTAAAGACGACGCTTTCGATCGGGCAAAGTGGAGGCAAAGATGTAGGAAAGCGGACCCTGGCATTTCTAGGCCGGGAAAACGCTAGGAAGAAGAAGAAGAAGAAGAAAATGTTACATGTCAAATGTCAGGAATATAAACTTACTGATGGCCGTGTAGTTCTGGCATATTTAGAATAATAGTTGAGAGAACATCAATATACTAACGTTTAACTATTATATAACAAGATAGTTTAGGGTTTATTTGATACTAAAATAGACGAATCGATGAAGAGTTCGTGCCGAGTTCGAGTAGTACCCGTTAAAGTCGCATTATATATCATTGTCACTTACAATAAAATTGAATGGTAAGAGACATCTTGTAGATTCAATTGAGTCATCTATGTTTTGTTATCACTATAACAGCGCACATAAAACAATAGTAAAGTCTAACAACTATAGTGGTTAATTTTTACAGCAATTAATCTGTCACTCTACGATTGTCACATCGGGGAAGACTGATCTGTACAACAATAATGCTCTCCTTATGTTCGACCGCGTAATACACCGACAGAATTAGTTATGGTTTTAGGACAGAGATATGTTATAAAGTAAAATTACAGCAGGTAAATTTCCCACTGTGAGGGATACACGTGTGCCACAATTTTATGCGACACAAACAGGTTAACTTACGATGTTATCCTTCACCGCCGAGGATGAGATGAATTATAAGCACAAATTAAGTACGTAAAAACTTAATAGGGTGTACTCGGCTTCAACTCCGCCGGTTCCAAATGTTCTTTTCTCTGAACCATCTCGTCTTTTGAGAAATAGATATAAGCTGCAGCCGTAGCTGTACGTAGTTGATGTATATAAGGCATGTACGAAACGATTAGCTTCCTCTTTTATGATACGCACCGCCAAGGTCTGGAATACTCTCCCGACCTTCGTTTCCTCACCACCTACAATATGAATACCTTCAAGTCAAGAGTGAATAGGCATCTTCTAGGCAAGCACACACCACCTGTATGACTGTATCTTCACTTTCCCTCAAGTGTGATAACACTCAAGCGCTAGCCCATACATTTAATAATCAATCAATTATGAATAAAGATTTTTATCGAACGTTTGATAGGCTTAAATGACGTTTTAACTAGTTTATTTATATTATTAATAAGACCGGTAGTATATAACATATACGAATAAATATAATATTTATAAATATAGCTTATTTTTTAACGTCGTTGCAAAGGAATGCAACGTTTTCCAGCGAATACTAATCAGTATTACTATGGAAAAATATAATCTTTGTATAATCATAATATATTAGGCCATCTTTTTTAATTATATTGTTACATTAACCAAATGTATATAAAATAGATGACATAAACATGAACAGTCGATAAAACAATGAAAATATAAATTTATGCATAACATTTCTATTTCCACTTTGCAATTTAAAGTACATATATGTACTAGTACTAGCTAAAAAACACTTGAAAGTTCCTGATTTTTTAAAAATCTTTGCATATACTTTGTTTATTGAAATAATTTTGAGTTAAATCTTTATTTTACCCGTATGCAGAGAGGGTGTATAGCACACACAATATAACATTATTAATGTTGCCAAGTAAGATAACTCAATCTTGAATAATAATTTATTATAAGCTGCCTGACATAAAACATTATATCAATTCCATTTAAATTCAATATCACGTAAAGAGCACCATCTGTGTAAATAATATCTTAGAAAAATATTGCCGTTTATCATCGCGTTGTCTAAGTAGAAATGAAAGTTTACACAGATTGTAACGATTTATCGTCATGTGTGCCTTTCGTTGAAACTTTGAATGGTATCACATTTGCCCTGTAACTTTAGAACATAAAAAACATCAGTTGACATTTTTGTATTTGATTTTTCTTAGAAAATAGAAAACAAATATATACCTTCATAAAAAATAATAATATCCCACTACTGAGTAAACATTTACTTTACTCTTGAGTTGGATCTTGTCCGGAATCGAAACTGCAATCTTTTTTTGATCAACTTCTCTATAGTCTTCTACCATACCAAGATAGAAATATATTACTACTAACAACCGTCCTAGCTTCGCACGGATAAAATAAAGTGATAAGGGAAATACATAAAACGCTCACATCGTAATACATATGATAATACTATTGGTTTATCGGGAGTCCCGAAATTTCATCACAATCATCATCATATCCATTGTTGATTTTTCTTCATTTATTAGTAGTGATTCTTAAATTGGATTATTCAACTACTATACAACATTATATCGCGACGTAAACAGCTCAAGTCTCTCTCCAGGATGTTTTCGACAAAGCATTAATGCATTAAGTTACCTCATAATATCATATTTACCAAGGTAAATAGTATATCTACAGTAACATTGATTATTTTGATAGAAACAGTGACAAACACGATAAATAAGGATAAACTTACAAGTAACAAGTTTCCGACTCCGCTAAGTCAATTCATATTTCATCCGATTCTATAATAAAATCCCTCAGATATTTTAACATTCGCCACTTAACAAATAAAAGCACTGTTAATAAATCATAATATATTTGGAAACTCTTAAATTACTATTCAGTAAAAATACTTATATATTATAAGACAATGTGGAAATAGTATTTTCAATAATCTTGTAGGTTTTATAAAAAATAATAGTAAAACGTCAAATTATGTAAAATAACATTTTTAATGTGCTTGTTAGAGTTTACTTGAAAAAAGTAGTATATTTTATTTCTTTTAAATAAAAGTAAAACAAAAAAATATATGAAACGTCAGAAAAGTAAAATAAAGAATATTATGCATATACATATTATATGTGAAGTATAGAATATTATACATATACTAGTTTATTTCGCAAACTTATTTTTATAAAAGTATCTCTTAATCGTTGATGCACTCGGGTAGAAAATCGGAAAGAAAGACGATAAATTCGAAGACATAAATCCATGTTTACTAAGAAAACATATAAATCACACACATGTAAAGACGGTGTGACGTAAAACTGAATAACGCTCAAAATAACAGAGATATCGAATTCAAATGTCATCAACTTATCTACTTCAATAACAAGGGATACTCATAGATATTCTAAGACAATTTACATGACCTCATTGTATTTTTCTCTTTACTTATTCTACCATTAAATATATACTTATAATTGTTGTATTCTGGTTTCTAGAGTGAGTGAGCCAGTATGGTTGCAGGCACAAGAGACAAAACATCCTAGTTCCCATCGGAGACCAGGGTCGTATTTTTGCCATAATTTTAGTCATAGTAATTTCAAAGATTATTTAATATTTTAATGTATTAAAACAACAATGCACTTTAAAATTATATAAATATTACATCGTAACAGCCTGTGAATGTCCCACTGCTGGGCTAAAGGCCTCCTCTCCCTTTTTGAGGAGAAGGTTTTGGAGCTTATTCCACCACGCTGCTTCAATGCGGGTTGGTGGAATACACATGTGGCAGAATTTCAGTGAAATTAGACACATGCAGGTTTCCTCACGATGTTTTCCTTCACCGTAAAGCACGAGATGAATTATAATCATTAATTAAGCACATGAAAATTCAGTGGTGCTTGCCCGGGTTTGAACCCACGATCATCGGTTAAGATTCACGCGTTCTTACCACTGGGCCATCTCGGCAAATATTACATATATTTCATTAAACATGTCATTGTAACGCAATTATTATTTTTTTACAATCTATACCGTTCATCTAAAATCAGTATTTGTACATTTACGTCATACATTAGTGATCTGTACAAGTACCTGATGTCAACCTTTTTTCTGTGACGTACGAACTGACAAACGTATGCCAGGGTAATAAAATAAATTGTCTTTTTAAGTAAAAATAATAACACTAACCAAATAATTGCTTAAAATTGCCGTCACACATTGTCCAAGACATAGATGTACATGCAAATGTTTGTTTCTACTTTCTTTTTACGGTCTATATACGATCTATATACTGTCTCGTTTGTGCAGAAGCTAGTACGGGTATTGAGGTCTACTACTGGTTCGGACCAATAAAAAGTTATTATTGTAGTGGCTATTTAGGTTATTCTTTTCAGAAATTCTCCGTCCCGTAGTGGTAGTAATAGTCTTACGAAGAAAGCATAAAGTCCACTATAAAATCATATGTGATGATTTGCACCGTAACTGAAACTCATCTTGAAAGGTATAATCATTATCTAGAAAGTTCGGACAAATAAATAATGTGTAAATTTCCACTTATCAATGTCCTATAATAATAAAAACCAGGGTTCCTTCAAACGAGGCGTGAAGAGGCATCTTGCGAGCCGGCAAGGCGAAGGCGGATAGTGCAGAACCTTCTTCCCGACTGTACTGGCCGTCGTCGCTTTTGGACTCTACTACCACTTATCATCAGATGAAGTAGAGTCATTTTTCCTCCCGGCAAATATAAAAAATAAAATAAAAACGTAAATTTATCATATGAGTATCATAAAATATGTTACTTAATTTGATACTGAACTTTAAGAATAATATATTTTATAATCTATAAAAAAAAATTGTATTCAATAGTTTATACAAACACAGCATTTCACTGCGTCAAAGAAGATTACAATTGTTAGGGCAAATTATTTCAAATTGAAATGGAATATAATTAACTGTTGTTCGCTAAACCTTAACTGTTGTTCGTTAAACATATACCAATTTTCATGTTACAATAAAAAAATACAATAAAAAAACTACCAAACAACATAAGAAATTAGGATGACAAAAAGATAAGAAAAAGGTACTCAACTGATTTTTCGTTTTCTATACAGATATATAAAACCATTTGACGCTACGACTTAAGACACAAAGAGAACTAATACACTTAAATTAAACGTAGTAGCTTAGTCATTTTACACGTCTAATTCATTTAGCCAGCCGCAATGCAGCCATCGCTTAAGAACATGTGTATTAATCCTAAAATGCAATTCCCTACACAAATGTTTTCCTAATGGAATAAAATGATTGCATTACAAAGTTACGGGACTGCCTCCAGCGTTTAACTACCTTATTCTCTTTCCTATCTCGATTTCAAATTAAAAGTAAGCTAACGTTATATTTGCATATAACTTCAACCCACTATATTATCATTAGGTTTGTACGAGGGCAATGGTTTGGGCGCGTAGAAGGGTCGATACATTATTTTTAACAATCCTTGTAATGTCGTGTATGATTTCAAGTTAATTTTCCTTGCAGTTTAAGTCATAATATAACTTATATTTTATTTGCTATTAATTTTAAATATTGGCGAATTGAAGAAATTGAAACATACTGGTAAACTTGTCCTAAGACTAATAACCTATGATTTTATATGTAATTATACCAAGTTATATTGAATACATACCAATACCTGACAACTTTAGCACTTAGCTTTTTTTAGAATATTCGATTATTTATCACTTAATTATTTTTATTAGTTGGGCATCACGGATTTACTAATCAAACAACTTCGATCAATCTTGCCTAATGCAAAAATAAATTTCAATCTACGAATATATAGATTAAAATTTTTGAATAAACTCAGAAAAGTTTCATGAATTTTATCTCATTGTTTAAAAACATCGTAAAGTTTACTTACTATATCCTCATAAAACTTTTATAATCCAATGATATATGGAAGGATTTCAAAACATTTCAAACATAACATTCCCATTTTTAAGAACAGAAATATATTTCCAAAACTACTAACGACACACAAAATTAAATGCAAATTGTGATTGAGTACTTTTTTAATGTTTTATCGATACGCAGAAAAAGATGAGGAAAAATACTCAACGCCAGCTCAGTACTTTTCGAATACCCGTTTTTATTCTTAAAGCTTTTTCCTCGGAACCACGTTGCATTTAATCGTTTAATTCTAGCTAATGCACATTTCTTCAAACTGATTTATTTTTTATTAATGTTCAACCAATTTCATAACTTGTACTTTAAATCATCACGTAAATCTTTTCGAATCCTGAAAACTAGCTAACTTGCATGTCATATAAAAACGTATATTAAAACGCCGTCGTAAATCGCCATACATTTTTTAGAATGCACTATAAAAGAAGGGTAATGAAACTTACATACATGATCATCGGTAAGTATCTTATTTTATATTTTTTTACTTTTTCATATACTTTGACTCTATTTGAATTTTTTATATCTGTCATAGTAAAATTTAAAGGATCAGTCAGTTTATAATTAGACTTATAGAGAGACTGTTGAAAAATTGTAAGTTTGTAAACTATCTACATTATTATTAAGGTCCTTATATGATATTCGGGAATAATATTATATTCGAACTTAATATCTACAATAATAATGCTTAAAATTTTTTAAAAAATCCAATTTATTTTCAAACCACCTCATCTTATAGCTCTTGCGTAATCGTACTGCTACTGGGATTTTTCTAACAGAAAAATCCAATAGCTTTTTATGGGCTCAGCCTGGCAATTGAACCCAAAACTCCGGGTCAGCGGCCTAATATCTAGCCACTAGACTAACGAGAAAGTTGTTTACGTATACTTAAGTACATAATTATATTTATACATAGTAATAAGGTAAAGGACCTTATTATTTTAACATATACGTCTCCAAATGCAATGGTATATATATATTTACTTGTAAAACCGTTTCAAATATATGTATTTTAATTCATTTTACTGGTGGTAGAGCTTTGTGCAAGCTCGTCTGGGTAGGTACCACCCACTCATCAGACATTCTGCCGCAAAACAGCAGTACTTGGTATTGTTGTGTTCCGGTTTGAAGGGTGAGTGAGCCAGTGTAATTACAGGCACAAGGGACATAAGATGGTAGTTCCCAAGGTTGGTGGCGCATTGGCGATTTAAGCGATGGGCAACATTTCTTACAATGCCAATGTCTAAGGGCGTTGGTGACCACTTACCATCAGGTGGCCCATATGCTCGTCCACCTTCCTATTCTATAAAAAAAAAAAAAATTATGCGTAATATTAAAATATATAAAAACAAGTTGAAATTTCGTGACAACTTTGTCAATTTGTAACTACAAATCTTCGATAAACTTTATAGAGGTACGAGTGAAAAGTTAAGCGAACAATATGAATACAAGCGATCTAACGAGACCCGGAGAACATTTTGTGAGTCACAATAACATATTTATATAAATAGGAATACATTTTTATATATGTTGATGTGAATGGCTCTCCAAAAATAAATATTAACATGAAAAGATGAAATTAAGTAAGTCAAGACCTCGCTCTTACAAAATTACGCGTTCGGTACATCGTATTTAGAATTTTTAGGTTATCCTTTTTATATAAGGCCTAGTTATCATATATATTTCATTTAATAAAATTGTAAAATTAGCATCTGTTTCGGTAACAGCCCGTAAATATCTCACTGCTGGGCTAAGGCCTCTTCTCCCTTTTTGAGGAGAAGGTTTTGGAGCTTATTCCACCACGCTGCTCCAATGCGGATTGGTGGAATACACATGTGGCAGAATTTCAGTGAAATTAGACACATGCAGGTTTCCTCACGATGTTTTCCTTCACCGAAAAGCACGAGATGAATTATAATCACATATTAAGCACATGAAAAACTTCAGTGG
This sequence comes from Nymphalis urticae, assembly GCA_905147175.2. NCBI lineage: Eukaryota > Metazoa > Arthropoda > Insecta > Lepidoptera > Nymphalidae > Nymphalis > Nymphalis urticae. The sequence goes on along the minus strand of LR989998.1, from coordinate 5,562,002 downwards.
TGTTTGCCCGGGTTTGAACCCACGATCATCGGTTAAGATTCACGCGTTCTTACCACTAGCATTTATCTCAGCTTTTTATCAGCTTTTTAGCATCTGTTTATAAAATATAAAAAAGTCGTTGTCGGCAAATGTGAAATATCAAAATTAATAGTTTTTGAAAGAATTATTAATTAATGAAAATATGGGGTAAAATAAAGATAAAATATAAAATTTACTTAACTGTAGATAAATGCAAAACTTTTTATTCTAAAACAAAAACTGGTGATTTTTTAAATATGTGATAGTAAATAAAACTGTACTGTAGTTTCTAAAGAATCAAGTATATCTGTTTCTTAATGCTTTCTCGCAAAGCAAATTACAATAAATGTATCTTCTTTAAATTTTTGAAATATTTATTCATAAAATATTTCTATCATTACTCTTAAATAAGAACGCATTTTAAAATAAACTATTAATTCAAACACAGGGTGTTACTAAAAAAATCCAAACGATTCTATTTAAGTAAACTTCCGTTAACAATATGATTAATATATAGTATGGGAAAATAAAATTCTAAATAAATAAATCGATGGCAGCAAAGTAGATACGGACATCTGCATTTTTGTGAAAGTGCCTTTTTTACAAAAATAAGATATATAATGTTTTTAAATATTATGTCCGTATTTACTTTGCTGCCATCGAAATAATAAGTATCTTTAAAACATATTCAGTATAGAGGCATCATGAAAATTAACCGAATTAGGGAATAACGAAAAGCTAATTACGAACATGAAACTCCGCCGCAAGTTAAACAAGGGGCCTCGTGTGCGAGGAGCCGGGCGTGTACAAAATGACTTCGTAATTACAATTACATAAGGCCCCCGCAAACTGTCGACGTTATACTCAGATTTTTATCATCTGATATTGATATAACATGTAAGTCTAATCAATTAACCTTGCTTGCTTATAAATAACATTTTAACTAAATATTCGTATTTTATAACATTTTTTACTAAATATTCTTTCTATATATATCTTGTTTTATTGTAAAGGAACCGTATTTTTTTATTTTCTATTAATGTTTTATTACTTAACGCTTTATTTTCCGACCAGTATCTTATTTTCAAATTGTTAAAAGAATTGTATAATTCTCTGTACACATATAGTTCCATCTTCATCATTTTAACTGGTGGTAGGGCTTTGTGCAAGCTCGTCTGGGTAGGTACCACCCTCTCTCACCACTCATCAGATATTCTACCGCAAAACAGCAGTACTTAGTATTGTTGTATTCCGGTTTGAAGGGTGAGTGAACCAGTGTAATTACAGGCACAAGGGACAAAATCTTAGGTCCCAAGGTTGGTGGCGCATTGGCGATGTAAGCGATGGCTAACATTTCTTACAGTGCCAATGTCTAAGGGCGTTTGGTAACCACTTACCATCAGGTGGCCCATATGCTCGTCCGCCTTCGTATTCTATAAAAAAAAACTTTTTTTACCATTAATTTATATACATATATGGCAGTATGTCTTATGTACCAATTAATAATAAAAATAAATTTCAAACTTTGCGGCCAGTTTTGCGGCCTGCTTTATTTCAACTCTGTTTGAGAATGCATTTGCCGGAGGTTTTTCACCACCGTAAGCTGAGACACTAACTGCTGATGGATGCCCTTAGATCAAAAATCCTTAATGAGATTGTGAAGCCCACGTATTAAAACTTAGACTCCATTTTATTTTGCAGCTGCCACACTGCAATACATAAACAGTTTGATTAAATATTATTTCTTGACGCGTATGTGTAATATTCTTAAATTACAGAAACTTATACACACTGTACAACAGAACAAAAAGTTAAGTAAGCGAAGAGTCGACATCAAAGCCCTTTGTTTAATAACTTCATTTATAAACAATTACATTTGACTCATTAATCTTTAGTAAATTAATACAAAGCAGTTTTGTGTTTAGATTAAATATTTGTATATGGTAAAATGACATTGTAACGACTTGAGAGCGAACAAATTAAAATATTACTTAAACTTTGTCGTAATTACATATTAAATTAATACACGTTCTTACGAGGTTACTACTTAAACTTAATGGTATTTGGTTGGAAATACATGTTTGTTTTGTAAAACTCTTATATTATAGTCAAAGAGTGGGAGCAGCTAGAATGTACTAGTTAATATATAAGGGCTCATACAGCACCGTTACGCTCAACGGGTCACGTCCCGCCGTCTGTTTGACTACAAATATGAATAATCATGGAACACAACGCGACGGCGTCACGCCAGCGTCGCGCTGCCGTCCCGTATGACCTGCTTTATATTATTATCCAAATTAGAAGTAAAATTGTCCTTATGTTAGTATTTTTGCAAAATCTACACTAACGTCGATTTATCTTTATGGAGAAATTTTGTATATTATGAAATTAGTCTTATACACACTTATTGTCATTACATTGTCTTTATTAATGATTTAAAAAAAAAAAAACACTAATTTTTTTTATAGATTATATGCATGGAATCAGTTTTATTAAAATTCATCACGTGATTTCCGCGTGATGGGTATCGTGCGTGACCATCCGCATTAAATACAGGTGCGTTGTAATTATGCTAATGATCGGTTGATTTTGTTGTTAAATACAAACTACGCACGCAACTCTGTCCTTAGTCGCATGGTCAATACATAAATAACACATTATTCAGACACTTATTTCTTCAGTGCGTCAATACCAGGATCTTAAAAAGAAACAATTAAAAAAGATAAAAAAAATACTATAAAGCTATCTTTACATTTACATACAAAACGCTGAACGCAATGAACTAATGCAAGAACGATCGATCTAAGCGAAATCCAAATTACAAGCTTCTATATTTATAAGCATTTAAAATGAAAATAGGGTTATTTAATGCAGAGTAATCCTTTTTAAATAGGTTTCAAGTTGTAGTTTCAAATTTTTTTCAAAAATACCGTTTATAATCTGTCATATATTTTATAATAAAAATTGTTACTGTGATTTATTTTCGTTATTATGTCGGTTTGTAGTCTCCTCAGTTGTGTTGTGTTCACCGTGCCTTCGTTTTTTTTTGTTTTTATAGTTAGGCGGACAAGCATATGGACCTGATGGTCACCGACGCCCATAGACATTGGCATTGTAATAAATGTTAACTGTCGCTTACATCGCCAATGCGCCACAAACCTTGGGAACTAAGATGTTATTTTTCTTGTGCCTGTAATTACACTGGCCCTTCAAACCACATATGAGTGGGTGGTACCTACACAGACGAGCTTACACAAAGCCCTACCACCAATAAATCGGTGTAGCTTTATATCTATTTCGAGTTTGGAATTTTCATGTCTCTGCATGTTTTTATTTCTACCGTAACAGCCTGTGAATGTCCCACTGCTGGGCTAAAGGCCTCCTTTCCCTTTTTTGAGGAGAAGGTTTGGAGCTTATTATTTGTAATTTGGATTTCGCTTAGATCGATCGTTCTTGCATTAGTTCATTGCGTTCTATATTTGTTGATAAAATAATACCTTACATGTAAAACATAACATAAAACATATATATTTTATTGACTACTTCAGAATATCATTTCAAATATTGAGAGGCGAAAAGATACCTTTTAATGATAACTATTTTATCAATTTTATTTTTATTATTATCTGTTGTTGAAATCGGTACAAATTATGATAAATCCTTCACATCGTTATTATTACACATTTCGCTTGTTCGTCTTTAAAATAATTGGTTAAAAACTACTACTAGTAGAGTCATTACATTTATTACGATTACTAATTTAACATTGAGTACTATAAACTTTTTAATTTTATTTTAATATTTTTTTTTTCAAATATTATATTGAGATTTATAAAATGAAATGTTTTTAGTGCTATTTTTATCTGTTGTTTCTATTGAAATGTTGAAAATAGTAACTACTTAATTTCTTGGCGGATATTCTCGGCAGAATCTACATTCCAAGCCGATGGTAGCTTTACATTTAATATAATTCCGTAACATGACGATTCAAAATTGCTTGAAAAGCTTACTTGAATTAAGTATATTTTTGTTTGATTTCATTTGCAAGTTTATATAACATTTAATAATAACTATTAGTTTAAATGTAGTTCAAATGTATGCTCGCATTTATGACCTAGTATTATTTTTTTATTTCAAACATCAGTAAAAAAATCAAAAACATTTGAACAATTCAACTTTAGTCAATTAAAGAAACGTTCATCTTTATCTCAAGATTATTCGAACCACCGTATTAAATTAAGAATATAATTTAAATTAGAAAAACTACAGATTAAAAGTTTAGTCCTAAATAGCTAAACGGTACCTATATCTGGCAATTTTGATAAAAAAATTGGCAATTAAAACTCATATTCGATCCTGACTATTATAGCGATTGTACCTACTTTTATGCCAATCTTAAATATATAGGTAGATGAAGAAAATTATTTATTTCTTGTCACGAAAGTGTGCCTTAATAAGAAAGCACATTGTTCTATTTTATATATGATGTAAACGTGTTGCATTTAGACATGCATTCTGTTTTCAATTGACGCAACTAAAAACCGTAAAATATATTAAATAAATGTAAGTATATCAATGTTTAACGAAAAATATAAAAATAAATAGAAGCAAGCATAACCGATCGAGTTCACGACACACGGCGTCAATGCTAAAAGGGACCACAGAAAGGCGATACACATTAATGTTTTACACCCAAAAGCTTTTAGCTCCTGTATATTTTGGGCTGCACGTGGTTTTACAGCGTTACAAAATTTTTATAGCACCTATTAACGCTATATTCACCTATGATGTTTAAAACTTCAGAGCATAAATATTTAATTTTTTTTTTCAAAGTAATCGGTTAATTGCTTAAGTTTTTGAGAGCTAATAAATTTTGGTTAATAATAATACTAATTGCACACTTATTTTTGTTATTAAGTCATATCATAGTATTATAAAATAAAAAATATTTGCAGCGTCAACGAATCCGGAGGTGACTACGAGCAGAAGGTGCTTGTAGATATTGCCAACGTAACGCCCTTTAAAATATATCACAGTATTAACAACGTACATATAGTATATGCGTACCTATTTTTTCCCACACATCTCGGGAACTTCTGACCTGGAGATGATCTAAATATGTGTTTGTCACCGAAATTATATGGAATTTAATATTAAATGAACGTTTTTTATTTGAATAAAAGTATAATATATAATTGCCTATGTAAGCGACATCAAACCAGTATCTTTTAAGTAATATGTGGTTTTTTTAGTAAGGTTCGTAGTAAAATTATATAATCAAGTAAATTACAAAACATTTAATAAGTTTTACGATCGGACCCTTGTTTAATTTATCACTGTAATAAAAGTGTACAAGCCTCTTTTCAAGTCTAAATATATTACAATGTTCCATATATTGTTATATTTAACAAGAATTCTTTATCTAAGGTTTTCGTTATTCGAGAAAGGTATACTTACGCTCTTCTTTTAAACAGAGTAATAAGTCAACCACAATCGACAAATTGTCCTGAAATAGGTTGTGAATATATGTATATAGTGAAAACTTATGTAAATCATAATCGATACGATATCAAAAATATACATATAAAGTTAATAATAATTAACAGTGTTATCCCGTGATTTGGCTAGGCAACCCATTTGCGATTTATCAATGTACATATTATCTAACATATAAGCTTTGTCATAATTAAATAAGAGATATTTCTAATAAAGTATCTTAGACAATAATCTTTGAATTCTTAAAAATATTTTTTTCATTATCAATTTTTAATATTTTAAAAACAATCTAGTAGGTTGTTTAAATAGTTTATGTACAGAATTATATTATATTATAAATTCCAAAGCAAACTTCAAGCTTAAGCTTTTTGTTTTTAAATATTTATACTATGTAAATTAAAACTTAATAATCTATTAACATAATCAAATTATTCATGCATTCATAGCTCGCTTGGTCTCATGCGAACTTTTTTTATTAAGCAAGTTAACTTTTTCATAAAATTTCATTCTTTAAAGATTTTAGCTAAATAATACATACATGTCTCATCTTAAAAATTTCTTACATAGTTATATATTACTAAAAGCAGTAAAATTAAATCGTATAATTTATTAAAATATTTGTTTATTTCGTGACAAAAGAAATGAATTACTATTAAATGTAACTCGTGCAATTTCAGTATATTTATGAGAGTACATTCGCATATCCTAATCCATTGCCTAAACGGAAAGGGGATGACATTTAAAATTACATTTTTTCCAGCGCTCACCTCCTGCCTGAATGAGGGATAACGACCAGACTTCGGATATTTATGACTAACGAGCCTATTCACGGGCGCACAGCTTCCAAATGGAGATTTATGAAACAGAAAATGTCGAATAACGTATGTCTTGAGCATAATTTGTAGACGGTGGTGCACGGCAGACTGGCATGGAGGCTGCGCAATCTACAAAATGGCGCCCGATTTGGGAATACTGCTGCTATATCACAGAGTAAATAGTCCGTAGAGAACACGTGCTATCGAGCATTGACGTCGACAGGGACGATCGTACGTCTTAGTAAGCGTTTCTATTACATTGATCGTTCGAAACTTTTACCTTTTTACCTACATAGGACGAACAATTTTATCGAAAAAATAATACTCGCATATACTCAAACTAAACATTGAAATAACCTAAAGATGTATAAAATCAATGTTTATCAATTAAGGAAATCTAATAAAATTCTATAGGAAACATTTGTAGAAAATTGCAAACCCTAAGCCGAAAGGGACGATTTGCATTTTATTAGCATAAGAGTGGAATAAAAATGTGTTTATTCTGGATTGAAAGCGAGATGGGTCGCTGTAAAAAGATCGAGTGGCACTGCGGATAAAAAAGGCTATTATTAAAAAAGTATTTTTTTAACTTACAAAAGCAATTCCAAAAATCGCTACTTAAGTTTATATTTGCCAAAATATCATATTATTTGCGTAAACTAATAACACAAGCCTATAGTTTCAGCAATAGTCAACAACAACTTAGTGTTTGTTTGTACAGAAAATATGTAGATCCATCACCAAAAATCTGTTACACTCATTTCAGTTGGCAATACAGCTTTACTTATAAACAGCTTGATTTAAGAATTGACTAAATTTTTAAAAATCTGAAAATGTTTTTGCTTAATCAGCGTTTAACGAATAAACCGAATAATATAGAGATTCATGAAAACAGGAATGGGCGTCCCTAAATAACTATCCTACCACTAAACATGAATGCCATACCATGCTCATCTACTGCATTCCCGTTTAAAAACTTTATGGTTTAATAATAACAACAAAAATATAACATCTTCAATATAACGATAGCATCACATCGATGGTGTAAGGTATGGTTAATATTTCTTAAGGTGCCAATTACTTTGATTCGTAGTGACCACTTACTTGGTGACAATTTACTCCCATTTGCTCATCTCAGCTTAAGAGGGGACCAGTTTAATAAACATGTAACCCTAGTAATTCTTATAGATAAAATTCATACAGTACTCCCCTCCTTTTTCTCACCTTTAAAGTTGAAATTACCAAAAGTTCAGTTACACATGTTATAAAGTAAAACTATGTACTAAATTTCAAGTCAGTAGTTTTGGCTGAACGTTAATAATCAGTCGCGAAAAACGATTTTATAAGTTTAAATAGAGTGGTTGTTATAATGATATAGTTTTTACGATTTATTTTAAATTATTTTAACCTGCTAAAATAAGAAAACGAAATATTTATTTAAACCACCACATTTATTCCACCAAGCCAACCAAGTTACTATTAAAGCACCAAATAATATCTTATACTCAAGGGTTCTTTTATTGGCACCCTTTCGTTTTATGCAACGATTATGTCACTTTTATGAATGCTTCGACGCTATTTACGCTCGGGTTTGGTTTATGGGCCAAAGATATCTTATGCAAATAACAATAGCTAAGTGAGCATACTTGCGATTCCTATTGAATATAATATTAATAAAATAATCTTCTCGTAAAATCAAAAATAAGTGTTAGCAAATAAAAATGAGCATAATTTTACAGATATTGCTTTTTCATTTAACCGTGATGGCTAGTTTCACCGGTGAGTGATTATTTAGAATTTATATAGTCTAGGAAACGAACGACAACCGAAAAGATAAATGATTTATCATAAAAAGTATATAAATAAAATGACATCCTAACGAAACGTAGCACTCATCGTCTGTCTAATGTATAATAATAAAGAACTAAAGTAAAAAATAATAATTAAAACGTTTTAAAATAATTCTCTCTGTAATAGTTTGTATGTTTCATATTAATATATATAGAACCAAACACTATATTATTTCAATGCATTTCTAACTTTTTATCAATCCAAAATAGAATTAGCTTCAAATACATTCAAACCAATTAAGCAGCACATCGTACGATACTCTTTTTGGAAAAGTAATTTAATTAAAAGTTTGAACGCCGAATCGAGAGAGTTCCAACAATTTTATGGGAACTTTTTATTACATTCAAAATATAATTCACCATAAAATGTCAATAGTGATTGATGTTAATATTCTTGACATGATAAAACTTCGTAAAGTGACACACAAAACATTGAAGAAAAGTAATTTTGTAAAGTAAACATGAATTAAACTTTCATGCTTTCATTTTCAAAAACTTTGACCGTTAGAACAATTGATCAATGTCAAAAACCTATTGCATTTATTCAATGTGTGAATTCAAATATATGAATTATACGTATTTTTTTTCATGTATACATATAATTCACACTGCACCCGCGCGCCCTTACATAATCTTATTTCTATACGATATTCTTTTAATCATTTGTAGCGGTGTTTATGTATATAACCGCTCTTCTTGCACAGGGCACCATCATCATGACTAGAAGGCGCGCCTTCTGCCTCGCTAAAGCTCGGAACAAAACACAGTAGACTGTGATTAAAGAAATCACTTACTGTGAAACTTTTAGACTTAATATAATTCATGTCCAAATTGTCTTCAATCCATCAAATATATAGCTTACTCCTAAAGGTTTAAATCTCCATAAAGCTAATAATTTTTAAAGGGGATTATCTAGACGGAGTGTCATTTTATTGTTGCCAGTAAAAGCTAATGGAGTGGAAGGTGTAATAGAAAATCTAAAAATCCTTTTACGATTGTCTTCGCGGCGGACGAAACCATTTGAGTTTCATTTACTTTAATTGTTATCGGCTTTTTTATATGGAAATGACAGTTTTGTTTCGTTGTGTTTTTTAGAATTCCATTAGTAATGTTACGTTTCGTTTGTTCATCATAGTAAACAAATATATAACACTTAAAATTAATATAATTGTAGAAATTTGTTGGTATAATTTAATGGAATGGAAAATGAAAAAAATATACCCAACATACTCATTCAACACACACTCAACATACCAATATACTCTTTGCTTAATATAAAATATTGAAATTAATATTATCAATATATGCAGAATATATTTTCAGTCCTTAATGATACTCATATAATTCGCCATAGTAATTATTGATATACTGTAAATATAGAATTTGTCACTAATTTAAATTTTTAAAAGTATGGAGATTCGCTTTGCTTTCATTAATTTAATAATACTGACAAAAGTTTGAAGTTCGCCTTTGTTTTTGATGAAGAAAGACTTAACGACCATTAACGGTACTTTATAACAATTTCTGAATTTATATTTACTTCTAACATACATAATTGTAGGCATCATTTACTATATATGTCATATATAACGAATCTAGTGACATCACATATCCAAATCTTTTGTACAGTACAGTCACAGCCTGTGAATGTCTCACTGCTAGGCTAAGTCCATCTCTCTCTTTTTGAGGAGAAAGTGTAATACACATGTGGCAGAATTTCAGTGAAATTAGACACATGCGTTATAATAAGAAATGAGTATCTGATAGTTGTTAAGAAAATCATTCTGATACTAAAATAAATTCATGTCTACTCGAACGGGCTCGACTCGGGCGTACAACGGCTGGCATAGAACGCGGTTAGAGATGAGCCGTACTTAACGAATTTCGTACTGAGTAATTTTAACCAATCCTAATCTATAAAATATATATGATAATAATAGATGACGGGACCACTCCATTTAAAAAGTTGAGACTGCACCAACCACAGCTATAAGGAATTATATTATTAATATAATAAAGAAATTAAAGATAGTTGTAAAAATTACACCGCAGTGTTCGAGATACTCAACAAAACTAGGGTCGCGGTTTTAATTCGTCTTCCTTCGCGCAAGCATCGTTGCCGGTTTTCATGGTACCATTGCATCGACGCCAATGACGATATATGTTCCACCATGTGTAATAAATATGAAGTCTGGATTTAAAAGTATTGGTCGCATTGTCAGTGCATGCATTAGTCAAGTGCATTATTCAATCCATACATATTCATAGTAAACAATTGTAATATTTTCGTCGCACTCACTATTGTTAATGTATAATCAATTGTAATTATAAAATCAGTATACTGATAAATATTATTATAATACAGTATACAGCTAGCAAAATATCTATATTGTAACATGTGTACATATATTTATGTAAGCTGTCAAGCTGTTATCATGTAGAGAGTTAACAGCTGTTACACGAAGTTTCAAACTAAGTAACCAAATGACAAAATAGTATCAAATAAGTCGAGGTTCGTGACGTCAACGAGCTGGCAGCACTCTCCAACGATTTATCCACTGGAGACGTATACAAATAGCAGATTATTCGGACTTAAGTAAGATTCGTTGACAAACATCGCTACCATTCAGCTGCCTGATAAACCTTTACAGATGGGATTTTGCACGCTACAGCGATTATGGTATATTTTGTGTTGCAAAAATATACCTTCACATGTTTTAAACGTAGACTCAAAGTATATATATATACTTAAAGTATAGTATAGATAAGTTCCATTAAAACCCACTCAGAAAATTTACTATATATCACAACTAATGTGGGGTTACAGCTAAATTTCGATCACTTGGCGGTATTCATTATTATATCACACTATGTATACATATATATATATATATATATATATATACATATATATATATATATTCCCTGTATAATACTCGAAATTCATTACTCAGACAACAAAATTAATTCTATAAGAATTAGCCGTAGATGAAGAATTATTTATTACAAACATTAAAAGATCATAATTCGATTAAAGGCTTATTAATATAAAGCCATTGTCTTTTTCAATCAGAGTAAGGTTTTTAGTCTTTAAACAAACAATTATAAATTATAAAATTTATTATAGGTAATATTTAAATATTTTATATTTAGGAAATAAAGGCCGCAGATACCGAGGTCCCGGGTTCAAAACCCAGGTTGGGCCGAGAAAAAGTAATTGGGATTTTCTGTCGAAAATTCTCAGTAGTAGCCCGGAGTCTGAAAGTTGAACGTACAATGTGCCTCGGAAAGCACGTAAAGCCGTTAGTCCTGGCCCTAAACTCATTCCGGTCGTGTCCTGTATTATAAGAGTTAGAGAATAGAGAGTGAACATATTATAGTGCACAACTGTGTTTGCGCACACAGTTGTGCACTATAATATGTTCTGCGCAGTTGGCTCATTTCTTTGAGGCTGCCGTGGCTGAAATCGGTCCGGAGGACATTAATTAAACAGTTACAAATGATGGTTTTTATTAACTATAAAAAAAAAAAAAATCTAGAATTTTGTATCCGTTGTTTTTATGTAATAAAAGTATAAGAGCCAATAAAGATGTAACACATTTGAACACAAATAACGTTTAAAAAAAAAAAAAAGGAAAAATAAAAGTCAGGTGCTGTGCGATGTTTTTCCGCTCCTGCCATATAAATAAGTCACTACGCTAAGAAATATATTTAAGTACAGTTTTAATTAAAATAGAGAATGAGCATTAAACTAAGATTACTGTCATAGTTTAGTTTTATTTAAAATTAACTTTTAAACGAGGCACTTACTTTGAATAATACCTGGATATTTCTTGCGCTTGATTATAATACCAAAAGTATATCATTAAAAAAAACCAAATGGACGTTACATAGAAAAAGGACTTATTACAAAAAATGAACCGTCTCTCTATAAAACGGTCTTTCGTTTTATGCTCAAATACTAAGAAATACATAACGCTGTACAGCTGCACCTCACTTAGCACACTTGTATACATGCTATAATATAGTTTGCTAGATTAGTTGACGTTTATGGTTCCTGCTCCGCTCCTCAGCGTCTTAGCGTGAATTTATATAGACTGTAACCCTTATAAACCTCAACAAATGGGCTATATCTAACGCAAAAAATATAGCAATTCTAAAGAGAGCGTGTTTAAACATGCAAACTCTACAACTGTTTAATATTAGTATTGATAAGCAGGTAGATTTGCTATTTTTTATTTATGTAGATTTATTATAAACTATATCTCGTGTGACTTCGCTTTAACTACGTTTGTTTCTTCTAGGCATCCGCGGGCTACGAATAAATATTATTATTTAAAATAAGTTAATCTAGGATTCAACATCTGCTACGCCTTTTACGACGACCGCTACAGAAATGCCTACACTGTAACGTGCGCTACGGCAAAAACGTGCCCTTAAATTTCATCTGTATGACGAGCCGGTTCTCGTGGTTAGTAGATACTTGCCTATCACGTCGAAGGTTGTGGGTTCGATTCCCACCCAGCACCGACATTTGTGTGCACGAACATATCTGTTTGCCCTGAGTCTGGGTGTAATTATCTATATAAGTATGTATTGACAAAGGAAAAGCAGTATATGTAGTATATCAGTTGTCTGGTTTCCATAGTACAAGCTCTGCTTAGTTTGGGACCAGTAGCCGTGTGTAAATAAAAATATAATAATATCCTGAATATTATTATGTTATTATTATTATAATACTTATAACATATAATATACAAAATTATGAAATATTATTAGATAATATTTACATAAATATTTCTATACATATATGAAGTATGAAATCTTATGTGTTTTAAAATTGCGACTATTGTTTAACAACTTAAACTAATATATTTTTTGAGTCGATTTATCAATTATATGTATTTTTTAAATCTATCATTGTATTTGAAAATATTATTGCTATGATATAAATTTATCATGGACGGATGGCCTTATCATGGATATACACATATAATAGTAATCACATTAAATTTACAATAATCTTGAGATAAAAGGGGTTGTCACAGACACTTGCATTTTATGACACGATTATGTCGCTTTTACGAGCGCTCAATTGTTATTTGTATATTGTATTGATAAACTGAGATATTTTGCCAATACCTAAAAAGTACAGACAATTAAATAACGTTTCCACTATCCGTCCATATTTGCATGAAAAAGGAATATACGGAATTGATTAATTGATGTATCTATCTACTTCCAGTTTACAATTTATTTTATTTAGACAGAAACTAAAGAATTGTGATGAAATGTAACTGTTTTATTAAAAACAAAAATAAATGAACCATATGTGGTTCCATATAATTTTGTTCATTCTCTATTAACCATTATGGCAACATTAACGTTTTTTGTTGCAAAATTTTAGTCCAATAATAAACAATAATTGATGACATCCTGCAGACCAATATCGACCTTGGCAGCCATTCTCAAGTGAAACTATACAACTGCAATGAAAAAAACTATATAAATAAATTATTTGGCAGCCATTCTCAAGTGAAACTATACAACTGCAGGCATATTATAGTGCACAAACACAAGTGCACTATCCATTCCTTCATTCTCAAAACCTATGGGTCGAGTATCCGACACAACCGAAAAGAGATCAGGAGCAGAACGGCTTTAGGTAATTTCCGAGGCATGATATCGTAAACACTGCAAACTCTTGAACTCCGGGCTGCGACTGGAATTTATCGACAGACAAACCCAAATAACGTTATATTGGCACGACATAGGATTCGAACCCAGGATATTGAATTTGCGGCCTTGTAAAATAACTGCTAGACAACAAGGTTATCTCTTGATAATAATAATTGAGAAACATAGCCAACATTTCCTACGATCCAATTATTTGTCAAAGCTTGACAAGTGTCCGGTAGAAGAAAGAAGCTAAGTCAGAAGTATTACGACATCCTCAGTCTCACTTTTGTGCGGGCAGTTGCGAACGGTGGCAGTTAGTTGCTTTTATAATATTATTCATAATCTATTTTATTTTATCGTAAATTAATTATATATACGAATATATTATTATACATTATATCCGTTTCGTAATTCGCAATAAGTGCCTTGTTCTAATTAATTAAACGGTTGTGTTGGTTAGATATGTCCATATTGGTTTTAGTTACTGTAAAATTAAAAATAGCATTAATTTAGGATTGATTTGGATGTTATTTTTAATGATTTACGATTAAAGTCTTACTGTTTAATTAACGGCGATTTTATTATTGAATTATAAGAAAGAGAATAGTTGAGTGTTGTTTATTTTTTTTTTTAATTATCCTTCTTCTGGTTTTTAATAATATATGTACATATTATAATTATCGAAATTCGTTATCTTTAGATCGATATAATGTAAATAAAGTCTAATAGACTTTTGTAGATAAATTAATAAATACTATTATTATATATAGAAATTCAAACTAGGACAAAAAATATAAACCGATTGTACCACAAAGCGTTGACGTATCTACTACAAGGTTCCCTTAACTTCGCCGCTATCTTAATCGAATCAAGCTACCAAACTAGGGCTGTGTATGTGAGCTTAAGATTTAATTAATATCAAAATATACATAATTCATTTAAATAGGCTCATAAGCACTTTTTAATAGTCTCCTTAAAAGTCTATCATGATATATGTTTAGCTACTAATGTTTTCAGATAGTTGATTGAACCAAGAAGAAAAAATGGAATGGAAGCAATTACTGTCTTATACCTATTTAATTTACTAAGTATTTTATAAAAATCGTATAGAAATATATAAAAACTAAAATGTATATCTTTTCAATCCGTTCATTCATCCATGAGCCTATAAAGGTGAGCACAGGCCTCCCCTAATTGGCACCAATTCGACCGGTTCTGTGTCCTCTGAATCCAGCGGTTTTCCGCAATATGATCTATCATTTTCATGATTGAATGAAGACAGAATGTACTGCCTAGTTGTTAAAAAATAATGTCTCTAATCTACAAATAGTAAAAAATATTATTTACCACTATATCTTAAAATCGACCGCCAAATCTCTATGTATGTTTATAATATATCTGTATGTAATCCCAGGAACGAATACGAGTAAGTAGATTTCTATCCAATTTTTAATAATGGGCAAATTAATTTACGAGTAAGGTTTAGGCATATAATTTATTAATATATAATGTAAATTACTTGATTATAATGTTAGTCTTTTAAATAGAAAAAAAAGCATGCGATCGAGAGCTTTTAGAGTTCAAAAAGTTTTAAAGAAAAATTTACGATACAATGTACCTAGTGCTTTAGGCAAGCCTGTCATAAATTACAAAATTTTGCAGATTAATATTATTAAATATTTACTAATATATTATTTATACGGCAGCATAATCCATCAACGTCTGAGCTAGGTTGCCAAAGTAACATAAACCGCACAATAACTTAGACGCTTAATGTAATTGAATTGAACGTTGCTTACATAATTTACAACAAAAACATTATGTAACCTTGTGTTATTGATCCGTGTTTCACTTTAATACTGTTATATTGATCCAATATACTTGATAGAGTGGCTCTAATCTATTTAATATACAGAAAAACTGTAGTATAATAAAAATATAGATAAGATATGCTACAGTAAAAATACAGACCATTTTTTTAATGTAATTAATAATAATTGATAAACTATATGAAAAATATATTTATAAAGAAAATAACTTAATAAAAACCATCACTTACAACGTTAATACGCCACCAACTTTGGTAACTAAGACGTTACGTCCCTCGTGCCTGCAATAATACTAGCTCACTCACTTTTCTTACCGGAACACAACAATACTAATTATTGCTGTTTGACGGTAGACCATGTGACGAATTTGTGGTACCTACCCAGATGATCTATCCCAATCAAACCTATCTAGTTGATATCATTGATCATATTTCAACTAGATAGGCTTGATTGGGAGAAAAAATTACTGATCTCATCCAATTATTATAATCATAACTGTGACACAACAGTAATTCTTTAAGATATATATTATCGATGTGCAACTTTCACCATTTTACGTAAATAAAAATATAATTTGGTAACTGATAGTTTCACTATATTAAGTACATTGATGAAATAACCAGGAGCGAATAATTAATCTGTAGCCAAGAGACGAGTCTGGGGTTCAAGTCTTGGAAGGGCGCCTTTTGAAGTGCCTTTCATAGTTTCATTCGTTACCCAGTTTTTGTTATTTTCCACCTAATCACTATCACATAAGTACTCTAAAACTCATTATTAGTTAGTAACCTAATCTTAATTCATGGACGCGCTGCGCTGATGCATTGCACTGAGTAGGTTGATATGCGCGGAGTGATGGTAAATATAATTAAACCTTAAATGCCTCCGTGCGAAGGCAAATATTTTTTTTTTTATAAAATGATATATGAGGGTAGAAGTGAAATATCATTCACAGATCATCTCAGTGAAAGATAACTACCATAGTAATCGAACGCAAAGAGTAGTAAAAATAAAGTTGTTAATGGTCGTTAGCTCGACTCTTTCGACATTTCGACTACAATATTATAATATTTTGCTCATTCTCGACACTATAAGCAAAAAACCTTAAATTTACACACACAAACACTATAAAGCTTTTATTGTTGCTGCTGCCATAACCTTTGACTATTAAATAAATTGAAAACGTTTTATTTTCGAAGTTAAAACTTTCTTACTTAGTGATTTAATGTTTTTAAGATGTTTGCCTCAAAAAATATATCCAAGAAGGTGATTATAGTCATTTATTACTAAATAAAGTCAAACACTATTTATGACGTTAAAATAAAAATCATTGACGAAATACCTCTTATCAATAAAATTAATAGCGATCAAGAATTTATTGATCTCAATATGTACAATGATAAAGGTTTAATAAATTATTTTTTTTTTTTTTTAATACTTTGTTGTTTTTTTATTAATTTTTTAATAATTTTGAATGGAAGAAATATGTTATGACCATTTTGTGGGCCGTCTTAATGTTTATATTGTCTACGCGAAGGCTCGACCTAAATCATTATACCGAAAAGTTAGTGTCTAGCAAGTCACGTAAGAGCGAAGGTGGAAGACATCTTGGCACGTACGAGGTGCGCCATCTTTGTTTCTGGCTGGCTTATCGAATAGATACTATCACGCTGTGCTGCTAAATGTTTTTAATTGTATGGTACATGCATTGCATTTTCGATAATATCGTCTAACAAGAATAAATTTTATATATTCAGTTTAATAAAAAGATTATCAACATGAAGTACGTTAAACTAAAAATAAATCTCTAAATTATATTTTTTATTAAGTTGAAAAATTATAAGGCCAATATATAAAATTATTGTTGTTTAAATATTTACTGCTCATAATCAGATACTTTTGTAGTCAAAGCAAGGCAAGGTAAACGTATTTAGATTAAATGTTTGTGGCAAATAAATGTTATACCTTGTAAAATAAATATGGTTAGGTTTTAACGAAACTCAGTCGCTTACATAAACAAGTAAAGAAAAACCGATTTCCCCCATTCCACCTACTAAAAGGGTGACATTTTTTCCAACGCATATTCATTAATGTAGTAAAATATAAAATAAATGAACGTTTCTTGTGAACAATATTCATAATAATATGTCCATAGTATAAAAACCGTCTTTTTTTTTTTTTTTTTAACGCAGTGGAAACCTTCAGAAAGGTACCCAGCTCTCATTGGGGGGAACTCGGTTATGTGGGATTCTTACCCACTAAAACCACTGCGATGGCCGTCCTCGGCACGGATCGGAGAGGCTACGGGATCGTGTTGATATAACGCATCCGCGGCCTCTCCCGTACTGTGCACCGCCCGATGCTTGGCGGAGCTCTCCTCAGGGGGCGAAGGTTATCTCGCCCCCCCCCGCACTCCTCGCTAGTGCGTACGGCAGCGCGAGGCCACCCCGGCTGCCGTCCTCCTCAGGGCCGTCTGAAATAAGACACGCGAGGCCCCCACCTCACGCATCCTCGGCCCCAGGGTCACGCCCTATCTTTTAAGCCCCGGGCGTCGGGGCTGTGGGAGGGCCGAGACGACGCCGACGTCGTCTCCTCTGAGCAGGATCGGCCCTTTCCCGTTCCCGCTCCGCCGTCTCCTTCTGGACCATGAAGGTCTCACAGAAGGAGGCTACGGCCCTCCACGCCGATTCCCTGCGGAGCATCGCCGACACGACTGCTCGCAGGGAGAGGTCTTGTCCGATTTCGCGGACCAGAATCTCCCTCTCCGCATTCCACGCGGGGCATACCTCCAGCGTATGCTGAGCGGTGTCCCGGTCCGCACCGCAGTGGTGGCACATCGCCGACGATTCGCGTCCGATCTTACACAGGTATTCTCCAAAACAACCGTGACCGGTCATTACCTGCGTAAGTCGGAAGGTGACTCGTCGCTTTCGTCTCATCCAGGCTTCGAAGGCTGGCAGGATCGCTCCAACGACACGTTTGCGCGCGAACCGTTCTTCGCAAAGACGGTCGCGCCACGTCGCAAGAGCCCTCCAGTGTTCCCGCCGCTTCAACGCCTCGAGCGTACTCGGAGGGGGCGCGGTTCCACTGTTCTGACGGAGGATGCGGGTCTTGTGATAGACCCTTGCATCCATATCCGCCAGAATATCCAAGGGTGGAAAGCGCGCTAGGATGGTTGCCGCTTCGTAGGATATCGTGCGATATCCCCGCACTATGCGGATGGCCACTCTCCGCTGCGAACTTTGGATCTTAGTCCTGCAGCGGCGGACGCCCGATAGCCTGTGAGACCAAACGGGTGCCCCGTAGAGTGCCATCGATCGCACGACACCGGCATAAAGACGGCGAACTTCCTCCCTCGGTCCCCCGAGATTAGGCAGCAGTCTGTGCATGGCACCCGCTACCTTCTCGATTCGAGGGGCTAGGCGCTCGAAGTGCTCTTCGAAGCCCCAGCGACCGTCCAGGGTGAGGCCCAGGTATTTCATATACCTGGCCACTTGGACGTTTGAGTCACCAACGCGGATGTGCGAGTCGGGCGGTTCCCTGCTCCTTGGCAGTTTATGGAACCATAGCGCCTCCGTCTTATGGGATGCTATCCGAAGGCCCAACTCGCAGATCTTATCGACGACGATATTCACCCCGAGCTCGGCGAGCTCTTTGGTTCTCTCAAAATTCTCCCCCGACGCCAGCACCAACGTGTCGTCTGCATAGCAAACGATGTTGACACCTTCAGGGAGAGGGACACGGAGGACTGCGTCGTAAGCGAGATTCCACAACAGAGGCCCCAAAACTGACCCCTGTGGAACCCCACAGCAAACCTCTCTCCGGGTCCTCATACCGTCTTGCTCCATATACGAAACGTATCTGTCGCGCAAATAGTCACTGACGATCGCCTGCAGGTAGGAAGGCACACGATGGTGTAAAAGTGCCTCCCTGATTGTGTCCCAGGGCAACGTGTTGAATGCGTTGACGATATCGAGACTTATCGCCAACGCCACGCCACCCCGGGCCACCGCCTGCTCCGACAGAGAACGGACGTGCAAGATCGCGTCAACAGTCGAACGACCCTGTCGGAAGCCGAACTGGCACTCAGCCAGGTCGGGGCCGACACACGACAGATGCCTACACAGACGAGAAGCGACAATCCGCTCAAAGAGCTTGCCAGCCTCGTCCAGCAGACATATGGGACGATATGCAGAGGGAGATTCTGCAGCCCTGCCATCCTTCTTCAAGAGAACCAAATTCGCCTCCTTCCAGACTTTGGGGAATGTGCCAGTACGGAGGCAGCTGTCGAAAAGCCGCCTCAGCCTATTCCCCAACGAAGCCGAGGCTAACACCAGCACCCGCCCCGGAATCCCGTCGGGACCAGGCGCGGTGTTACGAGCCCGCATGCGATCGACCGCAAGGCTCAGCTCCTGTTCGGTCACCCCCAGCCCGCTGGACCAGACCGGTATTGGTAGGGGGACCCTGGGACTTGACCGGATTACCGGGAAAACCGTCTGATAAAAACCGTCGATAAAAACCGTCTGAGTTAACTTGCGTGCAGTAACACTAGCTTAGTCACCCAGTTATATAACAAAAAAAAAAACTTATTTATTAATTGTTTTCAAAATAACAACTTTACTTATTTATTAACAATTAATTAAACAGAATATAAATTTTGAAATTTGTAAATATATATGTAGCATATTATATGTGTATAGTAGTACTAAATGGTTTCACGTATCAACGTTATATTGCATGTATAAAACAGATGGATTTTATATGGATGGTTTTGTATAAGCCGTAACCGCGTAACAATCAATTATGTCGTTCGTGATCTAACCCAAAGTCCATCTGCGTACCATTTATAAACGATAGATTTAATAATGTTACTGTTCATAGAATAATAAACTTAGTGATAAAAGTAATAAGAGCTTTAATCGTGTCAATAAATATACTCCTCTCATAGTTTTGACAAAACAGCTATCAATTAAATGAGACCCAGAACTCATTACTAGCAATGATAAAGTGAAATAACCATTTTAAATACTTAAAATCATATCAATCAGTTTTTAGAAAGTTAAATTATGTATAATAATTTCTTATGATAAATTATATAATAGATAAAAACTTGTTAATTTTTGAGCTAAGATGTCTCCATGGATAAAATCCATGATTCTTGTGTCAGAAGAAATTTGATGGACTGGATGGATGGATTAGCTATTAACCTGGCAGTGGTGCTTTGTGCAAGCCTATCTGGGTAGGTATCATCAACTTACCATATATTTTACCGCCAAACAACAAATAGTATTATTGTGTTCCGGTTTGAAGTGTGAGTAAGCCAGTGAAATAACAAGCACAAGAGACGTAACATCTTAGCCCCAAGGTTGGTTGGCGCTGTAAGAAATAGTTAACATTTCTTACAGCGCCAATGTTTATGGGTAGTGATGAAAATGTACCAAGAGGTGTCTTACTTGCCTATCCACCGCCGATTTAATAAAATATATATATAATGTCATATTAGTAATCTATATCAAATAATCTGCGGTGAGACAATTTAGTGCAATAAGCTTCAAGTTCTTATGCTGAACAGAAAAAGAGCTCTTGGCTCTGTTCTGTAACATTACAAGACTGCAATATTTTTTTCCAAAATCTGGGAACTCGTCGCTTAAAACATAAATTTATAACAATGAGAACGCCAAACAATTTGTATGTTACGACAAAACACAAATTGAGTATAGAAAAAACCTCTAGTTTTATTTGACAAAGCTCGACTCGTAACGTAATATGCGTCAGCGAAACTCGAATTTCCCGTTGCGGAGGGAAATATAATAAAACGCACAATTTTCTGCAGTACAATATTTTATTTTGACTTTTATTGCAATTCGGATTATATTTCAATATCGTCTATAAAATGAAATAAATCGAGTTTAGGGGTTACATACTTCTTATTTCAAATACACGTGATCAAAGTATGACGCTTACAATAAATAAAACTGTTTCCCTTCTAAAGTAAAGCTACGTTCTGTAACGTAATTTTAGTAGCATATTTCTAGTTAAATAGAATGTCAATAAAATATTTCGCTAAATCTTAATTTCTTGTACATTTTTAAAAAAAGAAACCTCTTTGGTTGTTAATAGTGCAAAGCTTAGTATTGTAAGTTTGAATCTATTCTTTTGTTAAGCAAGCACATGCCGACAATGCATTGAACTATTTCAACGTAAATCCTTAGTGGAAGTGTTCCGCAGTGATAGCGCAGCTCCCGCTAATACTCGCCAAGTCTGAGCTGTTCCCGTGAGACCGTCGCTTGCAATATCTCCAAACCAAACTGCCGGTGTATGTAATGAAGTGCTCTATAGAGGTAAGAAGCACAAAGAATTGATCTAAAATTTTAGTTTTTCCAAATGAATATTGAAATATAATTTTGCTTAAAATTTGCGTTGGAAAGAATCTATGATAAAATGAAGTAAAGTTAAACGTGTATGTTATATATACTTGCGTATAAATATATACGTGAACTAATTAGTTTACTAATTAGGCTAAGAATAAGGTAGGTCCAAAACCTGCACACGGTAATATTTCTTGCATATAATGTGCGACGGTTTTACATAATATATTATTTCAAGACAATATAATTCGTTTATTTTTATATAGTCTAATCACTTATCAGAAAACAACATAACACAAACAAATACTCGTAATGAGCTAAATAATATTCTAATTCAACTTTTCCCATAAGTTGTGAATAATAGTCCATTATCATTGTCGCTGTCTAGTCTGATCAATCTATGAAAACCATAGAAAGGTTAAATGGAGGTTTAGGCATTCATTTTTTATGAAATATAAAAAGATCAGTGACTTAAAGAACACGGAAAATCAAAATCAATTCCATCAAATAATTTATCATTTTCAGTGAGACAAATGTAGAGAGTAAAGTTTTACACGTTTGGTATGTACTTGATGTACTTCAAAGACTGAATGAGTATTTATTTTAAATACCTAGTGTATTCTTATCTAAAATATATACCTATAACGAAATAAATATCGTTTTTAAATATAGTTCGTAGTTTTGGTGTATTAAAAATACTATATCCAAATTGTTGACACTAATTTCATTACATTTTATAATAAAATAATAGCTATTATTTAGAAATAATTATTTATTCACTTCATGCATTTCAAGAACCGGATAAATGACTTTAAGTCTAAGTTTTCCTTAACCATTTAAAAGTTTAAATTTTAAAGTGATGCAAGTAACAATGGCATCGACTTTTAAAAGGGCTTATACAGTCTTTACCGACTAACTTTAAATGCAAAAAAGAAACAAACCACTTCCTCAATTGCTTCCGCTGTTGAAATAAGTCAAGTTCCAGTTAGAATCGTGTGTGTCGTGGTTCCATATTTTTATCCTAGATGAATCTTAACTAAAGATAGCGGGTTCAAAGCCAGGTATGTAGCCTACGTATGCGTATTTTGCGTATATCATGTGCTTGTTTATATTTTATCTCGTGTTCGACGGGTAAGGAAAACCATCGCGATGATGATCTCAATGTGTCGAATGAAATCTTACATACTCTATTACTGTTACATTATTTTTATTCCGTTTCCTGAAATAATTTGAAGATATAGGATGTTTCCTCAAGTTTTCCTGTAAACAATGAGTCAATACAACATTTTTGTTTTTAATAATGATCTATTTTCAGATATTTACGTTATTATCTTTTACACTAAGCTTTTAAAAACTGAAATATAACTTGCATTTCTCATAAGGAACTATTTGAAGAATTTGGCAATTTATCATATACGTCGATCATAACCTGTTGGTACCTAACTCGTACCTTTATAGTTCAGTAGATTTGAAAAAAAAGACTTTGTCTTAGGAACGACAGACCGACACGCGTAGGGATCATCAAATATATAATATTCAATTCTTATCATTAAAGTTTATCACAAAGCTTAATCACTATCTCTTTTATAAGGCGCCGAATAATAAGATAAAGTCTTAAACTCGTCTTTTTAAAGTGACAACAAATCGATACATAATTGAAAGATCAAGAACAAATATTTAAATATAAATCAAGTAACATTAATTCCAAAAAAAACATTATTAGTAATGCTCAATTGGTCGGCGTCTGTCGTAATTTGATTTTTATTAATACGTTTCTTTATTATATGAAAATGAAGTTAAAATAACAGCCTGTAAATATCCCATTCCTTTTTTTTTCGCTGGAAAAACGCGTTTACGCGTTTCTCCTACGTAAAGTAGGGGGTGTGTGGGGCTCACCGGCACTGAAGGCGCCTGAACATCCACTAAAAAACCAGCGGTATCCTCTCCACCTGGTCGGGGCACGGGATCGCTTGCGCATACTACCGTGACGTCCCGACAAATATCCCTTTCCTGACACAAGGCCTTCTCTCTTTTCGGAGGGCTTTGAGCTTATTATTTTTCTTACGATGTTTGTCAATTGGAATATAATGCAATTACCATAAACTTGTATTAATTTCTGAACTAACCGATCAAAATATAACTTCAAAACACAAGTTTTTGTTATCGCCAAAATCGTTATAATCATAATAAAATATTTTGAACCTGTATTTAAAATAGTTTAGTAGCGATGAAACATATTAACGGTATGTCGTTTGCGCTTTCTTTGTGAAAGGCTCGAGGGGAGGACGCTTTTTCAGAACACGAAAAATGCATTTGTGATTCAGTCATAAACGTTTCTTTAACGAATAACGTACGTGTCTATAGCACTCGCATATTGTGGCACGCTTTTATTAAGCTTTTGTTCTTTCTTCGATCAGTGTGCCTAGTTCGAGTTTTTTTACTTATTCGATAACGTTGACTTTAATTGCGATTTCTATAGAATTTCCATTATTGTCATTAGACAACACTGTTTTCATTCCATACAAATATATAAAAAACTCGCACTAGGTACACTGAATGCTTGCATAATATAACCCCAAGTCCTTTGCATTAAAATATTTCGTTAAGCATAAACATTGTTGTATATATATAATACGTATATGTATTTTAAAGAACAAATAATAAATAGTATTAGTGTTGACTTAATGTTTAACGGCGATACTGACTTTGACATAAGACACTTTGATAGTTACATGAGCTTACGTGAGTCTGTAGATTGTGGTTTAACTCAATTCTATTGAGAACACTCGACGGCACTGTCAAGAGATCTCGTGCACGTGCGCACTGACCAAGACTGATACGGACGAATGAATGGAAACAAATATTCAATCCTTAGGCTTCTATAAATGTATAATGGTTGCTTCTGAAATATAATAATAAACTTTGTTTACATTATAATAAATTGTTCTACTTAATACTCCTAGTAGCTTTTAGAAAGCCTCTTTATATTAATTCTATGAATATAATTATAAAAAAATGGAATATTATCAAGTCATTCATATTCGAAATCCGAAAAAAAGATATTCACAATCTGTGATTCGTCCAAGTATTTTCTTTCTTTATCATAAAAGTGAATAACGTGTTCCCAATAAGTCCAACTATGCTAAAAAAATGCTTCACATAACAACAAGCTTTGAAGGTGAATTCTTCTATGGAATCGGCGTGATTGATTAAAAATTGTATTTTTTCTTTGTACGTAAAGTGATTAAGCGCTTTTACTCTCACATTTATCTTGCTTTCCAATATGACGAATTCGAATTCGTCTAGCGGTATTTTAAGATTGAAATTTCTAGTATTACTATGGATTTGACTAAACAAATGGCAGACATTATCTACAAGAAAAGGTTAATAGGAGCAGACCAAAACAAACGATGTCTATCCATCTTTGTTCGGTTCGACCTTTAGCTAAATAAGATTTTACTGAGAATTGAGGATAATTCTTACCAATACAATGGCACTTCTTTAAGTACAAAGAAAAACAATTGCATCACTACGAGTATATAGCGTTGCCTTCATATAGAAAAATTACAAAATATAATGTTAAATTTATCATATAAATAACCCACGAACGTAAAAATTTGATGAAATCTATTTGCCGTTTTGTATGATTTTTTTGCGTGGAGTATTGTGGTAATGTAATTAAAAAACAAATTTGAGGGACTTAATAGAAAAATGTTTCTATGCATTTCTCATGAAACAAATAATATCTAACAATAAAGCAAGTGCGAGCTACCGAGACGATACATACTTAATTAGAATAGTTACCGTAATGGGTTCCCATACTGAATTAATTTTAACTTAGTGCAATAGAGATTGAAAGTGACTAAAGTTTTAATGTTACCGACTAACCGTGGTACCAAGTCGTTCTAACTAAATTGCAATTGTCTCTCTAAATTAGCTTCACAGCACGTAACAATTTGAAAACAATGACGGGTCGTAACTTGATACTTTTGTAATTGTTTTATTTCTATAAAATATAAGTAGCTCTTTGACAACATTTCGTAAAATGATGACTTTTTATAATTCCGATGAATGTGGACTTATGTAAGAACTTCCCGTGAAGTGGCTCATTTGCCTATCGGCACTCTTGACGTAAATAAAAAAATGTATTGGATTTGTCTGTTAAGAAATTTTCAATAGCACCTCGGACTTTGGAAATGTATACTAATTACCCCCGGAAAGTACGTAATACACTTCATCTTTGCGACTAAACTCCTTACGATCAGATTATGGTTGTGAGAAAATGGAGAGCGCACTTGCTTATATACTTGGGCACTACAATATCTCTTAAATAAGCTTTTGTTGAAAAAGGTCTTTGAGACGATTGAGATGAGGACGAAAATCAATGAACAGGATATAATAATTTCTCTTTTCTACCCAATTATAAGTTACATTTTTTTTTATTTTAAATAGGTAGGCAGACTGACAATAGACTAGACTTGATGATAAATGATCACCCTCTTGACATTGGTACTGTAAAAAATATGAACTACAACTTATCTTAACCTCGAGAACGAAGACGTTATGTCCCTTCTACCTGTCGTTAACTAGCTCGATAACCGATCAAACCGGAACAAAACAATACCGATTTTTGTTATTTGGTGGTAAATGTGTTATGAGTGGGCGGTACCTGTCTAAGGCAGGCTTGCACAAAGCCCTACCATACGTAAGATATAACTAACGTAAAGTTAGTTTAAATTCCATCTAAACAATTAAATCATCAAACGTAAAACAAAAACACAATTTATTTAATTAAACATAATTAAAATATCCTAATTTTCGTTGAAATAAATTAAGGGCACGATTGAACAGTTTTTCGTAAGTACTATTCATTAATTTATATATTATCATTTATTTTTAATTAGAAGACCATCTTAGATTAGTATAAATTAATAATATCTAAAGAAATGTCTAAAGACTTTCGATATATCAAATGGAAGATAGATTAAAGTTTAAATTAAATATAAAATTGTGATAATCCATATATCACTTTCCATTATTTACTATTATCTGTTCTATATTTCAATTAAATTAAAATCATCAAATGGTTCTTAAATTATTTCTTTAATATAAAATATATTTTATATTTTCAATATATAAAATAATTCCAAATTCAGTTCTGTATAAGTTTAATTACAAATATAATGACTAAGCTAAAATTCAATTGTTATAATATTATTAGAATAATAATGCGGCGCATTGTAGCACTACATTTATTAATAACTTAATAAGGCAGTCTTTAAGGTACTGTGTTACAAAAGTACAAAAGAAAGGGAATGCCTGATTCCATTAACTTTACGAGCCCTGAGATTTCCCTGTAGGAATTTCGACACTGCAATAGACCAATCCTATTTCTGTTTTATTACAATTTTCATCTTTAGGAAAAAAAAAATTGACGTGAGCTTCTAATGAAATTTCATAAATATTTCAATGAAAATATATTACGTGGACCGTCATTATATCAATTTTGTCATCAAAACAAATCCAATATAAGTATCTACGTCTACATATATGTAAGAAATCTTAGGGTCCTTGATATTGATTGGTTATTTGCATAACAACGCCTCGAACAATAAACCATTAATGGGCTGTTATAGACTCTGTATATTGTTGACGACCTCGTTGAACAAATCCGGCTTGCTTATACGGCTGCAAATCCCAAGCTCCTGGTTTCAAACCACGGATGAGGCCAGTCATAAACACTGCGTTTTCCTTCGCAAGAAAATCGACACTAGTGCACTATAATATCTTGAGAACTGTTTGCCTATGTGGCAGAATTATCCCAATCAATTAAAACTTATTGTACAGGAACGAACCGTTTAGTATCGATAAAATCATCACTACATAAATATCAGCTTGCTTTTTGTTGTGAGTTGATATTACCTTTATTTATTTGTGTAAAATAAATTCAAATTTGCTAGTCAATTTATGATTGGCGTTCTATGGGGGAGGCTTTCGCCCAGAAGTGGACGGCAAAAAAGAAAAAAAAAAAGATTTAATAGAAATATATTATTTTTTTATTTGTGTATTATCATTCGTATAATCATACAAAAAGTCGTAATTCGATTATACAAATTGGTAAGTCAATTATACTATATATTTTAGTTGTAATTAATATCTTTATATGGGTTTTCTCAACACAGAGTATTACGACAAGATTCCGTTAATACTACGTGAAACAATGTTGCATGTTTTTGAATATATAATTCAGTTATGAAATTATTCTATATAAGCAGTAAATGATTTTACCTGTAAAATTTTACGATTATTGCTTGGAGCAATATATATATTTAGGTTTGTTAAGACAGAAACAAAAAAATATGATAATCACGGATATTAAAATTGCTATATTTTTTAATTACCAATTTGATATCTGCATCGAACTGTGCTATTCTATATCCATAAGCCAAGTGTTCAACAGAGATAGCTCTAATTCTCTCCAAGTCCGGGCTGTTCCCGTGGGACGATTCCTGCGATATCTGCAAACCAAACTGGCGGTATATGTAATGCCTAAAAGATTTAAGTAAAGATCAATAGTTATTTCTACATCATAAAGATTAACACTTCCTTAACTCTTTAATATAATTTTGTTTAACATTTTGGATTTGAGATTATAAGCTTTATTTGGGTTTAATAATCATATTTATAACGATTATATGATAATAATCAACAATATACAAAACTTATAATAAGTATTTGAATAAAATACTGTGAACATTATTTATAAAATAATGTTAGATTAATTAGATTTTTTACTTTTTGCAATCATACAAAAAATCGTAATGATACATGCAATCGATCCGAAAATATTCAATATATTATTTATTCAAGTAGGTTCTTGTTTGAATCATCACGTTAAATGTTTAATTTGTAAAGCTACCACAGGAATGTAGATTCTACCGAAAGAGAAGAAGAAGAACCGTCACGAATCTTATAATAAATATAAAAATCAATAATATACTGGAAAAACTTAAAAATAAATATTTTTCAGTTTATTATTCCTATACAACTCTTTTTTAATTATTTTTCCATCTTTGTTTGAAAATAATTCCAACGAATCATGTCATGTTTTTTAAATGACTTTAAATCACTTGCAAACGAACAAAGCTATTAGGCACTTACCAGAAAAACAATACCCTTGAAATTGTAATCAATTATTTTTTGCGTTACTATAAAATATCAACTAAATTATTACGTATTGACCATTTTGTTCGTCTTATTATATTTTGCGTTATACATTACGAATTTATGATACAAATCCACTGAAATACGTATACAATGTTAAATTATCGTTTATCGTGAATTATGTAACGTTATTAACAATATCATGTAATCTATCTTAGAGAAAGGGTCGTGTCGCACCGTATATATTAATCAATATCGACTAATTTCCATAGACAATAAATAAAGCTATATATAATATTAACGATTATGATTTCTGGCTTCCTTATTTGAGGGTTAGTACATAGTATATGAGCGAAACCTTTTTATATATGAAGTTAGTTATAGACATAATAATTTTAAAGTTCTGTAATACAAGTTAACAGTTTTATACTAGAGTAGTTGGTACATCTTTTTATTATGCAAGAATATATTTCGTAATATAAATATTACCTTTATTTTATCTTTTTTTATTATTTAGTAAATTTTAAAGGAAGTCCTCTTTTTATTTAGATATAAAACTATTATTTTAAAAAAAATGTTTTTTATGTTATAGGTAGACGGACAACAAATGGAGCTGAAGTCTAATGGATACCCCACCGCCCATAGACATTGGCGTTCTAAGAAATATTAACATTCCCAACATCACCAATATGACACTAACCTTGGATACGAAGATTTTATGTTCCTTGTACCTGCAGTTACACTGGCTCACTCATTCTTAAAATCGGAACGCAACAATACCAAGTATTGCTGTTTAGCTCACACAAAGTACCTACCAAGTAATTACATCACACATATTTGGTTTCAAATTTGGAGTTCGCTTTATAAATATTGCATTTGCTTAATATTATGTTAAAAAAGTTCATAATAAGTTATCCTTTATACATTATATTTTCATGTTAATTTTATAATTACTTTTTGTCGATCATAATACAAAATGAAATTGGAATATGTGAAGCCCACAATACGTCTATAATTGAATTTTCATCACTCGAATGAAACCCTACGGAAATTCAATCCTTATAAAATCAATTGGGAATACAAAGCCTGTATCGCCGATGAGGCTCAGTGGATAAAAAAAAACGTTGTTCTTAACCAAACGTTATAGATTTAATTCTAATCTTTCTAAGATACTTACTAAATCTGTTATGACATACTTACTTTATGTTTATAATACTCTCTTTTTATTTTGCAAAATAAACAAACGATTTATATGTTTTTTCTTTAAACGATAATCAAATTTTATTTCATATAATGTAATATTTGTATTACTTAATAGCAATCCGTACACGTCCGTTTAAAATATTTTCAATAAAATTTCTTCGATCTTATTTTAAAAGCGCTAAATTGAATAAAAATTCTAGTGTAATGTTTAATATCCTATAATGATCTACTGTAACAAAAGAAAGTAAATCGCAGAAAGCCTTCCCGAGCACTCGGGCAGCCTAACGACGTTATAACTGAAGTTCGTTGAAAAATGCAGAAACAATTTCCATCGGAAAAGTGAATTATATATTTTTTGCAAATCCCAACTCCGTAACGAATTGTTTAGGTTATATCTAATATATAAATTCACATCAAAGTAGATTAATAATTTTTATTTATTGTTAAAATAATTTTGCTACTATTTTTTTTTTAAATAAATTTACGTTCTAAAATATCATTTAACCTTCTAGACTCAGTAGTTATGGTTGAGTGGTTACGGTCAGGATAAATGATTTTATAAGTATAAATACCCAAAAACTATTTAAAAACAAAACAAATGTATTTGCAAAACAATAAAAAACTACGTAAACCAAGTAATATACTGTGAGATGAAAGACTGTGTTTCTATAATATGATAACCATAACGTAATAGATGTATATAATAAGTTTTTGTCAGTAAAGACCGAAACTGCGAGAAAACTAGTTACGAAGTCTATATACATTATATAATATATATATACACTATATATTATCTGCATAAATATCAGGCTCAAATCCAACCAATCGTCTTTAACTTTCCATGTGCTTAAAATGTATTTATAATTCATCTCGTGCTCGGCTGTGAACATAAACACAATGCGTAGAAGGTGACAACACAAGATGCAGGTTATACGTCGGAATAAATTCAGCCACTATGTATTTACAGCCACAAATTCGCACTGAGCAGCGTGGTTGAATAAACCATAAAACTTAGAGAAAAATAAGAGGGTATCTTTGGTAAAAATTTGAATATTTACAGACCGTTATATTTACTTGGCTACTTATGCATATATTTTATCTATAAGTATTTAATCAAAGGTCTGTTAATCTTATATGTAAATGGATTTATCATTTACGTACTCTTTTTTGCGTCTTCTAGAAACATAACTACTATTGTATTTTATACGTGTTGAAAGAAAAATATCACTTATACCTAAGCTGCACGCTTCGCTAAACAAAGATGTATGAGCGCCATTCGTTTTGGCTTGCACCCATTAACCTCACCTTTAAGATAATGTCTAGATTTTACCTATTCGCGATTGCAGTCTATATTAGAATTCTCACAAAACTATCTATATTTCTTTCATGACTAACTACTGATGATAATCGAAATTTTAAATTGTTCTTATTAGATTAATTTGATTCGGCAAATTGTAGGAATAAAACTTTTTATATCATTCTTGAATACCAAGGGCTTTACGTTTAACGATGCTGTGTCTTCTTCTTTCAAATATTAAATCAATGAAAAGTTATAGAGAAAAATCAGTGTTTAACTAAATACTCGCTAAACTATGTAAAGCCGTAAATTTCATACTTACCCATGTCAATAGCCAGAACATATAAAGTAAATGCTCGAAATTATTTATTTTACATAAAAGACCCCAGAATATTATAATACGATCAGCATCGCGCCAAGCGATGTCTACATCTGCGTATACCTTTAGTTAACTTGTCAGGGCGTGTGTGATAAAAACGTGGTGTGGTAAAAACTCCACATTTCTATATTTTGTACTCATTAAACATTTTATAATATAATTATTAAATGATTAATTAAAAATGTTTTTTTTAATTTATTTAAGTAACATTTTTATTTAAGTATTTTGTTTTTAAATAAATTGAGCTTTGTACATTTATTTTACATCAAGTTTTATAAAGTTTATCTGTAATTGTTTTATTATCATTCTCCAGAAAAGTCTCCACATCAACTTTTTCTCTTCTAAGCTATATAAATTATATGTTATATATATCGTTATTAGTAATATAAGTAATAAATATAATATTAGATACATATACACTATTTAATATCCTAGTTAGAACCTTTTTTTTCATGTAAATTTTATAAGAACTTGTCGAAACGAAAACAGAATCGCGCACTTAAAATTCCTACAGGGAAATCTCAAAGAATATAACGTTAATAGGAATTCGCTTTCTCTTTCGTTTTTACGTAAACAAAACAAAGCATCGTAAAAGTTGATAAGTTAAACTGTTAGGTTATATTAGCAGATAGTAAACTTTGTGAAATAGGATGAAGTAAATGTTTATATTTTTTGTTGACCAGCTTTGTAGTGTAATAACAAATCATAAGGCAATTAGTTAATTTTAAATATTAAATAGCAAATTTGTGAGTTCACTAAATTTTTTTTACATTTTTTATTAATTATGTAAGTTGAAGTAAACTAACATATAAAGCTTCGCGGCTTGTGTGTGGCTTGAATGTGTTTTTACCATTCTTATATAATATACATATATATGTACATATATTTATATATATATATATATATATTATATAATATTTTTTTAATTTTTTTACGTATTAATTAGTTCTGTTGTATTAGTAGTTAAGATTTGATTTTTAAGCCTTTATATAGGTTATGTTTTTTATATTTATTTTTTATATAATGGTGCATGTTGTTTACGCCTTTAAAGATTTCACTTTGTAAGAGTTGGACGGGCCCGTTGGCGTTGTTGGTAGATATTTGGCTTTCACGCCGAAGGTTGTGGGTTCGATTCCCACCTAGGACAGACATTTGTGTGCATGAACATGTCTGTTTGTTCTAAGTCTGGATGTAATTATCAGTTAAGTATGTATTTATAAAAGAAAACTAGTATATGTAGTATATCAGTTGTCTAGTTTCCATAGTACAAGCTCTGCTTATTTTGGGATCAGATGGCCGTGTGTGAATAATACCCCAGGATATTATTATATTACTATTAAGAGTATATGTTTAAGTTGTTAAATTTAGGTGTTTAATGAGAAGTGTTGGTGTAACTATCTCAATTGATAAATAAAATAATATATATAAATGTTTTTTACAAACCTCATTTACATAAGGTTCAATCCATATCTTCTAACAGGAGAAGAAGTTCAGCACATCCTACAGATACTTACTGTTAATGTATTGTAAGATATATTTTTTATAATACAATAGGTGGACGGACAGATTGGCCACCTGAAGTTTAGTAGTCATCACCATAGACATTGGCGCTGTAAGAAATATTAACTATTCCTTACATCTCCAATGCCCCACCAACCTTGAGGACTATGATGTATCTGTAGTTACACTGTCTCACTGACCCTTCAAACCAGATAGTAAGTATTGCTGTTTGGTAGTAGAATATATGATGAGTGGATGGTACCTACCCAGATGGGCTTGCACGAAGCCTTACCACTTAGTTACTAGATACTAGCTAGTATCCGACACGCATTGCAATATATTTTTATTCTTTTACCTTTTTCTGTACTGCTATCATATAAAATTTCCAAATAAACCTTCCAATTTTTTGAATATATTTAATAAAAATCATAAATAAAATCAATAAGCTGTCGTAAAACAACGCCGTGACATGCATCACTTTTCTGATGTTCGAAATACAATAACATAAAATTATGCAGGCCGAATACACGCGACGCCCCGACGCAAACATTGTTACCTGCATCCAATTAGTTCACCAGAGCTGAATTGTAAATCCGCGAGACGACGTCCATAGTAGCCACGTAATACAATTTACGGTATTTATGCTGCCAATCCAATGTTATATTTGTTTTATGAAATTTACTGTATTTAACATGATTTGTTTTAATACTAGATATATTATTAATAAAGATAAATTTAGGTTATTAGATATAATTTGAAAGAAAATTTCCAAAAAAAATCATCATCGTCAAAATATGACGTACATGCGAGGTACTTGAAATGGTGGGTATCATATTGTATTTCATATTATACTTATATTATAAAGAGGTAAGTGTGTTTGGTTGTTTTTTCCTGATTAATGTAAAAACTAGTAATCGGATTAATATGATTTACTTATTTTAGTTTTAAAATTGTTAATAAGTGTTTATATTTTTTGTTGGGTTAATATACTGACTTAGACGCACAAAAACTTTATATAAGAAATATGTAGTATTCTAAATGTCTACATAAAAATCAGCGACAGTATATGTACTTTTTATGGATTGCTCTTTTATATGTTATACTCAGTAACCATTATTAGCACATTATGGGTAAATGATCAATTTTTGAAAGATATTAATCAGTGAACCATACAGCCAAAGGGAATATAACATCTCATTTCTAAAGGTTGTTGGCGTATTTACGACGTAAGGAATGGTTAATATTTCTTACATCGCCAATGTTTATGTTCTGTGGTGATCTTTGATCATCAGGTGGTTCATTTGAACGAATACTCGTTTTTCTAAAGTTTTACCATTTTTGGATCAATAAAATATAAACAAACTTTTCCTCGGTATAATTGTAGAATGCTAATGGGGTATTGACATGGCTTGTAATCGACCTGTGCGGCGATGTGAATAAATAATGAATAAAACTTTCCTTTAAAACTATTTAAAGCTACTCCCTTTAAATCACAAAAGTCTGATAAGTCTGAAAAGTCCATTGAAAATCAGCGTCGGAACAGGAAAATCCGACGTTTTAGGCTTTCAGGTTGCCGACATAAGCCAAATGGCTATCCTATTTGTGACGTCATACTGCTATGTACTTAAAATTTAACTTTTTGTTGTTATAAAGTAAAAAAATATCTTAATTATCCTGTTTTGTTTCTAATACGTTTGATGTGTTATTTAATAACATTTTGTTATTGCAATAATTATATATAAAAAGCTTTTTTAAGCTCGGCTGTGGACTTGTGAGTCTTTACAAGACTGACTAAGTATACATACGGTTAAAATTACATTACTTTTCATGTTATTGTAAATATATCTTATTTTAATAGTGACTTACAATCTTGATGTTAAGTTTTTATTATTATTGACGTAGAAGAAATTTCACAAAGTCCATAGAAAAAACATTTGGAGCGTGTGCTCAACATAAACTTTCAAAAATTGTATCACATATGACTCTAATGAAAAAAGTCTTATCATCTATATTAAAGCTTTATTCGAACATCTGAAAGACTGGCTTGGTAAACAACGATTTAAAACTATAATATAAAAACTAAGACAAACTCCCACGAATGCGACTTCTTCGTTCGCGACGTGATTTTAAATGTTTTTATAATTATTTTATTCAGCCAAAATATTAACAAGTAACAAACGGAATAGAATGAATTAATTAACCATATAGTTGATTTATTTAATACTCTTTTTGCCTTGGTTTAAATTCGACAAAAAATAAAGGCTTTTGTAAAAACATATAATGACTACTATTTCAATTATATTCTGAAATGTGTATCCTTGTAATCTTAATAATCGCAATGTTCGTGTAACTTATAATTACAGTGATTCCGCATTCTTCAATTAACCATTAATTCGTTCATTCTGAACTGGGAGCCTTTAATTGACATGATAAGTAAATAATTTAAAAGCGTTTGTCACTTACTGAGATGTGATAATATTTTTTATAAGTAAAACGTCAATACACAACAATAACTGGAAGAATATGAAAGCGCATCAAAAATATCGTATTGTCGAATGACAATTTTTTCAATATATATCATAAAACAAAATCACCCGCCGTGTCCGTCTGTCTGAACGCTATAAACTCAAAACTAGCGAACGGATTTTAGATAGTTTCTTATATATTATAAAATAGTTATGTGTATTTATATATTTATTAGGGTTCAATGAACTATGGCACTCTATAATGAAAAATGTATTGCCAGTAAATATATTGAGAACAAACTAAAATTACACCTCAATACACGATCCTGAAATATCAATTGGCAAATGAAATTCCACCAACCCGCATTAGAACAGTGTGGTGGAATAAGCTTCATACCTTCTCCTGAAAAAGGGAGAGGAAGCCTTAGCCCAGAAGCGGGACAGTCACAGGCTGTTACTGTAAATGAAAGTTATATTACGACATTGACAATAATAATTATTACATTAAATACAGGCATCGAAATAACGTTTTACCATAAGTCCGTTTTCAACATTTCACAAGTTAGATACGAAGACCTTAAAAAAATCAATGCTGTTAAAAATCATATAAAATGGGACCTTGTCAAATTGTATTAATGGATTTTTTTGAAACGAATTACAATTATAATTAACAATAAAATATTTAGTCACTGAATAGGAGCAATTTCCATGGGATTTACGATGACATATCGATAGATTGACGATTCCCGTTAATCTCGCCGAAATTGAGTCCCCCTTAAAGGGCATTCGATTCCATTTTGATTGCAGCTTTCATAGATTACAACATTTCGTACAATAATTTGATGAAATATGACAACATTTATATACAATGAAATATCACAATATTTATACACAGATTAACGCTAAAAACGATCATCTGGATCGGAAAGTTTACACTTATTATTAAAATACTAAAACAATATAATTACATTTTTATTAATTTACTGTTATGTAAAATAATAACTGTAGAACAACTCTAAAATAAATCAATCCGCAATCAAACTAGTAAAGCAAACAGTAGGGCAATTTAAGCTAATTATGTTGATAAAATATTAAACTAGAATAAACGTTTAATAAAGAGGAATATATTTATAAATTTAGATTTCTGCAAAGCTATTTGACATTATCTTTAAATCTTTAATTATATTTTGATTCAGAGCTACATCAAGATATTGTATCAAAATTGTTCTGAAATGTAAATATATATTGTAATAGTTATTTATGCAGTAGTGAAGTGCTTATTATTGAGTTTAAGTTTATCTACAATCTTAATACAACATTTAGTAAAGTATTTTTGTAGCATTGTCCATTTATTCTTATTTAATAGAGTAGCGTCATGTTTTCAACCGGTTTGCCTCTGTTATTATTTAATTAACTGTCTATTGTCTATTATCAAGCTTTTCATGTTTAATTTATAGTTGACTCTGTTTTGATTGTTTGAAAAATTTAAATACATTTTGATGTTTAATTTATTGTTAAAATGTTTAATTTACTGTGATAATATTCAAAATAATATCATTAATCTGAATCAAATTTAATTATTTTATGCAATAAGTAAAACTTAATTCCATTTGAAAACTGTTAGCAGCACCTCCTTTGACTAGAGATAGAATAAAATAATATTTGCTCGTATTAATTGTTATATATTGGTTCTGTGTAATTGTGAAAAATAAACTTAGTAGTTGATAATTTTTATTTATAGACTTTTAATTTGCTATTTTATATTTTAATTTAAATAATAATTTTCTAAGAAAATGTTAAATGTATTTAATAAATTTAAAATGTTTCCCAATCTTTGGTTAGAGAGAATTGTTAAAATACTTAAATATTGTTTTTTAATTTAGTAAAAAAAAACACAAATAACTTCTTTCCTGACCCTGGGGTCTCCCGACCGTACATTTTTTTAATTTAATTTTTCGTAGTTATATTTGACAGCGTTAGTGCATCAATTTTTCTCTTTCATTGGTTAGTTAGACCTCTGTTACTCTTTTTTTGTACATTTTATCCCTCTCATAGCCCTTCCATCTTTTTCGATCGCCCTCTTGGCTTAGCTATCCATCAAATGTCCATAACATGACAACCGGTTTCCTTTTAGCTTTTCTGACACGAGAGCTACTTTCGAACGTCCTTTTACGTAGTCATTTTATATTCTTTCCATTCTCGTCACTCAACACTCATTTATCTCGCCATTTTTATCTCACGAATATAATTTGACTTTGGTCATTAAATATTCCAATACATGTTTGATAATTTTCCTCTTTTAGTTTTTTGGGAACTGGTACGTCCAAGAGCTTTTTGTAAAAATATGTCTTCCAAAGCTAATTAATATATTACTCCACAATGCCAAAGTTTTGTCACCCTTTTTATGAAAGTTTGAGCGTTATCCGACGAAAATAAGATATCAACTAAGTATGCAGATTTCAGAGACATGTTTACAATCTTTGGCGTAACGTCTGAAATTGACATAATATCCGAGTTGCGAGCAAAGCAGTTAGAAATAAAATATTTCACTGCAGTATACTGTGCGTTTTATTTTATTTCCTTACCTCAACTACAGGAAATTTTAGTTCGCTGACATATATTGAGTTACCAGACGAGTTTTGTCAAATAAAACCAACGTGTTTCTCCTTGCTTGCCTTGCGGGCTGTTGAATCGCATGATACTCGAATCTTTTCACTTTTGTTAGTCGTATATTTTTCAATCTAGAAGTTACCGTCAATAGTTGTTACATAACGTAAGGAGTTTTAAAAATATGTTCCGACCGATACTACTTCGGTACGTTTCAAACGTCTAAACTTCGTAAATCTTGGCACGGTCATGATGCGAGATTATGGCAACAGTTTCGAGTATGATAAATTAAGTTGCACACTAAAATATAGTTTGAACTCAACACAATATTATAGCATATTTTACTGAAAAGTTACAGCATATTTCTCTCAAATAGAAAATTCTCAAACATAAATTACAAGTGCTTCATCACGTTCATGTTTGTCATCGATCATTACAAAGTAATTAACCATTCATTTCAACAGTAATTCAAGTAATAATGATTTATTCTATAACGTAATTAATAATAGTTTCATCACACGAAGGT
The DNA here is from genome assembly GCA_905147175.2 of Nymphalis urticae. NCBI lineage: Eukaryota > Metazoa > Arthropoda > Insecta > Lepidoptera > Nymphalidae > Nymphalis > Nymphalis urticae. Next base: position 5,522,809 of record LR989998.1, on the reverse strand, counting down.
ACGTTATAATTATATTTGTGTAACGTATTATAGTTCTTATGTGCAAGACAGATAGGCGATTATTGCATGTACGGCGAGCGTGACGTTTATAAATTGCACGCAGATGGACACTGGGTTAGATCAGGAATGACATAATTGATGGCCGTGGTCGCGGCTTATATAAAGGGATGCTTTACATAACTACCCTATATACTTCCTCATAAATATTCATATAACGGGTAGAAGATAAATGTTTCAACGTAACAAAAGATCGTGTTTATTTGGATTTGGGATTATACGCGGTAAACATGAGGTTAAAGTTATAAATAAATCTATTGTTATAATGTGATTTGGGTTAAACGTAGATACATATATATAAAATTAAATGGTAAGTATCTCTGTAATACAAAGATTTATTTATAGTGTATCCCTAATTTTAGTATACATTTTAATGCATAAGTTATTTTGTTATGTTTTTTTACGAGTTAAGTACTTAACTAAATTAAGAAACAAACAAGAAATGTCTTAAGAGCACACAAAAAAAGTAGAATTAAATACAAATAAACTTAGTTGAGTTAGTGTACAAAGACGGCCTTATTGTGCTAACCAATCTCTTACAGACAACACTTAACATGAGAAAATATAATTAAAGAATCTAAACTTAATTATAAATCAGTCTAAATAAACCCCGAAAATATAGCAATTTAATTAATATGTCACTTAAGAACTGTATATAATATTATTGGTTGAAATTATATTTTACAACGCAATTACTAAGCACCATACCTCATAAGCTTGGCCGTGCGTAATAAGGCATAAGCCAGATTCCTACGTGACTCGGTACACGGTCTAGTGGAACGGGTCGGGTCAACTAATCTCGCCCTCGGTGCACTACGGGTCAAACAATCTAGCCCCGCAGAAAGCTATTGTAAGCCAAATTAAATGTTTTATGGTATTCTACTTTGACACATCATAACATATTGTTATAAACTATATTAAATAATACGATTATTTATTTTATCTTGAATATATATAGCATTGAAAATATTATATAAGCCAAACACGGCTCATCTATCGCTTTTATATATACATTATATTTAATAATAAAACAATGACTCTTTGATATGGTAATACACTGTAACTGTAATAACACTGTAAAACCGCCTCAAAAGTGGCTTGATGTAAGGCCGCAGACCCGGAGGTCCTGGGCTCAATTCCCAAGTCGGGCCAGTAAAAATTTATTGCGTTTTTGTGTCAGAAAGTTCTCATTTGCAGCCTGGATTTTGCGCCTGAACTCTTTCAGACATGTCGGATTGCTGTCCCATCGGATTATGAGTTAGGGAATAGCACTCTGCACCTGTGTTTGCGCACACTTGTGCACTATAATATCTCCTGCGCAGTTGGCTAATCTCTCTTGAGATTGGCCGCCGCAGCCGAAATCGGTCTGGAGGACAATATTATTATTCACACTTGTGATATTACACACACATATTGACACTTATTAATTTGATTTCAATTTTAAAAATTTCATATAAATATCCTTTAATTTTAAACGTAAAACACCTGTAAATTTAATCGTATCCACAACTCCTCTCATTTACAACCTCATTTCGTATCTATTCAGCCCAAAAGGATTATTGGATTAACTTGTTTATGTGAAACGTAATATATAGTTTTAGCGGTCAATTAACATACATATTACGCTTTTAATCCCAGCGACAGCTTTAATAGTGACCCTACTTTGTTATTGTCAGTCATTTTGACAGTACTCACGAAATTGGAACTCACATAAACACAGAGCCGAGTTCATAGAGTCAAAACTCTATTTAAAGTTTTAATTGAGTAACAAGTACTATATACGTCTTGACGTGCTGTCATGTCCCTTTATTCATAAAACCTCTCTACACATCGCTTACTTCGCCTCTTTTCGTCAGAGTTACTGTAGACTGTTCACTAACAATGAAAATAAAATATTATTCGAAATAAATTGAGATTGAAAATGTTAAGACAACAACATTTCCAAAAGTATTAAAGAAATAAAAATAAACTTAAAACATCAGATATGCACTAAAAGTGAAAATTAACTCAATTGTTTTTTTTATGTATAGCATCCACATATATATAAGAGTGTCTACATAGTATATAGTGTTTTTTATGTATAAAATCCACATACATATATATATATATATGTGTATGTGTGTATGTGTTTGCAGCTAGCTAGTGCTTTAGAATAGCCAATGTGGCCGAAATTAGCCAAGACATATAATGAAACGCCGTTTATATTGAAAATGGCTGTCACGTTTTTGAGACATAAATAAACAATGCATGAAATGAAACCGCGAAAACCGCGTATTATACGACAAAGAAAAAAGTACCTTGCGATCTACCTTAATAAAAAAAGTTCAATCAAGCCGTTCTCGAGTAATCGAAAAACATAAAAAACGTACACGTCAAATGAGCTCGTTTAAAAATGGCTGCACTTGTGAAATTTTCGAGGATAATATTTCCAAGTATTTCTATCAATCAAATAAATTCATAAACGAATAAAAATTTAATGTTTCATAAAAGTAATTACTCTTATCAATCATAGTTATAAGAGTAGGTTCTTACAATAAAGACTGTCCTGCCTGTTTACAAATATTCTAACGACGATCATTCGTGGTGCAGCAACATTTTGTGACGAGTTACAAAAAAGTATAGTATAAAAAACCTTCCTCATGAAAAATACATATAAATTCCAACTTTTATGGTTATCGGCCAAACGGTTTGAACGTCCATTATTTCTCAAGCAGATATACCAACATATTTTTTTTTATATGTCACGAAGATGCAGGCGCCATTTTGTTTTTAAAATCGAGACTGGCGAAATTCGTACGAATTTTACAAAAACCGTTTTATTTGTTTGTTTAAATGCGTTGTAACTATTTGTAAAACTTTTTCAACCATGGTTTTAAAAAACACAATTGAAAAAATATATATTTTTATAGAGGGGTAAACGAAGAGGCTCACCTGATGGAAAGTGACTACCACCGCCCAAGGACACTTGCAACACCGGAGGACTTGTAGGTGTGTTGCCGGCCTATAATGAATTAGTCGGCTATTTTCTTGATGAAGTTGCCGGCGAAAGCTGGTTCCACGCAATGGTTGTGCGAGGCAGGAAAATCGCTCTGTATTCGATTTCCACATTTGGTATTGTTGCGGCTTCACAGTGTCTGCGGGCGGTGACGCTCCTATCTTTTAACGGCACTTGGTCTCATTGCGTGTGTGCGATACACATCTTTACGTACTGTATAGGTGTACTGTATTTTGTAATCAATAATACAATCGTTTAAAATCTACAAGTCTTGTAATTCTATCATCGCCAAAACAGCTATCGAAGTTAACAATATTCATAAATCATTGCATTTAATTTAAAAATGGAAACGACTTTAGTCACTGTAATTAATTAACTTAAGTAAATGTGTTCTCGCGCTTAATTTCTTATCTTATATGTATATAAGGATACATATAAGATAAGAAATTCGAAGGACACGTTCATTTATTTTTCTATTAATTTATTAAAATACGTGTAAACGGACCTCAACATTTCAGCCGCCAAGTCCCGAATCGCGTTAACTCACTGGCGGTGTTTCAATTTACACGCTACGGCTAATTTGGTGCGCTTGGCTTCGCCGTCCATACTAATAGCAAATATTTATGCAATTTAAAATTTGTAGACATGCCAATATTTGAACAAATATATTCCTTCATTAGATATGTAATTATGTACTCATCTGTACGAATACTCCTGATTTATATTTAGCTTTTTATATATTTTGATTTTTATTCAAGCTTCATTAAGTCTCATTGTGTCATATAGAAAATTCTAATATAACTTTTATTTAAATACCATGCACAAAACGAATACTGTACATTCACTTCATAGTACGAAAAATAGGATAAAATTAATGTTACATAATACACTCTTACATACACAATTTACTATTTTACAATATTACATATTATATTAATACTCTTCTTAAGCCGTCTATATATTTATGCATACCTAACAATCTTTTGGGACAAAGTGAAATCAAACAGACATAGTCGATTTAAGTTATTGATGATATGTACAATATTATTTAAACTTATTTATTTATTTTAATAAAATTAAATGTTAAAATTATATGAGCTTAGGAAAAATAAGTTATACCAGTCACTGTTGTGGAATATGAATAGAAAACTAGGGAATTCTTCACGTGTTTCTTTTACATAGCGCAGCTCCATTTGTACAACGCGTTTAGGTGACCTACTCATCCTTATTTATATTGCAAAAATGAAACTAATTTTGTATATTATATGTATATTATGTGTATAAAATTATTGATATTTAAATATTTACAATACCTAATCGAGTAATTGTTTAAGTGTACATATAACCATATTTTTTAATAATTAAATATCGGTTTATTTTTACAATAATAAATGTAAATTATCAATCTATAAAAGTAATTTTATTGTTAATCTTTTTATACTGGAGCTGTTGTACCCTTAATGATGATGACATAACCCACGCACGAGTAACTTTTTCATATCTTTCTAAAATGTATCTTGAAGCTATTGTAATAAGATAAAAATTGGACCAATGTTATATAATCGTTATATATTTTTGTCACGAAATAATAATACAATTTAATTTAATACTTATATTAGGAATATATTTTAAGTGATTACTTATTACATGACAGAATCGTTTTTATAAAATTATATAAGATTTTAAGAAACAAATTGCTTTTAACAATATTTGTCTTAATAACGCTCTACCCGTGCCGTCAGAAGAAGCGATGCTAAGGCATCAAATAAAATATCCTCTGTTGCAGTCACTTGCCGCAATTTCTTTGTGCTCAGAGCTTTGAGAGTCTTAATTGAATAGATGCCCTCCGGCCACCAACTTGTATAATACTTTAAACATATATTTATTTATTCGTAAACGTAGTAATACACTGAAAACTTGAATTCTTGCTTTAAAAGTAAATATAAAGATGAATAAATAACAACATTGCTTTTTTAGTCTGTTAGTTTTATAGGTTTTGTTTATTGTTATTGGTTGTTTATAAATTAGAATCAATCTTTAACTTCTCTTACATAAATAAATTTATATTATAACAGTAATAAAACAAAAGCCTTTAATTAATTAAAATTCAATTAACTATTTCGGCAATATAATTTATCAAACGGTAATAAATAAATTGGGACAAGCTACACAAACGAAACAAATTTATTAAATAGTTGAAATGTTTAAATTACCTAAAATAAACATAACAAATTTACGTTTTAATTATATTATTCTCAAACTAATACATCCCTTATTAACTTATTGCGGACTCATGGATTGTTAAAAGGGTTTGTTTGGGGACAAAGACTTGGCCCGGTCACGTCCCATTGGTGTTACGAATGAAATATTTTCCTGACGCGACGCCTACACGAGGAAGCTAAATGTGATTACATACAATAGCCGACGTGTTCCCACGTAGATATATCAGAAATAAATAAACAACATGTATGAAGGCTATCTTTTATTATCTGTTTTATACCTAATAATTTGCCGAATAATGGTGGCCACACACGCAACGCACATTTCATCGTTACGTCTACACATACTTTTGTGCAAATGTGTCTAGTATTCTAGTTGCTATTGATAATTGATATTAGACCTTCTTTACACAGTCAGTACTCCATTTATCATATTAATATTTATTAATATTTCATCACCTGTCATGTAGGTCTAATTAATTGAAATGATATCTTAAATCGTCGCTTCAACACACGATCACCGTGTCCCCAATAAAAGTCTATAGAATCACTAGTGTAGATCAAACAATAATTGTCTGCAAAAGCTACTGTTATTATGCCATCAGTTACAAAGAGTCTAGAACTCCTATCCCATTATCATTAGCTTACTTTTATGTCACTAATTGGGCGTCAACGCAGAATGGTTTTCACTTCTCATTCATCTTGTCTCAACTTATTCTGCATTTACCTTCTTCTTACAAATGTCATCTTACACTTCGCCCATCATTTATGGCTCTTGTCTTACCTTAGAGCTCGCACACTTATCCCTAACATTCTTGGAATATTCTTCTCTTCACTTTGTTCGTGTTTCTTTTAGCTTCTAACAGGTAAGGTACTTCTAAACAGTCTCTCACGTACTCAATATCTCGTACTTTTATCCAATCTCGTCACGCATCCATCAAAATGTCTCTGCTTAGTACATTTACTTTTCTGCTATCACCGTAGTAGCCCAAGACTCCGAGCCGAATTTATTCTAACTAAACTAAATTTTCAAAAAAAAATCCAGAGTGTGATTGTGAAATCTATCGTTAAACTATGGGAACCTAGAGGTTTCTATTTTTTATTTATAAATACATTAATTATAATTTGATAAACTATATAATATTATTATAGCGAATTAATTTGAAGGCAAATTATATTCATACAAAATTAATAAAATAACACATTTAAAAAACATTTTCATAAATTCATCTATACATAAAATACGTTCGTTGTCTGTTCAATTTAAAACAACGGAATATCTTAAGAAATTTTTATCTTTCGATTTGCAACATATAAATTCAATCTCCAAGTCCATTAACTTTGCTTCGCGGAAGTATAAACTTCAAACTCTCTCGTTGGCAGAGAATATATATTGTATCCGACACTACGATTCGTAGAACTTTTTTCTTGTTTCCTAGTTTCGTACCTAACAAAAAACTAAGAATTGTAGAAATTTTTAAGGAAAAAATTGTAATACATTTTATAGGCCCTAGATAGTTTTTTCTCACTAAATATAGTTGTTAGTTGTTATAGGGTTGATTATAAAATGAACATGTCACCTTTATTAACAAAACAACTTCCAATATAACCCGCTTGCATTATAGCCAAACAAAACTTGCATTATAGTCATAAGCAAAACATATATCCATACTAGACACATGTAGTTTTTTTTATTTATTTATAGATTTAATCGTAGATTGTAAGTAACTAACATTCTCTAATTATATAAAATATCTTTGATTCTCTAGATAAGGAAAAGGCATAGTAATTCCGCATACTCAATTAGAGCCTAATAAACTATATTCAATAACTCACACTCAATACACAGGCTCACGTGTAGTTTATACAGAAATAAAAAGTGAAATGTTATAGATTTGTAAATGAGGGGTCAAATCTCAAGCGTTTAATCAGCTTGATATAACTATACTACATGTAGTCCCAAACTTTAAATGTAGGTTTAGAACATAATTCTATAGAGAGTGTAGTTAACAATCTCTAACAGGCGTTGGGACAAAAGGGGCGAGTTGGGAGCAAGGTTCGTTAGCATTTCCACAAGTTAAATACTATTTCTCAGAGCAACAGCTAGATTTGGGGTCGAATTAACGAGCGCCATATTGTCAATTAATGTGTACTTAATTTCGAAGCTCGAGGTCTCCCGCGGTTTATTAGATGTTGCGTCATGGGAACTAAAAGTCATTATAACTGGAATATTAGGCGTCAAAACATCGAACAGTACATTTGATTAATGGATTTATCGAATTTAACGATTATTGTACTTACATATAAATATGAACGAATTTAAACTTTATGTGCAATGAGGTGTTTATAAATATTAATTCAAGTAAGTATATGTAAGTTTAGATAAACGGTATAAATTATTAAAAGTTAATTTCGGATTAAGGCAAAACATTATTCTCAAAAATTATTCATACTATAATATGTAAATATTGTTTTGATAACCGAAAATGCACTCGCATTTACTAAAAAATTAAATACGTAATGGCTCGGCCAAGTTTAATAAAATATATACAATAATATTTAAAAGTATAGTTTAATGGAAATGCTATAAAAGGATTTAATTAAAAAAACTATAAAAATACACTTCATTCAAAGATACCACTGAAAATATATAAAAACTGAAAAGATAAAATACAAACCATTGAACGTTTATATTCAAGGCGTATGAAATAGCATTTAATGAACTGAACCGTTTTATTAAATACTTTGAACTCTAATATTCATAAAGAAAGAAATGCCCTTAATTGGAAATTGAATTGTCCGTGCTGATAGCAATATGGCAGCCAGACGCTATTGTTTCAACGATCGATACTGATTTCGAATGCGCCTTACCTATCGTTTTTTCATAGAACTAATTAGTAAAAACTGTAAAATAAAAAGGAAGAAATTAGAAAAGAACACTTACGTTTGACAATTTTTTTAATTTTCACCACTTTTTTATTTTTCTTTTTACAACATACCATTATCGCATATTATTATATGCGTATATTATATATTGTTATCTGAAAAATTTTACATATATAATAATGGCTAGGTTTTAATCATTTTGTTACGCAATCATTTTAATTACATTAAACTTTTTAACTTAAAATATATGGAGAAAAAAATCGCTATTATGTAATTCTTTACAAATATTTAAACAATTAAATAATCCCTATAGCATTCCTTATAGCATTTCAGTCGACGTTTCATTTATTTTTGTTTATTGTTTTGTGTATTTAATTAAAGTAGGTAAACGTTTTATTGTTATACGCTGACCTAAGTTAATTGATTTATCAGTTTGATAGTCATCTCTGTTAAGACTTGGAACTGTTGCCATACGACTATACTCGACCCGAAAGGTCGTATTGTTGATAGCTAAAACCATTCTAAAGCTTATCTGAGTGCGGTCACTAAAATAGCGATTTAAGCTCAAAAGCATTGTTCTAAAAATAATAGAGCTTGTTTATACAAATATTTCGAAAGTATTCATATTCCTACTAAAACACTGTATCCAAAGCATTTATTTAACTGTACACATTTGTGGCTCAAACCTTCCAACTGAATTTTAAGCCATTTGACCCAACTAAATATGCACACACTTGATTTAATGGTGACTAAATAATCTGCTATTCTAAACTTTATTCGTAATAATTCATACTTGATTCATTCATATATATATATATATATATATATATATATATATATATATATATATATATATATATATATATATATATATATATATATTTCATTCTATATTGAAAAATTGCTTTGTTTAGACTAAGGAAAAAAATAATAAAGTATATAGATAAACGACAATTCACAAGATTTCTAATGGCATGTTGATTTGTACTCTTGCATAACCGATACTGAATATTAATTCTGTGAAAAAAATGCCAAAGTGACCAATACATGCAGCATATTGTATGGAACCAACAGAAAATTCCTGAATCGAAATAATTTATAAATCGCAATCATCGCTCGCGGTCCATTTGTTATTTCAGTCATCCATCATCCATATTTAACTACTACTACTACAATCACTTCGAGATGCCAAATATACAGTTAGCTAAAATAAAATAAAAGAATTAAAAAAATATTAAATTATATAATTAACCGTACTTTATAAAACCGCTTATTTCCTAGTTGTCACTATAATCCAGAACACTACGTCCGTGTCGCTTAGTAACCAACGCTTGTATCCACTCTCACCACAACAAAGTCAGAGATCAGATTTCTCTTCACGCGATATATTAAGATTAAGCTCTGATATATTTTAATAATATATTCAATAATAAACAATTATTACAATTTTTACTTATAATATATGTTAATATTTCTTGTTTATTCTAATTAACGGAACCTAAGTATAGATGTATAGATTAATATATATATTTCGTAATAAGTTCTTATCGTCACATGACTTCATCCTCATCTTAAATTAAATGCTCGCAAACAACACGTTCAAATTTTCTTTTGAGACCTCCCCTGCACCCATTCACTCTTACCACATACCTAGAACGAAAAAAAGGCATTTTTCCACCAGGATTAAGTATCACTTGTTCGGAATTAGCACGCTTTTATGCTACTAATAACGAATGTATTCTAAGCTTTATAATATTTATGGTTTTAACATAGGCATGGGAAATAACTGGTAATATTCTTAATAAAATAACCTTTTCAAAGTAAACACATCCTATCGCAAAGTAGCTTCACCAATTAATTTAAACTTTATTCACTTTTCCGACGTAGAAGCTTGGAAACAAAGAGCATGAAATAAAATTGCCCTCTCTAGAAGTACTATTCCTTATTGTTAAGGAACCCGACAGCGGAGGATCAGACTTAAGACAACCAAGTAAACCATAAGCGAGTAATTTCAACAAAACTTGTATCATTCCTATTTAGAAAGTGTTCAAGTTTGTATGATTTGAAAATTCATCTGTCTACGTAACCGGTGGTGTTAAAATGATGTAACATTTTCGTAGCGCTCACCCTCTCATAATATTGGTCAAAGTACTGAACGGTTTTGTTACGATACAGTTAGGAGGTTAGTACTATTCATAAATTGTACATAATGACTAACTGTCTGACTTACAGATTGACCCGTTTTTCTAGCGGCTAGTGAAGAGGTCCTGGGTTCGAACCCCGGGATCATGTTAAACGCAAATCTACTATTTTCTTAAGCTTTATGTTGAGCTTAACTATCGTATTATTAAGTATCCATCCATATGTAGACAACTTAATTTTCATAACCATAGGGTTTCTTTTTAGATAAGAATTCTTTACATTAAGGTAATACAATCATGACAGCGGAACGGAATGCTATCAGCATTGTCCCTTTGAAAAATAAATGAAAATTCAACGACGAAGACATACATAAAAAATAGGTCGAATTGATAATCTCATTCCTTAGTTGAAAATGCACATAAATTTTAAATTTTACCCTTAAATTGTGCTACCAAACACAATGGCACAGTAAAAGTTATAAGTAGGAATAATTACTCAACGGCACTGGTGCTGCGGCGAGCTTCTGCATTTTGCCATATAATAAATTTTGTAGTTTAATTATTTATAATCTTAAAAAATATGTAAGCTCGTCATCAATTGTGTTATTATATATAAATATATTAACTATATTTTACATAAATACCAAATTTATAATCGTTCATAATAAAAAAACTTCAATAAACGAAAATCCTTTTTATGACAAAATTGTCAGCAGCCATCGTCTTTAATATTTTGCTGATGCTCCATTATTTTTACGATCGTATAATGACCTCCTATAAGAACCTCGTAAGCAGAGGTCAGTTAGAAAGCCTTTAAAGTGCCCGTAAAATCTTGACGTGGGCTAAAGATGGCCTAATGACATAACGGAAGATCGTTAAAAGGAGAGATCTTTGCTGAAAAGCAAAAGAGTTTTTTAGACTTCATAAAACCCCTACCCATGGCCATGGTATTATGAAAGTTTTCTTAAAAAATAGTATAAAAAAGTAAAATTTAGCTTGTTTCTTATTTATTGGACTTACACAATACACCTAAACCAGTTAATATGGATCTTTTATATTATAATGGTTTTAAGACTCGAATCGTATGACTATTATTATTTTTTTAATTTGTTTTAAGCAATAAGCAGACCTCATCTTTATATATATAATTCTTGGATACGGGTGTATGTCAGTGAACTCATAAGCTTCAGCTGAGCCGATTTTGATAATTTTGTTTTGTGTGTATTTGATTGAGACCCTATTTGGTTTAGATTAGTAAGTGGCACTGTGATCAGTATCCGTAATAAAAAACTTGCTGTAATAAAAAAAAAAAACAAATAAATAGAATTCTTTTTTCATGCCTACGCAATCGGGACGGCTAGCAAAATATAAATAATTAACATCAGCCAATAAAAGCAATATAGGTTTCATTAAATCTAATAAAAAATTAAGCGACTTAAAATATATTATATATAAATCGAAAAAAAAAGTTTTCCGGAGAGATTGCAGTACCGGTATGAGCGTCGTGTAGTTGACTGTATGTTCGAGAAGTTTCAATTTGTCACCTTTAGGTCCTACTAACTCAAAATTTGTCAGCTATGTTATAGTTTACTGTAGCACTAAACACTTTTCAGGCAGTACAGACACTAAAAACTTTTCACAAAAATTATCAAGAGTGGTTGCCAGACGTCAAAAATACATAGTTTCAATTTTTTAACTACAAGTCCTACAAATTTTAGACGCCGGAAATAAGAACTTTTTGTAAGAATGACTATTATGAAAATTAACATCAAAGACTTCTGTGGAAACTATACAGTTAAAAATTTCAGTTCCTAGCTATAAATTCTACAGACTCGAAACTTGTGGCGTCTATTAGACGGTTACGGAGCGCGGTTTTTCGTACTTGGCCGCGTTGTTTCGTTGTTTGCATTAGTTCGAATGTTATTTAAGAAGAGCAACAAACAATTTTATATTATATACAGCAGACACTTAAATAACTTATTTCGTTAAGTTTCTGAGCCAATCAAAAAGTGAAGGAGTGCGTTTTACGTTTGTCTTATTGCTACAACTTTAACTGTATTTATTTTTCTTGGAGCGCTGGAAGGACACATCAAACGGGTCGATTTGACGAGGTGAACGATTAACGTGATAAGCGTCATGTTTACCTAACTCTATTTATCCATGTCGTGATTGGTTTATTATAATCTTATAAAATAAGGAATTGTTACACTCGTTAGAATGACTGTACCAAAAACGTTGTTTAATTTTTACATTGGAAAATTTATCTTCGGTAGCTTTGGTCTGCCCACATTTTCAAGTTCATGACAAACTTAAGAGTTACTTCATCTACGCCTTACGCAGTATTTTTTTATAAAATTTAAATTCATAATCTGCAACTCAAATCACGGTGCATGGAAAACTAAGCTCAAAGGTCTCTCCTTAAAAGACCCGGGTTGGGACATATTGCGTCCTAAACATGTTGCTATTGTTGACTATTACGTCCGTGTACAGTTGAGCCCGGAATTTAAAAGATAGGGCGTAATCCAGGGGCCGTGGAAGCGTGAGGTGGGGATCTCGTGAGGTGGGGATCTCGGATTCAGATGGGCCTGAGGAGGACGACGGCCGGAATAGCCTCGTGCTGCCTTACGCACTAGCAAGGAGTGCGGGAAAGCGAGATTACCTTCGCCCGCCGAGGAGAGCTCCACCGAGCCTTGAGCAGAGCATAGCACGGGAAAGGCTGCGAATGCGTTGTATCGTCACGACCCAGCAGGTCCCGACCTCTTAAGGGAGCTGGGTACCTTTCTAAAGGTTTCCGGTAGGTGAAAAAATATCTATATTTAATTAAAATTAAATTTTATTTTATACGAATCGTAAAATAAGCAATGCCATACTTTCATCATTTATAGAATGACATATCATTTTTATATAAATATATTTTAATATCTGTTGAAAAGCCTTATTTATGTTTATAAAACATTGTGCTCATATTCAGATAAGTGTAATGTACCGAAATAAAACCAAAAAAAGACCAGCATAAAATGTTGGCAACAGCAATATTTTACGTCTGGAACCTTTTAAATCGTAAACATCGGCGGCTGCCTCGTTGCGAGTTGCAAGAAAAACCAACTTGCGGTTAGGGTAAGTAATGAAGTTTTAAGATTTATGTTTTTAGAAAGTGCTTCCCGCGGATTCGAGCCACTTTCGCAGAAACTCTGCCTTTTTGAGCTCCGCTAGACATTTTGCGGTTACCTTTTTGCTCAGTTGTACAGACTTTCGCTCATGTACGCCCGCGATACGACTTCAGTCATTTCAATAACTTTATTAAGCTTGTAACAGTAAAACTTGGTTTCTTTGTCCATATTTTAATAAACTTTGACGAATCGTACTTAAATAATAAACTTAACGTATTTAGTGTTAAATTTATTCCCAGAAATAATCGATCCAAATTTCAAGTTTATTTAATTGTGATATATCTATGTTGATCTTTTTTTATTTCATAACAACTAAATAGACACATTTTTTTCTTATCCTAAATTATGCAACATTTGTTACAAGAGCACAAATTTCAATTTTAGCAATTTTAAACACATGTTCGCAATAACCGACGAACGGGTTCGGCCTATCGTGTCCCAACGTGCCCCAACGTTTCTGACCCGCGGTCAGATGATGGCTCACAACGAAATTAAATAATACGCCCTTTACTTTACACTGGACGTATTAGCTATAATTTTGAACTTTTAATTTTATATTATTAGTACAAACCACGATGTAATTGTATATAGTATATTTTATACGAAATTAAAAATACGAAACTACATGTACATGTTTGTTACATTATCAAGTACAATTCCAGGCAAAAGTGACAAAACTTTTTAGTTCCAAGGTTGGTGGCGGATTAGCAAGTGGTTAGTATTTCTTATAGCGTGACCTATTTGCGAGTCCACCTTCCTATTATAAAATTTAAAAAAATCACAGCTAAACTTAACTTATATGATAAATTATAAACTACTTAAGTACTACATAATTTGTGTATAATTAAGGGACTGGGAAGTATATGTAAATTAGCTTACTTATATAACTATAATCACCGTTAACAAGAGCAATAATTCCAAATCAACGAATTCACCGCTAACAGAGAGTGTCTCATGAAAGTGAATATTCTTTATTGTAAAATTATTGCTGCCACTTAACTAGAGTATAGTTTTATTAACTAATTTTAACATTTTTTACTAAGTTTACTTGTTACAATTAATTTAATAGATCTTTTACAAACGTAAAATAGATACGAAATATTTTACGATTATATTTTAATTATGTAAAAATAAATAAAAATCTTCAAATAAGCCATATTTTATTTTTATTTAAAAAAATATTTTTCTTACCTAAATGTGCACTATTATAATATATATGCAATATTTAAAAAAAATGGTATTCTTTATTGATTTTGTAACAACCCTTGTATAGCCTAGTGATGGAGACACGTCACATATGTTATCTCCAAACTGATTTATAGGTCACTGATTGTAACCGCGACATGTGAATAGGACCTAATCAAGCCATTGTGTAAATCATATCCCCTTGATAATAAGCTTTGTTATGCTACAAATTACCGTTATTAATTCCATTACACGCAATTCCGTTGTAATTATTACGATCTATTGTTCTCGGAAGAATAATGCCCTAATGTTTAAATTGACGTCTAAAATAAATTATGATTAAATATCAGCACTGAATAATAGTGTTAAATATATTTTGTTTCATTTGTTAAGTTTTAAAGTCTAAATAGTTTTTATCCTAGATTCTCCCAAATAAAGATGAATGTAAAGTGTTAGTTTCGATTTCCCCCCATTAACCTATCCTTAAGATTGTATTGGATTTCAGTCCAACCTAATTCCAAATGTTGTTAGTACCAATATGTTCTTGTTTTGTCAATTTATAGCTCCCATTTCAAACTCGCTTTCAAGAAATAAGAGCATTGGGAGTGTTATTTCAACGATATTTAAAGATGTTTTTACTTTAAATTGGTTTATTTATAGAATAAGTTTTGTACATGAAGCAATTTAAGTGTGTAAGCTAAATATTTGTAAGAAATAACTAATTATATTTCAATGTCATTCTGATTTTGTGGTTGTTTTCGTACTTGAAATGGGAATAGATTGAAACTCATTTAATTTCCAAAGATACCTCAGCTGAACCCGATATCTGTGTGCTGAAAAAAATCGACGCTATGTTACTCTTAGTAATTATAAAACTGAAAAAATTATAAAATTTCTCGAACATATTTAAGTGATTTTATTAATTAAAGAAGGCGGACGGGCAAATGGGTCGCCTGATGATAAAAAGTCACCCCCACCCATAGACTAGAGATGTAAGAAATCTTAACTACACCTTACATCACCAATGCACCACCAACGTTTAGAACTAAGATGTTATGTCGCTTGTGCCTGTAGTTACAATAGCTCACTCACCCTTCAAACCGTAACACAACAATACTTATTGCTGTTTGGCTGTATAATGTCTGATGAGTGCCTTACCAGACGGACTTGCGCATGGCCCTACTACCAAGGAAAACGTTAACGTTTTCCCAACGTAGCTTACACAAATGCTCCAACTTCTGCCTGCTACAGATCTTAACGAACAAAGTAATGGAAAATGCTTATGAGGAAACTGCGAGTGTTGGATGATGTTCTGTCACATATGCCGAGAATGTCTTTCCCCTTTCGGGCATTTATTAATTATAAAAAAATGTTTGAATAATGTTTTACGAAGTAACCCGCAAGCAATTAGCATTTCAAATCTAACTAAATTCAACCATTCAAACTTAAAGTGTATATTCCGAGATCTCAGAATGCTGGTTTTGATCTTTAAATATCTTCAAATTTACATATAAAGTACACTTTGAACTTCGCAGCCGACTAATTATGAACTCTGGTTGATGATGACTTTATTATACATATACGCACATTAAGAGATTCCGACTCAATGTTCTGTTGATATATCTATATTAAGCAGCAGTTAGTAGTTATACCATATAACGAATAATATTTTCAATAATATTAAGCTGGAGAATTTTTAAAACGCCCTAGCCTAACGCGCGGAGGTTAGAAAAGGGTAAAGGAGCCCAAACATGGTTAATTCGATACTGTTTATAAACTTTCATTTATTTTAAATTGGATCCATCGAACAAACTATCGCCTTTATATCTAAAATGAAAAGTAAATTAATTTGGAGAATGAATTGGTATGATATATTTCTAAGTTAATGTTATCATAGGCGACTGCCTATTCACTTCCTAACTATCAAATAATAATCTAAAATATTGTAACTCCAATAGATGGTATTTAATATAAACTATCAATTAATTCGCTAAAGGAGTCAATTAATGTAACTGTTCTAATTGAGTACGTACGTCACAGAACTTCGCAACGCCTTGGAACAAGGGAATTAGCATAGTCCTGACAGCCGTATGAGAGGGCGTGAAATTGCCTTAGCGTAACTCTCAGAACAGAATACTATCGAAATGATATTAAACATTAAAAACTCTAAAACACCTCATATTTTTGAATGGAGGGCTGGTTCACATTTAACCCAGGAAATTTGTTATTGACTGAGAGGTTCGTTAGCATCATCGGGGACACGCTGCTAATATGTTTTATATCGCCGCGTGGAATGGTTTCAAGAACAGCTATTTTTTATTTTGATTTTGTATTGTACTCAAGTTTTTTACCGTTTCCTCACGCTAGAGGCTAATTTCCGAAACGGTGGTAGAGTGAAAATTTAGCCGACTCAAAAACTCTTCTAATATTACAATAGATGAGTTACTGGTTGTAACTTTATTTATTAAATAAACTTAAACGAATTTCATACATAAAAAATATTTGGTTAACCCCGATCTTGTTTAACACGTAAATGTTATCTATTCGACATCCAATGAAAGTTCTGTTTGATTTGAATTTATCTGTGCTGTTTACACAAACCGATAAAATCTATCCCCTAAATATTTATTTAAGAACATGAAATTTATGCTAGTCACATCAATAGTCGAAATTTAATGCGTGCCTGAACTGTCAATAAGTGCAAATGCACAATTTTTTTATAAACTAAATATTGTGGTAAAAATCATTATCATTTTTATTTCAAATTTTTGTATCATACTAATTTTATATTTTCCTCAGTTTCAATATATACTAAATTCTTTTATATATACATAGCTTAGCCCTTGCACCATTATAGCTTGTAGTGTCAAAATGGAGAGAAGACAAACTTTAAATTAAGTTACACATACATATATTTGAATATATAATGAAATGAATGTATGTGTAAACAGAATCTAAGTCGAAACGAACTAGACAGCATATAACATTAAACTGAATTACCAGCGCATTTAAAAACGTCGTGAAAGTTTTTAAAGAGCCCGCATGTCGGCGGGCATGTCCCCAACTTGTGCACGCATTGAATTGCCTAGCTACACTCGAATTATAGCAATCATTAACTGCCAAAAGAATTGCACATTTCCTGCCACCTACAAGATTTTCCGATTAGTAATGAGATATGAAGCCGCGAGTAAACCGCCAACAACATAACTAGTGCCAGCAAGTCGTCGGGTTTGGTGTAGACTTCTTAAACCTTTGACGACATCATTGTTTTGAATCTGTTGGTTAATAATAATTATTAAATATGATTTAATACATACCAGTTCTAGTCGCCTTTTTTTGCTGAGAATGTACCTGTATTATTTATGTGTATACTTTATAATTTAGCTGGCAATAACTAAATCGTTTATGTATTCCTTTACTTAACTCGTGAACCATTTATCTGATTCAAAAATGTTTCCCACTAAAGTTGCAGGAAATTTTATGCTTTATTACTTTTAAACTAAGTACTATTTGTAATATCAGCTTACCGCCGTCCACTGCTGGACGAAAGCCTCCCCCATAGAACGCCAACCATCCCGATTTTGGGCAGCCCGCATCCATCCCGTACCTGCCACCTTTTTCAAATCGTCGGTCCATCTTGCCGCAGGGCGTCCTACACTACGTTTGCCTAAGCGTGGTCTCCACTCCAACATGTGTCGGCTCCATCGGCCATCGATGCGTCTGGAGACATGACCAGCCCACTTCCACTTCAGCGTGCTAATTCTACGCGCGATGTCGGTGACTTTAGTTCTCTGGCGAATGTCCTCATTTCGGATTCTATCTGCCAGAGAAACCCCAAGCATCGCACGTTCCATAGCTTGCTGAGCGACCTTGAACTTGTGGACCAGTCCTACAGTGAGTGTCCACGTTTCGGCGCCGTAAGTCATAACAGGCAGGACGCACTGATTATATACCCTGGTCTTAAGTGACTGTGGGATCGACGATTCAAAAATATGACGCAACCTCCCGAATGCTGCCCAGCCCAAACGTATTCTTCTTTTGACCTCCTTCTCAAAATTGTGCCGGCCAAGTTGTATAGTTTGGCCCAGGTAGATGTATTCCTGCACAACCTCGAGTGGAGAGCCATTTACGACAACCGGTCTCGGGGATATATGTTGGTTGATCATAATTTTGGTTTTTTCTAAGTTCATCCGCAGACCCACCTGTCTTGAAGAATCGCTTAGGCTATTTAGCATCTCTTCCAAATCTTGCAGAGTTTCCGCCATGATGACAATGTCGTCAGCAAATCGCAGATGTGTAATGTGTAGGCCATTTATATTAATGCCGCGTCCGTTCCAATCGAGCGTCTTGAAGACGTCCTCCAATGCATTGGTAAAAAGTTTCGGGGAGATTACATCCCCCTGTCTTACCCCGCGATGCAATTGGATTGGTCTTGTGCTCTGATCTTGTACTTGGACGGTCATGGTTGCGGCTTCGTACAAACACTTTAACACCTGGACATACCGAAAGTCTATTAGGCATCTCTGCATCGATTCCAGAACAGCCCAGGTCTCGATGGTATCGAAGGCTTTTTCGTAGTCCACAAACGCTAGGCATAGAGGCTGATTATATTCCTCGGTCTTCTGTATCATTTGCCTAAGTGTGTGTATGTGGTCTACGGTACTGAAGTCTTTTCGAAACCCAGCCTGTTCAACGGGTTGGAAGTCATAGAATTTTTGGGCGAGACGATTCGTGATTACCCTCGAGAACAACTTATATACGTGACTTAAAAGTGAAATGGGGCGGTAGTTTTTCAGAAGAGCTTTATCACCCTTCTTAAAAACAGTACCACCACACCTCTGCTCCATGCCTTTGGTGTAATACCATTTTGGAGGACGGAATTAAAGATCTTTACCAGCTCTCTCAGAACTGGTGTTCCTCCCGCTTTAAGTAATTCTGAGGTAATTCCGTCCTCTCCTGGAGCCTTGTTGTTTCCAAGTTGTTCGAGAGCAATCCTAATCTCGTCCAAGTCGATGTCGGGAAGCTCGTCAGATAGATGGCGTGTCAGTCTGGCTCTTGGGTCATCCGCGCTGTGGGACTCAGGTGGAGGCACTTGTGATGAGTATAGATTGCTATAGAACGTTTCGACTTCATCTAGAATCTCTGGTTTTGAGGTGACGGTTGTGCCTTGTGTTGTTCTGAGTTTTATCAGGTGACAACAGGAGGTATGCGACTTTGCAAGAACCTTTGAGCCCCTATTGAGTGCTATAGCATCTTCAATATTTCGGGTATGCGCTCGTCTTGTGTCACGCCTTATTAGTTTTTTAACCTTCCTGTTAAGTGCCTGACACTCAGATGGCGTCATATTCTGTTGTTCACGTCTTCTCGTCATCTCGTCCAGAGTCTCGCCTGAGAGCTTCGACTTACGTCCATTGCTCCTTTGTCGAAAGTGATTTTGACCCACCTCGCGAATGACACGTACCAGACTGTTGGTGGCGTCGTCAATGTCCTGCTCGGTTTCCAACATGGCGAATCGGTTCTGTAGTTCCAGCTGAAAGCTTTCGCAACCAGCTTCGACCTGGGGCAAGGTTGGTCTAAGAGTCGACTTCATTAGCCGCGATCGTTCGATTTTAGTGTTAATATTCAGGGTGCCTCTTACCAGGCGGTGATCACTTCCAGTGTTGACCCTGTTGATCACGGAGACATCCCTGAATATTTGGCGCTTATTGGATAGAATGAGGTCGATCTCATTCATTGTTACGCTATCGGGGCTTCGCCAGGTCCACTTCCTTTGGGGCTTTTTCTGGAAAAATGAGTTCATCAGAAATAATCCCTGAGCCTCTAGGAAGTTTACCAGCATTTGTCCCCGATGGTTTCTGTTCCCATAGCCGAATTTTCCTACCCTCGATTCACCATCTTCTTGTACTCCCACTTTGGCATTGAAGTCACCCATAACAACTGTGTAGAAGGTACTGGTACGAGACATAGCTTTTACTATGTCTTCGTATATGGCTTCGACTTCTTCGTCAGTGTATGTGGACGTTGGGGCATACACTTGTATAACCTTCAAGGCATACCTCTCGGTTATCTTTAAGACAAGGTATGCCACCCTTGCCGACACACTGCCAACCTCCATAACATTGCTTCTGAGTGACTTGTGGATCAAAAAGCCGACGCCACCTTGGGATGGTTGGTGTCCTTCTCGGAAGTAGAGTAAGTGACCAGCATCTAGTGTTATCGTGTCCTCGCCCTGTCTTCGGATTTTCGATAGACCCACTATATGCCAGTTAATACGACTTAACTCTACTTCCAATTCTGTGAGATGTTCGTCCAGCCGCAGAGAGCGTCCATTGTACGTGGCCAGAAACAGTCGCCGTTTGTGTTACCCTGCCGTAGCCCGGGGATTCTTAGCACCCCCCGTCACACCGTTACCATGACCGGTACCGTGGCCAAGGATAGTGTGACCACCGGGAATTGGGGGCCGTGCATTTCTGTTGTCGCTCATTTGGGGGGTTTGTTGCCTTAGTCACCACGCTTGGCAGGCGGGTTGGTGACCGCAGTAGCTGGAAATCTTTCGCTGATAGCGCTGCTGCCCGCTATCAGGATTTACATTTTCGGATTCCAGCATTTGTGTGGTTATACCGCCACGATATCGGTCGCCAGAGCCTCGTTCGTTGATCAGCAGGATGCACCACGGGCAGGTGAGGTTGACGGTAGGGAGCCTAAGGTCGTTGTCGACTCCCCTTACATCCCAAGGGGAGAACTATTTGACGTAGCTAGACGGAGGGAAGTAATATTTGACGTAGCTGATATTGGAAAGAAAATATTTTTAGAAAACTGTTTTGTAGTACATGTTTTAAAGACGGCGCGAATGACAGCCAATCCGGATATAAAATCAGGATACTAAACTATATTAATAAACTAAATTTGGACACTCCTTGAGATTTTGTAAGTCAGAACCTACCCAGTGACTGAACTAAAATTAATGTTATCGGTTTGAAGTCATTTTAGTTTGATTCTGTGTTTTTAAAAGACACAGTACATCATAAAATATAATAAGTTTTTGTTTAAATCAAATCAAATATTTGATTTAAAAAGTATATACATATTTTCTCCCTTAAATAGAAAACTGGCAAACCAATTTCCAAACAAATATTTTTATAATGTTATTAATTGTTAATTATCATATCACTTATATAAAGGTCGGTCTTTTTTCAGTTCGTAATTAAAAAAACCACTATCTATAATCAACAATGGAATGTGGTTGGATCCGTAGTTGTCAGCGAGCGAAGGCCGATTTTATCTGTAATCCCAAATAGATTTAAACGAAATAAATATAGGAAAATGAACTGAGTTGTATATTTATTTCATAGATTTTCTTGCGCCTTTCATGACGCACACACTTATATCTCCTGTGTAGTTGGTTAAACGGAATGCAAATGCGCTGATCTGGTGGTAAGTGGTCACCATCGCCCATTAACATTGACGCTGTAAGAAATATTAACCATTCCTTACATGGTCACTATGCCGCAAGCCTTGGGAACTAAGATGTTATGTCCCTTGTCTATAGTTACACTGACTTACTCACCCAAACTGGGAATCAAAAAATATATTAATACTAAACATTGGTATTTGGCGGTAAAAAATGTGATTCAATTAAAAGCCTGGAAGATTCTGGAATAATGTTATTTGTTATTTTTTTGTCATGAAATATTAATTGTTTTAAAATGAGTTTTGAAACTCAATTAACCCATTACCTTGGTATAGCAACCTCGACTGTCGGAACTCTCTTCAAACTGTCAGCTTGCAAAATACATTTTATCAGTAAGCCCATGCTATCGGCAGCCACCGCAAATACGCACAAATAAGCAATTTACAATTCTGATCCGCGGAACGAGCTCACCTATTCATCATTTAGATTTATAGTCCTTTTATCTAGCCGATCTGTTTTCTTGTTTAATTAATGGAAAGAAAATCTTAAGCATAGAATTCTGAACAACCCATTGTTTACAGCAGTATCATTGTTATCTACTTACTTTAATTGTACGATAGTTACTTAATTTAAAGACCTACATCGATAAATGTATCTATTTCTTTAAATGCGTAATTGTTTAAAGTATGAGAAATAATTGGTTAATTTCTTGTCAATAAGTCTTATTTAAGCAATCTTATTATATTAATATTTAGTAAGTTCTTAGTATATAAAGTTTCTTCTGACTACATAATGTAAGCTACGAGTAAATGTTACTGGGGTCTTTTAGGACTGCCACTTGTGGTATAGTAAATAGCTTATAAGCCTGCCTATCCTAAGGTATTTAATACGAAATACGGGTGTCGAGTCAGTAAAAAGTTATTCGGTTTTCCCCCCGTCTCTTTCTTTTTATTCTTGTCTCTACTTTTTAAACATAAAGAAGTTAAAAAAGAACGTCTCTGGAATTTGCGTGGCCGTTATTTTCCATAAACTACGTATATGCAATATTTTACACAGTTTATGCAGTCACGTCTAACCGTTTTTCTGCTGTATCATAAAAGTAGGACAAACCAACAATCACACTCCCCCGTTTATAATATTAGTAGGATTTCATAAAATATTCTATTCAATTTATTGTATCAAACCAATAGAATACGAAATGTAAAGTTTTAATGCATAGTAAAATAATTTGTTACGTGGAAAATGGTACAGGTAAAGTTTAAATTACTTTTTATCATAGTGTAACTATATTTTAACGTATGTACTTAATACAATAAAGCTGCGGTCAGATCTCGACCGCTATTACTCCCCGGAGGACTGAGACTGTTAACATTTATTTCATACACAAGTAGATAAATAGTTGTACTACAGCATGTAATTACTGTTTCAACTTTATTTAATTAGCCTTTATTAAGTAAAAGTTGTAATAGAAAATTACCAAGTAAGTAAACAATATTGGTAATTATTAAGATAGTACCTACGAGTGCGTACCTTCATACTTCTAAATCGATCCGTTCGTGCCAGTCTGTAGTTCCTCTTGTGTAATTTATCAATAAAAGAATGTTGAAAATAAGTCCCGCTCATTTTCATGCGTTTATTATATACTGGATATAATTAAATCATTTGTTATTTTGTACATATTTTAAATGACTTTGGAGCTATTTTGGCCATTTATTCATTCATATTTAACAAAAATAATACTAAAAACCGGTACCGTCATACCCAAACGTCTTCGCATTACGGGCTCATTTTTTATTGATCACACCGGTGACTTTACATGAGATTTCTCGTTTCTTAAATAGTGTATTAGTTATTATTTTTTTGTGTATTTTACAAAATTAAGCAAAATGAATACTTAATTAAGAAATATAATCCTACGTGACTTTTTTTGAGCTAACTAATTATTTTGTACGAGTTTTGACAAGGGCGGGTGGCATTTTTATTTAAAAACTATTTTTTACGTTAAATAGTGTTTAGTGTAAGAAACCATTGTCCGTCCTTGGAGATCAAGCTTGCTGCGTGCCAAATTTCATCAAAATAATCGGACATATACATTACTTTCTCATTTATAATATTAGTATAGATTATCGATGTTGATATTATTACGTCTAGCGCTTCCGATTTCTCGTATCAAACTCAACCGAACGCGTTGAGCTTCCTTTTTCAATTCTCCTTTTCTTACCAAATTTCCTTGCCAGAGCGCGACGCTCAATCTAATCTTTAGGTACCTGAAAACCATATTATAAACTTTAAAATAAACAGATAGACGGGAAACTCCACTTACTCACACTACACTATGATAGTAATCAATCAAATTGTAAAAACGAAAACGGCTTAAATGAAGCTCGATTACATGCATGCAACCAAAAAATAACCACAAGAATTAATAAAAAAGTCTTCGATTATAAGGCGTAAAGAAAAATTATAAATATTATTCATGTTCCGGGCAAGCACCACTGAATTTTCATGTGCTTAATTTGTGATTATAATTCATCTCGTGCTTTACGGTGAAGGAAAACATCCCGAGGAAACCTGCATGTGTCTAATTTCTATGATATTCTGCCACATGTGTATTCCACCAACCCGCATTGGAGCAGCGTGGTGGAATGAGCTCAAACCATATCCTCAAAAAGAGGAGAGGAGGCCTTTAGCCCAGCAGTGGGACATTCACAGGCTGTTACGGTTACGGTATCTTTTATTGATATGCATCATAGTAACATATCAGCAGCACGTCTCAATATAGGTAAATGGTGTATATCAAGTATTTATTTAATATTTTGGAAACGTTATACAATAGAAAAAATCTTTAAATATAATAATTATTACTATCAATGATCATGCCATCGTAATGCACCGTATTGTCGATGTCCCAAGGGTACATAAGAAAAATGGCAGTCAAGCAGACAGATACCGAGATCTCGAGTTCAAACCTCATGTCGGGCTAATAAAGTTATTGGGTTTTTTCTGTCAAAAAAATCATCAAATCGCAGCCCAGAGTCTGGAAGTTTAAAGTGTATAAACTCCCGTACCTCATAAAGCACTTAATGCCGTTGGTCCTGCGCCTGAACTCTTTCCGGTCGTGTCGGATTTGTCTTCCCATCGGATTGTGAGTGACGGAATAGAGAGGGAGAGCATCCGAGTTGTGCAAACATTTGTGCACTATAATATGTCCTACATAGTTTATGGTACCCTTGTGCCATTAGGACACGCGTATTCTAAGCCCTGTTGGTTCCCAACATCCGGCTAAGTCTCATGTTGAGATTGGCCGCCGTGGCCGAAATCGGTCAGGAGGTCATCATTTTAGAAAAAAAGGTAGTCAGCGGAACTAAACATTAAATCTAGTGTTAGATGTGATCAAAAGATGTGTTAAAAGTAAAAGCAACATGTTTTCATACATTTTATTTTGCGATTTTTTTTATTTACAAAAAATAATTTGCAAAATTACACAGATTTCAAATATCAATGTAGGTATTTCATAAAAGTATTAAAATCAAACATAAATACAAATGTATTGGACAATATTTATATACAAAAGTTAACTAATAATACCGACAAAAGAATAAGCTACGAAATTATACAAATATATTTTTTTGATCTTGTCATCAAGAATTATTTTTAATTCATAATATTATGTGTTTTAATATTATATAAAACTCATACATAATGTATCTAATAATTAAAATTTAATTTGCGCTTTTTTATTTATTATCAATTATATAAAAATTGTTTTAGTCGAAAACGTAATCAAAATATAAAATTCAGTATTCGATGAAATTTCGAAAAAATGTTCAATATAAATGTATAACTATAGCACTTATAATAATAAATACTTCTTTTATACTATTTGTTCAAGGTAGTTAAAATATTTTGCAGGAAGATATGCATGAGGCTAATTTAATTTTAATACAAAACTTATTGTTACACTTTTTTAAGTTATTAAAATAACAACCTTTTTTAAATAAAGAATAAGATTCAGAAACTATAAAATAAACACATTTTTTTATTTATAAGGTTCTTACTTTCAATATATATGATCTATTAATATTATATTTTGAAATAGGACGACGATTTGAATTACAATTTACAATATTGACTTCAATCACAGTACATAATTATACATTGTTAATATTTAAGCGATCGTTGCTTATGATGCTATAAGCACTTATTAAAATTTGCTCTAACTGCTAAAATTCGGATGAAATAAACTGTTAACAATTTAGAAGAGTTTTAAAAAATAAGAACGTCATAAATATTTTTATTTTACAATTCAAAATAAGTTATGTTCATACATGTCAATACAATGTTATATTGTGCACTAGAATTAATGATATGAATGTATAAATACAGAAACATACCCGTTTATTAAATCAGTGCTTCACTAAATTAGTAAAAGGCTTTTTATAAACATTCTTAAGCCCATTGCGTCCCTGTTCCTTATTCTATTGACCTTAACTATCAACAAAACGACTTAAAATTTTATATTTGTGCAATAATTTCATAAACCGCCTAACTACACAGCTGTAAACGCCAATATTTACAATAACATGGCACCATAAGAGATTTAATATTGTACTAATCGCTAATTCTGAATCGTTGTTCAACATTTGACTTGCATTCATTTGCTATTAGCACCTGTTATTCATAAAATTGTTTTAAGTACTAACATTTTATATATGTATTGCAATTTAGAATAAATGACAGCAATATTACGTTATTAACGTAAAATATTAATTATATTTTGAAGTTTACAAAGAAGGCCATAGATGACGTCAGTCTGATAATCTTTTTTAAATGGCAACAAAATCCTTAGAGATATTTTATCTATGGTACAGATAATAAATTTAAAGCTATGACTCACTGTCCCATTTTTCGTGTAATGCCTTTAGGTGGTCATGCGCCCTTTTGCTGATATTTAATGTTGGTACTATTTCCAGCAAACCATTTTCACCTATTAAACTAAGGCCGGCTAATCCTAGATATGTATGCATAGGATCGGTACAAGTGTCCGGCCATTTTGAAAATCCACCAACGACACAGTCTTGAGTCTCGTACACATAATTTCTGTTGTTTGCATAATTTGATAGCTGTAACGCGTCTAATATTTTTAATGATGCCCCGACCCAGAAACTGTAACACGTATCCACGGGTTTATTGGGTCTGCCTTGATAGCCGTCTATCTGTCTGAAAAGTAACCAACGCTTCAAACGCTCTATTTGATAGTCGGTTAATCTGTTTAACTGGTTCGTTAAACTCAATGTCGCTAGCGCACAGAATGTAGTACCACCGTGTGACTCCAATTCCGGACATTGTGCAATTCCATAGTCATAACCCTGGAAGAATTGTTTATTTTATTTTAATATTGAGTTTTCGTAGATGCTCAAAATAGTTTTCTTATTTAGTAATAATAAATACTAATGTCTTTTGTTATAAGTGATATACTTACTATAGATTTAATGATATAATCTGTCGCTCGTTCCACATCGAAGCCTGACCAATCATTCAGTATATAACTAATGCAGGCTGCACAATACACGAAGCGCATGTCTGACTCGCATCCCGATAGTGTCGCGGAGAAGTTCCCTTCTTCTGTTTGAAGCGCTTTAACTCCTAAAATAATAACATAAATCGTGATTTTTATACCGTTTGCCGTTTCATCTGATAGATGCAGGTTACCAGGTTATATTAACACATAAAAAGTTATGGATTTATACCAGCTATCATTGGTTTAGTTTCAGTAACCGAGATGGCCCAGTCAAACAAAACAGAACAGACAAATAATAAAGAAAATGTAAAACCATTTTCAATGTCCACATTTTAATATACAGTTAGCTAAAGGATAGACTCCAGGGCAGGACATTCCAGGACAGGGCGTGTCTTATATGTGACGTCAGAGTGGCGTGATTTCGGTTCAGAAGAGGGAAACACAAGCGGGCCAGCAGCGGCAGGCGCTAGTTTTTACACTTCTGCTTGGACTCTCGATTGTGACGGATATTACTGAAATATTATTTATGAGATATAAATAATATTTCAGTTGCTCTGTCTTGATTTCTTTGTTCTCAAGCCAAATCGTTCGCTCAGTCGTCGGTGGGTAAAGTGGTTGGATTCGAAGCTGCGCACTGTAAGATCTTTCGATACTATTTCTATTTGCTGTCGTTATTTTGTTGAATTGTGTTAATTAGTGTGTGGAAAATGTTAACGGTTGTTTGACCTTTGAAAATTATTTCGATTTGATAAAATATTGTTAGACTTGAGTTGATTTTTAAGTAAATTTTGTGTTATTAAATTTGTGTTTTATTTAAAAATATACTAAATATACAAATAACAAATAGAATTTAATACAAAAACGCATTTCGGATGAAGTTGGATGGATGATAGCATTAGTGGATAAGGATATGGGAATGCTAAAGAAATATTCTCAAACATACATATACCCATTTACACACACAAATGCATGCTTACTAAAAACACAAAATCGAAACCTGAGCACGAAATTAAAGTGATTAAGTCTAGATATGTACTTAGAAAATATTTACAATACTTTACCTTCTATTAAAGCTTTCCTATTAAGCCTCGACAGATCATCGCCTAGAGTCAACAAAATACACAAGCCCGTATACGTCATAGCCAGGTGACCACAGCGGTAGTGATTGTTCCCTGATTCGAAATCTATATTTATGGTAGAAGAACCCTGGAATCCGCATGCTGACATATCACCATCTGAAATGATATAACAATGAGTCAAATATGTTAACTATCATTCGACACCATGTAATAAAATAAATGTAAAACTTATTTACACCAATCATTATTCACCAGATTAAAAAAAAAATTACAATAGCATTAAAGCATTTTTTAAGGTTTTTAATATAAAAACAGTAAATAGCAGCAAAATATAATAACAGGATAATGTATAAAAATAATAAATAATGAGGAAACTAAATTTTTTATTAAATGATGTATAAATTATATTTCCACAAATATGTTATGTTTAGAAATTTTATTATTGTCATTCATTATCACATACTGTTGCATAATGATATAGTATTAATAGTAATTAATTATTTTTAGATGTTATATTCAAAATTATGCAAATACTACACAGTGTAGTACAATGTAAATAGTAAGATAATGCAAATGTGTCTTACTTCAATATTAATACAGTCATTGAAATAATAATCAATTGTTTTGTTTGTTTATATTTGTTTTCATTACTAAGGTCATAAAAATGTTTTATGAAGGTAACCTCTCTTAGTTGGTTTTAACATTTATTTCAAGTATAATGAACAACAAGTGAGTCAGCTTGATAAAAAAAAGTAAATTGTTTGAGTAATTTATATAGAACATATATCTTGTTATCAATTAAAATATAAAACCGAAAAGTGCTGTTTACACATGGAGGCTACGACTCAATTTAAAGGAGTTTGTAATGGCTTTTGCTCTTGTACTCGAGTTTACAAACACTGTTTGGATTTAGGTAATTTTATAAACGGAGTTGATAGCAACCTCTGCCGTATGTAAACAACCTAACCGACTGACATCATTTTAATTAATATAATAACTTATCAGAATATTCTTGTTGATAACAAATACAGGTAGCGAGTGCTATTTACATAATTAACTGCCGTTAATTTATTTTTTTAAATTCTTAGCTTTAGAGATTTCAATCTATGTATGTAACCTTCATTTTAATATCCCAACAGTAAAAGGATTTTAAAAGATTTTAAAGTTTAACTTTACGTTTTTATGGTTGAATACTCATGTCTCTTTTATGTATATTATATATGTGTATGTTCAACTATGTAAATATACTTTATTCTTACTAACTCAATAATATATTTCTATAAAGAGGTTGTTACTTATTGATATAGTTGCAAGAGTTTTTGAAGTTGATAAGATTTTAAGGATCTAAAATTATAAAAAACTAACTGTAACTGTATGGTTTCACCAAGATTTAATTAAACAACACTCTTTTTCGAAACAATCTCTGTGTTTCGAAAAATATTAAAATAAGATAGACTTTGAGTCTTTAATAATAATAGTTATAAGAGTAAGGCAATTTAATGCGACAATATAAACTCTCTTTATTTAAAGTGTTGAAATTTAAATTTGTTTTTAATTCAGCAGATCAGTGAGCCAGTGTAACTACATGCACAAAGAGGCACATAGCATCTTAGTTGACAAGGTTGGTTGCACATAGGCAATGTATGTGATGAACATTTCTTACACTGCAACTGTCTATGGTCGGTGATGGCCACTTACCATCTGATGGCTCATTTGCAAGTCGCCTTACTCATATTTCAAATTAAAAAAAAATGCATTGTTCCTTATCTGTATGTATGGAAACTCAGTAAAAAAAATCTATACTGGTCTTTACTTTTTATGTCAAAAGTAAAGTTAACATACAATATAAATATTTTTGAAACATTAAATAGCAATCCTCTAAAGAAATTCATTTATGAAATACACTCATTTCTTACACATACATTTATCTATAACAAAACATTAATCAAAGTCTTTATAACTGATAAATGTTTGTTTTGTACTTAATAATGTTATAATTGTCTTCAATAAAGCATATAATGTCATTAAATGATATATAATATATTAACAATAATGAATCTATTCTTGGAATGTTTCATATTGATACATAAAACTACTAAGGTGGTATGATTACTCCTAACATGGTTTCTACTTGTTTCCTAGTAAAAAAATATCTATCTAATGTTTCTCCACTGAAAAATACACTCAAACTCATTTGTAAAAACAAGTACACTTACTTTCTTTATTGGGTTGCACTTGCAATTGATAAAGCCATTCAATTATTCTGGATTGCAACTCTAATGATATTGAGGTTATGGATCCAAGTACATCCAGGCCCGATACTGAAAAATATGCTATTGTAACCCTGAAACAAATAAAAAAAAAAAACTTTTTTAATGCAAACTATACCAATAGATAGTTATATAGTTTAATAAGTGAATCATTATTAAATGTTACACATAAAAGGTCACAGGTAAAATATTCCAGAAATTATTCCGATTGCAAATTCTTGATTTCTTGATGAAAATACAAAAATCTTTATATGTATTATTTATTAAATTATTACTAAATTATTTGAGGAGTTCCATTAACTTCTCATGAATTTCATTATCAGTCCTGAATTTTGATAAAAATGGGACCAATCTGGAATAGTTTTAAATTAAAAAAAAAACTATGTTCTGAGGTAACAAACATAATTTTTGTAACACTTTTTGTTTTACAAAATGAAAATAAAAAGATAAGATTTGCCTCTTAAGTTATTGAGAGGTTGAAGTGTCAAAGCAAAGAAATATCAAAATATTACCAATGCTCTTATTATATCAGTTTATGTCAAAGCATTTTATATTATTTTATTTTATTAATAGAAAATTAAAAATCTACTTTTTGTGTTTATTTATTATAATTGTCTCATCAACATTATTTCTGTTTAAATCTAAGTTTTATTAATATAGTTTTTTGTGCTAAGAATTGAAAATTACTCTATACTTTCTACTATTCAATTCAACTTCATGTTCCATAAAAACAACATTCTATTATGTTCTGACCTCAATACCCTCAAACCACTTTCAAGTACCTAAGGTCAAAAGGACTTTCAAAAAATGTTATAATATTCTTATACCTGGTTGTATCATGAGATGACAGAGATGATGGTAAAACATTTAGGAATCTCATAAAGTATTTAACGTGCTGTCTGTGCGCCAAAATTTTGTTTTCCTCGTTGTTCATAATTACTAATATATTTGCAACAACTTAATTTTTTATAAAAAAATATTATTATTAAATCAATTGTAACTAATACTCGTTAACTCATTAACGTTTAGGATTGACACTTTTTTATAGATTTATGAATACAATTTAACATTAATAATCATATTTAAGACACTGTTTTCTAAATGGAATCGAAATAACAAATAACATGTAGGCCTATAATAATTTTACGTGACTGACTGAAATCTATTATCAAAAAATAATTTACAATTTAGTACCTACAATGACATAAGTAAGAATGTCATGTAAATGTCATGATAAACTTTAACGTCACTTGACAAAATGTCAAGTTATTAATATCAACATACAGAAAAGAAAAAAAGGTCAACAATATAAAGGCACACAAATATATAATTTAAAACATTATTAACAATTATTTTAAAAAGGAAATAGATGTTATACCGTAACCAAACAAACGAAAAAAAATTTTTTGCAATAGCGAAAATACGCATTATTTTACATGAAATGTAAGTAACATTACACTAAATTACAGTGTCGTACGAAAGTGATGGCGAATTTTGAATAGTACGTTTAAGAAAGATAGATATTTATTGACAAATTATGCTTATGCTTATTTTTTATGCTTGTTACCCAAATATTGATTTGTATTTGTATTTCAGCAGGCTCATTTTGGCATAGACTACTCAAAAAATAGACAGAAGGTATAAATATTTAACGTGTTAGATACTATGTTCTTTCAATATATATAAATATTTAAATTTCAATATTAATTAATTATGTTTATCGTTACAGTATTAAGTTCTGCGATACTGCAAGTTTAATGAGTAAATCAAGCGATTGGCGAAGTAATACTACGATATTTTATTAATAATGATTGTAGATTTTGCCAAATTAATTGTTTAACGGAAGGTTGTTGATTTTTTACACTTAAAATCTGATTAGCTATTTCTAATTTTCATTCATACGTAGTTTACTTCATTTATACGTAGTTATTTAAAATCTTAATATAAATAAAACTTGATAGTGTGAATTTCATTTTAAGATTATTGTGCATACGATTGTTACCTATATCATTTTTTTATTGACGGTTGTCTGTTCTACAATATCTCTGGTTCTTTTTCATGGCTGACGTTCGAAGGAGCTAACTGCAGTCATGAAGGTGCTTAAATAGTGTTTATAAATTAACTAAATAAACCTTATTAAAATAAAATATTGAAAGAATTACTTTCTTAGCATCTTTAAGTATTTACATTGAACGAGTTTTATTAAATATGTGATGTGATTAATTTGAAAAACTTTGATATAAACAGCCCTGTCGTCAATAGTGAAACTCATGCCTATATAAATACAAATTAAATTATAATGTGCTTACAACAAAAATAGTGTCTACATTTTATAGCAAATTTGCAGATTTGTGCTCAAGTAGCTCAAGTTCATGTTGTGTTTCGAAAGTGTGTTATAACCTCGTTTTGTTTTTAGCTGAACGTTTCCTACCCGGCAACGGGATGTCAAAAGTTATTCGAAGTAGTAGACGAGCACAAGCTCCGTATCTTCTACGAGAAGCGCATGGGCGCAGAAGTAGAGGCTGATCAGCTAGGCGATGAATGGAAAGGTTATATCCTTCGTGTAGCAGGCGGTAACGACAAGCAGGGTTTCCCCATGAAACAGGGTGTCCTCACCAACAGTAAGCCATATTTTACTATTTAAATTTAAAATTGATAATTAGGCAATGTAATTTAAAATTACATAGAATTCTGTAAACTGAATTTTAAGGTTAAGTTAACTAATTGTCACTTTAGTTAAAAAAGTTCTTATTTAATTGTACTTGGTCAAATCCCCTAGGTAAACTATAACTTGCTTTGGTTTTAGGTCGTGTCCGCTTGTTGATGTCAAAGGGTCACTCTTGCTACAGACCCCGTCGCGATGGTGAAAGAAAACGCAAATCAGTCCGTGGCTGCATTGTTGATGCTAATCTTTCTGTGCTCGCCCTTGTAATTGTCCGCAAAGGAGCCCAGGTAAATGATGATAAGATTCCGTCTTAATTTTATTGAATATTTTTACATACAATTCACAAATATTTATATTAACACTTATTGTATTTATAATAATTGTGATTAAAATGCCAATTATTCTGCTTTAACCATATTTGATAATTGATAAAAAATAGCCAATTTTTTACATATATATTGAGAAGAATGTATAAATATTGCTTTGTTACTTAAAAGTATTTCAATATATTAAATAATTTGATACAAAATACATTATCTTCACAATTATTATTAACAAACACTGAAAATTTTTATGTATCCCTGGTCTTACTGTTTCTCAGATCCTCAAATCTGTGTAATTATATGCGACAGGGTAGAAAAAATGATGTATAAATATGCCACTTCACATACATTTTGTTGTGGATTTTTTAACGTCGTACATATTATTTATGTTAAAATTACATTTCACACTAAGTAAAAGATAAAAATCAGTATAATAACATAATCGATGTTTCCATCACCAAAATCATGTAACATATCTGTCACTTATAACTTACCCATGATATTCTTTAACAGGAAATTCCTGGACTCACTGATGGAAATGTTCCCCGCCGTCTAGGTCCTAAACGTGCCTCCAAGATTCGTAAACTGTTCAACCTGACGAAACAGGATGATGTACGTCGTTATGTTGTCAAACGCCTCCTCCCCGCTAAGGAAGGCAAGGAGAATGCCAAACCAAGATATAAGGTATGAAAGAAGTACATTTTATTTAATACATATTAATTATTATTCCTTTAACTACTGCAAAAATTATTCTAAACTATGAAATTTTTCTGTACCCTATTAAAATATTAATTGTTGCTGGGCATTCATACCTAGTAACTACTGCAACAGGGTAGATTAAATTAGCTCCGAGCAGAAGATTCAGATTTGTGTCTGTCTACTTTTACAGTGAGCAATACAGTTTTCACCAAATTCTTATGTAATTTTATATTATTTATGAAATACATTACAAACAAAAATTTATGTCAATATAGGCACCTAAGATCCAGAGGTTAGTTACCCCTGTGGTACTCCAGCGCAGGCGCCACAGACTTGCTCTTAAGAAGAAGCGTCTCGCCAAACGCAAGACATCTGAGGCTGAATATGCTAAACTGCTTGCGCAAAGAAAGAAGGAATCCAAGGTAAAATATGACAAATTACTAACACTAATATGTACAATATTTGTTATTTTGTACGAGTGTCACAGCTTGTATCATATGACTATAAAAATATAAGATTCCTATAAATATTAATTTATAGGAATCTTACTAAGCTGTAAGAATAAGGTGCTGTAACTTACCCCTTTGTCTATTTTTGATATTGACTAAGGTATTAGATCAGCAACAAGACTTAATGACATTTGATTAGAAATATAAAATTATTCATTTTTAACGATTTACTGAATATTTAATTGCAAGAAATTAATAAATAATGAGACCATTGAAATAAAAAAATATATACATATATAATTACTAGTTAACACATACTATGACCATTAATGACTCAATTATAACATTAACTTCTCGTTTGTAGGTTCGTCGCCAAGAAGAAATTAAACGCAGGCGTTCAGCTTCAATCCGTGATTCTAAGAGCTCCAGCACAAGTGCTCCACAAAAGTGAAAGACTTTTACCAATAAAAATTAAAATCTAGAAACATATTTTATTACTGTTCCTGTATCCATTCATGCAATATAGAAAAGGCTTATTTACTTAATAGTATATAAGCTATACAGTAAAGACAATTCTTATATAGATAAACTTACATTATATCAGAACCGTCATCTTGGTCATAACTACTCCGATTTTGATGTTTTTTTTAATGTTGGTAATTAAAAATACTTTATAGTTGAAAAATTGACACAAGTCTGTAAAATTTATGTTTTATAATCAGCAGGATTCTTAAAATCACGATAATAAGTTTTAATGCTAAAAAAATTAAGTACTGCTACAGTTTTTGATAGTAATTTTTGAAAAGTAGTATTAAAAAAAGTACACGTTATAAATTTTGATTAATTATTTTCTACAATATTTTCTCTTCTATTTCATTATCATTATTTTTATGGGTATTATTTAATATGGCCTAGACATTTATTGTTTTATATATAATATATATTCTCTTAAGTGACCTAATTTAAAAACTAAGAGCATAAATTTCTTACATTTTGAGTGTACAAAACTAGGTTCTTAGTCCTAATTACACACAGTTAATAGAAAAAGATAAAACAATTATTGCCGCAAGCAATTGTTATCCACAAGCCTGATTGCGGAACAACCCGGTTCTTCTGTGCTAACAATTACTTATGAACATTATTTTTAATTGATTCCTCGGCATATTTCCTAAGACATGGAAAGAAACAACAGTGGTTTCTGTTTAGTGGTTTAATTAACGACCCATTTTAAAATTGTCAGCACAGCTTTATATAGGGTCGCTTTAGAACCACTGACTTGATTATAGGAGTGAATAAATCAAGCCACGAGTCACAAGACTTAATATTACAAAAATAAACCAAATCTTTTGCTATTATCGTCACGTTACAGGATTGGTTTGAATCATACCTACATGCACGTCTAGCCCCCGTAGCTATAGACGGGACTTCTTTTAACAGCTTATTCAGTGTGTTGTGCCTGTGTCTCGGAGGTCAATTCTTGGATCTATGGTTTTTAAACTGAAATATTGCTCAGTAGTCTAAAATCCCTAATACAAAACACATAACCAAAGAATTGAAAGAGTGTAAAAAGTGTTTCGTAAGTGTTTTGTAGTCATATGTTAGGTTTCGAATCTCAACACCGCAGTATCAAACATGAAAAAAGGTTTTTTATAATGACTTTATCTTCCCGGCGGAAATTACTGGACAATGGACATGAGGTTCTTATACAAACTTTAACAACTACATTAACTGTCTTAACCTGGTGTCCTGGGCTCACTTTCAAGACGGACGTATGCTATAAGCATGCTTAGTATTATGTTGTTGTTTATCACTTCAGCGTTGTCGAAAAGACGTTATCGGGTGTATGCTGACCGGAACTAATATATAGCCCTAAACATTTTATGGTTTGAAAATTTGTAAGATAGTAAACTCGGTTACTATATTAAAAAACAATTCGTTTTGCTATTACGTAGTACGGATAGACTTACAATTTTTTATTGATTTAATGACAAGAAGTAATTTGGATTTATCGAGCTGATTAGCTAATTTTTTGATGACTAATATAACACTAACAGAAGCTTGTTCTGTAAAACTAATTTATATTTTATACTAAGTTTATCACTTTGTCATTAAAAAACCGTTGCGATTTAGAACGCGTCGCTAGTATATGATTTTGAATTTTAACTTGTTTGTAAGCAGAATGCTTTAAATAAGGTTTATTGTTATTGGACGTCGGCCAAAATTAAACTTTTAGTCGGGCATTCAAATATCGTATAGTTTAACGGCTAAGGGGATTTTGCCTGCGAATGCTCGTATAAAATAGATGCAGATTAATTAAAGACGTTGCGCTTTATATATAATACTTAACTACGATGATTTCCGGCTTTTTTTCAATATTTTTTAAACCACACTGAATTTCCATAATTATTGCGATATGCATTCTGTGTACCCCCACAAAGAATGCAATAAATTAAAACAAAAGTGTAAAAAAAACATTATAATTTAAAATAATTATTTTACAAAAATAAATAGTAGAATATATAAAACAAACAAAAGGACATCAAAATTATCTTCATAACATCACAATTTTAAATCAATTTGTACTGAAGGCATGTAACTTCAAAATTGAATATAATTATTTTGAAGACTTAAGAAGACCAAGGCCAACATAACGAGCCATCACCCGTAGGTAAGAAGGATTCAACTTTTTTCGCTTTACTAACAAAGACTTTAACAGCCGCTCAGAAGACTCATCGAAGGGTTTTTGATAATCTGAGGCCTGAAAATTAATAAAATTTATATAAATAAAAAAATTGTCATCGCAATAAAAAAAACAGGGAAGTAAAATTAAGGAAAACGAAAAGAATAAACTGAATGGATTTAGATAATGATTTTAAATAAGGCTGTTTTACAAAAAATATTAAAAAGATTATTTACATCGTATTGTAAATAAATAAAAATCTGTTTTGTAATACAAATGGAAAAAAGTTCAATAAGTTCGAGATGAACAAAAAACGGAGCGCTAAACTAGATTAATGTTGTTGCTGATGATAATGGTGATGTTGGGCTGTGGCTGATCCTAATCACTACTTAATCGATTATAATTAATTTCTTACGGTAGTTTTTGCTATCCAGTAAAGCTCTTCTAAAAGACTATCTTGATTTTCCTCGGATGCTGGTAAGTAAGTTATTCCTTCGTACTGTTAAAAAATAAAAAAAATAATTACAGTACGGCTCTAAATATAGAGAAATCAATAAGAAAAAGAAGTACCTGAATTAATTTATTTAGATTCTCTCTTTCTATAACCTCAATCTCCATATCTAATTCTGAAACTCGCGTGATCCTATTAACAGCTATACCTTGTAATAAAATAGGACGATAGCGAACTAAATTAGTGGTATCCTTTTTATTCGCAAGTAATAAAACTAACAAAGCCTGTCTAGGTGTTATGTCCTTTATCCAATTCTTCATCTAAAATAATGAAAAATATATAGAGAAACCGCTTGTAAATAATATTGTTTTCAATAATAATAATTAAACAGTTGTTATTTAACGACCTCATTTATTGCAGATAGTATTTTCTTCTCTGCGTTTCCCTCTAAAACTCCAGATAACATCTTTCCAGAACCCAAAGCAATGCAAAATTCTTCTATATTAGTAATTTTATTTAAATTAGTGCTAGTCTTATTTCCCGATATACTAGACATTGATTTACATTTTTTATACAATTTCACAAATCCTCTCTTTTTATTTCTCGTATTATTTGTACAAAACTCAATTACACTTTTTCGTTTTTCCGGCTTAGAAGTGTGCATTTTGTCAGTTTTAGGTTTTGCAGGATAAAAGGTATTTAAATTAGACGCCACAGCAATCTTGTCTTT
The DNA here is from genome assembly GCA_905147175.2 of Nymphalis urticae. Taxonomy (NCBI): domain Eukaryota; kingdom Metazoa; phylum Arthropoda; class Insecta; order Lepidoptera; family Nymphalidae; genus Nymphalis; species Nymphalis urticae. The sequence continues at coordinate 5,483,878 of LR989998.1, read as the reverse complement.
ATTTTCATCTCTTTTGCAATAATGCAGATCGTGAATACTTATATCAGGGATAGTTGAGTTAAGTAGATTAATATAAGGCATTTTTGAAATATTACTGAATAAGGTGTTTAAATTAAATATAACGTTTTTAGGGCCTAATATAGTTTCAACAATGCGCATAAAACTATAATTATCACGAGAATGCAAAAGCTGTTTGGAAGAATATTGATATGGTTGTAACATCTTGCAAGTATTAGGTAACTTTTTCGGACTTTGTATAATGTCATCAACTATTGATGGTTTTAGTCCATCATCATAATTATGCAGATTTATTTGATTTATCTGTGCTAATGGTAATAAATTTATATTTATTGTAGTTAAAAGCCCCTTAACATCATTTATATAAATTGATTTATGAAATTCGGTCTTCATATTTCTTGAAATATTTTTTGGAATATGTAGTAAATGTGTCAATGAAAATTTTCCTTCGTTGGCAACTTTTATATTCGTCATAAGATTGATTTGAGCTGGCACAAAAGACCTATTAGAATTATCGCTCTTACATCGGGTAAATTCAGATATAGTTGATAAATTAGAATTAAGCTTATCAACATCAGGTGGTGTCAAAGCCAAATTAGAATTAGAATTTATTATCTTTTTCATCAAACTCGGAAGAATACTACAAAGTTCTGCGGGAAGAATTGCGTTAATAATATTTGTTTTACATTTAAATATCGATGGCTGATTTTTGATTATTGTTATTGGTATACAAGGATATGATTGTTTTAGTTGAAGAACACTGTTGTTTTCAAATGATAAAGCCACATCAAATTGTATGATAATGTTGGCCACACAATGTTTAACTGCTACTTGATTGAAGTTATTTAATGCCTCAATTTCTAAGTCTGAAAGTCTGTTATCAAAACCAGGAATTGATAAATCTGAATTAATTTCTTCAGTAACAGAAACTTCCTCCGCAATAAGCTGATTAGAAACGGAAACATCAACTGTTTGACATTGTGTTTTAACAGTTTCTGTTTGCACTCCATCTTCTTTGGTATCTAAAAATAAGACAATTGTTATAATTTTGCTCAGAACCTATTACTTATGAAATAATACTCGTCTGCAGTGTGATTTTTTAGTATTAAATGCGCAAAAATATTTTTTAATTATATTGAAATATATATATTTCGTTGATTATAAATTATATGTTATCTTACGTTTATAGTGTTCTTTAAATTTGTCCTTTTCGTCTTGATAGTAATAAACTCCATTTCTTATTTTTCTAATAACATTTTCAATAAAATCACTTGCCCATTTAGCCTTAGTCTTCACATTATTATTAATGGGTGAAACGTTTTTAAATATTTTAAGATCATTTTTGGCCAACACATTTACTTGTTTGGAAAACACAAAATTATTAATGGTATTTGTACCAACATTTACGACCCCGCGGCTTGAAACTTTTATGTGTCTGACTTGGTTCTGGTCATTATATTTAGTATTGTATACTTCATTTTCAGGGACAGTTTTTTTGTGTATTAATTGCATCATTTTGTTTTTAATTCTGTGCATTGATTTTTCATTTCGGTCAATTGGTAAAACTTTATGCTTGTCTTCAATTTTAGGACATATATTTATTATGTTACTATTATTGGTTCCACGAATATTTGTCGTTACGTTATTCAGATTTAAACTTTGATGTTCATAATTCGCGTTGCTATTACTTTCAACGAAATCAGAATCATTTATGTCATACCACATTCGCATAAAAGGCCAAATATGTTCATCTAAGCCTGTGAATTGTGGTGGATCATAATTTTCCACAGTAACTGTCGAACTAAGTTGATCTTTGCCTAAAATAACTAAAGGAAATTTTATGCTATTCAATTTTCGTTTTATTTCAGATAACTTGATTGATCTATGATTTACCGTGGGAGTTATCGAATTAACAGGATTTGGTGACGATAAGCGAGACTTTTTTAATAAGTCTTGCTTACTTACTGTGTTTTGTTTAGTTAAAAGTATATTTTGACCTTTACTTAGAACGACTTTTGTAATACCAGTAACATGTTGCTTTGATTCATGTTCATAGCTTTTTTTAATTGGTATGTTATTTTTTTTTATGTCTCCCTTACTTGAGTCAGATTTCTCTGATAAAATATCTATATCATTACATTGGTCCATTTGAGACATATTCAATTTATTATTAAGATTAATTTCTATGTAACTGTTCTTATTGTTTTCAATATCACTTTTAAATATTACTTCAGTATTTTTATGCATTTTATCTTTATCTTTTAATGTAACATCGTTTCTTTGAATTGTTATTGGTCGTAATGCTTTGTTATTAGGAAAATGATCGTTACTTTTTTCAGAATTATTCACTTTAAGAACGTTTTGTTTAGACTTATATTTCTTTGATCTACCAGTGTTTTGAGTTTTTCCTTTATCACAGTGAAACATATTATTACTGATTGTTTGTATTTCATCTTGTTTCTCAATTACAGTAATGCGATCAAAACTAGATAGAGAACAGCTGTTGTGGGGATTACCAACAAAACTAGTAATGTAGGCGAATTCTTCTGTCGTAGTCTCAATTAATCTAAAATGAAAAATATTTTAAAATAAAAATAAACTATAACAAACAATCAAAATATCAAGTAATACCTTGAATCTTTACGGTTGCTACGTAGCTTATTTTTTTTTCTTTTATTCTTCTTTACTGATACTAAGCTACTTTCTTGGGACACTGGTGGAGAGGGTCTAAAATTAAAGTGATTGGCCTTACGAAGGAGTGACCAAACATCATGAGCATTAAACTCAGAAGTAGCCTTTAAAGATTTTTTTTGCGTTTTTTTCAAATTCCTATTACCATCACCAGTCAACTTAGTGCCCATATCTTTAGAACTCTTGTCTATTTGAATATCTAGTTTTGAACAATCCTTTTCATCTTTACCGTGAAAATTAATTTGTCTATTCCTCAAGCGCGATTTTCTTTTATTTTGAATCGCTTTTCTCATTTTTGTCCTCAATTCATCTTTATCATCGTTGAAGTACTCCGAATCATTCATATCACTAACTGTACATGAATGCGGTAAAGGAGCTGCCTCGTTGGGCAGAGTCAAAACAGATTTTTTTACTTTCTTACCACATTTTCTTGCCGACTTAAACTCATCAGAATTGGCTTTATATATATTAATAGCCAAAGGAAAAGATGACATAAAATCATGATTTTTATGTAGAAATCTCTTTTCTGTTACACGTGAGAGCAGCTGAACTCTATCTTCAGAAAGATAAGGCGATATGTATTTATCAATTTTAAATTTATTATGTTTAATATTACTGCTAGTCGAGCTCGGGTTCGTGTAATCGATTTTCATTGAACTAAATGTGTTTAAATTTGAGGACTTTGAACACGACGACTTGATTGTATTTTTGTCAAAAAATAAATCTAAAGAATTTATTGCCATAATTGAAGTTGTTCACACACTACAATATCTTTACAAGACCTGTAAACAATTAAAAATGTTAATTACTATAATAATAGGCGAAATAATTCGTTTAAAGAACTAAGCAGTTCTTAAAAAATATCTAGCAAGTAGACGGGCTTGTAATGTAAAATATGTTTAAGCAAAATTCGGGCAACTAATAATTTTAAAATATGTAACGGTTACCAATTACCATTGAGGCGATTATTATATGTTATATACTCAACAATTTAACCACTATAATTTCGAAAACTCCTATTTAAAGTTACAATACTTCTACATTGAATTCCACGTATTAAAATATAATAATATTTTGTTTAATAAAGCTATATTAAATTATTAAAATAATTTTGCCATTGACAGTTGAGAAGTATGTGTAATAATTATTTATATGACAAAGTTTTATTTTTCATTATTTATTTTGCGCACGTACGAAATAAGTTTAAGTGCCTATATATATAATAAATTTTGTTTTCCTTTTATTTAGGAATAAATAAATAAAGATCAGTATATATCAAATAAAACAACAGATTTTATTTATTGTTTCTTCAAATAGTATTCATCATTCACTTCAAATTTATAAATGTTTCATGTTATAATAACCTGGGTTCCTACAAACGACGCGTGAAGAAGTATTTTGCGAGCCGGCAAGGCGGGGGCAGCTAGTGTAGAACATTCGTCCCGACTGCACTAGCTGTCGTCACGTTTGGACTCCACTACCACTTACCATCACGTGGAGTGGAATTATTTGCTTTCCCGGATAATATAAAAAAAATGTTATCCTTTTTTGTGTTAAGAAGTGTCATTCGAAAAAGTGTCTACCGAAACGAATACAGGGTTTATTGTATTAATGCTATTTTGAATTGTTATTTGTATTTATTTCTAATTATATATTATATAACTTCTTCCACCAACCCGCATTGGAGCAGCGTGGTGGAATAAGCTCCAAAACATTCTCCTCAAAAAGAGAGAGGAGGCCTTTAGCCCAGCAGTGGGACATTCACAGGCTGTTACGGATATACAGGGTTACAGGGTAATATGTCACGATCCTTTTAAAGGGTTATAGTTCAGGACAATAGCTATCAAATGACCCCCAAAATGCTTATGCAGAAGTGTATCGTTTTCGAGTTATTAATTTTTTAATATTTTTTTTATTTAAAGGATGTTTAAGATTCTAAAATTCAATTAAAAAAAAAACAACGTATTTTCCCTATTTTTTTTTTGTATTTCTTGCTAGGGTACATCCTAGTTAATAATAACCAGTTATAAAACAAAAACAATCTTCAAGCATTTTTAAATTACAGATCCAAAACTGTACAACTTTTCGATTTTTAATTTTGATTCTTTAAGTTACTCGCAATTTTTTTGTAAAAATCACTATAGCTCTTATCGTGCGGATCATTTTAAAAACATCTGCGTTTCCTTAGCTATCCATCGGTACATAAAAAGTACAGTAACAATCATAAACTCAGGAGAAAATTAGATAACAAAGAGACCAGGTAGGAAATTCTAAGAAATGCTATTGTTAAGAAATTAAATCTGGATCAAAGACAAAAGGACCTCAATGCAAAGTAGTTAAAGATTATTTTTAATAGGGGTAATAGGTAAAAAAGGAGAGATAAACCAGAGCTGTCATTGCAATTTTGAATTTAAATCAAAAACAAAATACTTAATCTTTTTAGTTACTCCATACTTTCGAAATTACACTGTTTATTATTCATAATTCGTGTTCAAAATGAGATCCCCTATTTCGTATACAAATACGCATTCTTTTTCTTAATTCACTTTTTACTACAACACTACTCAAGCTATGTCGAATAGAATTTGCAGCATTCATTATTCTTGTTTTGAGTTCTTCAATTGTTTGTACTGTACATCTTCTTCATCTGGAGAACGGACACGAGGGCGTCCGGAATCAGATTGTCTCCTTTGCACGCGACCAGTTTCTCTAATTCGACGATACACACCAATAAAGACACTATTGTCAGGTGTCCGGCGATCCGGAAATCGACGATTATACTCACGACGAGCAGCTGCGGCGTCACCGTTACAATATCCATAGCAAAATAAGATGTCAGCGTATTCCTCATTAGAGTACGGACGACGAGAAGAATTTTGTTCTGCAGCCATAATAGTCCTTTTTACGCGCCAAGTTATCACAAACACAAGTCACAAATTCCTTTTAGCTAGCCGAGTCACGAAGTTGTAAGAAACAGAGTCCAGTAAACGAAGCGGTTTTTTTCAAAAATTTAAGAGATCATTATTCACTAAAGCGCGTCCACACTATACGAGCAGTGCAAGTGCAGTGAGTATAATACTCACTGCACTTGCACCCCGACAAGGTTTTATTACTCTTATTCCTAAAAGAAATGAGACAAAAGGAAATTAGAAAAAATGACGGTAAATTCAAAGGAATTGATAATAGTATTCCACAAACAGCTTTGGTTTATCTCTCCTTTTTTACCTATTACCCCTATTAAAAATAATCTTTAACTACTTTGCATTGAGGTCCTTTTGTCTTTGATCCAGATTTAATTTCTTAACAATAGCATTTCTTAGAATTTCCTACCTGGTCTCTTTGTTATCTAATTTTCTCCTGAGTTTATGATTGTTACTGTACTTTTTATGTACCGATGGATAGCTAAGGAAACGCAGATGTTTTTAAAATGATCCGCACGATAAGAGCCATAGTGATTTTTACAAAAAAATTGCGAGTAACTTAAAGAATCAAAATTAAAAATCGAAAAGTTGTACAGTTTTGGATCTGTAATTTAAAAATGCTTGAAGATTGTTTTTGTTTTATAACTGGTTATTATTAACTAGGATGTACCCTAGCAAGAAATACAAAAAAAAATAGGGAAAATACGTTGTTTTTTTTTTTATTGAATTTTAGAATCTTAAACATCCTTTAAATAAAAAAAATATTAAAAAATTAATAACTCGAAAACGATACACTTCTGCATAAGCATTTTGGGGGTCATTTGATAGCTATTGTCCTGAACTATAATAACCCTTTAAAAGGATCGTGACATATTACCCTGTAACCCTGTATTATATTATAATTCTATTAATAAAATAATTTGAAAATAGCACTTTTTGAAAGGAGATGTCTATCTTTCTCTCTCTAATTCAAATAGATACTTATAATAATAATACTCCACCAAGTAAAGTTAAAGCGCTTTCCTTCAAACGTTACCTCTAACTCCAACAGCGCCATCTAAATTTCACACATTTCGTGGACACATTTTATAACAAATATGCTTCTCCCGTAGACAGAGAAACTAAAAAAACTTTGTTTCTCTGTCTGTCTACGGCTTCTCCTTACCTCTACTGTAAACTTCATAGCTTTACTGACATTCTCATTTCCGATATTGACAGCCGTCATTCAATACATTTTTGACATAAGCGATACCAGAATAGTGAAAAAAACGAAAAAGGAAAATAAACTTACTTATGATAGTTCATCTTTGTACTGTAGGCAGAAAGGATAATTTCTCTTTCCTTTGAAATTTTAACTTTTGTATGTAGTTTGTTGTCTTGGCCCAAGCCGAAATAATTTATTCACAAGTTTATTTAAAACATTAAATTGGAAGTCATGACAAGTGCATGTGAACAATTATTGAATTGAGTTGAAGTTACATTACATTACATTTTACTTACAATAAAAAACTAAATATGTCAACATCAGATGAAAAGCATGATATTATCCAATATGTTCCCTTTATGTCTTTCGTTCATCCATCGTTTTGGCATAGCTTAACCGAAATGAAATTAAATATTGATAAATTAAATGAGAGTACAAAACAAATTTATGGACGATATTCTTATAGGGATGATATCGTAAGTGTATTTGAGGTCGATGGAACTTCATTCAACAAGTAAGTATCAATTCATCACAACATATTTGATTTTAATTAAAAAAATATACAATAACAGCCTGTCAATGTCTCTGCTGGGCTAATGCCTCCTCTCCCTTTTGAGGAGAAGGTTTGCAGCTTATTCCACCACTCTGCTCCAATGCGGGTTGGTACACATGTGGCATAATTTCAATGAAATGGATGTTTTCCTTGACAGTCAAGCACGAGATAAATTATAAACACAAATTAAGCACATGAAAATTCAGTGAACAGTTGAACCCACAATCATCGGTTAAGATTCACATGTTCTAACCACTAGGCCATCTAGGCTTCTCTCTGAGAAAATATATTTCTTATTAAATAAATAATTGGCTAAGTTTATTCTAATTCTAAAGAAAAAATCAATGTAACAATTTATTTCAAGTTAACATTATTTTTAAAGGGACCCAGAGACAGAGTTCCACTATATAAATGTTACTGGAACTCTCATGAATAAAAATACAATAGAAGACTTCAAAAACATTGACAAAGCATCATTAATCAATAGTGTTGGGGAGATTATGAGAGCCAATATACAGATGAAGGCTTGGATAGATAATCCTAATAGCTTATTAAACTTTTTCGTACTTTCATTTGCTGTAAGTATCATGTTAATCTATATGAGTCCAATATATTTGAATCTTTAAAGAATATAGTTTTAGGTTTTTATATGAGCATGTTGGGTAGGCCAACCACTTATCACTTAATTGACAATTAAGCAGGTATACAAAATATTATTATTTCCTCCAACCTATTTTAAATAAATAAATATTTACATACACACATTGTGCAAGGTACTGTGAGGTGAGAATATTGATTAGCAAAGAGCTGACTTGAATAATATATATTTTGATCTTTAATTGCTGTAACATTTTCATAGATAAAAAGAAATATCTTAATGGAATAATCAATGTAAAGGGATATGTTACATGTTAAACCTTTTTTTATAACTTACATATGTACTAAAGACAATAATGAAACACAAAAGCCTTCAGAGATTGTATGAATAACTTCACATCGAATGCTTCTTGACTTGAATTTACTCTCATTATTATAAATCTTGTAATAAGCATTTATATATATTATTATATATACAATTCGTTTTAATAAACTGGTAAATTAATGGTAATTGTTTAATATAATACAACCTATAAGCTATATTACAAATAGCTATTGAAAAGTATAACATAGTTTTCTATTGAGTGATTATGGTATACAATGGTAATTTAGTCATGGTAGAGAAAAATTAACTTTAAAAAAATAGATCTTTGCTACAGAAATTTAATGAAGCATTTATTCTGTTTAGAGATAAAATATTCTATTTTGATATTACAGGATCTCAAAAAATTTCATTATTACTACTGGTTTGCATTTCCTGCACCAAGTCAACCTATTGTGTGCTTAAAAGAAAAATGTAAAAATATAAGCACTTGTTTCAACGAGAAACAGATAAAAGATATTTCACAGAGCTATCAACTTCTAGAGATATCACAGAAATGTTTCTTTGCAATTGTTAAGGATGATGATTCATACAAAGTTGTGACCCTATCAAAGATCTTAGATAAAAACAGAAATATGGGTGAAGAGTCAAATATTGATGTAACTAACACATTTTTCGCATTTGCCGATCACAGTAATGGCGAAAATCCTGGCTGGCCACTGAGAATTTTTTTGGCAGCTTTATTTGAATATTGTCCAGATTTAAGTAAAAGGATCATTCAAGTTATTGGAATTAGATGCAACAAAAATGGTGCAGTTAATAATAGTCAGATTTATAGCATAACAGTACCTGAGGTCGGTAACTTATTATTTTTAATTATATTTAAACTATTACTTTAACTTACTTTTAGTAACTCTTTCTATATATTTGTTACCTTATTGTGACTAAACTATTACCAATGAATAAATATAACTAATGAATAATATTTGACATAGAGATTCATCGACTTGCATATGGACAAAAAAATATGCTTGACTCAAACGGAGTAGCAAAGATCAGCTAGTAACAAAGAAGAGATTTGTTTGTTTGTAATTGATAAAATCTTAAACTATTTAGCCTATTTTAATAATTCTTACTCTATTAGAAAGCTACTGTTTCCAGAAGTAACATAGACTTAAAATTATATTTTATTTCAGTAATATATGAGATTTCTGTCTGAAAAAATGGTATTTGTAATGCAAGCCAGAAGTAAAAGCGCTACCTAGTTTATGTATGTATGAGTATAGTCTTATAGTCATCATCTGAATTCCACACGGAAACCGCGGGCACTGCTATTACTTGTAATAATATGAATCTTACTTTTTACATGTAGAATCTTTCATTCTATCTAATTATAATGTATAAGAAATAATCTATAATGAAATTTTATTGTAGACATTCCAGACTCCTCAAAATGTTGGTTGGGTAGGTTGGGAGCGAAATGAAAGGGGTAACTTTGGACCAAAACTTGCCAATATGTCTGCATCAATGGATCCTGTGAAGTAAGTAAAGTGTATAATGTTTTTTTTTAGACAGATGGTGATTGGCCGCCCACTTCGTTGTTTGTTGCGTCTTTTATAACACTGGCTCACTCATCTTCTAATTCGCAAGCAATAGCAGCAATGTATAATATTACTTGTCTGGGAGTAGAAAAAGCCTTACAACCAGTAGTGGGTGGTTACTAGAATTTTTTTAATGCTATAAGTATAGTCAAATTATTTTAGAAATTTTAGAAGTAATATTTATTACTTCAGATTAGCAGAAACATCTTCTGATCTTAATATAAAGTTAATGAAATGGCGGCTTGTTCCTGATCTTGATGTGAATATTATGAAGGAAACAAAATGTTTATTGCTCGGAGCTGGTACTCTGGGCTGCCATGTGGCAAGAAATCTTTTAGTAAGTAGTTTTAATTATTTAAATATTTATTTTATCAAATAACTAATAACATAATAAATCATTAACCAATTAAAAAAATATTACATAATAAAAATAATTTATAATTATTATAATATGATCAGATCGTTGGAATTTTCGATGGTTACAGTACGAAACAAATGTAATATGCATATAATATAAGAATCACGAAAATAATAAACAAAATTCAATCAATCATTCAATGATTGATGCTTTAAAATATAAAATAGTAGGTGAAGCGTTGGCTTCCATTGTGGTAATTTGCTGAAATCTATCTCGCGTGATATTAGAAAATAACTATATTATATAAACTAAAATTATTTATGTTAATATATATTATACAGGTTATATATAGGTATAACCTAACTACAATCAGATTGTAACTACGACAGAAATTAGTGTTACCAATAGACTTAGGCAAAATGTATATATGTATCAAGCACGATAATAGTATAACGAAAGTAATCAAAGAAGTAAAGTGAGTAAGTGACTCTAGTTAGTGCCCCAGAGCAACCGCGCGCGTCCTTAGTGATTACACGTGTAATCGTAAATGTTATTTATTAATCTGATTTATTTTTTGCCCAAATCTGTTTACCTAATCTACTGTTTTAACATTGGTCAACCCTATTTTCTCTCGCTATCTTTTATACCATGTAATGTATTATTTAACATATTATTTGACAAACACATAGATCTAGTTATTAATTATGTAGAAAGACAGCTTCACCATTGGATCGTTCATACGTTATTAAATATCTCTTCTAGTAGGCATGCGTCCGATATATCAAAACGAATTCAAAATCCGATTTCAAACACAAATCGATTCGTATCGATTTCACAAACTAAAAATCCGATTTCAAAAATCGACCTAGCCGAACCAAACGCCAACGATCTATAGATCGATATCACTAAAAGATTTTGAATCGACAAATAAAATCACTGGATATCACCAAACGAATTGTGTGTGTTGGATACTCCAAACGCAAACTAATTGTTGCGTACTATGAAATTCGCTTTCTCTCTTTCTAACCAATTGGAATAAAGCGGAATAAAAAGGATAGCGCGAATTTTGCGATTCAGATTTCGATTTGTTGGTTCTGCTACGGAAATCTATTATACAATCATCGACCTTACTACTAAGTTCTTAAAGACTATATTTGCCGGAGCGCAAGCGATTTGGTGAGGCTAGGCGTTACCGAAATCGGACATCTAAAATTGGATTTTGAAAACAATTTGTGAAATCAGATAAATATCAGTTTGCTTTAAAAACCAAAAAACGCCCGTCTATTTTTTGTCTGTCTGTTTGTTTATTGGTGATTTACTGGTTTTTGCTTTCGAAAGGTTGGCAACACTGACAGTCAGGGAAAATCAAATAAAAAAGGTGGACAAAATGTATAAGAAAGGTTTAAGTGTAGAAATATGAATCTAAAACTTATTGGATTTTACAGGCTTGGGGCTTCCGTCATATAACTTTTATAGATAGCGGCAAAGTGTCATTTTCGAATCCGACGCGTCAAGTACTTTTTAATTATCAAGATTGTCTTAATGGTGGTAGAAGAAAGTCGGAAGCAGCAGCTGATAATTTAAAACTTATCCTACCAACTGTGGTAACTATATATATATATTTAATTATGTTGTATAGTTAATGATAGATTTACTTAATTTTGAGATAATTTCGTTTGTAGTAATGATGAAGATAATTTATTGGGAATTGTTGTTATAAAAAAAATTATTATAATTTTTTATTAATAATACTGATCATTTTGATTCGTTGATCCCACTTAAACATTCTGTATGTCGTGTGTGTTTATGATACGTATCTTTCAATTCGAATTAGAGTAGCATGTTGGAATAAGTTTTAAAAGCTCAATAAGAGGTTTTAGCCCAGCTGAGGGACATTTGTAGGCTGTCGCTTTACTTTTTTTCTCGGTTAGGATACGTATACTTTTGCTCAGCTGTGGAATAGATTGATGGTCTACTTATTTTCAGCAAAGTAAAGGTCTAGTCCTCCACATTCCAATGCCTGGTCATCCAATAGGCGAGTCCCTTAAAGATGAGACCGTTACCAACGTCGAACTGTTGACTGAAGCTATAAAAGTACACGATGTGATTTTCCTCCTTCTGGACACAAGAGAAGCGAGATGGTTACCGTCGCTTATCTCCGCACACTATGGAAAGGTATTTTTTTTTTAATATGATACTAAATGAACAAAAGCTTACAAGAATTCATATGTTAATGTTTAATCATCATAATTACTTTTTTTTATTTGAAAACTAATGTGGTATATGACCAGTTCTCAAAGTATATTACTATGCTCTTTTTTATTATCAGTTATCTATTTATAATATACTTGTATTTTATTATTCCAATATGAAGTGATGATAATGAAATATAGTTACAGATACATACATAATTTGGCCATTGTTATGGCAACATTATTTAAAATCTTGCAAATTATTTTTATCTAGAAATTTTAAGAGAAAACTTGTTTTTTATTTAATATAAAATTTGTTCAATCAATTCTTTGGATTCTAGTCTAGTGTAGTATTCATTTAGTAAGAAAAATATATTTTTTAACTAAAATAACTTTTTCAGATAACAATAAATGCGGCGCTCGGTTTTGACAGTTATTTAGTAATGCGGCACGGTATTAGTTCAGTTCTAGAAGAAACTTCAATGAACAGCTCGTTTGTGGCTGGAGATCAACTCGGGTGTTACTTCTGCAATGACGTAACAGCACCTGGAAATGTAAGTTACTACTTACGGTCTGGCTGCAGCAGCTTTCAATCGTTTTATAAATAGAAGAGTACTTTGTATAATAATAATAAAACAAATGCCAGTCGCTGAAGGACCGCACTCTAGACCAGCAGTGCACGGTGAGCCGCGCCGGCGCCGCCGCCATCGCCGCCGCGCTCGCCGTCGAGCTGCTCGTGGGAATGCTGCAGCACCCGCTACGGTAACTTGATTTTTTTCCTTGCTGGAAAATGCTTTAACACATTCCCCAACTATTTAGTTTCGATGTGGGACTACTGGCTGTGTGTCAGACTATCCGTTACAATTTAGTAGTATCTCTTTGTGTACTTCCGTGTTGTCTCAACATTCCTAGCCTGCCTCTACATTGCTCCTTCGTCTTGATGTCATCTCAGAATGCTGAGAACACCTTTAACCTTGACTTCATTATATAGAAGATATATCATAGTTATTTGACTGCCTCGTTGGTCTAGTGGCTACATGTTACGCCGCAGACCCGGAGGTCCTGGGTTCAAATCCGAGATCGGGCCAATAAAAAAGTTATTGCGTTTTTCAGTCGAAAATCTCAGTAGCAGCATGGAGTCAAGAAGTTGGAAGTGTGTACACTCCTGTGCGTCGGAAAGCACGTAAAGCCGCTGGTTCTGCTTCTGAACTCTTCTTCGTGTCGGATTGCCGTCCCATCAGATTATGAGTTAGGGAATAGAGAGTGCACCTGTGTTTGCGCACACACTTGTGCACTATAATATGTCCTGCGCCCATGGCCGAAATCGCTCTGGAGATCATTATTATTATAGTATTGTTCATATTGTATTACAGAGTTAAAGCTCCAGCTGTATATAACCTAACTGACGAAGAACTCGACCCGAAGCTCCAAGGCGTCCTCGGCCCAATACCTCATTCGATCCGCGGCTTTCTTCATTCGTACCAAACGGTGCTACCAACGTGCACCAAATTCAAACAGTGTATCGCGTGTTCTGAAGTAGTGATAGACAAATATAAAGAAGAAGGCTTAGACTTTTTGATGAAAGTTTTCAATAGTGGAACATATTTGGAGGAAGTTACGGGTTTATCTGAACTGCAATTGACCGCGGAAATGACTGAGGTAAATACAACAACAACAACAAAACATAAATTGTACTTGTTAGCTAGCAGTCCCGATGAAGTTTACATAAACCAAAGATGACCATGTTTTTTTTAGGATTCCGTATAGAATACAATACCATGAATAAAACTTAGGCGTAGTTGTGTGTTTGCCAAAGGCTATTTATAAGCTTTTTTTCGACGAAAAACTTGTAGTGTAGACTTGTAATGGCAGCCTAGGCGCCTTTCATAATAGTTACTCATATTTTATTATTTTTTTATTTGACTTTTCGAAAAAAACTATACCAGCGATACTCAACCTTTTCTTTATAGGGGCCACAAACATGTGTTAGTAAAGGTGTCGTGGGCCGCAAACAAAAAATTATTTAGGTTTTTCATTGTTAAAAATTATGAACGGATTTATGGCGTATATTTAAAAAAATTTTTAAGATTCATTCATTTCATGACGTTTCAAAAACTTGCAGTTTCCGTGGCCACAAACAGTTGTTTAATCAAAATTATTTAGGTATTAATAAAAAAATCTTTAAAATTTAAAATAGTTCAAAATTAAGTAACATCAAGTGGGCCAACCACAAAAGCGCGGCGGGCCGCAGGTTGAGTTCAGCTGAACTAGAGGAGTCTACCAAGTCAACACGTGCAAGTACTTTAAAACTCATCATTAGTCACCTACGTATTCTTTAAGTAATTAATTCACAATATATAATACGTCATTTTCGGTAAATTTAAGAGGCGGACATTTTTTGGTGCCCGCGGTGTTAAATCTTAAAATAAGACTGCATACCGCAGAGTCATGTAACCTCATCATTACCTTGTGGAATCGTTATAATAATGCTAACAGCATTCTCTCGTGGAATTACAATGCGGACTTTCTAGGCGAAAAATTATATGTTCATCCTCATTGGATGCAAAAGTATGTTTTGATCTTTTATACAGATTACTAAACTTACATTTCCATTTTTTTCAGATACTAACATTATCTGACGAAGATCAAGAAACTCCAAGCATATAAAGAGAACATACTGAATAAAAGCACAATATAAAATCTCACCGGTAGCTTCTCAATTTACTAACATATAATTAGAGATCTACTTTTTAGTAAAAGCATTTACTGAAAATATATGTTACAATATGGTTTGCTATTATATTTTATAAAATATTTCATTAGTGTTAATTTATTTAAATATTATAAACATAAATAAATTCAGCTTATTTATTTATTTGTTTTATTATATACTTTTACCTATCTTCACTACCAATGGTTTTATATTTGTAATTAAATTTGTGAATGATTAAGTGCTATTTATAATTATAAATTCAGAGTCGACGCTGCTGATGCAAAGTAAAAACACATTGTGTACTTACCTTAACCGAATTACGCGGAATCGAAGATTTTTGATGGACAAAAGAGTAACAATTGAATTTATTGCCGGTTCTCGGTAGAATACACCAGTCGCGGTAGAAGCTTTACAATAAAATAAACGTTTCAAAAGTGATTTTCGAAACTTACATCGATAAAGTTTATTTTGAATTCATCGTAGTTAAATTAACTATCCATAAATGAATGGTGTGCTAAGTGCATATTTTTTTATTTATTTTATGATTTGTGAAGATGAAGACTGCGCGGGAGTGGGCGACCAGGCCCCTGTGGCAGCAGCACGAATAAAAAACTCACTCAGCAGACATTCCATCCAAGCCTATTCATCACAAGACTGAGATCTTCGTCATTGGGAAATATCAGCACTAGTGACTCAAAGAATTTGCCTATCGCGTCTCCAGCTAAAAATACTACAGCTGACGACTCCAGCAACGTTTGCACTCCCCCTGGCAAAGATTCCCACAGACCGCCACCCCAAAAGAAAAAGGTTATCTAATAGCCCGCCACACACTCAAACTAGATCGACCAGATCAAATAACACAAATAGGAGTCAACACTTCTAACAGATACAGTGGATTACCAGTCGATCCAACTGAGGAGTCAACGGAAGATACACCCACTCATCCCAAAAAACCTAGCAAACCACCACCTATTATATTGTATGGAATAGAAGACCTATCTAAATTAACAGACTTATTAAATAAGACTATACCTAGTAGCAAATACTTCTACAAAATCATAGAGACCAGCTAAGAGTGATGACACAATCAACCTAAACATATAGAGATATATATATATATATATAGACCTAATGGAGCTTATCCGTACTAATAATGGTCTCATCGGTCACACTTTCACCCCGAAACAAAACAAATGTTACCGAATTGTAATTAAAAATTTACATCACACCGCCCTTAAATCGGTCATAACACAAAAAAAATTGAAAAAACAGGAAACAAGGTACGAGGTGAAATAGTCTACGCAAAATCCAGAAAAAACAAAAAGCCCAAAACATGTTTTTTGCAAACATAGAACCTAGTCCCAATAACATAGAAATAAAAAATATAGAATACATATACTACACGAGAGTATTTTAGATTGAAGACCCTAGGAAATCTACTGACATTCCTCAATGCACCAGGTGCCAACAATATACCAGTACCAGGTACACCAAAAACAACTGTATGCGCTCATACAGGTGTGTCAAATGTGCAAAGGGACATAAAACTATGGACTTCCCGAAAAAAGGATAAGACAACGCCAGACACCTGTACTCTTTGTCAGGGCGATCATCCAGCTAATTACAAAGGCTGTCAAGTATACAAGGAGATTAGAGCCCGAAAAATGGCACATGTAATAAACAGGAAAGCCCCACCAGATAATAAGAAGCCCACAAATAAATTTACACCACCACCTAAAATAAGCGATTTCCCTCCGCTAAAACCCCGCAGCTACACTAGACAGCAATCTACCAACAACCAGGAAAGAGACACCGGGTATACAAATGAAAACATAATCAACGCCGCAAACAATAATACGACTACTGGAATAGAAAAACAGAGAATATACAATCTCAATCAACAAGTTCAATAGAACAAATTACAACAAATCAATCTGAGAAAGTAGACATCCTTATACAACAAATAGGTACCCTAATAGGCCTCCGAATGACTCTTATAGCCCAGCTTATAACAAAAAATATTAAATTCCTGCAAATTGCCACATGGAATATAAATGGCTTATCCTCGAATAAGCAAGAAGTCGAGCTATTCATAAACCACAACAAAATAGACATTCTGTTAATCTCTGAAACACATATGATTGACCATAGAGTAATTAAAATTAAAGGATACAGTATATATTATGCTAATCATCCAGACGGGACGTCACATGCTGGAGCCGCTGTGATAGTCAAAGAAAATATAAGACACCACATTTTACCAAACTATAGATATGCTCACATAAGATAAGGAGACTGGAACTCCAAAAACACATATTGGGGTTCCCGACTAACGACGACATGAGGCCGAGAACTGAAAAAGGCAATAGATAGCAATACCCTGAATGTAATATTAACAAGAGAACCAACTTATTGGCCATCGGACCGAAAATAAAACTCCGGACCTCATTGACTTTTATTTTCAAGGGGATAACTGGACCCTACACAAATGTGGAATCATGTCTAGATGGCTCCTCAGACCACACACCTGTGATTGTTACATTAAGCTCCACAGTCATCTGGAAAGAACCACGCGAGACCCTCTACGATCATAAAACTGACTGGGAGGCATTTTTGAAGATTAGAGATTACATTGAAGAGAATCCCAATTTGTGTATACCTCTCAAAATGGAAGATGACATAGAAGACACTGCGTGGTTTACCACTAACCTAATGCAAAAAGCAGCGTGGCTATCAACCCTTAAGTAGAATCCAAAACACAAAGTCAGAATATCCCTCTGAGGATAAAATAGCTGATAGTTATGAAGAGAAGGCTAAGACGTCAATGGCATACCAGTAGAAATGACAAGATAAAAAGGCACTTAACAAATACAAAAATACCTAGCAGATATGCTTAACGAGAATGAAAATAGTACTTTGCAAGACAAACTAAAGACCCTGTCTCCGTACAAAACAGATGATTCACTCTGGAAAATGACGAAATCATTGAAAAGGCCAAAGGAACACCTTCCCCGCTTAGACAAACTAACGGCAACTGGTCCCGAAAACCGAAAAAACTGCTCAGCTGTGTTCCTTGGCATACAACAGGCCTTTGACCGCGTATGGCACAAGCGCCTCTCTCTATAAGTTAAAGTTACACCTGCGAAATAGTGCGTATACGCCCTTAAAGTCTTACCTACAAAACAGAATGTTCAAGGTTTAATGCGAGGATTCTTTCTCATCTATCCACCAAATAGAATCAGGAGTGCCTCAGGGATCTGTCTTGGGTCCTATTCTATATACGATCTATACCGCCGATCTACCTACCTCTGAAGAAGTGATGACCGCAACATATGCAGATGACACTGCAGTTCTCTCCAGTGATAAAGACCCAAACATAGCCTCTACAAAACTGCAAGAACACCTAGACAAAATAGAAGTATGGCTAAAGAAGTGGAGAATCCGAGCCAGCCCAGCAAAATCGGTTCACATAACGTTCACTTTAAAAAGAGGAGACTGTCCATCTGTGACACTCGATGGAAACGTTGTGGCAAAACATACGACTGTTAAATACCTAGATATGCATCTAGACAGAAAACTTACCTGGCGAGATCACATAAAAGCAAAAAAGGAACAAGCAAACAAAAAGTTCAAAAATATGTACTGGCTACTAGGCAGGAAATCAACACTAAGTCTCGAAAATAAACTTATTATTTATTTTTTACAAATGTATTATAAAAACCTTCTCCTCAAAAAGGGAGGCCTTAAGCCCAGCAGTAGGACATTCACAGGCTGTTACGGTACGGTATTATTAAAACAGGCTGGACGTACGGCATAGAACTCTGGGGATCGGCAAGTCACTCCAACATAGAAATCCTCCAGAGCTACCAGAACAGTGCTAAAAGTCTTAAGCAATGCTCCATGGTTCATACTGAACAAGGAAGTACATAAGTATCTGGAAATACCTACAGTCAAAGAGGAAATAGAAAAGTCTTCTATAAGTAAAGACTCGAAGGACACATCAATCAACTGGCTATGAACCTTTTAAATACAAATGACTGCATATTTCGATTAAAAAGAAAGCGACTGGCTTCGATCTGATCACTCTTAAAAATGAATGAAGTAAGAGATGACACATAATTGGATGTGCATACTCAAAATTGAGAAAAGCTTAATCAACAAATCTGATTAAAACCTAAGAGGTTGATTGCAGATTATTTATGATTTGTATGGAATGAAAACAGCGCCGTCTAATGATGATAATCAGAATTCCATTCGATCGTATTAAGTTCAACGCTTTCAGGCGAAAAAGTCACACCTGCCAAATAGTGCGTATACGCTTTTAAAAGTCGAAGTATGTAGTCACATAAAAAAAACTCGCACTAGGCGCACAGGTCAACGTTTCTTTCATATTATCATAAGAAAAACGATGATATTGTTAACAATCAATTTCATCCGACGTCTAATAGCATAATTACTAATTAACGGGTGTTAAATTGTTAATTTAATTCATTTTTATAATTATTTAGTTTTTAAATTAAATCAGCATAAACATTAGGACGATTAGAAACATATAAGTAGTGATAATTCAATAAAATAAAAATAACTACTAACGTTTTAGTTTATTTTAAATCATTACATATTTATGGATGCATGTTCAATTGAATAGTTGGCAACGGGAATTTTGTAGGATGACGAATTTCTTTTACTGGTTTTGGAGGTTTGATCTTTCTGCCATGTCTGCCGTCCTTCCTGCGCCAAAGTCCCGACCTTGGACGGTTGCCGAGCCATCTGTTGCGTTGTGGAGAACCTATAGGTGTTGTACCGTGTTCCACGTTCGATAACCGCCCTGCATCATGAATCATTATATTAATTTTAAATTAAAACAAAACTTTCTGATATACCATAGACCTAGCAACTAAGAAAAATCGATTTATTAATACATAGTTTAATGTATTGAGTTATGATGATGAGTGACCATTTGAAGAAAATATTATATTGTAGCACAAAATATACCAAATTGATTTCAATTATATAATAGTAATGCTATTTGGTTTATGTACAGAGAAAGTATGTTTGTTGAACTGAACAACTAATAAAAACTGTTAATTATAGAAATTTAACATACCAACAACGGCCATACAATTTTGACTAAAACTAAATGTCCTCTTTGATGGCATCTGGACAATTACGCGGTCATCTTGCTTTCTTAAAATGGTGCCATAAGTCCCCGCTGCATGGATGTAAAGGCCACCTTGACCTACAATGAATTAATAAAATATAATATTATGGAACACTCAGTAAATGTTTAGTCATTTACTTGTATTACTTGTTTTATTACAAATATGTTAGTCTTCTTTTGTCATTCTTAGTAGAATTTGTCCTTACAAAGGCATTTTTATTATTAACCACTTATATTAATGAATGTATTAAAAATAAAATCAAAACGAGGTAACTGCAGAAAACTACAGACTGATTCTATTAAAACTCATTTTTCTGTACATTATTTATATATGTTCTTGGTGATCAAGCCTGCTTCAATGTGTTAAAGCATAACAGGCAGACAGTTACTCTCTCATTCATTTATAATATTAGTAATGTCCCCCAGACCGATTTCGGCCATGGTGGCCAATCTCAAGAGAGATTAGCCAACTATGCAGGAGATGTTATAGTGCACAAATGTGTGCGCAAACACAGGTGTACTCTCTATTCCCTAACTCTCATAATCCGATCGGATGGCAGTGCAACACAACCAGAAAGAGTTCAGGCGCAGGACCAACGACTTTCACGTGCTTTCCAAGGCACAGGAGTGTACACACTTCCAACTTCCAGACTCCGCAGAAAATTCAGTAGCAGCCGCTACTGAGAATTTTCTGAACCCAATAACTTTTTATTGGTCCGACCTGGGAATTGAACCCAGGACCTCCGGGTCTGCGGCCTTACATCAAGCCACTACCAGACTAACGAGGCAATCAATATATAATATTAGTATAGGTTAAATCAAGAAAAGGCTACATATATTTCTGTGTTATGGTTCTCAAAAGGCCAAATATTTTTGAGTAAAATGTAAACCAAATTTTGCTATTTACCAAAGAATCATTTCTAAAATATTAAATTGATTCGTGCTTAAACAGCATAAGGTTAACATTACTAATACCAACAACATTATACTAAAAGCATATGTTATATAAAACAACCAACATCTGTTCATTGTTTCTATTCTGATTACCAAAAGTAAGGGTTATTGATAATCGACCTTCTAGCACCAGGCCAAAGATTTTATGAGTTTTATGAGTGCAAGCATACATACCTGGCTCTTTTTCTATACAATGAACTAATGTTCCTGTTGGAAGAGCTCCTAATAAATAAGCATCACCCTCGTTTGCCCTCACTGCAATAAAATATATGATTGTTTTAAATATAATTTATATATGGAATATAAATATTAGACTTTGATACACTGAATTGGATCTTGAATATAGTATTATATTATTCTTATGCAAAACAGCACAAATTTAAGGAGTTGTCTTTATGGAAGTTATTTAACCTTTATACTATATAACTACTTTCTCTTGTAGTTAAGCAGTTAAAATCCTCAAAAAGGACTTATATTTCCAAACCTGGTATCCTGGGTAGATGGCGAGATGTTTTAATTATGTCCCCAGCTTTCATGTTTTCAGTTGCAAGTATGTATTTTAATTTATCTCCAACTGCTACTAGTGCAACATGTGCAGTTCTACAGCCACATTCCAATATCTAAAAAAATTATCATGAAAATTAATGACACAGGTTTAAATCTTAGCTACAGCCATTAAATTATTGGCTTTTTCTTTAAAATTCATGTATGTTTGAACACTAACTTGTACAATACAACAGATCAGCTTAGTTTGCTTCTTTGTCGAAAATAGCTACAATATTGCATATACTCATTAAGTAATTTTAACTTGGTTATTACAGATAGATCTTTGTACATGGGGAGATATTTTTGTTAAGTACCTGTATAACTTTTTCCTCCTGAGGTGGACCTTCAGTTGGACCATCTCTATACCAATTAATCCAGTGATATTTGTGTTTTATTCCTCCTCCAATACCTTTTGCTACAACTCTTCCTTTAAATGCAAATAACATTTTTAGTTGAAGCTTTTTTAATTATTTTTTTAAATATCATTTAGTATATATTAAAAAAATATAAAATGTTAGTAAAAAAATAACAGCTTGTAAATGTCCCACTGCCGAGCTAAGCTCTCCTCTCCCTTAGAGAAGGTTGGGAACTTACTCCACCACTTTGGCGAATGTGCATTGGTAGATACACATGTGGCAGAATTCAATTGCAGACAAATATAAGTTTACCTACAATGTTTTCCTTCCCCACTGTGCATCAGATGTATTATAAACACAAGTTAAGCACATGAAATGCAAAAACTGTGGTGATCGCTTGGGTTCAAAATCATCGGTTAGAATTAAAGCGTTCTTTTGACTGAGCTGTCTCAGCTCTGTAAGATAGATTGTAATATTAAATTTTGTTAAACTATATTATCATTTAAGACATATTTACCTGACACTGGATCCCGGCCAGCCAAATTTGTTACCTCTAAAGGCTTTACTGTATATTCATCTGGAAAATGTACTATTCTTCTATAACTTTTACCAAATCCAGGCTTTGGTTTTACGAGATTTGGTTTACTGGCATAGTTTACTGCAGCTACTTGTATAGTTCTTCTACCTAGTACGCTTGGCGTTACGGCTATACTTAACCCTGCGAATAACCTGTTTAAAGCCATCGCAGAGAAACTGAATGATATAATAATTATTAAATTATCCTATTTTGATTTTGTGTAAATTTTTTAACCTAAAATATTTATCAAGAATTGTCAATTTATTATTTGACAGCTTATTCACTATATAGAAATTATTTAAAGCATCTTTAATTTTCCATGTGGATGTCAAAGATTTTTTTACTTATATTCTAGAAAATATAATTATGTATATTATAGTGAGGATAGTTTATTTAAAATAAAGCTCTTTTAAAAATCATTAGTCTGAATAAAATATTTCCTTTGCCTAAGCAATAAATACACAAAAAACAAAAGACGACCCCTAGCGGCAATTCTCTGATAAAAATACATCGTGAATGTGGCGTGTGTTGTTTGGAATATCGTGAGTCGTAAATAAAAAATGCATTCAAGGAAATGGTATAAGTTATTATAAGTGTAATTGATGTGTGTTAAAACAATAATCAATCTAAACTCCTACTGTGAACAACGAGAACTTGAGTTAAGAAGTGGTTTTCTTTTGGTATTTTGTCATATGTTGCACGCCTGCCTTGGGGTCTTGATGAGGACAAAAAAATAATCAGTAATTCCGATGCTAAATTGATAATGCAGTAAGTTTTAAATTTTTATGTTACCTCTATCTAGTTAACAATGAATATATCTTAACAATTTATATGGTACTCTGCATTTTTATGCATTTATAATGAGAAGGTTACTAATGTTTCTACTTCTAACGTAATCATTGGCGCCCATGGACTTTATTAGCAAACACAAGTTATTAAACAGTTTTCATGAAATGCTTTTGTGTTTTAGTTTATTTGCTTATTGTAGAGGATGATTTTTTATTTTGTTACAGAAATAGACTCAACCAGTCTTCCGGCACGTTATTGCGCTTTCTCGTGACAATGCGGTGCCTTAAGTATGAATATATTTTCTAAAGTAGTTATTTTAGAATAAAATTCCTCATAATGGTTGTTAGAGCTGGAAAAGTATAATATCAACATGAGTCACAATCTGGCAGGTATGCCCTCATACAGGCTACCAGGGCCTGGATTAGGTCCACCAGATTTTAAACCTCCAATGGATACACCCACGCCGCCAGCACCAGCACCGAGTAATCCAAAAAAGCGAAGAAAAACCTCAAATGCTAATAATGCCTTAACAACTCCTCAGCCACCACCAACAGCTCAAGACTTATTACCACCACCATTAACAGGCTATGGAGATACAATTGTTGCTTCTAACCCTTTTGATGACTCACCCTCGACAGTGTCACACAATGGTCCGATGATGAGTCAGAATGGACCGATGATGAGTCAAAATGGTCCCATGGGAATGATGGGCCCAATGGGTCATAGTATGGGTGGGCCACCAATGAGACACATGAGCCCTTTACCCCACTCAATGAGCCCAATGAACCAGCAAATGCCAACAAGAGGCGGGATAAGTCCAATGGGTAATATGAGTCCAATGGGTCATATGGGTGGTATGTCACCAATGGGAGGACCCAATATGGGAATGAGTAATCATAGTATGGGTCCAGGTATGGGACCCACATCAAGATCAATGGGGAGTCCAATGAGCCCAATGAATTCCATGCCTATGGGCTCACCTATGTCATCAGGACCAATGGGTAGTCCAATGAATATGGGGTCAATGGCTGGAAGCCACATGAGTAACAGCCCCATGGGCCCACCAATGCATAGTCCACTTGGTGCAGGTTCAATGAATGGGCCTATTAATGGACCAATGGGAGGAGGTGGACCAGGTATGAATGTTCCTCGGATGAATGGACCAATGGGTCCTAGCTGTTCAAATGGATCCATGGGCCCCAGTAATTCAATAATGTCACCAAGTCCAATGCAAAGTGGAGGTATGGGCCCTGGCCACTGTGGTCCTATGAGACATGGAAGTCCAATGGGGTCAGGTATGGGAAGTGGACCTATGGGAGGAAATGGGCCTATGTCATCAATGGGTCCAGGACCACCATACTCTGGCAACCACATGGGCCATGGCCCTCCTATGGGAATGGGAGGAAGTGGTTCAATGGGTATGGGTCCTGGGCCAGGAAATATGGGAAGTTGTGGACCACTTCAAGGTATGAGTGGAATGGCTATGGGGGGGCCAGGAGGACAAGGGGTTGGACCGATGGGTCAAAGCATGGGGATGTTTGGACCTAAACCAATGCCAGTGAGTGCAGGAAAAGTATACCCCCCTGATCAACCTATGGTGTTCAACCCTCAGAATCCAAATGCCCCCCCTATATATCCTTGTGGAGTATGTCACAAGGAAGTTCATGATAATGATCAAGCTATATTGTGTGAATCTGGGTGTAATTTTTGGTTTCACAGGTAAGAATCAATTTTATAAATTTACCTATGTAGTGTAATGTTGCAATTCCACTGAAATAGTTGGCAATTTTTGTTTGTTATGTTCTGTACATGTTGATAATACAACTTTTGCTCATTTTTCTCTTGAGGATATGCAGCCTTATAGTACTGTTACATATAATATCCATTAAATATATTATCCTTTACTATATACAGATTTGCACTACAAGTAATGCTTGAATACTGGTATACCTTTGAATAAGGTAAACAATGTCTATTTAATGTATATTTAAAATTTCATAAACTTGTTATAGACTTTATGGTTTTGAAATCAATATAATGAAGGATAATTGAAAATATGCCTACACATTCATTGAATAATAACAATTAAAATTAATTTAATAATTAGGCATTTTTTAAACAGAATTTGTTTTCATAATTCTTATAAATTCATAAGAATTTCGAATAATTTAACACATTATTTGATCAAGAAGATATGGTTTTACTAAATATATTTTCTTTCTTAATTCTGTAACTATATGGATTGTTATGTTTGTTGTATCAATTATGTTATTAAAATTTAATTGAATTTTCAGAGGATGCACTGGCCTAACAGAGCCAGCATTTCAATTATTAACGGCGGAAGTGTATGCGGAGTGGGTTTGCGACAAGTGCCTGCATTCTAAAAACATACCCCTTGTAAAGTTTAAACCATAGTGTTGTGCCACTTTACCCCTCCTGCCACATATATGAGCCGGCTTGCTCACCTACACACATCACAAGTATTTATTTCACTTTTTCATATATGGACTAGTAATTTATTGGATTGTTTCGGTTAGAGTCACTATGAAGGATCTCACGGATAGAATTTTAGAATTGTGTTATTGAATGGACCACTTCAAGTACAACTAAATCTTCAAGTCATGCAATTGAAGCAAAACAATTGCAGATAAATAACTAGCCTGTTTTATTTATTTGTTACAAATATAAGTAGCGGATAAATTTCATCTAATAATTTATTTCAAACAATATTGTTTTTTATCATGTAACAATATACTATTTCTACTACAGTCATTTGATCAAAATTTAAATAATTATTATTTCCAATTTAAAGAGTGTGATATAGTTTTGAATTAAATAAAAAGCTTTCTTATAAAATTGAGCCTGTTCTTGCTTAGGCATAATTGTTAAAGCAATGTAATGTGATTTCTCATTAGAAAATTTATACCACAATAATAATCACATCATACCACACACAGCTGCCATTGACAAATAGAAAAATTGCCTTTGTATAATTAAAAAAAATATTGTTTAATGAAAATTGCCAGCTGGGTGTGATATGATGTTAAATTGGATTAAGCAATAAAAAGTTGGCCGATCATTTAGCGGCTATTTGAGTGTCGCTTTATTCTTTGTGCATATTGTAAATATTTTTTTAGTATAAACTTAAGTCTAAACTTCCGCCTTATAATAATTGTGAAATATCAAAATATATTCAATAGAAATTAAGTGGGTCCTTGTCCATAATTTTTAAAAATGATTTTTGCAATAACACCTGCCTTCTCGAATATTTATAATGCAGCTCTTAAAATCTACAAAACTAATCTACGAGTGATTAAAGAGGGCCTTCTTACTAAATAGCCCAATAACAAAACTATATCCTTTAAATTAAATATTTTATTTTTAATATCATATAAAAAAAAACTCATGAGGATAGAATAAATATACCAATGCTTGCCTTTCATTCATATTTCAAATGTTTGTAATTCATACAATTTTTTAAGTGTTTAATATAATTTTATATGTGCTACATTATTAATTTAGATTCTTCACAATTTTTTTTTATTCAAAATATTTAGTTATAAATATGGATTAGCTTTTTAAAAGGCTCCTAACAACTGTGGTATGAATATAAAAAATGTGCTTTCATTATATTTATAATTACCTGATTTTTATTTGGTGCCCTAGATTGCATGTAATAAATCGCATTATTTTTACATAAATAACTGTAAATATGATGAATCCATACGCTTTGTTAAATATAAGGGTGTTAAAATGTGTTTGTCAATTTTTTAACTTTTGAAGATTTTTTAACTGTAAGTGTGTATCATAAGAATTGTAAATAGTCCTGTAGTGTTTCGAATAATTTACTGAGATTATATAAAACTGAAGAGTGCTCTGGGAAAATTTGAGCGGTTGTGACTAAGAGTGTAACATACTATTTTTATTTCCTGTTCATTAACCGCAAAACCCTTTGTCAGATTTGCAACTTGGTTCAGGATATCGATTTGATCAGAATTTGAAAAATTGTTGACATTTTTTACTGTCCATGTAATATGTTTTATAACCCACATTCATTTTGATTATATTTTACTTTGAAGTTGTTTAGTGCCCTTTAACATCTTGTGCCATTTTCTGTAATAGATTTTTAATATTCGTGTTAGAGCAGCTTGTATACTAGCTTACATTTTGTTTTCATGGAAATTAGTGTTTGGAACGCTGTCCCTCGGTTGTGATGATTTATTTTATCTGTGACTTAAAGTTAATTTTAAATTTATCGTTTTTTTTTAAAAACTCTCTTAGTGTTCAACTAAATCTGAGCTCTGTTAAGAGATTGCTTTGAGACAGTAACTGTTGTACAATTTTAACCACAAGACAATTTATTAACATTATTTAAAAGAAAGTGTGTGTACATAGATTCAACTTAAAAATGTATAACATCATTTTGTATGTACAATAAAAAAAAACGCAGCAAACTAGTGCCTAAGTTATAATATACACAAGATTTTTGATAACAATGTTTATTTTAATTTTAAAATATTCAATGAGATTGAGAGAAATAACATATTTATTTATTTTATCATAAATACCATGACATGTTTAAGTAATATGAGTTGTTATTTATGTAGTTACAAACAATTTTTAGCACAATATGTATCCCCAGGTAAACCTACCTGACCACTTAACAACGGAGTGGGCGCGGCTCTTGTCAGATTTAGTTTTTTTTTGTACCAGACCATACACACTTAATTGGTAAACAATATAAAGGTATGGTCACATCTGTCATTATTTTTTTGTCATTTATTATATGCTTAAGAATGTGTATAATTCTTTTTTGACAATTTTTAAAGACAATACATACGTTTTTTATACACCCATAAAATAATCTATATTAGTCGTAATGTGGTTTTTTTACATATGCACTTTAAATTTTCTTTATAGAAATATCCACCGAATATCATTTGCTTTTTCGTGATGTAAATTATATCAATGATATGTTACATAAAATTAACATTTGATTTGATCATACCTTTATGGTTCAAAATTATGTTGACAATACTTTTTCGAAAAAAAAATTAACTAGGTAGTTAAAATGGATTAAAGATTTGGCGGAAGATTTTTTTTTTTTAAATTTGTATATATATTTAATAAATCGACGAATAATTAACAATTGTACAGTTACTGATAAATTAGAATTTTATTAACTAGGATATGCGGCCATGAATGTAATGTAATATTAATTGTCGTGTGAGCATCACAATTATTTACGGGAGACTGCTGCTATGTATATTAGTTAAACACGTTATGTGTTGCGTACGATGGGCCTTACGACGTATATATTATGTGTAGATCTTACAACATTTGAAATAAATATCAAAATAGAACACAAAATATACATTCGTTCAGCCCATCGTACAAAAAACAATACTGTTGTGAATGATAGCAAGTTGTATTTCAGAATATTTTATAAAGTCAAATAGAATTACATCAGTGGTCTTAAACTTGTGCATAGTTTATTTTGTATTATGTGAATAATAACAAGCAATAATAAAATTGTTATTGAGGATTTTTTATTTTACGTTAAGAAACCTAAAAATGTTTTTCTTCTTCAAATGAATTACTTCTTGTGCAAAAAATTAGGCCTATATTTAAATATGATATATAATTATATTGAATATTGCAATGCTATTGCTATTTAAAACCTATCAAACGTTATTCGTACGAATCTTATAAGTGCCTTCCAAGGGATGACCCCGGGTGAGGAGAATTGGAATTGTTGGTACAATCAAGAGCACATGTATTGCGAATCTTACATCTACGGCGACAGCTGCCCCTCCTTGGCAATGCACATCTATATTCTGTTTCTAAGTACGTGACATAATCAAAGTTCCAGCCCTCAATGCGAATCTGAAATCTAATCATAATCAAAGGGCAAATAAGTAAAATAACTAAACCAACTGCTATGATTGAATGAATTACTAGCTCAAGATGTATTCGAAACTGATATCCATGATTCTAACGATATCCCAGACCTAATCTGTTCAGACATTTAATTTATTCATTGCTGACCAAGAAAATGGTCCCTACGTTACCGCTATGCGGCCATATACTAATAAGCATAAGTCGTATTGGGCGTCTTCGGCATGAGATTTTTATGTCAAGTGAATGACAACACTTAATATTTACTAGATTCATGTAAAACATGCAAACTAACTTAGCGTAACAAGCGTAATTAGGATTAGTAAATCCAATCTGCAAATTAATAAATTAAGCATAACTAATTAATTAATATTAAAAAATAGTTATTATTTATTTATTTTAATAGCCAATGTATAAAGGCCTCGAAAATCGACATATTTAAGTCAGTTGGCCGTTTTGGCTCAAGCGGAGTTATAATAAAATTAAACATTTACTAAATTGCCGATTATTATTGTTATTTGGCCTAGATAAATAAGGTTTGAAGTTCAGACGTCGATGGATGGTCAATAAGTAAATTTAAATACCGTGGACGCCTATGGGTCTTCAAATATAGTAATAAAACAATAGTCGCGTAATGTTAAAACACTAGTCTCTGATATATTATATCACTTTTACTAGTAGTTAGTACACTAAACTCAATAGTTCACATTTTTAGTGTCAGTAGAACTATTAGTTCCCTTGTGTAAAAAAACACTAGCTCTCACACAGCTGTAAAAATAATTTTATTAACATGGGCCGAGATCAACATTCGTCACTGGTTTTTGATACAGATTTTTAGGTAGGTACTCATAAAACACGCTCATAAATAGTTAATTTGTCTGAATAGACGGTAGTTATAAAATGTGTTCCTAGGGGTGTTCTCGTGTTCAATGATAGTAAGGACATGCATGCAATTATATGAATGTATTTAAAAATAATAAAATTTAAAAATACTCCGCACAAAAACAGGAAAACAAACCTGCGTGAAATAAGATATATTTTTTTACATTCTATTTTCATACGGTAATAACGACAGGAATTGAAAATCCCTGTTCAATCCACGACATTTTAAATATTTTTCCTTAATGATATTTTAAATATTGGACCTATCCTTGGCAAAATGCTTAAGAAGAAGATGACTAAGCATAAAAAACCAACACATACACAAAAACTAAAAAAAATTAACAAAAGTTTTATTGTAATAATTATATGATGAATAACTTCATTCACGAAGAAAAATTTATTTTAACTCACGACACAATTGAGCCCACTTTGTGGATAAGCATATTAAGTATTGTACCCGGCGATAAATATTGTCGGCGACAGTCGGCTAATTTCGGCTTCGTATAGCGTTATTTCTGTCGCACACTACCTAATACCTATGTCATATGTGACTTTTTCAGTCGTTGTTTAAATGTGGTAGAGTGTGGTCGCGGTCAGTTATATATATATATATATATATATATATATATAGAGTTGTTAAAACCCCCAACTTTTAATAATTTGTTGTTGTATGATAGCCTCTTTAGGAAAAAGAGGTAAACCTTTACTAGGTCAAACACGCGATATTATCTACAATGTTTATAAATATTTTGTAAGCGAAGCCAACAGATTTAAAAAAAAAATGAGAATGATATTGTAAGTAATTATTTTAAGAAGGTTATAGGAAGTATTTTAAGAAGGAATGTGTACGATTTTCATTTACGACTTAATGAATTGCCAACAATAAAATCATTAAAAGCTAAATTATCTGAAGCTATTAATTACAATGGCTCTGAAAAGACGTTGCGAAGAATACTTCATGAGATGGGATTTCGGTTTACTAAAATGGAAGATAATCGAAAAGTTCTTATAGAAAAGCACGATGTAAGTCTCAGACGAATTGAATACCTCTACAAAATACGTAAACTTCGCGAAATAGGAAAAAATATATTCTATATGGATGAGTCTTACATACATACTCGTATATCCCACACTAAAGGAAAAATTTGGAGGAGTGATGTAAAGGAAAAAGGTGTAAAAGGTCAGCGTTTGATAATTGTTCACGCGGGGAACGAAAAAGGCTTTGTACCCGGAGCCTTTTTAATGTATAAATCCACAGACACTACAGGCGATTATCACAATGAAATGAATAACGATAAGTACGAAAAATGGTTGGTTAATTAATTAATTCCAAATATACCCAGTGATTCTGTTCTTGTTATCGACAACGCACCCTATCACAACAAATTCGTTGAAAGACCTCCCAGTTCAAACACAATTAAACAGGAAATGATCAACTGGTTAAACAGACATGAAATTTCTGTTGACCCAAAATTGACGAAACCCCAGATTTATGATATTATATGTCAGAACAAGGAGATGTTTACAAAGTTTTCCGTCGACAAGGTACTTGCCGAACATGGGCACATTGTATTGCGATTGCCAACATATCATCCAGATTTTAATCCAATTAAAAATATATGGCCTCAACTAAAAGGCTACGTAGAAGCTAGAAACGTAGATATGAATTTAACGACAATAAAAAAAATATTGACTGAAAAAATAAACATGATCGGGGCTGAAGAATGGAGAAAGGTTTGCGATCATGCGATCAAATGTGAGAATGAATATCAAATAATTCAACATGATTTAGACAATTACACTGATAGACTTGCGATAAATACGACTGATAGTGACAATGAATTTGACCATGGAGAGCACAGATAGTGAAATGGAAGGAATTAAGAATTTAGGTGATTAAAAGTTTTTATTAGAAGGTGTTTGTTATGTATGTAAAATAAAAAGAAAACAAGTACAGAATGACGATGTAAACAATGCTATATCTGATATAGTACATTGGTTTTGTGTCAATAATATTTTGTTAAATAATAAGAAAACAATAGTTGTAAAATTTAGTACACCAAATGTAAAAAATGTTAAAGATGTACTTTATCAATGGGGAATCGATGGTGCCAGTGGGCATATTGACGGATTGGCGAGTAGACTAAGCTCGCCGGCTATTACCGATTTTTAAGACTATTTACCGATGTTGATACGGCCCGCCTTGTATATTTTTATTATTTCAGTTATTTCTACAGTCTTACGGCATTATAATGTGGGGTAATGCTGCCGCTGTCAATAGGATATTTGTGCTGCAAAAGAAGGCTATTCACACAATCTATAAAATAAAATATTAATGATTTTGTAAGAAAATGTACAAGGAACAAACACAAACTAATTACTCCCGTTACTCGACTGCATAGAGTCAGTAACTTTTTTGTGTTTAATTAATACATTTATGGAAGATAGTACATTTTGGGAATGAGACGATCGCCGCTTGGCCATTTCTCTTTTTTTTTAAACGAAATATGATATAAAAAATGCCGCTGGGTTATTTCGAAGGTTCTTCTCAGGGCTGGATGTTTCTTTTCCGAATCGGAATCGGTAGTTTCTAGTTTGACTATCAATGAGAAATTGTAATGCTTTAATATTGAATAAAATATTTCGATTTTTGATTTAACGACAGCATTTATAAATAAAATGGTGTATTTTATTTGATTAAATAGAAACTCATAATTGTATTACAGCTCCTAATAGATACCGGATTGTTAGTGTTTCGTGCATTATTATTATATTTCAAATGCTGTTAAGATAGAACCTTTGATAAAAAGTGCAAAGAGAAACGTTTACGTAGTATCAGAAAAACAATGGAATGAATTGAATAAATTCAATAGTATTTTTTTTAGTTCCACCTAGGTCTAGACCATTGATTCTCAACCTTTTTTTTTTGTTGCGACACACTTAACGATTTCAAAATTTGGCGGTACACAAAAAAAAATATAAGTTTGAAAATTATTTATTAAACACAGCTTAAAATAGATTACGAACCCAAACAAATTTTATGGATTTAAATATCTATCCTGTTAAAAGGATTTTTCTTTTTAAATCATATTATTTGATAATATTAACATAATTACGTCTAAAATTTGGCGGCACACTTTTAGAATTTCGCGGCACAGTGGTTGGGAATCACTGGTCTAGACGATTAATCTACAAAGTTACATTCTGAGCTGTTGATAATATTTTAGTTGCAAGCTTTTATTTATCTTCTCTTGATACTAGGTGTTTTACATCACATCTTTGATTATTTAATAGATTTTAATCTGAAAGATCAGCAGACGTTTTTGGAGACATATCACTACATATTATAAAACAAAGTCCCCCCCTGCATCTGTCTGCATGATGCGATAAAAGTTTTTGAGTTATCCTTTTTGAGTCCGGAAACGGACTTAGGTGATTCATGAAGGTGTATAATTCATTAAGGTTTTATTTTAATTGATTGTTGAAGATGTCGGAAAAATTATGCCGACTGGAGGCTATATATGATATGTATAACGATATAAACATTTTATGTTGACCCCCATGCTCGAATAAATCGTTTTGAATAAATAAGGAAATAAGATTTAGGTATTTAGAAATAGAATGCATAGGCTATACATATATATTTTTATTGACAGTAATTACTTATGTCATTATGGCATACAGTCCTATGTCTATCAGAATAAGCCCTTTTACTTTACATCAGTAACTATTCCACTATCAAGAGCAAAATAAGTAATACATTAAATATGAGTGTATAAAAATATTATAAATCATAACTTAATTAAATAAAATAATCATTTAATAAATCTGCAACCTTACTTTCCACCTTGATATGAATTTATATTAATACTTTGTACTTTCTAATAAAATTTGATTGTTACTTTAAGAGATTAGTTTAAAATAATATCACAATTAATTTTGTAATTATCCAACAACTGTCATACTTAAACGAAAGTCTCAAATTAAATTGAATAATTAGACAAAATCTAAGCATCATATTTGTACATGTATAACATTTATTACATTTAAACGGGGACTCATCATTGTAAATATTATATATTCTTATGATATTTATAGAAATAATAAATCACTTTCATGTTTAAATCCTTATGTGTGTTCATGACATCAATAATAATGGAATATTAATAAGTACTACCTACATATTACCTATATTTTAATATACATATATTTGAACTTAACATAAAACAAATCATTGCATCCAAATATGATCAATTCATATTAAATAACATAATTAAGACCAGCAATTATAAATTTTTTTAAGAAACTAGATTCTTCAGTATATTCTTATAATCAGATAAAGTATGTACAAAATCAGATCTAAAGTTTTTTGCTGAATGATGAAACTTGACTGATGAAAAAACAATGGCCTGGCATAAGACTTTGTATCTTGTGCAGTAGAGACATTAAATTAAATTCATCATAAAAACATGGTAACAAGCAGTATGCACGGTACTATGACAGTATATTCACATGAAATTGTTAACCAATTTTCCACCGCTTAGAAAAAATCTGTAGATAAACTAATTATAAAAAGTTAAGTCAGCAAATATTAAATTGCTATTTTTTTATCCAGAATATTATCCATAATCTGTACCATAAGAAGTAAGACCCTTGTATTGTATAGCAAATGAAACAGCAGCATCAAGAAAATCATAATGATTCGTCATTATGTCATTATCATTTGAGTTGACATTTTCATCTCCATCATAATCATTATTGCTGCTATTTAGATTATCAGAGTCATTATAATATGGATAAGAAGAACTGGATGTTTCGGGATAAAAAGACAAAGGTAAATTACT
Source organism: Nymphalis urticae (assembly GCA_905147175.2). Taxonomy (NCBI): domain Eukaryota; kingdom Metazoa; phylum Arthropoda; class Insecta; order Lepidoptera; family Nymphalidae; genus Nymphalis; species Nymphalis urticae. The sequence goes on along the minus strand of LR989998.1, from coordinate 5,448,701 downwards.
ACTGACATCCTCTTTTGCATCCTTCGTAAAGTTCCATGACATGTCTAATTCACTGGTAGATGTTTCTTCGACATTAATTTGCTTATCATTATTAATTTTAGGTTCTGAATTGGTCTCATCATCTGATAGGAGGGGGCTTCCCGGTGGTGATAAAAATAAATCTTTGCTTGAATTTTCTGATAGTTCATTTTCATTGCTACTACTTGAACTTGAATTATTTTGTAAGCCGTGTGCCGATATTGCCATCAGTATAGCCTCATTTTCAATACTATTGTCACCCGGTAAATTGTTGATAAATTCTGCAGCATCAAGAGCAAGAACTCTGTTATTGTCCATGTCAGCAGGCAATGGGGCTATCATCCAGTTATCTAGGACACGGTTTATTGTATTGTCAACAAAGCACTTTGCCATCTGAAATAAATCGCTTTGATATAAAAAGGTAAAATAAGTGTAAAATAATGGTTTAATTAACTTTTATATTTAGAACATAATAAGATAAGATTAATAAATAGGAATTCAAATTTCTGATTATAGATCTTACATGTTATATGTAACAAAAAACAAATATTATTTGATTGATTAAAATAAATAAATAAAAATTAACATTATCCTTTAAGTCATGTTAATAGTTTATTTTATTATTCAACTTTACCTGTCTTGCCTGCCATCGTGCAATGCACTGATCCTCAATGTCTTTATTTGAATAAACCATAGATTTAGGAATGGACGTACGATCACCAGTGCTGCTGCTACTTTCACTGATGTCACGGCTGCTATTTTCAAAAGTACTGATATATCTTGGGTATGACAGTTTCTCTGTTGATATGCTGGAACTCGGTAATAATGATGCATTGGTATCAGTGATAGAATCTAAGGAATTAAAATCTTGTTTCAATAGATAATCACCAAGTATTTCAAGATTTTGTTCAGTATTTCCAACCAATTTCGCCTTGCATTCGTGTTCCGATGAAGAGCCGGCTCTATCAGTTTCATTTATGGTACTAGATTTTCCCTCGGAAATCTCATTTCTCAAATGATATTTTCCTTTAACTTCCCAAGCAAAGCGTGCTTTTTTATGTGGGCGGTGAGGTTCTGTAGTAGCGTCGCCATTTTCTTGTCGCTTACACGACGACTCTCCAGCATGTCCAGGAAGATTCATTGTATTATGATTATCAAAACTGTCATTAGTAAACAAACACTGACATAATTAATTACTAACATATGATTGACTGACAAGTCGTTAATTAGGCAGCTTATAGGTATTTTTCATGTTAACAATCACAGTTAATTCACAGTAAGTAAAAATCTGTATAATTAATTGTTGAAGCTATTTAGTAAGCGTTTATTTTTCAAATAAAATATAGAAAGTGTTTAATCGAACGACATTCATTGTGTGAATTTGTATAAAGTTGCACAATTCTTTTGGGTTGTTATATAGTCTGTGTCAAATCGAGATTGACATTTTTACTAAGGACATTTTCTCATGGGAGTTTTAGTATTTTGAATTGTATTAAGCGAAAAGATCATCGTTTTGTCCAAACCATTATGAAAATAAAATGCTGATTTAATTTAATTTTTAGTACTTATATAAATAATAAAAAGTAAAGAAAAAGTGCTAAATATGGTTAGGCCGTATTTTATTGTTTGCGTACTATAATGGTTATTACTATTATCTGGGTAGGTTTTAGTTAGTACGAAACTTATATTGAGTTTAATTTAGATGATTTTAATTATATAATATGTCCATAGTCACCAATAACCACTAACCACGATGCCTTTTTCTAGCAAAAGTTTTGCTGTTTAACTTAGTAGGTATCTATAATCCCCAAACAATACAAATAGATTTATGGAATGGATTGAAGCTAGCAATAAGTTCCGATTTCTATACAATGGCTTAGATTAAATCAAAGCTTAATGTTTGGATAACGACCTTAACATTTTGACCAATTTATTTTTATTCATATGAAGCATTATAATAATTATATATGATACGGAATAAACACTGTATGAAAATACATTTCATTATTTATTTGCCTTGGTAGAGTTGCGTTGCGTTTCCAAGCGTTTACAAACGTTTAAAACGCGCAGATGTAACGACGTTTATTGTTTTGCATGAACTGTGTATCACAATATGATGATTGCTGTTTTAAAAATCGCTTTTTTCTGTGTATATTTATTTGGTAAATTTCATTATATTATTGTTAACTATAGGAAATTAGGTCACAAACTTGTGACTGAGTGTGTGACCGTATGAGCCAACGTTGGCTGATATTTTAAGTAACCAATCAAATAATGTTGGCTAGTTATTGAAAAATAAAATCTACCAGATATAACATATTCAGGCCAATAAAAAAAAATTGAGTCTATGTTACAACCATAATTTCATAAGTGGTGAAAAATGAAAAAGCATTGTATACGAAATTACGGAAGATTAATTAAAATATTCTATGCTTTTCTTTTTGTTTATAACAAAACAAAATTTTAAATCTCGTGTTATGAACCATTGGCTCATTTATTGACTAATAGTACAAATACCGGTCGAATTTCGTGTTAACGAGTTATCATAAGACATTGACGCCTAATCACCTCAAACAGGGGGAGGGAGTCCAGATTAGTTAATACGATGATTACGGGCAGTCTGTCCCTATGCGTCGTCCGTACGTTGCCCAAATACTGGTGCCGTAATATAAAAATTTAATGAAAATTACACATACTCACCGTAAGGATCAATTTGAAGCATTGTCGTAAGCTCGGGGAAGCTTTTATGGTGATAATGAAGGTATTTATAAATTATTTGTTTTATTATATTTTTTCCCTTTGTTAGCGTTGAGAGATTAACAGCTTATGTGGCACACAAGACAAGGGATTCCGGGAAGTGCTTAATGCGTTAATTAGACTGACTACGTAAATTGGAGTTACTTTATACAGCATATTTTGACAAAACTGTAATAAATTAGCAATTTTGTATTTAAAAATATCAGATTAATTACTGATGTGTTATAATATAATAACTTTTATTTGTGAAACATTTAATCAATAATATAAATATTATATATTGATTATTTTTTTACAAAGATTAATAAATAACATGTGTATATTTTATTCAGTAATTAGAAGTATATATCCATAAGAGTTTAATAAGGATATTATTAGGCTTTATATATAGGCTAATAATTAATAAATAGGTAAATTTATTAAGTTTGATTTCAAAGTAAAAACATCATTAAAACAAGACGTACACGGACGAATATATATATATTTTTAAATAAATGTCAAATAATATTAACACGTGCTGGTATTTTATTTAGAGATTATAGAGATTAATTTCCGCATATAAACAAACCCGCGTCTAAACAAAGTCGCGTTGTGTCTAATTACTAATAACTATTGATACAGATAAAATATAGTCTGATAAATATTTAAAAAAAATTGCATACTAGAATTTGGTACATGGAAGTCAAATGATTTAATGAAATGCGGCTTGGTGATTTATTGCCTAGTAAAAAAAATAGATACCAAGTCTAACTAAATTAATGCGCGGAAATAATTTAAAAAAAAAGTATGTATATTTTTGTAAATTTGCGTTTTATAGAAATACAAAACCTTATCTTAACACCAAATTTGAGCCAATTCGTTAGAATTGTTTCCGAAATACAAGAAAATATTTAGGTCATTCAATATTATGACATAAAATTTTAAGACATTGAGAATTAGTGAAAGACGTTGTTAATTTTCTTTAAGTAGGTATTACATGATGGGATAATACAAGCTACACAACAAGGATAATACAATAACAAAAAGCGTTCGGTAAAAGTAGTACGATTCTTCCCCAGTAAATATAGTGCAAAGTTCCCAAAAAGTATAATTTAACTTTGAACTAATTTAATAAATAACCACTATGTACAGAAACTTTATAATGAACAGAATTTAATCTATGTAAAATCATTCATTGGATAAGTTTTTTCTTAAATTATAGACTTCCGAGTTAAGCAAAAACCACCCAAAGTTACTTCCATTTATTTATACTCTTACTCCTTCGATCACTAATAAATTATTAGTGATCGAAGTCTTACTCCTTTTATTATCATTACCAATGAACTATGTAAATTAAATTAGATTAGCACGGCCACTCTGTTCGTATGTATGTTTGTATTATCATTATGATTTTTTTTTAAATAAGTTTTAAGTCTGAAATAATTTCAGACTTAAAACGTATTATTATTGAAATACCACATATACGAGTATAACTTCTGGACAAAGTACCTTTCTAATGGTGAAAAAATCATTAAAATCGGTTCAGCAGTTGCAAAGTTAATCGATTACAAACAAACAAATCTTAAATCTTTATAATTTTAAATTATTTATTGGCTATACAAATTGACTTTAAAATGAAATATAACTGTTTGTCGATTCGATTGACTCTTTTAAGAGTCATGATTTTTAAATCATACGAACAAAGAACGGTAAACTATAAAAATCTCAAATGCTACTTGACAAAACAAGAATCTTTGGTATACAGAGAATGAACTTTCAAGGTTCATGACTGGCCATATTGAATTAATACTATCTTCCGTATTTTTGTAAATTAGTATATGCAGATCGGTTGCTTATTATTCCGCATTAATTTGTTGCTTATGTTCACTTATGCCGGTATGATAGGAATTATCATAATTATAAGATAAATTATTTTTGTCTATAACTTTAAATATAATTTATATATAATATAATTTATATTAAATTCAAAGCGATTAGAGATGTTTCTTATATATTTGATAAGTTATTGGTAAACTTCTAGTTTTTTTTTAAATTGAAAGATGTATAAAATTCTTTACTTGTTGTATGTACCTGTATTTTTATTAGAGGTCTACAACTGTTGTTGTTGTGTTTAATGATTATATAGTTTATCTTAATCACAGTTAATTAAATATTATAGAATCGTAAAGTATCTATGAAGGAACACTTGAAGCTCAACACTTTGGTGTGCAAATTACACTTTTACATTATTGTTATTTTCAATTGTTTCTTCAGCCGAGATGGTATGAATGTTTGTAGAAATACCTTGCTGTACTTTTTATTAATCTTATCCGACGTAGTCGTTTTCGGAAATGCAATAGAATACCGGATGACGTTAACTGTATAATTATCCGACAAGTCCGGAAGTTCTGTTATTTCTAGTTCATCTGAACGATCATAATGAGTCCTGTAAAATAATAATTAAAACTTATAGATATTAACGCGAAGCGTAAAATATTAAGAGAAATAGGTATTATATTTATTTGTTTTTATTTATATATGTATTATATTTATATATAAATATATATATATATATATATATATATATATATATATATATATATATATATATATATATATAGGTTACTTCTGGTTATGGTAGGCAAATATTTAAGGAATATCTTAATCGGTATTTGTAATATTGTTTATAGGATTTTAACCGGTCTTTGTTAATAAAATGTTTTTTTTAAATAACGTGTCGCAAAAATAGAAAAAAAGTTAGTTCGTTTAATATTTATATTTATCTTGTTTTCAGGGCTTATTATCGATCATTTTACTGACTCTCATCTGCATCTCAGTAATGGCATTGCCACAGATGTCAGATAATCAGCTGGAGAAAATTCTAACTGACCGAGGAACTATGCAGCGGCACATTAAATGTGCGCTAGGGGAGGGGCCATGTGACCCCGTGGGTATAAGACTCAGAAGTACGTACTATTTAAAACTATTCTTAATATTTACTATGTATTTTCAGGCATACAAAACGAAGTGATTTTTATTATGCTTTGATATTTTTTTAGTAATTTATAATGATGCTATATTAATTACATATATTTTGCTATTGAACGTTTCATTAATAATTTATAAAAAAAGTAATTCATAATACAATAATTAAGTAGTATTATTTTCATAATTAAGGCAAACAAATCTTTAGAATTCTTATTATTTTTATCTTCATACATATGAAAATCTATCGCAATAAATTACTTACATAATTAAAAACACAAGATTAGAAATTATTATTGTGTATGAAACTTTTCATACCATTTCAGTTATACTTCAGCCAAAAGTACTTTTCATGGTTTTATTTATTAAAATATATATATATTTTAGTACCTATTGTTAATATTACCTGTGTCATAAATATGGTACCTACTTTCGACGTAGACACTGGCATTACAAAAAGAACAAACCATTTCTTATAATGTCAATGCACCGCCAACCACGGGATCGAAGACGTTATGCCCCTTTTGTTTCTGCAATTAGAATTACATTGACTGACTCACTTTGCAAACCGCAACGCCTTACGCCGCAATAAAGGGTCTTAATGTTTAGCGGTAGAATAATTGATGAGTGGGTGTTATTCGCCCAGACAGGCGCCGGCCCGTGCAGACAAAACTCTACTGTTGAAAATTTTTATATTTCATCAAACCGCAATATCATATTCATAAGTAGTAAATAATAATAAAGATAAATGTGATATTCTTACGAAAATTTTCGGCCGTTTTATAAAAACCCATTTTGTTTTACTTATGAAATAAAAAAGCTACTTACGTTTACTTGTGTGTGTGAACGTATTTGTAACAATACATAGATTATTTTATGCAATAATTAATTGATATATAAATATGTGTAGTATTTTAAGCCTATATCTTACAGAAAGTAGAGTGTGCACGCTGTTTCGATAATTTTATATAATTATATATATTAATATAACTTATATTTTTATTCTTGTTCAAATTTACATCAAAACACTAGTTAACGACAATTATTTTTTCAGCATTAGCCCCCCTAGTGTTGCGTGGCTCATGTCGTCAATGTTCTCCGCAAGAAACGCGTCAGATTCGTCGCACCCTTGCATACGTCCAGAGAAACTATCCGTGGGAATGGGCAAAAATTGTTCGTCAATATGGCTGAGAGAAAAAATATCAATAATAACATCAAGAACATTATAACTTACAATAACTATACATTAAAATAAATATTTGTATTCATAAGCATTCGTATGGACTATATTCTAACGAAACCTTAGAAATAGTTTTTGTATACGAAGGATAATGTATTTAATTTACCAATTTAATAAGAAACAATTGTTTGATTATATTAATACATTCGCAGTTACTAGAACGTATTTAGATTGTTTTGAATATAATTAATATATAATCAATTAATATTAGTTCAGTTAAATACACTTATTTGCACTTTATTGTCCTAATTCGTTAGTAAACATTAATCACAAACAATTTATAATATATGGTCTCAATAATAAAATGAAATAAACTACTAACATTAATTAATACAGATACTGTAGTGAATATTGTATTTGTTTTGATTATGAATACCGGAAACCCGATAAAATTGTACTTCTGTATTTTAAAACTTTAACCTAAATTATAGGTTACAATATTAAGGTTGTCTATTTATCTATAATTTTGTTTATATAATAAAATGTTGTGCCGGATGGTCTGTTTTTATACTATTTAGTCATTTTTCTGTCACGTAACGAACGTATAGTATTATAGTACAGTTCATTTCTAGAGAATTAACGCAAATGAATATCAAAATATTACAATTTTCAAACATATTTTCATTTGTTAAATTTCAAGTTTCTGTTTTATTTTTATCGTTTTCGCAATTTTTTGACAAGTTATATATTTTTAAAGATTTTCTATTTTTCTGTATTTAAGACTATTATTTATATGACTAATAATACACAATTAATATGTTATTATTTAGTACATTAGAATATATCGCTTAGGGATAATTATTTACATATATAAAGTTTTAAATATAGCAAATAACAAAAACACCTTGGTGTAAAACTATCATAGATTTGTTTTTACAAATTCTATGTGATCGAACTGTACATACACAAATTGGCAAGGAAAGAGGGGGTCTTGTTAAGTAAGCGGTTACGGCATTACCTTCGAAGCATTCTCTCTACGACCGCGCGCTCGCTGCAACGCACCCAGTTTGCATTTGTACGCGAACCGTGAAACAGTTTAGAAATCACTCGTTAAATCCGGGTCATTTGGGACTCACGGAAAGTAAAAGTGTACCAAGTTATACCAGAACGAATAAGGATGCAGGTAAGAATATTATTTTTTGATTTCATAATAACGTCAATTTTCCTGTTCGCATCACGTTGCAAAGCTTTCGTCGAATGTAGATTGTTGAACTCGTGAAGGGTGCAATTTTTTACTTGCTCGATTCACTTTTATTATATTTTTTATAGAACATAGAACTTATGCTTTTCTATTTTAAAATATGAACAAATGATAAAGTTTATGTACGGTATTCGTTTTTTAAATTATTTTTACAAATATATAAATGGAATGATTTTCAATCATTGAAACTCAATTTTCGGAAATTATTATATTATATAATAAAAAGTTGTAGACACATGATACATTATCTAGATGATTAAAGATGTTCGCATATTAAAGACATCAACGAACTCAAACCCCATGGGAAATTACTTCAACATATTTTTTTATCTTTCTAGTAAATTTTGGTAAAAAACAAGCCTCTTCTACACTGTTTTTATTTTTATGTAAATAGGTGAAGGACAATTACGATACGATAAGAAAAATGAATCTTGCAATTTTTTTAATCAGTTTGAACTTGACGATAATTATCCTCATTTTTGGTTTACTTTAAGTATTACATGGTCATCCTTGTGTACCTCGTGTGTCATGACTCAAACAATATTATACAAGGTTAGTCCAGCAAATCTATTCTCTAAGGAACAGACACTCAATGATCGTAAAATGTTAAAAACCGATTTACGGTGATAGGCTATTTTGAAGCGTTTGTACATCAAATATTATAAAGATTATATATGTAGTTAATGTCACATATCACAATATGATATTTCGACTAGTTTTAATTTTAAACGTAGTGGAGCTATTGTTAAGACTCGAACCAGTTCCGAAGAAAAAATAATAATGTGCGGCATTTTCCCGCATTTTCACTTGGTTATTATTTAGTGTTCTTTTTAAAATAATAAATAATATACCTAAATATTTTACAAATTGCACATTTAATGCACATTAAGAGTAGGTATTATTTAATCATTTTCAATTATTATTTCCTATTAATTTCTGAAATAAAGTGTTAAACGAAGATTATATTACTAAGTAATTATATTAATTTCCAAACAACACCAAAAAAAAAGTTTTTTTTCTCTCTAACAACCTCTGTAAAGATTGGACTATAAAAATGTATTCTTTTACAAACTATTGTTTAATTTAATTATATCCTTATCAATCAAATATTTTTCCATATAAATAAACATTATAATTGATTAATAGAAATAGGGCAGTGGGGTTTAAGAACAAGTTATTTATTACGTATGTGGAAACATACTTACGTATAAAAAGATAATATTGATTTCTAGTACTATTAACGTAATAACGATTTCTTTGGCCAAATTAATGTCCTACTGTATTATATATATATACATTTAAAATATTATAATAATAAATGATTAAAAATAACTTTAGTCTTCACTTGTACATAACGTACAATATACAGTATCTCTCAATAAGATCATCGATCGTTGCTTATATACATGACTTGATTATAGTGCTATATTACACAAAACTCGTTGGAACTCGTTCGTGTTAAAGTTAAATGAGTCAGTAATTACAAACACGAAGCCCAGGTCTCATTCTGCCTTTCTCTTAAAAGTTACGTACGTCTTATACTCGTAAGTTATAATTCCCAATCTCGGTGTGGTCTATTTAATGGGATGAGACAAAATAGTGCTAAGACAACAATTGGCAGATTAAAATAAACAAAGTAACAACCTTTAAATGTCCCACTGCTGGGTTTTACCTTCTCTCCATTTGAGGAGAAGATTTAGAGCTTATTTCGTCACGCACGTCCAATGCGGGTTGGTGTACACATGGGGCAGAATTTCAATGAACATTTCCACTATATATATTTTCAGTCGAGCTTGCCTGAGTTTTAATCATTGGGTTATCTCAATTTTACTAACAAAAGAAGCTATTTCATTATAAATTTTTTTAATTAAAAATTAGCAATTGTTGCAATTTAGACTGCCAAATTTCAAATATAATATTGCAGTTAACAATATTTAATATATAATAAATAATAATAATATTTTAATTAAAGGTGTAAATATTTTATTTTCCCTCTTTTATAAGTCGACCGAAAGGCTCATAACAAAACTACATTTTCGATCTTAACTCAAAAGAGAAATAACTAAACACTTAGTCTTATAATTAAAATAACAAATAGCAAGGTAGGAAATAGCTTCACCTGTAAGCGCCTTACAGTTAAATTGATATAAATTAATGTCTAACCTTTCATATGTTTTACATGTTGGCTTTAAGTAAAGTTAAACTACAACTACATACATGAAATTTATACTATATTAAGAGAGGCAGTCATTTTACTTACACGAAATCGACTTGTAAAATAACTTCTTCAACATTGGTTGTATAAGTCTGTGGTAATAAAATATAATTTGTAGTTGAATATATTATTATATTTAAGATGAGGATGAGTAATCACAACTTATTGCCGTAGCATGTAGGTAAGCAAACAGTCCGCTATGCTTAAAATATAAATTTAAATTAACTATAGCTTTAGACGTACTATTTTTTATAAATATTCCATATAAAACCAAATTATTGCACAGTCGAAAGTTCTGTTAAACTTTAAGCTTTAAAAGAGTAAAGCTTTGCCAGGGACGCACAAAAAGAAAAATAGCAAATTTTGTGTCGTTAACACACTAATGACAAAAGTTTTTGTAAGTATCCTGACCTGTCGACAAAAAATTATATCCTGTTGTTTAACTGTTTGTGATATTTTGATGAATACATAAATTGCCAACTAATTTATTGTAAATGCTTAGTGTCAGTACCATCTAGTAAATATCCAATAGAATATTCTCATAGAACTGGCACATCGGTATGATACAGTGTAACAATTAAAATTTAAAGTCTTTAAAAATTAAAAATATAAATGATATAAAGTGGAAAACCGCCTTGAAACAATATGACGTATACAAAATACTTATTTTCGACCACAGTAAACAAAAACAGGCTATTGACAATTCGTAGTGTCGTATTATTTAAAATGAAATTATCAGTGATGGATCGATCAATTTTTCCAGGACGCGTCCTTATTTCAAGGGCAACCCGGATTCCGGAGTGTTCTAAGCAGGTTTTAATTTTATAGAGGCGGAAAAAATCATTGAATTCTACACTGTTTTTTGATGATTGCCTCAATTTCCAATTTACTCCAACAACACTACTGTGATAAAATTACGTAAATGTTTCATAACAATTTATAGTTTCTAATAGTTAGGTCTTTATTAGCTTAACGAAATACAGATTGATTGTAGTGATTTTATGGTTTATTATTAATTCACAAAATTGAAATTATATTATTTTATTGATATATATATACCTTATTTTTTGACGCCGTATAGGTACGCCATAATGCTACGAGTATAAGTTGTGATTATGTCGGATGCCCTTATAGTATACAAATTTTATAAAGAGTATTAATAAATAATCGAGACGAAGGCTTAGTATGATTTTAATATACAATTGGTGCACTAGTTTTTAAAAAATGAAAATGGTGACCCTGGTTAAATTGAAACTCGTTCGTTATTTAACTAACTCAAATACAAGAGACAGTTCAATGATAATAGTATAAAATCATTAAACTAAAACGATAGCTATGCGTATGATAGCTACGAGTATTATAATCGATTGTTGAAGATTGGTTAATAATTAAATTCCTGAGCACGTTCCGCTATGGTGTCAGTGTTATTTAAAATCGCGTGTCACATATGACTTACAGCCAGCATTCAGAGTTTCTTAACTTAACAACACAATCATGTCATTTACTCGTATTTAAGCAGCAAGGTCGTCAAAGAACAAACGTGTTTTTTTTTTAAATAAATAAATATTGATGCCACTTTATACAGTTCAACATTAATATCTTTATTAATTTTTTTTTACACATTTGTTTGTATATGGACTTGTTGTTTTACCTTAATAAAACATACAAGTATTTTTTTTAAGTGACTTGTTTGGTTGAAGACGACCCTCGTCCGGTCGCGATATATTTATCGTTTATGTGTATTTTTGGAATCGACTTAAGTAGCAAATATTTAATAAATTTGCCTCAAATTAAATAGTCAGGCAGTAAAAAACAGATTATATAAAAAAATAAGAATAATATCATCCATATTCAGAATTCAATGAGCTTATAAGTGCCTAGATGTGCTTTTCTATTAGTTTTCTCTATTAAATAATCAATAACAATAAAATAATATACTTTTTGGTTTTACAGCTTATGTACATTCTGGTGCTGTGTGCTATGGTGTCGGTGTGTGCTACCCAGAGCCAGAGGCCACAAGTATCAGACACAGCTCTAGAAGATGCCCTTAATGATAAGCGCTTTATTCAGAGACAACTCAAATGTGCTCTCGGAGAGGCACCGTGTGATCCAATTGGAAAACGATTGAAAAGTAAGTTGTTTTATAATAGTGCATTGTCTCACGACTTATATAACCGATTAAGGTTCTGATATCATTGTATGTTGAAGAAGAGAAAACATTTAAGTATAGGATTTGGTTGATTAGATAAATGTGATAGTATAATAGATGATAATATGATATTTCGAACACTTTTAACGAAAATTTTAGCAGAAAAGAAGAGAAGGCCTAAAATGAGATTCAAAATTCAATAGACTGTTTGATTAAAGTGTCATTTAAATTAAATATCGTGTGTACGGCCAATATGATAACACATAGATTACACAGATTTCAAATGTCAATGTAATTGTGTCTTATGGAAGCGGCTCTCGTATATTTTTTTCTCATATATATAAATTTTTAATTTGTATTACTATAGGAAGGATGTTTTCTCCCTTTGTCAATTACTTACAGGATAAAATAAAATTGCGAAGACTTATAAAATTTATTTACAAATAATTTCATGGTCCGTTGATATCTAATTTTGGTTAAGAAGTAGGTCGATTAGAAAAAGCGTGATCAATCGATTTTAATGACAAATTAGTCTTATTCATTCATTTTTATCATATTCAAATTTAATCAATTAGCTATAAATAACCTTCTGTTATTCTATTGCTTGAAATTACTGAACATCGACAGTGATTTTTTATCCGTTCAGCGGTCAAAGCTATACCTGATACAATTTTTACATGTTTTTTAATTTTCGTTTCTTTTTTGCAGCTCTCGCACCATTAGTTCTAAGAGGAGCATGCCCACAATGCTCACCACAAGAAACCAAACAAATTCAACGCACCCTATCTTACGTGCAAAGAAATTTTCCACAACAATGGGCAAAGATAGTTCGCCAGTACTCCGGTTAAGCAATAACTCAGACGTGAAGGCTATATTACTAAAAGAAATAAATAAAAATAAGTGAAACGCCAAAAATGGATGTTACATTATTTCACAATATATGGTGTTTAAGGGTTTTTACACGTAATACCTTTATTTCTATTTTCACTGACGATTAGTTCAGTTTCAAATGCTTATGTTAAATGCTTTACTGTTAAACTTATTAATGATGATATACATATATGTGTGTGTGTACGTACCTAGTAATAACGACTTTAAGTAATGCAAGCCGCCCATGGCTTTGTTGTAATGAACTCACATACCTATCATGTTTTTTTGTTTATTCATTTTAATCCTTTAATTTTCAAGGATATCAACTGTCGATGTATCGTTTTGAACATTAAATTCGATGATTTTCTCGTGGTATGTGCACATATAAACTGTCAATACTTTTGATGCTCTGATATACTTACGTAATAGTTAGCCTTTATGTAATAAGAAAACATATTTCAAAGAATATTTTTTGGAAATGTACGTAATGGTAGTTAAAAAGTCGATCTTGATATTGTAAATATTTTCTAAAAAAATTAAGGTATTTAATGAACTTATTTCTAAGTAAATATTTTATGAAATTATGTATTACTAGATTATTTTAATCTAAGGTGTTGCTCGCCCTTAAAGGGTTCCCAATATTAAGGTGTCTTGTCTCTATAAAAGAAAATACCAGATGCAGATATATATTATATATATTTATTTCGATTCATGAATCAGTCACGATTAATTTATTAAATAGAAAATACATTTAGTTTTGTGAAAAACTAATGTACCTACCTGTTATAGTCGTGAATGCATTCTGTTATGTTTCCCTTTTATTAATGCTTTAGAGCCGAAACCGTAACTAAAATTATAAGCAATAAAATAATATTAAAGAAACTTGTGTGTATTTTTTATTCATTTTGCATTATCTATTAAAAGCTATTTAGTTTAAACGTTATTAATATATTAATATAATATATAATTATATATAACTATTAACTAAATAGTATTAAGTCGTTGGTATTACGTATTAGATAAAAACGAGCAGTTTTCTTTAGTTTTCCGTTAAACATTTTACTTGACTGAAATTGAAACGCATTATCAACTCAGTCGATTCGTGTAGTAATATATTCGCCAATATCTCAACGAAAGACTATCCTATACTAAGGTTGAGACAACGGGTAGGTCAATATGTAAGATTTTTCAAAACCTTTTGGCTTCTGAATTTTAATTTAGGACATTGGAGCCATGTTGGGAGGTCCGGCTGGTAACGGTAGTTATAAAATAAGTAGAACATTACTTTGTTGTATAAATGGATACTATATACATATTATAATGGCAATTTAATGGAATAATTCGAACAGAATCATTTTTCTTTATGTTAATTTAAAATAGGAAAGGGATCGGGAAATAATCTTGCAAAATAGTATTTAGAAATATTTGAACGTTGCCATCACATTTTTTTTAAAGAAAATAATGGATGAGTGCGTTCCATCCGTTGATATATAAAAAACCCTAGATACACACTCAGCGTCTCAAAGTCGTCTGCATAAAATGAGCGCACAATTCAAAATTGTTCGCTATACTAATCGACTAATTCGAAGTGTTCGTTGAAAAATTGTAAAAATATACGTCAAGAACGTTAGAAAAGGATGAGATATTGTATTTTCGGTAAGTAAAAGTGTTTATTGATTTGTTTTTGTTGTTTTTATGACTTAACATACAACGCAATATGTAATTTTAATTTAATTTGTCTCAAAACTTCACTCATCGGTCCAAGTATAATACGGCAATTTTTAATGGCCGCATTGTCAAATGTCATTCTTACAACAATGCATAACAGACGCCTTTTATTTTAGTCGCATAATAGGAATGACCCTCTTCTTATTCAATGGGGTCGGTTTTTTTTTATTATGTTTAATAAGAATTAATAATTTTGAACTTTTCTGTGTTAAAGCTTTGACAAATATTTATACCTTATATATTATAATATAATTTTTAATCGAATCCTAATAAGATATGTACAAAAATATATCTACGAGAGCTATTGAAGAATAAAGTGCAAATAGCTATTCGTTATACAGACACAGAGTATCAATGGTTTAGCTAGATGAATAAAGGCCTAGATGCGATAGTGCATTGAGAAACCTAGAGCCCTACGAGCCCTTACTCTCATATTTTGCTTCACGATGGGAATTAGAAACTTTGGTATTGCTAAAAAGGAAATTAAGAATATTAAGAAAAGAGAATAATATTGACCTAATAAAACTTATTTTGGAGTAAGGATCCCTTCTTTGAGACCTACTTGAAACCCTTAACTTTGAGGTCCTGGTGCATCGTATCACTTTGCCATATATCCATTATATAATAGAGTACCTGAAAACGGCTGTAGAAGATCTATGAGCTGTGCTCGGCAGTTGCGCCGGCAGTAACAGAGGGACTAGGGCTCCTGACTCATTCTCCCCAATAGATCTGAATCAATTCTGTGTCGACCACCGCTTACGTTTTATAGTGGATAAGAATTCTTTATAACCCGTCTTTGACCGGAGCCTTGTTTTTTTATTTAACATTGGTAGACAGACTGACAAATTTGCTACCTGATGGTAAATGATAACCACCACTCATTGACATTGGCATTGTAAGAATTATTAATTATACCTTAAGCGCGTTACGCATCGAAGCCGCAGCAGTTAGTGATTGCCGTATGTCGAAAGACGTCGTGTCATAAAACTTGTGTGCTGTATCTCTAGGATCATTTTAAATAAAAATAATCATTAAATATGGATGATTACAGTGATCTATTGATAGAAGCTTGTGGAATTATTATCGCTGGATCCCTTCAAAGGGAACGGAGCTGTTGGATTAAACCAAGTTTATTGAATCCAATTATTACAGTAATAGTGACAAATTCAAAGATTTGAAGGCAGAACACTTGATAGAATCTCTTACATTTTGAAGTGCATTCACTTTTACCAATATAATGTCCCTTGACATTGTCTCCTTTGAGAATGGATGCCGTGACTGGAACCGGTTAGGTGGAAATCATAAATTATTAGGTAATATAAAAATAAACGTATAAGACAAAAATGTATTAATATTTATATATTTATTTTTGCTCAACTATCAATTTATAATTATTAAAGTAAAGTAAGAAAACTCTTGCTTAAATTTTTGTGAGTATACTCAAAATACGAATATTTTTAATTTTTGGTCTGGTAACATTGCCAAAAATTGGTTATTTCATATTGGTAGCTGCTGACGCTGTACTCCTATGTATTTCCGGCAGACCAAATTCGTAACTTTTATATAATATTAAGTATTATTTTTTGTGTTAAATTAGAATTAATATAAGTTTTTTTATAATTATAATTATTCATTTTTATTCTTGTTTGAAAAGATACATGTAATTGTATTTAGTATAAGAATCAGTGCTACCACCTGTAGTGCCGTATGAAATTATTTCGTACGCAGTCGGTGAATTTATTTACAAGTACTATTTTGCAACTACTTTGACAATTATAGAATACAATCTGCCGAACTTAATTTCTGAAATTGACTAAACATAGTGAAGTGACAAAGTTGAAAAGCTATTTCTTTGTTGTTGGTGTGTTATGGTAACAGGTCCTTTCGACCTATAGTAACTATAGAATAAAATATGGTCGTGCGTGTTGCCTAAACAGATAGTAGTGATGTGTGAACAGACTGAAATTAACTATTTAGACGGAGATATAGTATGGGTGAAGCTAGGCTCATGTTTCTGGCCCGGAGAGGTGGTGGGCTTTGAGAAGCTACCACCCGATCTTCTACCATCATTTCGAAAGCCACCTATTGCTGTTGTCAAGTTCTTTCAAGAAGATACCTAGTAAGTTTACAAAATATAACCTATGCAAGATTAATTTTATTTCGTATAATGTATACATTATTGTTTAACATAGTGCTAGTCTTTGTACCAATTTTATTTACATATTATTATGTTTATTTTACTCTCCGTTAAATGTAATTCTATCATTTAAATGTAACAAGAAATTATTTTTATTTATTAGTAGAAATAGAATGAATAATCAATGTTAATCAATGTTAAATTGAAAATAATTTTATAAAATACTTTGCTATTACTTTGCTTTACTTTGTGACTAATAGCCATATGTAATCTTATAACAAAACTATTACTTATCTAATTTTTGTGTTTCAGTGAGTATGTGAAAAGTCTTAGCAGTATTTTTAAATATAACTGCAGTCGCAAAAATGAATTCATCAATAAAGGATTATGTAAGTTCCTGACATAATAGCTGAAATTTTTATGCATTTAATGGCTTATGCTAATCCTTTACTCAATGTTATACATATTTATAAATTTTTCAGACATGTATCGAACAAAACATGGACATATGGAGAAGTTTCCAGAAGATGTAATACGAGCTGAAACTGCAGTAGGTGGTGACATAAGAATTCTCACACGAGATGAGTTTCAAGAAACAAAGAAAGAAAGTTATGCAGGTCTTTTTGGGGAGCCATCAAAGAAATCACCTGGCTCCATTAAAAAAGGTTATTCAAATACAAATCAACCAAAATTTGTTTATTTAAATAGACATATACAAGTACTTTTTAATTGTCAAATGCTACCACCATTTTGAAATGTGGATTTCACTTAAAACAACCAGAACGAAACTCATTAGTTACTCAAGAAAAAAATTTAACAAACATGAGATAATGATTATTAAATATCTTTCAAAACTTACGTGTTTAACATTATATTACATAAAAAAGACAAAATTGAAGCACTCAAATGCTGATTATTTAAAGTAAAATCATAACAAATAACATAAATAATTATTATATAAAATAAAATACTTTCTTATTGTTGTTTTTAATCAATTTAAGAATATAGAGTAGCCAAATATTAGTTTTAATTTATGAAACATTATATACATACACATATATATATATGTATTTCAATTTTTTTTTTAATTTCTTTGAAAATATTGGTTGCTAGTTTTTTCCTAAAGTTTTTTCATAAAATATTCAGGAATAAATTCAAGTTACGTAAATATCCAGTTTATAAATAATCTGTATTCAAAAATTTATAAGCCATTGCTCTGGTGCTGCGTGAAAGAAGGCTATACCAACATATTTTATGATCTATTTAATATTGTAAGGTTAACCTTATACTGCATTGCAAATATTGTATTAGCAGATGTAATACTCCGAAGTCAAATAAGGATACTGTAGAAGTTCCTAAAATAATTATGAAAGTCATATCTTAAAACTACTTTATTAATACTCACCATTGTTGTACTTGTGGAAAAAACTTTACTAAGAGTGTACACTACAGAATATTTGGATTAATCGTATTATTCTTTAATACATATATTTTTTATTTATATGGTACAACTAGTTCATCTAAGTTTAAGCTTTTTTTACGGTAACAAATAATGCTTTCTGGATAGAAAATGCCACCAAAAAGAAATAATAAAACTTTGTTATAAAATTTCTATATCTTCACATTGTCTAACATCATTGTTTCCTTTATAGGTAAAAGCGGAAAGGGGAGGCTTGCAGATTCATCAAAGTTATCAACACCCATTAGAAAGGTAAAAACTAATCTTTTGCTTAATGTTACTAAAGTTAAATCTGAAGTTTTTTTAAATTGTGTTTCTATATTTCTTTTCAGTTCAAAGAAAAAACAAATTACAAGGTACACATCTTGCTTCAAGGTTCGAAAACTCCTATTCAACCTAATGAGAATGTTTCAACACCTTCCACTAGTCGAGCTGGCTCCGAACCTTTGGAAATGGCTGAAAAAACAGAAGAAAATAAAAATGAAATAACAGAAAAACAACAGCCTGTTTCTACACTCAGCACACCAACTATGTCTAGTTCAGGAATATATGCATGTCATGCATGTCAATTTACAACTACACGTCTAAATGTTTTAATTTTACATAACAAAAGTCATAGTGTTACATTTTCTTCATATACACCATCACCAGTTAGAAAGAAACATACAAAACAACCAAATTCAACACCTGTTACAAGCAAAACACATAAACAAAAAAAGCAACGGCAAGAGAAATCAGAAAAGGTATCGAAAAAATCCCTAAGTAATAAACGTGCTGCAGAGGCTGGATCTACTCCCGATGTAAAGAAACTTAAGACTGATGAGGAAATTAAGAGCAGTCTTCTAGCTGATTGGGATGATGGTGATGACGATTCTACTGATGAATCTGCTATGGTAACTGCAGGATCTCCTGAAGTTCCTATAGCAGCAGAATCTCCAGCAGTACCAACACCTGCAGAATTACCAAGTGCTCAAGTCCCTGTAGAAATAGTGTTACCAATCGAGAAGAAGTCTGATGATGTATCTGGATCAGAAAAACCAGAATCATCAAGTGATTCAAAGTATGAGTTCTGTGAAGATGAAGACTGGCCAATTGAAGCTGATATTGGCAGAAAAATACCTCGTATAAAAAATCCATCGAAACGAAAGGGGGAAACTAAAAGTGTTAGTGTTGATGAAGATGAAATGGCAAGAGAAGTTGCCGAACTACTTAATAAAACAACTCTTCCAGAGCTACCATCAGCGCCTGAGCCGTTAAAGGTTGAGGAAAATTTTCCGGAACCTTCGATCGTCAAATCCCCAGATAAAAAACAAGAGAGTTTACAAGAAGAAAAATCGCAAGAAAAAAAAAATGTAAGTGATCCATTACCACCCAAAACAATATTTAAAACTAAGACTTTTTTTCGGAGTCGACACTCTAGAAGTCAAGATGCAATAGGTAAATATGTAGCAGAACAACTAAATGCTGCTGAGAGAATGGATATTACAGACAATGAAATAAATGGTGCTGAAGTAATTTCCTCTCCTGAAATAAGAATTTCGCCTTCAGTAGAACATGTTAAAGTTGCTCGCCTAGCCCCAAAAATACAACTTAAAAAAATGAAAGCTGAGGCAGCACAATTACGAGAATTAGAAAAGTGTAACGCGGAAAAATCAAAAGATGACTTAATTTCTACGTTTACCTTGACTGATTTTTCAGAAACGATGACTGCCAATGTTACAGAACGTAGTGTCGAGAACCCTACATCTGAAAATGATTACAATACCGATGTCAACTGCAGCAGTAAACATGTTGAAAGTTTTGAAAAAGATTCTACAAATCCAGATCCTGACTCCATAAACGAAATAGATAAAAAAGAGGATATAATAATCGATCAAAGAACTAATGAAGATCTCAATAAAGAAAATAAAAACGACACAAAAGATACTTTGCTAGAAAACATATTGGATAGTTCACACAAGAAGGACATTGAACCAATTATAAAGTTTCCAGATAGTGATCTTCAAAAACCTTATGAACCTTTTATGAATGAATCTACTGCATCTGCTGTTGATGCATTATTAAGTGTTTCTCGAGAAGCTGATAGAGTAACTAAGGTAATAAGTGATGATCCCCCTGAAGATTTATTTGAAGATGATATAAAAGACAATAATATTTCTAATAACGTAAATGGCTACAACGAAATAGACTACAAAGGCAATGAAATAGATGAGCGCCAGAAAGAAACATATAAATCATCTAATAAAGAAGATGAAAAACATGAAATTGGAAATATAAACATTCAAGCCCAACAAGAAAATGTTGATATTTTACCAAAAAGTAGTCCAGATGATATTGATATTACGGAACCTTCAAATAGTAAGATCGAAAAAAGTACTAGTAAAGAAGTTGACTTAAGTGAATTACTATCCAACCATGATTGCAGCTCAAAAGTGGAATCAAATGAAACAAGTAACAATTTTCCCATTGATAGTACTCCATCTGAATCAGATTTACAAGTGGCAGAAGCTCTTATAAATTTACCAACAACAACTTTGAATAAAGTGCAAATTAAAAGCCATAATGAAGGTGGCACCCTAGATATACCATCAGAAGATATCCTCATTCAGAATAAAGAAGACTTAAACTTACAGAAAGATGATACTGATGCTAAAGTTGATATAAGTAATTCTGTGAATATTGCAGTTTCATCAGATGTTCTTGTTGCTTCAAATAATGAAAATATTAATTCACGATTTGAGACAGAACAAGAAAAATGTGAAAACTTAAATGCAGCACAATCATTAGTGCAGATGTCAGAAACAATTGACCATAATTTAAAAATTCCTGACATAGATTTACCAAATAAAGTAAGTGTGAAAGTCAAAGATGACGAAATCAAAGCAAGCTCGTTAGATGAAGAACGAAAGAATTCAACAAGTGATTGCAAGATAGATCTTGTGACAGTTTGTAAAACTCCAGAGTTAGAAAACAATTCGTCAAAGTTGTTAAGAATCTTAGAGGAACCACGCTTACCTAAATTAACTACAGCCAAAAAAACCATTACAAAACAAATTATTGTTCCTGGGAAAGAAAAAATTTTAAATTTCGATGTCGGAAAGTCGCCTATAAAATCCAAACCAGAATCTCCTAAACAAAAAATCATTATACGTCGTACTACACCTAGTAAAAACCTACTTAATAATATCACTGAAGTTACTACACCTGATAAAATTATATTATCTCGTTCAAACAAGACCTCTCAGGATGGATCTTCTGTCCAAACATATACAATTCAAACAACAACAGATTCACAATCCGTTACAGATACTAATACCATTATTATTCAACCGAAAATCCGTAAAATAACGAAGCCGGTATCTAAATTGCAGAAAATAAAACCACATAAAACTTCACTTATAAATGAAAATAAAACAGTTCAAACTAAGAGCAAAGAAGAGGCTTTGTTTGATATAAATTCAATGCCTATAGTCATTTCTGATGATATTTTAACTCCAGAAAATATCGAGAAAATGCCAATAGTGATGACAGATGGTAACATAATCACAAATTCTAGTAACCCGCCTAAACTTGTAAAGACGAAGCAAACAGTGGTTGAAAATGAGAAAATTCCCATGAATAGTACATTGACTTCAAAAGCTGAAATGAAAACTTTACTGTTAAATCCAAATAATGAAGTTTCTAAAGTTACAACCCCTAACATCCTTTCTAAATCATCAAAATTACGGGGTGCCAAGCCCATGTTAGTTATTGATAAAACAACGGGTAAACAAAAAATTATTATGACAAAATCTGAACCTGCAATAAAAGAAATTAAACAACCTCAAACATTGATACAGTCAGTCCCTCAAAATACCCCAAAAACAGAAAAGTTTATAATTTTGCCAACGCCGAGTTCACCTCGTCCAAATAGAACTCAAAAAATTGTAATTGACCCACAAACTGGAAAAGCTCACGTTCTTGTAGGAAAAGGACCAGACACTCCCTCAACTGCAGCTGAAAATAAACCTGTTTCTGCAAAACTTGTACCATCTATTTCAGGCGCTAATACACCTGGAAATACTGTAATGATTATAACAAATGCTGAAGGAGCTCAATCAAGAATAGTTCTAACTCCAGAACATGAAAAAATTTTATTTCCCAACAAGCAACCTAATTTATCACAACTTAAAACTTTTACACATCGTATTACGTCAAATTCTGGATCAGTTCAAAAAACTTTAGTTTCTACAGGGGCATCTACAAAAACTCAAACTCGAATTGTGCCGAAACAAAAAAGCGCTATTATTACTTCTAAAGGACAACTAATAGTAGGAGGGCGTATTGCTACAACATCACAAAATATAGCTCCTCTGCCTGAAATAAGGCCAGCGCCGAAACGAATATTAACAACAGAACCCAAAAAACTTGTTCAAGCTATACAAAAGAATTCATCAGAACCTTTAATATTTTTAAAACAAAAGTCTGGTGCAGTAATGCAGTTAACTGCAGCACAATTTGAACATTTACAAAGAACAGGGCAAATAATACAGAAAACACCAACACCTTCTCAGGAAAATAAAATAATAGTTCAAAAATCGATTACTATATCTCCTACAGAAACAGTCGTTCCGACGTTACAAAAGCAGAGAGTGAGAAAGCAAATCAGCGAATCACCGACTCCAACAAAAAAAATAAAGCATGAGATAGCAATTGCGCCTGCACCAATTTCATCAATGCCAGCACTCGCTCCGTTTTCTAATACAAGTGCACCTCCTCAGGTTCCTAATGTTTCTAGTACAACAAACAATGCATCCGCCTCCAACTTCGCCGATTTAGATAATTTTGAAGAACTCTTACCATCGACAGCAATTGCAAGACAAGAATCATTGTTAGCACAACCAGAAATTTCTGCACAACCTTCTCCTGCTCCTCTTTCAGATGGACAACTGCTGGCAGTACCTGGAGAACATTTTGGGGGACCTACAGGATCGTTTTATCTTTGTGTTGAGGAGAATGGAACATTTACAGTTATAGACAATCGGCCATTAGTTCTTGAAAATAGTCAGCTCGTACCGATGGCTGAACCATTACCAGTAATTGCTCCCCAACCAGAACGTAGGGACATTTTAGAAGCGGCTTTGGCCAATAGTGACGTTTTTCACGCTGAAACTACACGGGATGATGCACCAGACTTTAGAGACCTAAATGCTAATGTTTCTGTTCATTGTCGCGTGTCGGAAACTAGCACAACACTCAACCAACCCATTATGACACCTGTGGAAGTTCCAACAAAAGTTGACAGTGAACCAACAGTGCCTACTAATTTAGAAGATGGTTTAGCTGTTATTGGTGTTACTCCTCACACAGTACCAACGTCTTTGGAATTACCGATTACAGTTACTGATCCTCGGATAGCGCCGAAGACTACAGATCCATTGAGCAGTAACAATTATGGAACGTCATTATTAACATCACCCAATACAGAAATTACATTTACAACAGCAGAGGAGGCAGATGTCCCCGTGGTTGGTCCAATTTCTATGCCCCTACTTACAGACGAAGAGGCTGGCGGAAAATCGATGCCAATTTTAACAGATGATGTTGCTGATAGAACTGTTTCATCAGTAGAATCTACTATAGATTCGCCCTCATCAATTGATGTGCGAGAGTCTGAGAACGAGGACAGCGGACAGTGGTCTCGGCGACTACTCACGCCTTGTTCCGATACATCTGAAACTTCTGCTGAAATACCTTTACAGCCTAACATGCAATTATCTGTAAGTGATTTATCAGAAAACAGCTAAGTATCTTATTTCAAAAAGTTATTTTTTTTAAATAATATGTCACGATAAATATTTATTAGTAATTTACCCATTTATGATAACTGTTAAAAAACGTGCAATAGTTTAAGTTTTAACAGTTATGTTAGCAATAGGTTTGAAAATTGTACTTTATGTACACAAATTTATTGTGATTTATTATTTTTTATTTAAAATATTAAAAGTTACTGAAAGCTAATAGAAATTTTACTGACGTTCAGAACGTACGTGTGTAGGTGACAGTGTAAATAATAGAGTGTGGACTGAACTTCTAAGGATGCTGTGCTGAACTATATCTGAATTTTTCATTCAAACAAATATCATAATATGCAATACTGCATAGCAAATAGGATAAGGATTATGATTGTAAATTTAAATTTAATTATGTATTGTTGGATCCGATGTGTATTATATTAAAAGTTAGGTATATTATAATATTTTTATAACCTTTAGTAATCTTTTGAATAAAATATTAATTAGGTACAATTCACAAAATTTGTATATTGATTAATTCGTGCTATTTGATTTATCTATGAGCAATTTATGTTATTTTCGGTTTATCGAAACCGTCAATCATAAGCATTAGTTCTCCGCCTTTTGGTGGCAAGCTAAGTGTAAAATGAATGTAATACTATGTGTTAGAGTTAAAGTTAAGTACAATACTTGTTAAATAACTTTCATGTTTATGTCAAAGGCACATATTTGTTTGTTTGAGTGATCTATGTCAGATTCTAGATCAAACTATAAAAATGGAGTCTAGTAATATACTTTTGTGTAGTCTAAGGTTTTAATAAATAAACTTTATTCAAAAATTTCTTTTATTTTAATAATGATCTTAAAAGTAGATCTTTAAATAAATAAATCATTAAAAAAATCTACGTAAAATGTATTAAATTTGACTTTGTGACTTAAAATATTAATAACGAAACGAAATTCAAATAAAATTGCTTTGTTGTACAGGTGCTTGTATTTAGAAAAACACTTTTATTTAAACTTACTAGCAAGTGTTTATTCAACTAAATTAATATTTAAGATACACTAACGTTCTCTTTATTTATAAATTCGTAACATGTTAATACAATTGCTAAGAACCATGATTATAAATTAAATTGATGATAACTTAGCCTACAATACTTTCAATAAAATACGCAATTTCATATTTTGTATCCTAATACGATAAGACAACCTCTTTAGTCTTATTATTTTAAAAAAATTTTTTTAAACAATAGTTATATTATGATTACATCGGTATAATACAATATTTATATGAAAATATCTACATCAATAATTATTTAAAGCAAAATCTGAAATTTACAGTAATCGAGGCTCCAAGATAAAACAACAGTTACTTTTATATCCATGATATGATATTCAAAAAAAACTATAAAAATGACAAAGTGATAGGCTTTTTACAAACATATTCTTACATTTACGTGTATTTGGCGCGAACGTTGAATGTGATACGTTCCTAAAGCGTATTTATTTGGTTATTGCAAAGCTTGTCTCGTAGTGTTGGGTAAGAAGAGACACATCAGGCCGCCGCCGGCGAGCAGGACGGCGACGATGAACGTCGGCGCGGGGCAGTACTGGTCCAGCAGCGCAGCGATGACCACGTTACCGATGATACCGCCGAGACGGGCTGCCACCATGGAGACCGCTACTCCCGTTGCACTAGAATTAAGAAGTTTAGTTTAGTAGATTTTTTAATTAACCTATGCTAAATTATATTTTTATGTAATGAAACGAAAACTTTAATAATAAGTTATTAATAAACGATTACATTAATACTTATTTAATTTATTATTAGATCAATATATACCGTAAATTAGTAGGGAAGACTTCAGTGATGAGGCAGTCAAGGGAGGCGTTCCCGCAAGAGATGACGGAGCTGAAGATGGCGCTCACAATTAGGTTATTAGTTTTGTTGTACACAAAGTACATTGCCGCCGAGCAGAGACCCGCCGAAAACGTTGCGAACACTGAAATTGTTTGTATTCATATATAATACTGTATTAAGTCACCTATTTATTAATAAGATAAAGCACTGGTTTTTATTTTTTCTAACTTTCGTAGATTTATATCGCTTATTTAGTATGTAGGATAGGATTGTTAGTTGATTATAATCAACTACTACATGAATAATTACTTATCTAGTTCCAGTCATGTTAGTAATATTCTATAAATGTATTTTTTTGTCAGTTTAAAAAAGTTTACCTAAAAAGAATTTTCTGCCCAGCCTGTCCATCCCAAGTACGGCGAAGATGTTCGATGGAATAGCAGCAGCTACGGTAATAAGCGACTCCATAAAGACATCCGAGTGTATGTGCGAGTCGCAGCGCGCCTCCGCCGAGTGTGTGCCGAACTGGGTAACGTAGGCCGTCACTTGGCAGATATCCGCCTCAGCATTGTCGTGCGTCCGCGACCACTCGTCGAAACGGTTGAACATTTCAGGGAACCACATCATAAGACCGTAGTAACTGAAATATTGTAAATGATGATTTATATGAGATATCTCAATATATTCTAAGATCATAATAATGCTGTCTAGATAATTTATTATTTAGCTATTTTAGCTTACCCTATATGGAATGTAAAGTTTATTGTTATAGAGATCGTAGTAAATTTCAGTATTGGTGGAACGAACAGCTGTTTACTGTGTTCCACGATATCACTCATCATTCGTCTCAATTTGGACTTCGGCTCTTTTGCTTCAATCTGTTTTTCGGGTTTTGTGTGTAAAGGTTCGTCTACCAAAATTTGTTTGACTGGGTATTGATCTTTATCCCGGCCGGTATTCATCATGTAAATACCCCGAAATACTTCTAAGGCTTCTTCGTGACGTCCAGTAGAAATGAGAAACTTTGGAGATTCTGGTAGAAGGAATAACAATGCTGCTACCAAAAAGGAAGGTAGTGACATAACCAGCAGGAAGATACGCCAAGAATTGTAGACGAAACCACCTGTCACCCCGCCGATCTCTGTAACGACAAATATTGGGAATTATTTGGTGAATGTTTTAGTAATATAGAAAAGTTTATCATATGTATGTATGTCTAAGTACATACCACTCGGAATAATGACCCAAGCGAGGCCAGCAACAAACAAATTGCCCAGAGTCCAAAAAGCAGCCATGAAACTCAACATAGCACCTCGCTTCTTTTTTGGCTGAAACTCTGCAAAGTAGGACCAGATAACTGGACCTGATCCGCCCAAACTGTAAATAAATTACTTTAGTTATTAAATATATACAGTAACGATCATATAATTAACTTGACTTTTTTTGAAAGAACTTAACCCACGTGTAAAAGTAATACGGAAATAATATAAAAATTGTATGAATACTTACGCAGCCCCATTCATAAAGCGGAAGAACATAAAAAGTTCATAGTTTTGGCTGAAAGAGGAAGCGACTATGGCGAGCGCGTTGATGATGGAAATGGCGATTAAAACTCGTTTGCGTCCCAACGAGTCCGCTACCGAGCCCCACGCGTAAGCGCCCACCATCATCCCGATAAAGATTATGCTGTTGAGCCATCCCTGTAAGAAAATATTATTTTAAGAATCACAACATTATAAAGAGATTCTTCAATATTTTTGGCTCTATAGTGTATTGTCAAACATAAAGAACAATCTAATCTAAGATATATTTTACAAAAAAGGGGAATAACCTATTATTGGTAAATAAATGAGGCTCAATAAATATTGGTGCAAAATGTTTGATAACATCAAATTTTCCTCCTCAAGCCTTAATAGTGTTTATATATATTCTTCAAATTCGCACTGTGTGAAATCTTTATGACATCATTGTTTTCTTAGGAAAATAAGGTGTTTATAAACAGGATCAATAACCGTGACGCAATTTAAGTGTTGATATTATTTAAAAAAAACGTATATAAGAACATTGGATAGTATAGAAATAGAAAATAATTTGCAGTATTATATACTTTGGTCTGTGTGGTAAGGTCTAAGTCGCACTGCGCAGAAGGTAGGATGAAGGACATGGAGATGACGTCCATCTCCTCTGAAGTGCTGACGAGACCGCACACGGCAAGCAACAAATAGTGGAAGCGTCCATAGCCTGAAAAGTTTCTTTATAATAAGTACAAAATATTTTATTAAGACACTTACTCAGCTTTCCTCCTAATACAGGACCAATTATAATGTCTTTTGAATTTATCATGAATAAAGCAAAAATGTGTGTAGTGTAGAACACTTATTCAATTAGTAGTTTTGTAAGTCAGGAGATCTAATGATGCTTAATGGTGGCAGGCAGACAAGATTCTCCATGTAAGCTAGACCTAAACGAGGAGGCAGGTGAAATATTATACACTTATAAAAATGATGTTATTTTAAAGCACATAATTTTTTTTTTCATATCATATTCAGAATATAGCTGCCACAGCCGCATATCCTGTACAAACGTAAACAAATCTGTTTGTCATACGACTAACTTCCCAGAAGCAGTAGCGTGTTTACTGCGAGATACCACGCTATGAAAATATGCTGCACGGACAATCTTCATTCATAAATCGACTCATTACTGTTTCTTCGTTCGAATTACTACTCTATTTACAAAAGCTACTTCGAAGATCCTATTACACATACCACGATTGTGATTTAATTTGAAAAGGTGATTAAAATAATGGGTCAAGTGGCAGCTCAATCAAAATTACGCATAGCATTTTTGTGTTTTGTGTGAGTAGTTCTGTTTTAGCAAATGTGACACTTACATAATTATAAAAATCTGTCTATTATCTAGCATTTTGTAGTTTCATAAAAAAACATATTCTGGTAATTCTTACCAGTGAGTTCGATTGCCCGTTCGAAGTCAGCTTTTTCCGAGTTCGGGCCTTTTTCTGGGTCGAGCTTTGCTGGTTTCTTCAGCGATGGCACGACGCCTGACAAATGAATAAAATTGTAAATATCACACTTAAGTATGATACCGTAAGTAAAATGAAAAATGTATAAATAGCCTTAAGAATTAAAATATCGTAAAGTGCCTACGGGCCACTACGTATATTTTTCTTATGCGATATTTCAAACGTGGTATCGACATAAGTACTGGTTCACATTGGAACATGTAATCAATAATTTGCTTGCATTTCTTCAATTATTTAAGGGTTATTATTAGTATTGTACTTAATAATATTATTAAAAGCCGAGATGGCCCAGTGGTAAGACCGCGTGAATCTTAACCGATGATCGTGGGTTCAAACCCGGGCAAGCACCACTGAATTTTCATGTGCTTAATTTGTGATTATAATTCATCTCGTGCTTTACGGTGAAGGAAAACATCGTGAGGAAACCTGCATGTGTCTAATTTCACTGAAATTCTGCCACATGTGTATTCCACCAACCCGCATTGGAGCAGCGTGGTGGAATAAGCTCCAAACCTTCTCCTCAAAAAGAGGAGAGGAGGCCTTTAGCCCAGCAGTGGGACATTCACAGGCTGTTACGGTTACGGTAATAATATTATTTGATTTAACTTACCAAGATCTATAGTTTTGGAACTTGGTCCGTTTATTTGGTGTTCAGTTTTTACATCACAATCTGAAACAAATTCAAATCGAACTTTATTTATAATTTAATATTTTAGACTTCAAATAAAGCAAACAAAAGTAAAGTAACAGGTTCTAAATATTCAATGGCGGCGCTTAAGTCTCCTCTCGTTGAGAAGGCTTGGAGATTATTTTACTGGGCTGCTCCAATGCGGGTTGGTGGATTTATGTAGCAGACTTACATCGGATACTGTAACATACATGTAACAGACATGAATATAGAGGATTAATACTCACTGTGAGGTTTCTTAGGCCCCGGGTCAGTTTCTATCATCCTATGCGGGCGGTCTGCGGTGTATGCCGGCGGTGTCGCGGACTAAAACTCCCTCAGTGATTGTGGATTTGCTTCCAACGGCACACGGCTCGTCTGACAAAAATATAATTTCCGTTGATGTAGGAGGTGATAGCCATACTTATAACTTATAATATACGTCATACACTCTTGTCGAGTGTTAATAGCATCTATTTTGTGTTTTAAATAAGTGTTATAAATTTTTATACATTTTGATTATTATTTTTTATCAAAATTCTAATACAAAAGTAAGTAATTTATTTGGCTTTGCGTGGTATAGTAAATTAAATTATATTTTTTACAAAGAAAATAAATTACGACTTCAAACATTTGTCTTTATGTCGTCGTATCAGTCGTTCGCTCTTGACAGAGTGGTCGTGGTTGACGATGATGCATCGTTTTTGGCTAATGTAGCCCCCGCTATGTGTCTCCATTTGATGCGGTCTTCAGCATCTCTAAAACATTGGACTATGGAGGTCTGTGTTGTAGCTTTTATAATGTCTGTCCAACGCTTGGGTACTCGACCGCGCGACCGCTTGCCTTCTACTTGCCCTTGGACAACGAGTCGTTCCATGGAGTGTTCATTTCGAACAATATGTCCGAAGTATTTGAGAATTCGTGTTTGCACAGTCGACGATAGTCTTTTTTTGATTTTTAGTTCCTCCAAGATCGAGATGTTAGTCCGAAATGCTGTCCAAGGGATCCGCAGCAGTCGCCGCCAACACCACATTTCGAGTGCGTCAATTTTGCGTCGGTCTTTCTGTCGAACCGTCCATGTTTCTGCGCCGTAAAGAAATATAGGGAAGACTAGGCTTCTCATCAGGCGGACTTTGGTGGCTTTTGTTATATTGCGGTTGCACCAGACTTTTTTTAGCTTATCAACAGCAGACCTTGTGATAGCACATCTCCTTCGAATCTCGTCCTCACATCCACCCGTGTTCGTGATTGTGGAACCGAGGTACACGTAGCTTTGGACTACTTCACAGTTGCCAATCAAAGATATATCTGGCCGATTCAGTTCAGCACGGTCCACGATCATCATCTTGGTTTTGATTCTATTGATCGCAAGTCCGAAGGAGAGGCTTATTGTCTCCAGGCGTGTCAGCAAGAAGAAGACATGGAACACTTGCTGACACGTCTTTATGTACACATTAAATAAAAAAAATAAACATTTAATAAAAATTTTGGATTCAGTGTTTATGTCTTAATAAATTTGCCATGCCTTGACTAAGAACGACTAAGCGACTGTTCAATTGTACCTACATGTTTTTTACTCTTAAGAGTACTACAGGTAGGTACTATGTACATTATGCCCAAGGTTTAATTTACATGTGATTTACCAACGCATAATTTATTTAATAAAAAACTTAATCCAAATTGGTTAACAATAGTTGAAAATAACGAGTAATACTACTTACAATTATATGTAAGTACAAAAAATTATTTAAGCCTCTCGGTTAAAACATCGCACAAAATTTGTAATTTTTTTATTGATTATTACTTATTAAGGATATAAAAATAATACGAATCGAAGACTATAATTCTACGTATCGGTAAATAACATAACACAACGATGTAACACATCCAAAATTTTCTCACTTTAAGAATATTATATATGTATGAAACGTATTTAATTCGAAAGATAAAATTTACACAAAAAAAAAACTGGATCATATCCGTCCAAAAAAGAAAACGGAAATTGTCGATTTCGATAACACGCGTTCCTAGCAAATAATTAATCTGCATATCAGTGAATGTCCCTGTCAGCCGTCTTTTTTTTAACCTAACACAGATCGTTAGTTTCAATAAGTAACGTTTTTAAACATATAAACGAGCTCATTGATTCTATCATCTATCATCAAATATTCTATCGCAAAACAGCAGTACTCGGTATTGTTGTGTTTCGGTTTGAAGGGTGAGTGGGCCAGTGTAATTACAGGCACAAGGGACATAAAATCTTAGTTTCCAAGGTTGGTGGCGCATTGGTGATGTAAGCGATGGTTAACATTTCTGTCAGTGACAATGTGTAAGGGCTTTGATGACCACTTACTATCAGGTGGCCCATACGCTCGTCCGTCTTCCTATTCAATAAAAAAAAAATCTTTGAAGAGTCTACGACATTTGTAGGCGTAATACCTCTCATGAGTTTACTTATTATGTTTCTTATACTGTTTCAACGTGACTTTATTAAATAAACAATTATTAAAACAAAATAACATCGAGGATAAACTTTTTTTCTGTACTGATTAAAAACGGTAAACCCGGACTTCAAGGTGCATAAATAAAATGCAAGGCTATTTTTGTTACGTCAAGTTAGTATTATTATGTATCTTTTATTAAATTTTTCGAAACAAAATCAGAAGCAGGCTATTAACGCACCACAAACTTAAAGACATTGAGAATTAAATTTGTAGGTCATTATTCCTTATATATAGCAGAGAAAGGATTTTGTAAAGTTTTGATTTTAAACAAATCACTCTTTCAATCTTCTCATTTACTAATTCATCATGGTTAAATAATAACGGTTATAATTTGTAGCACACCAGAACAAGTAAATCGGTAATTTACGTTATTTACGATTTTTTTTTTCACGGGCGATGTGGCGGCGTCATTTTTTACCTACCTCGTCATTACATTTCATTAAAAAGAAAAAAAAATAAAACTAAATGTTTACTGCAGTATAGTTAATGCACATCAAAATGATCTACGTAATAGTTCCAAATATAAAAACATCAGTCATATTTTATAGCCTTAACGTTGAAAATATTATGAGAATCGTCGCTCATAAAACGGAAAATAAAACACTAGCTATCCAAAATGCTCAGTTGTGAATAAAAAATACGTATTAAGTCTCTTCGCTTTTCAATATTTAAATAATTTATTGGGGTATAATTAATACAATATTTGGTAGAAATTAAGGGGCTTAAGTAAATAAAATCATGCTTATTTTTCATATATTGTAACTCGATCAAGTCATCTTAAATTATAAGAGATTACGAGCACCTTTCATATTCACGTAATCGAAATTAAACGTTTATATATAATATAGTTTATACAGTATTACACTTATCGCAACCAAAAAAATACCACTTTCTAATGAAATTAAGTATAAAACTAGTAATTGACTTGTTGTAATAAGCGACAATTAGAAAGGCTTTAGAAAAATGGTACATTTTGACAGGATATTATCAAAAGAAAGTGAGTATGTTAAGATAAGAATTATGTTAAGATTGGAATGTTTTTCTTAATATTAAATATGCATCAAAATAAAAGTAACTTTTTGCTATTCTTGGATCTAAACTATTTCATCATGAAATAGTGGCTAAATAAATTTAATCTGTGGCTCATTGTAATAAAAAAGTAAGAGATTAGAGAAATTTGATATCGTTTTGTCATATTCGTAGGCACACTTTATTTATTTACAAAGTACAGTTTAAAATATACTTATATAATAATATGATCAATTTAATAAGGCAGTTAGATGGTTAAATGAATAGACACAAACCACCGATTAATAATAACGTGCGCACAATGGGCGGGAAACGGACATCACCGCATGGCAAGTAACCAGATCTAGTTTGCTGCGGACAATATCTGGCGGAATGAAGTACTTTTCCCTTTATCCTTCTCATTTCGTTCGAGACTCTTATAGAATATCCTATTTCATGATACAAAGCTTAAATACGACACATGTGTCAGTACAAGAAAGGTGAATAAAAAAAATGTATAGATGAATGCACCATAAGATTCTATTTCGATCTTCATACAATTTAATTATTATTATCGATTCGTTGAAAAAATAGTAAATTATGAATGGATATAATCACAATATTTCGTGCACGTAATTATACTATGATATTGTAATGGATCTAGATATTTAAATTGATAAAATTCTTCGTAGACGTTAATAATTTAATTAAAATATTCTGAAAATACAATCAAGATGATTATTGTTGCTCAACAATTACACAGCAACTTTGTCGTCACTTGACAATGCTGCCCTTGATTTGCTCAAAATATGCATTAAAGATGAAATTAATATTACTCTTGTATCCTATTTACAATAATTAAAATATTATATGAACCTTGAAATTATAAATGAACTAGAATTGGTTCTAAAACGAGTCCAAGTGCATGAACATTCGTTTCGAATTTAAATTTCATTAATAGGACGAATTGTTATTCATTAAATGAAAAGGAACTATTACATAATCAGAATAACTACAGAATAATCTTTTTTTTTAATAGTTGATTATCAGCGATGATTGCAGGCCGCAGTGGCTTATTTAATAATAAAAACATGATTATAAGTATATTATACTCGTATATACGATGAATGACAAATTGAATTCAATAGACAACTATTAGCATAAACAATATTCATTGTAAATTAGTACTAAAATGATCGCATGTAACGCTGTACACACTTGTTCGTCCTTAAGTGCATTTTTACTACGTTCTTCCGCGTGAGTAACAATAACAAATAACACAGGATATGTTTATGAGGAGCGTGAGACAAATTTGTATGTAACTGGACCACAATCTTGTCTAGCAATCTTGTTGTAATGTTGGCTGGAATCTGTCTTTATTTTAAGATCACTTCCTTCTTTTAAACTATACATATACTATTATTTTCAGTGTTCTATTAAGTAGTGTTAATACTTAACTAATAAATAAATAAAGTATTGAATACCTAATTAATATATGAACATTGAAACTACCATGAAATAAACAATTCACATACCATCCTTAAGAGTTTTCTTAATTAAATTTACAAATAATATTAGTGAAATACTAAACAAATTGTTTTCCTCGCGATATAAAATTGTTTGCCTCATTAAAGGAGGCTGACATGATATTGAGAACGAACGATATATTCCTTGGCATTGTATCATAGAATAATGCATTAAAATACGAAACATAGCTTGCCTATTAACTTGAATTAATATGAATTATACTAAATTAGTCTTATCAACTATAATCTTATACAAATAGGTCGATTTAACTTACCTTATGAAATAAATGTTATATTTTCAGCAGCATTTTTATTTATACGAAACAAAATAAATTTCTTAACCTATGTTTTATTTATCCGTATGTATTTAGCCTTGTATCTAATGATAATAATTACAAGGTGTCCAATTCGATTATTGCATTTTTCGTTTTATATTTCAAATTAACAGGCAAATTTGAATATAGAAACAAGATTATTTATACAAGATAAAATAAAGTGAAAGAATTAATGATAAATTTAATATTATAAAGCAACATGGTCAAACAAGTTTAGCTAGCTTTTTTATTATTGCAAGAAAATAGGCCAAATCTGTTACATGTATATTAGTAATTAGTGTAAATAGAAGTGATATATTTATAGATATAAATGCACTACTAACTATGTGATCTAAGATGTAGTTTCCCTTAACCTCACTCCATCTTCAAACTAAACCTCAGTAATAGAAAGTATAGATGATTAGCATTATCCCGGACGGGTTAATTAGCCAGAAAACAATCACCATCGTTTCACTTTTGAGACTAATATTATCATTCCTTATGTAGAGCTAAGAAAGGATATTTTGAAGTTTTGATTTAAAAAAGAAATCTCTTTCAATCTTCTCGTATACACAATCAACATGCTTTAATAGTAACGGTCATTTTCTACACATGAAAACAAATAAATGTGGTAATTTAAAGTAAATAGTGCTGACTTCTCAAAAGTAGGTATCTAATAGGTTTAGTAGTATGTAGTAGTTTTGAGTCATTTGCGGATGTCCGCCGTTAGACCGCCTTGCATTAATAAATCATCGTAACACGCTCCGATATTCGCATTGATGCGTAGTAGCAGTGCGAGTCGTTGAACCAATTTACTGAGATCCCCTTCGTATAATTGAGATAGACGGTAGTATTGTATATAAAATCTTGAACTTTTATTCAGAGTGCGGTAAACTGTAGCTATGCAATTCAATTAAAATCTCAAAGTATTGTTTATTTAAAACTGTTTTTTTTTTTTTTTATACTTCTGTAACTGTCGTATGCATGTTGAAGGCAAAATATATTTTCCTTAAATACATATATAAGTATACTTTGTAACTCTTGACGTCCTTTTTTTTGTTTCACCAAGACGTGTGTTATTCCTTAGGTACGCAAGCAATGTTGTGGTATTTCTAACCATCAAACCAAGATAATAAAAATTCAAATAAGTCATGCTGTGTGTTTGTCGGATGCACACGTACATAACAAGATTGCGATTAAAAAAAACTATAAAATCAATAAAGTAATTTTTTTATTAAAGCTTATGGCTTATTATATATATATATATATATATATGGCCTTATTAATTTTTATTACTCTCAGTGCATCAGTAGAGTTATTTAAATCAATAAAAATCAAGATATATTTGTAAACAGATTTTTTACTAAGTAATTCAACTTTGATCTTCGGTTATGATATAGCGAGTTCTGATATTTTTGGCTCATTTCGCAGACCTCGACCGAACCAGATTTTATTTGTGACGCATGTAAATATTATTTTGGATGTAAATGTTTTAAAATAACTTTATATGGGGTCATATGAAAGTCAAGAGTTACAATCTGTATAACATGTATTTACGTGTATCGGTGATCTAGTGGCTAATTTACAGCGCTGTATATTTACAGTCCCGAACCGGTTTGGGAAAAAAATATTTTTTATAGCGACAAGACCACCGGATTTTGCACAGACTTCTACAATACAAAGCCTTCTGCACAGATAGCAAGCATTTGGCCTGGTTTGTAGTTAGTCGTATTCGGTTTAGGGGACGTTTTCATATATTTTACGATCTCTTTGGGAGAGCTACTGCTTCTACTACTACTTATTTGATAACTGGTTTCAATAACAATTACTTTTATATATTTTAAAAATATTTATATGGGAAAATAAAATATGTTTTTAAGGTAATTTTAATTTTAAAAAAACTACTTTTTATTTAACATTATAAAATTTTAAAGGTAGAGCACATATCGCACTAAAGGGATAATTATGTTTCATATTCGTACACATGAATGTTGACGTAACGCGAGGCTCTGACGTTGTTATTTATTAGTCGCTGTGGTTTGAGGCGTGTGCATAGGTCAGGGTTAAAATTGGTGTAGTTACAACTGAAAAGATATATTTAAAGGGACTTAGTCTTTTCGCTACGTTTAAAATATTTGTTTAACTATCAACTAATATATAAACGATATAGATACCGTTTTATAATTGAAATAGAAAAAGCTTTTAAAATTAGAAAATATATATTTAATAAGATATTTATTTTTCATAAAAAATGTTTTTTTTAATAACAATGTTTTTTTTGGTTACCGCTTATTTAATCTGAACAGCAACTACTTTTGTATCAGTTTTGCCGATAGTATATACTAAGCTTTTTTAAATCCAACTTCGACTATGTAGATTAAATATTACACGTATTCCATAAAAAATACACACACACACATTTTATGATATACACATACTTTTTTTTATAAAAAATGGGAATTATGAGGAATTCACGACAGAAGGCAAGGTCTCTCCGCTTCAAAAGCAACGCCATTACTCTGTCAGAAGTTAATGTATTAAATCATGTGGCCATAACAAGACTCGTCCCCGTTACCAGGGTCAGTCCATCCGGTCTCTTACCTAATTAGGCCCAATTCCAGAGGCTCACGCAAGTGCAGCAGCGTTGATAAAAAGAGCCCTAATCGACCCCCTGTACTATGTTTTAGCATGTATTCACATATCATACTTTTGTTTGTTTTATCATATTATTTGGTAAAATCATCCCTAAGTAATGTTATTTCCACGCAACATTTTCCCTCATATTTTGTAACATAAAAAAATACAAATTTTTGATATAAATCAAGTTGAACTTGTTCCACTCTGATTGAATAAATTTTCATTCCAGTTTTCCTTGGAATCTATGAATGAATAGTAATATTAACCTTTATATATACAGTTAAAAAAATATCGTATTTTTTTAAACCAAGCTTTGTGAATACATTGGTATTTAGGATATGCAAACAGTATATGTTACCGTAAAATTGTAAGAACCGCTAGCTTATTAATAAATCTAGCCAGATAGTAAACGGTCGAAAAACTGTGAACCGAGCATTCAATTTATAATAAAACGCATACAATTTCGAAAGCTTATAATTTTATACTCTTACTACTAGGTAGCTCGGTATATAAAAACAGTACACGTCCTTTATAATTTATCGAGGGTTTAACATTTTGATAGATTTTTTTATAATGTGTATATTATGCATTTGTGAAACATAATATTATTTTACTTTTTAACATTTACTTTTTAAATATTAATGACCAAACGAATCTATGTATGGGTAAATATACTATTTATTAAGTGCAAAGTCGTATTTTTAATTCTTAGAAATTGACTTATTCTGTCTGACATTAAACTTTTTACCTTATGATTACCTATTCTTATTGTTTTAAGTTAAACATAGTCGATATTTGTCATTTCTGTGCACGTTGATGATGATAATTTTTAAATACTTCATAAAGAATAATATATTCAGTCTTTGTAAACATCATTTGAGTATCATTAGTTTCCTTTTTATATTATTTATTATAATATAATAATGATCATTTACCTGAATTCTTAGTAAATAATCATCAATTTTTTATATACGTATACGTAAGCCTTGGTATATTTTAGGTATCTAGCGAATATCCTTTTGGCATCCTACTTGGCGGTAGCGCCTCTCCTGTCTATTTACACAATTTATAACCTGGCGCCTAAAGTTTCTCTTAAAATATCAACGGCTTTCTTAAATATTACGTTATAATTAGAGATCAACTTATATACAAGAAACAAACACAATTTATAATATATGTTTCTTGACTCTGTATATAGTATAGTAAATAGTATATATAGAGTCTATAGTAAGACGGCACACCATGGGATTTTAAATGTTTGACTCCAGACTATATCGTATAGTTTACCCTACAAATACAAATACAAAATCACTTGTTTCATAAGAAATAAAGAAACTTAATTTATTTCAAAAAATATGTATCAATATTCAAAACAAAAAAATAATAAATAAAAAAATAGTTTTTTTTTTATATTTTTAGGCATCGTTGTTTTGTTTAACGATCGTAACGAATCCTCCTTTGCTTTGATGCATGTTATGAGAGAGAGTTTGATATAATATACATATTGAACTACTTAGAGAAACTTTGAAACGTCAGTCAAAAAAATCGATAATAACCTAATTCCGGAATGGCTTAACTCATTGTAAAAAAACTTTGCAGAAGAAGGGCTATAAAAGATGTGATTGAAGCTAATTCTTAACCAGAAAATTACTATTATTAAGTCTAAACAAGCCTTAGCTTTGCCTGCAATAGATTATGCTATAATATGTAATGTTCGACACGTGTAATTGTCAATGCAAATAATGGACACGTTGTTATGTTATGACATCCATGGTAAATAATGCAAAAATGTTGAATTAAATGCCAAGAATTATTCAAATTGCATTTGAAAATGTTTTCACCCCTTATATTACAAATATATTTATTAGAAACTAGTAAAACTCGTGGCTTCGCCAGCGTGACTTTTGGTTTAGAAGTGGTGAACTACAAGAAAAAAATGTTTTGGTTTTAGTAAGTCACAAATAGCCAAGGCATTGCATTTGCAACGTTAAATAGGCATCTATTATGAAATCACAAACAGACACTTTAATTACATTTATCTGTATGGAGTAAGGAGGTCTTCCAGGACTAAAGTTCTACTATATAACGCTTTCGTAAAAAGCCATCTTCAATTCGCCAGCGTCATCTGGAATCATTTTACATCAAACTCTCAACGTGTTGAAGGAATACAACGTGATTTTACTAGATATTTGTCCTTCCTAGCCAGCGGTTTCTCACACAGGCAGTCATACCATCAGCGACTAGCTGAATATAAATTAATGTCTCTTCGCAATAGGCTATTTTTTTTGCACAAAGTTATTCACAATAAGGTTAAGTGCAGCGACCAACTTCATCGAATATGCTTTACTGTTCCTCGTAAACATCCCCGAAGCTTCATAACTAAAATATTTCATTCCCCTATCACGAAAGCTCGTCTTGGAAAGCTGGCTCCGATAGTGCGCATATGTACTCGACATAATGAATTGACAAAAGTTAATATATATAATACATGGCATTAACATCTTTCATAACAGCTTTTTTTTTTCTTTTTTTTTAAAAAAAAGGTCATGGATTACTTTTTGTCAGCGAGTTAGTTTTTTTTTATGTATTGTATATTTTTTTTATTTGTATTTTTGTATTTTTTTGTTGTATTTGTGTTAATGAAGAAACATATAGTATAGCATAGGTTAATAATTATTATTTCTTACTTTATTTTATGTTGACGCGATACTTTGATGAATGTTGTGTACACTTGTAATCGATATACATATCAGAACTTGATTTTTTCTTTTTGGATGTTATGTATGCCACCATTTAATACGTATATTGTTAGTGTACCTATTAAATAAATAAATAAGGAGGATTGCAAAGATAATATATTGCGAAAAATAAGAATCAAGGGAACATATGGTTGTCAATCACCATGGACTCTGATTCCTGTCGACTCGAAATTGGTTAAATGTGACTTATGTTGCACAAGTAGAAAAAAAAAGATTTTCATATATATATTTTTTCGTATTCTAGGTTATCGTTACTAGTTAAAAAAACACAGTGTTTATACATTATATAGTCTTCTATAAGA
Organism: Nymphalis urticae; assembly: GCA_905147175.2. Lineage (NCBI taxonomy): Eukaryota > Metazoa > Arthropoda > Insecta > Lepidoptera > Nymphalidae > Nymphalis > Nymphalis urticae. Next base: position 5,407,565 of record LR989998.1, on the reverse strand, counting down.
CTAACGAGTAGGTATATTAATTTTTAATTGTTACATAAACTACACAAATTTAAATAATTTGTATCCATTAGAAATACCTTAGAACTGAGAAGAAGAGAAAGAAACTCGATGAGAGTAACTTTTAAAAATTGTAAATTTACCGCAAGCAATCGTTAAAAATTTGGCCTCAAAAAAATATTGTCAATAAGTTTTATATCAGTCTCCGCATAATCAACGAAACATTATATAAACCACATGTATGTCTTTTATTCTATGCAAAATGTACTTATCGTGTTACTGTTTTTGCAGCGATATAATATATACATTGTACGGGTATATTTTAATTAGGTCTTCCATGTTTATATTTGTAAGATTTTCCTTATGAAATAAATTAAGTTTTTTTTAATAAATTTATAGTTTTAAATTAAAAATATCTAGGAAATTATGTTTGACTTTTAATTAATGTTATTTTTTTAATAATAGTTTGTTTCTATGATCATCGTAAGGTTAAAATTGATACTGTCAAAGAGTACTTCGAACCCAGACGGAAGGGATACGACATCTTAGATCCTTTACCTTCCAAAGTCTGGAAGGTATCTAAGATGTCGTATCCCTTTTCCCGGTAATAATACTGGTTCACCCTTCAGATCGGAACACGTAAGTAGGATAATTGATTAATACGTGGTACCTACCTAGGCAAACCTATGAATTTTTTTTTCTCGTGTAATATTCAAATTCAAATGAAAATACATTAAACTTAACTTTACGATAAAAATCCTTTTGGCAATAACAACGAATATTTATTACAATATAAAATGATTTATGCTGTTCGGTATATTATATTTGTTTTGTAATATTGCAATCAATTTGTGTGAGATTTAAAGCGAAAAAAATATTTATATAAATAATAAGCGTTATATAAAATCGCATGAATGGCTTGCAATAATATTTTCTAACACATTATCCGCTTTTGACCTAGACTCAATTAACCTGAGCTAATTTGATAATTGTTGTGATCTAAACTAGGCGTCTTTGTTAAAAATTAACTATTCAATGGTATGAAATATTAAAATGTAACTGCTTATTACGAATAAATAAATATTTAAAGAGATCTCTTGTAAGATAATGTCAAAAGTAATATACTCTTTTTTTAATTTAATATTTATGACCTTGAATATTGATTCTTTCGATTGGTGTGGTAAGAAAAATATTATGAAGTAGAAGGTATTTACTAGAGACTGGGTTCCATATCAATAGTCTTGTAGTGACAGTATAAAAAGAAGATTTTAAAATAATGTAGTTTATTAACGTGAATCGATTTTATATATTTTTCAACTTTAAATTAGTTCCAATGTGTAAATATCATTTACAAACAAGCTGCAACGTTAAAAAAAACAAGCTTTATGAATGCTACAGATAAAATAGATAGAGCGCAAAAACAATTAATATGTCGGTATAAAAACTGTTTTGCAAGATAAAGGCTCTGCAATAATGAGTTTGATCTATTTGCAAGCCGGATATTTCAAATTAAAAACCTGTCGTAAATTGTTTTTATAGGTTGGTTCAAACATGGTAGTTAAAAAAACGCAAATATTATGACGTCTCTAACAGTATATAACACCAAATGTAAACAAAAATCCTTTAGCAAAATGCAAAAGCATGTAGAACTTTATATTCTTTTCCTTTTTTAAATATAATTGCGAGAGAGAGAGATTGAGAAAAAAATAAAATTCTATTAGAATATTGATAAATACAAGTAAAAAAAAATATGATTGTCATTGATTAAAACACCTTACCGATAAAGAAACTCCACAAACAATGAATCTAGGAACCGTCCAAAACAGGGTTGTCACAAAACTATGGGTTTCATAAAGTTACTGTAAGGCAGATTATTTTAAACACAAACAAATAGAGCAAACTCCCGTCAAATATCACAGAAAGAAAACATTTCACGACACTCAGGGTTCGTAGAGTCCGCATAGAGTGATAATCTATGGCTACACTTAATTCAAGGTAAGCATTGAAGCTTTGTGATTCTAATATAAATATATATCTATAATTTTTTAAATAAATATAAAAAATATATATAATATTTCCATTAGTACTTTTAGACGTGTTGTCGATAGGAGTTCCCGCGGTTATGTGATGAAAAAAAGCACGCGCATTTGGCTTTGCACCTCCCGATACATTATTACACTAGTATTCGCCCCACCTTGGCTGATATTGTTTATTCAATTATATCGTACTAAGGTTGTTGTTTAGTTCCGTAAATGTTTCGTCAACGTGTAGGAAGTGAAGTGAAGAGGTATCATCTTCATGTTATATTCATAACTGTCAAATTTAATTATTGCATTAATATACTATGATCGTCCATGAACAAATCAGAAAAATAATTATTATTACTTATCTTAGAACTATAAAAACGCAACGTTGCTTATAATATGTAGAATATTTTAAGTTTTTGTGTTTTACATACTCGTAAAACATAAGTACGGTATTTCTTTATAAAAAGGAATATTTAAAAAAATGGAATAACTTTAGTAGCGAATAAGAAATTAATAAGATAGTTTTATAATGAAATTAATACTTTATTTATTTATGCAGTCACTGAATTATGTAAAAGTTACTCGTAACCAGATATTTAGTTTCGTATAACTATTTTAAATTCCTTGTAGGCATTTTGTGGAATGTGACATTCAATTAAAATATATGTATATATATAGGCGTTATACAAATACAATTTTAAGAAAAGCTAACACAGATATTGTTAACTAAATAGGTAGCAATGGCCAAATTGCTAATGGTCAACTATTACTTTGAAAATAAAAACATGCTGATAATCAGGTTCGAAAAGTTTTTACTATTTAAAATAAATTTGCTGGACTGAGTCGGTAAATCAAATCGAAGATTAACCAATGTTAACCAAGGTTAACCATTTTAACTCAGAATTATGTCGTAATGAATACTATATAAAAAGTATACCGCGACAATTATAAAATGAATACATTAGTAACAGTCCGTATCGAGAAGTTATTTTTAAATCGAATATTTTATGTTAACGTAATAATTCATATATAATATGCTAATAATTCATTGCTTTCTAACTATATATGTACTCTCTAATTTTACGACCGAAATAAATAAATAATAAATTATTATCAATTTTATTATCAAAATACCCAATGGTGCTTACTTGTGGTTGTGAACGCGCAATCCTTGGTTACCATTTTCGTGTTATAGCCACTCGGCCATCGCGGCTCTTGAATACATCTTTTAGGTTTACAAGCTCTTTTGCCTAGTAATAAATACCTAAAATTATTATTTTGCGAGTTAAGTGATAAAAATATACTTATATAAAACTAAATTGTAAAAAGCACTGGCTTTGTGTTTAATAAGGAAATGATACATATTAGCAACGGAACAGACACAGTGTATAAGATGTATAGTGTGATACGGCCTCGTGCAGTGTGTCCCGGCCTAAGACCGGTCCATCAAGGTAAAGGTTGATGTCAAATGAAGTGCACTAACACACGCAGGGACCGCTGTAATTATATAAAGCCCGGTCAAGTGTCAGAGGGACTTGCGCTACTAAGGTTCGGTACAATATTCACAGGATAAAGCACCTGATGTAGCTATTTTTTACATATTTACATTGTTATGGTAAAATAATTTAGTGAGCATTGAACACGCAAATACATATAAAATTTCTTACTAACTTAATAATATTTACCAATGGCTACCTTCCTGTCATTTGTTAGTCTACCGTCAAACATCAGTACTTTTCATTTCGGTTTGAATAGTGAGAGCCAGTGTAATTACAAACACAAGGGACATCATACCTTAAATGCCATGGTTGGTTGTGATTTGATTTTGCGTAAAAGGTACTATAACAAATATGCGAAGGGGGGCTTTTATCTGCCTTTCTAATATAATATATTTATAATAATAAAAAGACAATAATTATAAAATGACAAAATTTTATTTTTTGGCTACATATAAAATATCTTAATCACTTTGGCTCTGATATGGATGGACATGTCGTAAAAGATTATAAATATTGTAACGTGCAGATATGTGTATATTTTTACATGCGGATACTAAACACTAAAAGGAAATCACTTAAAAATAATATGTATATATAGTTACAACTTACATAATTTAAACACAAATTATAAACGCAAATTAAGCACATGAAAATTCAGTGGTGCTTGCCCGGGCTAAAGCCCACAATCATCGGTTAAGATTCACGCGTTCTAACCACTGGGCCATCTCAGCTCAAAGCCGTATGTGTTTATAATTAATCTTGACGGTGAAGGAAAACATCGTGAGGATGCACGTGCAGGTTATGTGTGAAATTCTGCCACATGTGTATTCCACCAACCCGCATTGGAGCAGCTTGGTGGAATAAGCTCCAAACCTTCTCTTAAAAAAAGGAGAATAGGCCTTAGCCCAGCAGTGGGACCTTCACAGACTGTTACTTACATAATTTAATGTATCGCAACATTTTTAGTTCAGTTTATATTATAGTTAGAGTTGCTGGTGTAAAGATAAACTCGATAAACGTGAAAAACAACTTAATTGATATTTTCCCAAAAAACAAAGCACTAAGTATGTTAAATAATTGTGCAACTTTTATCAATAACCATAAAGCGTAAGTGAATTTAAATACTTACTTAAATGAATATGTATGTAATGTATTTATTTTTGTAAGTGAATTTAATTAAATGACAAGAAGACTGATATTTTAACACAATGTTACTTTATGTACATTTGTAACTGAAATGTTACAACTAATTAATGAATTGTATTATTATCACACTTAATGACGGTCGAAAAGAAGACGGTCCTATAGGTAATTACTATTACTATTTACTATCATAGATATGTTTGGATTATCTGTTAATACTTATTATGAATCGGGCTAAACTAGAATTATTAAATATTTTACTGTTAATTTCAATGTTAAATATTTGGCGGGACTCGAAATATTTGGGGGGGGGGGGGGGGGTAAGAACGGCTCGTATGCCGTGACGACAAGCGGCATGACGCTCCTTATGTCGTCTTCAGTCATGCTGCCTGTCATTGTCTCCGACGTCGCTCTCTACTGCCATGCGCATGTGTGGCGCGTATACAACATATTAAGTACTTCGTTGCTTTATACTGGCATAATAATATGTTGATTTTATTAACGAAATTGTGTTTTTATTTACTCTATACATTTATTGGTTTTCTTTAATTGATATTTTAATAATCATTAATTTGAATGTTTCACATCTGCTGGCCGATAAAAAATTACATTTGTCAAAAAGACATTTTTTTTTAATTCAATGGCGAAGGAAAAATTGGAATCGACGATATGTGTATACTGCTTAAGTTTCTAGTAGCAACCCTAAACTAATTTACACCAATGAAGTCTCGTGTGGAACGAGATTTTGATTTTTATCATGTTTCAAATAAATACTATTATTAAATTAAAACGTGTCAATCATATTATAAATAAATTAAGATATAATGTGAACGGCGGATGTATCTACACAAAATTGTAGCAAGAAGTGGTGAAACTGCGCACGCAGCCTTAAAGTGGTTTTATTTATATAATATTAATTAATTCGAGGCTCGGCGCCTTTGCGGCTGCTCAAAATGTTTTACAGCCATGTGACATTGCGATAAAGGAAGTGTTGCTTGTATGCAAAATTATAATTCAATTAATATACATATTTCGATTCCTTATTGTCAAATAACAATATTAACAAAGGCTCTTTAGAGTGGATTTCCGGAAATATCTTAAGATTTAAACATATCACATCTATAATAATTTATTTACATTAATAATCATTATTAAAAAATATCGTGATTTTAATCTAAAATCAAAATCTATTAACAAGGACAAACTTTGAAATCTCAAAAATTTTAATCAAAATTGATCTTGAGTAAATATTTAACAAATTTTCGTTCTCAATATATATAAATAAAATTATTTTCGAATGTACCTCAATGTTAATGTATCCTTCTCAGTCACTCACTACAGCACAACACATTTAATTAATGCAGTTATTATCGGTTTTAAACAAATAACATTTTTTTTAAACGTACCTGACTGATACCGTATCTTCTTCACACCACAACGGGTGTAATCAATGGAATAAATAAAACTGGTTCCAATGAAATTGGAAAGACATAAATGACGAATTTAATTGTGTTAAATTTCACGATATACATAATTTAATGGTAAATAATTGATTCATGTATTTTAGCCCATCACGAAAAACTATCAAATTCGTATCGTAAAGGAGTTCACGATACGATAACGGAGTATGACGATAGTACCGACTTAGCACGAAGTAAACCAAGCGAGAGCTCTATACGATTGCGTTAGTGACATCATTTGTGGTATAAATAAATTAAAGGGTACAAAATTGTATAGTATAATTGTAATGTGTAATGTATATCCTATAGTATATATGTTTTAATTTTATAAAACATACCTACGCTATAGGATAGAGGAGGATAGGAAGTTTTAAATTTGCTCTTTACTAAAAAAATATGTAATTTTGTAGATAATATAAATATTTGTTGTTTTTAAGTCGCCTATCACTATTAAAGAGCTTACTGCTGATTTCTCAGATGGCTCTACTTTTAATTAACCTTGATAAAATTAAAGCGCAAATATGCATACATCATACATTGCATACGTTGAACTGAATATGCTTAAGCATAGCATACATTGAATTGAATATGTATTCAGTATGTTTTTCAACATAAATGCTGTCTAAATAATACTTTTTTACTTTTCTTTTTTTTTTGCTACAACTAAAGTCAAGTAAAACCCTTTTTGTTAAAACCCTTTTTTATTTATAGTGACAACAAAGTGTGTTTTCTTTAATGGCAACCAAAAAGTTTATAGTTTTAAAGTCAATAGTTATAATTCATTTTATAGAAACGTTGTTTAAGTTATATTGTTCCGAATATGCCTATACAGTGAAGGAATCGATTGTTGTATCTTTATACTTTGTTTAATAAAATAAAACAAAATGGCTTAAAACGTGTTTAGTTTTAAAACAAGTTATAATCAGAATATAAGGAAATGATAGATCACGTGGAAAAATAAATACAAACTTAAATTTAAACATTGCATTTTATAATATGTATTTATACTATTAAATGATATTGACGTGCTATGTTAATTATTATAATTGAATATTTAAATTGAATTGAATTGAATATTTTAACTAATTTGATTATTTTAATACATTTTACGATACTTGAATATTGACATTACAATTATATATTTAAAGTATTCTTTAGAATTTAAAGTTATTTTGATAAAAACATGTTCACGAACAGCAAGAGCAATGTTCCTTATATCTCGAATTCTCAAAACCTACAATAACTAGGTTCTTAGTTTTGTTAACGGTTATATTAAAAATATTAAAAAAACTATGAGATATCGGTGTTTACCAACCAATTTACATAACGGCAAAATTTACAAAGATTAAGTGCTGTCTGACTGAGTTTTAAATTCATTGGGATCATTCATTTACATATATACCTAACATTTTCAATGTTCATACAATAAAGAGGTGAGTTATGTATGAACGTATATATATATAGAATATATTTTCCGGTTATACGCTAATTTATAATAATTTACAGTTTTACCTCAGCATAGATATCATCATCATATTGGATGTGTTGTATATTGTATGGACTTGAGTTAATTGTATTAACGAAGCAGAAAAGAACGCGGTTCGAACGCTATTCTGTATATGAAGAAAAGAAGAATATAGGAAGATTATAGAAAATATAATATAGGAAGATTGAGTATTTTGTTTTAAAATATGTAGGCGTCTAGCGTAATATACGTTTTAATTGAGTTAGTAAAAATACTATATAATTAAAAAAAAACATTGACTTCACTAATTATATAATGTTAATAACAAAATCATGTTTTTAAAATCAAAACAAACCTAACTTGGCACATGATAGGTCGTTATATAATATTCAATATAATTGTTATATTGCAAACTGCAAGAAAACAATAAGACGCTTGTCGGCGTCGACGAAACACAGTATTGACATAGTTAATGAGAGGACATCAATTTATCACTGTTCATATATAAACATCTGAGTCTCACGTCATATTGTGATACTGAAGGATACCGCCTTCCGAACTGACTGAGTCAACAATATAACTACATCAGCAAATTTGCTAACCAAACAGTTCGTAGAGTTATTATATAATGTAACGATAATTTTAGATTTTGATTTTTTTAAATTCATGCATAATATCGACTATGTTAAGGTCAGTAAAAATAAACACTACAATACATAATAATTAACTTATATCGTCGACTATATAGGCGACGATATTTAAAACGTATTAAACGTATTAATATTTAAAACTAAATAGTCAAGTTATCGCTAAATATTTTCAAGTGGTAAAATTTCAACTGCGAAAATAGACGTCCAAGATTATGGTTGAGGAACATAAATAATATCTTAGTTCCCAAGGTTGGTGGCGCATTGGCGATGTAAGTGATAATAAAACATTTCTTACAATGTACATCGTCTATCGGCTTCGGTGACCACTTACCATCAGGTGGTCCATATACTCATCCAGCTACTTATTCTATAAAAAAACTGTTTGTTTAGAAAACGTGGTGTTAATTTTTTTTCTAAATAATATTAAGCCCATAAAATATTCTATATGACAAAATTGTTTTATAATAACTCCAAGATTTCGTCACACGATAAATGTTTCATGAATATTATAATTCAGGGAAAAGTAATATTTTATATCTAATTATTTTAATGCTTTCTTTTATACTTTTAAACACTTCTACACCAATTTTTTTTAATATATATTTTAGCAGATAATATGTATTGGTATATTTAGCCACATCATGATAATAAGAAACTCATCAATGTAAACGATGACAGTGGAATAAAAAAAATATTATGCCTAACTGGCAAATTTAAGCCACAATTCTATTCTCAAAGGTGGAGCCAGATGCAAAGAACATATTATAGTGGACAAGTATATGTTTGCAAACATTCATCAGAATTCGATGGAATGGAAAATCGGACACATCCGGAAAGAATGTAGACACAGGGAAAAAGCAAAATTATATTGGCTAGTTTTGAGCTTTGATTCCAGGATCTGCTTACTTAGGTAAGGTACTTAAGGTTAAGGTAATGACTAGAACAAGGAATCCTAAGCAACTAATATAGTGCCTACACTTATGGAGGATTTTAAAGTATGATACAGACAATATAACTGACTGTACATATATGTAACGGGGGAGTGTGAGACAGTGATAATCGCCTCGCAAGGTTTACGCGTGTTAATTATTATGTTCTACTTACCGGTCGGTCTGATGTGTCTCTTCTGATGTCGTTTGTCGTATGAGCGTTCCGCCACTGAGGTGGCTATGAACGAGAGATGATTGATGAAATGAACTTAACACTACGAGTTACGCCCGAAAACACTCTGGGGAGAGTGCGAGAGTCTCACCTCGGTGTCAAACTATATATCAACCAACAGGCCTCGAAAAGTCAACGCAGACAATCTCATTGTAAATACTACGCAAAAACACGTAAACAATATTTGATTATGGATTTCAAATGTCGACACGTAGCGAATGCTTTTCCGGGGGAAATGTAAGGGGGAGGATCGGAATAGACGCAAGCGTCGTGTTATCTTCATTATTATTTCATACGTGTATGAAAATTAAAAATAAGGTCAAAGGTTTTTTTAGTTTCAATTTATTAGTATCACTTTACATAATACAATTTATAAATACTAACTTGACATACATAGTCTAAGAAGCTGAGAAACAAATTAATTTATTAAGCATATACAATTTAGTCGAATTATTTGAAATGACATGGTTAATAATATTAATATATTATTACAATTTATATTTTCATGCCTACTTTTACATAGTTATAATGTCATTATTTTTTATCTTGTTTCAGAAATACTTGATATTGATAGTATTTAAGTTAGATAACTATAGAAACTATGTATAGTCATTTTTATAATTTATAAAACTAAAATAAATAAACAAAATACACATTACAAATTTATAGCAAAAATACGCCGTCTAAAAGATTGTCCCGTGGCATTGTACCCAAGACGCTGGCACTATTGCCTCTCTGCACCAAAGTTAGATAATATTTTAATTTAAATATATTACAATGAAGGAGAAAATTTAAGATAGATCAGAATAATTAATAAGGGTTAATGAATCAAAGTTAGTGATTTATTATTACATATACTTGTATTAATACTCGTAAAATTCTTCTTCTCTACAATAAATATATATAAAGCATACCTATTTTGTTTTTCTGTTTTATGCAAAACAGATATTACCTTCAATTGTCAACCAATTAAAGTTCATATAATTGTGTAATTATTGATTTTATGAATTTGTATATACAAATAAATAAAAGAAAAATGTCTGACTATGATTTCAAATAAATGCCTCCGTTTAAGTTAATATACGCGAGTAACCAAAACTGAAAGAACAATTTTTTTATTTTACCTTCTACCTAATTATTTAAATATTTTATATGTATATTTTGAATAGGTATTATGTGCATACGTTAAAATGAATTCCACGCTGTTGAAGCCTCTTGTTTTGCTAGTAATGAATATATAATGTGCAATTATTTCAGTGGAAATGTACCGTTATAATCAATTTTATTTAATTTCACATTTATATTATATCTAATTAATTACCAAAACTGGTTATACACGTTCTGTTTCACGTGTGCAAGTGTGGTATCATTTAACCAAGGAGTAATCTACGCGCGGTCAAAACAGCCCGCTATTAGGTATATAGCTATATAATAAATTAAACTATAATGATAACAAGTACATACGTCACTTTTCAAACAATGAATTACTCTGAATTATGTTCTTAAATTGTTTGAAATCTATTAGTGTATTTTAATTTTCATGCGAAATATTTATTGAGTGATTATTTGTCTTAAATTATTTAGACAGGGAAATGTACATAGCGATAAGAGATACGAACGAACCTAGTTATTAATTTGTTAATGTAATAAATAATGGTAAATATTTTAGGTTGATTATTTCGGCTTAATTAAATTAAATGCTTAAAGGCAGGATAATATTTAAAAAAACTACAACTTTACAATTATCCCTTTTTATCCAGTATGAATGAATAAAACTGAAAACTTTATGTTTTAAAAAAGTAGTTAATCTATTAATTATTTTATTAAATATAAATAGATTGCTGATATGTTTGCTCGGTACCTGGCCACTGGGTCTTAACCCAGTGACGTATTTACCCTATGGCCAAGGGGCCACGTGCCCTGGGCGGCAGGACCTGTAGTTCAGGCTTTTCATAATCGTTAGCCTTTTTTGTTACTATAGAAAGTTGACTAACCTAGTTAATCACCAACACACATTTAAAAACTATTAATCACCTACCTATTTTCAATGAAATTTTACTATGTGTTAGGGCTTCGTGCAAGCCCGTCTGGGTAGATACCACCCACTAATCAGATTTTCTACCGCTAAACAGCAATACTTAGTATTTTTGCGTATGTTTCCGTTTTGAAGGGTAAGTGTAACTACAGGCACAAGGGTCATAACATCATCATTCCCAAAGCTGGTGGCGCATTGGCGATGTAAGGAATGGTTAATATTTCTTAAATCGCTAATGTCTATGAGTGGTGGTGACCACTTATCATCAGGTGGCCCATTTGCCCTTTCTCCTACCTTTAACGTCAAACCATAATAATAATATTAAAAAACGCTATTGCTAAGACCCAATATCGCCTCGAATAAAAAAACAACAATTTCATATAATTATATGTCATATATAAATGCTAAGATAAGATAAAGAGAACAAAGAAACTTTTGTAAAGCATATAACATAACACCCTGTCTCATTGCCTCCACTGTTGGAAGGCAACTAGAATAATATAATGCACTCAAAACTACTTGTACTTGAATATATTAAAGTAAAAATATTAATTGTTATGTCTGTATATAATCCTGTAATACATTAAATATATTACAGCATCTTTTACCGATTAGAGTTGTTTTTTGTGAGTAGTTTTATTCTTCTTCTTCGTCGTGACACTCTTGTCAGAGCGGTCGTGGTCCCCATGAATTATTATGAATTGTTTGGCGCAGATGTTATTATATAGTAGTTTTATAGTATCGCTCATAATGATACATTTTAAATTTCTGAAAATGAATAAAAATAAAATGTGTCGACATATAAGACTGGTGGTCTAACGTTTTTTTTTTCAAGAGCTTCAAATCTAAAGTCAAATCTATGCATCAGTAAACATTGAAGACAATCTCAAAGAATGAGTCGATAAATAAAATACAAAATAATATAGTAAATAAATGTTGTTTACTCGTCGTTTAAATATTGTCTTATAAAATATTGGTTAATTGGTAGCCATTTATTTTTAATAGATTCTAAAAAGCTGCAATACATGGAAGTTCCATGTCTATTTTACTTCGTTTAATTCTTCGTATAGGTACATTTTTCTTTACTATCAGACGTAAACATATAAGTACCTACAATAAGCTTAAAAAAATGTTATGTAATAAATACTAAAGAAATGTATGTATGTATTAATCGTTATTATTATTATAATGAAGTGAGTTTCGGGGCATAAAATTAATTTGATATTACAAAGTAATATAATTTTAAAAAATATGATCGTATTAAATTAATGGCAACATCTTACTTTCAAGGTACTTTTCGATTGTTACATCCAGCAATTAATGAATTAAAGAATAATATATAATTGATGTAATTAGGAACTTCAACTTCGAAACTAAACAGCGAACATATTAAGACTAGTATTTATTTTAAGATCTGAGTAGTACCAACTATCAGAAAACCACAGGAAAGCGGTGATTAATCTGTAATACACTAATTCCATGATCTAGGTCAATTTGTGATCAAATGTCAACTGAACTACGAACGGGGACGTATTATTAAATTTTAGTCGCTTTTCAATGAATAGTAGCAGTAACTCATTTGCTTATTTTTATTAATTTAAAACAAATATATAAGTAATAGTTGCAACATTTACGCAATGACATAGGTGTTCAAATGTTTTACAGAAACCGGTAATTAGCAAAGCATGCAAAAAGTATTTTATAATAAAATCGATATTCTAGATCATTTTTAAATTAATTATTAATATAATCTTCATATCTTGTAACTTCGTGTAAAATAAAACTTAAATCAACAAAATTTGCATACAATTCAATACATTTAAGTAATATTATTTACTGGCACATAACTAAAAGCAAATTACAAATAAAAATCAACATGAATAACAAAGGTATAAACCATAACAATCATAACGATCAAAATACAATGATGCTGTGCAAACTATACAAAATCCAAGTTTAATAACACGTAATTTTTTCAACATAATAACACTTAATTTATAAATAACCAATACATATATATAATTCAATGTATATTTTGGTATTATCTTGAATGTATATAACATGGCATAGTATATGTATTTGTAAATCACATGCAGAACAATTGAACTATTATTTAATTAGCTCTCCCATTCTGCGGCGCTTGATTGTTAAAGCCAATTAGTCAGTAAATATTGTTTCTTTTAAAATGAGCAGAATAGGTATATACTGTGAGAAAGTGACTCTTGAAAACTCGTGAAATCTCGTGAAACTCAAGAATTATACAAAAATGATATTTTACACAATATTCAGTGACAAAGACAATTATTTGCAAGATGACAAGATGCTTTACGTCTATCGAGGCTGCACTCAGGGCGAGAGATCGAGTAGTAGAAAATTGACGTAGCGGCAATTTATCAATAACGACAGTATAAAGTGTTCCGGCTGTCGAGTAACACGATTTCGGCCATCATCATGCTCGTCAGGTCGTACGCCACTTGCCTCGGAATCACGCGGCTCGCGAATCACAACGCATTCATCCTATTCAGAGTACCAGCCGAGCATACAATGGTATATTTGTAAATCGTCACTTCGCTTTACATCGGTCGAAATAATACGACGGTATTTACATACTTTGTTTAATGTATAACTTCTGAATTAATGTTACACATGACATGTATATACACAACTAAGTAGGTATATAAATCAAAAATCATTAAAGTTAATAATATAATATTAACAATATAATAATAATAAACAATTATAATTATTTAATTATTATATTTAGGTGATTTTATTAGATTTATTATTTTATAAACTTAAATTGAACACTAGCCTTTATTTCCATTATCTTTCATATGTAAATATTTAATTAAGTACCAAGTCACTTTCTTTCAAGCAGTATAATTATGTATTTCATTTACTTAATTCGGGATTAATAAATATTGACTTATAGTCTTATGATTGTAAATCAATAAAACTAACACTTTTTAATTAAATTTCTAAAATCGAATATATATTTATCATATTCATAAGTATGTAAGATTTTTTAATGCGCTTCCTGATAGTATCATAAAAATAATCAAAGTAAGTACATGATGTGGACTTACGGAGACGCTAACATTCCTTAAGGTGCAACGATGTGAATGTTTGTCGTGTGCAAACCTCGGAGAATTCTAGTCTTCACCACGATCTTTATCATACCTCGAACGTACTTGAATTTAAATCACTCTCACAAATATTTATAAATTATCTTTAAAACAAGTTTTTTAATCAGGACCAAATAGTTTTTAATTCGTTAAAATTACATATAAGCTGTGGATTAACGTGCGTCGCGCGATCACAGCCGAATACTTGTGGAGGGCACTGTGCTGTAAAGCCAGTAACAAAATAATAGCGCGGGATTACCTACACGTCCTTTTACAAGTCGGCAGACTGACCTACAATGATGATGAATCTCTACAAACAACAATAAAAGCAGTTCCTTTGTTATGTAGTAAATATAATTGTTAATTAATATTTAACTTGTCTACTGTCCGTGATTTGTCTATTTTATTCATTTAGGCATAAGTATGCTACCCCTTCTCTAGGATAGAATTTAATTAGGTAATTAGTTATTTCTTTCTTTCAGAACTTCAAATTTAAAATATAGTAACAGCTTAATACAAATTTTCAATCTTAAAATATTCTTTTGTTTTATTTTACGAATAAAGACCTTAAAATATATTATGTTATTTTGTAGTTTTATGAGTTCATATTACGTAAACAATAATACGGCTCATATAGGCTATTATAAATAGAAACTTTGATACTGAGTTTAACTACGTCCATTTAAAAAAAATGACGCGTTTAGCTGGTGAAACTAATTAAGTTGATTGTAATAATATTATAACGACAAAGTTAAATTTACGCTGGTCGTTTTAGTTGAATTATACCTACGTGACAACTAGAAATGTCGATCATCAGTCTATACGTAAGACTTCCAACCCGACTATATTTCTTGAAACATCTTTATGGTTTTTATTTTTTGATATTTAAGTTGATTTTGTATTTTCTTTGTTAAGAACAAGTTTCCAAGTTTTCAATCTTCACAAATATTTTTCTACTGACTGTGTAGTTGCTATTAACACTGTCTAGTGCATAATTTCATTTAAAAAAAAGTCACATCACATATATTATAGTGCATATAATGTAGGTAAAATATTTTATATTATATTTGCTACGTATATAGCTTTAATTTGTAAATATTTAAGTAATCCTGATAATTATAGGGCTATTTATATTTCACTGTAGGCAATACGGTTACATTTGGATCGCTCTACGTCAGACGCTACGTATGCTTTTATGACGAAGCAAACAAAGAATAACTACAATAACACATACAATTCTACAAAATAAGTTTACCCAAAAAATAGTTTTAAACGCAAAATTAAACAAATTGTGTTTACTTTACTGTAAAGACAAATAATTAGGTAAGCATAAAAATGATATGTTAGCGTAAATTATAGTACATATTTTTTTAAAGAATTAAGTGTTTTTGAGTTTCATTAAGCTGTGATATTCCATTGGAATTCTCATTTTCATACATTACAGGTGACAGGTTAAATCAGCTTTGCATACGTAACATGATATAATTCAATTAGTATATTTTGGTTTTCATAGTATCAAAGTTATGGAAGGTATATAACTCTGGGTAACTCTTTATACATATAGACTTTTTCTTTTTTTTATATATTTGCCCGGAAGTTTGCCTTCCCTTTATTATATTATCCAAACGCGACGACGGCCAGTACAGTCGGGAAGAAAGTTCTGCACTAGCCCCCCCGCCTTGCCGTCCCGCAAGATGCCTCTTCACACCTCGTTTGAAGGAACCCAGGTTGGAAGAGAACACGTGAACTGATAAAGGATTCCATTTTTGGAAGTGTGGCAAAGAAAGGAGTTGCCAAATTTCTCACATTCATTCATTCATGCTTTTAAAGGATTTCTTCGGCCTGTTTGTAATCTTGCAGCTCGAAAATCTCTTCGGAATGTTTAAATAAACTTATGGTCATGTTACAATACATTTTCAGCAGTGTTACATATATCTAAAATAGTTTTAATTGTTAACGAAATAGTGTCAAATATCAAACAAGAAAAAAAAAATAACGTCTGTTTTCGATTACAACTTTGTTATCTCCCTGGGGTAAAATATTCGGTTCTATTAATACGAACTTAGGGGTAATAAAGGCCACTGTTGAAAACAAGACTTGATTTATTAAGTCACAAACATAGTAATTTAGTAAGCTAAATCGCTCAGTAATTAGTAGTAGTACCGTTCTTATATTTCGCTGCCTAGATATGAATTCTCTGTCACTTCCGAAACTAAATGATAGCAAACGTTCACATGACGAAGACGCTCGAGGTAGATTATTAAGTGAAGCTAGTTTTTAAATATCATTAGTGAAGATTTACAATGTGGCTTACTATAAGCATTGTTTAGGGCACAAGTTACTTTAGCTTTTATGTGTCCAATGCAATCCAAAAAATTTAATCTTAACATTATGATCAACAAGGCCGACGTTTTAAAGGACAGCTATTCGAGGTAAATAGAAATCCATCATTCCTTATGAAGCTTCGAGTATACCACATGTCAAACTGAACTGAACCAGAATCACTTTTATAATAGTCGAACAAAAAAATCTTATTAGAAATTAAATCCCCGTAGTAAGCACACATAACTATACCATTCTACGGAGTACTCGTCAGAATAATTGATCATTGTCATGGCTTTTCAAGCTATAATCAACGGACAAAGATAATGTAAATAAACTTGAATCCATAAATGAAGATGTATTATCCGGTCACTCCAGAAACTTTCTCGGTAAAAGTTCTGAAGTAGATAAAGGCATGCGACATGATAATTTAAATGCGTCACATGGTAGATATATGAATTTGCTGATCCGTCGCCTCGTGTCGTCGCCCCACACATATGAGACTGCTCATTCTTTGTAATATGTTATTAACATAATAGCAATTTTATTAATATTAGTAACTCGTAACAATTTTTCGCCCGATTTTGTAAGCAAAAATTGGTGTCTTGACGCTCGGTAGTTTATATACGGTATATATTGTCTATGTTAGGTACTTTTTTATTCTTCATACAAAGTCCTATATTTAATATATAAAATATAATCAATCTGTAAATCTACACTATTGTAATAAATCAAAGAGAAGGCACATTACAGCGCATTGGCGATGTAAGCGATGGTTAACATTTCTTACAATGCCAATGTCTATGGGCGTTGGTGAACACTTACCATAAAGTGGCCCATTTGCCCATCCGCTACCTATTCTATAAAAAAAGCACTTTTTCATGCTTGTCTTATAATTAAACCGTTACATGTCGGCTGTATTCTGAATACTAAAATTTCATGTATTTTTTTTTTAGTATTAGGCTTTGAGCGATACAAGTAAATACATTTTTTTTCAGCCTTTTGCCGTCCACTGCTGGACGAAAGCCTCCCCCATAGAACGCCAACCATCCCGATCTTGGGCAGTCCGCATCCATCCCGTACCTGCCATTTTTTCGTCGGTCCATCGTGTCACAGGACGTCCTACACTACGTTTGCCTAAGCGTGGTCTCCACTTTAACACGTGTCGGCTCCATTGGCCATCAATGCGCCTGGAGACATGACCAGCCCACTTCCACTTCAGCGAGCTAATTCTACGCACGATGTCGGTGACTTTAGTTCTCTGGCGAATGTCCTCATTTCGGATTCTATCGCCCAGAGAAACCCCAATCATCGCGCGTTCCATCGCTCGCTGAGCGACCTTAAATTTGTAGACCAGTCCTACGGTGAGTGTCCCCGTTTCGGTACCGTAAGTCATTACAGGTAGGACGCACTGATTAAAGACCCTGGTCTTAAGCGACTGTGGGATCGACGATTCAAAAATATGACGCAATTTCCCGAATGCCACCCAGTCCAAACGTATTCTTCTTTTAGCCTCCTTTTCAAAGTTGTGCCGGCCAAGTGGTATAGTTTGGCCCAGGTAGATATACATATTCCTGCACAACTTCAAGTGGAGAGCCATTTACGACTACTGGTCCCGGGGATACATGTTGGTTTGCCATGATTTTGGTAAAGTAAATACATACCTTATATCTATTAATACGTAAACATTGATAATAATAGTTCTTCATTTTTTAAACCATTTACAAACGTAGAAAGTTGAGCAGATGTTTATCATGAGTTTGTTTTTTGTTTGTTGTTAAGCAGCTTAAGCAACGAAAGCAAAGCTGCTTAGATATTAACACAGACTAAAATACATACATACTTAACATATCTTTACAATAAAATAATTTATATGGTTAGATCCAAATAATTCACAACTTTGTATAAAGCGATAATTTACAAGTGGGTAAGAAAACTTGTCGCGACATATTATTCGCGAACAATCAGTCTCTTCCGCTCACACCATGTCTTTCCAATTCGTTTCAATCAACCACTATAACTTTTTTTTTAATAATACAGATGTATGTAAATATCTTCTATTGTCTGTAACATAAATAATAATTTAAAAAATATCATTATAAGTAAAGTCAAACCCACTTTCTGAAACAATTAAGTATAGATAATCATTCACTTCTTATACGAGTAATCGTATGCCTGAAAACTACAGAATTAATAAAAATTGATTTAATATTTTTATTGATTTATGATCGTCACAAAAGTAATAATTACGTCAAAGCATATACTTAACTAGCTGCCCGTTCCGACTTTATACGGGTAAAATAAGGATTTTATCCCGTACATTCTTTAATCAATTCAACATTCGCTAATCGATCTATTCGCCCATACAGTAAAGTGCTAAGGGCATATAATATATAAGCAGAAATCATTTCATGCGTTTATTTATTATTATATTCTTAGGTTTTAACTACGGTTCATATGTGTGAAATCTCATTGTAAATCCTTCCCACATTATGAGACAAACCTCTTGAACCACCACCATAGTCCATAGTAATTTTTCTTGCGCGACAATTTTAATTTTAATTATGCGATAACTCCCTTAGGAGTTGAGATATCTTAATATTAATTTAAATTAAGAATATAGGTAGTTTAATATTCAAATTTAGAAAAGGCCGCAATTTTTATCATTTTTTTTAAAACTTTTAAATAATAATAAAATATTAAAATTAAAAACGTACCATACAATTGTTTACAAATACTAAAAATAAGAGACTGTGACTGAGACTCGCTCCCGATATACGTGGTTCGCTAACATCGTGGCATTTTTCTTACTTTTTGCGTTATTATGCCATTCTATTTCCTCTCCTAAACGGAAGACCCAATTCGAATAATTTAAAGAGGAATTTACATGTATATAATCAACCTTTATCATGAAGCTATGTACTCTTTCGATTTTACCCGTGTTTACATACCTGGGAATTAAATTTTAGTGGGCTTTTCATTCTACTCTCTCTCCCTCTTTTTGGTCGTATCGGATTTACATCGTTTCGGATTATGAGAGTAAGATTAAATAGTGCACCAGTATTAGACAGCAATTAACGTTTCGATGCTCAAATTGGTGCCATTATCACTTCTGTGCTAACCTAACTAGGTTTTATCATAAGGCAATCTTATTCTATAACTTGCTTTCTATTCAATAACATTAGAAGATTACATATCTACCATGATTTAACTTTATAACTGTTATGTTAGGACTTACTAATAAACTAGAATGCGGTCGTCTATATAAAATACCTATTTACAAATCGTATTAAAAAGATCAAAATGTTAGACATTTATTTTATCATAAGAGAGTATATATAAGAAACTATGATGAATTCAATACTTCGAATTGCAACCTTTACGTGTACGAAGCACTTTACTTGATTTAGTTTTTCTGTATAAACTTTTCCAAAATAGTCACCAGTAGTAGTCTGCTTGAGAAAAAAAATTGCAACCGAAACCATCCCCAAATCCATGAGATGATTTTAAGAGTAAAATTAGAATAAGTTGAGGAAAAATAATCCCATATAATTAATCATCATAAGACCTCAAATGTCACATACCATAAATACCACCTAGGTACCTGTAATTTTTAATCTCAGTTTACGTATATTTTGATTCCAATACATCAATTTGTTTCGTTACTTTTAATTTCGTTAATTAATTAAAAGGAATGTTATTAAAACAATCCTGGGAGTGTTGTATTGGTTAGTAATTTATGTAGTTACATTTAAACACTGTTTCCTAAAGTGATATTTTAATATGCAATTTTGCTATAAATAGCCTCCAATGTCAGGGAAAGCAGTCATTTAGCAGTATATTATTAGTTAACAAAAAAAGGGTACGAAGAATGGATCTATTTTTGTAAACGACAATACAGCACATTTTTGTATGATATATATTTATCCATTTATGATTATTGTTCTCTGAGGTCTTTAAATAAACAAGACCGAAAATGCTACCATGTATGAACATGTTATAGCCGTCTTAATTTTTAAATCATATAAATAAAGTACAAGAATATATCATTATTTCCGTAATCAACTTCCACTGTACAGAAATATTTACTTGGGGTTAAGAAATTTTTAAAGTTAAGATTAAAAAGTGTAGAGTTGTATATGAAAATAAATAAAATAATATATAGTTCATGTTAAAAAATGTTATATTTTGTAATGTTGTTATCAACTTTTACATAACACTAAATTTGGTATAGATATAAGTATATGGGTCGATAAATCACTGGATAAGAAATCAAATATACTGACTTAATATTTAGGTAAAACGCTAGGCAGAAGAGGACACAATATTTAAATATTTGTTTATGAAAGGATTTCTTCCCATCGGCTAAAATGCCGAACATTTACTGGTGGATATGTCTCGTCTGGGTAGGTACCACCCACTCATCAGATACATATATTACCGCAAAACAGCAGTACTTGGTATTTTTCCGTTCCAGTTTAAGCGTGAGTGAGTCAGTGTAACTGCAGACAGAAGCGACATAATATCTTAGTTCCGAACGTTGGTGGTGCATTAGCGATGTAAGCGATGGTTAACATTTCTTACAATGCCAATGTCCATGGGCGTTGGTCCACTTACCATCAGGTGGCCCATATGCTCGTCTGTCTACCTATTTTATATTAAAAAAAAAGAAATATCTATCGACGACTATAACGTTGCGGAAGTAAGATTAATATGTCATGGATTACAATAATATAATTGAAACATATAGTCGGTTAATTACTTCAAAAGAGTGAGCATTAAGCTTATCATGGTGTTAAGCCCTGCGTTGCCAGTGAGAGCTGCGACAGCGACATGCGGGCGGACGCCGGCCTAATCTTCTCATTGCGGGTGACCCCAGCAAGTGGGGCCACTGGATGGCCAGGGCATCGTAAACATGAATTGTTGTTTAAGGTCAATGCTGATTCAATGTTTCCTTATCGACTACGATATAAATATATAGTATGTATGTCATTATTTCGCTAGCCTACATAAAACTGATTTAAAATTTCAAGTAATTAAGATATAATACCTACCTAATCTTCAATAAAACGTTTCAAAAGAAATAAACGTGGGTTTATTCAACACCGAAAAAAGATAAAAATAAGGGAAAAAATATAGAAGTCAAATTATTAAGTTACAGTAAAATCAAGGTATACAATTGCTAATTTAAGCAAAGCGATTAGATCGCTTAAGCAAGTCTATGAATGACATGTCTAACCTAATCCTCAGTCCTGATCAGGACTGCGGATATTTTTAGTTTTTTTTCCATGTTATAGGCGGACGAGCTAATGGGCCACCTGATGGTAAGTGGTCACCACCACCCATAAACATTGGCTATGTAAGAAATATTAACCATTCCTAACATCACCAATGCGCCACCAACCTTGGGAATATGTTATGTCCCTTTTGCCTACAGTTACACTGGCTCACTCACGCTTTAACCGAAACGCAACAATATCAAGCATTGCTATTAGTCTAGTATAGCGGTAGAATATCTGATGAGTAAGTGGGACCTAACCTGACGGGCTTGCACAAAGCCTTACCTTAATATCCCGAGACAAAGCAAAGGAAGCCTGCAAAAGCAGTTGCAACTTACAGGCCAACATGTTGTTGATTTTTGTGGATAGTTTGGCATTTGGGAGGCCAGCCCACATATTGACGTTCGCCATCACTTGCCGAGGGACGAATCCATAAATTAATTTTCCAGTAATAAAATAAAGACCTAGCTCTATTTCGGGTTGTGGTATAAGGTCAAGGCCTCATAAAAAATCACTACATTAAATCTGTATAAAAATAATAATTGAGTACACGTAAATGTCAAAGTTGTTACTACATACTTCTTAAAAAAACCGTGACCTTGGTGCGTTGGCCCTTCCTACCATTCCCGGGTTGCGGGTTCGATTCCCGCCCCGAGTCTGAGTGCATAATGTAAACAATTATGTAATAAGTTAATACTGTTTATATTTGTGTGTCATGGACGACGGCGACACTTCTTGCGAGCTATCCGCCCTGGGACCTCTAGGCCGAGGTGCTCGCGGAAGTGCACTGTTTAGGCTGACGTAGGTGCTTACCGGACATGGCTGTTTCGGTAAGTACCTGTTCGGGATAGCGAAGCGGGAGATATCACCCTCCAGCCAGGAGTGTGCACTGGACACGGCGCACCACACCTTGACAGAGTATGCTGCGTGGGGCTCCAGAGGCATCACCTGGCGGCGATAGTTGAGGGTGTCCTCTTACTGCCGAGCTTGATTAACGCCATGTTTTGCAGCGAGAGATGTTGGATGCAGTTCGTCTCCTTTTGCGAGAGTGTCATGTCGCAGAAGAGGACCGCGGATCGAGAGCGTGAGGAGATTGCCGCCGCTAACCCGCACCGCCGAAGGAGACCTGGGAGGAGGCACCGACGCTATGCGCACCTTCTTCTCCCACAGTAAACGGCGCTGGGGTTAAGGTACGTACATACGTACGTACGTACTCCGTACTCCGGGGCCCCCCTAAGAATAGAGGCCCGCTCAGGCGGGCCAACCGTCGTGTTGACACGGTAGGGTGCGCGAGCGATCTCCTGACGCCCAATCGAAAACACGGAGTGGGTACCGTTGGTTTTTTAGTAAGTATTCCGGTACCTTCAGCGCCGGTGAGGCACAAGAGGTCCAGTGAGAAGCGCAAACAAATGCCCATTAATGTTATTTTTATATTTTTGCATGGTGTATTCGCATCTAATAGAAAACTAACTACCTTAAACAAAGTTAATTATTTCATTCTTATTTATTGTGTTCGTTTATGTACCACTTAATTGTATGCAGTTTCGCAAACAAAACAAATTATATATATAATTTTAAAACAAATTTAAAAAAATTCAGATCTAAACGTTATAGTCACATCTATAGCTACTTACGATTCGGAACAGTCATAAAGGATACGGGCGAAAAACGTTTTGGGTACCGATTCGGAACGAAAGCTGTCAATTACTATATTACATTATTTGAATATATAACTGAGATTATTAATAGTAGTCGCGCCCTGTCTAGTCTGTTGTAAATGAAAAACTATTTGATTCCATTTTTATTTAATATTAAAACATGAATTACAACAAATGGCATCTTAAAAATAAAATCCTACATATAAATAGTAAAGCTGCGCAGTAGTTATTATAACAGATGAATTAAATACATTTGTAGTTGTTATCCATTTGAATAGTTAAAGAAATAACAATGTTTTTGGTGATTTGTAAGTTCATAAGACGTATATATTTTATAATTTAAAAGGAATATTAAAAATCTTTTCTACCAATTTACGCAACTTTCATTAAAAAAAACTAGCATAGAGATATTTTATAAATATGTATAATATGATTGGAGATCATCAACATTTATTATTTCAGCAATACAACAGCCAGATAACAACAGATGAGTAATGTTTGTCTAAATCATCTAAGCATTTTTGAAAACTTATACTTACATTATTTAAAATGTTAAGATGATGTACTATTTCATATGTTATAAAAACAAATGGAGAGTTTTAACATGATAAATGAATATACATAATACACTCAAATGGATAAAACTGTTAAATTTTAGATTGCCAATTAAACACGTTATATAATTTTGATCCCAAAATAGTTATTTTTTTAAATAAGATGCTATGTATTATGATAAATAACAGTGATAGTAAACACACAAGAAAGCAAGTATATCATCTAAATCTATTATATTATTCTATTGACGTCTATTTCTTCACTAATTAAGTACATAAATGGAATTGTGATATAATAACAAATCCTTTGTATTATATGTCGAAATGTTATGAGTTTTGTATCTAATTAATTATTACTATCTATAATCCATACGAGTGCAATCGTGCAAGCAACTGAAATACTTAAACAAAGGATACTTAAAACTTTTTTATATCATAATACTTTAATAATCAACAACATTAACTATGAATTGTCTAAAACTGATCTACTCTGTACTGTGAAAGTTTTTTTTTAAATATTAAAGACATTTATAAAGTTTCGTTATTCAATCAATACATGTGTTCACAATTACAATATCTAATACATTTAAAGGACACAAAACATACAAAAATTAAAGAAATTGGACATTTCGGTGGACTTTTGTACTACATTTTGGGATCAATTTATCCTTATGTACTCTGGGCTCCACTTCATAGTTTCTATAAATATCAGGATCAAAAAGCTTAGAAATATAATACTATTGAAATATATTGTGCTCAACTCTAAATTTCTTGTATAATTTTACAAATGTAAAATAATTATCCAATTTCATATATATTAAATATGGAATATTTTTTTACATTTGTAAATTAATATTCAAATTGAATAAAATATTACAGAAAGTGTTATGCTCAATCTGTAATTCATTAAAACTTATAAATATAGTCAAGAAACATCAAAAACCTAACTAATTTACAAATAAATTAGAAACAAAAACAATTTGTTCTGTATAATCACGTTAGCAAGGCTAGCGTATTAATACTTGCAGCATGCATATTAGGCAAAACGCACAGCAACTTAATTCAGGACCAAAAATGGTCTTCAAACAATATATTATTATCTCGATTTAAAATAAAACAACCAACCACCTTACTCACTACAAATATGTACATCTTAACGAACTAAAAAAAAAATAGAGAGATTTTTAGCACATTATAAGGCTCAGTAGTGCACCAGCTAACCTGCTCACTGTTGGTATAATAAATGACCAGAAAATATAAAATAATAATTTTAGAAGTAGCTTACTCTTACATAAAATCAATAATTATCACTAATATTACTTTAACAACCTCCAAACAACTTGACTGTACCTAACCTCTATAAAAACTTTCAACGCTCAACATCAGTTCGCACCAGTGGTCGTTAAATTGTAATTTAATTATTCTAAGATTTCATTTATATTATCAGTATACTTTAACAATAATAGCCTATATAAAAATATATTTAAAACTAAACATAATTTTTATGCATTAAAAAGCTGTAATTACTCAAAATCGTGAATTAATTAATAAGACCTATCAAGCAATTGAGATTACAAATGTAATTTCATTACAACAAAAATAAAGGTAAGAAGAATATCAAATGGTTAGAAAACAATAAATTATAGCAGTTAACTAGATAAATACTAAAAATTATAATAATTATCTTATTAATAACTAATTACAAAAATATTATTTATGATGGGAATATGTCAAATGTATTTACAAAAGCTGGCAGAGATTCGATTCCATGATCTGAACTTCACTTACAGCTTGCACATACATACATACCAGCTGATACTTTATTATTGTCTCAAACAATTAAAAGCCAAGGAATGTAATATTTACTTTACATACTGTGATTAAAATATATTTTTACGACATCCACCCTACATATTCAAAAGACATTTTCGTCACTGTCTCTTTTCTTTTCTTTCTATCTATCTATCCAATACCCTGACATATGAGTTATTCATATAATGTCGAAAGAATAATTTAAGACTATCACTTGCAAGAAATTAAGACATATTTTACAAGGCTAAAGTATACAACGTACGTAATTAATAAACGCATTATATGCAATACAATTTCAAATGTAATGTTAAAATTTTGAATTAAACATTCCTAATCTACGAATATTAGATATATACAGGGATAAGTCATAGTCTCCGGCATCACAGGGGAAGCATACGTTAAAGTGGCCGATGACACTCGACTTTTTACAAAATTATTATAATTGTTGTCGTAGTAGCGTCACAGTCCGGCTATCACGTCTATCACCTGACATGGTACAGTCACAAACACACATCATCCACCGCAGCCGCTGTCGGCGCGCTCAGCAGGGGCAGGTGGTGCAGGCGCGCGCGGGTCAGGAGGGGCGCGCGCGGGGGCGGCGCGGCGCGCGGGCCACTCGCGGCGCCAGCAGGTACGACGCGTCGAGCGCGCCACGCTGCCCGCCGCGGGCGAGGAGACGCCGGGCGATGTTGTTCACGCGCTCCTTCTGTTGTTCGCGACGGGCACTCGGTGTCAGCGCCTGTTAACATTGACACTGTCTATGACATGTTCCTCATATAAATATTTTTATACTGATTTAATATCAGTTTAATCACAACATACAGTTGTGATTAAACTGATATTAACTCCTGATATTAATCCTGATTTGAAAATGTCAAATGACAAAATAAAAAATGTTCATAAATCTGTCAATTTATACAAACCTTAGGAGTAGTTGTAGTAGACACCGTTGTTGTTGACTGTTTTTTCTTGACTTCTTGAGAGCTTTTAGCTTTATCACTTGGTACAGCACTTTTAGCAGCGCGACCTTTGAGGTACTCAGGGGACACTTCATGAGGCTGCAATTGAAATATAAACTTAATAATTGACTTGATATATAAATTGCATGTTTGCAATGGTCTTTTATTCTATTTGATAAAATTCACATTATATTACTAATATTTACAAAACACAATTCAAATAAAACACAAGAGTTGTATAAACGCACCGCATAAGTTCTTGTTAGTTTAAGTCGAGTTGGGAAGTGATCAAAGGCGTATGGCTTAGTGCATAGCGGGTACTTGGGTCGAGAAACCCGTGTAAAAAGTCGTGCGGAGCGGTCCACGCGCAGTTCACAGATGTATACATGCTCTTCGGATGCACCCACCGGTCGGCCCTGTAATAATTAAAAAATAAGACACTTTAGGTTTAGTTAAAAAAAAATTTAGGTTTAGTTAAAACATGGACCGCAACATTATAAATCTAGTAAACCTTAAAAATATAAAAACTGAAGTTTAAAAATAATTCAAAACATTTATGATTCAATTAATATGGAAGTATGTCCAAGCAAACAGTCACAAATACAATAATGCTTAATACTTTTAGCGATAATACACTATATTTAAGTTTCTATTAATTAATAATATCAAGATATAAAATGTTGGAACTTATTAAGATTTTTCATTAGTTTCGTTGCAAATATCTTCTTACCTTGCAATATGTATTTAAATCCATAACCCAGCACTGTGACATCACAAGTTCTATGGGCACAGCCTCATACAATGGCACTCTCATCACTTCATTGTGGAAGAATCTAAAATAAAATATTATTTATAATATATGTCAAACACTTACTACTTCATTAACTGAGCAATTTGACAGATTGAAATCATATTCACATAAAATACTTGATTTGCCGATACGACGGTTTATGTATTTGCTAGCATCCAATAAAAAACACTGATTTCAACGAGGGTGTGTAGTTATTATGTCATATATTAAACTTACTTCCTGGTCGGTTCGTGGAAGGTTTCGTGCGGTCGTAAGTAGTGATGACCGTAAACGTATCTCTCTTGAGTATCTTTGTGCTTCCAGAGCCGCTCCACTCGAAAGATATCCAATTCCGATACCGGAACCTCGCCAATTGTCTGGTAAGTATGTTTACGCACTTCCCCTTCCTATAAATTTAAAAACAAAAAAAAGTATTAGCTTAGAAATCAATATATATTTACCAGAGTAAATACCTATGTTTATAAATACATACCTTACTGTGAGTAGTCTCTTCATTTTTATCTTTTACTTTAGCGATCTTAAGCTTTTTTCTATCCAGTCGCTTAGTTTTAGGGGACTCATTTTTATCACCATTTTTCTGACTCACATCTGGGCGTTTTTCGTCTATAGGAATATCTCGAAGCACGTACACTGTGTCGCCTTGACGAACTTGTAAGTCACCCCGCATTAGCGATAGATAGAATTGATGACCCTCTTCTGTATATTCGTCGAGAGGTATTTCGCGATCGACCTAAATAAAATTAAACGAGATTAATGAAAATGTTTCACGTCTAAGCACCTCACATATTATAATACTATACTTTTAATACTGAAAGATTTGGTAACAGCTACAGAGATCTCAAATATTTTTTACTGTTATTAGGAATTTAGATTCAAAAGCAAATAGATCAGTTCAAGCACTGTCGTCAACGCTGCCCAGAACATCGACAATGTTTTTGTTGCTCTTTACACTTAAAATAATTAATAATCAGCTGCTAATCATTTCATAGCTACCCTAATATCCTTAGTAATTGGCTTAAACAAAATTCTTCAGACACAAAGGACCAATACCCACCCATATTACATTACATTGGGGGATTACATTGTGTCTATCTATCTACAAATGTTAATTTATTTATAATAAGTACGGTAATAGTTAGTATGTACCGGTTTGGGGCTGCAGTAGTGGCAGTGGTGCTGGCGCTTGGCGTCGGCGAGCCGCACGCAGCGCGCGTGTTGCCACACGCCGCACCGCCCGCACTGCACCATCAGTCCCTCCTCCACGTGCAGGCCGCAGATGCACAGGATCACCTCCTCTGGTTAATTTATTTAGTAATGCGTTAAAAGGAACTTCTTTGATGTAGTAGATAATATACGGTAACAGCCTGTAAATATCCCACTGCTGGGATAAGGTCTCTTCTCCCTTTTTGAGAAGGTTTTTGGAGCTTATTCCACCACGCTGCTCCAATGCGGGTTGGTGGAATACACATGTGGCAGAAGTTCAGTGAAATTAGACACATACAGGTTTCCTCACGATGTTTTCCTTCACCGAAAACCACGAGATGAATTATAATCACAAATTAAGCACATGAAAAACTTCAGTGGTGCTTGCCCGGGTTTGAATCCACGATCATCGGTTAAGATTCACGCGTTCTTACCACTGGGCCATCTCAGCTTTTTTTAGTAGATAATACTATCATTTAAATTTCATTCGCTTTTTAATAATTATTCAATTTTTAATAATTAATTACCATCTTAACGATAGCATGATGATAAATAAAACTTATTAAGTAAAAATAATATCTTACCGGGTTTCGTCTTTTGTATAAAACCAGTTGGTAGAGATTCGTTGGGCCCAAGAATTTTTGTCAAATATTCTGCGAAATCTGATTTCGTTGCATTGTAAACCTTAAAAAAAAAAGAATTGGTGATGATTATTTTATTCTCCATTTAAATATTTATTTGACATTAAGTTGTGTTTATTTAAAACGTTACCTTTTTGAGCTGTGTAGCAGCTGTACCCAAAGCAGTAAATCTTCCGTGTTCACGTATGACGCTGGAGAAAAAGCCATTCATGTCTGCGTCAAACTGCGTCACTGTTTCATAATGACCACTTTCTATATTATTTTTTATTGTGCTTAAATCTTGTGTGTGTCCTGTATCAGCCTTGGATTGACTGAGCTTTAGTTTCATCAGAAGAGCGCAGATAGATTTATCTTCATCATCTAGAAAAATAAATAAAAAAATTGTTATTTAAATTTAATAAAAAGTATATAAACTAGGCTAAAAGTATAGTTCCCACACAATTTAATAAAAAATAAGCGAATTATTTGACAATTTACAACCTTTCACTGCTACGACAGAGCTGTACAGGGCTTTGAAAACTCTTCCCAGTCGAGTTTTTACATCAAGCGTAGAGTCATTTTCTAGACGCGCCAGTTCTTTCACATTTTCCTCTTTTGATTCGCGCAATGTCTGCAATCTTTTGAGAAACACTGTCGGATTCATGGTGTCAGGTAGAGCGAGGGGATTAACGTTGGTGACGACGGGTGCGCTGGGCGCCGCGGGCGCGGGCTGCGCGGGCGGCGAAGGAGCGGCCGGGGGCGCGGCCGGGGTGTCCGCGCCCGGCGGCGGGGAGGGAGGGAGCGGCAGCGACAGGCGCTCTCGGATGCGCCGAACCTGAGGAGTTTTTTATACCATGGTGATAATTATAAAGATACAATTGATCAATACATTTTTATATACATAGATATTACTATTATATAAAAGCTTTTTGTAGACTGGTAATTACTTGTTTTATTACTAATAAATAACTCACATTTTCCAAGTTTCTGAACAGGAAACAGTGTCGTTCTTTGACTAAGGTCCTCTCCTTTGCCGTTAGAGGCTTCATTTGAGGTTCCTGCCACAACTTGTTTAAATGTTGCTGGTATTTCAATATCGTCATATTCTTAATATCGCAAGCAGAGACGCTCTGCTGTTCTGACTTTTTATTGCATTTCACAGCTTTCCTGGGCCGGCCTACTCGTGGTTGATTACCGTTCGAATTGTTTGATTGGTTGGAGGCATTAGATGGTGTTCTCGATTGTGTTTTAAGCGGTTGCTTAGTAATTCTTTGAGATTTGCCACCAATAACGCCACGACAGTCTTCTGAGTCGCATTTGCAGGGCTAAAAATTTTGCATTACATAAATTATCACATCACATCACTTAATTTATTAGAAAATATGTATAAATTATATTCTTACTCTAATAGTATTTCCAAAAATGGTCCGCACTTATTATTATTAAAATAAATAAATAACTATTTAAAGTGCCTACCTGACCAACAGCTGGATTGAATAGTGAAAAATTATAGTCGTAAGTTAATTCCTCATCTGGATCTATATCGCGAAGGGCAAACAAAGCCATTCTAAATGTACCTGTAAAAAATGTTAAGAAATTACTTTCTGTGCGTACCATATTTAACTATAAACAATAAACATGCTGACCATCGTAAGATATATTAGGCTATATTTTTTAAATGCTTATAATGTATCAATAAAATAAGTAAATTATATTATGGCGAGATTGCAATTATGTCTATTGGTCTACTAAATGCATCCGATAAAACATTATTGTTATTATCGTCACTCACCGTTAGCAGTCCACTTTTGCATCTCGCAGTTGGGTCTGCAGGAGTGGTTGACGAAGCGCCCGTCGCCGCCCATGCGGTGTCCGTCGATGACGAGCCCTCCGTCCAGGTGCAGACAGTAGTGATGCGTGTCACGAGCGTAGCGAGTTGCCATGCGCTCCTATTAGTTAATATGTATTTTAATTGGTATTGTTTTTGCTTAGTTCAGTTGCCAATAAATCCTCACACGGTGAACACTATTTACGGTTTATTTAAAAATCTAATATTAACGCAAATGAATCCTAATTAGTCTGCATAAAGGTGAGGTATTGGGTTCAATAGGTTAAAAATAAAAAGAAACAATATTTTAACCAATTTAAAAACATTTTAATCTCTAGTATTATGAGTTAATTTTTTTCCATTTATCAACATAAAATTATTTCAAATATTTTATTATTTCGTGTTGGTTATTCGAATAAGTTGAGTTCATTAAAAATGTATTAACTTAAGTCATCATTTGAAAGAGTTACCAAGTTTAATTTGTTTATAAGATAAGATAATTATGTTATCTCATGTAAATATTGTAAATCTTACCTTAAATTCCTTATCAGAAACGACCTCACCGACATACTCGAGTATGAAGTCTCCGGACTTAATCATGTGTTTGGTGCGCACGCCCCAGCCTTTGTTCTCCGTCATGAACTTCTCCAAGCCCAATGCCCATTCGTGACGTTGTATTCGCTGATTTTTACATTTATCACTGAAATGTAATGATATTATGATAATAAATATTATTACGTTTTTGTTACATTTTTTAAAGAGACATAATAATTATTAAAAACTATTACTTTTTTTTTAGTGTTTTTAATCGTCGTAACAAAAGATACGTTTAACTATATTTTTCATGAACAAGGTTTGATCCACTAAAAACCAGTTTGAAGTCAAACATATATTACTAGTGAGTAATATAAGTATTAGTCAATAAAAATAATATATACCCACCCGCAAGGACATAATTGCGGCGAACATTCTGAGAACACGAGTCTGTTAATGCAATCTTCGTTACATCCCGACGATTGCGCGCAATTGCAAGCCACACTCTCGCACTCTTCTGCTGAGGGTTTTACGTCGTAGTAAACGTCTGAAAATTTAATAATAATAAAATATTAAACAACCTCTGATAACATAATGTGATTACACACAAGATTCTATTATATATACTAACTTGTGCGAATCTTTTTATAGTTCCAAGATGGTACTGGCTGATTATAATGTTGTTCCCACCAGATATCGTAAGGTAGAGTAAAATACTGTGGTGTACGACGCACCCAACGTTCGCAATATGGCGGTGGTGCTAGCAAACCTGGTGGAAATTCTGTTTGAGTCACTAGATTCTTTCCTTTTCCATCTGGTTTTGGGCTAAAACAAAAGTTATTAAGATTAATAAGGCAAAAAAATAATTAAATAAAGCAATTGCTTGAAAAAAAAAACTTACTCTTCTTTGTAATAATCTGAAAACAGGCCAGCTACCAAAAACTTTTTTCTCAGGCGAGGGTTTTTTTTGGATACAACAGGTTTTTCTCGACCATCGACACCATTAACTGGACTCTCGTCGCGCGATGAAGCCACCCGTTTTTTACAAATAATGCTCTTAGAAAGCACGTCAATACTTTTCTCAAAGTCAATTTCTTTTTCATTTAATGGTAATGGATCATTTTCATCATGATCTTGAAGAGTATCTAAAGAAGGTTCACGAGATTTAGATGTTATTCTGCGACTAATTACTGTATCCAATGAACTCTCACGTGAGCTGGAATGTATTTCTTGAGTTTTTTTACTAGTCGTGCAAGACCTTGACTTTCGCCTGTTGGCTATGCTCATTGGCTTTGCTCCTTTATCTGAAACATTTTCTAGGGTAGATTTCTTGCGTTCAACCTTTTTGGTCCCCGTTTTCACATCATCAGCAGTGTTATCAGAACTCCTAGTAAGTCGGCGTTCACTAGGATACAAAATGGCCAAACTCGATTTTGGTCTCAAGCCAACTTTGGTAGATTTTTCGATATTTTTCCGCTTTGAAAATATTTCCTCTATTTCATGTGATGGCGACATCGCCCTTGTTTTTCTTTTCAATCTTTCCAAATTATCTAGACGACTAGTGTTTTTGTCAGCCTTTAAATTCAATAAACTTAATGGGATACTGTCTTCTGGGTCGTTCCCTAAAGAACTAGTTAATGATGGGATACTATCACTTTCACTGAGCACTTCCCATTTATTGATGTGATTTTTTATTTCTTTGTCGCTCTTACTTTGTTTAAGTTGCAAAGCTGGTGCTCTTAAAATTGATGAACTTCCGATCCTTTTCTCGCTAGTTTTCTTGTCTGTAGATGGAACTTTATTACTATCTGGTAAAACATCCTTTCCTTGTAATTTTTCTAGAGCAACAACTGTCAATCTACCTTGTTTCGGTAGCTCATCTTTATTGAGAACAATTTTTAACTCTGGTTTCTTTACCGTCGTTCGTTCGAGAAAACTGCTCATAGCTTCACCATCTTTAGGTACTCTTTCAAATGCAGAATGATCAGTGTCTTCTGATGTAAAATGATCGGAACAAATATTTAATGCATTGCTTGGTTCTATTTTCTTCTTCTTCTTTTTAACGCTAGGAAAGCCAGTTCTATTAATAGCTTTACGTCTTCGTGTCCTTTTCTTAGTCTCTACAGTTTTGTTATCTACCAAATCCTTACTTTCAGAAGTTTTGGTAGTTAAGCCTGACTTTTTGATAGAATCCATAATAGATATTTTCTCTGTTGTTATTTTGGGTACTATTACTTTTGTCGGTAGTACTAATTTGCTTTCTCTTATTAGATTATTAGATGTCTTTTTCTTTTTCTTATCATTTGTATCTTCATTTTCACTATTCAGATTTCTTTTAGTTTGACGTAAATTATGACCACTAGCTGTTTCTTGGATTTTATCTGATAAAACTGCTGCAATAGACTCGCCCCGCTTCGGCCTGATTATAGGGTCAGGTGTCTCAGATATTAACGCGAGAGGTATTTCTGCCTCGGTGTCTATTGATGCCAACAATGCATTCGAACTTTTACAATCCATTCCTTTGGCTCTATTTCTACTCTTAGCACTGTCTACAAAAACACTCACGCAAATTGAAGACTTTGGTATTTGATCTTCTAAATCAACTGAGGGTTCAAATATACCCGTGGGATTATCAACATTAACAACTACAGATTGTTCCACAGTCGTCTCCATTGTTTTTGTTTTTTTGGTTTCTAAAACTTTTCCTTTCGACACGGGTGATTTAATTACACTAGCTCTAGTATTAATTTGCGGAGACTCCTTGCCCTTATTTTTTTCTTCACATAATTTGGTAACACCATCATAACTGCTTTTCTCCTTTTCTAGAATTCGAGATTCAATCGACTTTCTTATATTGTTATTTAAAAGCGTATCTAAGACTTTAGTCGCTGCGCTTGGATTTATTTTTGACACTAAATTACTTGTCAAACCCTCGAGTCTATTTTTTTTACGTGTCATAATTTCCGATTTTTGGGCAGGTGGAATTGAACTTTTATATAAAGAACGCGCTGACATACTTTTAAGTGGATCTATAGTTGTTGTATTAGACAGATTATTCTGATATGTGGACAATTCTGTCGACTTCTCAGATTCTTTGCTGTCTTCTTTCGACGTGTTTTGATTGATATCCTTAGAAACATTTGTATTTACAGATTTTTCTTCAGATAGTTTTTTAGACAATGACTGTACAACTTGATCTAAGCTTGAATGTGAGATAACTTTATCAGCTTCTAGTCTATGACGCTTTTTTGGTGTCGCAATAGGAGCTGAGTTACGCATTGGCGACAATCTTTTTTCTGATCTAGGTGATGATATTCTATGGGGCTCAGTTTTTGACGACTCTGCTTTATTTTCGCCATCTTTGGACTTTGGTAAGGATTTTTCTAGGTCATGAACCATCTTGTGAACGGCTTTAAGTTTTTCTGATGTTTCATAAATTTTTTTAGACAGTTCTGACTGTTCCGCTGTTGGTTTTTGTATAGTCAGATCATCATCAATATTGTTAGAAAGTGATGGCTGACTAGTACTAGTATCAGTTGTATCATCATGTTTAGAAGTTAATTCTCCTGCATTAGTGTTCGACTTCAACGCTTTAGGAGAAGATTCACAATTCTGAGTTTTTGAGTCTTGAGTATTGTTTACAGCATTTTTAGAATTATCACTACCTTTTTTTCCTTTTTCTGCTATTGGCTTTTGTTTGGAAGATTCTTCTGTTATATTATTATGTATATCTCCCATACAATCAGTTTCAGTACACAAAAATTTATCTGAAGTGAGATCGGTCTTGGAATTTTCATCAAATTCAGCTGTTACTAAACTCAGACTTAATGAGTTACTTGTAGAAGAATTTATATGATAATGTCTCTTTTTCAAAGGCAACTTATGTTCATTTGTATCTTTACCTTTATTTTGAGATTCAGTTAACTGTTTTTTATGTCTTCGCTTTGATGTTGGAGTAACAATTTCCTGATTATCTGATGTTTTTCTTTTCTTTGAAGCTCTTTTTATTACTTTTGTTGGAGCTAGATCCGCTTTTTCTTTGTCTGCTGCCTTTTGAGGAACTTGTGATATATTTGTCATGAATTTGGGAGCAATTTGACAAAGTTTTATAAAATTTGATATTAAGCTGTCCATATCTTGACTAAATTTTTGATCAACTGAATCCACAGAATTTCGATTTGTATAAGATTCACGACACCTAGAAACCGATCTTGACCGATGTCTCCTCTTGCTACGATGCCTGTGATGTTTACTTTCAGTTTTAATGGTTATTCTAGATGGTCTTTCTGTTTGTTTCAAATTTATTTTAGGAGGTGCTAATACAACTGTTCTTCTATGTTTTTTTATGTTATACG
The DNA here is from genome assembly GCA_905147175.2 of Nymphalis urticae. Lineage (NCBI taxonomy): Eukaryota > Metazoa > Arthropoda > Insecta > Lepidoptera > Nymphalidae > Nymphalis > Nymphalis urticae. The sequence continues at coordinate 5,371,068 of LR989998.1, read as the reverse complement.
TGGGTTTTATATGTGGCTTTTTGAAATTCAAGAAAACATTTCTCGACAATGATTTATTTGGAATGTATGTATTTTTAGCTTTTTCAAAACAACTGGGTAAGGATTTTGTAACATTTTCTCGTTTTGCATTCGGAGAATCTTTTTTTACTTGTTTACGATTTTTTGGAGAAAGTGTTCTAGTAAAATTTCTTAAACTGTCTTCTCTTTTTGCACCAGACAATTTAGTACCAACGCATATTGGTGATACACCAAATTTATGAGTAAAAACCGGTTTCAGCGACGGCAGAGGGCTCCCAGTATAACGGGTCTTTGAAGGGGATTTCAATAAGGTATTATTGTTATTATGACTCACTTTAAATATATTATATGTAGTAACTGGCCTCTGCAAGCCACTAAACACAGGGCCGGGTGCAAATGGATCCGAAGAATTTAGTCTTAGTACATGCTTTTGATTATTCTTTGTAAAGCCATAGTTATATTTTGACGGTAACGGGTATTTTGTACATACACTAACATATTTCGGGCTAGCGTTAGGTTTTCGTAAGTAGGTCTCACATTCTGAATCGCTGGAGCTGTGACCTAAAGTAAGACTACTAAAAGTTTTATTTGACAGTAATAAGATTTCTTTATCAGATATAAAATGCTTTTGATATTTATAGTAGGATCTGTTTCTAACGGAGCGCGTTTTTTTCAACTTCCGCATCCGTCTTCGCATACTTCTGACACTATAATCAGTTTTATAACCAGATTTATCACTTTTGTACCCGGATTTATGATCGCTTTTATAACCAGACCGATAGCAGTCACTTTTATAACCTGATCTGCAACCGTAATCACTTTTATAGCCTGATTCTATTAATCTACTACAACTTTTATACGGTTTAAATTCGTGGTCACTCTTATAACCCGAAAGAATATCTTTATATTTGGGATTGAGGTCAATTTGTTTCCAGGTCGGGTCAAGCGGGTCATCAGCAGCCGCTTCATTTTCACTTTGATGATCTCTCCATGAATTATTTATCGCTTTATTATTTTTGTTAGTTTTAGGTAAATTAGCCAGTTTGCTATTTACTTCTTTTCTTTTTGCGTAAACACTTGATAACACAGATCTATTAGACGGTAATGAATCATCATCACTATCTGCTGAATCGAATTGATTTTTATCTCTTAAAGTTTTTGGTGTGATTTTTGTACTTTTTGCTTTATTTTGTGGTTTTCTTCCAACTTTCTTTCTTGGCGGATATAAAACTCTGTCAGTAGCATATAACATCCTATCTAAGGCTGCTATATCGAGTTTGTGATCATTTTTTTTATTTTTTTCAAATTTATTTTGTTCTTGTTTAAGCGGAATAGGAGAGGGTGCCTCAGTTTTTATTTGTTTAATTTCATTTTCTAATCGCTTTTTCTGGAAATCGCAATCGCTTGAATCAGACCGATTGTGCGTTCGGCTTCTTGTTTTTGATTTAGAGCGTGCACTTTTTCGCTCGCCAATATTGTTTTCTTTATGAGTGGACTTTCGACTATGCCTACTATTACTCTCATCAATATCGTGTCTTCGCAATGGTGAATGTGTGGGTGAGTTATGGTTAGATAGAATTCCAGAATCAGGAGAAACATTTGGCGGATCATTATTATTATGAAAGTCGTTAATTACATTAACCTTGGCTTTACCTTGTTTTTGAGATTCAATACCTTTGCTCTCATATTCGTCCACTTTTCTTACTTTACGGGGGCGTCCTCTTTTTCTTCTAGATTCAATAATGATATTTTTAACATCTTCCTGAGATTCAATAGAGTTTGTACTAATTGTATCTAGTTTTTGAGACTCCATTTGACTGACCGAGCCTGTGTCAGCGCCAACAACTGTTATAGGTGAACTTTTTAAAAGGTCACTTGCACTACCAAGTTCTGAACCACCTGATGTTATATCTAAATTCATAAAGTCGTTATTATCTACACAATCATCCAAACTTGAAGCACTTGGCATTGTTAACACTACAGATTCTGTGACGGAAGTTATTTCATCAAGGGCTTTGTTTATTTGAGAAAGCTCTTCTGTCTGCTGCGGACTTAAGTGCTGCGTGTTATTCAAATAGTTTGAAGACATTGGAGGAATTTCCGGCAAATTATTTATTTGGCCCAGGACACAATCACTGATCGTCCCGACTCCTTCAATAGAGCTTGATGTTATACCACATGGTAACGATGGAGCTGCTGAGGTATTTATCGTGGTTAGTGGAACTGTACTACTTAATAGCTGTGTCTGAGCGACAAACTGTTGTAGTAAACTAGATGCGTAATGTGAAGTGCTCTGATGAACAGTATCCGAATTTGAACACTCATTTTCTGAACCTGATGAGTCTGCAGTTGCCCTTTGTATTGCAGCTGTTACTAGTTGTGGTGTTAGTTCCATTTCACTACTTGAACCATCACCTGTAAAATCAAATAAAAATCAACAGTAATACTTGACATTTAATGTTAAGTTATTCAAATGATATATAACCTTGATTTGACTCACCATTATCTGCAATAGATTTGTCATCGTTTTCGGGTGCAGCGTTATGAACAGAGAAGGTCGAGAAATTAGACTGTTGCGCCGGCGCGCTCGATGTTTGTTCTGGAAATAGTTCCGCAAGGTCCGCATCGTCGATGACCTATGGAATATATTTCGGATGAGTTTATAATGGCATAACCTACACGACTAAAAAGAAAAACGTTTAATAAAAAATATTAATTGATGGCTACAATTATCTTCGTTACTGTAAATAAATTTTGAAGTACCAATTTGTAGAATATTTGTTTTTTTAAAGTGAAGAAAAAATTAAGTGTTTAAGAGTATGTAGCTTGTTTTATATACTGATATTGTTATTATGAGATTATTTTATTTATTTATTTTACAAATCATGCTTACCTGCAATTGGCAAGCGGCGGCGAGAGCAGCGTTGGAATCATCCGGCGACGTGTGTGCAGAGCCACCAGCAGCATCCGCAGTGTCGGAATCAGAAGATGATGATGAGGATGAGGACGACGACGATGACGATGACGAAGTCGATGATGACGTACTACTACCGCATGCACCGCTCTCTGCCACTGATGACGCAAACTGTAAAAAAAGATAGATATTTTAATTATACAATTTAGGATTACTTACAAATTACTGTTATTATTGACATACAAAAAGGGTCCGTATCACTTACTAGTTTTAACAATTTTACAAAAAATTTGTCGGCGTTTTTATAGTTTTTCTATCAAGACATATTTACTCATCGATTCAACGAAACACGTAAAGTCATAACCATGAATTATTAACTTTTTCGACAAAAAACAACTTTTTGTACAAATGTTGTGGCATAAATTAAAGCATATAAATAATTCCAACTAAAATATTTATATGATAACTTTTCCAAAGAGATCATTTATAACCAGAGACATAATATTCGTTGAGATAGCTTCGTATTTGCTAAGAATGTTGAAGCAATTGCAGAGTTTAACGACAATAATCACGTTGAGCGAGAGGTGCCATTAGCTCGGCAAGATTGATTTAGCGTAACTAGTACCGACAGTTGTTTCGCAAGGGCTCTCACTGGCCGCAATACTGCACCTTTACATTCGTAACAGGCTACACAAACAGTGCATTAAATCTAACGACCATTCATACGTTTCCTGTATATTGCTTGAAATTCGTTTTATTTGCAGATTAGTTCATCGTGTATGACCGAAAATATCGATGTTTAGTTAGCGCGTTCGCGCCAGTCGTGCGCGATTAGTGGAAAGTAGTCGTATATGTGCCAATAAATATATACGATAATACTACATATAACACCAAGTTGTTCTTCCCTTTCCAGTTAGTCTCTGAAGAACGAATGTACAACTCACGACTTTCGATAACACAATGAAAGCAAGGGATTTACAGCACGCTTCTATTATTTGACTTGTCTAACGCGGCTTATCTAACATCGTCCTTGCAATTAATTTTTGGCGTATTTAAATATAATTGTTGGATTTTTTGAAGTTCAGTATCTAATAATGATCTGATTACCTATAATTCAGAATAATGAATACTCGACGAAAACATATAAAACGACACTATAATTATGAGACTGTGTTGTAATATTATAACAATATTTTATAGATTAAGTTTTTAAATAATATTTTTGATAACAAAAGTGACATCATAGCTTTATTTTATAATTAACAAAAAAAAAATACAGCTAAAAATCTGGTTCATAAAGCAATTATTAATATAATCAAACCTTCGCCGTAAACCACACCTTGAGTACACAAGCCATACCAAACCCAGGTAATAATGTATCTAACGACAAGTTAATAATAACTTATTTGTAAGAATTGTTGAGCAATAAGGTGATGTATGAAGGGCACTAATCAATAAGGCGGAAGGGCAAGCAGCCCTCGCAGTGCAAGGGGTTGAAGTGTCGTGTGGCCGGTGGTCTTATCACGGCTCGCATATCAAACACCCTGAACTACCCCATGTTAACACAGCACGAGACTTTTTACACAAATTGTAAAAATATTTCTAACATTTTCTATTATTTTTCTATCAAACAAATTGTTTTCTTACAATATGTCAATATTATTGCAGATAATATATACTTAACTTAGTATATACTTTTTATCATATTATTATGATCTGTCATAAATGATTGATCGAATATATAAGTATAAATTAAATAACATGATTTTGTAATTAGGCAAACAATAGCGTCATTGTGTCATTTGCGTAGATATACAATGCGTTTTTTTTTAAATAATAAAAAATGAGTAAGAATGGTCATGTATTTATATAAATAAGTAAGAAATCAGATATGTTTTTCAATCGATATGTGCACCCAATATACGTATTAAGTAGAGTCGATTATGCATACGTGATGATAATACATAAATTCCTCTAGTTTACCAAATTGGTTGCCGTTTACGGTCATTGATCCACTTCTTGTGGTCACAGCATGAAGTCATGTCGCTAATAACCTTCCCCCGTAAACGCTATGTAACGCAAAAAGATTTACTGTAATCTAATCGGACTGGAAGTGAAGAATAAACGTGTCTAACTATAGAAACTCTCCAGTTCATTATAGATAATACGGCTCATAGAAGCACAACTACTGGTGACTCTCAAAATTATTGATAAAGCGCAACATTTCATCATTATATTCATATATGTCTTACGATATGATATATTTTAATTATTTAGTCAACAGATTTTCTTTAATCATAACTACGAACAGTCTCGATTTAGCAACAAAAAAACTAAACCAAAATCGGTGCAACCGCTTAGCAGCTACAATGCGACAAATGGACACATAGACACGTAAAACTTTTTACAATTTGGTTAAAAATTGTAAAATAAAAATAAGTACTAATACCTACATCAATAAAAACCCCGCAATCATAGTTAGAAAAAATATTAAATTTATATGAAACGTCTCACGTTTGAATCGACAATAGTGTAACGGTGCCTGTACCTAAGTCAGACGGCGCCGACACGAATATCACATTAACGACCTCGTGATCTACGGAGATTTATATCTGACAGTAAGTCAAACAAACACAAAACGTTTATCGAAAAGCTTTCAAAACGTTTTTGTTTGTGAAAATAGGGACACTCCACGATGAAATCATGTCAGTATAACGACATAGATATACGTATTTGTAGATAAATAAATTTTAACGGAATCATGTCTGTGCAATCAATTTATTTTATAACAATCTGGTGTTGGATTTTTTTTTGTTCATACAGACACATGGTAAAATTTTGAAAATGTATGACTTTTTGTACACAATCAAGTCACGCAACGATTTTAATTTAAACTAAACATGGATTGGGCAATGGCTGCTTTTTTTTAAATAATATTAATTTCACACTAAACACAAATTTTCAATGTCGAGATATATTTCTAAAATAAAAAAATAATGTTGTAATAAAGTTCAACTTTAATTTTTTGTGCACACAAAGTCATATGAATTATAAAAAAAAATCTTCATGAGTACCAAATAAGAAAGAATCGTCTCTTAAACGTAAGCATTTTTTTATAATATTAATAAATCAATGGCCATTTAACTCCAGTACACCGAAATAAAATATTGCATTTCTTAGTCACCGAAAGTATTTTTAGAACAATAAAATCTTAACCATGATTTTATAACTATTAAAAAAAAAAAAAAAAACTTCTATGTTACGTGGTCTACGACACAAATTGAAACATGGAAGTTATTTGCACGAGTCATTGACCCCGAGTCCGAATGTCGAAAACAATACCCGCTGGTAATGGAGCACTCTAATGATCGCGTATCGAGGTTGATCTTAAATTATATTGTGTTCAATAGCATCTACAGAGAACATGGCGATTAGCGTCACGAATTACGGAGTGTTGAGTATGCGTTTCAAATTTTTACGCACATTTCATGCCTTTTATGAATATTATATAAAATTAACAGCTACTTAGATGTATTCCTGCATCGAAACTATCAATATTCATAAGCGATCTGTTTCAAATAAGATTTGTTGCTGACAACATAAACTTTGAGACACATACAAAGCATGAAAAATCTAGTTACAATAACAAATAACTCAACAAACTCCTAATATATGCAAACATTTAAAAAAATAAACCAACTTCCAATATAACAAAGAATGCACTAAAAAGAATAATCATGTTATTCTTTTTAATTTTGATATACAATTGTGTTTTTTTTTAGTTTTTTTTTTTATAAGCATAATCATAATCTTATTTCATCTTACTGAAGACCGTGTTTTCTTTTTTATAAAATATCTTGCAGTGACATTAAAATATATTGACCTATGTATAATTATATGGATATTTGTATAATATAATAAATAAGATTACTATGTTTTAAAACTAATTTTAATTGCTGTTTTTATTTACAGAAAACGTTTAATATTCATACGTTATTAATTTTGATAAGGATTATTATTGTGTTATTATTGTGTCAAATAATTTGACCTAAAGTTATCAGAAAGTAGGCGAACGCCAGTATTAATATAAGTTGCGTTACTATATATGTAAATAAGAAATTACTGAATCGATGTCGACAAAAAAAATCCGTAATTTGATAGCGTAAAGTTTAAATCATCGAAATCGGTGTAGCCGCTTTCGTGAACATTAAAAAAAAACGACCTTTTTTTTAAAGTCGATTTAGAATACTATACAGTTCAAACGCTGACCGATCAAGAAAGTCCGTGAACTTGACTGCGACAGACAATCGAGCGTCAGTCCAGGCGGAGATATCAAATAGCGGAAGGGCAAGAGAAAGGCCGATCAGCGATATTTGCGTGCGCGTATTGTTAAGCATGTAAAGCGATACTACGATTGAATCTCTCCGCACAAGCGCTAATGATGTTCACATACATTAACAATGACTAATAAATAGTTACGATTGCGTGAGCTCGTTCCATATTAGCTTTCCATTATATTTTAGCTATAACAAGAACGAACTAATTAATTACTATAGACGGTTACGTTACAATTTAGATGTATGTTATTTGCTACTAAATAAATATCAAAAACCTATTAATCAGAACACAATACGAATCGCCAATCGCAAATTGCGATAGTTTCATAATATCAAACCGCTCGCGCTGCGGTGGCCAGTGCGGCGAGCTGGAGCAATCACTGCATCTCACGTCCAAAAGATCAATCAGCTTTTCTATGGACATTTCATTTTACATCTTACCTACAACTGCAAAAAGATCTCAATCCCACGCACCTATCAGCAGTTGCAATATTTCTGCAAATGATTATATTATACCGCGAGGCCGTACACTCGCGTAATTGGTAACGATTATTAAGGGAATTTATATTCGATAAGTTGACAGGTCGTGCCTCAAATTAAATTCAATTTGAGTTAAAGTCGAATTTTAAACGTGACACATATTCGGAGCCGTTTTGAGAATGTAATGGTACGTTCAGATAATCACCGAGTGCCGGAAATCTTCGTTTTGTAATTTAGTTATTCACTTCACACTCATTCACTAAATTGCTCTCGGACAAAGAGCTGTGAAGTAGATATAATGAAAACGATTATTACTATAGCATTACATCGACTTATTTAAATTCGGATGTCTTCTAGTTAAAATTCAGTAGTAACAAGTACAAGATAAAGTAATCTTATCACAATGCACATAATCACCGGTTTACATATACGGATAGCCCGCATCGGAACGAGTATCGTAAACCACGCCGTTAATAGACGATTATTTTCAGTTTTAGTTTTTTGTCGTCAGTTGCTAGCACCTACGCATTATTAGAACAGGGCTGTAATACAGTGCAACATTTGTATTTTTTTTTTTAAATATATTCCCTCAGAACTATAATTTCACCTATAAGCTCGCTTCGAAGTTCAATTCGAAGAACAAAAAAATTTACGGAAAATAAAAGCATATTTATACATTTTTCATTGTTGCAATGACAATTTGCGCGCGTAGTAAGCGTGCATACAGGATTAAAGGTTACATTATTAATTGGCAGCCCTGAATGAAGGCAGCTATCCGGTGGCGGTTGATTGTACTCATCAAGGTTTTCTGCACTCAAGGACGTTGGTTGCTAGACGATTGCTGTCGAACGCCTCTTATTATTTCTCCCCAGACACATCTCGTTTTTGTCTCGACTCATTTATATTCATGATACATATCGACTGTTAATCCCTATAAATCGTGTTTATAAATCTGCAGTTAAGGTATGAAAATCTCATACCATCTTGTACTATGAAAAAACGTATGAAAAGTAAATGCTCATTATGAATTATCAATGGAATTGTCTGTGTGGAAAGAGTCTATGGAATTATTGTTTGAATTTTGATATTCTATTCCAAATGTAATGTAATGTAATGTAATATTAAAGCTACTACTTTTAAAAATCATGTGTCAATTCTTACTAACAATATTCCATCTAAAGACCGAATGCCATTGTAATAATTATAGACGATTAAAAATATCGGTAAAAAAGTATTACGCAACATTTATATAATGAAAACTAAAATTTATAGATTCAAAGTTCGTACAGAGTCGGAGGCATGTTTAAAATGAGATATTGATTCGGAATATTTGAGGCAACGAAACGTGCCCCGTATCAATGCTTTAGTCGGTTTATTTAAATCAGTTTTTGTATAGACGTAGCACCAACAAAAACTATACACTATGTTCATCTACTAAGGTTCACTAACCTCGATAAACCGAATGTGCGAACCTCATTGTCTAGTACATTTTTTGTGGCATATGGCCAGTTCACGGTGTTTGAGCAGATGGTAAACAATTACAATAAGCCTTTTTGTCTCGATCTCAGATAATTCGAAAGACAGCTAGCGTTTATTACATTTCAGATCGAATCAGTATTCGAACAATGCAGTTACTTTTGACAATCCATCCAATTCAAGGGTGTATGCAAATAAACAGCACGTCAGCCAAGCTGATTGCAAGTCGAAAAAAAAAACAAAACAAGGACAAGGACAAAAGGACCACCACTCAGACCCATCGCACATATGAGGACGGCAGTCTTTAATTACATTTATTTACGTCGAGGATATCGCGTTTTTATGACTGGTATGGCTGGCTTAAATAAACATAAGTAATAATTACACAGTTGCTTAACCGAGAGCGTAATTTTTAAGCTCCGGTTGCGAGTCATGATATTGACATTTGGCGTATTGAATGTATTATTAACTGTGGTAAGCTGTTACACTTATGGAGTTACTGATCTATCATCAATTATTCCTATTATTGTTACCGTTAGCAATAAAAGTAATAAGCTAAATAAAAGCACGTTTATTCGAAAACATCAAAGTAATGTTTATACTTATATTCATTTCATGATTTATGTATTTTTCATATACATGTAGATATTATATTATTCCAATTATCAGTCCTAAAAAAGTACTTTTTTGTTGTGTCTTTTTTAAAAAAAAGTTTATAAAAGTATTAAATAACCATAATTTAATAATAAAATGAACAAATGATTACACGAAAGACACATTGCGGTTTTAAAATAAAGCAATGTCCGAGCGTGTTCACGATGTGCAAAGTGGGTGTTGCGTCTAGAAACCGCAACTTAATGGTATGTGAAACGCGTGCACCCAAGTATCTATAAACTTTATAGATACTGTAAATAATTTAACAAATATTTGATAACTATACTATAATCAAAAATATAATATTAGGCATAACAATTGTACATAGGATTACATATATCGTTGTTAATCAATAACATTCCATACTTATATGTATTTATAAAATGAAATATTTGCCTTTTAAATTGTAATATTTTTACATTGGATTATATTATTAAATATTAAAGCCATTTAAAAGTTATATATGTATCGTAAATAATATTAAACGGATAGTGTCTATTAAAATATACGTGAAAAAAACAATGGAAATAAAATATTTTTTAGTTCATATTATTTTTCCAATTCATCGTTGGAATATGAATAAATTAATTGAGATATTAAAACCACAATCAAAGCTGCCGAATAATAAATATTATCGGAAACAGCGTACCTGTTAAGATAAATAACCGTCGCTAATGCCAGCGATCAGACAAACGATATAAAAAAATGTAATGGGGCTGCCAAACTGGTGTGATCATCAATTCGCAAATAAAACACGTGTTGTCTGATCGACGGACTTTGCGTTACAATCTTTACTTTATTCAGATCAAGGCAAAACCGAATTTTATATACTTATTGCTTATTTTTGAGTTTATTTCTATATTATTATTGTTTATTATTTTTTATTCCATAATAATAAAACTAATTATTACTGGGGCGTTAATTTATTTTTAACTACATATTATATAATATTATTATATGTTATATATATATATTATATAATATTATTATTTTATTTTATCACTTTAACGCAAAAGAACTTGCAATGTGTTTTTAATTATAAGTTTTAACCTTCCTTTTCATATGATGTACCTACTTTTGACCGAGTGCCAAGAACAATTTAAACGGTAAAGGTTCTCGACGAATAAATTGTGAAACATGTTTGAATCATACAAAGCTAATAGTCATCTCGTTAAAGTATTAAGTGGCTTATTGAGCCAACTATCAAACACTGTTGATTCAATTACACGAACAAATAAATTATATCTTATTAAAACGCATCGCGTTCTCAAGTCATCTCTATAAACACTCGATTATTAATGCCGTTTATAATAATTTTCAACAAAAACACATCTCAGCACACATTCACGAGTCGTGATGTCACTCTGTCACATTGTGAATACAAGTGCTACGCGACGACGAAATAAAAACACCATGATATTGTTTACGGTCTTCATCGAAATCATTTTAAAGGACACGTCAATACAAAAAGAGGACAATGAAGTATTAAAACTAAAGTCATGTTCTAAAGATATCATTTTATTTTATATAAACATTTAAGTGTCAGCTTTTTGCGTAATGTTCGACACGTTTCAATTTTATTCAAATTTATTAAATAAAATTTTGTTTACATATCTTCGTATAATGTTAATGTATTTTCAAAACTTCTTATTTTTATACACGATATGACTCAAACCTCCTGCTATACATTAACTATAGGTAAGTATACGAAACGCGGATAGTAGTCGTATAGTAGCCGCTAATAAATATAATAAATGGTCTAGTGCTGGACTAAGGCCTCCTATCCACTACTTGAGAAGAAAGTTGGGAGCTCATTCCTTCACATGGCCTCGAATGCTGGTTGCTCATATTGCCATATCGTGTTTAAAATATAAACACAACAATACCCTAAATCCCGCCTAGCATTGATACTCTACATAGCTAAGTTGTAAATTGAAGTATAAGTGACCCCGTGTAATTAGAGACCCAAAGAACATCTTAGTCCCATGGCTCCATGGTACCGCATTGAGGGTGTAAAGGTCGCATAATCTACTACTTGCGATACCCGTCTATGATCGAAGTTAACTACTAAAAATCAGGTAGCCCATTTAGTCGTAGACTTCCTAAAGTAATATATATATATCATCAGTACGTATAAAAAATAGTCAAACAATGCCGTGGCATTTGATTAAAGGTAAAAAAAATTACTTAACGTCGTGCGTACAAGTTATTTGTAATTTTAATACCATTAATGGAAAGTGGAACCACACACGGAGGTAAGGCGTCTTCAATTTGTCCGTTTTTTATTAATGAACAAGAGTACAAACATATAATTTAATATACTAGTTTCTTTAATTGAAATCCGTATTTATTGTTATTTATTATTACTTATTATGAACTAGCAAAACCCGCGGCTTCCCCAGCGGTGACTTCTGTTTGTGAAGAATATCCTTCAAATTTTAACTACAAACTAATGAATATTTACGATATTTACTGAATTTAAGTAAGTTTCTTTATGAAGGAAATATATAATACATTCATATTACACTTTATTTTATCAGTGAAAATTTGATAATTCGTAATCCGGGCAATAAAACGTTCTTAAAGGGTGGAAACATAGCTTATACTGATGCAATAATTGTACTTAATTACTTACAAGTCTTAAAAAGACCTAAATAAAAGTCCATAACAAGATATTTTTATCTTTTAAATTAAACACTATATTTATAAAAAAAATGAGAAAGAATAAACGATAAGTTTATTTCAAGTTATTTGTCGCACAATAATTCCCAATCAATATAATTAACATAACAATTTCCTTTAAAATAAAATATACTAGTTACTGCACATTTCACCTTTGAATGCAAAGCAGTTTGCAAAGTAGCAGCACATTGCAGTTTTAAAGATATTACAAGATATTTCGAACACATTTGAAACAAATGTGAGGCGTGCGTTAGATGAATTCCACCTTAATTAACACAATATAGATCCTGATTTCTAACTGACGAGAACTCTTACTTATATACGTTGAAAACACTGTAAGTAATAGTGTATACATTTTTAAAACAACTCGTCATACTGCCTTCACTGATGGTTCATTTTTCTTCGAGAATCGGAATTGCAATTCATCAGCGAAATGCTACTAGCATTCTTGCCATTATTCCACGCGGTTATGATTTGTACAATAACTATTTATATGCATAAATTTGTATTTATTCTATTAACTATTTATATTTAATGCATATTTAAATACTCAAAGCCGCATGTTTCATATGTTAAAAACACATTTCCTTTATAAAATTATAATATACCATAATGTTCGTAACATTATACTTCTTCAACTATATTATTACATATTTATTATCTGACCGAAAAGACAACATCATTTTTAGGCCACAGTCCAATTTAAAACCTTAATATAATAAATTTTCATTATATTATATTAAGATTTAGGAAGTAATTATTATATTCATAATATAATTAATAATAATATAAATATATTAATTAAGAAAAATGGAAAGAAAGTGTTTTAAGTTTAATGAAGCGGAGTATTTTATATAAAACGACGAACATTTTACGATATACAATCGTGAATATTAAGTAGCTGGATGATGACTGACGATGAAAGCATCTTGACGATTCAACCGCCATTTTAAACACATATACTTAAAAACAATGTTGTAAAATCGAGACACATGTGTGATATCGGAACGAGGTTTTCCTCGTGACTCGCTTTGAATTTATAATACAAAAAATATTATAGGTATATTTTAACTTTATTAACCAATTGTATCTTATTTTTATTTTAAACTAAGAATAGGTATATTTAATAAAGGGATTTGGATCACATGTTTATGTAACTAAATTATGTTAATATGAGTATTAGAATTTAACCTTTGAGATAACTACTTTTAGATATTTGATATACCTATTCTACCCGACCAATAATAGACAAGAAAATTACACTACAGTTCAACTAAAATATCAAAGTCATTATAAAGTAAATTGACCGTAAATAATGATAGAATAAATTTCAAAGATTATTATTTACATCAGGGATGAGATAACATTCGGTAATATTCTTCATAGTCGACTAATTTACCAAACACTTTCAGCATTTCGCTTTATAGCATTATGCTTACCACAACCAAATTTTACTTTTTTATTAACAATCCTCTTTGTTAACGAAATACATTTCCAAGTCCATGAGGTTGCTTAAAACTGAAGCGGAATACTTCAGAAGGGGTACGCCCTTACGAAATTATCTCTTCACAAACCATACATTACACTATCGTTTAATCTCGAGTGTTAACAAAAATGTCTAATCGACCTCTTTAGCTCGTTTGGTTTTCGAACATTTAAAACATATGTCAATGTTTTGAAGCAAACTAAATGACGCAATAAAAAATCGAAGTAGAGCGACGAATCCTACCAAATTTTTTTTTTTTTTTTTATAGAACAGGAAGGCGGACGAGTTTATTGGCCACCTGATGGTAAGTGGTAACCAAACGCCCTTGGACATTGGTACTGTAAGAAATGTTAACCATCGCTTACATAGCCAATGCGCCACCAACCTTGGGACCTAAGATTTTATGTCCCTTGTGCCTGTAATTACACTGGCTCACTCACCCTTCAAACCGGAACACAACAATACCAAGTACTGCTGTTTTGCGGTAGAATATCTGATGAGTGGGTGGTACCTACCCAGACGAGCTTGCACAAAGCTCTACCACCAGTAAAAATATTTAGTAGATCATAAAAGGTAGACCTATCGTTACATGTATACAGGTGTCCACAGTAAATAATGGAAAATCCGACATGTACTTTCAGAAGGACAGCATGTTTATTTAAAATTATTATGTAACTTTTATGAATATTTTGTTATGTCGAAATTCTAGTAGGTACGTTAAACTAAATTTCCGTTTTTATATTCCATATGTACATATTTCCTAGACTAGTTTGTAAACATTTTTTTTTTCCTGAGCAGCCAGGGGCCCTTTACATATGTACCTGCTGGGTTAATTAATATTATTTACCGGATATCCTGTATATTATTATGAGGCATGGAAGCATTTTCTTTCGCGTTCATAAGCTTATAAGAACCGAAGCGTTAGTTTTACCCTTTAGAATACAACTACAGTGATACTATAGCTTCTAGTACTGTTGTGTTCCTATTTTACAGGTAAGTAAGTGAGCCAGTTTAACTACTAGCACATAATATTTTAGTTCCAAGGATGGTAGCGCATTGGCGGTGTAAGAGATCGTTAATATTTCTTACACTATGTCTTCGAGACGCGGTGACCATTTAACATAAGGTAGCCAATTTGTCCGTTTACCTAATTTATAAAAAAAAATATATTTATTTGTGAATATATAATACGAAATTAATCTACCGCAAGAGAAGCGCTGGGGTATCAGTTTCTAACATTAAGACTTTAGTCAACATCATTATACTATTAACATAGATACGCAATATTCAAATAAAAAGTAATTTAAAAAAATCATCACGTTCAAAAGCATTATCAAGAAGCAAATGCTTTAATTACAGTAATACTCGCTAATGATACAGAAATGTGCCTTTCATTTGTATATTACACGTAGACAACGCTCATGTAGATTGAAGGGTTGCCTTGGCCGTTCCGGGCGGGCAGGCACCGATGCACACCGCACCTACTACGTCGACCTGAAGAATGGTTACCGACTAACCTATTGACTCGTTTTGAGTGGCGTAGGCATTTTAATTAGCGCGTTAACATTTACTTCGTTAAACATAATATTTTTAATTTTTCGGACTTATTTTATATTAAGAATTTCTTATTATTATTCATATTTGACTAATGTATATTTTAAATCTAATTATTTATAACTAGAAAACTAATCATGCTTTCGCGCTATTCTTGTTTAATGTATAAAATCAATATGAAGTGAAAATTTTAGCATTAAAATCATAAATATTTGCATTGCATTGCATGCATTTTGAAAATTCATCCTAAACCTAGAAGAAAATGGTTTTATTAATTTACCGTAATAAATAGCCATGACACGTGGTGTTAGCGCTCGTTATTTATAGCCAGCCTTTAGGTTAAAAAACCCCGTCAAAAACGTATTAATTAACTTGTTATTATTTGTCAACCTTACATCGCGACAACACTTCAAACCACACTGGCGCCCATGACTCAGAATTAGGCGCCCGCTAACGTAGTAGGTACCAACGATCATAATCTACAGATCCTGACCAAACTAATTAAGGTGCACACATTAGGGCGCAAATGGATGGAGCATTCGTGTAATAATACTAATAACACTCGTACCCTTAATGTATTCAAGCATTTTTAAATATTTTAGTAACAGGGGAGTAAATATTAGATTGCTGAACTATGAATAAATAATTCTAAAAATAAATAATAAAAATTGTCAACATCTATCTGACTCTAGTTGTTTAGTCTTGTGTTTACTATTTTATATAAATAATATACAACTCTGCATGTAGCATATATGATACTAGGTACTCTGGAACAAACTGTTTTAATTACAAATCATCACGACAAACGAGGTGCTTTGTGCATTAAATATAACTCATTGTAGATGTAACTATTACTGATTCTGCATTCCAATTCTCGAAACGGAAAATAATGATTTGCGATAAGCAGTAATCGCATGAAAGCTAGGCTAGCTTATAACTGGTTGCTTTTCTAAGTCGC
Source organism: Nymphalis urticae (assembly GCA_905147175.2). NCBI lineage: Eukaryota > Metazoa > Arthropoda > Insecta > Lepidoptera > Nymphalidae > Nymphalis > Nymphalis urticae. The sequence continues at coordinate 5,354,509 of LR989998.1, read as the reverse complement.
TCTGAGTAAAAGGGTGTAAGCCTCAACGAGCATTGAGAAATCATATTTTATACGACTATATATATATTTAGCTTGTTGGTAATGAAGTACCGTGCTATGCACAACATTCACGATGTAGTGGCAGTATTCCCGGCGATGACAAGATAGCAGACCGCAACTTCCTTATCCGTTACGCGATATAATCGGCTAAGAACGTTGTCTCATTTGAATAACCAACGACTTGAGAAGTCCCGATCTAAATATATTCCTTGATGAAATTGCCTGAAACCTTGGGAACTTCATTGAAGTTCCCAAGGTTTCAGGCAATTATTATAATGTCAAGTCTATTTATTATATCATTCCGAATAAATTACAATATTTTAATGAAACATTTTAAGACCATGCACGGTGCTGACTCGTATATGAACACCGATAATCCCATTAATATCTTCTGTAGCATTTACGTTGGAATTCTCTAGAAATTTTCCCGGGTTGCCGCGAAGTTCAGATCGTGACTGCGCGTCGCGTTCGGCGCAATTTGCTTACCCATACAGTGCCGGTGCGCGCCGTTCTAATCATGTGTAAAATATTGCCGTACCTCGTCACTGTAACACGGAATCAGGACGGCACGTCAAAAAGTTACAGTGAAACATTTTGAGATTAATTGACTACGATAGTCGCTGCACGATTACCGTTGTCTGCACTGAAAACTGACTGACTTTAAGCGTGATCGCAAACCTGTTAGATAAATTTTAAATATGGAATATATACAACATAAAACGATCTACCTGTACGACACACCGAAGAAGTGGCAACTATATTGTACCTTCAGCACAAAACGGTCGGTTAAGTAATCCATCCGAACAATTCCCATAAAAACGCGGAGAATCGACGAGATCAAGTTGAACGCGTGACCTCAAGTCGGCGAGTAACAAGCCGGGTGTTACGAAGTGCGAGAGGAGGGCCGAGGGACTATTAGAACAATAGTAGCGCGCAAAACCATGCGATCATAAAGTCGCACCTAGAATCGGTTAGAAACCATATATCTATCTATACCTAAGACGCCACAATTAAAAAAATATCGAAATAAACGTTCTGTATTGTTTTTATGAAATATTTTAATATTTTTAAACAACTAGAATTACTGAAAATGTAATAAAATACACATTGTAGTTAAAAAACAGCTTTAAATCTCAATTTAATTATAACAATAATTACTCTCATATTGTAAACATATTTTACATAAAATAATTATATTATTTTCTATAATAATACATCTTCAATTACTTGTTGCTTCAACGATCCTACGTTAATAACAATGAAGTAATTAATGATTAATTGCAAAATAATTATACAGGATAATTGTAATGACCGCAAATTACCATAATACATACAACGTGATAGACATTACCAACTAATCCTCGATTGACAATAAAATTACAATTAAAAATGAGCTACCAAAACGAAACAAGTATTAAGAATAACAATTTTTTATTTTTTTGTTCAGTTAAGATAATAAGGAACATTTTTGATTAAAACGTTTACGAAAATGTCTCACAGAATAAAAATAACAAAGTCAGTTGACAGCAGAATTGAATTTCAAAAAGTATCAGGTGATATTCCACTTCATGAATACAAATTAAATGTTCTCCTATCACAGATTATATATTAGACTAGTTGAACGTTCAGACTCCGTACGGTAAAAGCAAATATTTCATCACAAAAAAAATTGAGAGGCGCTTGGAGACTGAAAACTAAGGATAATATATTTTATTTATGTGAGAAATCAAATATGCTAATAAAAAATATGCTCGGTAATAAAAAAACTGGTTTTCGGAAACAACGCTACATATCGGGCCCAACGATAGCTAAGAGCCATCTAGGTGACTTATTAGTACAAAAAAAAAACATTTCATTACAATCACTGGACGTTTAGACGGAAAAGCATTACGAACACATACCAGAATTTCATATATAAAGATGTATAAAATTAATGTAATACGAATATTAAAACCACAAAAGCAAAATTATATAAACGCAAACTTTTATATAATAGGTAAAGGAATGCTTTACGTAAAACAGCTCCGTAGCTTTGTTTATGTGGTAAGGGAGGCAGGGGTACTGCATTCCCACGCGTCAGTCGGCACACGCGGATACGATGGTTCCGATCACCGCCCCCACTAATTGAGGAGATGCATCCAAGGACGCTTCAATACCGTACAGTTAAATACGACGATAATTAATATTTGGTTTTTATTTAGTTTTGTAGAACATCTAAAGTAATTATAAAATTGAGAGAATAGTACTTAACCACAAATACGAAATACTATTTAATTATATTGTTTAAATATAATATTAATATTTCAAATTAATAAGATTTTAATAGTTAAATTCTCATTTAGATATTAAATAAATATATATATTTTTCAGACTATTTCAGACGTGTTGTCCGTACCTTTGGTATATCTTTCTATTATTTTGATTAAGTTTATTTTTGTTGTGTCTACGTTGATGTTTTTTTTTCAGGCAGCTTCAACGCATATTTGCATTTATAACACTCATTTTACTAGCCGGTACGTGAAAAAAAGGATCGTAATTTTTAACTTTGTTTACATAACTTCTAAACCGTAGTTCATTCTTCACATATAAATATAAATAGCATATCTTTTCATAGTATTACTATTAATGATAAGTGACATGGCATAGAACTATGCTAAACTTGAGAGACGCGTGGGCGGCAATCATCCGGCGCTATCTACCAATGAACTTCGCATACTTCATCGCAGTTTACACGGAAAGCAACTAATAAATTCTAAAAGATACACTGTATATACAGCAATTAATTTAATTATATTATTAAAAATTACGATAATTTTTAAACTAAAAACACGTTATAGATAAAGTAAATTCGATTAGATTTCGATTTCGATTATCAATAGTTTGTATCATTTGAAAATTATTCACTAAACTATGGAAGCGGTCACCGAATTACCGAGAAAATTTGAAACGGCTGCTGCTATTGCTAAAAATATCAATACAGTGCATTGTCATTACTATAATCACACAAAATATAAAGTATAAGAACTATAAAACATCGCGTATCGAGTAGTGTATGAGCAATTGAGTGCTATTGGAACGGTTCAAGGTAGCCGGTGAGTACAAAAAGTGCAAAACATTCATCGAACTGAAATACTTCCTTGTTAGCGGAAAGATATTTTAAAACGTCGCGACCGCAGAATAATGCATAAAATAAGACTTTGCCGTGGAAGTAAACAGTGGTCAATTACGGTGTAGCGCCCGGCTTTGTGGCGGGTTCAGAAACAATCGAAGCGGTGCGATGGGCGAGATACCGACCCGTAATAACTCTAATGGTAAGATAAGACCGCCACTGCACGGCTACAAGCTGTACCAACCGCACAAATGTACCAACATTGTGCGTACACTATAATCAGATGTGGCATTCTGGGATCAAATGTATCGATCACCTTTTTATAAATAGCAATTAATTTTAGAACTTATTCTACATATTATTTTCATATAATAAACCTTTCTTGATCAAAAGATATTAAGTTATGACAAGTGCAGTGGTGCCGATAGCTTTTTACCTCCGCAGTATTTTACCGCGCGACGAATACTGAGACCAGTTTACGCCGACAACCATGTAAACGATTTATTCCCGAGCCTCGTTTTGCATTACCCGATCAGTAGCTAGGGCTGGAAAGTAGTAATAATCATCACAATTTAAAATTAACGCCCCAAACATGAGAACCATATAATTATTTTGCTTTATACGATAAATTTGATGAACAATTTAATGGATAGAAAGGTAGAAATTTTATTAAATTAACAAATTATTTAACCTAAACACATAAAAAATGAAAACTTTAAAATCCAGAATATCACAAAGAAAATAAGCGTGGGAAAATGTTACAATATCATATGAATAAACGATCGTGCATGCATCGTAGATATGATAACGGGCGATTTATATTCAATGCTCCTCGAATGTACTCTTATGCAAACAGGTATATCATGACTGTCAGCCCTATTGAAGCGTGCAGTTGTCGCAGGGGCTTTATTAAACGACGCAAAACTAAGATGGCCGTTGGACCGGCTTATCCCGATTCCCCATGCGCCTACTCGACGCGTCTTTAATACGCAATAATCCCTGATTCTACTAACTTTACCATTTAAATTCATAACACCTTAACACGAGATAAATCACTGAGACTAACAAATTAACCGCCCACTCCGACCATGAAGTTCACATGTGGAGGTATAAATTTAAAGCACGTAAGATGTCATTTCCTTCAAAAAGATAAACAAGATGAATAAAATTTAATAATTACGTAAGAGCCGTGGACTGATGAAAACCAATGACTTGGATAGGCTTTCTTATAAAACAAAAACTATACACACTAAATACAGTAGAAGACCCTCATATATATTTAATTGGCACATGAGAAGCCTGATTGAAAGCGTTTATTAATACAAAAGGCCCGTATGAGGGTCGGCGAATTACTTATAAAGGAGACCGATTGAATATAAGCATGCAGTAATGGTGCATTTAATCGATGTGACCAAGTGTGAGCGCAAACGTGTCGAATACACTCACATACATTCAAACTGCATTCTCTCACAACATTTACCTGTCTCACTTACTCATCTTTTATACCAATCAGAATTAACTATTCGCGTAATAATCATAACTAACGTTTTTACATTAGGAATGTAGTTAAATCTCCCAATAGAAACGGTATCCAGTTATTTTAATAGAATCATTAAATCCGTCGCTCTATTGGTTGGCTAAGTAGAAATGCTATATTTGCAAGACATGACTTTATAATCATCTAGATATACAAACAAGAGTGTAACCGGTTTAGATAACGACTCGGCGCGAAGAAAATCAATGCACAATGCATGCATGCACTAATGGTCGAACTTAGAAGCGATCTTTAGCATTGAACTTGAAAATCGATGTCTCGATTAAGAATGTGCCGAAATTTGCGCATGTGGTTGTGCACTTTTTGCGGATGTCACCAAAAGCCGGCAGTCGCCACGTTAAAGGTGTCCAACCGGTTTAAGTTACCATCTCCATCTCCTCCCGCCGCCGTCATAAACGCGTCTGCAAATTCAACACTCGTCAAATACCGCAAAATGCAATACGACCGCTATGCCCGAGCCGCACCGACATTAATGTAAGCATGCACCTTTTGAATAAACGTCGCGAATATTCGTTCATAAGGCTGCATTATTATAAAAAAAAATAGTTATGAGCTTAATTAATATGTACATTGTTGTTTTAATTTTAATATAAATTAGGAAGTAGTTTACTTTTGAAAGAATTCGCATTAAAATTTTAATATACATATATAATTTTTTTAAATAAATTTTTAGATATCTATGTCACATAGGAAACTATTTACTATAATGTAATTGAACAGTGTTTAATATCAATATCCATATCGACGTACATTGCACTGAATCATCGCCATCTTTAGATGGGACTAACGTATTGCATAATCGGTCATTAAAGTCGTTCGCAATGAGAGGCGTGATACGTGAGCATAATGAAACAATACTATAAAGAACAAGGAAATATTTACGGAAATATATTTTATTGTGTCACGTCCACAACAACTGTTAGGAAAACATTGATAACGTAAAACGATTCGATAATAATCAGGAAGAGATGTAAATTGAACAAGTAGGGTACCGTAATCTCGTTAAAGCTATTAGATACCAAGATAAGATCTACAGGGCTTTAACGGCGACGCACATCAATCAGTTGCGAGACTTAGGTCTGCCGGCACATCGCATTCCTCCATTTTCTTTTATAATGATCTAGTTATGCAGCAAAAAGTCATATTACCAGGAGTAGTAATGACAAATGTACAGAGTAGAAAACAACGTTATTAATAGATTCATTAGTCACTCCCGAGTTTCATCGCTATAAAAACACGAATCTAGAAGTTGATTAACAGCATTATTAAAATAAAGAATTCAATGTCAGCGTTATCTACAATAATACATTCGGTGTTTTATTATATTTTTACAATTTAAACGAGATAAACGATGATATTGAAAAGCCGTTAATATCGAATATCCTTGAAACGTTCAATGACATCTATTATTAACAACAGAATATTTTATATATATTTTTTTCGTATTCTTATTAACAGCCGGATCCATGATTTAATACCTACTTATATCAATAAAAAACCAACAATAATCAAGGTCAACTTTCACAGCGAAGATCGAATAAAATAGTTATCAGCGGTCAGATTAAAATAATAAACGACAAGATGCAATGCAATAATACTAAACAGTCACTTAATTTTAAATTTCATAATTCTATGTAAGAAAGATCCAGACTGTATGACGACCATGAGGTTGATCGTAAGGTATATTCATTAAACGTGATTACTTTGATGAGTAGAATGAAATAAACTCGCCCACGCGAATAAACGTTAACTGCAATAAATTCTAATACGTTCGTAAGTTATTTTTTTTATATATATACATACGAGATTTGACTATATTATAATGTTTTTAAATTTGATGTCAATTGTTTTGTAATAGTACTCATGAGCATTTATATGGATGTATGCACACCATGTCTAAACACGCGACGCGGTCACGCTCGCTCGATCACAATTTCATGGTCAAATGAAGCAAGTTTGATCTGTCTATTACGTGGCACTTTATTGCTTGTATATAAATAGGTTCAAAGAACAGAAGCTAACTAAAACAATCACATTCATATAACCTTATAACATCATCGTCGCTAATGTCTTGTACACAATTTACATTTTTCACCAATGGCAATTTTGAAATTTAACATATGATATTAAATTCTGAGACATTAAATCATATTACCAGGATAATATAAAAATGTAGACCATTAGTGTATTTTTATTATATTAACTAGTAAAATTATAAACGTGTAATATTAAAAGTCGGTTATCGGTTGTGTAAGTACTTACAGAAATCGACATTTGTCTTTAATAAGATTGGGTGCCATATCTAATGAGATTGACGTAACCGCGTTTCTATACGAGCGCGGTCAATCTAATAAAATTTTCCCCGCTTTAAAATTGTTTGTAATGAAATTAACCAGATAAGTGAGGTCGATCGACTGTGTTAACTGAAAACTTGCATATAAATAATGTGTACAACGAGAGGAGCTAATTGACGTGAGTCACATGTGTTGTGTTATGTTGTTGATACGGTCGAGTTGATTGTGTACGTTAAGGGGAGTTCGAGTCGCACCTGGCAGTCGTGCTGGTCGTGGTAAGAGCTGACGAGTTGACTGACGTACTCCCAGACTTCACCGGGAGCGGTCCAGGCTGCGGAGGTGGCGGCGTGCCGCATCATGCCAACATAACACGGCTGCACTAGTCTCACTTATCACTCACACACTGTTTTGAACGAACTAGTTACGCTCACGCTCACGTCCGAGCGTTGACGAGCTATTTATATTGTTTTATCCTCAATCACGCGCAACTGGGTCGCGATCTACATAACGAGCTATGCTAAAAATCGGTTCCAGTTTGTAAACAATTAATTAACCATCATTTTTGTTTTAAAATATTGCAATAAATTAAACTTATTAATGAAGTAAATCGATTATACAATTAAAATAATAAGAAGCATTGAAATTTAAGTTTTACCTTAGTAACTGCATCGTTTTGTGCGAAATTAAAAAGGTAAATAACTCTTCTTACACTAAACTAATAAACTGTTAAAATATATTAACAAAATAAAACATAAAAGTGATCGACAAAAGAAATGGCTAATTTGCAGCAGTGCGCGCAATCACAGAGAAAATCCATTGGATTCACAAGAATGAGTCTGATAACGTGTGACCTTGAGCCGTCGCTAAGCGTTTGATAAGGGAAATTCGGCGGTCGCGTTGCGTTGCGGCGTTGTCTCACTGGCTTATCAAAGCGTCATGTTTGTTTTGCACAAAATTAATGTCATGATGCGCGACACGCATAACAATTCAATGATGGCGAATTAATGAACTAATACTCGGAGATAAGAGATATGCAAAAACAATTACTTTTATAACGTAAATAATATAAAATATTGTTGAAATTAATTTGATTTTTTTACATAATTTATTTACAAAATAAAATTATCATTTTAGCACTAGAAGTATTAATTAATAGCAATAGGTATTGTTTATTTACATTTATAAAAATTCAACCACATGTCATAATTTTCTTTCACGTTAATTAATTATTAGCACAACCACTAAATCACATTAGTCAAACCGTCTGCCAATTGGTTAAGGCACGTAAAACGCGAGTATGTATATTTGTGCGGCACCGCACACGCAGGAGTAGAAACGCGCGCGCGCTTCGCCGCGAGCCAGCTAATGACCGGGCGCGACGCGTATTCACGACCCCCACTCCGCCACTGTACGCGCTATCAAACCAGTTTACGTGAAAAATTTTAATTCCTCGGCGCGGGTGACGACCGGTCGCGCTTTCCTCGATCGGAGTCCTCCCCCGTAAGGAAAAAGCGCAGCACCCCTGGGGCGCACCGGAAGTGCACGGCCGGCGCCCGGCACGCGAACCGAGCGCACCCACCGCCTTAATTAAATGCTGCACGCTGCACACCTACCCTAACCACCGCGGCACGCTCTACCACCCAGGCTACACACTACGACACCTTCCCGCCTATCACTTACGTTTATTGTTTGCAATAATACGACAGGAGCCAGATCGAAACCAGATCTGACCGTCGCACTCCACTCATGCTTTATCGCGATGCAAATCTTACAAGAAGTATTATGAAAGCTTTTTTCAATTACGAATATCTCAATTACGTTAAATTTATATTCAGTCTGATGTTCTGAAAGACAGAGCAATAAATCTGTACAGATTTAATCCGTCAATGCTAACAATGAGCATTTTATTCGGCCTCGAAGTGAATGACCTACTCGCACATTAGTTGTGGGCGGTGCTCAAATGTATCATACTATGATACATTTGTTTTCTATAATAATATCTACTACAGAATTTTAGCTTGTTCTACTTCAATAAAACCATTGAAAATAATCAATTGCAATTTTTGATCTATTATGCGATCTGACTCACATATCGCATCATATTAGCAGGATGCAAAAATAGCAATCTGGGGCGTGAGTTCTGGCTCTTACAACTATTTCGTGTAACTATTAACACAATTACTTTCAGTATCGCGTTTCTAAGTTTTTGATTAAAACTCGTAGCGAATGTACACAAAGTATATCACAACGGTACATATCATTTAATGTGTATGGTTTCCTAATGCTGTGCATTTTTCCAAGTTATGCGAACTTGTGTATTTGTTTAATTTTTTTTGTGATTATTGGTCGTTTTATTTTATATTTGTAAAAAACAAAATTACTACTTATTTAAAACCTTAGTTATTACTGATATCGTCTTTACACAACTTCATTTTGGTTCAATTTTAGTACCATTTCGTGTTCTCATCAGGTCACGGACAACTATGATTCATGTGTATTTTTTTTTCAAATTTTAAGTATACATTTTGAACCTTATATTTTCTTCGAAATCATTCTACTTACTCATAAATAGGTCAGGAATAAAATCATAGACTAACTCTTTATATTACAGGGCAAAGTTTATTCATAAATAATGATGACAAATCAATATTTTTAATATGCAAACCGAAGAGTGTATTACGCACATGTTCTAACCAGTGCAGTTAATGAAGGAACATAAAATGTTTTACTCAATAACCTATTTTCATTTAAGAAATAAATGTTCGAAGCGCAAAAATAAATCTCGATGTCTGGAATGCGAACTGCGCGTTTTCATCTAGTCACATGGAAAAAAACGTGCAGTAACTATTGATTACTATTTTTTCATGACCTTGTATAATATTAAATCTTTAACGTAGCTGATTATGATTATATATTATGAATAAAAGTTATCGTTTATTATGAAACAAAGTAATACGTATATTGGTAACGTTATACCATTTAATATTTATTATTTACATAATATTGAGACTACATTTCACATTAATTTAATAAGAATTGTATAATATAATAACAATTTGATATAAAATTGAGTTATTAAAAATATAGTTATGTTTGTTGATACATTTATCGGAGCATTTATAAGTAAACCATATTCACCCCATTTTTACAGTGCACAAAAACTACATTAGGGTCTTTTAACTCCTTTAAATAAAATCATCCTATTTCTATAGACTCCTCGCTTCACGTGTGGTAAACAAGAATAAGAACTTATGCAATAAAATGTATAAGTTGAATAATAACAAAGAATTCTGGGTACCTTTTAAATTCGTATACAAGGTACCCTTCTTAATATTTTAATAAAATTCCCCTCAATTTAAACCGGATTGAATATTAAATAGGGTAAGACAAGTTAAATACACGCTTATGTGTAATATCACAGATCATGTTGGCGATATTTGTTACACATGGTACATGTTTCTGTATGAACAATATTTTGGTAGAGGTCATAATTATGTATCTCACTAAGCATATGATGGGCTTTTATGGCATTTTATTATTTTAAAACTTACAAAATCGATAAAATGAATTATAATTAATAATTTGTCATTGAACTGCCATTGGTTTTTGGTGCCAGTGGTTTTAAAACTTAGATGCTTTTAGAAAGAGCATTTGGGATTTTCGTTTGAGACATACATTGGACTACATCGGCTCTTCTAGACAAAAGTGAAAATGACTAAAAACCCTTAACATCATCGTTATTTTTATATTATCTGCAATCTTGTGTCACATTTCAATATCTTTTTAAATATTAAAGGATACATTTTTGATCAATCGAAAATAATATCATTAGATTTTATAATGTACGTTCACAGCTGGAACTGAATTTACAAAGAATAAGAAATTTGTACAAATAACGTAACGCGAATAGAATGAAATGAATGATGTAGAATGAAATATGGGTTTCTTAATAATAATAATGTCCTCCAGACCGATTTCGACCGCGGCGGCCAAACTCAAGAGAGATACTGGTGATAGAGCTTTGTGCAAGCTCGTCTGGGTAGGTACCACCCACTCATCAGATATTCTACCGCAAAATAGCAGTACTTGATATTGTTGTGTTCCAGTTTGAAGGGTGAGTGAGCCAGTGTAATTACAGGCACAAGGGACATAACATCTTAGTTCCCAAGGTTGGTGGCGCATTGGCGATGTAAGCGATGGGTATCATTTCTTGCAGTGCCAATGTCTAAGAGCGTTTGGTGACCACTTACCGTCAGGTGGCCTATATGCTCGTCCGCCTTCCTATTCTATATATTAAAAAAAAGATTAGCCAACTACGCAGGAGATATTATAGTGCACAAGTGTGTGCGCAAACACAGGTGCACTCTATATTCCCTAATTCTCATAATCTGACGGGACAGCAATCCGACACGACCGAAAAGAGTTCAGGCGCAGGACCAACGGCTTTACGAGGCACGGGAGTGTAGCCACTTCCAACTTCCTTGGGTTTCTTAATAATAATATCTCAATACACTTTAAATTTGATTATTGGGACCATTATATTATCTGTTTTTGGATTTTTATCGAATGTGTATAATTAAATTATATTTTTATTTATCTAAAAACTTTGTACGTCTTTGTACGTATAAAAATTGTAGACGTGCACAAATATTTTGTAATTTTTTACCTTGATGGTAATTATATTTCATAGACCCCTAGTCGCATATTAGTATGCCGCATTTACACCTGCGTGCACGCGATTCACCTCGCTAGTCAACGAAAAATTTGACAAACATTCGTTGGGATATTTAACACATTGGCGATCGTTTACAAATTCGTTTGAATAGACGCAACGAAAGCGCGTTACATTTGCTAAGTAATAATAATAATTACTAATTAATATTTGTATTAAAGCGAAGACGAACTCATGCGTCCGTTAATTTAATAACTTTATTTCGAGATTATGCTTATAACTAATAAATTAATAGTATAACTATTAACAAAATTTATAAATATTTCCAACAACTGTAAACAAAATATCTCAGTTTAAAATATTGATATATATTGTGACAAGTTCTAGATTTTTATGTATGAAATTCAAACTTACGGAAAAAAGGTTAAACGTCGCTTAAACATTTTAACCAAGTCGTTATTTGACTTATAACAAGTGCACATGTATTAGAAACTGAAAACGTGAAACTTGCGCAAGATCAAATAACTTGAAACTATCCCATGTAAATATTCAATTTATCTGAAAACTACATCATTAAAAAGAAATCAAATCTAAAAGCTATAGAAATCAGGAGCCTGATGCTCAAGCGCTGCGTCATTATAACTTTCTTGGAGGAGTTTTGGCAAGTGAGTCTACGTCGGTTCCATTCAGTCATCATTTATTCCACCTATAATTGCGATAAGATCGAAAAAAATGAACGTAAAGTCGTTGTTCCTACGCCTTAACTCATTCCGATCGTGTAGGATTCGCCGTCCTATAATATGTTCTGAGCAGTTGGCTAGTCTCTCTTGAGAGTGACCGCCGTGGCCCGAAATCGGTCAGCAGTACATCTTCATTTCAACAGAAAACATAAGTGCATTGACAGTGAATTAAAAGATTAATATTTTTTATACTACTAACGGTGACCACTTAGGTACTTCCAAGTGGCCCATTTGGCCGTCTGGTTTTCTGTATAAAAAAAAATAAAAGAACATCCCATATGAGCTGATTTAAAAAGTCATTGCTATTTCACATAACACAGAATTAAACTATCTATAAATATGCAATACTTAAGCCTGTGTGTAAGGAGATATTAGGTACTCTATGGCCTTTTGACAATATGTATGCATGCATATGCATATACGTGACAGTGTAACAAACACACATCGCCGTCACTTTTGCATATATAATTTTAATCAAGATATTACCTATCCAGTCTGTGCTGGACAATGTAAATAATTGTACAGTGAGTATATGTGCAAGTGTATCTAGTTCTACTTCTACTCTCATTTGTCTATAAACTAACACTACAGATACTGTAAAATAATTAAATTTTTCTTTCAAGGGATTCTTAATAGCATCCTGAAGTTAAGTTACTGCTAGTAAGAATATAACAAACATGTTCGAAATCGAAAAAATATCTTCTCCCATCATGTCGAATTCCATACCAAAGATATTTTTTGTACAATGAGATGATAATCTATGAGATTGGCCACTGTGGCCATAACTCAGTTAATAATGCTCTATTTTACTGTTTCATGAATTAATTAGATGAAATATCAAACCAGACAAAAACCGTTTCTATGAAGTAAATAATGCAGGGGTGCTCATCCGTCTTGTTGGTTTTTTTCAGACAGGATACTTATTTCTATTGTATTATTGTTGCAAGTCTTATTCTTTTTATGCTCGAAAATGTCAACTTCAAGTCAGTTGGCCAGTCAGTCAGACAATAATCTTGGGTGAGTATCAATCGAACTATTAAAATGGGGCTTGCATAGAATGGTGAACTGCTTTCAAGTTATCTCAGACTACAGTCATTAAAAATTCTAAATATTTTCTTTAAAAACAGCCTGCAGGTATTTGAATTTACAAGAGCTCGCTCCTCAAATAATGCTGATGTAGCAAAAATATTTTTGAAACCTAAAATGTATTTTGTTGCTGAAAAAAGCGTTGATTTTATTGTAGTGCAACATGAAACACTGATCAGGAAGCCATGACCCATGGCACAATGGCACCAGAGCATTGTTTCTAATTTCATAAGTTACATATGTATTATATGCATTGATAGTTAAGATTTCAGATAAAGTTGATTCTTAGGTACAGTTAGAAGTTACATTCCACGTAATTGACGTCTCAGTAACACTTCTATTTCCAGTATATGGTCCAACAACGAAATAAGAGTTTTATGATAGTCTAAAGCCATTGACCAAGAGTACAATATGAAGAAAATTTGTTGAGTCAATGTTTCTTATGGTATAACCTTATGGGACCTTGCCCATAGTAATTATTTGCTTATATTTTTTAATGATTTTCAATAATTGGAGTGGCATTATATATGCATTGTCTAAATGCTATTAGTGTTGCTGTTTGATTATCCCAAATATTTTCTTTTGTTTTTTTTTATTGCTCATTATTCATTTTAGTTTTTTTTTATGTTAGAGGGATCAAACAAACAGGAGGCTCCCTTGATAGAAAGTGACTACCATAGCCATGGACATCTACAACACCCTTTGGGTGTTCATGTTTGCAGCTGCGTTGCCAGCCTTTGAGGAATGAGTATGCTCTTTTCTTGAAGGTTTTTATGTCAAGAAATGCATTAAAATCACGCTGTTGTGGATTTCCAGACATTGAGGTGGTGAGGATATAATTGAATTCTGGTATTGATTAATTTTGTAGAATAAAATACCGATAATCACATTAGATAAACCTAAACAAATTGGAATATATATTTAAAGTACTTACCTTAGATCGTTTTCTTCCTTGTCCTCTCTTCACATTGATGTCAATATTAGAATCATCACTTTTAGTTTTTTTCACATTAACATTAGTCTTTGAAGCACAGGACTTGTCTTTATTTTTAGATGAATCTTTAGCCTCACAAAGTTCTTCATCACTATCACTTTTAATAACATTTTTTGCATTCTTTGATGTAGCCTTCTGCGGGGAACATTTAGTTGGTAAGTTCTTCTTGACAGTTTTCAGCGGCAAGTCATCCTCACTGGATGAGTCGGATGAACATTTGCTACAAGATTCTGAACTTGAACTGGTTTCAGACACCTTTTTCTTCTCTAGCTTATCTTTTGATGGTTTTTGTGTAACCTCGTGAGGTTTCTTTTTCACAGATGGCTTGACAGTTTTTTTCGGGGTAGATTTTTTTGGTAGAATTGCGGCAATTTTTAATTTCAGGCCAGTGTCACAAGAAGTAACTGAGAAATGTGGTTTCTGTGTGTTGCTCTGTTTATTACCAGAACATTCCCAATCACTACCTGAAGATTCACTTGAGCTGCTGTTCTGTAAAATTATAAAACAAAACATGATTAAAAAAAGTAAGCAAAATTTTTAAAAAATCATATTTTTTACTATATTAAAGAATTCACAATTTGACAAAAGAACAACATTAATGCAGCTTACCTCGGAATCACTGTTAGAATCCGAATCACCACTTGAATCTTGCGTTTTTGGCACCTCTGTGCCCATCTCTAAAAAATATAAATACATTATGAAAAAATCATAATTAACTGTACCAGGACTAACAACATTATATATTTTATATTTATACCAAAATTTTTTAATTGAAATCATAAAGGATTTATTGTGTTTATTTAGGAAAATGTTTTTGAAGTATTGAATTGTACTGAAATATGGTTATTTCCTTGGCTATTACATATAAATAATTAACAATTTATTAAATAATCATAATAATTCATTCATATTGCTCCTAAAACTTACTACTATTTATTTGTAATTACAGCAAAGTTATTATTCAAAAATGTATTTCATCCAATTTGATTTATTTCTTATACATACCAGATGTAATATATAGAGATAAGGACACAAGAAAATAAGTATTTTAGGCATGATTATAATTTTAAGAGATTACTTCCAGCAAACTCATAACAAACAAATAAAAGAGAAACAAAGGAAAAATTACAGCAAAAGAAAAGTACTACAACTTTAGTTTTCTAATTCCAATCAATTCTATAACTATACTTTAATTACTCAAATAAGCACTACCAGTTTTTAACATCCATTGTTTGCAATGATTTTGAAATAAGCTCTATACAAACAATCATTATATTATTTTGTCAAATCACAATCTTCAGTTTATATAATGATTGAAAATACTAATTGATATGTAAAATATTTTTTATTTTGGTCTTAATCTACATCATGAAACATTTAAAATGTTTTGAAAGAGTATGTTAAATATTGATGACTTATCAAAGCATGACATTTGTTTATTAGTACCAAAACAAAAAACATTTTTTTTTGTTTTCAAGTTACTGTTCATAATAAAATTTTTAGTTGTTAAATAGCTGAATTAATATCTAATGACGCTACTAGTCGTATCACGTATGAGGTACTTACTTCAAGGTTGGTCAAGATGTTCCAAAAAATAATATTATGTATTTCTTCATTTCACTCATGGGGTATGTGTGTACATTGCAGTAATCTGAAATATATGATAGATTACATTACAATATAATACTATCAGCAGATGCAATGTACAGTACTTCCAGAAATTAGTATCGTTTTCTCCTCCAACTCCAATACTAATTTGTCTGAATGACAGATCTGACGACACTCGTTGGACCAGTTTTATTTCACCGTGTAACTAAAAACTGTTTTTTACACCACAACAAAGACAGAAAATTTCATGGATTCATTAATAACACCTGTAAATTTGATGTTTTTATGTAATAATATAATAAGTTTAACGGTTTTTACGACGTTGGCGCCAAATAAATGTATACGTTTACATAAATACTTGATATAAAACCTCTACATCGCTCGAAAGTTTTCATAGCATGATTTGTTACGTTTATTAAAATGTATAGTCACTAACCACTTCAATATTCTTTGAAATTCACGAAAAAAAACGAATTACATCAGCTAAGCACTTAATTTTTACATTGCTTGGCCACCATGTTTACAAATCTTTCGCATAAAAATTTAGGTAGGTACAAAGAGAGAAAGCTAGTGAATTCTGCAGCTTGTTCATTCGCTCTTATGTGAATTGCTTGTGCAAGAAAGAGATTCCAGTCATAATAATAGGTTCAAATTGCGGCGCAAAATGGCGTCAATGATCTATATTACACATTCATGTAGCTTATGCTTTAATAACTATTATAAGTATTTGCTTAAGGAAATAACTATGTTCCTTTTAATATTCAATAGTGATGTACTTACGTATTTACCTAAAAATAAACAAAAAAGTTATCTATATTTACTTTTGCTACTAACATGATGACATCTGTTAGTTAAGTAATGTACTATTCATAAAAATTGGTAGGTACTTATCTAACCTAGTTGAGTGATTTGAAGTTAGATGTCAGGCCGTTCCATAAGAACTTTATATAGGGAGGTACACAATGTTCAGCCTAGTGTAGGCAAATTTTAAAAAAGGCTATTATATTTAGACCATTTCGAGCAACAGTAATTATTAACAGAATATTGTGTCGAATATTAATTTTCCATTTGTTTTTTAAAGCCGCATTTACGAATCGCGAGTGACGAGACGAGCGAAGAGAGTCGAGAAACGAGCACGAACATGTAACAATGTACGTCGTCATTCGCCTCGCTACTCGTAATGTTCGTGTCGGGAGCAGTTTTTTGGGCACGAGTAAAAGACGTGGCGAAGCTCGACCTCAAAAACTTTCGCTTCCTCTTTTATTTCGCAAATGCCCTAAAACAAAATAACCAGGACCAACAATAATGTTATTATTTTTTGGAGCTTTACTTAAGTATTGAAAGAAAAACTAAGGCTTCCATGTCAGTCTAGTCTAGGACTAGGCATTCAGAAGTAATGAGAGTACCAGTGAATGAGTCAATGACTTAAAAACTATAAAAAAACTTCGATATTCTATGTTTTTTGTCAGCACCACCTCTAAATTGACTTTGCAAATGCAATGCAAAAACCGCTAGTATAACGACGTCATCCATTTCGTCAAGTTGAAGTAGAAATAAATACAGAAATAGACACCAATGATAAAAAAGATAGCTACACGATTTTACAACTGACTTATCGTAAATTTATGTTGAGAAATTTATTAACGTTATCATTTTTTAACGTCTAGGTACAATTTTTGAAAGGGCAAACAATAATTACTTAATTGTCACGGTGACAATAATGACATCTGAATGCTGCAGTTCGCTTTTTTAGTTTTTACTCTCTATGAGTATTAAGTTTTTACCATTGTATAGGTTCTACGTGTGTGCTGGCTATTATATATATTTACATTACAACTATGAATTAAACTGGCGACAAGTAAACAAAGACATTAGTTCAACATAGACAAGCCCTGTGGGCTTATAATTTTAGATCTGATAATACTGTTGCTTATTAAGTATATTCAATTAATAAGGCCTAAGAAATTAATAATTCTGAATAATACATTAAGCAGTAGCATGTATAAACTTAAAAAGAAATCGTAAACATATCGGTTATGTTTTTTCAAATATTAATATTGAATAATAAAAGAGTGATAAAACCAAAACTGTAAAACTTATTCATAAACTGACTTTACCATTGAATAGGAATAAATAGAAATAACACTATTTGTGAATAAAGTGTAGAATTAGATTTGTTAATATTTTCGGAATTAGAAAAAAATTGAAGTAATGGATGAGCTAGAAGTATGGGAAGATTTATCTAATATTCCAGCTGATCCGCCTTTGATGCGAGAGCTGTGTGAAAATTGCAAGTGAGTTTCCAAAATCTTTAAGTCAAAATAAGCTATGCTTAATATGATACTTATATTTAACTTTTTTAGGAGACCTTCAGTTGTATGTTGGTGTTCAGCACTGCCACCAAAGCGCCTTAATCCTAAAAGCAAGGTTATTTTATTACAACATCCAGCTGAAGAAAAAAGATGCCTTCGAACTGCTCCTATGCTTCAACTGGGCTTAGCAGAAAAAAAGTGCCTTATATTCAAAGGAAAAAAATTTCCTCAGCCTAGACATGAATGCCTAGAAGATATTCTAACAGATCCAAATACAGTGCTTTTATACCCAAGTAAAGCTGCCATTGATATTAAGGACTTAAAACATGAAGCTGCTTCTTATAATCTTTTATTAATAGATGGAACATGGCCGCAAGCTAAAGCCATATATGCATCTAGCCCTATTTTACATATAATTAAACAAGTAAAACTTACTACTACAAGCACAAGTAACTATCTTATAAGAACACAGCCAACTCAAGGCTGCTTAAGTACATTGGAGACAGCTGCTGAAGCCCTATCTCAATTGGAAAATGATTCAATTTACAGAGAACAATTACTGGAACCTTTACATATGCTATGTAAATTTCAATTAGATAATGGTGCAGTTACACATCAATCAAAAGAGTTTTTAATTAAAACAAATACATACCCTAAATTAATAGGAAAGCGATTGTCTAAATTATTAAAATCTACAAATGAAATTTAAGAATTTAGAATAATATTGTATAAAATTATTTATTTTAAGTGATTTTAAATTCTTCTGCGTCAGTCTTTATGAATACAACACACATTATTAAATCACTTGAATATTTTCAGACGTTTATTTATAAAATTCATAGTAAAATTTGATAGCTAAATTAATATAATATTATAGAAATGATTTGTTTTATTTAAGATACCCCTTCATTCTATTCACTATAAACTACAAAAATGCTTAAAAAATTGCAGAATCTTTTTACTTACATATAATTTAACATATTCTTACGATTAGTAAAATAGTAATTATACTGGAATGAACTTAACTTTGTTAAATATTTATTAATATAATAAACTGTGTCTGTTTTATAATGAGCTATATAGAATGCAAAATTTTTTTCAGATTTCAGAAGAAAAAATTAACAATGTTAAAAAAGCAACATATAATTAATATATTTTTTATTATTTATTTTATGTTGACAATCATATATGACAATCAAAAAATTTAAATGATTACATTTCGCTTTATGTAGACACGACATGCGCTTTTGATTAAGTGCAAACAAAAACGTCTAGTCTGTGACAGCAACAAATATCTAAGCTTATAATTTTTTTAATTGCAAAACAATTTAAACTATCGAAACAGTTTTTTAAACTATTTTTCAATGAGGCTATAGAACTGTCGGTAAAAATATCATAATTAAAACGAATACTATTATAAAAGGAACATGCGGTATAAAGGCGAGTGGCTAAGTACATTTGTTCTAGAGGTAGGAAGACAAAAGGTCGTACAGTATCGCATGCGACTAATTGGACGAGAAATGGAAAACTGTATGCATTGCAGGACATCGGACGAGTCAACAAGCCTATGAATTATCTTGTATAGAAATATGATATCATTTATTTTTCAATATATATTGCATAGCCTGTGTTGGTCATAAAATTGTCAGCAGTCTTGTCTTGAAACTTATACCAAAACGAATAAAATAAACAAATACGACATTAGAGTATGTTATATATATAATATATAAATGTGATAAGCTGTTTTCATAATTGTTAAAAGTGGGGATATAAAACTTATAATTTAAAAGATAATATGGAACAAAAAGATGGAACGTTCGATCTCAGTCCAAAGGTCGGTTTATAAAGCCCATTCTAAATTCGGGGTGCGAAAGCTGTGCAACGTCGGTCTCTTTCGCATTTTAGTCCCGCGACGAAGAGATCGCAAATTCGCAAAAACAAAATTAAAAATATAAATATATAATATATTACGTTTTTTTTCCCTTTATTGGCGTGTATCTTCGCTATTTGAGCGCAAAATATTCTGCCAATGTCACGAATAAAATCGATGACACATATAGTTTGTTTAAAGATATTTTTTTCCTATAGCAATACTGTATTTAAGCTGTCAAAAGTCAAACAGACAGCAAAAATATTCATCGTTTCTTTCTTTCTGATCTGTCAAAGGATATAAAACATGGCTGAGGTTTGTTAAGATTTTATAAAAATTATCAATCCAGTTTTAGATCACTAATCCTGTGTTTAATATTCGGACGAAGCATAACGAATGAAAATGTGTCTTAGTCGTACGCGATTTTCCGTGTTATTTTTTGTTTGTGACTACAAAATATGTTTACAAATTTCAGGTCGACGAAACTCTGAAGAAGAAGCGTACCTTCAGGAAGTTTACCTTCCGAGGTGTTGATCTTGATCAGCTTCTTGATATGCCAAAGTGAGAATCATTGTTTAGTTGATCAATTCGTTACCGACATCTTTCAAAAGAGACTTGCGGTGAGAAACATAACCTAATATAAATCTTTTATATTTTTAGTGAGCAATTAATGGAATTGATGCATGCACGAGCCCGGAGGCGATTTGCTCGTGGTCTTAAGCGCAAGCCTATGGCACTTGTTAAGAAACTCCGTCGTGCCAAGAAGGAAGCCCCTCCAAATGAAAAACCAGAAATTGTAAAAACACACTTGCGCAACATGATTATTGTTCCAGAGATGGTTGGTTCCATCGTCGGTATTTACAATGGAAAGACTTTCAACCAGGTATGTCTTTAGGAACTCATGTTCCTTTGCTAATTGATTAAGCAAATTCTCTGCTAACTGTAAATCATTATCATTGAGTGAAATATAGAATGTTTATACCAGTACTAGTAACGAAATATTGAGTAATAGAATTATTTAAGTTCACATATTTTTAACAAATTATAAATTGTTGAAGTTATTGTATGAATAATTTAATAACAAACATTTGTCAACTTATATAAAGAAATCTTCTAAACACAATTATTCAATAATGAATTCACCATTATAAACTTTTTAATCATTCATATAATAGTTGAGACACTAGATACTTCAATATTAGAACATTTATTGAAAACCCTTTACTTTAATTTCTATTGCTTCCATTGCTGTTTTGCTATTTGGCTTAACAGTAATAAGATTTATTAAAGTATTGCCTTAGAACAGATAGATATTTTCCTAATTGTTAATAATTGTCTTATATTGAAATAAAATAAAATACTGAATTACAAGAATCAATACAGAGGTAATCATTAACAATTTTACCTCTTCAAATACCTGATGGTGTAGTTAATATAAAATTTCTGCCATATCTACAGATATTACTATATGTACGATACATTGTTACTCTTAGTGTACATTATTTTGGCTAACATAAAGAATTATGCTATGTAGCTGTATGTAATATAATGTAGCTATGCTGGAATTTTTTTCCAATACTTTATGATATATGTGGATTTTGCTTTATTATTAGTCTTGTCTAATCTTACTCTTCTGTAATTGCTTCATATTGTAAAAAAAAAGTTTCCCCATTACATTTTATGTTGAATAAGTTCTATCCCTGCGAAGCATGGATGGTTAGCTAGTCGCAACAAAAACAAAAGCAAATACTAATTCATGGATAAAGGTATTGTTACTTGTAAAAGACAATGTGACAACTTACAATTTGTTTTAGAGATTTCTAAAATTTTACTGGTGGTAGAGCTATGGGCAAGCTTGTTTGGGTAGGTACCACCCACTCATCAGATATTCCACCGCAAAACAGCAGTAAATGCATTTATTGTGGGTATTGTTGTGTTCCGGTTTGAAGGGGGAGTGAGCCAGTGTAATTACAGGAACAAGGGACACAATATCTTAGTTCCCAAGGTTAGTGGGGCATTGGTGATGTAAGCGATGGTTAACATTTCTTACAATATCACTGTGACCACTTACCATCAGGTGGCCATATGCTCGTCTGCCTTCCTATTCTATAAAAAAAACTTGGTTTATTGTATTTTTTGAATAAATTATTATTATAAAATTGATTTCTTGTTTCAGGTTGAAATCAAGCCTGAGATGATTGGTCACTACCTTGGTGAGTTCTCTGTCACATACAAGCCTGTCAAGCACGGTAGACCCGGTATTGGTGCTACTCACAGCTCCAGGTTCATCCCACTCAAGTAGATGATAAAACATCCACTTAGGTTAAGTGCAAAATTTTCACAATGATACAATAAAGTATTTTTGTGGAATATATGAGGTTTTAATGAATACTCCTTAAACAAAATGTTCGTAAAGGTCCTGAAAGATTATTACTTAATAATCATTAATAAATATATATAGAGTAAAAATAAGTTATTGAAGTGTATTATTTTTAAATGTAATTTTTTGTAAACTTTTAGTTACAAGGCTATAAAAAATAAACAGAAAATACTAGTTACTATTAAAAGAAATTGATAGTTTAAAAAATTTAGAAGTAGCATTGTGCTACCTAAGTACAACGAATATAATAGAGATTTAAATATCTGCTAGTCTTAGTTCTGTATCTTATTTTGTTAGCTTTCTTTTTTAAGTATTGATTATTTTTTGTTTCTTATTTTTTTAGAGTTTAGACAAATTTTAAAATAAAGGAAAACATAATTGTAATATAGTAATATAAAAAATATCATTTCATAAAAGCTTGTAAATTAGATTTGGTTAGATGTAACCATTTAGTAAATAGGGTAAGGATCAAAATGTACATGCATTTACAAATATCCATTAAACATGGCATATGAGATTTATGACTACAAAATAGAAAATTTTCTAAAAACAAGACTTACATGGAAAGCGATTAACCTTTTAGTACTCTTAGGTAAATGATAATTTTTATTTTATGGCATAGTCATGAATTTCTAATTATTAAAACAAGAACTGTTGTATGGGTATAAACTAGCGATTCGGCGGCTTCGCCAGGTAGATAAAAAGAAAAATGTATTTTGGACAGAATTTGCGTGAAATCCTTTCATAGTGAGCGTCTCCATCGGAGAAGTAGTACCTGTAACAAATTTTAAATTAGAGAAATTTTACATGGTTGAAGGGCCCTGTGGAAGCCCTTGGGCGTACCCAGGCGGGCTTGACCAAGGCCTTACCCATACCACCTACTCATTAGATATTTTATCGCCAATACACCGATACCAGCAATACTTGATATAGTTGTGTTCTGCTGAGGGTGAGTAAGCCAGTGTGTACTGTACTTACAGGCGCAAGGGACATAACATCTTATTTCCAAGGATGGTGGCCCACGGCAATATAAGGAATGGTTAATATTTCTTAAACCGCCTTATCAGTAGCGGTGGTGATCGTTTACCATCAGGCCATCTACAGGACCGTTTACCAATTTCATAAAAAATATTTAAAAAATGTCATAGAGTTACTTATGTTATGAATCGCTTTTTAGACAAAAAGAAAAAAAAAATTTTTAATGAATAAATAGTCTTATATTGTTAATGCATTAAGATGAAGTAATTTTTATGGTGTTATTCAATGAAGTAAATAAGAGAAATAAGTTAAAAAACAATGCGCAGGTAAACCAAAACGCGTGATATTATAGTGCACAAGATTCAGTTTTCACATTGCATCAAAAGTTACCCACATTTTGTGGGATTTTTATCCACTAAAACTCTTGCAATGGCGACCTTGACACAGAGTGAAAAAGCTGTGGGATAGTTTTCTCAAGCGCATCCTCTGCTCCCGTGCTCCGCTCACGGTCCGCCTATCTATTACAAATACAATAATAATAAAACAAGCAACCAGTAAATTTGATACAAACTAGAAATAATTTACATAGGTAAACTGCTTTCAGTTTACCTATGTAAATTATTTCTAAATAATAAAAATTAAACAAATTACTTGTGCTAGCTTGTCTAATCATCAAGCGTATTCACGTCTGTCGAGTGAGATGGCACAAGATCGACCGTCACAAAATAAAAAAAGTGTAATGGCATGCATATAAAAATATAAATAAGCAATTCTTGTATATATATAAACTTATTTTATCGATTCCGTCGATTAATTTTAAATAAATTTCATTGTTACTCAAATACATTTTTTTCTTGTAAATATATATAGTTTTTTAGCGTGACTGAACGGCCGTTCCGTTCTGAAATAACCTGAAATTTTAAATACGCAGGCATAAAAGATGCTGTCTGTATATAAAGAACTTTCTTAAAAATTTCCTACTGATATAATACTCCTCCGAAGTAATCTTTATATATTTATAAATATACAATGTAAACAGAGTATAAATAAAAAGTAGTTTCTCACTTTTTCTTTGATAAACATGTAAATATACATTTAAACTACAAATATAAAATTATTCGCTTACAAGTGACACATTTAAATTGATTTAAAATGAGAAGGTTTATTATGGTTTTTTGTTAATGGATCGTAATTAAGTACCAATTAAGGAGTTCACGAATAATGAGAACGCAGTGCGTAATCATAATAGGCGGGTTAATAAGAGTGCATGCCATTGTCTTTGTAAGCGAGCTTGGTTCATTTTGCGAGTTCTAACCGGTGGCTGCCGCTGTGATCCGACACATACCGACCTCGGCGACGCCATAAAATGTTTGTTTGCGATTCAACCCTTTTACATCCAAACGTTATCTCCTTACAAAGACTTACCAATTGATAGCAAACATTGACTATTTGCTGAAATCAACGCTTGAGTAACTAACATTCTTCAACTGGCTGTAAGAATTTTTCAAGGTTATCTAATTATTGTGACGAGATTTAAAAAAAATAATATTAATCACATATTATAATGTAATATTAATTTATTTATATAAAGTCTTGTATGCTATGACTATGTTGAATTGCATGTAGGTACATATTGTTAAATTTTGTAACTCCGCAGGTATTTGAATTCAAACACTCTTCTCCGTTTTGACAATTTTATTATTTTCAATACTACACGATATTATCCACAGTAGTAACAACCAACTTGTTTTACAACTCAAAAATTTCCGTTCCTCTCTTTTAAAAACCAAACAATGCGAGCTTCTCTCTAGTACTCAACTGACTAATCATAATATAATATTCCTCGGAACCGGTAGTCAAATTAGAGCTACTAAATAATAAAACTAGGAAATATTTAAATATACAATATAAAAAATAAACAAACAAAATCACTTTTTATAGTAAATATGATAATAATATAAATTATAATTTATTACATTATTTTCATAATGCAGATTTATTTTAATAGGCACGGCTATTCTTTACAAAATGCTCAATACTTATTTGAAATTACAGTATGATTATTTTATCAAGCTAACAATATATAGATTTTTAGTTGTTTTTTATCGCCTGATTGAATCGAATTGCTTGAACTGTTTTGACTGAATTTGTAATATATAATAAATAAAATTAAGTAACTAATAATATAATGAAAGTTGTCTCGATAATCAATACAGACAATTTGTCAAAACGAAAAAATAAGGTTTACCTACTGTTACAAATTTCTAACACGTAGGTATTTTTTAAGAGCTTACGGGATGTGGTTTAATTTAAGTTCGTACAGTCGTATTAAATTGTTTTTTCATTGAGTGTTGAATAAATGTATAATGTAAATTAATTCAATTTGAATATAAGAAAAAAAGCGGAAAAAGTTTTTGAGACTAAGAAAAACATTATACAAGTCTACATTAACTATGTTTTTTTATTAAATAAAGTAAAATTACTGAATTTTTAACAAATTTTATTTTTCTTATTTGTTACAGTATTTTATAAGTGGGATGTTATGAGTGTATATTAATTAAGAAATGAAATAGGGCATGACGTCATGGTAACTACAATTTGAAACATGAGATAAAAACTTTTGTCTAGCGTCTTCTAGCTTAGGGAGGCGTACACTAGTATTATTTAAATTTAAAAGGCTATATGGGTATATTGTGTATTAATTTCTAGATGACGGCGGTTTCTCACTGACTTCATCAACACGGCATTTGTGCGAAATGATCTTGCAAAATTATTAAAGTCATAAGTCTTAATTAATTCTGTTGACGACTAACACGAAGCGAAATGATGCTTATATATTATTTGGAGACAAAATGTCACGTAGGTATGTTTTTAAGTTTAATAACTCACATATATATCATAACAACTATCAAGTACTTATTCCTTTTTCTATTAATGTTCTTGTGAAGTATCTTATCCCTACTCTTTTTTTTCAACAAGTATGTCTACATAACCCCGTTTACCGAAGTCCCAATGAGTCAATACCGAAGGCATTACTCACGAAAATCCCTACGATAGTCGTTTTCGACACCGTTAGAAGAGACTGGGTGATCGTTTCGCTACTTCTTCCGCGCCGTGCTCTGTTCATGACTCGGTGGAGCTCTTTTCAGAGAGTGAATCTCCTTTTTAGTGCATACGGCAGAGCGAGGCCATTCAGGCTGTCATGTGTCTCCTAAAGAGACGACTCCTTCTTCGTCTCCGGCAAATATGTTTAATTATCGTATCGTGCCGAAGTTAGAAATGACATTTTTGCGAAGCGAATGGTTCTTCATAACATTACTATCCCTCCACCATAATCTCCAAATAGTCTTACCCAAGGCGTATCATTAATCCTGCTTCTTTGCATACCTTGACTTTTCCATCAGTAAAGATTACCTACGATCTCCGCGATGAATCAACATCCAAATTTCATGGATTATGTGACATTTCAACCTAAAATAGGGGATCTCTTTAAATAAATTATTAAGATTATAACGTGAATTCGCATTAAAAATGTATTTGATTGTATTTCATGACGTAGTTGATTGTTGTTATGTTATTTATGAATGTTTCTTTAATACGAATGATGCAAAAATCTGTTTTTTTTAAAGATTTTACTTACATATAGAGAGAGCAGACAGAGCATGTACATATAGAGCTTTTTTACTTATATGAATGTGTAAGTACTTACAGTTGTAGTTGTAGTAACATTCAGTTATAATAATGTAGGATGTTTTCAACTACGCTATTCTCTCAATATTTAAAACTGCAACCAAAATCAACTTCAAAACTTCGGATTGCTACAGAGAAATCCCTAATGCATTCAGTGCGACTCTGAGTGTATTCTGCTTAAAATTAAACCTTACATGGCTAACTAGAGAGAAATACCAAAGGATTCAAAGCCTAATCTGTTGTAGATATACATATGTAGAGGTATAGGTAGATATATATTAGTAGGCATGTAGATACATTCATTTTAAACTAGTATCGAAGTGAAAGACTACGCCAAAAATAATAAGTAGGTACAGTCTATTGGCGTCATCGTCCACGTCGTATAGCATCTTCTACTTGGAGCCAAAACAGGTTTCAAATAAAAAGGTTAAACTTTTTCTTTTTATATCCCTCTACGATATTTATTAATATTTATAATTAATCACGTTGTTTATTGTGAACTAACATTTGCCAACAGATTCGCTAGCGTATTTTTTTTCTCTATAAAGCAATACATATGGATACTTAAAATGCAAAGATTCGCTGTGATATTAGTACCGATTTATAAGTAATTAGTATACGCCGGCGGTTTCACCCGCGTGTTAAGCAACTATTCTATATCTTTCTCTGTACCCTTGACAACGTGTTTGTAAAATTTCACGATGATCGGTTCAGTAGTTAAGGAGTAAAAGCGCAACAAACAAATATACAAACTCATTTTAGCATTAAATCTTAGTAAGGATAAAGGTAAAAATATGAATTTCATTGTTATAGATAATGGTGGTTATTAGTAAGAATTTACGAATTTAAAAAAATGTTTCAAATACAAATTTTAATATCTATTCAATACATTCCATTGATTTTAAATTTGAAAATCAATTGTTTTAAATAAAACAGAAATAATTTTAAATAACTATGTATGTTATAAACAATGATATGCAATAATTGATAGATATTTAAAAAATATAAATATACTTAATCAATATATATTTTTAGCAGTTAGTATATTAAAAAGTACGTAGATATTTATTAAATGAAAATTTTATCTGTCGAACAAATTTGATAGGATATCATGCAGATAATTAATATAATAGAACATTATCTTACTTTTTAAACAATAAATAATATATATGAATATTAGGAATTTTTTCAACATTTTATCCATATGACGCAGTTTTTTTTGGTAAAGGTGGTACACAGGCTAAGTATAGGTTTGTTACGAAGAAGATACTTTTTTATTTACATATTTGCACTATAGATAAAAAAAATCTGTGACCATAAACAAATAAATAAAACAAAAATAAAATTAATATAAATTAAGGATTTTTTTAAGCAATTCGATGTGCGTTGGCAGAGAATTATTCCCGTTAATAAAAACTTATTATTGAAAATTTTATATTCACAAAAGGATGAAAATAAGTGTTTTTGTTTGTAAAAAAGAACTTCTATAGCTTCTTCTAGGTAGAGGTCGGAACAATTCCAATGGATGGTTGTCCACAGTTTTTATTAGCGGACATTCTTCCTCTTCATTAATTTTTTTCTACTATCACACTTCAACTACCAACTTTAATTAATCAACTGGCCATTGGATCTTATAGAAAAAACATTTTTTTTGATTGGTCATTATCTCTTTATAAACAAATTTATTTTAAATGAAAATAACCTTGCGTAGTTTTGATGACTTATGTTTTATTTAATTTTTCTAAATAAGCCAAAGTATAAACAAACACCAATAGCCTCTTATCTATACACGATGTAATGAGATTTGGATATTCTTAACCTTGTCTTACTCAAGGAAAGGAATTATTCGCTTTTGAATGTTGTATGTTATACTTTTGTTTACCTGCGCTATTCAAACAAGCGAATACTTGGTTTTGTTAAAAAATAAGGAACAAAAGATTTTCGCATTTATAATAAAAAAAAGTAAAGTAAATTAAAACTGTAAATGTTCCACTGCTGCACTAAGTAGGCCTTAGTGCAGCATACTCTCCTTTTCGAGAAGCTTTGAGTTTATTCCACCACACTGCTGTAATGCGGGCTGGTTACAAATTGGTTTGGATACAAATGTGGCAGATTGTCATTCGGCACATACCGGTCTCCTTACGATATTTTCCTTCATCGCTGAACACAAGATGAATCATAACAATTGATGAATGAAGCACACAACAATTCAGTGATGCTTGCCCGGACTGGAACCTTCCGTTAATATTTACATGTTCAAGTCACTGGAATATCTCGACTCATCATAATAGTAGGGACAAATATATGAGGCACTAGGTCTTTTAAAAATATATAACACAGATTTTAAACTATTTTGTTAGCTTTTTCCGTGTGCAGAGTGAGAGTCCTTACAATTTAGTTCTAATTACTCCTGATTATCGGTTTTGTTATAAATTATAAACAATAATATATGTATATGCCAATTGTAAATTGTAGTGATGGCATCAAAAATTTGGGATAGGTACCATATCTTGAAGATAACGCGTTCATGTCGTAATTTGGATAAAACTATCTAAATACAAACATTAATATTGATCGCATTTGTTTATATCTAATAATAACAATAATGTAACAAATAATCAGATCGAGAAGCGCAGTTTTCATCCAGAATATTTCTGCTACAAATCAAAGATAGCCCCCGCGTATTATTTGCGGCTTACCCGCATTTATTGGTATGCGAGTGTTTCATGAAATTCATTTCGGCTTGTTCCTATGTAAATAATTCACCGACTAAAAATAAACTATATCCGTTTAGATATGGTTGTGAAGTTCGGGTAACGTTCATCGAATGCCATCACTGAAACTGGAAGAAATCTCGTCCTAACTAGATTGAATAATTGAAGTAATTAAAAAGTATCGTTTGTATGAGCTAAGGGCGCTTCTCGTTTAAAAGGAGCTGGCACGGAGGCTTCGCGACTATGCCGCGTCGGCTGTGCTCTCGTTCGCACGCGGTTTCTGAAATTTTTTGCGGAATAATAAATCTCGTAACAATAATATAACTGCACCAGTAAACAATATTGTAAAAAATATTAAAAATTAATTTTCATTCAGTTTGTGAATTTTAAAACCATTGTTATACAGTGTTCCAGTGAAAATGTGAAATTAGTTTTATTGTTATTATCGCATGGAAATAAACTTTAATACACAATAAAAGCAGACAGGTACGTTGTGATAATCAGTACATATTTAAACCACATTCACATTTTATGTTTTGTGCAATTATCACAATAAATCTAATCTTATGATCACACAACAGATACATAGTCATTTCTCGTTAATAAAGTATTTATTATAATATATATGTAATATAACAGAAATTACTTTATTTTTATTTAAGGCGCTTTCTTTAAAATTAAAAATAATTTTACTTTGTGTAGCCGTTACTATCAGAATACTTATTTATAATTAAATTTTAATGTCGATGATTTTTAAGAAAGGTTAACACAGAAAAATATTTTCAATGGTGTATTAGTACCTCGGCAAAGTATTTTTATCACAGTTTAATTGCTGTAAAATATAACGTTTTAAACGATAATTTAAATCATAACGATAACGACGAATATTCTAATATATTTAATACTTATTTATTTTCATTGAATTAACTTAAATTCATCAATAATAATAATTCATCAATCTGTAAATCTTGAAACAATAAGATAAAAGTAAATGCCATTTTAATAATTTAAGTATTTATTTATGACAGCGGTGCTTAGTCTATCTAGCATTGTTAGATTATTTGATGATTGAATAATACCCTATCCCCTCTAGATAAGTTAATAAGAAAGATCACAGATAACGGCTAAGCACACTTGGCCACTCATAACTATTCTATTATGATATTAGCAGTGTTAGGTATATTACAGAATTGAATATTTTAATTCACAGATGTTTCAAATTAAAACACTACCGAAAAAAAGTAGGTACATTTTAAACAAGTTTCTAAGAAGTAAAAATGAGTCATCTGTCTGTGTCTAAGAATCAGCAATACCCGATATGTCTTAGTGGGACGTCACGAGATCGCTTACACATACTATCTGGGCGTGCATCGGCGTTAATCCCTGATAAGTGTCTAATGCTAATAAAAATACTCCCAACCCCAGCGTGGTCATTATATGCGCATAGCGTTGGCACTTGCGCCCAGGTCTACTACGGCGGTGTAGGTCGGCAGAGGCTTTCTTTTCCCAATTTTATGTTCCGCGGTCTCTTTCAGCGACGTTACTGCTTCATTTACTCTTGCAATGGAGTATAGCATTTACCACGCTCGGTAACGAGAGATCTCCACCAATGATCGTCACAAAGATATAGTTCATCTAGGCGAGGCGAGATGCTTTCCGTCTTGCTATCCTTTGAAGCTAGTTCCATAACGCCTGGTTTATGTTTTATTCAGCGACTTAAATGGTGCTGAATCGCCGCTAACTTTATCGATCTTAAAGCTTATGACTCTCTGTGGTATACATAAGAGGGGTCCGCTTACAGATACCACAGAGAGTCATAGTCTATTGGGAGCCGTGAGAGTGTCGACCCATAAGGGTTCTCCGCTTACACGTGCCATGTAACGGACAACACTAGTGGCAAGGCAAACCTAACCTTACTGCGTTAGGTAGTTGTCAGCCCAAGGCGACAGTGCAGTAGTATATACTATGTAGGTATCACCTACATTGTATGTGGCCATCACTTTTATTGTATATTAATTCGTTGTCGTTTCTAAAAAATATATAGATTAGAAATACGTTATTTATACATAGCATTGAGGAGAGTTTTAATACGGTTCCGTATTTACGCAAATAAAGGAAAGACAGTTAAGTCTATACATTTCGATTTTTATAAGCCTTGACTCAAATAATCAAAATTTAGAAGACACGTTTTATGTTATTACATTTTTTTTATCAATATAAAACTTAAGTTAATTTTATTGATGAACAGGTAATTCCGTGTTTTATATCCATCTGCTCAAAATATGTTGAAAGCAGAAGGTCACAAGTCCTTGCTCAAATTCAAATTTTATACTAAAAAAGTTAACAAAAGGTCAAATAACAGGAAAAAAGCATATAAATTTTGTTCTCACAGTTTTTTTATCGATTCCAAGCCCACGGCTAAGGCTTAGAATAGGAAAAATAGTTTTAAATTAAAATTATATTGTTATATAATTATTTAAATGAATATTATTTACTTCCCATATCTAGAGAGGCTAGATAAAAAGAGAAAGTTTGCTTAAGACATGCATTAATATGTTATAGATTCAGAAGATAAGATTGGTATTGAATGTAATATATATTTAGTAGCCATTTGCAAGCCCATCTGGGTAGGTACCACCCACTCATCGCATATTCTGCCGCCAAACAGCAATACACAGTACTGTTGTGTTCCGGTTTGTAGGGTAAATGATCCAGAGCAAATACAGCCTCAATGGCAATGTTCCTTACATTACATGGTTAACATTGCTTGCAGTGCTAATGTTTATTGGCGGCGTTGACCACTTAGCAATCGGTGGTCTATGGCCCGTCCGCCTACATGTTTAAAAAAAAATACTTGTGCTGCAGTTGAACGAGTATCTCCACCTGAAATATAGGAACAATTGAAATATTAAATGTATCGCAATACCAATGACTTTGTAGATGTTGGACATGACATTTAGTTAACCATGGAGAAACCCCTCATTTCTCGACATTAAAAGAAGCCTACGAGTTGATAATTGATTAATTATGAGGAGTGTTTTGTTATTGAGAATTGAGTTGATGAGCTTTAGGAAGAAGAGATATGGAAAAATTGCAACAATAAAAACAACAATCATTTTATTTTTATTTTTTACGTGTTTAGCTTGATTATTTATATTTAAAATTAATTAAATGGTCTATTCTAAAGATCTCCGCATTTTTAACCTATTTCCGTTTTTTGAGATCAATATGTCACAATAATGCAGTCAAAACAGGCCACTTCACATGTAAAGTATATACGGATATCCTCGTAGGTTATTCTTTTTCTTGTAGTTTGTTACTATTACGAGCATACGTAGGGAGCTCCATCAGTCTCTATTACTTGATTAAACCGTGAGCCGCACCCCGACTGACGTTATTAGAGCGCTCTGACATCTGTTTTGAAAGTCGAAAAGTTAATTGCCGTTTGCAAATACACAATTATAGCATATAGTAATCTAGATTTTAGAAGCGAAGTAAATTCAGATTTAATTATTATACTTATCCGTTTTCTTAGAGTAGGTAACAGAATTAGAGACAAACAGCTTTAAAAGTTCATCAATGATGCATTTATCTTGAAGCCTGAGTGCCTATATTGTATTATATATATTAGAAATATATTAAGTAAGTAATACGAATAAAAACATTTACAAGAATCACATATGAAGGAACAAAAACAGCAGATTTTAATTCGCATGTCGCCACTAAACACCTGTAGATTATATGGTCCATCGTCGTAAGCGGCTAATAAAAGAGATAAAAACTTTATTCATCAATTAAAGGCTAACCGACGATATAAAATTTGACGTAAATATGTCTTCAAAAGCTCTAACAAATGTATGTAACGAAGTTAAAAATAGCGCAGCTTATCATTAATTCACGAATTATCCCTTTGAGAGAAGGATGATATTTATTATTTATTAAACAACGTAAATCAATTTTGTATACATAATCTAGTTGATTCCTAAAAATACAACAAGATAGCCTTCAACAGATCTAAGAACATAGTTTTATTACAATTCAACATAAATTTATTTTGATTGAGTATGTATCGTAAAAGTTTTTTAAATAAAATGTGTACAGTATCAAGTATTTAAACTTATAAATAAACTACACGCTTCATTGGTAAATGAAATATATTTGGGACTTAAAAAAAGCAATCTATCATAAAAAAAGCAAATAATCATGATCATTATTGTTTTTCTGTTGTTAATGTGCGTGCGCATGTTGCGGAAATGGAAGAGTCAGAGATCATTGACAATAGAATATAATATTGCATAGTGAACATAAATTGTAACTAAATAGTAACAGCATGTTAATGTCCCACCGCTGGGCTTAGGCCTCATCTCCTTTTTTGAGAAGGTTTTGAGTTTATTCCATATAATTTGAATTGAATATAATCAATTACTATTTAATTGTATAAATGTGTATGTAAAAGCTGAAAACATTGAGTGATCTCTATTCCCTTATTCTCACAAGCTCTTGGTAACATCATTCGATTCTTAAATCTAATCGACGAAATAATTTCTTGAGAGTGAAGGGAAATAACAATAATATTTTAAATCAAATATAATGCGCTTGGATTTGGACGATAATGTAACGTATATTGTCATAACGAAACATCTAAGATTAGGTAACGGCCGCCAAAAGCCGAAATATTTGTAATTGTCATAAAATATTTTATCAATTGACATACGAGTGGCATCTTGAAAATAGTTATCTCCTACCAACGCAAACGCTTGTCATTCACAGTTTAAATACTCACATTGAACAAAAAGGCTAGAAAGATAAGAATGTAAACTGTTTATTTAATGTCTTTTTTTATAAAATCTACTAAATTAAGCCTTAGCTCAATATTTTACCCATTCTAAAAAAGCCGGAATATCTTCGACCCGTTATTTTTTTATGTATTCATATGTTTACTGATTATTCGAAAATGGCTAGACCGACTTAGATAATTAAATTATGTTTTTTGAAATAGGTCCCCCGATTTTTAAGAAAAGGGGAAAACGTTTATTTTATATACATTTTTTGTTTAACTTGTTTATTAAGTATTTTAATCAAGCATATTTATATTTATTATTAAACATTAACAGAATATTTACTTACATTTTTACGATATAACTTACAGTGGTAAAATTCTTGATTCTTGAATATCAAATAAATTTACAACCAGGTTTGGAAAGAAATAAGTACTTCAGACCTCAAAAGAAAATCAGTACAATTAAAGTATATTTTTGTTTAAATACAATTTATTTAAGTAATTGGTGATCAGTAAATTTTATATTACTTACGAAGGTATGTATTTTATATGACAACAAAAATGTCCATTAATACGTTATCACTATCTTAATGTACTATATTAATAATATGCGAGATTTTCAGTAACTTTAATATGTGTATTTTTTTTATTATTGAACAAAAGATATAATAATATAATAATTATAAAATACCAAGCTCATTATATTCCAGTTTTGTTGATAGCGTGGGTGGGTGGGTGTATAAAATGAAATAGAAAACAAGAGAGCTGTGAGAAATAATACCTAGCATATTTTCTATTATTAGACAGAATATCAAGTAGGTACGCAAATGCATTGCTTACAATATTTTAACTTCCACGTTATATAGGTTTTGCGGTTTGTAAACTTTGGGATTTCGCCAAATTCTACTTTCCGGAATATTTATGAATGAAAATTTGTACGTTTTAAGAATAGCGCGATAAACGCGTTTTAATATTAAATGCGATTTCATTTATTTTATGAGATCCGTGTGTCAGTCAAAACGTATTGTTAGATAACGCAAAATAATCTAAAACGTAAGATGTGATCTTATTCGCGGTGTCGCTACAAAAACCCTTTTCTCATAAAAAATATCAGTATGAGTGTTTAAATTAATATTAAATTACGGTTTTTAAAATTTTCATACTAAGTATAATAAGAATACATTTCCGGTTTCCTATATTCAGACAAAAAACAATACTGATATACGAGTAATTTTTTTCTTACATAACATAGTTAGTGTTGAGTACAATATTTGTATTGTTAACTGTCCACGACATCATTGAGTGTTAAATAAAAGGCACCTGTAAACAGACTTTATTAAAATGGACATGCGATGTCCACGAACAGTACCCTTTTTGTTATCCACTGATCTAATCGCTCGAATTATGACAGCGCGTGTTTTCCTCAAGGTTTCTAAACTTGTCGGTAAAGGTGCGAGGTTTTCATCGTTTTATAACAAATTAACTAAGATCATAAGTGGCTTTAGGTTTTAGGTAATTGAATAAATATTGCTTGAAACATTTAACATTTGTTAAACGTAATTGACCTTTGCATTCACACGTCTTTTACGTTTTGGCTGTTTGTCGTATTACATATATGTATGTATGTCGACATAACTTCGAATGGAATACTCGTTATAACGTATCAAACATTACAAAAAATAATAATCCAAAAACATTATTTCTCATGTTTATATATATTATGTTACTTATAACTCAAATGCTAATTACACATCTTGCATCATTAATTTATTCCGGAATCAATAAATAAAATTTTCTATATCAAAACGCAATTCATTTTCATTACGTATCATTGTATATAGCATTTATATTCACTTCATACACATACGAGTAGGGCGGTGGACGAACACGTGACACGGACCTACCCGTGGCTGGTTTCAACCGGATTAAACTGCCGCAAAAGCCTGCAGACACTCGTCGAGCGAGCTTCTCGATTCGTATAATGCTAAAATATAAAGTAGGACTCATATCTTATTCTCTTCAAAGTATCAATAGACATATGATATAAGACATTTTTGCAATTAAATTAAGCATATTTATTTGTACCCTTTTTTATTTATTCATTTTATATATATTTATTCATAGATAATATGTCGTAGCATTTGATGAATTACAACATAATAATTATAAGGTTATTGCTGATTCGTCCTAATTGACATTTTTTTGGTTATTGTATTTATGTGAAGTGGAGAGAGAAGGAATATTAATAATTTGAATTTTCTATGATACAAAAAATGATCACAACTTACCGAGTACGGTATCCATTGAACAATCCAAAAATAACTAATAATTCTTGTCTTTATTTCGGTACATGAATTATTAGTTATTTTTGCAAGCAACTTATCTTTTTTTAATATCTTCAATTTTAATAAAACATTTTTATTTATTTATTTTATAGAATAGGTTTTACTAAGCTGATTAACTTATCTTTATTCTATTATCTTTGTTATGGATCTTTAAATTAAAAAGTACTTGGAATATTAATAGAATTAGTTTAATAGTTACTTTGCTTTTCAGAACCGAAAAATATTCTTTGACAAGGAATTAAAGACCGTTGTTACGCAAAATGTTAGACAATTACATTTTTTTCTTCAATATAAAATCAATAATACATTTTGTTTTTAATACATATGGAATACTTGCAAATAAATATGTTTTCATAAAGTAATATTATATGTATTGTTATTAATAGTTTTGTATATAGTCGAAGTACATCAATCAAATTCTCATTAGCGCTAATCGCGCGGTTGGCAGTCAATCGAGTAAGTGTCAAACATTCACCACTTTATTATAGAAATAAATGAGGCACCAGACAAGGCTTCAACTGACACTCTACTTATGGAATTTACCAAAACAAGTTGGTTGATGAATCCATTACCACATTGTTATAAGATCATGAACTGACTGACGGCTTCTTTGGTCTAGTGCCTTTTGGAAGTAAACAACGTTTACAATCGGTTCACATATTTTGGCAGGTAAAGCTGTAGGTACAGCGCCTGAACTCTCTTTGGTTGGATTGCCATCCCATCAGGAGATCAGAGGGTAAGAATATGAGTGAGCTAATAGAGAGTTGACCTGTGTGTGCACACACATTTGTGAACCATAATATATGCAAACCAGCGCAGTTGGTTAGTCGCCGTTGACATTAGCCATTGGGACCGAAATCGATCAGGGGGACATCATCTTTCATAACCATCGTGATCACAATGAGAACACGCTTGGCACCATGATTAAATTTTCCTGATGTTCGTTGCTTCTTGTGCCTATCGTCTTTAATCAGTAATCATATTTGTAGTGGAAAACAAGAATAAACCCAGCTGATCAGATCAGTTCGGGAACAAATTGAATGTAAATCAATCAAAAAAATAAAATGATATCAATATGTGTACATTTAATCTAAAAAAAAGAGTCAGAGGACTCGATAGAAGTGAAAACTTTAAATTGTTAAATAGGTATGTTTGTCAAATTTCCACATCTATTGACACTCCAAGTAATAATTCTATCCCTTTTTATTATATAGCTTTTTATTCAATAAAATACACAGTATGTCGCAAATTCGATACAAAATATGAATCCAACTTAGTTTAAATAAATAATAGTTAAATACACTTATATTATTTGTACTTTCAACGATTTCATTTTATTAACATCAGCATGTCAGTGATGCTAAGCGCGCCTAAAGAAATTTCACTTCAAAAAATATATTATAATTCTTTTTATTAATTATAATTATTTTAAAGTAAATTAAGAGCCTGTAAATATTCCACTGCTAGGTAGGCTAAGCCCTCCCCTCCGTTGGAAGAGAAGGTTAGAAACATTCCAGTTTCCACGATGTTTTCCTTCATCGCCGAGCATGTGATGAATTATAAATATAAATAAGCAAAGGAAAATCGGTTAAGATGCAGGTGTTCTAACCACCTTGGCCAAGTATAAGTCCTTTGCCTATATGATATTTAATTTGTTGAAGACCAGCAATGTATTAAGACTTACTTCATCTTCCTGATATTAGATACATACATTGAAACATGATAACATTCAAACCATGATGTAGAGTTAAGTATAACTTATACTTGTGGTTGTTTTAGAAAAACAAAGTGCTTGCGGTCAAGTCCTGTTTATAATATAAAGTTATATGTATGTAAATTTGGTAGTATTTCTCTGGATATAGCTTTTGCGACTACTATAAAACCAGTATAATTAACTGGTAGAGAGATTATTTATTTCTTACGAATGTTAGAGTTTATTTTTATTCATATAAAGTACGGGTCTTTTTTCTTTCATTCATTAAAAAAAAAACTTTGATCCCGATTGCAATACTACCTACTGGGACAAATCTATACTACCCAGAGATTCACTGAAAGGAACAAAAAAAAAATCATTAAAATTGGTCTAGCTGTTTAGAGAAGCTGGTCTGTTAACAGAAGAATCAAATATGCATATTAAGATGAGTGCGTTATAAGACGACAATTTTTAGAAGAGAGCTTATTAATTAAAAATAAATCACGAACTAAAATATTATTGCCATATTTTATCTGATATCGTTATAAATATAAGTGAGCTTAACAAACCTGGAATGACATGGCAAGTTATTGCAATTATTTATTCATAGTTTTCTATAATGAATACTATATTTAAAAACATTTCAAACAAAACATTAACGACTTTTGTTGTATTATGACGAATTAGTGTAATTAAGTTTCTCCCAAAAAGATTGGGATATCGATTGCATCACTGTCCATTCCTTGGTGAAGTCATCATATTCAATCAGACTATCAAGGAAGCTATCCAATGTGAGCACTTCGTAATTCTGGCATATTTGATGAGTTATAAGAATAAAGATGAAGAATGATAGTGTGTAGAATCCCAATTTTTCACTGTTAACTGTTCACGCATGTACTTTTTGTTTCTGCCAAACTGAAAATGAATAACTACAATATTTTGTAACTGTTAAATATACGGTTGAGTCTGTTGCTTTGCCAGTTACTTTAGATTGGGATTAGTTTTTGTAGGGCTTGATTTATAAAGTTCAAGCCAAAGCTTCGTTAAAAACAATTTCTTAATGAGGAAGATAAATTTTTTTATAGAATAGAAAGGCGGACGAGCATATGGGCCCTCTGATGGTAAGTGGTCACCCTTAGACATTGGCACTGTAAAAAATGTTAACCATCGCTTACATCGCCAATGCGCCACCAACCTTGAGACCTAAGATTTTATGTCCCTTGTGCCTGTAACTACACTGGCTCACTCACCCTTCAAACCGGAACACAATAATACCAAGTTCTGCTGTTTTGCGGTAAAATATCTGATGAGTGGGTGGTACCTACCACGACGAGCACAAAACCCTACCACCAGTAAATAAAGCTTCATCATGTAAATACTTTTAAACACTCATACAAACGATTATTCGTATATTATTATTTTAATTTGTATTTATGATTTGGTATTTCTTATATGTACATAGAATCAGTAAGGTAAAGAGCAAGCTATATATGCAAATAAAATAACCACTATAGCATAAAACCTAACTATAATCATATTTGATTGTAGAGCCTTACCAATGTAATATAATGTATAGTATTCTAGTGGATTCTCACATACACTTTATTGTCTTTGATTAAATACTTAGATAACATGAATAATAATAACACACGGCTATTAAGCGAATTAAATTTTAGTGTTCATTTACTTGACGTAAAGATGTAGAGACATACATAAAATATATAAACTTCTTTTGTTAAAAGTAAAAAAAAACATTAAGGAAAATATTTTTAATATTATCAATATACTCAAGGTAGATTTGTTCACAGAATCAAGGCAACAAATTATGTGGTTGAAGATAAAATCTGCAGATATTCGTATGAGTTCCTTCAAAGTGCTGGGTTCATATAAGACGATTTTCCGGTAGAGTACAAAGTATATAAAGTAAAATGGCGGAAAGCAGGTACGATTTAAAATTATACTAAA
Organism: Nymphalis urticae; assembly: GCA_905147175.2. Classification (NCBI taxonomy): domain Eukaryota; kingdom Metazoa; phylum Arthropoda; class Insecta; order Lepidoptera; family Nymphalidae; genus Nymphalis; species Nymphalis urticae. The sequence continues at coordinate 5,313,685 of LR989998.1, read as the reverse complement.
TTTAAATAACGCTACAATTTATGCAGTAACATTGCAATAACGTACTCGTATTTATTTATAACAAAATATTATAACAATTATTCTAATATTCTTGGGCTGAGAACCAATTATTTTAGATGAAAATATTCTTGCACAATATTTAAAAGATATAATAAGATTAAGAATGAAAAAAGGATGAAATATGTAGTTAATTAGTTAAATAAAGTTACTTTTACCAAAACAGTTATATTTTATGTAATCACTCGATTTCATTTTGTAAATTATAATAATTATCAGGTTCTCAGTTTCGACGGTAGAGTCGGAATCTAAAAAAAATGGTATACACATGGGAGCGAGCATCATCTCCCGACCTCTACGCACTTCAGTGGAGACGGTAGAGAAAGGCGATCCCAATCCTCAACCAGATACCTGGCTTCATGATGCTGGCTGGAGACGAAAGAGATCTCTTGCGCAACTAACGAGAGAAGCCTTACCAAGGATGGAAAACTACAGAAATTCTAAAAGAGCCCTGAAACGACCGAGTTTAGGAGAGTTGCACGGAGATCATTTGATTACTGAGGAGGTAAGTCACGAGGGACATAAAGACAAGTTAAATATGATTGATTTTAGCACATACATATTTAGCACATGCTAACTTTTTTTTTTAATATATATTATTGATAAATTAGGTATTAATCATAGATCATACATCTTAAGACAATTGTATGATAAATAGGTCTTTAATCTTCATCATTTATAAAGACCCGTTTGAGGTTGTGTAACGAACAGTCACATGAATTTTATTTATCTTATTCTATGCCTTATTTTCATTGTCTTTTTGAAAGTGAATAATAATAGGTCGGCTACGTTTTGAAATAACTATTTTGTTATTTTACATGAGTGTTCTAGTAACAAGTTATCTGATCTGTTATAGTGACATTATTGTGATTAGTCCAACAAACATTTAGGGATATGAGTAATTAGCCGACCAAAACATTGTTAATTTAAGTGTCATTAAAAAAAGTTTAAAAGCATATAAATTTGAACGTAAACATAGGTTTAGCATAATTGCATGGAAATAACGTAATTATTTCAACGTTAAAGTATGATTATTTTACTACCATATAAAAAATATATTTTTTAACAAACGTTAATCGTTTTTTATGTAATCTTTACAAATTTTATTTACATAAGCTAAACATTATAAGCCTTCGAAAGGCTATATGTATACTACGAGACTTATATTATTTGCTATTTTCGAAATAATCAATTTATATTTTACACAAATTATAACAGACTTAATTATTAGACACTTTATTATATTACACACACAGTACACTGTAATTATTTATAAAAAAATTAAAATACATTACTGAAATATTTATCGTAATATCAAGACTTTTGTGAAAATAAAAAATACTTTTACGCTTAATTGGATACAGTTTCTATAATTAAATTAAAATAGTAACGACGAATGTATTATAATATTCATAACAAATTTTCATTTCTTTTTATTCAGCTTTTTCTCTCTGTGATTATTTCAGGAATTTAAATATACACGTAAAAAACTTTCCAATACAAAAGTTAGCTGGTTTAAATTTACATATTGGTATATCTTCAAATATATATGTTTTATGAACTTTTTTAGATCTTGACATTTAATTTTTAATATTGTTTTGAATTTTTAGTCCACAGATTAAAAAAGCATGCACTTATTCACTTTAAGTTATTTATGAAATTGAATAATGTGAAAAGTAGTTGACAAGTAAATTTTATTTCTATTTAGTCACAAACGACGGAAGCATTTAAGTGAGATGCGTCATTTTCTCGATGCCATTAGAAGGCACGTGAAAAGACCGTAAAAATCCAGTTCAAACTGGTAACCACCGGGCTGAACAGCCCTTGACTACATCTACCAGCCCTTGTATCTAATCTCCTATCGCTTATGAAGTAGGGGTGTTAAAATATCAAGTGCAATACAATTACAAGTGTTTCCTGAAATTATTAACAGATAGCGACAACTTAATGAACATCGAGTATCAACGTCTACTTGTTGATATTAACCTTTGTTAATTTGATATTTTAGATCTGTCCTTATATACAATTATTATTTATAAAGCATCACTTTAATCTTGAACACTAAAATTGGTATCTTGAAAATTTAAACCCTATTTCTAAACATGTAAATAATATAAAGTTTACGTGTATTTTATTTTTAATAGCTTGTATCTGAATAGTCTTGAAAACATGTCTTAAATCAACACGACTCAGTTAAAAATATATATTTTATACAAACTGCCCATCAGCACGATATTTAAAAGGCAGTGTGTAACCTCGAAATAGATGTTGCTATAACATTTTTAGGGCATATCCATGTCTGATAATACTTGTGACATTGGTAAATAAACCGCCGACCTTTAGCTACCTAAATATAGCGTAGTTAGAGATACAAATTATAATAATTTTGCAATTGCACAACTTACAATGTCGCTTTTGTATACGTTTACATTTTACTAAATTACCACTAACTGTCATCGTTTTTCCATTCATTTTTCATGTGCCTTTGAATATTGAACGAACAATGGTTTTTTTGCATTGTATCATTAAAAACAGATAATAATTACATAAAATTCAAAGTAAAAGAAGGTATTTTGATAAGAAAAAAGTTTTAGAAACTTCAAAATGGTTTCAAAATATTTCGTTTTAGTCGAATGTGATATATATATACTTTAAAAATAATAATATAATAGGGGATTTGACAGTCACTCCGGGTCCTACCTGGCGCAGAGGTTGTCCATTGCCGTACTGCGTGGAAATGCAGCCTGCATTATGGGCAGCTTTGCGTCGGGTAGGAACCAGGAGAGACTATTTTAAATTTGACTATATATAACGACTGTATATTATTTTTTAAATGTGTTGTAATAAATAAAGATACTTTAAAAATTGATATAAAATTTAAATATACATAGGAACAAACTGCAGTGATCAGTGTAGGGCGCCTCGCAGGCGATTATGCATAGAGTTTATTGCCAATCGTTAACATTGTTATCGTTCATCACCTGGTAATAATTTCAGTTTTATAGTATAAATCACAATGGACATACAGTGACAATTATCTCACCACGTTTAGCATTGCAGCTATGAAGTATATCACGTTTATGAGCCAAGATAATTTAGTATAACATATTATTGTTATACTCGTGACTCATTGAAAGATAATTGTTTAGCTGTCAAAAGAAATCTCACGAGAATAGCTTGGTTTCTGTTTAATTGGTGTGTATGCTATTAAAACAGGCATCTAATTTATTAGAAATAATGTTATTGAAAAAAATGTTAATTATAATTTAAATAAAACTAAGACTAATAAAGTTAATATTTTTATGTATATTTTATTTAGTTTAAATAATACTTTTTTTTTTTGTTTATTATGAATGATATTCAAATTTTTCCACATTAAAATAACACTGTTTTATAGGATGAAAAACAGCCCCAAAGGGACACAAAATCGCCGACTCCAGCTGGTGGAATAAAACTAGGATGGATTCAAGTAAGATTTTCATAATTTACATTAACTTAATATTTAAAATATTTGAAAATATCTTTTATATTCATTCTGAAAATGTTGTAGGGAGTGTTAATACCATGCTTACTGAACATATGGGGAGTGATGCTGTTCTTGCGTATATCCTGGGTAGTGGCACAAGCAGGCATCGGTCTTACTCTAGTCATCATCGGAGTTTCTGCAATTGTGTGCGTCATCACAACTCTATCAATGAGTGCTATTTGTACGAATGGAGAGGTGAAAGGAGGTAAGTTTCAATCTCATCTTAAAAAAAATAGATTTTTTATTTAGGATACGTCATTATAAAACCGTCTTATATAAAAACATCTTAAAACTCAATATACAGAATACTAATAATATTTAATATAAAAAAATTTCAGTAATATCATTTTCTCACTACTCGTATGAGTATTACTTATAATTATTACATGTTCAATTAATGATAAATGTTTTATGCATCAGGTTAAGCAGTAAAAGTTTTATTTATGCCTTTTATTATACAAACTGCCAGCATTTATTGTCTCATGTTTACATTTTTGATATGATTTAATTGTTTGCTGTAACAAAACATTTATTACATTTTAATAAATAAATCAATAATATTTATTTGTAGTTAAAAAAAAAAACAATGCCACGGGAATAATTTGTACATATTTTCTAACTTTAGGATCTGTTATCTAAATTAAAAACATATTATAAATAACAATAATATTCATATTAAAAGTAATTCTCGAAATTAGCATCCAACAGCTGAGTTCAAGAAAAATAAATACCTTTCGTTTAATTTTTTTAAAATCTTTTTAGGTGGTATCTATTATATCATATCCAGATCCCTCGGCCCAGAATTCGGAGCCTCCGTTGGTATCATTTTTGCATTTGCAAACGCTGTAGCAGCGAGTATGAACACAATTGGTTTTTGTGACTCTTTAAACGATTTGCTGTTGAATCAAGGAGTGAAGATCATAGACAACAGTGTAAATGATGTCAGAATAGTAGGAACCGTGGCGCTCATTGTAATGTGTATCATATGCGCGGTCGGGATGGATTGGGAAAGTAAAGCGCAGGTAAATAATCCTTTATGATTTAGTACGTAATATTTAACTATTTAACAGCACTTAGCAAAAATATTCAGCCGTCCTTACGTCATACAATGAGACACAGATTTTAAATATTTTTGATTTTTTGGTAAGGCCTTTAAAATTCAAGCTTTACCTGCAAATAGCAAAAAAATATAAGTTATAATAAGAAAGAAGTGGTAGAAAAGAGCTTGTGTTATTTAGGTTCCATCGTAAATCACCGTAGAGTTTGTCATGGGCATTTAAACTGAACGCTTAATAAGAGCAGATTTATTTTTGTGGAACGAGAATTTTTTCTTGTGTAATAAAGAGAGCTAAAAGTCTGCACTTCTTCAGAAATAGAGCTGATAGATACTTTAGCTGATTTGAGGGTTTCTCGGTAATTTATCTATTACTTTCTCGTTTTCTCACTGCTGTGGATCGCGATTCTTTCATTCCACCGGATGTGGTCATGAGCGCACGTATGGATCGGACTATTACTGCTAGAAATATATCAAATCAGTAAAAAATATTAATTGTCTATGATATAATCTTTAGATCTTTCATTAGTTACTTAACGAGAGTAAAACAGAATAATTTTCATTTCTTAAATGTAATCATTCTAATTGCGGTGATTATGATTCACAAAAGCTACGTAATTCGAACCTTCAAAGAACATCATCCAGATGCGTGTATTCAACTCTACATAATATGTAGAGTACACACGTTTATATGAATACGAGTAGATGTTTCTTAGTTTATGTGAACAATACTTTTAGTGTCCCTTAGGATATCATCATCTTTGGTATAATATAATGCCATATACTGAACCAGAATATACATTAAGAATAACAACTTTGCATGGTGTATGAACGGTACACTAACGTAGTATTCGGCTGGTTTTCTCTAAAATATTCATTGTAGGTTCAAACTACAAACAAAAATACTTTTTCGTGTACTTATTATTTATCATACTAATTGTTCATAAAAGAATAAATGTTTGTAATTCATCTCGTGCTCTGCGCTGAGGGAAAAACATAACGAAATTCCGTCACATCACGTCACGAGTATGTATCCTTTAACCCGCAATGGAGCAGCGAGGCGAGGTAGAATAAATTCTTAATATTCTTCTTCTCTTCGACTAGGAGAGGAGGCCTCTACCCAGCAGTGAAAATTTACTGACTATTACTTATTAAAGCAGATATTACTAGCTGAGCCCCGCAGCTTCGTTCTAATTTTAGATAAAACAAACATCATGTATGTTTTCTGTTTTATACAGTTGCTTTATTTCGTTAAGGGTTACTGATCCTGTCTTCGGGAGGGTCAAAGCAAAATACTATAAAGCCTGCCTGCCTTCCTTCAAAATAAAATATAATATCTAACAAACAAGAATCTCTAAAGTGAATTATTATTCGAACGAAACATAAAGCTTCTAAAATTATCGCATTCAACCATACGATATTTCCAAGGTTATTTTATAAAAATATAAAACTATTGACAATCACATTAATGTGCCATGCAGAGGCGTCTTTACCTACAGTGTGTGCAGTGCACACGGGCGCAGCGGCGTTAGTGCGCTGGCGGCTGCGCCCGTGTGACGCTGGGCGTTATAACTCAACCCCACGTAACCCGTGTTGTTACCCGTGTGCTAGCATCAAGCTTCCCGAATCTGCCAAATGTATCCCAATTGATATTAAACTCTGTCTGTGTGTGAAATTGGTCAAATGTGGGAAAATTTATTGTTACCCGACATAATTTAAGATTGCACCCGGATCTCCGTTTACTGTTGTAAATATAAGGTGTTTTATAAACACCCTATCAAGCCGAAACGTTCCCAATGTTAATATGTCGATATAATTGTTAAGCCAATGTTGAAAAATTAAAATTTAAAAAAAAAAATTTACTCTCCATACAAAATGCCCAATCTGCTGACCGAGTTAGTATGAAAGTCGATTTTTTTTACAATTTCTATTTTTTAACATTTACATAGCATTTATAAAGACATGTTAACATTTGTAACTGTCTTTTTTTTTCACGCAGTGGAAATCTTTAGAAAGGGTACCTTTCTCTCCAACTGGAGTATGTGGGATTTTTACCCACTAAAACCACTGCGATGGCCGTCCTCAGCACGGATCGGAGAGACTGCGGGATCGTGTTGATATAACGCATCCGCGGCCTCTCCCGTGCTGTGCTCCACTCGTGGCTCGGTGGAGCTGGGCAGGGCCGTTTGAAATAGGACACGCGAGGCCCCCACGTCACGCATCCACGGCCCCAGACTCATCCAGCAGACATGGGACGGTACGCAGAGAGAGATTCTGCCATCTGTTGGGGCCAGGCGCGGTGTTACGAGCCCGCATATGATCGATTTGCAAGGCTGTGCTCCTGTTCCATAATTTTCAAAGGACAAACAACCGTTAATTTCAACACGAGAATTAACACAATTCATTAAAATAACCACAGCAAATAGAAATACCTTCGAAACCGTCACTGACGTCATCGTATCCCGGAAACGAACCGACTCCACCTCTGGATCAGAGAAGACCTCTTCGGTGCTTTCTCGCCATCGACGCGACCATCGACGCAGCGGGTTGCCTTCTCGATGTGGACTAGAGTGCTTAGGACGGCGGAAAGCTACATCAAATACAATGTAGCGATGGTCGGATAATGTTACCATCTCTTGCCTGACACCATGCGAATTGCAGTGGGAGTCACTCAGAGGACAGGAGTCATGTCAGATCGATGACCGATTCATCCTGCCACCGCTCGCAAGTGCTCTCCGAACCCCGATTCAGTAACCGGAGGTTAATATTTGTATCTACTAGAGGGCGCTAGAGTAATGATTGCACACGGGCGCTATATGAACTAAAGACGCCTCTGGTGCCATACATGAAAAACAAAGAAAACAAATTCTACCTTTTTTATCATATGTGTAGTACTAAATAAAATAAGTAGTTAAGTTACATTTCCATGATAGTTTAGAGTTCTAATAATTTAATAATAATATATAATTAGCAATGCTGTGAAATTAATTACTTAATGGTCATTGAAACCAATTATAATGCTAATGGATTGAAGCGGCCCAACGGGGACTAAAATCGTTATTTAATTAACTTTTTTCTACGTTTGCTTTTTTTATTACAATTTTTTATAATATTACATTAATACAATCGTATAGTTAATGTGTATTTATAAACGATATCTATATCTAAATAGTCGAAATATGTAGGCTCTACCCTACTTGAGTAAATTGTGTAGTTATATAAATAAACATTTGTGCATTTAAAAGAATATATTTTTTATTTCACAGAATTTTCTAATAGCCATCATTGTTGGAGCCATGGTTGATTTCGTAGTGGGTACCCTGATGGGACCGAGAGATCTGGGCGAAATCGCTAACGGATTTGTTGGGCTTTCAGGTAAGCATTGTTAAATTTCGACTATATAGATTATTTATATGTACATGTACTATATTTGTACATATTTTATACTATATGTCGGACGAGCACATAGACCAATGGGTAAGTCGTCACCAATGTCCATAGACATTGGCAATGTAAAAAATGCTAACCATCGCTTACACCGCCAATGCGCCACCAACCTTGGGCACTAAAATGTTATGTCCCTTGTTCCTGTAATTACACTGGCTCACTCATCCTTCAAACTGGAACACAACAATACCAAGTACTGCTGTTTTGCGGTAGAATATCTAAAGAAAGTGTGGTACCTACCCAGACGAGCTTGCCCAAGCCCTACCAGCAGTAGAAAATTCCTATAACGATCAATAGATTCATATGATCGAATGCTACGGGCTACCGCCGTGCTTAAAATGGTTCTGTAACTCTTTTGGTGTACAATAAAGCATATTCTGTTCTATTCTATCATATTCTATGTTGTAACATTAATCCCCTAAAATAAATTATATAACAATGTATTGTTTTCGCAGCGGAAACATTAAAGCAAAATTTCAAACCGAACTTCCGCTACAGCGAGGGTCTCGACCACAACTTTTTCAGCGTGTTCGCTATTTTCTTTCCTTCTGTCACTGGAATTCAAGCTGGCGCTAACATCTCTGGAGATCTTAAGGTATGATTATTATAATTTATCTACCTTTTATTTTAGTGTTTTAATGATATTTAATAAATATTTTTTGTAACCAAATTTTGAAACATTGTTTTATAATAGAACTTTGAAAAATTTTGGTAAGGTACTTAAAAAATTAGGTACCTATGTGATACAGAAAAATAACCTTTTTCAATAAAAAAATAACTAAACATAGTAAGTTGTTTTTAACAATGCAAAAATATTATATACAAAAAAGTGCCAGTATCAATAGATGCGTTAAAACCAAAAAGGACATACTTCACAAACTATACCGAAAGCGTAAAACAACATCGACGAGTACGTATCGAGTTTAGGCACTTTGTCCGTTGCTATGAATGACGTTGGCGCCAAAATTAAACGGCGACCACTCCGCTTGTCAATATTTGTCTCTTGTTTTAGGGGGACGGGAAGTAGGACACCTTCCCACTAGCCCACTGCCCATGTTTATTGCATTATGGCTTACTTCACAGTGAGCTCGTATAATTGCATGTGTGGTATAACTGGATTTAATGTCATTATTTATCTTATATAAATAGAAACATAGATATAATGATTTTTTTAACATTTAATGATAAGATTTATGATTTCTGTATTTATCGACAAATATTTATATTAATATTTATAATATTAAAAAAAATAGTGTTAGACACATAACACTTTAATCGATAGTGAATAAAAATCCATTTGGTTCTCGTAGTACCTAAGATTAATCACTTTTTAAAAAAATCTTTTTGAACATGCGTTATTGATGTCATTTAGTTTTTTCCAGGAAAAAATATTTGCTTCAGCTATTCATAACTATAAATTAATAAATTAAACATAAAACAAAAGAACAAAGATCATCGACATTCCGCGCAGTTAGTTATGTATACGTACACGTGGATTTGCGAATTGATCCGACTCGATGCTCGGAAAGCACGATCAACGCCCACGCGTCCTCTGGCGATAGTACAATTACAACATCTTTGTTACTACTATGAAATTTTATGTACTTTTTAGAACTGGATAAATGCATAATTTTATTTATTAATATTTATTGTATATATTATTTAACTCTATAAAAGGTTCTAAAAATATTCCAGAATATTTTCGGAAATTATCAATTGTTAAATAAGAAAAATATATATGTCAGAAACGCGTGCGCACAAAAATATATATTAAAACTTGAGAAATTTTAGATCATAACACATCTTAATTTAAATATCCGCTCTAAAATATACAATAATATATAATCTACGTCACCTCATGACATACCTGAGTTTATTTTTCGTTTCTTATTCGGTGTACACATACCGAATAAGGCTAGCTATGAGGTATTTCATTACGATCTAGATTCTGGTAGATTTTTAACAGTTATATAGTAAAACAGCAGCTAAATTTATAGCCGTCTTCTTCATTATGTATTATTTATCATTGTTTATATAAAGGTATATTAGGTACATACAAAAAAACGCCCTGTGTGCAAACTGTATGCAAGAAGGTTAGCTGTAACTTTAACACTCAGCGGTCACTTTGATCGTTAATAGCAACAAATTTGTGCTACATAATAAACCTTAATGTCGAAATCTTGTAGCTCTAATATTCTTATAACACTAATTCCGTTCATACACCCCGACAAGTATGCTACTATTGAAACTAATTGTTGTCTTAATTGAAAAATAAGCTTATATAGCTCGTTTCTTCTAAGTGTAGGTCTTTGCGTTGACGTTGATGTTGGAAATTACAAGATGTGTTATAGTTATGTTAAAGGTTTTTTATTAATAATAATTCGAAGCTTAATAATACCTAAAATATTCGAAACATATCATATTTATTTGTTAATATACATTTAAATGATTTAACCTCCAATTAATAAACCAATAATACATGTATGTATATTTTTTTCTCGTCGATTTTCAGCCACGATGCTCATTCTTTAAGGCTAACCGCGGAGGAAATATATTAATGCACAACTCTGTGCACAGACACAGAAAGCACTCATTATTCCCTTTCTCTCATAGTCCGATGGGATGAGATGGAAGATGAGACCATCGAACAGGTATCAGGCATAGGATCAGAGGCTTTAAGAACTCTATGTACTATTGAGATTGTTTTGACAGAAAAAGCCCAATAATTTTAACTACCCGGTGTATTGCAACCATATAAGAATGTATGTGTATACTAAGTACGTATTTATATTGCTCTTATGACCAACGAGGCATTTTTATATGATGTATGATTCAACAAGTCGCAAATAAAACGAAATCAAATAAAAGTCGTAAAAGTGTGTCAAAATGATTGACCCTCGAAGTTTTTGGATAACATCACTGAATCGATCGAGCAGGGAATCAATTTAAGCCAATTGAAGTCTTGACTTTCAATGGCTCATGGCTATTTATAGAATCATTGTTTTTATTTTATTTTAGAAATTTGCACTGTAGCGTTATGAAATTGATTGTTACGTTGTTAAATTGTTACATTGTTTTGTCTAACTAAAGTCAAAGCCTAAACCTTTTAGACACATTGAATTACTATTGTAATATAACAACTTTTACGTTTCTCGATTTTAAAGTAAAAATATATGAAAGGCCAACCAAATCATCTTGGAGACGTTTTTGCGTTTTTGGTAGTGCACAGTCAGCAGATAAATAAATAAAAAAATGCTTTCTTATATATTTTAATTATTTATAGACTTTAATATTACATATATTAGATTGAGATTTTGAGGCACATGGTGGTACAGGTAGCTAGCGCAAACTGGTTTATTCCGAATTTAGTCACCGTGTACACTGAACACTGTACTCTACTTCTACAAATGCAAAAATATTTCGAAGCTGATTTATCTGTAAATGTTACATGATATTGATTCGTGTAATATAGTCCAGGAATGTACATATGTGAGCGGCATGCTCACTATTACTACATTTCTTATAATAAGTCAATGATTCACACTTGACGTATTTGGATCATCAACATTTTTTTTAATGTACTATAATAACGATATTACTTAATAACGAGTTATATTTTCATAAATATCATATTTATTAAAAATTGTGAAAATTTGAAATTACAGTAGAAATATTCGGTTTTTTATTTTCAAAAATATAGATTTTAATTTAAAAATGATATAGCGGTACAATATGCTTTTACCCTTTGTTTCTAGGATCCAGCATCGGCTATTCCAAAGGGGACTCTCCTATCGTTGTTGATATCAATGGTCAGCTATGCGCTCATGGTGTTGTTTGCTGGAGGAGGAGCATTAAGGGACGCCAGTGGCAATGTTACTGATCTGTTACTTGTAAACAATACTCCTGTGGACTTTAGTGGCGTTTCTCAATGCCTAAACACTACTACGGGTTGTAAATACGGACTTCATAACAGTTACTCTGTAAGTATATTTAGAAACGATGCCCATCGCATTTTATTTATATATATATGTAAACTTCTAAGAGGAAGTTGATGTAATGGTGCTGATTTTGTAATTCCCAATTTTTTACGTTTCAAGGTCACCAAAATCCACATCACACATACATAATGTTTTAATAGAAATGTCTGTGTGTGTGTTTACTTGTGTTCATACGTACATCTTTGCCCCGATTATCTCGCGAACTAAAAATGATAATTACATGGGACTGGGCTCATTCGACGTGTAATTACATAATTGAAAACTGAAAAAGTTTTCAGCAGCTGTTTTTAGTAAAATATGAAACTAAAAAAAAAAAAACTAACAGAAGTAGATAGAATTCGTTATTCATTTATGAAAATTACGACAATTTCAGCATAAACCGTATGTTCGGGAAATCCTATAAACAAAAGATGAATTATAAATATTAATAATTATGATTACAAACAAAAACAAGGCAGTGGCGTCGTCTTATATCAAAACTTCTATGGCAAAAAAATATTTTAAGCCAATGTAGGCTTAATATTAAATTTATAATAATTATTTAATACAATTATAAAAATAATAAATTAGCTTGAAATCGATTTGAAAATGTAATAAGTTTAATAGTTTTTTTGTCACCTCTGGGATATTAGCCTTGTGGACTGGCCGTACCCAAACCACATTTTAGAGTTGAATTAGATTAGTATAAGTCTGAATTAACTTTTTTTAGATAATTTTTAATACTCGCTCCTAATACTTGTGAAGTTCTGTACTGCGTTATCGTTCAAAATACTTTAAAATTGTATTTTTGTTCAGGTGATGCAGTTGATGTCAGCATGGGGTCCCTTTATTTATGCCGGCTGCTGGGCCGCGACATTGTCGACGGCGCTGACCAACCTGCTGTCTGTGCCGCGCCTGATCCAGGCGCTGGGTGTGGATCGCATTTACCCCGGGCTTATATTCTTCTCTAAGCCCTACGGCAAGCACGGCGAGCCCTACCGCGGATACGTACTCACGTTCTTCGTTTCGCTCATGTTCTTGCTGATAGGTAATTAAATCATATTTAGTTGAAAAAATAACTTAACTTAAACATCGCCTAATAACTTTAATGGATTAAAAAATACAATGTGATATTTGCTTATTGTCGAGAAAAGTATAATCTAACTTAATTATATTTTCTGACCAAAGTGATCTTCCACAGCGGACTTGAACACGATCGCGCCACTCATTTCTAACTTCTACTTGGCGTCGTATGCGCTCATTAACTTCTGCACGTTTCACGCCGCGCTTGTACGTCCTTTAGGCTGGCGTCCAACCTTTAGGGTAAGTCATATTTGCTTTAATTTATAGTCTTTAAGTTAGAAGTAAGTATGTAAAGAGTAATGTGCATTCCTGACCAGATTATTCTGATGCGATCCTTCCACAAGTATATTTAATTATTTTGGACTAAATTTTTTTACAATATTTATTAAGTCTGAATATATGCATTATAGTTAACGCTTACTTACGTACGGAAAGTACGTAAGTGAGCGTTTTTAAAAAACTACTAGAAACTAGAAATACATGAACAGAAATAATTCCACAGTTGGAACTTAGGCTCGCAATCCTTGACTTTGGTCTTTTGTCTATTTGATTTCCGTATTTTCTTGTAGTATTACAACGTATGGGTATCGATGCTCGGGTTCCTGTTGTGTATTGGCATCATGCTGCTCATTAGTTGGATCATGTCACTGGTCACCTTCGCGATCTTCTTTACTCTTTATCTCATCGTGCATTATCGGAAACCCGGTAAGTATTTTATTATCACTTAGTTTAAAAAAACAAAGTTTATTAAACTCTATATATTTCGCTTTTCGCGTGTTGGATACTAGTAGGCATTCATACATCATCATACAAAGATTTCATTCATTTCATTCTACGAGGTGTAAGTAATTCAAATACGTCTCTGTAAAAATTCGCATATTTTTGTGACGTAACACTTATAGAACCGACTTTAATAGCTTCTTAATTGTAATTAAAAAACGATTGGTGTGCAACAAGGATCGAGCCGAAATCAAGTAACAAAATATTACTTGAAACTTCAAATTAGCCAACTTAATAACTATTTACTTGGAGGTAGGGCTCTGTGCAAGGCAGCAAAACTTACCTTACTGTTGTTGTGTTCTGGTTTGAAGCGTAAGTAAGCCAGTGCAATTACAGCCAAAATGATCATGACATCTTATTTCCCAAATTTAGTACAGCATTAGTGATGTAAGTGATACTTAATATTTATACCGCCAACGTCTATGGTGGAGAACACTCTGCTATCAGTGAAGTGATCACCAACCTTGTCTATGGGTATTAAAGTATTTTATATAAAAATATTGTCTATAATAATTATTTAAAAATTACTAATTAATAATCTATATATAAAGGGAAAGTTGAAATAAAATTGAGTTATTTGAGTGGAAATGAAGTTTTCATCGATATATCAGCACTTGAACTGGAATAATTTATGACTGATGCTAAATCTGTAGAGTTCGAAGAATTATTGCACAATTTTCGTAGTTTGCTTTGATTTGCTGAGTATTACTGAAGCGATTTCTGTTCTCAAATCATGGTTTATATTGCTCTAAATATTAATTCTCAGAAATGTTGGGTAACTCTTTTATCTTAAAGTAAAACTTTACGAACACAAAAAAATATGTATAAATAATTTTAAAAATTTATTCGATATAGATAAATACGTGTAGAATTACACGTGTCTACATTCAATTTAATTAATAAATAATTAAGTTTTTGAAGCCAATTCTAAAATCGGTCAATTTATCGTTTGAATGGAATGTTATTTTAGATGTAAACTGGGGCAGTAGTACTCAAGCGCAAATGTACAAAACGGCGCTCTCCAGTGCTCACAACCTGGCGAAGACAGGAGAACATGTAAAAAACTACTGGCCGCAACTTCTGGTATTAGCTGGAAAGCCCCAGGACAGACCAGCACTCGTGGATCTTGGCAATCTTATCACGAAGTCTGGATCGCTTATGATCGTGGGCGATATATCACAAGTAAGCTTATGAAACATCTTAGATTTGAAAGTGTTGTATACTAGAAACTAGTCTACATATATTTTAAGATTATTTCTCATATTGTGAATAGATGCATATAAATGACATTTATTCTTATTAAAAAAATCTAAGACAGTGAAAAAAAATATCTACGCTTTATTTGTTTTTTAACATAATTTGCTTTTCGTACGACTTCGTCTTTTAATGTATTTTTCTACATTATTTTCTAGCAAAAATTATCATACAAGGAACGCGCACATCGTTCGCGCTCCGGCGACGAGTGGCTGCGCGGTAGGAAGGTTCGCGCCTTCTGCGCCGGCGTCCACGGCTTCAGCTTCGAATGCGGCGCGCGCGCGCTCATGCAGGCCGCGGGCGTGGGCCGGCTCGCGCCCAACGTGCTGCTGATGGGCTACAAGGCCGACTGGGCGTCGGCGCCGCCCGCCGACCTGGAATCCTACTTTAACGTGCTGCAGTGAGTCAAATTTCCCGTCATTTTGTTGTAAATATGTCTACCAGTATATGAAAACCACTAGTATAATTATAAAAACGACATTGTCTATAGCACGGCGTTTGAAACGCGACTGGCGGTAGGCATCGTGCGCGTGTCTGGTGGATTGGATTTCAGCGAGGTCGCAGGCTCTGAAGAGCCCAATAGTGGTCTAACGGCTGCTTCCAGCAGCGGAGACCTGCGCGTTCGCGCACCTATCATGCACGCTGATTCCGACCTCGACATACGCACGGACTCACAACCTTCTAGCAGACACAACCTCAGTGAGTATTTGTAACGAAAATTACCAATGACGGTCAGTTACTTGTTATTAAAGCTTAACAAACGATTATATAGTAGTATGTATATAAATGTCAATAATATTCAAGCACTCTAAATTACCTTTAAAATCGTCGATAATATTTGGCATAAAAAAAAATCATTTTAGATTTTAATATGTATGTAGAAACTATAATATTTTTTAGATCTATTGACGTTAACGACATCGCGTTCATTCACGATATCCGAGAAAAGTGACACAAAGGACAAAAAGAAAGACAAGAAAGGAATTGATATTCACCGGCAAGTGGTTTACAAATCGGCGTCGGGCATCGAGATATCTATGGAGCAGTTGTCTCACATGACAATATTTAAAAGGAAACAGGTATAGCTTTACATAAAACATTAAAGTTAACATATTGTAATATGCCTAGCACCAATATTTATATTCAACTTAACATATTAAACCACAATGTTGTATTGTATCACAATCTCTTGAAAGTAAATAACGTTGAGCTTTTTATTCGCACCTGAAACTGAGAAAACGTTTATTTTATTAAACATACTGCTCTTTTATGATTAATTCCATCTAGTATAGTCATAGTTTAGTCATAAACACAACTTAATCCATAGACAAATGACTAGGTAATAAAAATAACATGACCTAAGCCGTTCTAGGCTTTATTTAAGTATAACCTGCTCAATTTAATAATAATATTTGATAAGATAGAGCACTTCACATAATAGTTTTTATTTTGACCTCTTTTATTCTAAATAAAATTGCATGTGACGGATCACCTACCCTAAAATTTAAGTTAAAAATATTAATATGACTTAGACATACTAATTAGAATTATTATTGTTAACTATTGTTAAATAAATTTTAGTTCTGTCAATATGTTTCCATCATTGAAACCTGAAATATAAGTTGTAATAACTGAATTTATTGTGTAGAATTGCATCCATGAGGATGTAACCTGTGTATTACAGAAGGATTATAGGGACACATAAAATAATGCCAAGTATGTAAACAGGAGCCGGGTACGATCGACGTGTGGTGGCTGTACGACGACGGCGGACTGACCATGCTGCTGCCGTACATCATCTCGCAGCGCTCGGCGTGGGCGCACTGCAAGCTGCGCATCTTCGCGCTCGCCAACCGACACCACGAGCTCGAGCTGGAAGAGCGGAAGTTAGTGTCTTTTTTGTAACACGAGAACAAGTCTTTATAGACATATTGTTATTATTATTGAGAGTTAGTTGATAGCTTCAGCCATATTTCTCTGAATATCGGGTTGTATCACTGACTACTTCGAATTTAATTTAATACAGATGTTTTCGTAGTTTGTAAATAAAATTATTATTTACTTTTATAATGTTTTTTGTAACAATACACTATTCATAAAAAACTTTTGTTTTTGGAGTTCGAAGACAAGACGATTTAATCAGCCAACGTCATAAATAAAATATGTAGAGATGTCTAATGGGTTTGCTTAAAAGTAAACATTTTGACAGTATGGCGAACTTGCTGGCCAAATTCCGGATCGACTATTCATCGCTGAAAATGGTACAGGACATCACGGAACTGCCTCAGCCGGAGACGAAGAAGACCTTCGAGGAACTTATTAAGAAATTCACAGGCGATACAGGAGGTAGTGATTTCTGTATGCTATTCTTAGTTTGGTTCAGAGCGATAATTCGGAACTTATTTCTGACACTGAGTCAGAAACAAGTGTGTGTGTGTTATGAATTTCATAATATACTTAATATTTTGTACGTCCAACTTAAGACATCTACGCAATTTAATTGTATATATTTCATGTATGTATGTTATTTGATTCCTGGAAAAGAGTAATTACTGAGTTTTTTGCCGGTTTATTTCAGATCCAATCTATCTAGCTTTAAATTATTTTGTATATATAATATATAATATATAATATAAAAATAGACTTTAGTTTCAATGTACAGTATCCAGTCCTTTAAGAATGGCTTTATTTAAAATTAGTTGAAAATTGTAATAGTATTTTATTGCTCCATAGAGTGCAAGATCAGTCCTACCGAGCTAACAACGCTGTCGGAGAAGACGAATCGTCAGCTGCGACTGCGAGAGCTGTTGCTCTCCAACTCGGCCGAGGCGCGCCTCGTCGTTATGTCGCTGCCCATGCCGCGCAAGGTGAGAAGGCGCTACCGTATAATATATTTTTCTCTCTTTGTCTCTTTCTCTCTCCCTCTCTTATATACATATACCATGTTCCACGTGATAATTTGTAATTATCTCTGACACCTCTCTTCCTCTGATTATACGGCAATGATGAATTTGTTACTACAAAAACTATGTGTACGTAATTCTTACATCGATCACTTTAAAAATCCTAATAATTTACATGTATATAGTTAGAATTCTTAGCATACATAGTTATTTTACCGCATTATAGTAAATATTGCTAAATAAATTCGTATATTCAAAATTCAAACTGTTATAACAGTAACAGTAACAGCCTGTGAAAGTCCCACTGCTGGGCTATAGGCCTCCTCTCCTCTTTTTGAGGAGAAGGTTTGGAGCTTATTCCACCACGCTGCTCCAATGCGGGTTGGTGGAATTCACATGTGGCAGAATTTCAATGAAATTAGACACATGCAGGTTTCCTCACGATGTTTTCCTTCACCGTAAAGCACGAGATGAATTATAATCACAAATTAAGCACATGAAAATTCAGTGGTGCTTGCCCGGGTTTGAACCCACGATCATCGGTTAAGATTCACGCGTTCTTACCACTGGGCCATCTCGGCTTGTTTTACAAGCCGAGAAACTGTTATAAGATAACCTACAATTAAAAAGTAACGTAACGGATTTTCCATGAATAGACAGCTTTAATGGTTATATTTCTTGAACTCACCACTTAGTCACGTACACTTGCTTGCTTCGAAGGGCTCGGTGTCGGCTCCGCTGTACATGTCGTGGCTGGAAGTGCTGAGTCGCGACCTGCCGCCAGTGATGTTCGTGCGCGGCAACCACACCTCCGTGCTCACCTTCTACTCTTAGGATTTACCCTTACTTGCTCTACACATTAGGATGTTTAATCATTACTGATAAGTGTAATCTGTCATACTGTCTACCTACCGCCTAATTTCTACTTAATATATTAAAAATTATATAAAAGATTGCAGGTAACCAGGTATGAGAATATCCTCATTCATCTACTCGTTCTTTTTATGTAATGAATCAAATTTCCTGGATATAAGCAGTGGCGTAACTCTAACCTTTTTGGGCTCCGAAGCCAAATAATGGAAACATCCTCCCTTTGCCTATTATGAAAACGAATGTTTGACGTTTGTTTGTCGGCAGTAGACACTGGGTTCTATTATGAGTGAATTAAATCTGTAATTGCAATTCTTTTGAATAAAAAGTTTTGTAAGAAAATGATCGTTGTGCAAAGGGATAGCTACGCCACTGCGTGTAATGGCAATATCCAATAAATTTACTTAATATAGGTATTTAGGTATATGTAATCCAATAAGGTTAAGTGTTGACATAATTTAAGTTTGTGACTACATTGTGGTTTGTTAAATTAATCAAATCAATTGTGTCATATAAAGTATATTATTAGAAAATATGATACTTTATTTTTTGATTAGTTTGTCTAGATCTTAGATCCAGAATTTAATTTTAGATGACGTTGTGATGTGTAATGTATACGTACAAACACGTGATTACTAATATATAAGAGTACAATGGAAAAGGTATGAGTATAAATTTAAAAATTATATTTTTAATCTTGTCAAAAGATTTCTCGATGATTTGTTAAATATTTAAAACGCATCATTTATAACATACCGACCAATAAAATTTAAATTGTTAAAATAAAACCAAAGTAATAAATATAAGTAAAGTACAAGTACTTATTAAGTAATGCAGCATTTTCTTATTTTATAATAATACGTATTTAAAATAAACTCGTTTTAATATTACGTGTAAGTATGAGCATAAAACAAACGACCCTTTATGAACCAAAGTGTATATTTAATTAATGAAATAGAACAAATAAATATATTTATACAAGTTTTAGTTTTCATGTAGTATAGTCAATGAATAATATGAGTATGAATTATCTGACCACTGCTCTTTCCCGACAAGATAGAAACTCGCTGGATTCTAAATCAAAACAATCAAATGGTGTATCAAATGTTAAATAAAAAAAGGAATTACTT
The DNA here is from genome assembly GCA_905147175.2 of Nymphalis urticae. Taxonomy (NCBI): domain Eukaryota; kingdom Metazoa; phylum Arthropoda; class Insecta; order Lepidoptera; family Nymphalidae; genus Nymphalis; species Nymphalis urticae. The sequence continues at coordinate 5,293,604 of LR989998.1, read as the reverse complement.
TCCACTGTTTTTATAACTATGATTTATTTGATTAATTCATAATTTTTGTTCCACACTTTGAATACCCAATAGCTTTAACTGACAGCGCAATTCAAAAATGAGGCAATATTGAATGAGCGCCGTCAATCGCTATCGGGTTGTAACATACGCCATTATACAAATATATAGGTATGGTAATTAATTAATGTATTAATTTTAATTCATCTTAACATTTATATTTCCAATTATAATTGTTAAGCTCGTAGAAATAACATATAACAAAATACTTGCGCCGTAAGTAATAGAAAATATGTTAAATGGTGTGTAATATATATTATTATATATAAAAAAATGATCATTCAACCGCATTAATAACAAAAACAAGATATTAAATATATATTTTATATTACACTATATATTTATGATTTGCTTTACTTCAAATAATTAATTAATTATATCACATGTCTCTGTAAGATAAAATTAATTAATAGTTAACTGTCGTCATTTTTATATTCTTTAAATAAAAAAACTTTATCTTTATCCGGATTTACGTCTATAAAATAATTTCATTAACGTATTCACTTCTGTCACGAGTATTATACCTACTTTAGAAGAAAGACAATATTTTACTTAAATATACTTCATCATCAACTTGAATGATTTGTTTCATTTTCCTTTATAAAATCTATAACAACATTTTCACTACCCTAATGCAATGATTTCAAAAAGCATAGATAAGATGTTATGCTTCATAAAACACATTCCGCGGAAGCACACAGACATACCCTTTGATTTGCATTAAAAGTAAGTAACATTTCACCATATTGAGATATATACATATATTGTCGTGTCAAAGGGATGGCATGGATGTTACAAGTATTTTACGCGGTGGTACTATATTTGAAAACTAGGTAAATGTTTATTTTATTCTATGTTCAAAATTATTAATTCTCAATTCATCTTATACAATTTAAATACAGTATACAGTCGCTCCGTGTCCTACTTCGCGCAGAGGTTGTCCATTGACGTACAGCGTGGAAATGCGGCCTGCATTATGGGCAGCTTTGCGTCGGGCGGGAACCTGGAAGGGACTGTTTTAAATTTGACTTTATATAAAAAAATTGACATTTAAATTGATTTCTAAAATTATATTTATATTGTAAGTAAATATATTTTTTAAATTTAATTATATTTATCCTCACGATATAGTGAGTTGAACACCAAGTGAACACTTACCAAACTTATTTACAAAAACTGACGTATGCCGCCACAAGGCCGAGTCACAATACTGTATTTGCCTACATATACCATAACATTACCGTGAAATCGTGTAACAGTCGTGGTCGGTGTCAAACGTCGGGTTCACGCACCAACGACAAGGGTTTTCAAAATTACTTACTACAATTGTATTATATTGGTTCTTTCGTTATTTACAAATTACCATAATAACTGTAACATTGTCCTTTATGTAACTATTTCATTCGCAATGCTGGATACAATAAATGAATATTACTGTTAATGTTAATGTGGTTTATTTAATTACACTTGTGAAGAAAAAAATATTACTTAAATAAAAATTCTACTAATTATTTAATGATTTCATACAGGTCCGGCGATAACCGCAAACAATTACCGTTGAGTGTTCAGGAGGTGGACGTTGTAGCAGTAAAATAAAATTTCTTGTATCGTAGAAATAAAATAATAAATATAAAAACAGTTCTTTTAAGAGCTTGACATTAAGTCATACTAAGCTATTGCATGATGCTTCTTGTTTCAAAAAATTTAAATAAACAGTTCTTTTCAGAGCTATTCATTGTTTCAAACGATGACGTCATATAAAGCGGCAGGTGTGACGTGTGTGTTCTTGTTGCTATGAGCGTAACGACGTACTGCTACAAATGTAATCATCTAATAGGATACAAATAACAATTTTGTATTTACCGATAAAACAACTGCTATATGCGATATGTTGCTAGGAACAAAATAGTTCTATCTTTATATGTATTACAGACATACAATTAATTTTCCGTATTCACATGTTGTTTGAAATGCCTTGTTTATATACTTTAGCGCCATAATAGGTACACTCTGTGTATTCATTCGACAGCATTTTCGTTTTTATTGTTACCGATCACGCTCGTCGACTTTCTTGGCGCAAGGCAAAAGCGACTAATAGCAAAACGTTTCAATTGGGACGTTTTTGACATGTCTAATATCATTGTTCAATGGACTTCATATTAATAAAAGAACTTCTAATTTAGCAATTCAATTTCATAACCGAAAATTATAAATATTTACAGTATAATCTGTACAACGTCTTGGGTAGGTATCTTGAAATGCTTTAAAGTTAAAATAAAACACGTAGCTCGTCGTTTTTTGTAATTTAAATATTTGAAATTTATTTGCATTTTTTGCAATATTGAACATTATATTCTATTTCAGTCAGTATTTTACAATAATTTTCTAAGCTATATAACATATTAAAGAACGCATTACTAATAAAAATGACATTAAATATATTTGTCATATAATAGTACGCAAATGATATACTACGAGTATGTAAGAGAAAAACAAATAAGTATCTATAAAAATACTCGTATTTAGGTACTGACATTACATAATTCGTGTAATGATAGCCGTAAGGTTAAATGAAGGTAATGCTCATTCATCTGCTTTCGAGTGCTTGGATCCATTCCTAAAAACCATTAGAAAGGGTTGTTTTGTGTCTGTGTCCGAATGTTTTGCTTCATGAAACAATAATTTAATTATTTCATGTGGAAACTGTTGACATAGTGTTAATTTTATTCTAATCATCAAATCCTAAAAAATATTTTTGTCTTCCAAGGATAACTAATATACTCGTACCTACTCAATGTTAATACTTTTTAAATAGCCAATGTTCGTTACAACTGGAACATTTTTTATTATGAAATCTTGCTATAATAAAAGCGTTTGCGTATATTTCCTTAGTAGGTAGGTTATCTTCTCGGTATTGTCTTGAATCTTTGTAAAATTGAAAAAAAAAACAAACAATAAACGATTGATGTGTGTGATCGGATGTTAAAACACTCGTGTTATCATTGTAGATTGTTAGCCAGTAACCGAAGACCAGTCAATGGGCAGCAGTTTGTTCGAACTCGTCGAGTTGAAATTTTTACTTGCTCTTTATTGTTTGTCAAGTCTTACACTATTTTAAATGTCTAAATATTATAATTATTTTACGCATACACAGTTAATACATAGTTTTTTTTATTGTTTTTAGACTTCTATAATGAACCCTCAAATATATCTTGTGTCGTTCGGAAGAAACGGCGAGTTGCTACCACTAAACATGTATATGTTCGAACGGCTTAAGAGTAACAGGCATTAATTACTAATCATTTTATTTCACAGAACCAATTAGTGGAAGACAGGGTGAGGCCCGAATAGATACTAGAGTAGGTGCAGCTCTAATAGCTACTTCAGGTCATAATGAGGAGGTAAGTACATATCAAATTAAATAAATACAGAATATTTTACTATTTTAAGTACTAAATGTTGTATGAAATAGTAAGTTTGTAATTATCTATATATACTCTATAATTATATATAATATGTATATGTATGTATGTATATATGTGTGTATTATTCTATGCGCTTAGTGGGATGTAGATATGTGTAGTTTATTAAATATTTAATGTCTCCTTTTTATATGTAAGTGCACTTACCTGTTCTCTTACAAAAATTCTTTCACCAAAGGTTGTCTGTGAGAAATCGCTATAAGCGATAAGACCGCCTTTGCGCACTATTTTTATTTTGTCTTTTTCTTTGATTGTTTCCTATTACTCTTATAATATATATATGTTGTGCGACAAGTGTTAAATAAATAAATGTTTTGTTATCTTTTTCTAGGAAGGTCAAAACATCGAGCCTACACCTGAATTGACAACATACAATATCAAATTAGGATGGATACAGGTGAAATTATGCAAGCATCTTATTACTCAGATATACTCACAAATGTTATTATTTATCGATTGATATTGAATCAACTGGAATAAGAGAGATTTCTCCGCTAGGGCGTATTGATACCATGCCTTCTAAACATCTGGGGTGTGATGCTTTTCCTGCGCATTTCATGGATCGTGGGTCAGGCTGGTATCTGTCTAACAGTTCTGATCATATTTCTGTCGAGCGTCGTGTGCGTTATTACCACGCTATCTCTCAGTGCCATTTGCACGAATGGCCTTTTAAAAGGAGGTAGGTAAATTAAAGGATCCATGAGTCGTATCTCCTAAATTGTCTTTGCAAGCTGCAATAAACAAGATTTTGAAATTGATTACAGGTGGTGTTTATTATATCGTATCCAGGTCATTAGGAGCGGAACTCGGTGCATCTGTTGGAATTATTTTCGCTTTCGCAAATGCAGTAGCGGCAAGCATGAATACCATCGGTTTTTGCGAGTCACTAAATGATTTATTAAAATCTTTTGATTTGAGGATAATTGATAATGGATTAAATGATGTGCGAATCGTTGGCACTATAGCACTCTTTGTAATGTGCGTCATTTGCGCTTTTGGTATGGATTGGGAAACAAAGGCGCAGGTATGACAGATTCTATTATTTGATAGCTTAGATTAGCACACAATACAGAAATACATTTTTCAAATGTTTTTTTTTTCAGAATTTTCTAGTTATAATTATTGTAGTATCGATTTTGAATTACATATTAGGAGCATGTTTGGGGCCCTCCAACGACAGTGAAAGAGCACAAGGTTTCGTCGGTATTAGTGGTAAATTTCATTTCTTTATTTCAAAAACTTATGATAATTATTTGAAATTTCAATCTAGTTTTCTATTTTTGTCTTAGTTGAGTAGTTGCGAGACCGATACCTATATGCAAGTATATTATTATCATAATGTCCGTAATTATTTATCGATCTTATGCACACAGTGGAAACAGCACTCGTTAATCTCGGACCAGACTTTCGATACAGTGACAATCAGCAGCACAATTTCTTTAGCGTTTTTGCCATGTACTTCCCCGCCGTGACCGGAGTACAAGCTGGAGCTAATATATGCGGTGATTTGAAAGTAAGCCTAATATATTGATGTGTTAAAACATGCGTTCTTTTTTACTGACAGACTAACTGAAGAAACATATAAACATATTTTTTAAATAAAATAAAAGTATTAATTAAGGACGTATATTTCTGCCCACTAGAATCCAGCCACAGCCATACCCAAAGGCACGTTTCTGGCGCTGGGTCTATCAATGCTTAGCTACCTAGTGATGGCGGTGCTATGTGGCGTGGGCGCTCTGCGGGATGCCAGCGGGAACATCGCAGACCTCAACTCAGGCACTATCGACGCTTGCATTCCTAACTGCAAATATGGACTGCATAATAATTATGGGGTAGTTACTTATTATTGGACGGTCTTACTGGTATACTTCACCGTTACGGTCACACAATTTTAGTCATATCGTTAAGAGTTACGTCATTATTTACGCCTTACGGATTCAATTTTACATCTACACAACCTCTTTCGTTCTCTTCAAACAAGAGTATTTTAAAGGGATTTTTACCGATAGAAAATATTCTTGTTAAACTCACTACAGATAATTAAATCCAATCCAATTAATGCAATTAATATAATTGTCTATATTTAAAATATTAACATGGATTTCATGTTTTAAGTGTTTTCACATTAAAATGTCTCTCCAGTCACAATATTTCAAATATATAAATAAAACGACAACAGTTATATATAGCTGTTGTATTGTCTAAAGAATTTAAAACAAATTAAAACAATTTGTTTTTAATTTAACTCCCAGACTCCGGGCTGATATTGAGAATTTTTGACAGAAAAGCTCAATTACTTTTTATTGGTCCGTTCTGAAATTTGAACCCAGGACGTCCGGGTCTACGGCCTAACATCTAGCCACTAGACCGACAAAGCGAATCATATATTAGGTATACCTAACTATATTATATTTGATACTATGCGGCTTATCTTGTAGATAATGCAATTGATGGCACAATCGAGCGCTCTTATTTACGCCGGCTGCTGGGCCGCCACGTTGTCGACGGCGCTAACCAACCTACTGTCGGTGCCGCGCCTAATCCAGGCTCTGGGCGTAGACCGCATCTACCCCGGACTAATCTTCTTCTCTAAGCCCTACGGGAAGCACGGCGAGCCCTACCGCGGATACGTTCTCACGTTCTTCGTCTCGCTCGCATTCTTGCTGATAGGTGTAACATTTAAAATATATATACATATCAATATATATTTGTATATTAGACTAGAAATTGCGAAATACATACATTGTTTTATTCACTTTATATTTTTCAGCTGATTTAAATACAATAGCTCCGTTAATTACAAACTTTTATTTGGCGTCGTACGCTCTTATCAATTTTTGTACATTTCATGCTGGTTTAATTCAGTCGATAAATTGGAGGCCTACATTTCGAGTACGTATTAAATACAACCTCATTAATACTAAAATAATAATTGAATTTATTTAAGTCATAAATGTATTTTTTTAGTTTTACAACACATGGTTGTCACTATTTGGATTTTTAATATGTATCTTTATAATGATGATAATCAGCTGGGCGATGACGCTCGTAACGTTTTTTATATTTATGACATTGTATCTACTAGTACTTTATAGAAAGCCAGGTAAATGATATTATTTTTCTTATATCTTATATTATTATAATTAACAAATCGTAAATCAATGTTAGGTACACTCATAACCTAATTATTAAGTAGGTAGTTTTGTTTATAGTAAGGCCGTAATTAGTTGTACGTTCTTAATAAAATAATATCATTTAAGATGTGAATTGGGGCAGTAGTACAGACGCACAACGATACAAGGACACGGTATCAGCTCTGATACAAATGTCCCACATGCATGAAAACATCAAATCGTATAACCCTCAAGTGTTGGTATTAGCTGGAAGACCCAACAATAGACCAGCCCTTCTCGATATTGGGCACCTCATCACGAAACTGGGCTCGTTCATGGTGGTCGCTGACATCAACGAGGTAGATTATGGTTTGACAGTATTCGTAGTAAGGAGTTAAAATTGTTTACAGCTATTGCTGCCCGACCCGATATCGTATAATATAAATAAGATGTCCGGACCGACAATTTGTCTTCGCATCTGACTACGTTTAAATAACAAATTATCTATATGTCAAAAAATATAAATAATGTAAACATGCTTCATAGGCTATCAAAATAGTACAAAGGTTCCAAATCTATCGGACATGTAGTTTTTAACAGAATTCGAATAAAAACAATCAGTTTGATTGCTCTTTATATAGTATTGTCTTGTATTGTGTCTCTTAGTATTGTCATCGTATATGATTGTATTTTTTTAATTAACTGACTCAAAATAAAATGCAGGAACCGATTTCAAAACCAGAACGAGTGGGTCGACTTCAAGCAGGTGAAGAATGGCTACTATCGCGGAAAGATCGTGGTTTCTACGTAGTTTTAGACGGATTGCCCTTCGAGGTGGGCGTGCATGCAGTCATTAGATCAACTGGCCTAGGTAGCCTAAAGCCGAACATTATGCTTATTGGCTACATGAACAGATGGGCGAGATGTGCAGTCACTAGTGTTCGAACATATGTACGAGTTCTTCAGTAAGCAATCGAAAGACAATTTATTGTGACTATTTTCTTATTTGATATCTGAATTTAAGCTGTAAATGTTACATAAATTGTCACTATTTGAAAATATCAACAGGTACACAGTGTGACCGTTTTATAGTACCATGTATACCTATGTAGCGCCCCAACACTACCCCAGTTTAAAAAAAAACACTTTGTTTTTAACAAATATGATGAATAAATAAACGCTGCAATGCATGTCTATACCGAATGGGCATAGGTTAGCGTTCGAAGAACAACTCGGCGTATCCATTTTACGCGTGCCGGAGACGGCGCGGCCGGTGAAGCCACACGTCACGCTTAGTGCGCACGAGACGCGCATGCAGACCCACGTACAGGACTTGCTGTTCGCCGACTCTGAGGCAGACATGCCGCAGCACGGGCATTCTAACGGTGACTAACCTATAACCTTATTATAACGGTGACTAAGGTAAACCTTATTAACCAAACGACTTTTTATAGATACCAAAATGCAATTGACGGGCCGGTTGGCGTGATTGGTAGATACTTTCATTTTTTTTTCGACCTTTCACGCCGAAGGTTGTGGGTTCGATTCCTACCCAGGACAGACATTTGTGTGCATCAACATGTCTATTTGTCGTGAGTGTGGGTGTAATTATCTTATAAGTATGTCAGTTGTATATCAGTTGTCTGGTTTCCATGGTACTCTCTTAGCTCTCCTTAGTTTGGGATCGTGGGTGAATAATATCCCAGGATATTATGTTATTAAAGAGAAGGTTATTTTGAAGATCACCATCTTCAAAATAACCTTTCCAACTGACCGATTTCATCCATGGGAGCCTTTCTCGAGGGAGATTACCTAATTGCATAGGACATATTATAGTGCACAAGTGTGTGTGTAAACACAGGTGCACTCTCTATTCCCTCACTCTCATACTCCGATGGAACGGAAAAACCGACATGACTGGAAACAGTTCAGGTGCAGGACCAACGAGTTTACGTTCTTTTCGAGACACCGAAGTGCAGTATCAAACATTGGCCTGATACTGAGAATTTGTTGACTGAAAAAGCCAATAACTTTTTATCGGCCCAGAGTTTGAATCTTCGTGAACAAAGGTCTTATATCTAGCCATAAGACTGACGAGGCAGTCAAACTTACTATTCTGTAGTATGTATTACTGATTAATAATTCACTATAATGTATTATTGTATATTGGTCTTTAGTCTTTGTTTACACGATTATATTATAAGAATATATTACTATTAACGTATTAATTGTTAATGAGTTAAGAGTTAAGTTAATAACTGACATACACTTAGCTGACACGCAGAGATATCGAGATGAGACCATAGACCATTTTTAGTACTCTTTATAGTTTTGATATATTCCTAACATATAACACAAAACTTTTGTTATATTAATTAGATGAAGCTGAAAGTAGTCAGCCAGAACTTGGACTAGTAGTCAAAGAAACTGTTGCTTCATTTCATGACAGTGATCCCACCAAAAATACTCCAGTATCAAGTCTTTCGATGAGAAAATCTGGAGTGTACAAACCATTATCTTTTAGCTCTGTGAGTAATTGATTTTTATCTTACTATATCTACTATAATATACATAATATTTTTTTAATTTATAGTTATTGCGATTGTAATATAAGATATAAAAGATTATAAAGACGGATGTTGACATATCTGTTTGAGATTTATAGACTTCGATATCGTGTTCCATGAAAATTTTCATGAACAATATGGTTTATGAACTATCCACTTTATTGTTTCACTGATGGATGTGACAATTAGCAACTATAAATACACAGACTGTACAAAATCTGCAGGCAAGCTTTGTAGCTGTGTAAGTATCTACCTCGTCTATACGACCATCGTATCAAATGTATATATTTGTGATGTTCCAACATATTTATTAGTAAATATAAATAATAATAATAATAATAAAGCTCTTTATTCCGAAACTATAACATTAAAAAAAAACATAAAGCACAGGACATACATTTTTTTGCTATAAAATGTCTCTGGTTTCGGTGTGCCTTTTGGTAAAGGTCTCCTCCAACGATTTCCACCTTTGTCTGTCCTGGGTGACCCTCCTCCAGTTTGGACCTGCCGTCATCTTTAACTTATCTTCCCACCAAGCGTTCTGTCTTCTATTATCGTCTCTTGGATGTCGTCACTCTCCTGCTCCACTTTCCTATTTGTGTACGATGTGTGATAACACATCATATGTCCGGCCATATTGCGGAAGATACTGTCTAATACTGCAGAGAATAATTTTGGGGAGAGTGGGAGATATCGTTTCTTATTATTAAAATTAATTAATGATTTAGTATCATTTAGTATAATATCCGTTCAGGTTTGAAGGGTGTTTGAGCCAATGTAACTACATGCACAAGGGACATAACATCTTCGTTCTCAAGGTTGTTGGCGTATTGGCAATGTAAGGAATGCTAAATATTTCTTACATCACCCATGTCTATGGGCGGTGGTGACCACTTAACATCAGGTGATCGATTTGCCCGTCCGCCTACCTATACCATAAAAAATCTTTAATATTAAGGACAACGATTTGGACGCCTGGTGGCTGTATGACGACGGAGGCCTCAACATCTTGCTGCCGTACATAATAGCACGTCGCGGCTTCACAGAAAAAATGCCGCTAAGGATATTTGCACTTACACGTGACTGCAACGATATTCAAGAATCTGAAAAACAGTTAGTAAACAAGCATATATTATTCAAATTAAAGTAATAATTTATTTACATGGTAACAACGAAAAAACATCTTTACATGCATATTAATAGTCATGGAGACAATTTATTTCTTATATAACTTTTTTTTTATAGTAAGTAACTGTCCGAAACGAATCGGGCGTCACTGATCACGCAAGTGCTAAAAACAACTGTACAAACTTTTAACTTTATGGAATGATCGATGCGTCAACGCATAGAAAACTAAAAAAACAAGCATTATATTAAAACTACCCCGGCGACCGAGCTCTTATACAATTTGATATAAAACATGTTTCTTTTAGAAATAGCATTTTGACACTTAAATACATAAAAAGCAAAATTTTATCTAGATATCATAGAGCCAAACTGTTAGAGCCAATATATATGTAGAGTACATTGGGCATTAAATTGCTAATTAAAAGTTATTAGTAATGTATAAATAAGATGAATATCGATAAATCACTAAATAGGATATTTACTATGTATTTCAGCATAAAAGCTTTACTACAAAAATTTCGTATCGAATATTCATCGCTCATCATGATTCAAGGCATCAACGAACCTCCTATGCAAGCAAGCTTGGAATACTTTAATCAGCTGATTAAAAAGTTTAGAACTGATTTTGGCAGTGGTTTGTATAATCATGTTTCTTTTTATGGTTTAAACACGTTATCAAATATAACATATAAATATTATAATAATAAGCATAATGAGATTTGCAAATACATTTAATCATTTATTTAGTAATATATACTACAATTAAATCACTATAATTATGTTTGTTCTATTAAAATTGTTCCGAACCTAGCTCGTAACCCAGTCTGGTGCTTAGTGAGTGAGTTTATATTGGCATTCATGTATCTTGGTATCAATATGCTTTTGAAATGTAATAGAAGGTATTTCATACTTTAGGTAGGTATCTAACCAGTCAAATAAAATAATTGATAAAATATATTGTTATTTTTTTTCTATTCTTGTTTAACATCTAAAATAAAAATTACAAAATTCTTAAAAATAGCTCTATTTACAGACATTCTAATATCGGATGCAGAGCTGGAACGGCTACGCGACAAGACCAACCGTCACCTGCGACTGCGGGAGTTGCTCATAGAACACTCGTACATGGCCTCCTTTATTGTTCTCACACTGCCTTATCCGAGATTGGTTAGTTTTATTTAAATATTTTATTGAAACTTTTAATTACTCCATCGACGCTAAAAATAACTTTTTATTAAGGTGGTATTGTCAAATAATCAAATACATACATCAGGTATTGTCAAACTATCAAATACATACATACGATGGTATATAAAATAAAAAAATATTATTCAATACAAAACTGCATATCCTTACTAATACACAGACAAACAAGACATGTTCATGCACACTAATGTCTGTCCTGGGTGGGAATCGAACCCACGACCTTCGGCGTCAAAGTCAAGTGTCTACCAACCACGCCAACCGACCCGTCTTGTGGTTGGAATAGGCAATAGATTGTTTACTTTTTAATATAAAATAGAGCTGATTAATATATTGGGTAACATATAATCACAATTACTAGTTTTACTTCTAATAAAAATATGCTAAACCTTATATTTCGTCTTTAAGGGTTCGGTATCCGCTACTCTATACATGTCGTGGCTCGAGGTGTTGAGCAAAGATTTACCACCAGTGCTCTTCGTGAGAGGAAACGACGAGACTGTTCTTGGCGTATAAACTGGTTTGGTTTATTTTTAAGAGATTTAATTTTTCATAGTAAAATAAGGTTTTTTTTTGTTATAACACACGGATATCACGTTTTAAATAATTTTTCTCAGCACATATAAAGCCTTGCCACTATTCGGGACCGCTAGGCCTCAAAATGAAGGCGCTCGCCTACAGTCAGCAAGTCGCACATGCACTCAGCCGTGTCAGTATACACTTGGTCGGCATTATTTTGATGATTTGGTCATTAAATCCAGCGGATTTGAAGAATGTTTAGCAGTAAAAATAGCGACGGTAAATATGGAATTTATTTCAAGGAGATAAATGTTTTGAAATATTTAAATTATGTTATATTGATTTATTGACGGAAGCAATGGTGGTTATGAACTGATTTTACATATTAGTAAGCTCCTAAAATTAAATAATTAAATCTAGCAATAAAATGATAAATCTAATGGACTTTTTATTACTTTGTTAAAATTTTGTTAAATTCACTTTAACTGTATGGAATTTGTTGTTAAAGACAACCAATAGTCATTCTTTCATGGAAAGTTTATATTATCTTATAGTATTTCGCAAAAACTAAATAATAATGCGTTCTCAATATATTACAAATATTTATTTCACACATATTTCACAATTTTTAATTTACGATTTTTAACATAAAAATGATAATATATTTACAGACGCGAGAACCAACAGGCGTTCCAGATTAACAATTTCATTAAATGATTACAAAGTAACATGAAAATATTGAAGTGATTTAAAATTTGATTTTCTGTAACAAAAGCGAACGATGATACAAAACTACATTTGATACAATGTGTCGTATATTTATTTACAAGTTTTCTTATCGTGGCAAAAAATTTGTACGCTAAGTGAAAAATATTTTTCTATTAATTATTAAACTATTTTTGTGAATATCTTATAAATTAATATATTCTGCAACTATTTAAACGCTAGGGGCTAATGATTGGGGCAGGGCAATGTTTTTTTTCTGTTCCACCCTCAGAAGAGGTCAACATGAATTAATTTATACATCTCAATAGTTGATATACATATTTACTTTTATTTTAAGAGCGCAAACAGTAACTAATCGATAAGTGAGTGGTAATAAAAAACATGATTCTGTGTGTTCTGAGGCGGATTGAGGTTTTATATACATAATTTTATGAAGAAGTAAGATCGATCAAGTTAAAAATAATTAAAGCAGTAAATCTTATTCGGGCTTTACATCAGATTTGTGCTAAATAAAGCCATATCTATAATAACGCACGCAATCATTTAAATTTATTTATAATTATATATGTATACGCTACACAGGTGTCTAAGCTCATATCAGAAAGATAAATTATTTTAACATTAACATGGGTTCAATTTAAACAAAACAAGTCATTTTTCAAATTTTCAATCATTTAGTGACATTTAATCATATTGTATGCTGCTTTGTTTTTACATTTTATTTAAATATAATCTACAAATTATTTTAATACTTTACAAATTAAAATAACAGACGCATTCATACTATATATTTTAAATTGAACAATGCATTAATATAAATATGGCTTTATAACTTAAAATTATACCAAATAAAGTTTAATACTTTTTAAAGTCCAATTATACTTTCGGATAATAAATTACTTTGAGCTTATTAGTTAAATAAATCAGTTTGCACAGTAAAACGCGTACGTGTGCCTAGCGACATGCCTGTTGTAGTAGTCGCTACATAGACGACAGATATTTTATATATAGCAACACTACACATGCACCGTTGGCCAACATAACGTTTTTGAATGCGCAAACCTAATGGTACCGGTTTATTTTTTATTCTATAATAAAATTATTATAATACTATAATTTAACTCTCAGTTCAAGGCGGTAAATACTGAGGCCCGTTTTAAGAACAAGGGAACACAAATAACTATTTATAATAAGTTTGCAAAATATATAAAGAGCGAGAGAGAGAGAGATTGAAGATGAAGCGCATCATGTAACCGTGTGTATTGTATCCCTTAATAGATATATTAGCGTATCTTACAAGCGTTTGTTCTGTAAAGAAATATCATTGAGTAATGAAGCGTTATAATGAGCGATATGTAAATTGTACGAGAGGACGGCGATTCGAAATATACATCTGTGATACGATATGTCGCTAATACATATATCCGTTGAAAAATAAACTTTCATCTCTGCTTCAACTTCACAAGTCGTGGATTTCTAACTAACAATTCACTAGCTCGTATTTTATATATTTATATAATTTGTAACTATTATTATAAGGATATTTATATATCGGGAGCCCATATTCTTACAATTATTTACTTGTGTTCCTGTTATTATAACATTACGTTTTCATAACGACGCACTAACCGTCGATAAAAATTTAGAGAAATTAACAGTATTCAGTCTATAACCATTAATATTATAATATTTATTTATATGTTCATCTCGATTCTTGTTTGCGTTATTTTCTACGTAGTTTTTATTTGCAGCGCTTTCGAGAATTATTCTGTCTTATTCAAGTGCACGTGTATAAGATAATTCGTTATAAAAATGACAATTACACCGAGATGTCGTAATGAATGGAAGAATCGAACGTTCGAGACACGAATGATTTTAACCTACCAGCACCTCAACACATTAAACGTACCAGACTCGCCAACCCGAGGCCCACAGGACGAGTACGATTGCGCATTGACCGACAGAATTATTTCATAATACAAGTATAAACATCTACATAAATTAAAGACGAAAAATCTTCACACAGCCATACTTCTTATACATAAATAAATAACATAGAGAGTACACCTAAACGATTCAGGTTATACTTTTTGGTTACGGATGTCTCGCACGTGATAAATAAATAGACGACGGGTGATCTAGTCAGTCCTTACTCTTTCTAAAGGAACGTTTTCATTTACACGTTTAAGTAAACACTAGGAGACTTAGCGCTAGAGGCTGGCTCATGTGGACACGTGTTTCACAGCAAGCTGCAGATACCTCGCGACAGTCTTCATTCCGACTCCTCTTCATTTTCCTCGTCGAAGCCGGACAAGTCGGCCGATTCTAAGTAGCCGTGCATAACCTGAAACGTCCATGTATATAAGTTAATTAAATAATTTTTAAGGGTAAATTCGTTAATAAGCAAATAACCTTTTTGATAAGTAATTACTAAATAATAATTATAATAATAATGTCCTCCAGACCGATTTCGGCCATGGCGCCAATCTCAAGAGAGATTAGCCAACTACGCAGGAGATATTATAGTGCACAAGTGTGTGCGCAAACACAGGTGCACTCTCTATTCCCTAACTCTCATAATCCGATGGGACGGCAATCCGACACGATCGGAAAGAGTTCAGGCGCAGGACCAACGGCTTTACGTGCTTTCCGAGGCACGGGAGTGAACACACTTCCAACTTTCAGACTCCGGGCTGCTACTGAGAATTTTGTAACAGAAAAACCCAATAACATTTTATTGGCCCGACCTGGGAATTGAACCCAGGACCTCCGAGTCTGCGGCCTTACATCGAGCCACTAGACCAACGAGGCAGTTACTACTACACTTACTAAATAATACAATATATTAAGAGATAATTTTGGGTAACGCGCGCAAGTAATCCTAGTTATGTATCCTAGTTGAACCCTCGGGGTTCTGGGGGTCCCTAGCTAATTGAGAGGTACTGAATAGTAAAATGGGGGTGTAAAGTATCAATACCGCAATGGAGAGGAATTAATCCAAAGTTTTTTTTTACGCTGCTAGTTAGAAAAACTAATAAGACTGGGTCGGGTTGTAATGTTAAAAACCCTAATGGCGGGTTCATTTTTTTTTTAGTGGTGTCGAAAAGCGCTTTAATACATCCTTGCTTAACCGTTACATACACTCGTTTTTCACCGTATACACTCGTTTGTCAACGTATACTCGTTACATGGAGTACAAATTATAAAATATTTTGTATAATTTGTACTTTGTATTTTGTATATTTTTATTTTGTAAGGATATTTTTTAGAGAAATAATAATGACTTTTCCGGACTATTAAATGTGATAGTGTGTGTTTTTTAAGAGACAGCTCTTCGATTTTTATCAAATAAACACTTTCATTACATTGAATACCATCTTTCATTATTTTCATTGTTCAAAAATTTGAATGAATAAATATGATAAAAAGTTGACGGCAACGGTGGACAACAATAGAACGGTCGTCCAAAATTACAGTCTTTAAAAAACGTTTGAATTGAATGGAACCATCGAGGCTCTCCAACGTTTGCACGTAACAGCGCCCGGAGGCGAGAGGTGATACTGACCGCGTATTCGAGCAGCGCGAGGTGGCAGAACACGTACTGGTCGGGCATCTGTATGGAGTGCGCGCGTTGCTGCCGGATGCGCTCCACCGCGCCGCGCACGTCCGCCACGCCCTCCGCCGCCAGCCGCGACGTGCACGTGTCCAGCGTCAGGAACGTGCCTGCAACACACACACGCGCTGTAGCGCCGCCCACCGCCCGCCGCCCCCGCCGCCCGCCGCCCGCCGCCCCACGCACCTGTGCGCCCGATGCCGGCCGAGCAGTGCACGACGATCGGGGGCCCTCTACTGTGACCTGCCCACGCGTCTCCCAGTCTGAAACCATAGGAGATAATATTACAAATGGAATACGCAAAATATAAAGTCAATTATATATATATATATATTCACCTAGATTAGTTAAAATCACAGAGCTAGTGTAATTCAAAGCAAGATTGTTTCCTGCATCTTATATGGACAAAGGTGACTACTTATCCTTTTGATTTATTATTTGTTTACCATCACAATACTAATTAAAAAAGAAGGAATAGAAAACAAGTTTTACGTAGGTTGCATACTGTGTGCTCACTAAATATACGAAAACTGAGCGTGTAATAAAAAAATACCTACCATAAATTCCACGCTATGGTAGGCATTTTTATATATAAAATAGGATAATATGTGGATATAATATACCACGATATGACAGTGGTAAAAATATAACAATGTAAGCATATCTACGGCTGCGAGAGTTAGACTAGTAGAGGGCACGTACTCCTGGCGGGCGCGGTGCTGCGCGCGCCGCACGAGCGCCAGGAAGCGCAGCACGGGCGCCGCGCGGCCGCCGCCCGGCACGCCGTAGTCGGGCCAGCGCGTGTACTGCCCGTGCCACACGCGCCGCCGCTGCTCCGTCTGCGGGGCACAACGCACGTTACCGCCTGCCCTAGCCGAGCGTCTGCGTGGCGCGCTGGGGCACTCACCCGCAGGTCGGTGAGCAGCAGGTGCGACACGGTGTAGTCGTCGTCGACGTCGACGGCCTCGGTGCTGACGGCGAACCCCGCGTGCACGGCGCGCTGGCCGGGCGCGGCGGGCCAGTACTGGCCGCACTTGACGCGGCCGCGCTCCACCGTGCGCGTCGTCATCACGACCACGAGGCTGCCCTGCTCCCACACCATGCGCCAGAAGTCGCCGAACGTCTTTGGTAGCGGCCCTGCGTAAGATTGCTTCTTATATATTATCGAGTTTTTGTGAAAAAAAAAAAACATTTTTTTGTAAGTATTCTCTGAAACCGGTATATAATATCGGGTGATCTTATACGATAATCAGCCCTTCAGCGGCTGTATATAGCTAAATATAATGCAAAAAAAGTAAAAACAATTGTATAAAAAGAGCTGCAACATTTAAGTCCAAAACCATTTTTTTAGTTTGTAAAAGTGCCAAACTTTCTCCGTAGTGAAGAGCACTAGACGATATTTCAAACTCTCTTGGCCCCGCGCCAACTATGGACCGACCGAGACGTCAGAGCGGAAAATTCAATAGAAATCGTAAGTTCAGAAACGACACCATTTGAATTTTAAACATAATATAAACTTTATAGTATGCATAATTGCATACATATTATAAATTTATAATTTTTAAAATATTCCATATTATATCGGTTGGTAACAATACATTAAAATGTATGGTTCGTGTATATTATATGATATATATTAGAGTATGTTTACTTGCAATTAATCCAATCTATTTTATCGTTTCTAATACATTGTTGGAAGGTCAGAACAGTATTCATAGAATCGCTGACTTCAGCGAAAAACCGTTTCGAGCATTAAGAGAATATTTCAGTTCGTTGTATGTGTAGGCGTCGCGCTACGACCTTCCACGAAATGATTATACAGTTTACATTAAATGTTCGTAGAAAGAGTTACGTTTTGCAGGAATTTCACATTAATGAAAAATGATAGACCTCGATAAATCGATTGTGGTAATTGAATTATCACATTTTTATGTACTCAATAATGTATTATGACAATAATTATTTTTTATTAATTGTAACGGAGCAGAAGTACAAGTGGGTTAGCGAATGAACGTGTAACGTTTAACACAACATGAGCACAGAATGACAGCCATACACTTCGCACTCACCCTGCGTGCAGATGAACGCGTTCCGCTGCTTGTATCCATCCACGTAGTTGGCGTTGATGTAGTCGGAGCTGGGGTCGTCGTCCAGCTGCGACAACAACACGCGCGAGTGGTCGTAACACAGCACGTCCGTATATCTGTTCTTTGCTAGGTTGCTGGGCAATCTGCGTAACGGGAAGAGAAACAGCCCTCAATATTGTACAACTTGTGGCATAGTGGGTGGACAAATGTATCAAAGCGAGAGTAGGGTGTCGGGGTACTGACTTGGCGTGGTGGAAGGTGCCGGCGGGCGGGCGCGCGCGGATGTCGTCGTACTCGGCCACGAGCCCGCGCCGGCCCAGCGCGCGCACGCGGGCCAGCAGCGCGGCCGGCGCCTCGCCCGCGCCGCCGCCGCCGCACTCCTCGTCCGACAGCCCCGGCGACGCCTCGCCCGACGACCACGTGCCGCGCGCTGCGGGCCGCCGACCACATTACTACCGATACGGGCTACGATCGCAGCCGGGGAACGTCAGTCTAAATTCAGCATAAATCGCTGATATTGTGTTTACAATAATTCATTACGCTGCAAATTTTTATCCTTTATTGAATAGGAAGCCCGTGGGAGCAAAGGGAATCTTACTTTGTAGTTTTTTTTCGATACCATTTATTAAAAAAAACTAACCTGTAAATTTAAAAATATTTAATATGATACATGATACTACAATACCAGACTAACCAGCATCTTTTGTGCAATTCATTGATATTCTCTGGCCTGTAATGTCATCACAATAACTTAATTTTATAATTTATTTTCTATTAAAAAATTCAATAACAAAAAGATAAAACAGAAAAAGAACTAGATACTCTACGACAATAAATAGATTTTTAATACTAAAACGTACATAAAAAGTGTTTAATAAAAAATATAATAACAATACGATCCATCCAGTAAACACATGCACTTTATTTTAAATGAATTAAAATCAAAATCGATTTACGTAAAATTTTATGTATCGAATTTTATTATATAAGTTTTTTATCAAAACCAGCAGTGAGTTATAATACGACACGAAATATGTCTTGCAAAACTATTTGACGATAAAATAACATAAAACAAAGTTTTGAAGAACTACGAATACCGAACTTGATTACCGGGCGACGGTCTTTGTCTACTTTGAAATCTTCCCATCCATATATTACGCAAATTGTGTTAAAACATTTGCAATGTTTGTTGACATACCCGAATTGGTTGTATCCAAGTCCATTTATAAAAATTATCAATAAAAAAATAATATTTTCATAATGAAGTTTTATTAATGACAATTGTATAAATTTTTCTTGATATGTCAAATATTAAAAGAGATTTCATATGAAAAGTATATACTTATAAACATATAAACATTAATGCTAAAAAACTAACTATTTTTAATATACAATAGTATTGTAGTAATTTTGTATGTAATCGAATTTGCACATCTTAAACATAATAAATTAATGTATATATGATTGTCTGTTCTCTATGCCTTCCTAAACTATTCGTTCTACGAATAAAACGCAACGTTTGTGAGTTATTCTGCGGTTGTCCGCGAAGGTCCCTAGGCCTAAAATAGTTAATTCACTGGGCTAAATCAACTAAATCATATACCGAAATGCTCGTCAGCTTTTTAGCCGTTACGTTTACCTTAGATAACACGCTTTCGTTTCTAATATTCATTTACAATATTACACTATTGACTTTACATGAGACACGCACAATAATACGGATAAATCAGCTGGAATACGTTTTTGCGTTTTATTTAAAATAATAAAAACATTCCAAAAATTACACTTTACTTTATTACTATATTACTTTCTTATATTCTTCTTATATACTTATTATTATATTACTTTCTTTCTCTTATATAAAAACAAGCATAAATAAACGTACTACTCACTTATTAAGTCTATATCGTCTTCGTCTCCAGAGTTTATGTGTCCGGCCTTCATTTCGCCATTGTAGCCGTGTGTGTGTCTGGAATAAAATAAATATTGTTTATAACAATTTCTAGTGACCTACCTACTGAGAACCGGACATTGAGAGCTGGATAGGGATTCTTCTTAGTAAAAGACGTCGGGTAATACTCTCACGAACCAGCATTGACGAGGAAATATATAATTTAACAAACAAATATAATAAAAATATATCTCAGTATCTATGTATACAATATATGTCTTCGTATATAAGAGTAATCACCGCCGTTCTTCTCGATTTTGTACAGATGGTAGCTTAACGCTTGCTTATTAATATAATTATATCTCGAATCTCGAACGATTGTTATCAGTAAAATCAATTTCTGATTCGTTCAACTGAAATTACACAAACTATTATTGTGTTCAGTTTTCTAACACATGCAACGTAATTAATTAAAAGTTGATGCAATATCTAAAGTACAAAATAAAAACATGAAGAGCACATTCAAATTATTTCTAACAAACGGAGTAACCTTACTTATAAAAGTGAAACAAATACACGTTAGGAGGTGAGTGAGGCGAGAGGGCTGTACCTGAGCGGGCTGGGGTCGCAGGTGTAGGGCGGGTCGCCGCTGATGTGCATGATGTCGGAACCGTTGTCGAGGCGCGCCCCGCGGTCGCTGGTCATGTCACACGGAACCTCCGCATCTATTAAGCCTGTCGTCGAACACTCTGAACTATTACATTTGTTTTTAACACAAAAACTCTATGTAAATAGGCAATGACAAAACAGTTCGGTTTCTTTGCCTCCTCTGTTTGTCATTCGAATTTCTTTTTTCAATAAAAATAAAATTGAATGTAAGAGTAGAAAAAAAAATATTAGAAACATGTTATTCATGTTATACATGTTATACGTATATATGTTTATCTCAAATTTTCAATACATAATGTCGTGTCAATGATTATATTCAAATTTCGAAAAATACCACTAGGCGAACGTCAGTACACATAAATCTTCGACTTCGTGACATTTTGACGTAATCGATAATTACGTTTATATATATATATATATATATATTGTTGAAATAGACAAAAAAGTAAACATATTACAATCAAATTGTATTTGTTATTATTCTTCAATTAGAAATTTTAAACGGAAAATTTCGTACTGATCCCTATACGATGTACTAAAAAACAAATTTATTTATATCTTCTATTGCCGAAACGAATTGCTTAAACGAATCTGCAAAACTAGGCTAATTAAGTTTCATGCAAGCATTGCATTAAGGTTTTTGTGTTACTTTCGCTATCTTCTTAGTTATTAAATTAACTCAAAATATAACATTACAATAAATATTATACGTTATATCCTATTACATATACATTAGACTTTTTGTATGTAATCAAGACCTCATTACGAAACTCGTGTGATAAAAATTAAAATACTTCACTCAAAACTCTTGACTCAATGAATATATATAGTGTGCCGTATGCATATAGGCATTAACGTTTCGACTTGTAACATATATATTTGATTAATCTTTGTTCACGAAAGCTAAACAAATTATAAATTAATATTAGTTAGTGTATCACTGTACTTCGGAATAAATGGTCGTCAACCAACTAGTTTATTAATTCCCATTCCCTGCAATAATAGTAATAAGTATTAAACTCGATTTTAAATTCGTTTGTGAAATATATAAACGCGCATTATATTAATATTATGCTAAACGATCGTTATAAGTAACATTCTATAATTATTATTATCAACAAAGGAAAAGAAAAACGGTCGATATTCATCGTTTTAAATTAAGTTACAAAATAGTATAAACCTTTACAAAATGATGTACTTTTTGAATGTTGAATTATTTGGTACTTACCATTCTGCGTTTTGACGTGTGGTAAGTGATTACTTATCACATAGTCGTCTATAACGCCGTCCAATTTGGTATTCAGGTTGTTCGTGTAACAGTTCCTGCAATACTCCAACCTGAAAGTTTATCGAAGCGTTCTTAATTCGATCAACTCGCACTAACGAACGTCGTTTAGGAGTTAGGGGCTAATCGTTTCCATTTATGGAAATAGTTTATTGTTTTGGCTGTAAAAACTCTCTTATTTACATGGATACATTTCAGTGTCGAAAGTTAAATCACACAGTATACATATATGTATATTATATAAGTTATTACAAACAGTCATTATTCGATCAATGTACTAAAACTAATAAAATTTAACTTATGAAAATATAGAGTTCCGTATGATATAGTGGAAAAGGTTTGAGGTTTATTCCAATACGCTGCACCAACACGTGTTGGTGGATAAACTCATGTCACAATTTCAGTGGGATTGGAGTTCTGGTTTCCTCGGGATGTTTCATTTCATAAATTATAAACATAAATGAAAATTCAGTTTTCAGGTTTTTATCCCCGAGTAAACCCGCAATCATCGGTCACGATTTTAAGAGATGATATCGCCCCGCCATACAACAAAACAAAAATATCCGTTACAACGATACAAAAAAATCCGTTTAGTTAAATTCGAAGAACAGATTTTCCTGTTGATATTTTCTATGTGAATCCGATATTAGAAATAGAAAATAGAATGTCAGCTCACTTAGTACGAAGTGACATTTTAATTTGAAAACCGTATTTATATAAGAAAATTGTAGTGTATTTGCAATAGTGAAAAACTATCCACGTAATTTGGTTTTTTTTCTTCGATTGTATGTTCAACGTTTACAAATATGGTAATAGTGTTTCGACCAGACCGCTTTACGAAAACTTTTTTATTAGTTCGCCGTACAAGACTTATTATATAAGATATCATCCTGTCACCCTAACATCTATTTTCACCAACATCTCGTATTTCTATGCGATGCTTCGGAACAAAAATATCTAGGTAAACGGCTACATTTTTTTAAAATGCAAAAAAAATTTTTTTCAAAAATATATTATCTTCCATGAAGCATGTTTTAAAACAGCTCGAGTAGTTTACGAAAACTATACGGACAAAGGAATATTAAATATACTTACAACGTCAATGCATCAACAACAATAAGGACTAAGACGATATTTGTCGATATGTTTGTCTGCTAAGTCACGTGACACCCTCAAACCAGAACACAACACTATAAACCTTATTTATTTATATTAAAAGTCTTCCTCTTTGTCACTAGAAGCTGATAAGTGGGTCGTACCCACCCAGACGAGATTGCACGAAGCACTACCACCCGTAAAAAGCAATATTCTCTTAATATTCATATTTTCCAATCAAGTGTTAGTTACGACAATAGCCCAACGGGGTCAAGTTCGAACCTCATTTTCGTATCGGTAATTAAAGAGGCGCATCGATTTCAGTTTTTGCACGAAACTGATATAAATTGTTATGAAGAAAAAAAGTATAACGTTGACAATTTCTATCTGGGTCATATGTAGTGGTGATTTGGCAGAGTTTGAAGTTGTTCGTCGACGAAACCGTAATTGTGCAATGTTCAAATATATAGTTTAAGCGAAAGCTTTTTGTACAAGCAGCTTTCAGAAAATTTTACGAACAAGCACTTCCTATTTAATTGTAACAATACCAGCTTATAATGAAAAGAAAATATTAGGGTATTTTGCGTAGACGTCTGTCTACATATTCTAACAATGTTAATTATCGACGTTAAATTGGAAAAGGTCTCATTCTCTGCAAATTTATTCATAATACATTGAAAGCAGTAATAATATACATATATATATGCGCGAACATTGTGAACATTTGATATAAAATTTCATCTTATACATTTTCTGAATAACTGATTATCATTAAAACCTAAAAAATAGAATTAAAAATAATTGTATTTTATATCGACAATCGATACAACACTTATATTAAAGCGGAAGACTTTTGATGCTTGCTTGTTTGAATGCGCTAATGTAAAATCAAAGGACCCATTCGTCCTGTTTAAAAAAAACATTTGTATGTGATGGATGAAAGTCACATGTGTATCCACAAAACCGCATTAAACCAGCTTAGAGGAAAATGGTCTAAGCCATCTCCTCAAGAGGCCTTAGTGCAGCTATTACTTTACTTTTTTATAGTGTTTAATGGCACTGGTTAAACCAGTCCATTTATTTCATATATAAGCATAGCTAGTTTACCAAGCACTGTGATCGGGCTCCAGGTGTCCGCCGAGTTGTCGCGGGAGGCTCGCGCGCGGCACGTGCACGCCGAGCTGCGGCGCGCTCACTGTGTGTACGCGCTCGCGTAACTTCTCACGCACAAACAGCCGAAGAATTCGAAACGGTGCTTTGAACCACAGCGGCGCTGTCACAATGAGCACCTTCTTTAGTTTGGCTGGATAACCACCCTTAAACAAAAACGAAATACTATATATATACTATACTATAATAATACTTATCAAGCAACATTTTAAGTTCTATTTAATAATAAATCCCTACGATTTATTTACAGATTTACGCTGACATGTATTTACTTGGTAAATTTATAGGAGCTGAATAAAAAGCGAATATACGCTTAAAATCTGTGTTATAAATTGAGATCCGCTAATGCTGAGTGGAGATTACTTTTGACATTAAGAAGGCATTGTAAGCTTATTTATTATTTATTCACAATGGTTGCAAGACAATATGGCAAACAATAAGTAAATACTTAAAAATAAGTTACCCGTGATTTATGGTTCGAGTCCAATAAATAATAAAAAATATTAAATTTATTTTCCAAGTCATTTTATATTTTACAGATAAAAACAAAATATTTACAGCAAAATATATTAGAATTCATTTCAGGACTTCAAAAATGTACTTTATAAAAATGTGTCTTTAAATCCACGTTCCAATTGAAAGTAGTCTTATGTTGACATTGAAAAGGTAGTTAAAGAACTGGCAACTATCTAGCTCGAATCTCCAAAGGAAATATATTACTTGGTACTAAATACGTCAGCAGAGGAAAATCTCGTGTTCGATGTCGGATATCTTTCTTAGAAATGCTCTAGTACCTACAGCAAAGTGGTTTCTTAGTAGGTAAAAGTCCATAATATGATTTTGAGTGGAGTCTACGTATACATAGGTTTGGACTATACGAGTAAATAATTTTAAAGTATTTACAATTTATATAGGATGAAACAAAAACAAACAAACGATAGTCTATTCGTATACAACTGCTAAATGAAAACTAACGTATGACTAATAAATAATAATGACAAGTTGATATATATGTATGTACCTACTGTCCACGATTTCACATAAAATTATCCCGTACTACGTTCACAGCGGTAGTCGGAACAAAATAAAAACATTCTTAAATATATTTAATCAATAAAGGCTCATTTATCGAATATTCAATTATATTATAAGTTCGAGTTTTTGGACAATCGGTACTCAAGTTGTCTGGTTGTCAATATACTAGATATCTATAATAGTAGTAGATAGATAGTAAAAATTCTATAGATTGTTTAGAATTTTTACTTTAAAAGTCAGCTTTGTAAATGTACATTACAACAAAAGTACAACTAGAAATAGGGGCCGTTTAATAACTTTAAACTCACCTGACAGGTATGATATGATAAAAAAATCTTTATTAAAATGATTTTTTTTTTTATTTAAAATGTATAAATGAAAGTCTATTCGAGCGATTATTTTTTTCTTCGCGTCTAAATAAAAACAAGATACCAACTCTTGCAACCGTGTTATCCAATATGACTTTCTTGTTAGTATTAATTCAAATATACACAAACATTTTTGCACTATACCTGACAAGTTATTCGATAGCGATGAGTTGTTTTATTATTAGCTAAAAATGTATTATGCTTTTCGAATATAGAACAGTTCGATCCAAATACTAGTAGCCAACATAGCGTATATCGTTATGTTTGCGACACTAATGTTGATGCTTTCTATAATAAATATTACGAGCACGTTATTAAACAATTGCGAACGGTGTCGTAATTGACTTTCGCTTCCACGATAATTTATGTAAAGCATTCATATATGCTGTAGCTGAATTATTATTTCAAGAATAGAATACAATCATAAGTCGTTCCCTATTAGAAAACAAATCATTAATCTATTCAACATTATTTTACAAACAACGATTTAAATCTACAGTTTTTCTATTGTTTAGAAAACAACGTAATTTTCGAAATCACTTTTTTTGCCGGCCGAATGAGACAATTAAATTCAATTTGGGACTTGAATTTGGTTGATCAATTTCAAGAGTTCGTAATGAATCTTCTATAGCAGCGGGCCATGCTCATAAATATTCACGCTCGACGTTGCCGCCGATCAGTCGAGGGTAAATGATCTCTTTTTTGGAATATGAATCTATTCGGACGAGGGCTGTTTTATGTCACTGCCATGTCGTTCTCAATGTACTGAATTAAGAGCATGTAATTAAATTATTTAGAAGCGAATTTTCCAAGTGCCGACGCAGCCCAACCATGTCTACGCATATTTTATATCAGTGTACCTTCGTACACCTTTTCTAAAACCTCTCGAAAAATTAGTAAAAAGAAGCGTAGTTCATCATTAAAACACATTAAATCTTATTGTATATAATTAAATAACTAAGTTAAATTTCTTGCGCGATTTTATCAATATATATATATAATTTTAATTGGTGTTTCATTAGTTATAAAAACAGTTTCTAGTGAGAAGTGGTTTTCACTTTAAAACTACTTATAACGTGTAAAGCGTATCGAATTATTAAACACGGATAAGCATGCAAATCATTATAAAGCCCATTTAATGTGGAACGAAGTTAAGAATAAAATTAATATGAAAATGAATAAACTAGTTACAAAATATAAAAGCTGTCTTGTAACTAAAACTAAGTATAACCAGTATAAGTATATTGCTATATAAATATACATGTAATGTTTTAATTTATGAAAATTATTACACATTTATATTAGTTAGTCTGTACTGTACTAAAGAAATGAATATGTTTATCAGCCGGAAGTTTATTTTTTAGTATATAGATGCAACTCAAAGAACATCGTCATCGAATGAACCAAACAAAAAAAGGTATAAATCGTGCAAGATATACAACATACTTAAGGTCAATAAAACGGAATGTGTACGAGAAACTTTGGGGGTGAAGTCAGACAGGCTCGGGATGTTAAGAAAGGTAGGGGTGACAGGTCACCGACCTCAGTTTTACGATACGCTCTAAGTATGAAATCATAATTTCTAGTTTCAAAAAAAAAATATATGAGGCTCAGTCTACTCTTTAAATTGGGTATTTTAAGTAATTAAGAAAAATAACGCTGCTTAAACAACTTAAGCAAATACTGAAAAAAAAATTAAAAAGGCAAATGTTGTAGGACAAATGAAATAACTACGACATTATACAACACTATATAATATAATTGAATCATTACATATTCTTTACACAACTAAATACTAATACGAATTGTTATGAACCACTTTCAGTTGATGATATCGTTATGAAGTATGAAGTTATATAAATGTTAAAGAGATCATGCACTTTACCTATTCGTTAAGTGCGTTGGCCTGAGTCTTCCGCGTTGGGCAGACTGCAGTCTAGACATCCCCCGATGACGCCGAAGTAGACGATAGTATTATTTTCATTCAAATATCTATTAATACTCTGTCGGGTCATAGCTTTGAACTTTGTTTATTTTACTAAAGGTTCAATAGTATGAATTAGTTCCGTAGTATTTATTTAGTTTTTTTGCAATTCTTTATTATAAGCTTCCGAAATACAGTATTTGCTTTATTTTAAAAACCAAGTTAAACTACTTTTAGAAATTAATTTTAAATCAAAATTATATAATTTACAATATAACTAAACGAAATATTTAAATTGTTAGGTAAATTCGATTGGAAATGAGAGCATAAGTGGGCTGGTGACTAAGATAAACAAATTCTACCAAACGTGACGCCCGGCTCCTCCTCGACTTCACTCTTGCCCTAACACTTAACTTCGCCGTTTCAGCAATATCCTTTGTCTGTGCACATCACAATGCAGATGAAGAAAGATATTATTAAAATATCCGTCAGTACTAACATTTAAAATAATGTGTAATGGTTAAACAATTTTAACCTATTAAGTAAGACTTTCCTTACAATAATAGTAGATATTTGTTACACCGGAAATTATGCAAAATTTATTTTAATTAGTCAAATGCGATACCGCGTTCAGAAATCTAAAGCTACTTTCCTCTTGTTCCGAAAAATACCCCACATAGCATAATTATAATTAATAACAATCCTATCTGCAACACATACGGCGAGTCTTTTATTTCACAGCTACGTACGATTATTATTTAATTTTTTGAACGTTGTGATACAATTTTGTTATATACTATATATATATATAACTAATATTATTGCAGCTTAGATATAACTAAGTATTAATGCAGGTGCTGAGAAAGAAGAAATAAGAAAAATCAGCAGAGCGAAGCGCTCGCTATTTCAAAAAGTGTGTGCACTTTAAATACCCACATTCATTCAATCCATTGCAGCTGTGCTTCTATTCAAAATGATGCTCTTCCGCCAACATTTATGCCTCACAATGCCACCAGCCATTTTAGCCTTGATCTATATAGTACTTACACAAATAAATCAGTATCGTATAGATTTTAGATTACAACTAGATAAGGGCCATTTTTCAGGATTGTTATATAAACATACTCTTTTGCACATTTCAAAAATGTATTTATAAACGATGGCTAAACAAAAGCAATGTACAGTAATTAATAATAAATTAATTGTTGACAACTTCGTCTCTTACGTTGTATATAGTAGTAATACTATTAGAAAACGAATAGTAGTCGTTTGTATGAAACCGTTTTGTGTATGGCCTATTTTTTCAGGTACGTGATATATTTCAAAGCATGATATAGTTTTGTAAAAGCACCCACTTACGAGCGTCAAAGGCTAAAAGGAGTTCGTCATATCCCATTTCAGCTACAAAAATGAAGGCATTCATGTTTAAAATGAGATCCTTGTGCTCGTGTGCATAGCAACTAGTCACAGACAAAGTTTCAGCTACTTCAAGGAAAAGGAGGTAGACATGCCGTCTCATATCGTACACTTGTAATCTTAATATTTTTTAAACTAAAAACGTTTCACGTTTACAGCGAAGTCTGGGCGCAACATTTATAAAACATAATTAGATTCGTATAATTCATTATAAAAGGCAGAGACAGCTAAAACTCTTTGCTATTTGCTGATTACGATGTCAAAGAGGTTTCATCGAAGTTGATGAAGTTATTATGCCAATAGCAATGTGACACAAAGACTAACGTTGGCTTAGTTCCAGCCGATGGTCAAATAATGGTATTTCAACTGCGAAATATAACTTCCTAAAATATATTGTTTAAAATTAAATTTGTACTGATATATTTAAAGCACCTTATTAACGCCTGACTTTACCATTCGCTTACAGGACACTATATTTCCTATCTTAATTATTTTGGCGTACTTACATTCAATGGTTTTTGATATGCAATTTTTAAACTAAAACATGGTATTGTTACACATTACAATTTCGCATTTAATAAATACAATAATGATCCGTCCGTTGCTATTTAAAACTTTTAGTTTATTTTTACAACGAGATCGCACTAGAGATGACCGACGACATTTGAAGCTTTTCTATACCACCTACATATACCCTATACTTATATTTCTATATATATTCTTAGTTATAAAAGTCATCGTGTGGTCCGTCGACCGAACATCACTCAATTTCCAATTACAACGTCGACCTTTAAGTCAAATGTCAGAAAGTTCGATTTTATTAAGGCAGCGTCGACGAGTTATTATTGTAAACACGAGAAAGAGTTGATTCGATTAATCGATTCTGGTATTTCAATATTATTCGAGATAAGATAAAATCTACCGTAAGTAATCTAGGTGTATGTACATATGGTAAAAAAAATTAATTAATAGCGCGTATTATTCTGTACAAGATTATATTGATAAAAATGCCTGGTGTTAATTTTCGTACGGAATTCATTTACATTAATTTAATTGTATTTGGCTATGATTATTACATATCAAGACTAGCCATCGAGTTCATAAATATAGGTACCAGATTACCGTTAATAGATTTTAAATGAATGAATGAATGAATTTCTCTGGTAAAATGATTATTTAAAAGTAATATTGAAACTTTATTTTAAAATAATAAATTTGTTTTTTTTTTAAGTTTTTAGTTTAGTTTAGTTCTAGTTATTTCTTTAATAAATTATATTCAGCATCAGCAGTTGTAATTTTAGAAGCCGATTATTGTTATAGCGGTTTTTTAATGTCAATTAAAGAATCGTTATATGTACGTCGTAGTTAAACGTAAACAATATAGTTTTACTAGAGTGCTGCTAATATTGCTTTGTTAGTCTGACAAAATTACACGCAAATGAATTATATAGTATAATATTTTGTATGAATTTTACGAAAACATGTGCTACAAACATGGAATGTTAATCAAAGTATAGATCAGAAATAAATATTAAAATTATTTATAGTTACAATGATTGACAAAAAAATGTATACGAAGAATTTACAAGTAACACCCTCAAATTAATTAAATACAACCAGTATATACATATACATTAATTTATGTTTCATAAAATGGGAAAAATATCGACCGCTTTAGCTCAATATTGTTGTGACCCAGCATTAATCGGTATATAAATGCAGAATAAAATAACAGCTACAAAAATATGCGTAGATCGTACACGTATCGTTAGTGCAGTAAAAATATGAACTACCTATAAAACCTAACTACTAAAATAATTCAATAGATTCAATGACAAAATATTAACATAAAAAAAGTAACTTGAAAAAACATTCGGATGTGTAAAAGAAAACCACAACATGATTCAAAAACAGTAAATATAAAATACAATATAAAAGCTTGTAATAAAACAAGAAATAAGGCAATGACTGAAATCAATATACATTTACGTTTGTTTATATAAAAAAAATCAATAATAGTAAATAAAAAACATTTAGTATTGCCAGGTTACATAATGTCCGTCTAAAAATGTGCTCTCAATAGGGCACGACGTAACTCATGTTACTGGTCGTTGAACAGGCGGAGTGCTCCCAATACATAAATAAAATCCTTGTCACGAGTATCAGGGTGTATATAAACACGTGTACTCTTGTATATGTAGCTATCTATGTATTATATATCTTTTATATGGCTGTAGGCGTTAATTCTTTGCAAACGAACTATTTAACATTATGATAAATAGTAGAAGTTAACACGTATTGCAGCTAGTCACTGCCATATATTGAGTTAATATTATTTTTTAGAATTTATTCGTAACTTATTTATTTATTCTGGTAATTATTCCTTACTGTTATCAATTTAATATTCATACATATGAGCTATGCTATATAATACCAAATCTCTTACAATAGTAACATGCAAGTAGAGATCGTCAAATATTTCTGTCTGACGTATTATGACAGCTTTCAAGAACGTAATTTTTGTATAATTTTGACCTACATATACATAATATGTATAATTTTGAAATAGCACCACATTTTTTTTGTTTACATCCGGACCCAAAGTCAATTAGTAGAAACCACAGAATTGCATGTTTAGTGACTAGGTACGCCAGTTTGTGGTAACCCAGATCCCGCAGTGAATTTTGCTGAGCGATGAACGCGATGTTTTATCAACACGCTGTTTAACCGCGTGGATGCCTTATAAGGCAATATATAATACTGTATACACATATGCAGCTCAATAGCACACCATTGAAATTCCCTCTGTCATTTTGAATATTTTGTAAAAAAATTAAAAATAAATTGTGATAACGTTCGTATCAAAAGGTTTTATTGCTTTGGAGGAAAACAACAATTTTAATTACAAGGGAATGCCGTAGTGGATTAACTAAATTCAAGGCTATAGTTTTGACGAGGGTTCGCGAATCGTAACCGGTTTAATAACGAAACAATAATGAAAAATTTAATTGAAACAGATGTACACATTAGTATAATTTAAATTTGAATTTGTTCATTTTAATTGTCATCCTCACTATGATAAAACTAAAACATGCCTGATAATAAATACATGTGATTATTATCAATTCATAGAACAACACTTTTATTAGATAATGTTAAATTATAACACGATATCAAGGTCATTCACGTAACTTTCAATTACGTCATATATGGTAATGACTAGCAAGTGTTTTAGGGCGAGGTCGAAAAATTTATGCTGAGGTAGTAGAAGTGAGTCCAGTTATTATGTCAGAGATATTCACGACATGCGGTCCAACTATTATACTATTAACTTTTTTTTGTGTTCTTGTAAACGACTTAATGATTTAGAATAAAAGCTACAATAAAAAAAAAAATTGATTAAACTACGGCAACGGAGACTAATCTCAAAGATTTGCTAACCCAAGTGGGATGGATAAGTGTTTGCGTAAACACTCGAGTTCTATCTTTTCCTTCATGTTTATAGTTCGGCAATTTCGTGCAACCGAGGCGATGTCTCAGGCCCAATTACGCGCATGACAAACGGCTTTTTCCGAGGCACGGAGTGCTATACTAAACATTCATTTTTAACGCATTTTCCTTGAATAAATAACATAAAATCGTGTTGACCCGACTAGGAATTCGAAGTTTGAACCCAAACCACGACCAACGAGATAGTTTACAAGGTTTTTAATACGAACAAAATCGTATCTTATGGTAAATTTTCACCTTTGCACATTATCATTATAATGCACACCGTTTAAGTTGGCCTCTTGTCATTGTTATCGTACTAAATACATATATACGAGTTACTTTTGTATCTTTATGTTTAAAATTACAAATCTGAATGACATTGAGCCTACATGAAAGGTTAACTATAATTACAATTTGCTAAAGATCACGACCATTAGTACAATACTTATTGTATTTTATTTTTTAACCAAATTATTTAAAACCCAATGGTTACTGTTAAAAAGTAGAATTAACTACTTTTAAATAATTAATAGTCAATTTAATATCAGAAGGACACATGCCATATTTATTTCGTTGTAACGCAAGAATTAATCACTAAGGCAAAACGTTAGTATAATGTAAACAAGGATTAATAATTAGGTAACAGCTGTTGGAACTAAATAACTAGTGACACAATTGTAAATTGTAATAGACTGACGGTTAACGATAATTTAGTCTTAACGATAAGATTGAGACGTTAGCCTTCAGGGTTAGCAGATAATAAGCCATATCGGTTACATTAGTTAAGTACTGAATCTGCGACTTACTTACAAGCTTTAGTCATTTCTATTTAGAAATACATCTTTTAAAATTATAAAAAAGGTTATATAAGTTAGGTTATATATGTTAGGTTTTAAGCTTACTCCGAATCAAGTTTAATTGTTTTCGTTTCGCTTTTAACTAACCCATAATAACATTCATTGTTAGAATATATCTACATCCAATAAAGAGAGCACGTGTAAAAAGTGATGACAAATAAAATCTTCGAGAGCCATTCTTCTGTGACGTAAGTATGCATAACTTAGTGAACATAGAATATGGCCGTTGAGCGGTCCCTGAAACATTATTAACGATCATCGATATTAAATCACAATTCTATTTTCAGAGTTTTCTCCGACATACAAGTCATCCAATAAAACCAATACTTCAAATTTAAATTTCGCAAAACGTTCTTCATGAAAGCAATATTAAAAATAAAATAGTTCACGGCGATTTGATGATAATGTATACATTTGTTTAAAAAAAAACCACGAAAGCTTATCCTTTTTACTGATCGTACGGATCGCTGCTTTCACGTATCGTTCTTTATATTTTTGTAGATACGAGTATAATTCATTTTTTGGATTGATTAACGTAACTTTCGACATAACATCGTACCTACATAGTACCTAATACACTAATAATAAATTAAATTAATTATATATTTAGGCCATTGTAAACATAGCTAAAGCTTTATAAAAAAGTAGGTCAGTAGTTTCATTACTAACGAGACCACAAAACATATTAGACTAGTGTAATTAAATAACTAAGAGGATCTTAAAACTAGAGGATTAAGCAATGTTTCAAACAAAAACTGATATATAGAAGTTTAGGAAGTTAAATTATAACGTGTTTTTAACATTATAACGTGTATTTAACATTAAGCCTATTAAAATTTTATTTGTTTACATGTTGTAATTTAATTGTATCTGTATTAAAATAAGTAAAAAAATTAAATAAGAATACAATTTTCGAAACGCTACGTTATAAAACATACCGCATTATGTAAAGTTTGCAGTTGGAAAACACAATTTAATAAGAAGCAAATCCAGAGTCGCATCACCGACATAAATTTCAGTGAAACTGGTTTTAAACAACTTTAAAGTTCCATTCGGGGAGAAAAGAAAATTACCTTTCACGTCATCGAATAATGAAAATATCTCCTATGAAATCTTGTTACGTTTCATATTAAAAAGGAGTGGATATTATCTTAATAAAATAAAAAAGTCCTTGAAGCGATAGAGTTGGCGGTGTCCCAGGCTCCCTTTGAAATATGATATAGGTCACGCGTGCCATGAGCCATCCCAGTTTCGCGCTACCAAGTGAACTCTGTTGAAAGCTAGCGCTATTGATTTAGCTCACAGTAAGTAAACTTGACAACACATTTAATTTATATCATCAATTAAATCGAAATATAAAAGATTGGAAATAGTAATAACTGTATTTTTTTGTTTCCGTTGGATATAGTGATTTGCTTGCGACCCGTGCTCATTTCGTTATGGAAAGAAGCCAAACTGTAGAAAATATACCCACTTCCGTACGGCTATAATAGCTCTTAACATTTTGTTACTAAAATGGGGTCAGAAGATCACTGCATTATTGCAACATGAGATCGTGTCGGTGAGTAGAATACAGGATAAAGAAAAAAATAACGAAATAATAGCAGCTGCCGTTCCGACTGGGCCAGGTGCAATATTCTCAGTACTCACTTTGAAGAAGTTTCTTTCCCTAGCAACTATTACAATATAAAAGCGCGTTTTAAATTATTATTTAAAGTTAACGTAATTTTTTTAGATGCATATCGTATTTTAATCTAACAATTGAACTTTTAATATTAAAAAAATATATTACATACTTACTTAAAACTACTGTTTACTTAGAAAATACAGTTCAACAACGACAAATAACTTGAATTCAAAATGTATATATACAATATATTTAGGTCAACACTAAGTTATTGTTATTATGTAAACTTAGTATTTCATTCATAATGACTGCGTGTTTTGTTAGCGTATCGATTAGAAAACATTATGAAAAAAAATACATAACTATATGCGTATATAAATAACATTAATATCAGACATATACCTATCGGTATGCTGATGTCCTAAATAGAACAGATGTCGCTGACCTACATTAAACGAGTTAAATATTATGTTTGTAGAATGTCTATTGTAAAGATTACAAAGTAAGAATACTTACTATAATCTCCCTATAATATGAGCAGATACGAGCAAAGTTTCGCTATGAGCACTCGTTAGTCATCTGATACAATGAGTGCTCTCGCATCAACCATGAATGCACCGATCTCATTATACCGACAGAGTGATGAAAAGCGAACGTCAGCTAACAAAATACGCCACACAAATGGGACGCGCAGCAACCCTATTGTTTCGCGTTTCGTTGTACGTACCGCATTATCAACATATCGGTAGCACAAGGTCGAATATTTAACAATAACGAAACTAAAAGCGACCTAATTGTTAAAATACCTCGAGCCGCTGTAATAAATATCGACACTATATCTCTAGAAAATCATATGGTGTTAACTAATGATATAATTTATGAATACTTACTCCACTGATATGAGCTTTAAAAAAAATCCATTCGAAAGAAAAAGTAATATGTTATTATTGCAGCGCAATTAAAATCATACAAAGAAACTTTAGGCTTTTGTCTCGAAGATCTTTTAACCTATTCAGTTCAACAATCCTGGGCCGTCTTACAAACACTATTTCTAGGCGAGTTATTTTTAACATAATATAACCAATTACGATTATTTATTTCACTTTTGTAAAGAAAATTAATAATGGATGGTCACCTTTCATAGAACAATGAATGGTAAAGTAAAAGTAAATTGATTGACAAAACTAAATTGAATCGTTAACCGTTCCATGACAGTCGCCAGTCTGTCCACGTACGACATGAGCGGAAGTAAAGTGATTGCGGAGATGACGTCACAGCTCTGCCGCGACCTTCTCCTAGCGGATATTAATCATCCAGTGTCGATGGTGCAGGCGGTTGCCCCACAACAAGGGTATTTAAAATATCATGCGGGCATCGATGTTTAAGCTCAAATACTATTTTAATCTAAAGACTATTTGTTGTATTCAGGTAAACCAGTATGTTTATATATAAAGTCTTTTTGAATGTGGTAATACGTAGATATGTAAAAATATTGTTACCGATATTTTAGCAAACTTTTCAATTTAAATTAGTGCGTACGGCAAAAATCTATGTTTATTTTAAATATAACGGAAATATTTTTTATAATAATGGATTCTCATAATAAAAAGCGGGAAATTCGACATTCGAAAAATGGCCTTCATCATCGATAAAATCCTTTTAGAAATATCTATCCACTGACGAACTAAAATTATCAGCAGGAGAATTTTTCCAATCTGAAATTGGAATGAGGCAAGCGATGAAACATCAACTGGGAAGAGCCTCTTCCTAATTTTTAGACCAGTTAAAACTCGGCTGGCGCGTTAGTGGTATGCAGACTAATAGCTTTTACTAGACAGGATATTATAGTCGTCTGCGATAAATGTATTTTCTACATGATCACTCATTGAAATGGAATTGATAGCTCCTATTTATATTCTGATGTTATATCCTACGATTCGCAAAGCATTCATAATTAACAACGTAAACAAACGATTATTCATCTTGGAAGTTACCTACTCGAAAAGTATTTTCTATTTCACGTTCTGAATTATTAACATCGAAAGATTGAATATAAGATATAAAGTCCATATTTAATTTTCAAATTTGTTTTTAGACTTTTTAGTAGTCTTAAATATATTATATTATTGTTTTATTTTGTGTTAGAAAATATCAAAAAACCTTTAGTAACGTATGGTTTTCGGTCCATAAGTTTTTTTAGTGGGGCGTGGTTACTAAAAACCGGTGGATAACGAATTTAACCCCTTCTACAAATAACGATCTAGTATATATTAATATTTGAATACCTTGTAAATCGAGCTGCACCAAAAGGATCTTTATGAATAGTCATGCAGTATATTTGCATATTGCTGTTAGTCGCATGAATCTAAAAGCAAACAGAGAATGTAGCAGTAACCGAGCGCAACAAGAGATTGTCCATTGCACTTAGAGCCGTGAACACTAATCTAGATTGCGGTCTAAGAGCACGTTACGTAGAAACATACGAGCGATCAACCCATTAAGTATTTTATTTTAGATTTTATATACGCAAGAATACTAGTCTCGTTCAATTTATTAATTATTATAAACATAGTGACTTATTTATTACGGGGGTTATAAATCATACCTAGTAGTAATGGCGATGTTAATGATAGTTTATTAAATTGTTTACGCGGACGATGTACGAATGGCCTTAAAAAGAGTTGTACAACGCAAATCTTAAGGACAGACTTCGCTGCGCAGCGATGAGTCACAACGGTGTTCCACGTGACTGCAAGGTGAAGCCCGAACAACCGGCACAAATAAAGACTTCCACGAGGTAGCATCGAGGGCACCAAATATACATGTAATTATAACAATAATTATAAGTACTTTTTTGTTTATTATATAGATCATTATCAAAATGTTTACACGCACTAATGCAATGCAAACAAAACATCACTTAAATTTATGAGCCTAATAAATATTTCACTGAATTATTTAGAATTGCGCGTATATCCAATACTGCCACTTATCGCAGTCGTAATACTCGAAACTAATATCATGAATTACAGTGAAGACACAACGCCTCGATAAATGGCCGGCATCTGGCAACCCTAGATAAGAGTCAAGAAGCCAATGTTTACTTAAAATCGATACGGAATCGCAAAATGTTACTGCGTCAGATCCAATACAATATACTCATTACATTATACATTGTATTACATTACTTTCTGAATATAAACCAAAATATTGTTTAATGAATTCTTAACTCCAATAATTGTA
Organism: Nymphalis urticae; assembly: GCA_905147175.2. Taxonomy (NCBI): domain Eukaryota; kingdom Metazoa; phylum Arthropoda; class Insecta; order Lepidoptera; family Nymphalidae; genus Nymphalis; species Nymphalis urticae. Next base: position 5,255,034 of record LR989998.1, on the reverse strand, counting down.
GGTTATATATAATATATTATAAGTATTTAAGTTTTAGTTGTCAAAAACACGAAAGAAATTTTGTAAAACAAAACAACTTCGTGGATGGATGGTGAACGGGTTACTTTTTTGTACTAGCCCGGAAACTCTTCCGGTGGCGGTAACGATAGGATGACAGTAGGTTAAGGTTATTTGTTTTGAAAAATCGAGAGACAAGTATTTTAAAAAACAATTCATGATCTAAAATATATGCTATACTTTCTCTAGAGGGTTTCGACTTCCCAACTTTCCTTACCTTCCTCCCTCTACAACGTCATGGGATATGGTTTGTCATAAAAATTTTTGTCAATAAATAATCATCAATATAATCATTTTTCATATTATTCTTTAAGTCGATATAAGTCGTAATTACAAAACTGTAAAGTATATTGCGTATAACAAACTATTTATTGTGTAAAGTGCGCACTGGTTACTAAACAAATAATTATACGCGTTTACTTTTTACGAAATAATGCCTTAATGATACGTATTCTCCTCTAAATATTAAGCGTTAGTTCACACACATTAAATACGTTATAATTTTATGGGACTATATTATTATTTGCAACTTACGTGTGACATACAAATAAGAATATTATGGTATTAAGAGCGTAAGGTTAATAATTTTATTTGAATACCCGTGACTTCTCACAGACTTCGCAGTTGGAAATATAAGTGGTAAACGAAATATTTTAATTTTTATACAATTATTAGCGAATTACTTATATTATTGAAAATAATATTGAATTATCTATGGCTTAATTTCACATAAATACAAAATTAACTTATGTAACACGGACATGTTTGCCACTAATTAATGTTTATTTAGATTGATTATACATTGCCAGGTTAAATTATACATTACAATATCAATAATTGATATTATAAAACATACTATTAAAATAAACAGTAAACAACGCATAACCACGTATCATAATAGTTACTTTTGATGTTAAAGTGGATAAGAAATGTTAAAAAACAGCGAGAATGAATGTAAGATTTCGTCAAGAATTTGATGTAACAATATCAATATAAACATCCAAGGGCAAATGTTTTGATAGAAAAGCCAGCTATTATAAAAAAAGATAAAGAAACCGATATAGCATAGTTCAGGAAATAGTGTTAAGAGGGCAATAAAGCCGGCTCCGTCATCTAGAGCTCTAGACCTGACCTTGCTCTTGAGGACTGGTTTCCGCGCCCACACCGGCCTCCTCTCAATATCCAATACGTTTCGACATATAAAATTCGCATTTTTGTATCGCAGGCAGTAAACACACGAAACACGTGACTCATTCACAAATATTTATTTCATTGATAAACTTGATATATAATAATGTACTACTGGTGTTAAAAGTGTAGTCTTATCATAACAAATAGACTAAATACTTTACAGAAAGATAATAAATTTGTTATTACGTTTAAATATTTAAAAGATATCAGATATCTATAATAATACATGGTAAGTAACTACCATGAATTTCACAAACGTTTCGGGAAACCCAGTCGAAACATTTGACACTTTATTTACGGACTACCGGATCTACCGCTATGAGTATATTTCATACATAAATTAATATACTTACTATTAAATGCACGAAAAATATGGCACCACCTAAAAGACACGAGTTTTGGCACATGAGCTATTCTGAATGCCAAGGGTGATTGATTCTTAGTGATATTTTTAAACTGTCTAAAATTATCTTTAGCAAATAGGTATCTTCAGTAAATATCCCAGTAAATATTGATTTGCTTCAACAGTTCAAATAAAACATAAGTAAACGATAAACAAACTTGTTGATGCAACTAAAATTATTAACAAGAGAACGAAAACACACGAACGCGTTCAATTGTAACGTAATAAACAAAAACATGAAAATAGCTCATAGAGCCAAGTCACTCGCACAAGATGAACAAATGCATCGACGAAAACAAATACATAATACTGCGATAGAAAATATCACACGAGAAATAATCCAATTGTTTTGCAATAGTAATCGTATCCAGTGTTTCGAAAGCGGTAGATTCAAGTCTTGATCAATAACCGACCGATTAAATTTTTGCCTTTCATGCAATTCAATGTATGCGTTATGAAATTCAAGAGGAAGTTAATTTATAAGCGAGTTGCAGCCGCATGTTACACGTCGCGAAATTGATTGTATAAGAAACACTTCCTGTTTTCTCAGACTTCGTTTACAAGTTACGTCTAATTTTAAATGCCGAGGCCACTCGAAGCATGTTTATTGTCTAAATAGAATTTACTGTTTCGTTTATTGGAGTCAATGATTTTTTAAAAATAAATATACATTATTGATATCAAAATAATTTTATATGGCTAATTCGTTTAGTTATATGATCAAATTTTAAATCATATATAATAGGTTATATTACTAAACCAACTTGCATAAAGTCTAATCACATGATTTTAATATACACTATATTTTTATATAAACTAGAAGTAAGTGGTTATTAAAAGAACATATTTTGCGAAAGTAAAACTTGGTAGCACGGAAACCTCATCTAATGAAGTAATTATAGTGTGGCCCGGCCAGGCTGATGGTAGCGTAGTGAAAAATTGCCAATCAGACGCCCTTGGATTAAATTCTCAAGTCAGAAGCTTGTTTCATCATAATTAGTCACGCTTGAAAACGACAGACACTATGAAATATTAAGATTATATAAAAATAATTTAGGATCACAGGATTATACAAAGTAATAAAAGGCTACAAACATTAAACGGCTACAAAAATTAACTTTGAAATAAAGGTTCAAATAGCTACTGTTTATTCTATTTTACTCAGGTGCATAAGATTAAAATACTAGTAGAATAGATATAAAATATTATAATCATTATATTTTGTAACAGCCTGTGAAAGTCCCACTGCTGGGCTATAGGCCTCCTCTCCTCTTTTTGAGGAGAAGGTTTGGAGCTTATTCCACCACGCTGCTCCAATGCGGGTTGGTGGAATTCACATGTGGCAGAATTTCAATGAAATTAGACACATGCAGGTTTCCTCACGATGTTTTCCTTCACCGTAAAGCACGAGATGAATTATAATCACAAATTAAGCACATGAAAATTCAGTGGTGCTTGCCCGGGTTTGAACCCACGATCATCGGTTAAGATTCACGCGTTCTTACCACTGGGCCATCTCGGCTTAATCATTATATAAAGAAAGTATACTGTTTGGGTGTGCATCTCATATTATGTGTTCGGGTATCGATAGCCAGTAGACGAATGTCACGCGAATCGGTCGCGGTCTGTTGCACATGGGGTGTCGAAGTAAGGTTTCGAAAGCCATTCAAATAATTACAGTAACAATTAATTAGAGTGTTAAAGTATTATTAAACAAATAATAATTATAAATAATATCGTAACTATACGAACTTACTTATAAACTTTGCTTAGCTGGTGATTAGTTAAAAATGTTGTGTCTTCTTCTTTCGAGTGCCAAATCAATAATGATAGAAAGAGCCTAATCAGTGTTTAACTTAACAGCGGCTAAGCGTCGTTTATAAATAAGGCTGATATTGTTTAGATAAACAGTAAACACTTAGAGTAGTAAGTAACCTTACTTTAACCCTGTAAAATCATGTTCACACATGTTAAGGCTCCTTTAGAAGTAATGAAAGCACAACAACTATGTATTTGTAAGTTACTCAGAGCAATACTTAAGTTCAAAGGATCGTTACAAATATGTTTGTATTTTTTTCTTCTTTAAAAATATAACAAGCAGGTACGAATTTAATATAAATAGAGATTAATAAATTTACTTCAAACTAAAATAATATATATTGTAGCAATGATCATTTATAAATATCACATATATTAATATATATCAGTATCGTAAGTAAAGAACCGAAATATCCTGACTGGAATTTAATAACCCACTATGCGGAACTTGTGTCCTTCGTTGACAATGAGTTTCATAAGTTATATCACAGCGGGTCAATGCCTGCTCGAACGTGACTGGAAAGTTAAGGAACTCGCAAAAACTATAAATCTAAAAATTCGTAACCGTTCATTGATAAAACTCCTCCTGTTTGTAATTCGATTAAATAAATTTTCTCAAGCGCAGAAGTTGAAAAAGCAATTATGTTAACCCTACCGAACTGAATAAACAAAGACGTCGCTTTACTTAACCCGGAGTAATATTAAGACTAAAACTTGAGCTCAAAGCTAAATTAAACATTTGTATTGAAAAAAGAAAAGTCAAAAAAGGACAATAAAAAAAATAGTTGTTAATTGATCAAGATTTTAAACAAAAATTGTTAATCCTAATAAAAAATTAGCTCTTACATACAGAAACTACTGAAAGGATTTGAATAAAATTTGGAGTAGAGATATCTTATAATCTGACTTAACACATAGACTATGTAAAACCTATTCCCCTACCCTCACACCGGTGGAAGCTAGTTTATATATAAGCTGCTAACAGATAAAATAAAACTATAATAATTTCCTCCAGACCGATTTCGGTCACGCGACCAATCTCAAGTGAGATTAGCCAACTATTATAGTGCACGAGTGTGTGCGCAAACACAGGTGCACTCTCTATTCCCTAACTCTCATAATCCGAAGGGACGGCAATCCGACTCGACCGAAGAGTTTAGGCGCAGGACCAATGGCTTTACGTGCTTTCCGAGGCACGGGAGTGTACACATTGAGAATGTTCTGACAGAAAAACCCAATAACTTTTTATTGGCCCGACCTGGGAATTGAACCCAGGACCTCCGGTTCTGCGGCCTTACATCAAGCCACTAGACCAACGAGGCAGTCAAATAAAACTATTAAATGATAAAAGGAATAGATTGAAAACAATGATAATTAACAGCTAATTGATCCATGGATATTTCCCTTCCACGTGGCACTGTACACCGTTGATATCGATAACGTTCAATTTAACAAGTAAGACGCCTTTCGTATATGAATGTGAAATATTTTATCCTATCCGAGGAAGGTTTAACCTTCGAAAACATATTTGTTAACATTATTAGTAAAATGTTTTTAATTGTTTATTTTTCACTTAAAAATATATTATAATATGTCAAAATTATGAAGCGAAGTGCATAACAAAGCCATACAAGTCATGATTACGATACATATTCACGAGGTGAGGGGTCGACGATGGAACGAAGTCTTACTTCCGAACCCAACACGTGGCATACACGTTACGAACATCGTAATATACTACACCTAACTACGACGATATTTTTATTGGAAATGATAATATAACATTATTTATTGGAACTCCTTAACAAAACAGATCGAACTCATCAAAGACGGCAAATCAATCTATTAAGTTTTAATCTCCGATCAATCAAAACTCAATTACAATGTATTAAAAAAGAATAATGTTTTAAAATACGCGACAGTATGCTAAATTTAGCGGTCGAAAGGACACGATCATGACATATTTCGGGAGGGTAACTTCTGCCTTACTCAAAACGGCACCCCTCGCACAAATCCTTGTGACATGTACGTACGTTGTCTGATGTGTGTGTATTTATATCAGAATTTCGTGCCCGTCCTTGTGTGCGTTATGAAATGAATAAATATTCAATGAATATGAATATGTTAACTATATGATAATATATGCCGTGTACATGTTATGTTTCTCGATTTGGCAACTAAGGATCGGCAAAATACAAGTTATTGTAATAAAAATAATATAAACAACACTTTTTTTTTTTAAATCAACACTTTACACGTCAAATGTCTTAGTCATTTAAAATACTACGTCGTTTTTAATATTCGCTTAACACATAAATAATTTTAAAGCATGTCTGTAATAAAAACACAATTTACTTTGTTCACAGTAATTCTCAGACAATAAATGCACGTTTGACATACGCCTCAAATGACGGAAAATTGTCAAGAATAATGTTTGTCCATAACTTTTAATGTTATTACTCATTTTATCAGTAAATTAATATTCCTTTTGTTTGTGTTTACGTTCATGAGCAAAATTTTATCGAAAAGACAAGATTGACTGTTTGATTAAGATTCAATTAAATTACGTTTCTTTAAAAACAAACACGAGCAACATCAAATTAGATTTTCCAAAGTAATTGTTCTCTTAGATAAACAAGCCAACATTCGGCAAGAGTTTACCTTACAAGCAGTGTGGACTCTGCAATCGGCTCAGCTGTTAGTCCTATCGATCCGACGTCACTTCAGCGTAAAGTGCGTAACAATCGAGCGATAGGCATCAACAATAAAGACCAGTAGAGTTTTTTGCACTTCGATAGTAGACACAGGCACTACACTGAGCGGCAAAAACCAAAAATAACACTATTGTAATCGCCACCTGTTAGTTCATCCGACAAATAAATAGAGGAAACGTCTAATGTCACTATCAGTTTAAGTTTCCGTGATAAGATATAATATCAGTATCGGATTAACATATAATCCGTACGGGATATGAATCGGCATATATGGTGTGACTGCCTTAACGTAAATAAGACACGTGCGTTGTGTCCGCGGACGCGAGCTCGACTGACGTAGGCAGAGGCGATGCCGCGACACTGACGCCCGCCTCAGCTACGGAGTACGTATAGGGCTGAATCCGCCCACTGCGCTACGGAAAATCCAAACTACGAATTTTCACATTAAAATCAGAAACTAGGTAAGAATATAAAAATAACTGTAACGTAATGACTTTGGTTTGATTAAAGTTGATATAAAATTCACTATAATAGATATAATAAAAATACTGAGATACAGAAGTTTCTATATTAAAAATATTATTTTATTGCATCGTGTAACATTCACGTAAGATAATTGACTAATCACTTTATATAATACATTATTCTAACCAAGTGTTCAAACATAAGAATGTAGAAGAAGTATATATGATATTTATGATTTTATTTTTTATTTTTCTTATTTCAACTTTAGAGATTCCACAGACCTACCAAGAATCTACCAAGAAAGCCCCGTTATACCAATAGATAACTAGACTCAGATAAAAATATTGCTCAGTACTGGGTGACATTAACGAAAGTTTGACAAAGTTATATTGAGTTAGGTGAACAAGTCTTTCGCCGCAAATTTATCCATATGTCCAATACCTCAGAACAGAACACTATTGAAAATGACATCAAAATTGTAAGATACTTTCATCTAGATTTATTGAATCTGGGCTTATATGTTTATAAGCTGATCAAGATACATAGGTTATTTGCTATATAAAAAAACTCCTTGATTAATTTGTCTAAAAGAAATTAAAAATGTTGACAAGAATATATATATAAGGGTATTAATTAGAGAATAGAAAAATTGAGTTTAGGAAATATGATACAGAATGAACAGAGACACAAGTGTACATAATATTATTTACATGCGTATTAAAAAACAAATTTAACAAACAAATTAGGAACAATAACAAAAGTATTATAAATAATAGGTAATCAATAGACATACAAACAAACACACGACACCTACACTTTCCATCGATAAGTAAGAAAGAGATTTAAGCCCGGACACTATATTCAAAAAACGATCCGTAATCTTACGGATAGTAGAAATATCTAAGTAAGGCATACATTTCTTATATTCAAAAACACCGAGTATCTGTTATAGTTTAATTATGCTATCTGCATAATTAAACTCTACTATTCGAAAGCAAAACGAATTGTTTCTTATATGTAATAAGCCGGGCATTAAAACTCTCTTTATTTTAATTTAAGAAAAAATGAATTATGATGTTTAAGCGTTAGTTTCGAGTATACAACTATAATATGGTGTGGCAGCCTCATCATCAAAGCCTCTATTATAAGATGAGGATTATGTTCTGTAAGTCGATACATACGCCACTTCTGTATTCTTACTCTGTATTCGGAATACCACGGAAGCTTCGACTAACAAGAAACTTCTTTAGCGTGAATAATTTACGGTGACGGTACGTATCGGCGAAAGGATAAGTGGTAAAGTGGACGACCGAATCACGAGTTGGTGATCCTTTTCAAATATTAGTACAAGTTTAAAATTAGCATGGATTCGAGAAAATTATTCAGAGGATATATATATATATATATATATATATATATATATATATATATATATATATACTTTACAGCCGTATATAGGCATGGCGCCTTTTCTCTATGACAATAAATATGATTAACATCTGGGTATATATATTTTTACGTTAGAATCAATGTATAAATTATTCGGATATATACCATTCGGATTATTGAAATATTTATTACTTCGTAATATATATTTTCATATAGATGTATAATGTATAAAATATGTCAATAATCAGATTAGTAAGTCTTTATCCTAACTAATATTATCAATGATAAAGTGAGTTTGTTTTTTTTCGCTATCACGTCTCAATTACTTAGCCGATCATCATGCGTACACGTTGTCAGGAATACAGAAAAGGACATGGTGTCCCTAACACCTGCCTCCCTCTCCCCCCTCTCCTCCCCTTACAGGTGGGCGTTGTCGCGGGCGGAAACTATTCGTTAGAACAATTCCACGACACCCGTACGAAACGCCCTCTTTAGTGAAACAGAAATATTTTTTATCCTAATTATACTACCGACCTGAGCAGGGTCTCACTCCGGTTTAAGTCCCAATGATCCGGGAACGGATCATTTATATACATAGTAATAATAACGTCCTCTTAAAAGAATTTCGGCAACGACGGCAAATTTCAAAAACTAACCATTTGCGCTGAAGTTACTAGTGCACAAGTGCATGCGCAAGGAGAAACCAAAAGACCAGATAAGATTTACAGCTTGACGTGCTTTTTATAGCCGATTTCAATTCTGTGCCTCGGATTTTTTATTTTTTATATTTCATTATAATTTTTAAATTACAAAAACAAAATATACAACGTCCAGTGCTCATTGAAACAACTGATACTAGAAACGGAACAGAGCAGAATGTGATTGTATTGCGAGAATTGCCCTCGCGTGGGGAGGCCACGCGAGGGCAATTTACACCTGACTGTTTATTTACATAAATACTCAATACAAATAACAGTTTTAAGCAAAGATTTTTTTTATATTCGCGTAAATTAATACAAAGGGATATTTAAAGTTTTAATTTTGACATTACAACGCCATCTATCGAGGCCAACGAATACTTCTTCGTTAGCAAAAGTTCGAGAAATTTATGAGTTTATGGAATTTTAAAATAATAATTGCATAACTTTTATTTTTTATATATAGTTTTTAAGCAAATATATTTTTAATCCAGACATTTTATATTTAAAAGCAGACATTCTATTCGTATATGGACCAAATTTCAAAAGCTTTTTTATTATATTTGTACTTTTCAAAACGTTAATAATACAAAACATTTCTAAATATGTACACATATATTAAATGGCACTCTCGGTAAAGGACGGTACTGGTAAGTATAAACTCGCCTGTTTCGTCTATTCAAATGACAGGAAGAGTTAAAAAAATAAACACCTTAGACCTTGGATTGACTTGATGTCATTGGTTAAAATCTAAAATTCATTATAGATTCGTCAAAAATGCCGTTTTGAATATCAGCGAAGTAATTTAATTCTTAATTCTTCTGCTTCGATCTATATAATACTATAATATAGTATTAATATTTCTATTATAAACTCACCTTGAGCATAGTAAGTATCTTCTGCGAAAGCTCGTAGTCGAAGTTGGTGTACTTGGAGTCAGTCATGTCGTAAATGAAAACTAGACCAGCTCGTTGTGTGTCGACGGACTGCAGCGCCACGTCCAACTGGTACACCACGCCCTGACACATACTTGTGAATGATTTGTTTTTATGTACTATAGTAAATAGCAGTAAATCTGAGAAATATTACTATATATAAATTACTAACGATAGTCACATAACAAGGTGAATTTATTTTTAAGGCAAATACCAAAGCCAACGACCAACGCTTACAATTTTCAAAAAACAATTCGTTATAGTTTAGTGATATAGTGATAGGTTTAGAAAAATATGGACTGATTTTGATACGAATTACAAATTACAAATAATAAAATAAATTCAGAATAAAATCTTAATGTACTCCAGAATATTTTTTTTAATGAATTAAAAACATATTTAATGCCACATTAATTAAAATTCGATTCTAAAGTTTTCAGACAATTAATAAATATGAGTGTTAGAATTCATACGAATAGGCTAAAATTATATGAGCTCTATAATGAAAAAAAATAATCTTTTATTAATTACTAGCTACTTACTACTACTACTAGACTACTACTACTACTAGACTTATGTTCATTTTGTGTATTGTTATCAGTCTCCTTATATTATAAAAAAAATGTAAAAATTACCTGTAGGGTTGTCTGATGTGTGGTTAGCGCAGGGAAATGCTTGTTCGCCGTAAACACCGCAATCGCTGCTCCCGTCGCATCTCGCGTGGGCTTAAAAAAATAAACAAATTACACATCTGTTTAGATTTATTATTTATTATATATACAGGTCTATTTTGGACAATTATTATATTTTAATTAAAAAAATATTATTTTTAAACTAATCGTGTAAAATTGATTAAATGTTAATGCGCGACGTCATTGTTAGACCAGGCGGGGCAGGACGTTCAGCGTTCAGAGATCATGTGAATAACAAAAAAGTAGTGTAATTGTTTTTTTTGTTATTCGGGTTAACATACTATGTTTTATAAAAATATATATAGTACGCAAAAATACTTCATTTTTGTTAAGGTATATTATAATCTTTTTTAACACCAAAAATAATAAAAGTATATATTAATGAAGCATAATATTCTTCTATTGCCGAGAAAACTAATATTAAAAGATGCAAAATTATAAAAAAAAAATAGTTTAAATAACTTACTACCATATTTTAGCTTTTTTTTAGTTTTCTGATATACATTAAATTGAAGTTTATTATATTGTACATAGATTCTTTTGAAAAATACTATAATTCTCAGAATAAATGTTGGCAACCCTACAAGCAATGCCTTCAGAGCGAGCAAGTAAGTAGTAAGCTTTAAAACATGACCAGTTTAAAAACTTTTTGGGTTCGGTCTTTAGGGTGAGATACGGCCTAATTTCGGGTGTAGATTGTGATGTAACGTTGCAACCTTAATTACGAACGTAGGTTTTTTTTCTTTTTTGTTTATTCTTAAAATTAAATCACGTCTTATCAAATTTAATAAAACGTAATCAAAATTAATTTTGGTTGATTAATTGAATAAACACCAAAATTGATTACACATGAATAAGACTAATAATTAAAACTAATCCTTACCAATATCGTAAATTTTCCAGTCTCTAGTTCGCTTTTCAGTGGGTCCTCGAAGGGCTCGAATTTGATGAGTCCTTCCCTCCGGCGCGTTGCCTCGTGTTGCCGCCACAGTGTGTGCGCGCGCGCTACATCGAACTTGCGCGCGAGCAGGAACTTGATCGCGGTCGCTCGCGAAACGCACGCCGCACCGGTTTCACTTAACGCGTCAAGGAACGCCTTCGTCGCCTGGAAGTGAGAATTTAATTCTTATTTTAGTCAGAAGACAGGACCACCGACTTATACATTTTAGTCTCCAGCCGATTGATAGGAGTGCTGTGATTTATTTGTATTTTTGAATGAGTCGTATTTAATACAATATTACATTTTGATTATGAAAAAACTTTCCTTATTGTTTTGTTTTTCCAATGGCACGACAGAGAGGACCTTAATTATCATTATTAATAATAAATTAATTAATTAAAATTGTAATATATTTAAATAAATACCCGCAGAAATATCAGCAATTTGCGAAGAAACATTTGTTCCATATCAAAAATAATATGTCTGTCCATGAGCACTTAAACCGGCTAGTAATTAAGTATGCATTTATAACTATGCTAAGTTTATTTTATTGGTAAAGTTGGTTTCTCCATTTCGTCACACTTTCTCAATCATGATATCGAAGAAGGGTATGGCTGAATCGTATTAAAGAAATGATCTATGTTATACTTTGCTTAATATGTACTTATATTATTAATTCAGTTTATCATTGGAGATATAATTTAATATGTTAATTATGTAATTGATACACTCTCTGAATTTATTTATTTTAAATATACTTTCGTCACGATCCACTCAGTTTTATAATCGCCAACCACTTTATATTGCACTTATAAGGTAAAACGTACACTAATGACAAGAGTGAATAACATGCTTAGTTATTAGTTCTTTATTTAAAACTTATAATAACTATTATTAAGGAAATAAATGGCTGTAATATATACAATTGAGGCTGCGTAGTTCTATAAACGTTTTATAGGTAGCAAATTATAAATTGTTCAGTGTCGGTTTGTTAGACAGTAAAATAAAAGTCTGCTTCTTTAAGGACTTGGAAAATTAGAAAACATTAAGTTTAAATTAAACTTTAAGAGTAGACGAAAACATTGTGGGCCATGATGGTTAATCCATTCTTTGTGCCATGACGTCAAGTAATTCGTAAATAAACTAGCTCATTGTTAAGGAAAAATTTAAAGAGACTACCACACATGTTGCAGGTATTGGCTAGTAAATTAATATTACTTAGTCTCTAAATTGCAAACTAAACAAATCTGCAAACATTTTCTCTTTATATATATAGTTCTAGAGATATACATCTAGATAGCTTCGGAAACACCTCTTAACTCGATAACTTTGATTTAGATTTTAGGTGATTGATTGATTTATTGGAAACTTATTACTTTGAATATGACATCTAGTATTTAACATTCAAAGTAGCTACTTTTTGAATGCCGCGAAGGCGAAGGATTGGTAGCCTGATATTCATAACAAGGCATTACAGTGAAGTAACGCCACTACCCATAATATTTAGCATTTTCAATTCATATGTAAATACAATAATATAATAAATATATTATATTTGTAGAAATTATTTTAAATATTGTAATTATTAACTTCTCTATATAAATATATAATTTGAAGAAAATATTTAGGTCGATAATATCATCTATTAAAAGTAAATTGTTTATTTAAACAAAAATATAAATTTATTTAAACTATGACAGTATATTTATATGAACTACTATAAATTCAGATTTTATTTCCGATTTTAATATCTATGCCTTTAACAGCGAATCATAACAAACGTGCTTTCCGAGAAATTAATGTTAACTGTTTTCCTGTTTGCCTCCCCGGTAGCTCCGGTAGGAATTCCTTCCTTCCTCACTATAACATTTACAGGTATCTGTGATTTACCCGCATTAAATAGAACTTATTACGATTTTAATAATAATTTACTTATATAGAGTATTGATTAATCAAAAAATGTACTACAACGAATACATGCTTATAAAATGTATGAACGCCTGGCACGTCAAAGAATGAAAAATAATGAGACTTATAAAAATAAGGCTCAACTAAATTATTATTATTGTACCAGTATATGCATAGTTTACCTTCCGACACCTAAATTATATAATTATACTAATGAAACTGAAGCTTGTGCTAGGAGTGGCGACATTAATAGCCCAAGGGGTTTAGATTTAACCTGCGAGTTCTCATCGCTAGACGGCCCGAAAAGCATTGCACTATTGATGATTTTATTAGCGCTACTTTAATCTTATACCATGTACAACTACAACTATTTCAACTATGGCTAAAATTCAAAAAGCATGTTGAGTATTTTCAAATCTGTGTTTGGATATTTTTTTAAGCGCGATCCAGAGATTATTATGTTGTTTTATACAATAACAATATTGGCTTATATTTCCACATTCTACCTGCCTGGTAATGTCCCACTGCTGGGCTAAGGCCTCCTCTCCCTTTCGAGGAGAAGGTTTGGAGCTTATTCCACCACGTTACTCCAATGCGGGTTGGTAGAATACACATGTGACACAATTTCAATGAAATTAGACACATGCAGGTTTCCTCGCGATATTTTCCTTCACCGTCGAGCACAAAATGAATTATAAACACAAATTAAACACATGAATATTCAGCGGCGCTTGCCCGGGTTTGAACCCACGATCATCGGTTAAGATTCAAGCGTTCTAACCACTAGGCCGGCTTAAAAAAATTAACATTAATTTAACATTAAAAATATTATATTGTCATTAAAAGATTAATTGTATATTTGTAAAGTCGAAGCGACTACAACTAAAAAGTTAAAAATTCAGTTTAGTTTGTATGCAATAACGATCCTGTAAGTATTTCTAAAGAACAGATTATGTTTAAACTGCTCTTGTTGTGTGAAACTAACGATATAATATTCGATGAGTTTCTTTCGCCGGTTCTTCTCAGGTCTGAGGTGTTTATTTCCAAACCGGTGGTAGATTTATGACAATCAATAAGTAAGTGTAACGCTTCTATATTAAATAAGGATTTTTGACTTTGAATATATCCGTATGTAGTGCTGCGGATATAATATATACAGAGATATAGTATGTATATACAGAACCTCCTCCTTTTGTTTTCGTCGGTAAAACAATTGACTATTTATTTAATTGTTACAGATTATAAAAAGTCTTAAGAATACAAAAACATCGAAATATTTGATATGTTAATTATTAAACTGATATGTAACAACCACCACTAAGAAAAGAAACGTAGAGTCGTAACTATAATATGCATATAAAAAAATGTTTATAAAAAACATGAGCTAAAATATTGCTTGTGTGTCTATTATAATTGATGCCTATAGTTTCGATTTTCATCTAACGTAGCAGAATTCCGATAGCAGTCTAACTACATTCTCTAAACAAACAAATACAATTACAGCTTCAGAATGATTTTAAAATAACACTTTTTTTAATTTTAATATAGCTATGTATAAAATACAAATGTTAATCGTATTATTACAGGGAATAATCTAATGTACGGTTTAGTCTAATTCAAAAAAATGAGTTGAGGCCTAAAAAAAATGTTTGCTTTAACTATATTGGACTATCTATAAACTAGTCAACGTTTTAAAGTGGATCAGTAAGCATAAAGATAATCCGATTTGGAAAACTTTGTAGGCCAGCCAACGTTGTAAATATATATGTACATATACATATATTGTAATTTGTATAATCTAAATTGAATAATGATAAAACCACGTGAAACAGTTACTTGTTAAAGTGTAATACAATAACCTAACCTTTACGTGTCTGTGTGTAAAGGGAGGGGCTTGTTCTTCCGGGATGTGTATCCTGTTCGGTGACCGTATTAGTATGAGCGGTCGCACACCGCTTACTTGCTTCCATCATGTGTACACAAAATAAATATGTGTGAGATTTATTGTTTTATGTGTCGTATGGTCCTTGTTAGAACGGCTCTGAGGCCATTATTATATTACCATTACATCAAATTTGTGTTTAATTAATTACTGTTTTTATTTACAATCTCATTATGTAAGTTGTTTAAGTGAAAGAGATCGCTACATGAGAACATAAACAGAAGTTTTTTCATCTCATATTATGACACTATGGTGTATGGTCTATGGTATTTGTAACGTTTTGACACTTATACAATATAAATCGCACTCTTTTCGATCAGCGAGAAATGAAGATAAAAAAACCTCCATTTCTACCGGAGTATTGAAATAAGTATAATATCTATAAAAAACACAAACATTCACACATTAAGATCGAAAGATTTTCAGTACCTACTCTCATAGGCGATATGCGACAAAATTCAAAACTCTCATGGAGAAACAATATAAAAAAGAAAGGCTGAGTATGTACTTGCATCATTCACACTCCATTCTTATTTCTTCTAAAACAAATGACATCATTTTGAAAAAAGATAAAAGAGATTAAAATATGCGAGAATTTCTTTAGAGTTCAATTACATCGATAGACGAAAGAAAACTTGAGTTATTCGGGCAAAAACGATGATCTAAAGCTTGGAATAAAACTGACGAAATCCTTTGTTAAAAGTGTATTAAGTCTTTTGCTATATATAGATAAGCGCAGCAGAAGTATCGAAATCGTATACATACATCGAGGTATTGCACGAAAATTTTGATTTGATTTGATTTTTTTTTATTTGAAATTGGACAATCCTTTTTAATTTTGATACATATTAATAGTTAACAATAAAAACTAATTTAAAGGCTCACTCAATCAAAAAATCTATGCGATGGTGTTGACGAGAAAAAAAAAAAAAAAATTAATAAAATGAATATCACTTATTTATCATCTTGATATTATTAAGAACTTGATATCACCGAATTTCCTATGGAAAAAACTATGGAAATATATACAAATTAGGTTCATCGTTGCTTAGCAACAAACATAACTAGGGTTGCGCAATGGTCGGGATTTGCCTGAATTCTCTCAACATTTTACATAACTTTGAGACTATCAGAATAATAATTTAAAATTGGCGCGCACTTTCACATTGAGGCATACGGGTTGCAGGACTTTAGTGTAAATTATTTAAATAATAAATATTTCCTGAATACTCTAGTAAGAGCCCAAATTAGAAGACCCAGCAAAGTCTTATATCAAATACAGTGGGAACCTAAAATTAAGTGTACCTGAATAAGTTATGTCTACTCATTATAAAGTTTAACTTTTTGGCATTTTTATCTAGAACAGGTATTTATTTATTACTCCCGTTAACAAAGACAAAATCATCATCATTTATAATAAATTCTATAGAAACATATTAATGCAGATTTCTACTAATTCGCTTCAATTTATTATATAAAAGCACATCAATTTATTTGACAAGTTTTGTTATTTTTTTTGTAATGTAATTACCACACTTGATAAATATATACAAGACAAACAATTTAACACAAACAATATGACTGGCACTAATCTAGTATTAATAGTGTATTGATGAAGTGTTCTATTTTTCCAATATATAAAGCCTATAGAAAAACCGTTTAAATAAAGTAATTATGATGAACTAAACTCAACTATTCACCAAGACGTTCTTATACGAAATTACTATTATATAAAACCCAAATTAAAACATAATGTTATTGTAATACGACGTACAAGCTTGACAATCGTATTTTAAACGAAAATGTTAACATCACTTTAATACGCATTCAGCCCTTAAAATACGTTCCGATAAGATATTATAATACATAATTTTTGTATACAAACAGGTTGACGTAACGATATCGCGAAATGTGTTATAAAAATATTTAAAATGTGGACACACGATCGCGCGCACTCGGCCACAAATTGCAACTGTCACAACATAGACAAAAATCAACCAGTGAGGCAGAACGTTAAACCCTAACAAGACGTAAACTAGAGTCCGCCTTGAATCAACC
The DNA here is from genome assembly GCA_905147175.2 of Nymphalis urticae. NCBI lineage: Eukaryota > Metazoa > Arthropoda > Insecta > Lepidoptera > Nymphalidae > Nymphalis > Nymphalis urticae. The sequence continues at coordinate 5,237,824 of LR989998.1, read as the reverse complement.
ACGGACTTTCCTTATTAGGTACACCAAGAACATATTTATTATTATATTATAATCAATTAATAATAATATGTTAATGTACCGCACCTTATCTTGATCATGTACTATTTTTACCTTTACCCTATTACTTGATATAATTTTATTTTGTAATTGAGTGCAATTATGTTTTTACTACATTATTACCTACTCTTTAAAATAAAACAGATAAAAAATTTAATGTTGTCTGCCCATGAATGACCTTTCACGAGTTCCATTTCATTACGTGCAATACCCTTAGGAAAGAGTAATAGAAATTATGGATGCTTCTTGATGGTTTAATATAGATCCTTAATACTGGTTATTTTGGTACATTCAGTTATTATATCATTACAAATAAATAATAATAAGTACACTTATCGGTAACTTTAACTTATACGTACAGTTATAATAGAAGGTTATTACAAAAACTACGAAGCCCACAGAAAACTATTTTTTGTAAATAATGATTGTCTGTGCGGTTATTACGCGTAAAACAATAGAAAATAAGTAGGTACGTATTATTGAAAATTGGCTAACAACGAGCTTTGATTTAACACCACCTGTTGGTACGTCGGTATCAAATCTTGAAACTGAACTTTAAACCAATTCCATTCGACCGATAGAGCTGAAATTTTCCACTTTTCCGATGACAAACTGTCCATATTTGTATCTAAACATTTGCTAATAAAAGGTAACTCTTTAAAAAAAGGTTTATATTTTATTTAAATTATATCTTGGATATTTGTTATCAAATGTTTAGCAATGATTTGGATTTTGTTCACATAACGAAATGAAACTAGTTTCACTGCTATGTTAATTCAAACATAAATCTATGAAAAGGGAAAGTAATGAATATGTAGGTAATGATTCAATGAAGCGAAAGAGAAATGATAAAGAACAAATAATATATTTTAGTATTATTTAATCTATACTAATGATATAAATGCTAAAGTGACACAGTCTATCTGACTGGCTATTAACTTTCTCGGCTAAACTACTGAACCTAATTTGATTAATTTTGGTTTGTCCAAGGAAGAATATAGGCTTTACTTTTTACACCAAACACCCGCGAGCCCCTCCTCCTTAAAAAGCGGGTGAAGCCGAGGGCGAGAACAATTTTGTTTATAATTTAAAATTAACTTCAGTAATTTTCTAATAGGTTAGTCATTAATTATTTCAAGAATGTGAACATTGTTACCGTGAAATCTAAGAAAATTTAACTTCCACGACAGCCTTAAGTCGATAACACATGTTTTATGTAGGTAATACTAAATATGCTTTAGCGTATTTATATCATAAGAATACATAATATGAGTCAGCCGACACGCCCCCGTCCGCTTCTTTTGCGTGGGAGGACGACAATATTGTTATAATGCGTAGGTGATCCATAAGAGATCAAACTTTAAATTTGTTCTATTTCAAGCAAGAGAAAAACATATGAATTAACCTTTTAGAATATTACATATATTACAATCGCAACGTATAAAATTTTATAAATTACCTATTGTCAATGTTCATATTGACGAATGTGTGTGTGTAAAACACTAGTTATATGAAGATTCTTCTGAGAAACGCCATGAGTACACAAAAGGAGTGAGTGGAAATATGACGCAACAATATTCGATTGAAATTAATATGAAATTCAATTCAAGTTACGATTGAATTTAATATTGATTGAAGATAATTGTATTATAATCTTCTGTACTAGAATTTTATTTACCCAAAATAGTAATGAATGCAATACCGTTTAATTGAGGAGGAAGTGATGGAATCGTATTAAATAAAGATAAACAACTATTTTATAACTGTCACTCATATGAATTGAAAGATAAAGTGGGACAAGGGAGGTATAAACCGAGCCTGTGAGACGGGTCCGTTGCTACGGACATGCTTCCATTAGCACATTGTCATCTTTTAACAACAAGCGTGAAAAAACTGTCCTATTTTTTTAACAATGGAATATATTAAATTAAATATAAAATAATTATTATTAAATATGACAAAAATACATTTACAAGTATTCATTTAAGCAAACTTAACTTGATATCGAATTAATTTCTTTATACTTAATAATAAATCTATAAATAATATTTAGTGTGTCTGTGATTTCAAAGAACTGCCTCTTTTTATTCTGTGGTAACTTGCAAATCGCTATAATAATAAACCGAAAGTGCTGTTATTTTTATTGTTATCTGTTTATCCGGGATAATCTTCAAAACGGCTGAAAGTTACATATGCAAATAAATAATACAAATTTAGCACGGATAAAACCTCGGGACACTATTCGTTACAGATAAACATGAAAGTCTCACATCAATTACCAGTTATGAAAAACAATAGGCGGCAACAGGAAAAAAATAAATCCTATTGGAATCGAGAAAGGAAATTATATTATACCTTACATTTAAATTAATTATAATGTAAATGGATATATAATATATAAACATGAAAAATCACGTACAGTGTGATAAATTAATGAAGTCAGTAATATAACTGGATTGAATACCGTCCTCTTACCGTCACTCACACTTAAACCGAGCGATTTATTGCGAGTAGTTTCCGTTCCCACGTAATTTCCATTTCATCTTATACCTGCAATTTATTGACTTTGATTCATAAATAGATTTAACGGAAGTTTCAAAAACAACTATTATATTTACGGCAGACCACATCGGTGTACTCGCATGAAGCTAAATATACGCCAAAAGTAAACAATTCTACAGCACATTTAACGTGGTCAAACTGACGTAACTATTTCATTTATACGCTCAAATCTTTTTTAATTAGCTATTTATATTTATTCATGCATCACTACCAAGAACCAACCCATCGGACTTAGTACCGATTTTATGTCGTACATTATACAAATTATAACCCCAGCAATATAAAATATAGCTGTTTAACGATAGTTAAGATGAAGAGTCGGTGTCATCTACCCAAACGGACATGAAAAAAGTCATACTACTACTTACAAATTAGACATACTACTAAGTAATATTTATCTGAATTAAATTGCAGAAAAAAAGTAACTACTACGAGGAAAAAAAAATAGTGTTGATTTTGCAAAGGTACCGAGTGAAGCGTGTGAGCCTTTATAATTCTATTATATGAACCCTCGTAAGGCGAGTACATCTGAGAAAAGTCTTTGATAATTTCTACAAGCCGTCAACACTGATTAAGCATCAGATACAAACAGAGGCGAGGCGGATGTCGCGACCGGTCGTCGACCGTTCAATCGATAGGCTATTCTATTTCCGAATTGGCTACATTGGGCTGAATAATTACTTTGAACACATAATAGGGATTTTTATAATAAACATATATTTTTGTTTTGTTTCAAGTGAAAACCACATATTAGTTTATATTCAATTTTCACATGCAGACATAACACATGCTTCATCTAAATTTATTTTATTGTAGGTAGTAGAACTTTGTGCATACCCACATGGGTGGATTCATACTTATCATTTATTCTACAAGCAAACATAAATACTTTGTACTGTTGTATGCCGTTTTGAAAGGTGAGAGAGCCAGTTTAATAACAAACACATAAAATTATTCTACTAGATTCCCTTGTTTGCGGCATATATACATTGTAAGAAGTGGTTTTATTTAGGAATGAAATGCTTTACCAAAATAGTTACAATCGCTTAAAAAGGTGCTTTTTTTTTGCACTAAAATTTAGACAAAAATTTTGCACTAAAATATTGTTGAAATAACAATTAATATTAATATCAGATATAACTATTTATGTATTAAATGTATTAAACATTTATAATATTTAAATTAAATTATTCAACAAAGTTTTTTATACCTATATCAAAAAAGAGGAAAAATATAATTTCACTATATTAATGTCTTGTTTTGATATTTTGAAATAAATGTTAAATAATATTCACTATAAATCACAAAACAAAATTGTTGATGCTATTTAGAAGCTAACGCAGAGCTAAATTTTTAAAAAGTAATTGTTTTTAACATCTTTTACTTTCTTACTTAACATCAACTTTCTTTCCTCCATAGTGCAAATTTCTCAATGTACCTGTGTTTGTAAAGTCGGATTCCCATAGTGCATGATTTTGAGGATTACTCACACTCTGCTGACAGCCATGTGCAATCAGAATTTGCACCAAAGCTCTTTTAACAGTGTGTATCGGTTTTTAGATTCAAAGATATTTTTTCATTGCAAATTTAAAAAATTCGGACCGCACCTTTAAAGTTACTGACTCTCAACGGCTCTGATGCATGGCTAGTGTGGTGCATTAGTGCAAACAAATATTTTTAAAAAATTGTTGTAATCAAGATGCCTGAGCTTCATACTGTTCTTTGTCAAATTAAAGTAACTTAGGCAGTCATAATATCCCTATTTTCCTATTTGACATTGGTAAGATAATCTAAGTCCTTTTGCCAAAACTATAAGCCATTGAGCTAAGAATTTAATTAAATATCCCTCAGTATCATTATTCATCGTCATTGGATATTTCAACTCACTTTGTTCAAAAGTTCTTTGTATATGTACTTAATCAGAATCAGTTGTCTTATCTTTATATTGTTTATTTTCAATTTCTTCCAAAAGACTATTCAATAATTATTACACTACTACAATAATTTTCCACTGCACAATTATTAAGTATTAAGCTGGTCTATAGTTGACAAGTAAATTGACTTTGTTTGATTACTTGCAGTCATAAGGCATTTACATACATTCACAAGGCAGACAGCAATGTACACCACCAGAAAACTTATAACTATGTGATGATTACCCAAATAAAAATTATTAGAGCTGCATATAAAAAACACTGATCTATAAAAAAAGATAAAGAATTTAAATTCACAAGATCTCAGTAAGGGGGAAAATGTAGAAAAACTTTTGGAAACATTTTGTAAGCGTCTGTAGTAAATAAGTGAACAATTTTTTTTCTTATAAATTTGATATATTCTTTTGTATTCCTTATAGGAATCCGATATGATTGCTTTTTTGTTGTTGAAATATTTGGCCAAGAAAATATTGTCGCTTAAAAATTTAGTAAGAAATCCAAAATATTGAATAAGGGTAAAAAAATACAAATAAACCACATCGGAATGAAGTACTAGATTTTACTGTGGATATTTCTTTTATTAATATTGTTATTGTAAAACTACACAGTATACTTCATTCCCGGCTTCAAAGTAACATTTTAGTGTTTTTCACCAATATATGATATATGTATTTCAACAGAATCCTAACGCTATAAACGAAATCAAAACAAACACTGATGACATGGTAAACGACGACAAAAGTTAGTAAAACTCTTGTCATGAATAACTTGTTCAGACAAAATTTTCAAAATACACAGAATTTGAATAAGGAACCAAAAACCAGAGAGAACGGTATAAGCCTTAATTAAGAAAATATTTTTAAAATTATACTTACCAACTCTTGATCGGGTGACAAGGCCACCGCCATCTTTATGACTGCCAGTGTCCACAGACCTACAGATTAAGGATAATGTTATTTTATTTAAAATTTTACATGACTTACTTGTCTCTACATTGAATGTTACCATAACAATATATGTATATTTATAAAAAAACTTATATTTTAAAACTTATTATTGTTTATAATAGATAAATACTACCTAAAACATCAAAAGCCTATGTTGAAATGATACTTAACATTTTAAGCAATATCATAATTTTTTTCCTACGATGTTTAATTAGCTATTTAAAATTTAATAGAAAATAAAAGTGATGTTTAAATATAAAAAAGTGACATGAAATAAAGCTTTATTAATGTAAATAAAATATAATTCAATATCTGTCAAACACATAATTAAAAACAGGCTGAACAATTACATTTCATAGTTACCGTTTCCAGGAAAAAAAATTAGTTGACAAATATGCCAATGTCAAATTAATATCAATACAATAGGTAACTAACTACTTTCCCATATAGGTTAAGTACTTAAGTAGTAAGTACCTACCTCCCGTGTTGTACCTATTAAGCTTGAAGTGTCAAGTGCTCTTAAGTTAATTTAAAAAACTACAAGTTATCTAAAAATAATAAATTAATAGATAAAAATGTCAACACGATGGTAAGCTACAAATACGTAACTAAACCTGAATCCTCTAAACTAAACTTTAAAAATAATGTTTATTAAATTGCAGGTATCCTATATATCAAAAAGGAAATCCACAATTAAGAGTATTTTTACCTAATTTTTGGATGAAATTAGTACGACCCGAAGGTAGACAACCACCAAACAAAGTAACCTTTCATTGCTCAATTGAAATGACAAAACACGATGTCAAAAATTATATAGAGAAAATTTATAATGTTCCTGTAGTGAATGTAAACACTCGAATTGCTATGGGAAAATTTCGAAAAGACATCGGGAAAGGCTATGTTGTGAAAGATGATGATGTAAAGTTTGCCTATGTTACTTTGGTAAGTGCTTTTATAAATAACTGTAGCTTTGTATATGCAATCTAAATTAAATGAATTATCTTAATATCAGTAAAGTGTTATTATGGTAAAAACTATGTCACTAAATCTTTTTTTTTAATTTTTTTTTTTATAGTATAATTACATTCAATTTTCAATTTCATTAATAACATGAAACCTAAAAGACAGTTTCATTTGACATAATACTATTGAATTGGTATTATATAAGTATATTTATTCTTATTAAAGTTTTACTTGCTTCTTGAATACATATATATATATATATATAAGTTAGTTTTGACTGCACTCGTTGGTCTAGTAGCTACATGTACAGCCCTGGAGGCCCTGGTTTCAAATATCAGTCAGTCAGGTCAGGCCAATAAAAGAAGATATTGAGATTTTCTGTTGGAAATTCTCAGTAGCAGTCCGGAACCCGGAAGTTGGAAGTGTGAGACAAAGCACATAAAGCCATTGGTCCTGCGCCTGAACTCTTTCCAGTCATGTTGGATTGCTATGCCATCAGATTATGATAGTTGGGGAATAAAGAGTGCAACTATGTTTGCACATATGCAGTTAGCTAATCTTTCTTGAGAATGGCCGCTGTAGCCAAAATTGGTCTGGAGGACATTATTATTATTATTGTTTTTTATGGAAAGCAGGTAGTCTAAAATGCAATATAAATAATAGGCCAAAACAGCTTGAATATATTATGCTACACAAAGGTGAAGATGAAGCCTTTTAACTAACATTAGTTTAAACATAAAAAACTTAAAAGGGATTCACTTTTTCAATTTTTCAGCCAAAAACGATGAAATTTGAATTTCCCAATATATTTGAGAAGAAAAAAGGTGATGGTGAGGATGATATGAAGTCATTAGATGAAGCCAAAAAGTCATTTAAAAATTATATAGAACGTAACAAGGATAGGTCTGATGTCCCAAGCTGGTTTTCTATATAATATACTAAAAATCTGTTTAAAAAATTAGTTGTAATTAGATTCTATACTATTTATAATAAAGGAATATGATGAAACTCTTTGTTCTCATTGAAACCCTAAAATACTCGAACAAATTACATTTAACCTTTCAAATAGGTTTTCTATTTGTTTGTATAATATTCAGACAGTTTTAGACTAACTTTATTATTTAGTCAATTTTAATAATAATATAGTCTATGGTATTTAAGATGAAAATTAAAAATATTTTGTTTTGCAAATAACATTTAGTCCGATCATATCATTATTTTAATTCATATTATTGCTTAGACATATATAAAAGATTAATTATAGGAAGATTTCATAATATTAAACTTAGTACTATTGGATTTAATACAAAAAAAAACCAACAAGTTTATGATGTTACATTTATTTACCGTTTACCACAATGGTATAACTTATTACTACTTAATTACCACTATATTAACATACAAAAGATATTTACCTACATAACATTAAATTCAGTAAACAAATCAAGTTTTTATCATAAAAGCCTAATTGTTTTTTTAAATATTTAATACTATACAAGTAAATACCCTTATTAAGAATAAACATAAAAATAGCTATCAACACCTTTAAGAACTTCAGTCATTCAAATCATATTTAGATATTACAAACTTAACAATATCTCAGTTTAATAATAAATAATTAGTAAGAGAAAATGGAGTGTTGAAATTTTGGTCATAACAAATTACAGGTCACCAAAGTATTCATCCAGAAACACTGATGAGTGGCATCGAGGGCATTCCGCAATATCCAATAAAAATGTAACCTGTGATTTAAATGAATTTTTTTAACGCATTTATTGAGTGTTTAATTTCTAATACAGCAGTCTTAATATTAAGTCTTACCCGGGGATGTGTTTCACATTTCAATCGAATACGTCCATGGCAGTAGTACCCACATGCCCGGCAAAAAACGATTGTTTTTTCTCTTCGACAGGAACATTTCTTCGTATAAGCCTTAGTTATTTCTGGTATACCTCTTCCTACCCTATTCGCAACTTTATAAATTATACCAGCATTAGCTGCAACTACTGGCGTAGTCGTAGATTCCATTTTTTAAATATCTTAGTTTTAAACAAGGAAAAAAACTGTCCTGCTCCACTAACCGATTTTTAAAAAATAAATTTTAACAATACCGCCTCCGAGGGTATCAATAAAACAAAGAATCAAAATATTTTAGAGTTGCAAGCGTAAATAATTAAATATTTTAACAAATGCAAAAACAAACTAACTTTTATTTTATGACTACTTAGTTATATAAACAAAAACTCAGATTAACTATAAAAATACACAACCAATATACCTATGCGTGCGCTTAACATTTGACAAATTTATAAATATTATGAACTGCGCGCTATCAGATTGAGACCTTGTCAAATTAAATCGAAAATGACATTTCCCGAACGGAGTGTATAGTATAAGTAAGGAAGTTCTACTTGTGACCAATACTTGTATCAGAATCTAGCAAGACCAATTTAGGATTTATATTCTTAGCAGATTATGTAGATGTGTAGTTTGTATGTAGGTATGGTTACAAAAATACACGAAAATTTCTTTTTTTTTTCGTAATTATAATGTTCGTAATTAATTGAAACACCTACATTCAAATACTCAATGCCATCAATATTTGCTTTATAGGAATCATCATTAAAGCTTAGGTAGGCCTTCTTCAGTAGGATCGTCTATACTAAGTCATCTTATTATAAAATAATATACCTATAGGTATAGGAATCTGTTTTTCTACTTAACGTATTTTACTTTCTTGTGTAAACCATTAACTGCTATAAGTGCTAACGCAACCAATGTCATTGCTATTTTGAATTCCAGTCAATCCACTTTATTTTGCACATATCCTTTGTTTCTCAATGTGCCACACGTACTTAATTCATCATCAATTCATCAGGTTACAATTATACCATATATTACACATAATTAGTAAATTTAATGAACTTTTGCTATATCGCCTAGTCTCAAGCATTATATGCTCAAGTAAAATTCCCAATCTTGATTTTGCAGGCATAATCAAGTTAAAAATGAATTTATACATGTGTAACTTAATCAAGTTACTCTCTTATTCCGTCATGGACCCTTTCTCCTCCGCTTTCTACTCCCTTTCACACATACTCCAACATTATATCCAAATAGATGTACCATTCGGCAACCAAGTTGATTATTGATACCCAACACTGATTTTCAATGGTAGGTACCCTTACCCTTTCTGGCTGTGATGTGACGTGTCAAGTGATCGTGATAAAGTGACGTGATATATATGTATATATTTATTTTTTTGTTCACACGGCCATCTGTTTCCAAACTAAGCAGAGGTTGTACTATGGAAACCCGACAACTGATATACTACATATACTAATTTTCTTTTGTAAATACATACTTATATAGATAATTACACCCAGATTCAGGACAAACAGACCTGTTCATGCACACAAATGTCTGTCCTGGGTGGAAATCGAACCCACAACCTTCGACGTGAAAGGCGAGTATCTACCAACCACGCCAACCGGCCTGTCAAGTCAATATTATTAGATATCAGTATTCAATACTGATATTAGTAATATATAAATTATATATCGTATTTTAATAATGAAAGTCTGCGTTTTTACTTATTTTACTCCATTTTTACTTATTGGTTACTTACGAAATATTTAAATACCTAACGATCAACGTCTGCTAGGCGTCCCGTAAGAGTTACATTTTTTTTTATAAATACTTAAAATGGGTTATATAGTTAAAAACTGGATTATTATCAAAGGATGATAAGGACTGGATGTTCAGGGCTGACATTAGCATTTTTATGTTTCGGTTTTTATTTATTAGGATAAATAACGAAAATTTCGTTAAGACGAGAGGACAAGGTATTTTTTACTGCTCTGTGTAATAATTATAGTCGTCCATAATTTAATTTGCGAATGGAGTAAACTTACTCCAATGCGAAATCAAAAGTCAAAGGCACGGTTTCGCTGTTAAAATGAAACCTTATAAATTATTAATCTACCATAATTTATTATATTATGGTCTGTCAGTATGGGTGTGGTCTATGCTTTGTTAATTTTTTATTACACGGGGTACGCCTGAATAATACCTACATCAACAATATTTATTTATTTACATTTATTACTTTTAAGGAAAGACTTACTTACTTTCATTGTTTGTATTAAGATAAGCAACTTAACGTGAAACTTTTTATATAAATGTTTTTGTGTTAACAAAATATTTTTTGTTTATTTCATATTAGTTATATCATAAATTTTATCAGTCGTAACAAGTGACTTAATATAAAATAACCTTAAAATAGGTAGCAAAAGTATAATTATTTTACCGTTTTCCTAAGTATATTATATGATTGCCTCATTGGTCTATTGGCCAGCTTCTAAGGTCCTGAGGTCCTCGATTTAAATCATGCGCCTAAACTCTTTTGGGTCGGTTGGGAATTGAGAGCACTTGTACTTGCGTACACACTTGTTATGTATATGTATAGTATGTCCCGTGCAGATGGCTAGTCTCCCTTCACAATAGCCGCCGTGGCCAATCTATATATTTTATTAACCATTACATAAAACTAAAGTAAGATAATATAATCTAGTTATATCTACAACAAAATTAAAACATTACTATAGTATAACAACACCTAAACGGAAAAATACAGTCATGAGCATGAAAAAAATGAGCAATTCCTTTTAATTTTCCGATTATAATCACAAGCCATTAAAAGCAATAATTTACATTCAATTGAATATGATAACATCAAGATGAGACATTCATTTCGAGCTTTTTAATGACGCAAGCGCTTTTATACATAGATCGTAATTAATTTTATCAAGGGTTGCTACATTTTGATCTCAGTAATCTTGTTCATCGCAGGAAATGAAGCATTGTTTACGAAATGTTTGCGTGCAGTTAAAGTAGCATACGACATTTCTCATATAAGGACGATGTATTTCAATTTATGTCAATGTTACAGTGACCGGCAGATATGAAATACATATATTTTTGTATGTTAGTTTTTATTTGCCTAGCTTCATGCTATGGCCAAAAAATATTTGCTTTCCGTAGTATTATTGAAGACTCCCAAGAAGACTTAAAACCTCTGAAGCGGGTAAGAAATAAGAATATTTTTTCTTCATACAAAAAGTTTTATTTTTATTTTATTGCAGGCTGTCAAGTATAATATATCATAAAATATGATATAGTTTTCTTTATATAAAATTTTAATTACAAAAAAAAATATTTATTTTTGCTCTGGCCATACCAAAATCTGAATAGCAAACAAATAATTCATCATCAAAAAGCACAAAAATAAAAGAAACATCAAACGATAGGCATTATGTATTATATCAAATTAATAAATTATACCATTTATGGCATTTTATAATTTATTTAAATGTGACTATTTGAATTTATTAAATAATCATTGATTATTTAAAGGTAACTAGACAAGAGATGCCCCAATTTCCTGATATGCCTCGACCGCCAGAAATAAAACCCCTAAGCGATGTGATGTTACAAATGAAAGACTTGGTCAGAGCGCGTAAAAGAAGAGAAGCTAAAGGTGGTTCCCTACCAACACGTAAAGGTTGATTTTTTTAAGTCTTGCTGGATTTCGCCTGTGTAGATGACAACAATAAAGACTAACGATTTTTATAACAAGGTACCGGTTATATAAAATATAAATATTTTTGCAGGTTTGTGTTTTATTAGCAAAAGCTAACTTTATTTAGACTAGCAGCAAATCATCTTAATAAAATTATAATATAATGTAAAAAATGTAAATGAAATTAAAAAGAGTAAATGAGAATGTCCCTGCTTGTTACAAATATTTTGTCATCACATAAGTCCTGCAGTTTTCTTGGAAGGTTAGGTTAGGTTAGGTCATGACTTTAATGTACTAGCTTGTCGTTGGTGTGAATGTACCACTTTAAATTTACGGCAATAGGTAATCAGTTATGAAACATTTGTAATCTTTTCTGTATGAGAGAAAGTTTGCTATGGACAATTATGACACAAATAATGTTTGTATACTATTTCGTGTTATATTTAAGGAGCATTTTATCCACCTGCACAGCGTAGCATCTTATTTATTTGCCGCCTCTTTAAATTTGAATTCAAAAGTTATAAAAGATATAAATTTCATTCATTTAATATATGCTTATTATTTATCTTGTGCTTGGCGGTAAAGGAAACCATTTTGATAAGAAAACTGCATATTCTAACAGCAAATAGGTATACAAAAAAAAGATACGCTTAAAGCAAATTGACAACAAGTTCGAAGGAACAAAACCCGCCTTCTTTATTTATTTATTTATTAAGATTCTCCAGGAATGTCAATACAACACACAATACAACATAAAAAACACAAACAACTTATAGCTTAAAACTAAATCCTATTAAGGAGAAAGATCCTCATGCAATGAAAAAGGAGATAAAAAGAAGCTTACATTATAAAGTTTAATGCATTTACATGTTTTAACATATTATGAATTACGATTGATAATAAAAACAATAATAACAATCAAATGGCAAATAATTCGGACAACATTTACTTGCGAAACTTAGAGGAAAAGGACCAATTCTCAGTTCTTAAAAAAAAAAACAATTTTTGTTAAAAAAAAGATACGTAAAAGACGTTACGTTACGTTTTAAATTATTGCATGGCTGTATGGCTTTGTAATTCTAGCCCTTAAAAATAAAAATACAAACAGTATAGTGAAATCTCAAATGACAAGTGACAGGTGTCAATGTCTCATGCCTTGAAAACAGCAGTCACATAGTAATTTAATTTTCTACTTATATTTCTGTACACAATTTATTAAATAATCTTAAATTAATTAATTTCGTATAATATGTTGAAAGTAATAAAAAAAACGCCGACCTTCATTATAAATGTACAGTCAAGAATAAAGTTACCAGATAAGTTAAAAGGAACTATAGTTGAAAAATGGACTAATTATTGGAAAAATCTAGTTATAGATTATCGTCAAATGTTACAAGATTTACGTACGGACATTCAAGAAGATCCTAGGAAAGCTCTTCTTTGGAGTACCGGAATAGCGACACTTTATGCGCTAGCCGAAAATAATCCAAGCGAAATTGATTTCAAAGATAACTTGAGGAGGATCACAAATGATGTAATATTAGTGAGTGAAGAATGTAGAAATCCACAATCTATTGAACACTTAAATTACATACAAAGATGTTACAATCAAGAAGTCATCCACTATAGAACATTGGGAATTGTCTCTTTTATGTATACTTCAGAACTTAATGATTCCTGTGACTTATATAAAGCTCACTGTTCATACTTAAAACCCTCATATTTCAGCATATTTTCACGGATAGTTGATGTAGGATTCATGGGAAAATGGTGGAACACTTATATAAAGACAACAAGCTATGATGTTAACATGTAAAACTTTACATTATAGTAATTTATTAATTATATCATAGTAATATAAAATAATTGATAAAATTAAATCAATGTAGTAGTAAATTTAATCTTTTCAATCATTGTTTAATGTTATATATTGTTTTGAAGAGAGCACATTAAAATGATTTAGTTTTGTTAAAAAGTTTCCACCAAAAATTTATAAATAAAACAAATTGTTTTTTAGTAAAATGTTTGTATTTTGCTCCTTTTTTACTAATGATGTTAAAACAATGAATGTATAAAAACTAAGAAGTCCTCACAAATCATTCTCATGCATGAGGTCTATCCTAAAATGCAATTCTAAAACATAAATCACTAAATGAATCATGAAAATATACTTCTATAAATATTTTTCCATTTATCAGAACACTTCACTTTGTTAATTATAATTTGAAACAAATAGAAATAAATTAAACCCTTCCAGCGGCTTACAAAATAATGAACATATTAACAAAGTAACAGAAAAAGCACAAAGCAAATTTAAACACAGGACTCATTCAAAGAACAGACTCATTCTCACAGAAACATAAGTATCATTTAACTTAGGTTTTTTGTACAATATTCCCTCAATTTATTTAACAAAAAAAAAAAATACGACAAAAGAAATAAATAGATTGAAAACAATAAAAACATAAGCTAATAATTCTTGCTTCATGCTAATTCAAGGTTACTACATAATGCCATAATAAACCCATATAACTCACCTCAAAATTAGATGTGGTATTTCCTCTATTTAAAATGGTTAAAAAATATAAATAGTTACTGATTTATTGAAATAAAAATTGATACCTTGATAAAAAAATAAAATAAAAACCACTTTGTCGATTACAATGCATCAAGTTCATAAAATTGAAAAAATATAATAAAGATACAGTAATGTAATATAAAATTATGAAAAACTTTAAAAATTGCTAATTTACTTCATGCACTTTATATTGCACCTAGTAAAAAGAATATAAAAAGATCCATTTTAACAACTGCATAACAAACAACTGTCAGATTTACAAATGTGTGTAATATATCCTCATCATCTATACATCTTACATAAATATATTGTGTCACAGAGTGCTTATTACATGATCTCCAATGGCCTAGCCCTATTGTCATATTTACGATCAAACTACCTTTGCATAGATGTAATTATCTTATTCTCAAGCAAATATGACGCTTGAAGCTACCAATCACTATAATTGATCCTATAGCGGAAGTAACTATAGCAACACCACTAAGAGGCAATGAATATCTTTAAACAGTCTTTGAAACTAAAACAACTTGTGCATTAAAACACATTTTGAACAGGCTATATGCAATCTGTCAGTTTTTTGTACCTACAATTTTACTTTTTATTACAATTTATCGTACAAAATAATACCAGTTATGAAAAACAAACCATTAGGTACATGAAAAATTTACATTCTATCACATTTTTTTCAGACTTTGCTTATACTTATATTTTTATGTATATTAAAGTAACAATAAACACTAAAAAATCAGTTTGTTATTATAAGTTGCAACACCAACATCACAGATAAATATATATTGATAGTATTATAGATAATCATTGGTTCTATGTAAACTGTTTTTATATCATCAGGTAATCCAAACAAATAAACAATTACACATTTAAAATGACTATAACCATAAGGAGAAAGTTTTTCTATTTCAATGAATTTGAGAGACATTATATAGAGTATATATAGAGACTTATAAACAAATTAACTAAGAACTATTCCTCTAAAAAATAATATATGACATCAACAATCACATGAAACTAAAATATTTTTACTGAATACACAAAACTCATATACAAAATCCATGTTAGCTTTCTATAAAACTATATTAGATAATGGAGTTTTTTAATATAGTTGTTATATAATTTCAAAGCAGCACAATATTGGGCCCATGAAATTCAAGAACATGTTCGTCGTCGTCTAAGCCCTCACCCAGGAACATTTCGTCATCTAAAAAAGATAAGAAAATTCTAGTATTTCTGCATATGTAGATATATAATTTATTTATTATAAGAAGGCAGACAAACAAATGGAGACACATTTCTTGTAGAGTAAGTGGTCACCA
Source organism: Nymphalis urticae (assembly GCA_905147175.2). NCBI lineage: Eukaryota > Metazoa > Arthropoda > Insecta > Lepidoptera > Nymphalidae > Nymphalis > Nymphalis urticae. Next base: position 5,221,871 of record LR989998.1, on the reverse strand, counting down.
ACTCACGAACTAAGTGTTGTCTTTTGTGACGGTTCATCGTATCAAGTCGAAATACGGAAAAATAAATGATTAGCAGCAAGTCAAGCTGCACATCACCTTATCAACAGTAGATATAAAGTGACCATCTATTTTATATCATACACAATCTCTGGATAAAGAACCAGTATTACAATTGAATTTATATGATATTTTCCTCGATTAAATAATTATATATTGTTCATTAAATTTGAATAATACCTGACACAAGAAAATCGTTGAAATCATTGTCGTAGAGTAAGTCGTCCAAGGAGCCCTCGGAATTTTCTTCGAAAATGCGGTCCACGAAATCAGGCCTCAATTGTGGATTACTTCTATCTTCATACAGGTTTATTGTTAGCAGCTTATGACCATCGTACTCTTGCTGTTTGCACAATGATAATTTTCGTTAAAAAAACATATTTTAATTTGTCAATTCATAACTATTTGAGTATTGTTTTTTCAGTAATCGTCCTTATGAGAGATTATGGGATAAATACTATGGGGAGGAAAAACTTGTATTATATTGTAGATTATCATTAACGACATACCTGCAAGCTCTTTAAGAAATTCTGAGTTCCACAATCCCTCCAACTCTTTGTGGGGGGTGCCTAGCGGTATGAAATTGTAAATGTAATAATGTTTGATTTCGTAATCTTTATAAATAAAAAAATATATACTATCGCCAACTGTGTATCTACTTTGATAAAACAATGCTTTCTAAGTCCGTGTATGTCAAGTATATAAAATAACATGATATAGACATCCATGTCACAGCTGAGCAAAGCTTTTCAAGCTTTCTTCTTGAAAAGAAAAATAAAGTAGTACAGTTTATTCCATTACACTGTTTCAGTACCGGCCTTGTCTTGAACCGAATTACACTATTATAGCGTTTGCAAAAAAAAAATACATACAAGATAAATTTCGACTCTCGGATCATTCTATTTTAAAAGCTAGACCTTGAAAGGACAGAGACTTATATAAAGTGAATAAAAGACGTAGTATTAGAAAAATAGCAATCAATAAGTAATAATTAAAAGAACATAACGTATAATATTATATAAATTATCTTCTTATATACTCATACTCCATAGATTTAACAGCGAAAATAGTTATCACATTTCATCGTCAGTTACAAGATTGAAGTAAAAAACCCGCATTACAGTAGCGTGGTGGAGTAAGCTCCAAACCTCAAGGAGAAGAGCTCAGCCTACCAGTGGGACATACACAGGATGGTACTTTACTTTGTATAAAAGTATAAATTTTCATCGCGATGAATGATTATTTGATTTGTACAAACAAAATGCGTTATAATCTCTTCAACAAACTTCTACAAATTTAAAATTTAAAGTGATGAACGTAGTAAATGCATTTTCGATGCAACTGACATTGACAATAGGCATGATGACTGTTTTAAAATAACCTTCTATAACGTAGGTACACGTCTACTATTACTGAAAATAATTTTATTTCAGTAATAAACTAACCGTTTACGCAAATAATTGCATTTTCATTTAACTATTTTGAATTTCGCTAGAAAACACCCGCAGGTGTCATAGCGCCTGCACGTGACGTCACGCCTCAGTAAACGACAGTAAATTATAGTATTGTGTCTATACTCAACGAAGAAAGGCAGAAAGTATTGCGTATTTCCTAAGGTTAAAAATGAACTCAAAGTTTACAAGTGGTGTGCGGTCTCTCTGTGTAAAAATACATTTGAATGCCAACCAGATCGAAGAACAATCTACAGAAGCAGAACGACCATGTACACATACCATAAGTAAGAAACGAAAGATGATGGTTCTTGAAGAATGTGAAAAGCAATTAAAAGAAAGTATGGTTACAAAACATTTCGAAGAAATTGCAAATTGAGGCAGAGATTAATAAAGATTTCTTATATATTTAGGTTATATTTAGATTTATAGAAATATTCGTAAATATGTAAATTCACCAATTCAGTACTAGTGGAGCTAAGTGGAAATATTGTCTTAAAAGTTCTTACTGGGAAAAATATTAGGGCTCTTCATATGCGAGTAATATTATATAGCTAACAGAAAAAAAATCTATAAAAACAATAAAGATAAATAAAAATTAACTTACAAGGAAGTTTTCACATTTCGAAATTCAGATAAGCAAAAGTATTTATTTGATGAAAAAATTCTCCTAACATCAACAAATCCTGGGTAAATTAGAGGAATTTGCCTTAACAAAACCTTGTTCCATCATCGATAGATCTTTGATGTATTATTTTCTTCACAAAAACGCCAATAACTAACGACTTAACTAATTAAATGATGCAAAATTAATTTTGAAAGAAGAGAAACGGTTATAGTTACGTGACGTCTTTCGTTCTGATTGGTGTTTCAAATAAAATGGCCGATTGCAGAATATTATATTTTTATGGATTAAATAATGATATGGATATTAATATTGCATCATTTTTTAGAATCCTTTTATACTTATATACTTTAATACTGTCATCATGCCTATTCAGTCTAGTCAATCCTTAAATCCGCAGTATCGAAATTACAACGACCCTAGAGAGACCAGAGAAACTAACTAACTGCATTAAAAATGGCTAACGTTGCCTCGACGCTGGAAGTAGAAAGCTGTTCTCTATTGATGTTTGGAAACTATTTATCATGGTAAGGTAAGGTTGGTACCTGCAGTCGGTCGACAATAGCGGCGGCGGTAGCGGCCAGGTGTAGCACGAGCGGACGTGGATTAGTACGCAGTACATCCGCAGCCACTGCGATAACCTCCTCCGACACGCCATTGCATCCACAAGCGTCGAGCTCCTGTGACGCGGATAGGTAATTAGTTGCCGGCACAAAATGAAACGACCCGCCTGCGTCCGCCACTCACCTCCAGCAGGTGGCAGGCGCGGAGCACGGCGGAGAGCGGCACGGCGGACAGGGCGGGCATGCCGCGCGCGGTGAGCATGCTGAGGCGCGGCAGGCCGGCGGCGGCCGCCAGCCCCGCGTCCGACAGCGCCACCAGGTACGACACGTCCAGCCGCGCCAGCGCCGGGCACGCGCCGCACACCGCCACCACGCCCTCGTCGCCCACGCCTGGCGGCAGAGCCATTACTGAGCGATCGCTCGATGGAGGGATCGATGGCACATTAGCAGTCAGTGGCTTCGATAGAAACTTACCCGGATACGGAAACCCCTTTCTGGAATTACAACTGGATACGTTCAGCGATTCCAATTTTGGACAGGATTGCGCCACAGTTTTCAAAACTGCGTCGGTGATGTAAATATTTCTGCTCAAATTCAAAATCTTCAAATCGGTCAGGCCAGCTAAAGAATTACAAAATGCATCATTCCCGGGAGGGTTGAGAACCATTTCCACGGACGTGTATTCGCTGAGAGAGAGTTCTTCGAGTCTTGGCAGTTTGCTTATTATTAGAGGTATTATTTTCCACATAGTGACAGGGCAGACGTCTAATTTGAGAGACGTTAAGCTCGGTAGGTTTTCTATAGCAGCACTGAGAACGGTGCCTTGAAGGCTATAGCAGTTATAGAACGCTAAAGATGATAGTTTTGAAGGATTGGACCCTGTGAGGAAAAAACCAGTCACATGTGTATTGTTGGCAACGGTCAGACTTTCAATGCATGAATCACCTTTGACTAAATTGACCAAACTCGAATCTGTGAGCTGAAAGAAATTGTTTCAATGTTAAATTTGCAACTAAATTAAGTTAATACCATTTGAAAATAAATTTGTACCTTGTTACACGACACAAATGAGAGACTTTTAAGGTGTTTGCATCCATAAATTAATGGGTTCCAATTTTTCGTGTGCATTCCAACCACCTGAAAGTAACGAAAATAATCGTAGAGCACACAATTAATTGTCACTGACTGCACTGTGAGACTGATGGCAAGTCCTTCACCTTGAGCTCCTCGAGCAGCGGACAGAACTTCCCCACGGTATGCGCGGTGCGGTCGTTGAGCGCGGACCAATGGTGGTCGATGTGCAAACGCAGCAGCGACGCGCCCAGGCGCTGCAGCAGGCGCCGCAGCACGGCCGTCGTCAGCGTCACCGGCACGTGCTGCCACCACGACGTCTTGAACGTCCGTGTACCTGCACATACACAAACATTCACGTCTCACTCTCAAAGCGCCCTTTAGTAATACATACATATCTTTATCTAGAGGTATAACGGCGACGGTCTCGCTACCAAAGCTAAAATAGTCTACAAATAAGCCACACATCAAACAGTTCTATTTTCCTAATGCTTTTTATATAAATAAAAAATTACTGACCCTGAAAATATTCTTGAACCATATTTTGCCATCCTTTACTAACTCTTTCGGATCTGATAAGATCTCTAATAGGAACATAAGTTAAAATGTGTGACAAACAATCTCTGTTGAGTATATCCAATATATTATAAGGTCTGTCATCTTCAGTCTCGTCATTCTAAAACAAAACAAACCATCACTAGTCTATCATTCACAAATTACATTCATTACTTCAACTACTGAATACATACAATTTCTTCGTTGCTAATTGTTTCAATGTTCTCACTTTCAATAGTAACAGTAGGATCTGCTGTACTACCTAAAGCAATAAAAGCTTAATATAATTATAATTTTTCAAAAACTATAGTATTATGTTTTCATTTATTTTAAGACCATTAAATACAAATACTAAAGAGGGTAAATTATAATATTATTAAAAAAAATTAATAATATAATAATAATACTAAAAATCTTCAAGACCAAAAATTAATACAAAATTATATATTCTAAATATCTCTACCATTTTGTTGATCTCTCCTCCAACTGCTGTTAGGATCTTCCCTGCGAATATTAGGCTTCCATTGTACTCTGCCGTCTGAATCCTCGGATGGCTGATGCCAACTATCAGCTGGAGATATTCTGAGATTACGACCATCTAGTGTCTTCTCATGTAAAGGGGCTTGTAGTGCTCTGTTTTTTATATTTTAAATAAAACAATATATAAACAATTGTTAAACATATACAAAATCATCACATTTAATCATATTAATTGTAATAGTTACAGCTTATTTATAAGTTTTCTTTAAATGTATATTGACACAGACAAAGAAATATGTAAATAGAGTCTATTTACCTATTTCTTTGATTATTTATTTTAAAGAAATAAGAATCTACATTTTTTTCCTTTTACTTATAAATTGAATCCATTTAAAAAACAAAAATATTATTCTTTAGTAATATTTTTTTGGGAATTTGATACAGTGCAGCAAAGGTTCCTTTTGTTATAACTACATGAAAATTATTGTATAAAACTTTCAACAACAATCTATAATTGATATGTTTAAGTATTTTTCATTCCTTACTTCAACACTTGTTTTTTTAGTAAGTTAAATATTTAAATACCCAATCAAAATGACGAGTTTTAGAAAGGAATTTGGGATAGTCATCTTATAGAACTATGTGTTCTTATCCATAGCTTTCCAATTTGGTGATCAAATTTAATTACCACATTCAAATTAACTACAATTTATCATGGGATGAGTACAAGAAAAATTTCAGGCACTATTAATTTGCAATAAAGTAGTAATAAATGGCCAAAGTAAATTGTTATAAAACAGTACAGTAACAGCCTGTAAATGTCCCACTACTGGGCTAAGGCCTCCTCTCCTTTTTGAGGATTTGAAGGTTTGGAGCTTATTCCACCACGCTGCTCCATTGCAGGTTGGTATTGTAAAAGCTGTCATTTATTCTTTCAGGACTCGGCATTGGCAGCATATAGCTAGGCGCTGGCCATTTATCAGAGGCATTTCCTTCAAGGGTTGCACTTATTGCAAATTCAGCTGGTAAGTAGTGGCCTACAGGTGCAGGAACACACAGTTTTTACATTATTCTAACACAAATTAAATATGCTTGTGCTCTATTGGGATAGGCACCACTGCCTACATCATATCTAACTAAATAAACAATTTTTGCTCAATACTAAATTATAGATTTGTCACATTCGTACATTATTGATTTGGGCATTAAATATTATTCTGAGAGTTCTGAGCGCCAGAGCCCCATGGCCCTAGATACAATGCTGCTGCCCTTCTTTTTTTTATATCAAATTTCTTCTGTGCACCATTTCAAATTTCCACTTTGTATGTTAAACCGAGATTGAAATTTATGCCATACCAAATTTAAGGAAAATTTAAATATAGATAGGATGACAGATAATGCATGCAAATTGATGGTATTGATTTCTATATTCATTACATATATTTTGGCACTTATTGAAAGAAGATATTCAATTTTGTTAATTTTAATAAAATTACTTGTGGGCATCCGCTGGATTGCTAAAAGTGACAAAAGCATAAGTTGGCACTGGTGTTCTGTTAGGCCCTCTGTCACCCATCCTTAACCAGCAGCTCTTAATAAAACCATACTGAGCAAATACTCCAAATAAATCTGTTCTTGTGGTCTAAAAGTAGAGAGAAAAAATTGTTAGTTTAGTTAAAAGTATTGTTGTTTTTAACAATTGAAAAAATTATTAAAGCCAAAAACTTAAAAAAAAACGTCGGTCTTTATTATCAATGTTTCGTGTCATTTATAAAAATGTTTACAAATCGATAACATGTGTTGAAAACCATGTGACAATATTTTTTATGTATTTTTGTTATGCAAAAAAAATATGCATATTTTTACTTACAGTAGGTGGTAAGTTTGATACATATAACTTCCTAATAGGTATACCATCTTCAGTATGTGTAGGAACACTTCTTAAACCGTAAGGTGTAACATCTAGATTTGCTCCTATCTCAACTGAAACCAATATGCCAGTAAATATTTGGATTCAGTTAATTTTTAACTATTTCCATCTATAAATAAATAAAAACTGCATACATAGTTCTCCATGAACAATGTGAAATAATTCAGGATCGTATATTGCTTCATCTTCGTCGTCAAAAAACATGGCTTAAAGACGGTTTAGTTATGGCAGTGTTTAATTTAAGCGATAACTTTAACTAACATGTAAACTTAATAATCTTATATGGCTATAAATCACAAGAATTTAGAGTATATACTCAACAAAAAAAATGGTAATCGCTATATAATGCAATCAACATACAACGGTCGTGATTTTTATGACAATGTTGCCATTTTATGGCATGGGTATTAAATTATCAAAACAATCATTATTGTCTATGTCGTGACTTTTCTCCACGTAGATTCTCGTCACGTTTAATAGACAAATATCAAAAAATCTTCAAAATTAACTTACTTCTTCACCACCTTGATCTCATCAACAACAAAGCGATTTTTAAGGCATTTAGTGCCTCGCACAACCTATCTGCGGATACAGCTTTCACCGGCAACTTTTCCGAACCGATATGACATTCTATGCCTTCAAGAAAAGAGCGTACTCATTCCTTAAAGGCCAGCAACGCACCTGCAAGCCCTCGGGTGTTGCAGATGTCCATCCTGCTCGTTTGCTTTCATAAAAAAAATATCAAAACAGTACTATAAGAGTCTTGGAGAAAGCCAATGTTTACTAATATTATTGTTAAAATTATTAAATCAAAAAATTATATCAAGAAAGTACTACATTTTTTAAATAACCGTCTTGGAGAATAAGACTTTTTATTTTCCCATCATACGACCGCCACTTCACAACATCTGGCAGCACTGCTTCTGTCAACTCTTTGGATTTTGGCGTAGACAAAGAAACTAATCTGTCTACCGTAGACAGAGAAACTACACCAGTATATATGTATTATCTATGGAAACTACGCTGTTTACGGGCTTTTGACAGCCATGTGTATGGTATAACACAACAGATACCTAATATATTTTTCATGAAAACTACTACTTCTAAAATAATTTAAAAGGAAATTATTTAATTAATATCACCGGCTTTTGGTGGAAATTATGTAGAAATTTCTTACAAAAATGGGGGATATTAAAAAAAGAAATAAAATAAATATCAAAAGTAAAAAAAATGAAAAAAATGACAATGAAAAATCGGTTGAAAAAGTGTAATTAGTTTTAACTTTGTTCTTAATTTATTAATTGATTATATTTTGCATCGTTTATATATAAGATACCTTTTTCAATTTTTCAGATCCATTAATAAAGGTTTACCACTCAGAATTCTCTCACGATCAGTTGTAATTGTTTCTTTGCTTATTGTTGTTTATTATTCATCTAAAAACAATGTTCAAACTTTTGCAAAACAATCTGAGTTGCTACCAGGTAAAGGTCAAATTGTTGAATGTTCCCCTGAATATGTAAAAGATATAGACAAATATGAAGGTTGTGCACCTAAATACTGCAAAAGATTTGTTACTGATAAAGTAATTTCTGTGAGAGAAACTGAAGAGTTGTTGAAGCTAGCCCAAAAAGGTTTAAAGTATGGAGGTTCTTTTGGTGGTGCTTCTATATTAGACCTACATAGTGGAGCATTATCCAAAGGACAGCATTTTATTAATGTGTATAAAATGGATGAAATGAAAAATCTTTTCACACAAGAAGACTTTAACATTTTTAAAGTATGTTTCATTTTAAAATTGGAGAACATTTAAAGTTTTATAAAAAAATCATATTTTAATTATTCTTTTACTATTTTTAGGATGTCAAGGATAAAATTAAATACACCATTGCACATCATTTTGGTGTACGGCCTGACAAATTATATTTAACTCATCCAACATTCTTCTCAGAAATAACATCTAAGACTGCTTTTACAGTTCATGATGAATACTGGCATCCACATGTTGACAAAGTAATTGAAGTGATTTATTAATTTTATATTTCATCAATTATTATTTAGTAATTATTCCTTGAAACAGTTACTGTTTATGAACTGTATAACTGACATCTTGCATTTTTTCAGGAAACTTATAAGTCCTTCCATTATACAACATTACTTTATCTCGGAGATTATAACATTGACTTTAGAGGAGGTAGATTTGTCTTCATTGATGATAAATTTAACAGTACAATAGAACCACGGAAAGGTAGATTAAGTATGTTTACTAGTGGTGGTGAAAATTTTCATTATGTCGAAAAAGTCACTTCAGGTGTAAGATATGCAATAACAATTTCTTTTACATGTGATGAAAAATTTGCCATTAATGATCCTAGTCCAGCCAATTATTATAATTAGTTTTAAACAACATTCCAAAATTATAATAAAATTGATTTAATAAACAATGTGCTTTCTTTATTTACACTTTTGACTTAATTTATAATGAGAATAATGAGATTTAGTGCAATTAACTAATTTGCTTGAAATATTATAACTTAAGTGTTACAATAATCTACAAGAAGCCGAGATGGCCCAGTGGTCATAACAGTGGTTCAAACCCAGGCAGGCTCCACTGAACTTCCATTTGCTTAATTTGTGATTATAATTCATCTCGTGCTTGACGGTGAAGGAAAACATCGTGAGGAAACCTGCATTTGTAGAGAAGAGGATGCCTTAGCCCAGCCGTGGGACATTCACAGGCTGTTACTGAATAATCTGCATAGCTGTTAAATGTTAGTTGTTAAATATTCTACTTCATAAATATGTTTATTCGTGAACCTATGATTATTAATTTTAGTTGTGTATTTTATTAATAAAACATAATTAGTTATTTTATATACTGGTGGTAGGGTTTTGTGCAAGCTCGTCTGGGTAGGTACCACCCACTCATCAGATATTCTACCGCAAAACAGCAGTACTTGGTATTGTTGTGTTCCGGTTTGAAGGGTGAGTGAGCCAGTGTAATTACAGGCACAAGGGACATAACATCTTAGTTCCCAAGGTTGGTGGCGTATTGGCGATGTAAGCGATGGGTAACATTTCTTGCAGATGCAGAGCTAATGTCTAAGAAAGAGCGTTTGGTGACCACTTACCATCAGGTGGCCCATTTGCTCGTCCACCTTCCTATTCTATAAAAAAAAAATACCTTCTATTACTTCCTATTCTATAAAAAAAAATATATATATATATAAATTTTCCGTTTTTTTTACAATTCACATAAATTTCCTGATGAAGGTGATAAAATTACCTTGATGTCTTGATATTTCAGATATCTTGTTATTGATATAAAAAAAATATATATAATGTTTTTTTTTTTAATTAAATTCAGTACAAATAACTATTTTACTTACATTGATAATAGAAAAACTCGATAAATAGAGACATTGAAATTTAAGTAAGGCCAAGGAGCTTTAGAACCAGTCTATCAAAATTCTAGACAAAATTTGAAATTTAAGCGCTCTTCTATAGCCTAAATAATATTATCACTGAAAATCAGTTATTACTTGTAAAAGATTAAGCTGTATGTTTCAATATATTTGCCTTATTCTTAATGAAGTATTTATTGAAAAAAAAAATAGAAATGTCAAATTTTGAAAAACAAAACACTAGGAATCGATTAATTGCGCAAGTGTGGCATATTGTTTACACAAAAAACAAAATACAGAAAACATGTCATACATTTTTAATTTGGCTCTCTTTAAATTCTAGTGATACTGAAAACATACCTTTTTAGTTCAAAATTTATCCAGTGGTATATTTACAGTATTTTTTTATATTTGCGTTTTATTTTTTGCGTCGTAAGCCTATCGTAGACTAAAATTTTTTTAGATAATCGAAAATGGACCGATCCACTACAGATCATAGTGATTCTGATTCTGGAGATAGTTGGACTCTAATCGAGAATAGCTCCACGTACGCTGATGATGCGCTAGATGTACCTGATCATCCAAGTGAAAGGTATAAACAGCTTTTAAAGTAATTTAGTGTATTAATTAAATTAATTCGATGATGTAATTATCACAAATCTGTAATATTTGATTATTAAAACGGATATAACTTCGATTTGAGATTATAAATGTAATTATCAGTTAATATTAACAAAACAAGACAAATATAATTAAGTACTTTTATGGCTTCGATATAATGACTGGCACTTTTATTTGTTAAACGTTTGCTTACTAAAGAAAAGTTGTAAAATGAATTGGATGAAAGCCAATTTAATATTCCTTTTGCAACTAATTTGTAACAGAAACAAGGAAATATAAACAATAGTTTTCGCCTATTCATTTGTAATTTATAGATTATATATTGGTATATAGGTAATTACTTAAAAAAATATACATACGAACTATGAAACTACATGGTTGGTATCCTATATGTAAGACTTTTTGTGTAGGTCATTAGGTATTTACACTGATAATTTATTCTTCTGCCCAAAGAGGAATACTTTGTGTTGCTGTCTTAACTGTGAGTGATGTAATTTACAGGCACAAGGGATATTGCATCTTAGTTACTAGTGATGGCATTGTATTTGAAGCTAAATTGTTAATGTTACTTACAATATCAATAGGCATTGGTTACTGCTTATAGATATATTCTGTAACAGCCTGTGAAAGTCCCACTGCTGGGCTATAGGCCTCCTCTCCTCTTTTTGAGGAGAAGGTTTGGAGCTTATTCCACCACGCTGCTCCAATGCGGGTTGGTGGAATTCACATGTGGCAGAATTTCAATGAAATTAGACACATGTAGGTTTCCTCACAATGTTTTCCTTCACCGTAAAGCACGAGATGAATTATAATCACAAATTAAGCACATGAAAATTCAGTGGTGCTTGCCCGGGTTTGAACCCACGATCATCGGTTAAGATTCACGCGTTCTTACCACTGGGCCATCTCGGCTTAATTAATAGATATATTAGTTGAGCTAAATTTTTGAAGGTCTTTCATATTATATTAATTTCAATAAACATGTTCATTATTTCAGCACCACAGTGGAACATCATGATAAAGACGAGGACACTGATGGTATATCTATTATTACTGACAGTGAACCGGAGTCTTCTTCACCATGTGAAATAAACTATGAACATTACCTTTTAGAGGAAAATTTGGCACCGGAACATCACATTCCACAATTCATGACGGTAAATTCTAACTTGCATGATAGTCAAAATCACAATGAATCTAAAAAAGAAGATGATGATTTTCTCGGAGACAGCGGGGAAAAGCATAAGACATATGTACATAGGCGAAATAAAAGATTGAGCACAGTACTTAACATTATAATGTTGGGTAGTGTGATAACAGCTGCAGGTGTAGCTATTGGTCACATGTGGGGTGCCAAAACTGACTGTTCCATGCATACTTCTCCAAATGTAAATAAAATATTGTCTAATCTTTATAAACTACAAGAAGAAAATGCTTATTTATGGAATAAATTAAAGGAGTTGACAGCCTTGAATAATCATCAAATGAATCAACAAAAGACTACATTGAAACAAAATAAATGTAAGAAAATATTTGAAGAACCCTTGATAAATAATGACAGTAAGAAACTTACAAAATGTGTTGACAGTAAATTCATAAATGATGACAGATTACTAAATAAAGACATGGATAAAGCAGCTTATGAAAATCAATTTTCATTAGAAGACATGAATAATAATCATGCTTACCAAAAAAACAAGAAATGGTTAGATGATGAAATTATGCAAACTTCTAATCAGAAGCCATCAAAAAAATTAAAGACACGGCACACTCCTAAATCTTTAAAACATAATCCTAAGGCTCAAAATAAAGAAAATGACTTGAAGGAAATTATTTATGTTAAAGAAAATAGACAAAACGAAAAAAAAAAAACTGAAGAATATCTGAATGAAACAGAAGATTTGTCAAATGCAATTACACTAAATTATATCAACAACATAAATAATAAAGAGAGTGAAGCTTTTAAATCAGAATATAAGTATTTGAATAACAACAAGTTACTTAAAAGACCATATGGTCCCGAAAAGGACTTTTCTTCGAATTATGTAGACAAGCTTGTAAATGAGAAAAATAAAGATCAGTTTAAAAACTATAAAAGTCTTAAAGGAGAATATAGTTATGAGCATGATCTTTCAAATAAAGGAAAAAATACAAAAAATAATTTTAACAGCTTAAATGAAGAATATAATTTGTTTAATGACTACAATCATAAAAGACATCAATACATAAAGAAAAGGGAAAGCAATAAAACTTTTAAAGAAGAAACTAAAGATTTTGATACAAATCAAGTGTCAACAGATAAATTTGGAACCGAAGAGGAATTATTAAGGAACATTAAAGATAAAAAACAAAAGAAGAAAAGCCTCAAAAGTATTAACAAAGCATTTAAAAAAAACAGTGCAGATTTCGATAAAGGTAAAGCCACTGAAGGAAAGGAATTTGTAAGAAATATAAAAGATAAAAACCAAAAAATAGTCAATAAAAGTGAAAGTGGCAAAGCATCTGATAAAGAATATAAAATTTTAAAGAAAAACAATACTCCAACCGGCGAATACGACTCTGAAGAAGAAGAAAGTAACATGAAAGATAGCAATTTGAAAAAAATTAAAAGGGAAGGTACCAAAACACTTCAAAAGAAAAATAAAGAGAACATAAAGTATGAAACACCAAAAGGAAAATACGATACTGCTGAGCGAGTTATGAAAGATCAAAATCTTAATAGTTATAATCAAAAGGAAAACGAGTTGTGTGAAATGAATACTCAAAGTTTGTACACCAAAGAAGGTTCTAACGGCGAATTGGGTATTAAAGAAGATTCCTTAACAAATATCAAAGATAATAAACTAAAAGAGAACAGTGAGAAAGCTTGTACCATGAAAAATAAAGATTTACAGTGGAATGAAACACCAAAAAATGAAAACGATGGTAAAATAAAAACGCAAATAATAAATAATGATTTTAATAAGGACAAAAAAGCAACTGGTGAAGACTATTACCAAAGTGATATCAGTGATGAAGACTTAAAAAAGGATAACAGATATATTGGTCAAAAACAGAAAGAAGAAAGAAAGAAATACGATCGTCAACATTCACATAAAAAAGTGAAAAGAAGGAATAAGTATGAACAATGGGAAATGAAAGGTGGGTTGTTCAAAGACTATGATGATATTTCAATGTCTTCATCCCAAGAAAATGAATATTCATTCAATGAACCAAATGCGCAGCACGACGAAAACCGTATACGTCAACTTGGAGATAATTCTAATAAGGCAGGAGATAATTCTAATAAGGCAGAAGATAACTCAAATCATGATCTTAAAGATTACGTAAAAAGTTCTCAAAAAGTTAATGAAGATGAGGTTGAAGTAAATTGGGTAGATAAAAGAGCGAAGTTTCGTACAGAAGCAAGGCAAAAGCTTGACCAGGAGACCCCCGTTAAGAATGGCGTCAATGCTGCCGGTTGGTATTTTCGACGTATGCGCAAACGTGAACAAAGTCGTGGGAAAGTCGATAACAGCACTTATCGAAAACTATTAAAACGTAAATTTTAAGTTAGAACATGTTATTACAATATAAGAAAATTTGGTGTATTACTAGATCATTAAGGTTTAATTAGACACAATGCTTTTATAAAAGCATTTAAAACGACACGAAAGCTGTGTAACTTACATATTTTTGCATACACTCGAAATTTTTTACAAGGATACTAGAGGAGTTTGTGTGATAAAAGATTTTATTTTTTAATATTTCTTTATTCGAGTTTAAAATCTATTAAATAGTTGTGTTTATTGTGATATTAATAAACATTTAGACTTTCCAGTTTTCTTGGGCGGTCAGGACCTCCATTAGTTGTGCCGATGCCACCAATTATAATGAAATATTAGTACTACTACTTATGAATTTCTTTCAATGCAAATAATATAACATAGATATTTTTGTATAATTAAATATTAATGTGATAGAAAATAATGATTATTAATTAATAAAAAGGTCTTCACATATGAGAAAAAGGAATTTGTGCTGTTTAAAATTCACAGCTAAGGTTATAGAATAGATTTATTCACAATGTATAGAAACTGTTAACACTTGCCCTTTCGGATTTTAGTATCCAGTGATATTTATAATTTAAGTTTACTAAATTTGTAAGTATTATCAATAAATATAGTAATAAAACACATATAAATGTTTTTTTTTTTATAAATATTTGACTGTAGTGAAGTACTGTTTAATCATCTTCAATAAGTCCATTGATAATTAAATTTATTGCAGCATTTGCGTCACCTGAAAAATGAAAATGATATTAATAGAATTGAGTGGCATTCTCATGTGTTGGACGAATGTGGAGCGGGTACTACATTTATGTATTAATATATAGGATGACAGACCCAATTTGCTGATGGAATTAGAATTTTAAATAATCACCCTATCTCCATTTGTTGGCACCATTGTTGTTAATTATTGGCACTAAAATATATTTTTATTATAAAATACATAACAACATTAAAAAAAAAATCTATTCTTTTAAAAACATACAACAAAAGCACAAGTAAAAAAATTATATATATATATATATATATATATCAACATAAAAATACAACTATTTTTAATCTTTTCCCTGGCCTCATATTTAGGTGATCACATGACAAGCAAGAATTACTTAGTATTTCATTCGATTATTTCTCTGCTATATAAAAAAAGAGGTAGTGATACCTACCCAAGGTTTAAGATTTTTACTTGATAATATATATTCAAGAGTGTCGTGCCGTCATTGATTTAGACTATTGAATTTGAAACGAGAATGATAGCATAGTTTTTGTTGTTATGTCACTCTAGCGGCACGTAAAACGGACCACATATCGTGGTTGGACGTTTCGACGGATCGCCGTTAATTTTAATTAAGTTTGAATTATTCTTTGGTTTGAATTATAACATAAGATGGATTTAGCTAATGTCTACAGATACGCCTATATATTTATATTATACTAAAAAGTTGTCAGGAAATATTCGTACAAACGGTATATCTAACAATAAGTATCTACAGCTTCTCTTCCAACCACAAGAGAAGTTGAGACAAATAAACATCATTGAATTGACACCAAATCATCAAAAATGAAAGTTGGTTTTTATCGGAACTTTGGAAGTAAAATTATAGCGAATATAAGTAGTTAAGTGAAACAGTATAGTATACATAAATAAAACAAAGATACATTAACCAAAAACCTTGCAGTGCATAATAAATAAGTAAAGTTATTAGCTAACTGCATAGAATATGTAAATCTTTACTCTTTCCTCGATTGGAGAATATGTAATTTTGAAGCAATATAAGTATTAATATAATATAATAAAAGTATTATGACCAAAGAATATTCATGTTTTTTTTTAATTATTTGGCAGAGATAGTAATGGGTTTAATTTTTTGAAGCCTCCAAACTTTAAGATTCCCGAGGAATAAAAGTTATACATGTGTTAAAATTTTGCATCAGTACAGTACAATAATAGTCTAAATAAATGTAGAGTAAAATACTTAGAGTAAAAATAAAAATGACCTTCATTAATGAGCAAAGCTCGAATATTGAGCGCATCGTTCAGTAAGCCCATCTCGTGCATTCGTTGCAGTTGCGTCGAGAAATCTTCTTGTAAGGAAGGGTTGAATGAGGATGACGCTAAAAAGAAATTATTAAATCATTAATCATGAGCTATTTTAGAGTATTCTTCAAACTTAATACTCTAAGATCAATTTTTCCATTTTTTGATATCTAAGGAAACATTATTACATTACATTTAATTAGGGATATAGTGCTAAGTATGACTTTCGGCTGGTTCAATGAGACAAGGTGTGGGTTCTTTTTTTTTTAAATTAACGGATTTAATTCGTAGTGTTATGCTTTTCAGAAACGTCAAGAACATATTTTGTCAAAATTTATATCAAAATCAACTCTTTTGCTAGCAGATTTCATCTGTATTGAAGTCTGCAGCCTAATACAAAATGCACCTGTATAGTTAAAGATGTTAAGTCCCATTCATGATCCATACATACATTATTTTTTATTTCTTTTTAATGGCAAATATGGTTTACAATTCACTCTTAAAATGTACTTTGATTCTTTTGCACCTAGCCACAGACTTATGATACCTCAAAGTAATATATACCCAGCCAGTATATTTTATTCAAGTAGTGAAACAGTGTTGTATACATAACTACCTGGGGAATTAGCGGTCGAGGATTCAGGCATGGAGCGAGTGAGTGCCTCAGTAATGGCCTCGCTGATCATCTCTGCGGTAATGTTGTTATGATTCAAGACAGCACTGCTCGTACCACCTCCAAAACGATATTATGCAACTATATTATTTATTTATTTATTTTATTACATTATAATATCATAGCAATAGTAAATTTTGTTTTATTATGTTTTAATAAGGATTAAAAATTACCAGTGGTCGAGGGCGTGGCAGCCTGCAGCAGTCCCAGTAGCCCGCTTGGCACGGCGGCGCCGCTGGCGGTCGACAGCGTGGCCTCAGTCGCCGCCTACACATGGGTTGAAGTTAATAGAGAGACAACGACTTTGGTATCAGTTTTCTTACAAAATAAGAACAAAGTAAAAATAATGTACAGGCATATTAAAAATAAGATAATAATATTTTTGAGATAAATTCTGATATAGTTAGTAATTATAGCCTTAAAGTTTAGGAAGCACAGCTGTTGAAACAATAACAGATATAGATAAACTGCCTGTGTTTCATCGATCAATAACAGTAATCATTTTAATATTAATAACTTCGATCACTTATAAAAACTAGATACACAATCGGCTTCAAAAAACGTCCTCACCGAATGAGCACCCATTTGAACATTTGGGTGCTCTTTTAACTTAGTACCGTTCGGACGCGCCGACAGTAAACATGCCTCAGTGCTCGTTCAAAAATTGCAAAAATCATTCGTCTAGGACGCTGAAAAAGGATGGGGTGTCATATTTTCGGTAAGTATTAATATTACCATTATATAATTGTTATTACTGTATTGTAAAAACTGGTATTTCTTTAGGAAAACATTTTTAAAAACTAAATCGTAATAAACACCACGTGATATAAAGCATGACAATTATAAAGACTCTTGATAAACGTGTTATTCATACTATCGCGTACCCACTTAAATTGTTCGGGTTACATGGGTTGTGTCAACAACAATGGAACATAGTTGGTGGAGACGCTGGTGTTAGTTTTTGTTTTTTTGTTTTTATGAAAAATATGATTATGCATTCTATTGTTAAATTAACTTCTTTACTGTGTCTATAACTATAGTAGTAAAATATTATTGATTTAAATTTTAACTGACTAAGTAGAAGAAGGTTCTCAAATTGAATCGATTTTTATTTTATGTATGTATACCGATTATTCCGTGATTAATGGACAGTTTTGAATCATTCAAATTTATTTGGTACGCCATTTAATAAAAACTATGAAGTGCGACGCATGTATAAATAGTTTATTAGCTAAAGATAGACTTTTTTTTCATAAACTTATAGATGTGAAAAACCTAGGTGGACTGTTTTATTCATCCCTAGATGTATTTCTTGTTTGCAAAAAAACAGAATTTGCAATAAGGCAGAATACATGTTCTAAAACGAATTCAGTTTCTCAAATTTGCACCAAGGTATTGTCGTCTTTTTTAGGAGTCGACATTTTTTCATCTAAGTGTCATGATAATAATCATAGGACTATTAAAATAAAATATATTATTGAACGATACCTTAAAGTAAGATTCCATTACATAGCAAAAAAAAGAAACAGAAAAAAATAAAAATCCATCAAAAAGAAGATTGTATAATAAACTTAATTTATTTCAAGGTAATTGAAAAAAATATTTCGTTGCACGTAAAAGCGTTTCGATATGTTTATGTTTGATATAAACTTAATACTAGTAATTTAATTTAAAATAATGTATAAATGTATTATATTGAAATAAAAATAAATAATCATTCCAAGCTTCCGTCTTAATAAAGTTAATCAATCGTTTTTATTAATGTCCTTCCCTATACAAAAACATATTACCTACATTCAAGTAATTATTTTCACCTTTGACTTAATTACAAAAAAAAATCCATTTCAAACTTAAGTATGAAAATAAATATATTGTACAGTTCGGCTCCATTCATGCCTTGTGCTAGCGGCGAGCCTACCTCGTAAAATTTTATTACTATTATTATATTGCTTTTGTTATCGTTTTTAAATTCTACTTTAAGTTAACAACGTAAGGTTGAATTTGTAATGTATGTGTAGACCAGCTATTGTCGATCTAAATATGTGTGTGTGTAAATATGAGTATGAGTTGTGAATACAACTTTAAGCTATTATCTTAAGATTGAATTTGTATTTATGTGGTTTTGTTTCAACTACAACTACATAAACACATTAAGGGACAGTTTTAAAATGATTTTTGTACGGGAGTGTGTATCTAGTTCTTATAAGTGATCGAAGATTAATAATAATATAACAGATATACCTGTAATGCTGCAGTTAATTGTTCTTGGGTGATAGCATTTCTTGTTTCTACTTCCTCAGTCTCTTCTTCCTCAACATCCTCATCTTCAGAAAGTGCTTCCAAAGAATAAGCAAAGCCAGAGGTTGGAGCTTAAGATCAAAAAATATTGTAAAATTATAAATGTCAGTCTAATATAAGTACAAATGTTGAATAGAATAATATATTTTGGTATGTAATTAATTATCAATGAAATATATATTGGTAACACTTTTACAATTTTTTTAGAGATGATGATAGCCTTTGTAATGGGATATTAACTGAGATTAAGATAAACTCTTTTCTTACTATAATTGAATTACCAGTGTCAGAAGTAGCTGCATTTGATCGAGATCGCACTAAACGCATCAAGTGTCTTAATGCATTTGGTAGATCAGGGTGTGCTTCAGCACCACGTCGCATTGTCTGAATGTTGGCGCCTAGCGCTGCGAGAAGCTCTACTTCGTGTAGGATTGAGAGCGTCATGCAATCTTCGGCTAATGATGGTGCATGGTCTATTATTTCAGCCATTGCAGATTCGTCATTTAATAACTGGAATTATATATTTTATTTTCAATATTATTGATAAATCTAAGAAAAACTGCAAAATTTACTACTTTAGTACAGAAAAAACTCATGTAATGCAAACATAATTGATAAAACAAATTAATTGGCAGTAATAGAACATAATTATGAAATACTTTATGTATTGTATTCTTATGAAAAGAGTGTTTTTATTATTTTTAAATGAAAAAAATTGTATGACAACAGAAAATTCTTACTACACAATATTTTGACAGAAACTAGTTTATGTTCTACCAAGATGATTTGTTTGGGAGTTTGTAGTTCTTCAGTTTCTGAACTACAATCTATATAGCAGAATGATCAGATTTACAAATATATGAAACATCTCAATTTAGCTGAAATAAAAGTAGCACAAGTGAGATTGCAGATATACATATTATTACAAAATAATTTAAAATATATAGTAATTATTGAAATTAACCTGCATTGCTTTTGTCCAACCAGGAGCGTTGGGTGTACACCCAAGTGTGCGTAATGAAGCAATAAGTTGCAGGAGCTCTGCATCAGTATATGTTGGCGGTGAAGTAGGAGGTGCCTGGATTTTTTTCTTGAGCACATGAACCATCTCACCATTTTTAACACCACAGTTAGAAAGGGTTGCATTGTCATTTAATATTTTTCCATGATGGATTAGTTCTAAAAAATGTCAATTCATTAAAAATATTTTCGAACAGAATTTTCGACAGCTAAATTACTACTTCAAATTTTTAAATATATCACCTATAGATGCAGATGGTAAATTAGTCTTCTTTTCTGCTTCGTTTTTCAATCGATCTACAGTATTATCGAGAGTAAAGTTTTCTATTTTATGGCGCTCCATTACCCCAGGTTTTACTTTAATACCCAAAAAGACACATTGCTGATTTTCAATAGTTTCCATGGTAAAATCGTATCTTCTCCCGTTTTGTAATATTTAGATATGTAACAAACAAAAATTTATATATACAAATTATATTTATATATACAATATAAATTTATATACACTTATCAACGAAGACATAAATATATATTCTTTCCGCTTAAAATTGCAATTTCACGACTCAAAAAACAAAGACAATTTCGGTGAACAATGCAAATTGTAATGAAATTAGAAATGAAATAACAAAATAAGAGTGACAGACAAATGTCATTTTTTAAGTTTTTAGAAAGGCAAAGATTTTAAGTCTTACAGCCGTGTAGTATTTCCAATTAATTCGTTTTAGGATTGTTTTGTTTATGGGAAAAAGTAAAAATATTCTTGTGATTACCATTTCACGCTATTATGATTTCTGCAGTATTTGTTTTAAATTTTATCTGCTTATAATAAATTAGGTCCTTCAGACCGATTTCAGCCACGGTGGCCAATCTCAAGAGAGATTAGCCAACTGCGACGGAGTTCTCTCATAATCCGATGGGACGGAAATAAACCGATACGACCGGAAATAGTTTAGGCGTAGAACCAACGGCGTTGCGTATGTGCTTTCCGAGGCACGGGAGTGTACACACTTCCAACTTCCAGACTCCGGCCTGCTATTGAGAATTTTCGACAGAAAAACCGAATCAAAAAAACTTATATATATGTATACATAAATAAGAATAAATATACATATATATCACAAATTCAATAGTATTATTTCAAATGTAACATATCTTGTAGGTTTCATGTACTAAATTAATCAAATTGAATGTAAAAATGCTATAAAAATAAATAAAAAAGAATGTTCTAGTGACAGCATAGTTCTTACCATTATAACACTTTACTGATGTTAAGATTTTCATTTAATTTAGATTGCGTATACAAAGCTGTAGTTATTTATAATTATGTAGACTTAATTACGTAATTATAATAAATAATTAAGTCTTGAATGGCATACTTTAATGAAACCAATAAATTATTTAGGATTAAAATAAGCTATGTATCTGATTCAACTTGTTTTTAATAAACTCTTATAACATACTAATTTAGAAACTACAAGTGTTATTTACACGGCGAAAACAAATTATATAACATTACATTTGTTCATAAAATTCAGTTGTTTTTTTGAGTTTCATTTTGTTCCCAAGGCCGTGGACCTCTTTTATTTTCCCAATTGTCTATGTCCAATTTTTGAATGTCTTCATAAGCACCTTCTAATGTAACATTTTTATCCTTGTGTAGACCCATTTTTTCTGCTTCCTCTTTGCTTATACCTTTCACCTTTGAAAATTGGTACCTGTAGCATTTTACATATACATTTTTAAACTTTAAAAATGGTATTGGCTTTATGCATGGAAAAGATTAATATTATGTAAATTACTTATAATGTAATTAAACACATTTAAAATAGAGTGTGTTCTTTAATAATTTATTTTGTTATATTGCTGTTTTTATATTCAAAAAAGAAATTACATATATTATTTAGTAGGACTAGGATAAAAAACTATTAATGATTAATCAAAAAAACACCTATTTATTAAAAAAAAAAATTAGTTAAATTTATGAAAGTATGTCAGGCAAATGAGTTAGTTTTTACCACTTAGCTATGCTATGCTATGCTAAGCTAAGCTATGGGATTTAAGATGTTATGTCCTTTGCGCCTGTAATTAAAATGACTTACCTAGAACACATATAATTTTATATTATACTTAAACTAGAACACAGTATTGTGTAACACATTGTTGCTGTTGGGCAGTAAAATAACTATATATCAGACAGGTCCTTATTATTTTCTACCACTAGTAATTTTTTAGAGCTTTCAGATTTATGGTCTAGTGGCCATATGTGAGATGGCCTCGAGATGGCCCAGTGGTAAGAACCCGTGAATCTCAACCGATGATCGTGGGTTCAAACCCGGGCAAGCACCACTGAATTTTCATGTGCTTAATTTGTGATTATAATTCATCTCGTGCTTTACGGTGAAGGAAAACACGGTGAGGAAACCTGTGTGTGTCTAATTTCACTGAAATTCTGCCACATGTGTATTTCACCAACCTGCATTGTAGCAGCGTGGTGGAATAAGCTCCAAACCTTCTCCTCAAAAAGAGGAGAGGAGGCCTTTAGCCCAGCAGTGGGACATTCACAGGCTGTTACTGGCCATGTGTAAAGCCGTAAATTTTCGGTTGTGTCAGATTGAGGTCCCATCCGATTATGAGAGTTAGGAAATAGAGAGGACAACTGTGTTTGCACACACACTTGTGCACTATAATATGTCCTGTGCAGTTGGCTAATCTCTCTTATGATTAATCTCTGTGACCGAAATTGGTCTGGTGGACCTTAACCTTAATGTATATCAATATAATCTAAACATATCTTATAGTCAAATTCATATAAATTATTTTTAATTATCTTGCAACAAAAATAAGCAAAATTATAAGTAAGATTAATAAACATAATAAAATAATCTTTCTACACAAAAGTATTTCATAAGGCTATGAAAATAGAGAGTTTTTGGCCTGTATGTGCTTAAACATCCACATACCATCATCATTCACTTACCCACCTAATTATTAAGAGTTGCAGGGTGCAGAATATTTTATAACAATGTAAAAAATATATTTTATTTGGCAGACTTTTAGAGTTGGTCATGTGATGTTTTTGTGGTGAGTTGATTTATCGACACACAAAAGTGAGGATGGCAAGTCCACATAAACTACAAGATCGAAAGCCTTTATGGTATGGTTGTAAAATATATTAGTCTGGTATTGCATTAACACAATATATAATTATTGGTTAGAATGGAATGAACATGTTCTTATTTTCCTTATTAGGACTTCATGAATAAATAAGAAATATTAGTATAACCTTATTTGTGTCCATTCCCTTAACCCAAATGATCCTCCGATCATAAATATGATAAAGGGTAATCCGTATCTAAATGACTTCTTTTGACTGTATATTTTCCAAATATTCCGCAAGTTTTCTAGACTTCTTTTTTTACTTTCTATGGACATTTTTCAATAATCAAATAGAAAATTTAAAACTCCAATTTATTTATTTACACCATCGCTGTTTTGTACATTATTTTTACATAATTTGTTATCTTACATATGAATTATAAATTTAAGTAAGTTCTACTTGTCAAAGAGTTAAATCAGTCCATAGATAATACATATATAATCAGTCTTTGATTGTTAAATATTTGCTGTCAAATGTTAATGTTTTTTTTTTATCGGTAGTAGCTATAAGCTAGATAAAGATTATTACAATTTCAGTAATACGAGCAAATGCTAAATTATTATAATCTGATTTATTAGTTGTAGTTTGTGATTGTAATACATTTTGGAGAAAGCACTAGAGAAAGCAGGCTAATGCGATCACAGAAAAGATTGAAAAAATAATAATGTGAACAGAGGTTCGATAAAGTTAAACGTACTTTAAAAAGTTACTATTTAGACATATAGTTTGGAGTATGTTCAACGATGAGATTAGTGTTTAATATAAAGTAATTTTATTTCAGTATGACAGATTTTTTTACCAATAATATTATATTCGATTATTATCAGCTTAAGCGGTACTATCTCATTTGACCAGTATCTAATGAGAGCATTGTGCCATTGCACCATATGTATAATACAAACTTTACATATAATTTAAACATCATAGCATGTCTATAATGGTATATATTTTTATTATATATAATATATAAAAATATGTGCCGAATCGTACAAAAGCTGTCAGTTGACACTGAATACTGTAAATTGTAAGTGTACTTGGGCTTATTTTGTCTCGTAATGGTGGTCAAGAACTTAAACAAGAAAGAAAGAAAATATTATTTTTGATTGATTCTGAAATGGGCGCGTGGGGTTGTCCTAGGGTATTTAATCGACTAATTCACTTACTTTTTTATTACTTTCATTTTACTATAATTATGATTGATGATTACATATTATAGTCGTAATCGTTCATCATTAATCTGATTATATTTTGCTCATGTTTGGTTCGAGTTGTTCGAAGAATAAACATAATGTATGTACGAACTACGATAATTTCAATTATTATTGTATATATAATTGAAATGTATGTGTCGGAGACTCTTACTTGCTCTATTTATCCTATTGAGTAGTTTTGAAACGGTTTGGAGCTTAAAAAGGAGCTTTTATTTAACCTTTGTTTATATTAGGAAAATCGTACTTTTAAATATTGCTGACAAATTTCTAACACAACTTGAATTACTTATTTTTTATAATTATAAAACCATGTAAAACTCTCTATAAGTTTAGTATACTTAAAATTTTAAAGTTTATTTTATCTGTTTTCAAAAAAATATATACAATACAATGACGTAAAAATAAATTTATAAAATGGCGGACATCTGCGAGTGACGTATAAGTTGTTTATGATTATCAATAATTTTCATCAGTGTTGTGACTAAGGATGAAATAAGATTTTACAAAATTAGTTGTAATTAGTGTAATCTTCAAGTAATATAGGTAAGTTTGCTAATTTTTACTTTCGTGTAACGTCGATTTCTACCTAATTGACATGCTGCTGAGGCAAGTAGAAGAAATTGTAGGCGGACGACTTCATAAGTCATAACTATAACTTTCTTGGATATAGCAAAAAAGATTGTAATTATTGGATTATTTAACAATGATCTATTATGCAACAAATGTTAAAATTGGCATTCATGGCCTTAAACTTCTTAACATCTACTTACAAAAAATCGATCGTTTAATATAAAACAAAAATATTTCTGCCGTACATATTTTTAATAAATGTAAGGGATATTCAATTATAGAATGCTATAAACATTTAAATATAGAATTACAAAGATACAAAATATATCTGTGTAATTCTTAAGCACCTAAGTGTTTACAATTTCCATTCATTTCCTTCATTATTTAAGGGCTATTATATAGATTTCAACGATGTTCAAATAAGTTGGAATTTGTCATTTATATAATTTATCTATCTTTGTGCTATAAAACAGGAGAATACTGTAGAAGTCACTCAATAATTAACTTACTACAATAAATATATTTTTTGCATATGGCATGGCATAATATTATAGGTGGATTGCTTTTTGTGCGATTTTTTTTATATAAATAGTCGTACATTGACATATTATATATAGCTCTTGTCTGCATATTTTTTAGAAAAGTATATGTTTTAAAACAATTGCAATTTATCTTACAAAAAAAAACTTTAGTAATAGTGCTAACAAGATTGAGCACACAGAAAATGTCAGTTGCATAATATTTGATACAATGAATTACTTATGAATATAACATTTGTTTTATCTGTAACAAAGTTTCCATACAAAAGATAACATTTATTTTAATTTAAAATCTAATATTAAATCAAAATCTGCAAAACATAATACTTAATGCTTATAGTTTTTACAAAGGACACAGATAAAAAAGTATTATGATTTTGGATATAATTTATATATTTATACATAATTTATATATTTTTTGTAAACTAATATGATGTTAATATCAATGATCAATTGAAAAATATTCAAATATTCCAGATTTTTAGCACTATTTTTAATAAGGATCCAATATATATTGTTATTTATATTACAGTGTTTCACAATGTTTAGGTTGCTTTGAAATATATAAATATCTTCCATATAGTATGATATACCTAATCAAATAAAAAGATTTATAAAATTCTCCATTTTATGATACCTGAATAATAAATAATATGAATCCCTAATTATTATTAAAACTTTATTAAAAAAATCCACTTGGCTTTTGGCAAACTTTTACCTCATGTTTTGTAGTTTTACGAATTTAAATAACTATTTTAACACACTCTTAAATCTCGAAAAAAATGAAGTTAAGCTGTTAATACAGATACAAGTAAGCTGCTGCTTTTAATAAAGATCGGATTATAAAAAAAAATCAACTTGTATTATGTTTCATAATTCAATTGTTGTAATAGAAAAAATGTACTCATCTGATGACACTGTTACTTGGATGGTAACTATAGGTCATTTGGACCGACAGTTTCAACCAATTCGAAAAAAAGAAAATCTATCTGGACTTTTACATCCATCCCTACTTAACACTTATAATGTTTTACCATATAGTATTGTTTTTTTTTATTTCTATTGATACTTAATACTTTTTAAATATTTGTACTTTTCTTTGAAACTGTAATTTACAAATATTAATAGTCACATTTAATTCTTTGTCAGTAGTAATTAATTTAAGTGTCTGTTTGGTTCGTAATAAATAAATACACCTGCTTATACGAATATTTATTGTGTCAATATTGTAAAGTTCTTTTTTCATACATTAAACTCTTGCAAATGTTGCACTAAGGAAAACTGTTTTAAAACTAAATATATTTTTATAACATATTAAGTTATTTTTTTAACATAAAAAGTGGCAGTAAAGCCAGGTCATGATATTCTTTATAGATATTTTGCAGGTGTATAAATCTTGCATTTAAACATTTATGGTCTTACTATAAACATTACTTAGCAGCCATTTAGTTTCACACTGATTTCTCCCTTTCTTTCATTATTTATTTGACATTCAGAAGAAGATGACATATTTATTAAAGAATCTCCCGCTAAACAATGTTTATAAGTAAGCCTGCATTATTAAGTCAGAAGGTTTGCTAATAGTTTGAAACTAAACAGCTGTAAATAGTTTCAATGGACAATATTTCCAGAAACCTAGTGCTAACTAGTAAAGCAATAAAACCATCACAATCCGAAATCCGAAATTATTGATGTCACATTAAAACCAATTGCTTCGTCAATATGGATTATTGATTGTGGGCTGGACATGTGTCTTTCATGACTGGAGTTGTCCATTAAAAAAAAGTGATTTTGTAGAAGGAGTCTATATGTCTATATTTCTCCAATAAATAAAACTTTGCTAAGAGGTTCATTTTCTAATCCAATGTAATTAAGACAGTAGTTTTCAGTGTATATATATTTTATAATATACTATGTTCATCTTTGCCATTCTTAGTAGGAAGAGCATTTGCATTTTAATGCCTCTGATTTTCTGTAATCGATCTCTTAATTGGATTTCGTCAATAATACGCCAATAGCGCCATAAATACATAGTCTTATAGTGCTTACGATATTTTTACCTAATAAAATATTGCAGTTAATAACCAAATTACATTTTCGAACATAGTAGTGGCTTCTCGATCATTATCTAATTGTTTTTTCTTTCACTTAATGACAGGGCGAGGCAAAGGCGTAAGGTAATTTATGTAATTAAACCCTGTCTTTAGCCTTTTTCAATCACAGCAGGAGTAAATACGAATAAACAGCATTGATATTGAATTGACGTGATATCAAGCGTTAAAACCTTGAATGATCTTAAGATGTATATTCATTATGGGTTCGAGAAATGTTGGCGAAGTTGTTAAAGAAAGGTTCGAAAAATATATAAAAAAGATTTGTTAATCGAATTTTATAGTGTTGTAATATAAATAAATACTTGTATATATTGATAAAAATCTTTGAAATGTGTGCAGCAGAACTGTTAGCAAATTGCATAGAATACGTAAATCTAAGGTTTGATTATCTTTACTCATACTTCGATTTGAATAGGCTATAAACTTAGGTATAATAAGATACAACTCAATAAGACACAATTCCTCAGATTCCTCCGTGATATGTGCGTTAGAGGATGCAGAGTGACCCGACATCTCTACGCAAATCTTGTGTAATGTAAGTGTAAGTGTAAATCTTGTCAAGTGACTTTTTAGCGGTCAACGCGCAAACTTTAGTCTTATTAGAGTTGAATTGGACCAAGTTTAGTCGGCCTCAGTCCGAGAATTTGGTTAATACTCCACTTCAGTTGTGTCTCGATTCGACTCAATTTGTGTTTTGTGAACAATGTTGTATCTATGAAAAAGTTAATTGAAAGAGCCCCCGAATTTAAGGCGAAGGTCCTCTTTAAAATTTTTACTGAAATCAGTATTGTTTCCGAAGCAGTTCCCATGTTTTATGTTTCGTTCTGATTAACATTTTTGTGTTAAGGTTGTTTTCCGTCTTCGTAAAGTTTCCTTTATGACGTGTAAGATTTAAATTCTTCGTGACAATATCTTCCAAATGTATGTGCTTCTGTTGTTATAAAACTTTATAACGTGACTTTACGTGTGGTTGTAGAAGTGTTTTAAATAATGAAATAGCATTTTAATGTAAATTAAATTTTTGGTAAACTATTACCTATTTTACAAATTACAAACGTTTCTTCTTACATAGACGCTAGAATTAATTATCACTTGAAAGTTATATGTTTGTAAGGCATACTCGCAGTAGCTTCAAATTGAAGTCTATGCCCATACGTGTTGACGGATGTCGAACAGAACGACGGCTGGCGCGTCCGATGACATCACCCTGTCCTAAGACGCCGTTACTGTTTACACTCCTAATGAGATGTGCAGAACATTGGCAGTACGTTGGTAGTAGTGGAATAGTCAACCAAATGTTGAATGAAATTTCATACTTTATATTATACTGCAACTCGACTCAATCAACGCCATTTTTTTCCTATATACCGTGTAATTTTTATTCTACAATCTTACATATAGTCTTACCTACGTCTGAGACTACCTCTATATTAAATTTAATTACGATAGGTTGTAGTAATGAGGTGACAAACAGATTAGTTACACACTTTGATTATAATTATAAAAATAGTAGAAGTGACCGTTCTCTTTAAACCAATAGGATCAGTACCCTGACTCAGCTGTGAGTTATTAATTATGACATATCGTCCTATTACTTCAAATAAACCTTACAAAAATGTTTAAATAAAATATACTTGCTTATTGTTGGAAAAATATGGTTTTTAGATTTTAAAAATAGGTAAAAACTGTACATTATTACAGTAATTAAATTGTTATTGAATAAGGTTTTTTTTACCTTCGTTTATAATTGTACGAACACTTTGTGTACATAACAAGCGTTCGTGAAGAGATTGTTTACTTGACTATATGTTTGAATGGAGGGCATTTTGTCAGCCAGCTTCGTGGACTCGGTCACGGGGCATTGTGACTGGAACACTACCGTACACCGGATTCCTCTCACGCTCCAGTTGTCACAAATACCACTAATTGTATTGCGTTTTTTCATCGCACGGATGTGCTTATTGTGTTAACACGAGTGCACTTTAAGTTATTTGTAAAATTACTGATTTTTAACTCTTAAATTATTAAACTTCAGAAACGAAGGTGACTATCTAAAATAGTTTTGCTCGATATCTTGAAAGAATAAAATAACCGGAAATATATTAAAAGAGATGTGATAACTCCGATTAGTTTATTTCTCTGGTTTAATAACTGTGATTTTGTATTGGGTTTTAATGTACATAAAACATCGATAACTAACGAAAAAAGTCTTAGGAAGTTTCTTTATATGTTTTAATTATTTTATTAAACAATAAATTTTGATATTAAGCAGTGTGAATTTTAAAATCATTGAGTAAATATTTCTTAGTGATGATAAATAATTACATAAAGAAAATAATGTTTGCGTAACACGTTGACTAATTAGGAAATTTAACTGGACAAGTTGATCACGCCGGCTAACCCACAACGGCGACGGTCCCCTCCGAGTTCCGACAGTTTGTGATTGACGATCACATCGACCGCACGTTGCGGCGCCGAATCGTGTTCATTTAGCGAATAATTTGTATTTTTATGGTCTTTGCAGAAATTACAAGACTTCGTCTCTATCCACGCATTAGTCGCCACGTTGTTATTGTAAATAAACAAAGGCGCCACCCGCGCACGGTTGACTCACTTATTAACATCGTCAAGTGTGTAAACAAGACAGAATAATTATTTTTTTCATACGAAACTATCGTAATGATTAAATTTACGTCTTTTTATAATCATGTGTGCATTGATTGATTGTGTGTTGTCGTGTTAGTGATATGTTGAAGAAGCCGAGGAAGAATTAAAACTAATTTATTGGATTATTATAAAACAACGGTAGGCAATTTTTAAATTAATATACTCGTATCAAGCATACGGATTTGGATTTAGTACGCACTTAGCCTACCTAACTAACTTGCGAATATTCTATTCTCGGAAAAAATCAATACTCTAGATTTAAAGTTATAATGTTGCATGCCCCGCAGCTTAAAATAAACCATATGGCTACCCACTGAATAATGTTCTTTATCTTGTCTAGTAATAATCTCGATTCTCGACGACGCGACGATTCGATGGACATAAAACACATACGTACATTAAGTAGGATTGATTTTTCATTTAAAAATATCATTATAGTTTAATTATATTGTCTTAATATGTACATTGAATAATAATAGAAAAAACAGAGTTTTAAAGTGTCTCGATATATATTTTTTAATCGTCTCTTGTTTACTAATTTTTCTAAACTGGCAATTTACATTTATTCATCACTTTTATTTTATTATGTCGTAAATGAAAACTTTACATAATATTACTTAAAGATTTTAAATGTGTTTCTCGATATATGTTATTATTTACCGACATAATAAATAACAGTAATTTTAAGAAACATATTAACACATAATATATTATAACATAATTAACACATTATATGAGGCCAATTCAAAACAGTATTATTTCTCAAAGTTATAAAAACTTCAAAGTATTGCAACAATAATTAATAACTATATAGTATAACTAATCATTTAATCAAACATGTTTTATAATTTTTCCAATTTCCGATTTACTCATTATTATGTTGATCAGATTTCTATTTTCTAATACTTAGGTTATTCATTATCACTGAAAAAACAAATTAACCAAGTCATTTCTTCATTCATATTAAATTTACATGATTTAATAAAATATAGATAAATTAAAAACTTACTAGATACTATTTAAATGATCGAAAAAGGATTAAATGATCTTTTTAATACCACATGCAATCCATACATAAATTGTTTTGATTATTTGAAGAACAAAAAAAAAACCTAATTCTAACCGACCCGATAAACTAAATACACTAAGAAGGTTGTAATATTAAGTGTGGAATTCCGCTGATCTTGTATGTGTATGTGTCGTCGCAATCATACAAGGCCACGATATGACCGCCTTGTTTGTAAATTGTGATGTACGTAGGTTTTATGACTCATCGACTCATCCTATTACGATCTTAAATTAGAGTACGAAAAGATCAAAATGGTATCAATGCACTTTAGTTAATTGCCTTAAACTCCACATGTGATTTTGAAGTAAGTAAGAAGTAACTTTAAGAACACACACTTTATTTAATACATTTGTGATACGTTCACCGCTTAGTAAAAACTGTACTCTCTTACCTTGTTGGGAGGTATAAAATTTTAAACTAGCTTTGTATTTAAGTAGGATTACTTACAAAGAGATATTCCATGTTTAATGTACGTAGGAAGTACAGAGACTTGTATTTTCCTTTTATAAATATGACCGTGGATGGAAGGAAGCTGTTTTATTAAGGTCGGCTTAATTTACTTTATAATTTAGCGTTTTTAATAAAATTATTTTCAGCGGAAATTAAACGATTTACTAATTGTTTGATACTATTGCAATCAATATATTGTTTTATTTTATTTTTTTTTAAATTGATTTGTAGCAATGTGGCTTGCAATGTTGAAAATATGTAAGTATCGAGAAATCGTTATTACCGTCAATATGGTTACAAAAATTATTTATTTCCGACAAAACATTATACAGTAGAATAATTATAATGTTTAATATCATGTATGTTCGAAAAACTTAATCCAAAGTTAAAGTAAAACAAAGGCAACTTAGAATAAATCTGTCGAAAATAGCTTCCCGTCAATGTTCTGTAATATTAATATCTGATTCGAAGTGTTCGAAATTATCTTTGATTTGACAAAAAGAAACATCTAACCATTCGAGATAGTTTTAAATACAAATATATAAAAAATAATCATAATTCGACCACATTTGATCAACAACAAACAAAAAAATGAAAACGTTATGAAAAACGTTCAAGAAGATGAAAAAATAGTTTGAACACTATTATCCGAAATAACTTCCGTACTAGTTATTTCCGATACAAAAATAATAATTGTTTAACATTTAAAACTTAAGCACCGGTTTCGTACTTTGTGAATATAAACAATATAAACTACCTTCTAGTTCCGGATCGGTTCGTAATATAAAAGTCGATTGTAAACATTGCAAAGTTAACGAAAAAAGGCAGTAGTATAACACCGTCACACACCGATATGAAATATCCAGTCGCGGCTGTTGGAAATTGGACAGTGTTATCCTTCTGTGCTTCAAGAAAAGTACGTAAAGCCCTAGGCCTGCGCCCAATATTTTACTGATTGCCAACCTATCGGATTATTAGCGTGAAGCAAAGAGACCGCAGCTGTACTTTAGTAAACACTTATTCACCACAATATCCCCTGCACATTGGGCTAATCTCCGTTGAGAATCACTGCCATTGCCAAAATCGGTTAGACATTATTATTAAAAATGAATTAAAAGATTAATATCTAACTTACAAACTATTTAATACGTTATCCGCCCACTTGCCTAATTCCGTAAAGATCTTAAAGCTTTTGTCAAGTATGTTATCTACTTAAATTTCAATAATCTTTTAATAGATTCTCTTACAATATGAAACCGGAATTCGAATGACAAAATGGAAGAGAAGGTAGTGAAAGAGCGAACATAATTATAATCAACTTCCGATATTTTTAATTAAGGTGATTTTATTATATGAGTTTAAAAAATAGTTTCGTTAAAATCGTTTCTTTCTTAACACTGTATTATTTTACGCCTTTCAAGGTGACTGACATTAACCAAATTTGCCCATTTGCCAATTAGCTACCACTATAGTTCCGCATGCGTGAATAAGTACATACACACCTCATCAAAGGAGTGTCAAAGAAGCTGCCGTTGGTCGCGAAATCACCAAGTGCTTGTCATTATAACTGGGTAGTGTGTTTACTAGTATAGCTAAATATGATTGATTAACAATACCTATACAAAATTTTTGGCGAGTGGAAATATCGATGATTAGTCAAGATCCACATCATAAACAAACTTTAGTAAAATTGGCACTCGACACACTAGGAGGAGTTCGTAATACGTATAGAGGATGAAATGAAAGTGAAACGTGCGCGTGGTGGAGTGGTCGTTCAACTCGGCACGCGCCTGCATCCCCGCGCGGTTTCTTTGCTCGTAGTTATGATTTCAATGCAACTTGTCGGGCTACTCTAGGGATGTCCAAAAGAGAAATTATTTATTTAAATATTAACATTTTAAATTAATCAGAAATTTACAATATATTTTTTAATTTTATATGTATTAGAAGACTTAACAGGCAATCAAAAATATCTAATATTCAATTAATAATGAATTGCTATAATAACTAGAAAAATATTCTAAGTTGTTGTCAAAATTTAGCACTTGTCTTATTAATTACTTATTCCATATTACAGATAAACTGTATATGTCTTCATAGTTTCATACATTTTTCTTGATTTCCAATCTTGCGACACGAAAACAATTAAGTGTATTTGATATAAAGTTCGCTTTATCACTACAATAATGTTTGCATTTGACCATGAGGTGTCGTTTAATAGCGTGATAAAAACAAGTTATCGTTTTGGTATATAGAAAACGCTGTATTGGCGTGCAAGCGGCGCCGACGCTGGTAGCCACGCATGCGGCAAAAACTGGCTAATCGCCGGCCCGTCGGCTTACGCAACGTCTCATAAATATACTCGAATTCGGGCTAGCTCATGTGAAAAGTTACCATATCCGCTCCATTGTTATTATGTATTTGCATATTTATACAATAAACCTATCTGTCTAATCTTAACATTCTGTATCACATAAAATGCACAACACTAATCAAATACTCAAATTGTTAATGAAAAGTATTTGCGTAAACGTAGACACTCGACAACCTCAATAAGTTAAGTTTATTTTTGCATACAATAAAGGTTTAAAGATTTATATCATCTCGTTAGGAGAGAAAGTAGACAAAATGTAAATTTTCATTTTTAATAAAGGAATTCATATGCCAAGATTTGTATTATTTGTGATCGAGGCTTTGAGGAGTCAATAGGCATTTGAGTTCGTCTTTAAAAAAAAGTTTGTCACGATGATATTAATAGTTTCATTCACATTTGCCGGGTAGGCAACCGCTTATATAAATACCAATAAAAAGGATAAAATAAAGCGCCTTGTCTTATTAATTTGACGACATTAATATAGACACATGTTTTAAATAATCACAATCTACTAGTTTATTTGCGCATTGCGGTGTGGTGTGGGAAGTTGGCAGTAAACTAATATGCGTTCCCGTCCACTCGACACGGTGTAGCAATATTGCGTTACAAATACGAGCGTATTAGTCTCTTCGTAGATAAACAGTTCTTACATATTATATTCCTACACCACTACAATTTCTTAACTTTAATTTATTCACTTTTTGTTATAACGTATAACGTTTGAGTCGTTTCACGAACAGCGATCTAAAACCATTTTATTCCTTATAAATAAATCGCTGATCTTTAACTCTCGTGTTGTTTGTTTACATAAGTAGTAAAAACGATTTTCCTGTTATTGTAAACGTTTATATAAATTACTTCACAGAAGCGTAATAGAAGTAGAATCACGATACTCGACACGCTCCACCGGTTATACATATTATGTACATTCGCATGTTCTATATTATCGGCGGGAGAATGAGAGTGATTCAGCGGGCCACTCCTACATAGCCCGTATAAATAATATTCGGCTTTGTTTCATTTGTCGCAGATTGTGACGTATATTTGCAAATTAGACCTTGTATGTTTCGTTAAATGATTCAGTATCGTGACCCGAGACAATGTAATGTGAAACGATAACATAAGTTCTTTTAAATTTTGGTAATCCAATCAATCTCAGTGTTTTGTAAATGTTTTAAGATGATTTGATTCATATTACTCTTATATTATCTTATTATTAAAATCGATCGAGTAATGCTCAGTTTGAAGGTACATTTCTTTTTTATATAAATAGGGGATATAATAATATTAATAAAACTTTGAAGTTGATGTGTCGGCGGAAAAGTAATCCAAAGAAACAATCCTATATACATGTATTATGGATGCTATTGTTAAAAATATTATATATTTGTATGGTTATCGTAATATAACACAGAAAGAATATACATTATACTCTTAATCGATGTTTTTAATATTTGTTATACTTATCCATTACCTAATGAGAAATACATTGGTCTCAGACATTTGAGTTCGTGAACGTAACGCGATATTGTCGGGGTTTCAATATGTTTGCTTTGTATATACAAAGTTATATAAAATTACAATTTTAGCATACAAGCATACAATATAT
This sequence comes from Nymphalis urticae, assembly GCA_905147175.2. NCBI lineage: Eukaryota > Metazoa > Arthropoda > Insecta > Lepidoptera > Nymphalidae > Nymphalis > Nymphalis urticae. The sequence goes on along the minus strand of LR989998.1, from coordinate 5,185,777 downwards.
CGCCAATTTCTGATAATATTCTTACATTTTACATAATATTCATCAAATTTAGTTTTATATTGAATAGATCATCCGTTATTCTACTAGCAAATATCACTACTTTGCATTATTCTAGTTTGAAGGAGGATATAGTAGTTGTTATTTTTAGTTCTTTATATACATTTTATTATTATAAAAAAAATGCACTTCCTTGCGGTACGGCTGTTTTATTTCGGGATGAACCCGCCCACGGCATGACAAGTAAAGGAAGGAGGTTAAAAAAACTCAAGCAATATTAAAACAAAATAATCTTTCAATGCAAAATTAGATTCAAATATGCAATTTTCTTTATTTTGTTGTACATTGTATTTTTTTTTATTAATTATATATTTGTTATGAATTGTTCATTATACGAATTATAAAACATGATTTCGATAACTAAAAAGGGGACGCAAAATCAAAATGAGACCTAAAATGCATTGTGAAAAAAATACTTAAACATTATTTTGTTATTATATTTAAAGTTAACTATTTTTGTAAACAGATAATGAGGTGCCCGTGAAGGGAGGTGCTAACCGTCTCCAGATATGAATTCGGACGTTCATCGTCACCAAGCTCATCCACCGTTGGCGCAGGTACAATCCTTTTTTTACAATTTTGTTCAGAATATTACTCGAAAATCATTTGAAATTGAATTATAGATAAATATTATTTTGTTTTTCGACCAATTTAAAAACGACGTTTAAAGGTATATAAGTATTAAATATACATAGGTATATAACATAATTATAGGTATACTTAATCTTACCTTATTGCGTTATCGTAATTTATAATAAGTCACGTGTAGAACCGAGTCGCTTGTATGGCAAACAAGAGAATGATTGTGTCGCATTCCTTCTCTGGTATCCCTCAATGAGGCAATGGTACGAGTATGTATTAGTGACTTTTGCTAATAAAAACGATCTCCTAAACTTGTTCCCTTATTGATCAGTCTTTGGGCTTTTTAAGATATATTAATATGTGATATAGATGAATATCTACTTATATTATATACTATTCTGAGGTATATAATAACTAATCAATTTTTGACGTTACATCTATTAAAGGTTAACTGAAAATGTAATCTTTTGGCGCGATGGACGTAAATTAAAATTATAATTGGATCAAAGGAATTAAATAAGATCTGCGAGAATTAAAATAATGAGAAAATGTTTGTAGACAAAAGTCGCCAACCATATCGCTTTGAGCGTTGAGTACTTGCATCGCAATAATCTGGCGTCCGGCCAAGTTCAGTTTTCAATGGATCGTTAACTTTGTCTTGTCACAGAGAACATTAAAAACTACATAAATCTTTTTTCATTGTAGTGATTACTATGAAGGGTACATTTCTGCTAGATAACCTTGAAAATTAAACTCAAGTTTTTTAACTCATTATAGTGAGATGAACGACGTATATTGCATTTCCTCATTTATTTATACTTATTGTCCTTTTCATTAAAATAAATTGATTTAAGCGAGTGAATCTTACTCAGCGATGACGAAGCTGAATATATTGTGACTTTAACATAAGTGTTATTTAGTTATGTATCATTATATTTATATAAAAAATATTCAAAAGTGTAAGAAGCTAGTTTAAAACTCGTTAAAATTATATATTAAACACGATAGAGGTCCATAAAAGCTGCAGAATCAATAGGTTGTAATTAAAATAAAATTACGAAACTATTTGCTGTTTTCAATGTAATTACTTTGAATTGTATTTTCGAAGCCCCTCAAATGTTTTGTGGGACATGTGGAAGATTTTAAATCCAATTTTCATAACATTCTTCTCAAAAAGAAGAAATGGCCTTTGGCCAGCAGTGGGACATTTACAGCCTGTAATTATTATTACTGACTTAAAATCCACGAATCGATCAATTAGCTTGACTTTATAGTTGTCCGAAAAATTTTCGTTACCATAACACCTTTTTCAATCAACAAAAAGTCGTTAGAGACTAAAGCTGTACTATTGAGTTAGTGAGTAAGCCTTTTTCACTCGTAATCGTATAAGGCAACATTTTAACGTTATTCTTGTGAACTGGCATGTCGTCTTGCATAAGCACTAAACTCTTGGACAATTTTTATAGTATTTTTTTACTTGATGATGTCGCTATATAAAGTACATATTACCCTTTTTATAGCCAATTAACAAAATTCCTTCATAGTCTGAAAGACTGATTCTGTCACTTTAAATTTATTAGTACTTCGTGTCTCCTTTTGTCTCATTGCATGGACTTCCATTAATTTAGGCTAGTGACAATCTGCTTCTAAATCGGCGTAGGATAATCTTACTTAACATTCAACTAAAAAAAAACTAAAATGCTTAGATGCTTTAAATCGTTGATGCATTGTGAGCATTCTCGGCACATATCTTGTATTGACCTTTATTATGCCAAGATTATAATGGAAAACACCTCAAAATGTAGTTTTATTCGGTAGACATTTTTTTCGATTATTATAAGATGTCTCATGTGTTCTGTATCGCTTTTTCATGACGAGGGTAGTTTTCGTTTGACTCTCGATCTTGTTCAAATAATCTATGCCACTTGTAAATAACGGTTTAACCGGGACAGTGGTACACTATGCTTTATTTTTTTTCTATTGTGGCAGTTTTCTTCCGATTCCTGTTTGATGAATGATTATAATCACATCAAACAAGTCGATTTAGTAATAATTATTATCTGTGAAGGTCATTTGAGGTCCATATTGTAAAAAAACTAACTAGCAATTTATAATTATAATATAAAAATAAAGTTTCTTAGTGTTGAAGAAAAACATTTTAGAGATTACTAAAACTATTTGAACCATTGTCTACAAAATAGTTATTTGCACACGTGTTCCAGCACGGCGTGCACAGCACGCAGAGCGTTGGTCCGTGCGGGTGGTACTCCGCATCCGCCACCCCGGCGCCGACTGCACCCGCACGTCTCAAGCGGGCGCAACCGCCGCATCAGCTACCGGTAAATTCACATTGCTAATTTGATTCATACAGAAATTTCTAACATCTGGACGTTCATTCATCGTTTTCTGTGTTTATTTTATATAGCAGTCATAAACTCGTAGGTTGCTTATCGCTAACCCGATAACAAAATTATATAGAATTTTCTAATTGTCTACATAAAGCGGTCGTTACGTTATGCTTTAAGCCAATTTTCTGTAGATATAGTTACATAGATGTAGATAATTTTTTTTATATTTGTTCTCTTATTATTCGTTTTTCAAAATCTAATTTACACAAAAATACTCAGTAACCTGTGCCACTGAAGAATAGTTTTAGATATAGATCTCCATTGTTGCGCATCTCAGTTGCTATCGATAAGGTTAGAAAAAAGTTGGCATTCATAAATCTCGTGATATTGTTACGTAAATAGTTGAATAGTTAATTCATTGTCATATTCATTTGTATTGTTATGTTTATTAACTGACTGCAAAAAATAGGAGATATATTTATATATATTTGACGCGTATGATTATAGGTTTAAAATTTTACAAGGGTTTTTCATCGAGACAGTTTTGTAGTCCATATTCAAACATAAAAAAAACATTTTAATGAAAACCAACCAACTGGATTAGTTTTATTTTTTAGTTCATTTTCTGATATTTTAAAGTCGTTTTTTATTTTTATTGGAATTAGGTAGTTATTGCTGTTACAACTTGTAAGATACGGTTTTGTCGATTGATTGATGATAAATAAGTTACAATGTAATATAATATCTTGGTAAAGGGAATAAATTATAATTTACAATTACATTATGCATATAATGTTATGCTGTTTATTAATTTGAGAAGTTATATATGGCAGTTTAATCAGAGATAAATAAAATTTAATTTCTTTTTTACTGTTTATATTATTTTAAGTATTTTCCATCAATTTATTAATCATTTTTATATTTCACTCGTCCGTCATTATATTTTCATAGAAGACTTCGTATTAAGTTATATATATGGATATACAAATATATCTTTTATAATACAGTTATAAGTAACATGTTGTTTCATAAAACTTACCTGCTCATTGCGCTTGGTATGGATAATGTCAGTCGATACAGTTGTTTTCCTATAATGTTTAAGTGCGGCGGGGGAGTCAGCGGAAGCAATGGTCCTCACGTGCCGCTCTCGCCCACTACGTTACAAAATTCTGTTCAACATAACGTAAGTCAATTTTCGATGTTTAATTTTATTCGCGAGCTATAATTATATGTTTGACAATAAGTTAAAGTACTTTTTTTTCGAAGCAAACTCCATCCAGTATAAATCATTGCAATTAATTTAGAATATATGGATACAAGGACAAGAAAATGATGATAATAATGATACGTCAAACAATACGTGTGTGTATCGAGCGAGCGTTGTTCGCAGAACGTGATGTCGTCGTCGGTGCGTGCGGCGGCGCCCGGCGCGCCCGCACCCGCGCCCATGCACACCTCGCAGACCAGCGCCGGTGAGCTCACACACTACTAGCGGACGATAATTATATACATAGTAGAATGTCCAACTTTAAAAATATAAACTTACTTTATTAATAACATTAGTAGTTAATGAGCGTTACCTATATAAGTGATTATTAATAAAACTATATGAGGGACCCTCCATGAAGCGAACATGGTTGAACGTAACATTTTGGATCTCGTTTTCAAACATGATATTATGATACCGTAATACACGAGACATATACCAAATTTGTAGAAATTGATCTCCATCTTGACGATGGTGATAGAGAGCAGCGATTGAATTGAATTAGACATATAAGTTGTCTATTTTATTGACCCGTGACGAACATTACAGTACAAAAAGGCCGGTATGTTCAGACGTTAAACATCGACTAATGTGCGCTATTCAAATGATTTAGAAATGGTTTTAAATGCATCACAAGCTTAAAACATAAATAATTCATGATGATGATTATACACTGACACGCTGACACGCGATTAGCGATACTTCTAGTGTGTATTGTCGCAGGATCACTTTATCTTTAACCTATTTAAATTAGGGTGTTCTTTGTATCCCCCGTACGTTATTATCTTCGCGCATTCTGTGCAAACTACACAACACTTGCTTAGGATTCTTTCACTGGAGTGCATAAAATATTTAGTTTTAATATTTAAATATTAAGGTTACCTTTTATGTAAGTATAAACTTATACATCTCGTAATTGATTGGGATTATTAAATTAAATATATTTTTTTAAGTTTTTTCAAAGCTATAAGAAAAAAAATAGACCAACGAATGTCTTCTTCGAACGTCACTTGCGAATCAAGTTATCCTTATTAAAAGTATTAATAATTATTATTATTACACTAAAATGTAATTCCAAAAGTCCTATGTAATTTGAGTCATGCAAATAATCCATGGTGTGTCATCACAATGAATTGTGTAATTATGACATAATAACAAACAAATGATTCGCGTTCTCGTGTGTGATTGTAATTTCTATGCTCATTCATAACAAATGATAGAATGAAAACTTTAATACGCCTCTCGATCTAAAATGTCAACTAATTCGTATTTAATGATCCTTATTACATCTCATGTCCTGCTGCTCTAGAGTAATTTATAAAACTCGCAGTTCTTTTTGCTTCAAAATGTAAAATCAATATGTTTTCCTATTAATATTCATATTTATGTGTGATATTTTTTTATTGTTTGTTTCTGTTGTAATATCGTTAATCTTAATGACATTTGTTTATATGTCCACAGTGGTTCCTAAGGGACCGAGTGACGTCCTCGTAAACTCGTCTGGTCAAAATCCACCGCCCGCCGCCAACAGGCTTGTCAACATGACGCAGTGGCCGTAAGTTGATGATTTCCACTCTTATTTAACGATAACTTTATTGTAATTGCTTATCAAAAATATTTACATTTGAAATAAATTATGTAGTAGTTATTGCTAGTGCGAGGCCGTTGATTTCTGTATATGTCATCTCATCTAATGTAGATCATCTCTTCTAATTCAATTTTTTATAATTATTTTTTCATAACTTTCATTTAAAAGTAATTCCAACATGATCCGCCGCTGCCAAATTACATTCAGCCATTTTGGTATGAACATGTGACAAAAAAATCTGCCACACCAAGGGCCACCTCGTTAGTTGTCACCAGCGCCCATAATATACTATAATATAATACATTAGCACTGTAAAAATATTAACCATCCCATACGTTATGAACTAAGATGTTATGTCATTTATTCCTGCAGTTACACTGGCTCACTCACCCTTCAAAAATATATATCTTTTTTACTTAAATTGCTTACTTAATTTGTTATCTATACAATCAGTTTATCATAATATAATTATCGTCGTATATCGATAAAAAATTGTATTACATATTTATTCAATTTTCGTTAATCAGAGTATTTGTGTCAAAGATGAGAGACGCAAAAAGTGTTTGTCGCGATAAGATATCGCTTATCTCAGGTGTCGTCTCGTTAGCGTAGTTCGGTTCTATTGAGTTATGGAGACGGACAGTGACTGTGGAAAGAGTAACTCGAAATCTGGTTCGCCGTTAATTAATTATGCCGACTTTGAGTAATTATTTCTTTGTATTGTGTTATCATTTCGTTCGTTTGTAACATTTGTTTGGCAATCACGGTAACTTTCTAGAGAAGTCGGTTTAGTAACGATAAGATTGTGTTGCGTCGTAGGCAACGATTGCTAAATAATATATACAATAATCAAGTGTTTTCAACATTTAATTTTTTTATGAACATTTTAAATTTCATATAACGTTTGATAACAATTAATTATATATTACTTCATAAGCTAATGCAATTTTTAAATATTAATATAATCTGTTCCGACCGAAGCCTTGAACCGACCTTGTCTTACATTAACAGTTTTTTTATATTTATGTCGTTATTGCCTCATTATTTTTTTTTTTTTTTTTTTTATTAACGGCGTCAAGTAACACAAATACTTAACTATGTGTTTTAATTGGCCATTATTATTGATGATGACTAGTGTAACCTCCTTATTATCATCATTACTCTCTCAAATTCTAGAAACTGGTCATAAAAGACAAAGAACGACGTAACTTGTTTAAAGTTTAATCATCAATCGAAGTATAACAATTATAAGGAAAATCATTATGTATATTGACCAATTGAACGTGATGAACTAAGGTTTTCTTCATTCCATAGAGGAAATGCTCAACCTAAGTAAGTGGCCTCCCCGCCAATGTCTAACCAAGGAAACTAAGATATTACGTTCCTTTTGCCTTTAATTACACCAATTGTAATGCTTCCTTACAAAAGAATAATTGATTAGCTTCATCTTCAAATGACATGTGTATATTGCTTATGACAACATCTTATTCGAAATGTCGATGTAAGGGAAAATGTATAAATAGAAACAGAATAAGTATTGACTATGTAGCTAAGATAATGTTCTCGTACGCCCCTGGCAGCTGGCACCACGGCGCCATCTCCCGCGAGCGCGCGGAGGCGCTGCTGTCGGGCTCGCCGGACGGCGTGTTCCTCGTGCGCGAGAGCACCAACTTCCCCGGCGACCACACGCTCTGCGTGCGCTTCCGGGGCCGCGTCGAGCATTACCGGTATGTACTATATGCCTGGTTAAGGAACTCTGCAGATTCCATGCGATTTGCTAATGGCTCTGCTATGTTTTGCACTACAAACAGTTTTTGATTAATATTTCTTTATTTATAATACGGGATGTATTCCGATAACAGCTTCACCTACATAAAAAGCTTTTCTCGAATACCACAGATTATTATTATATTAGAAAGATTTCTTAGATCTCGACCAATGACGTCACGTCACTTGAAGGTCGTTTTTTAAATATGTCTGTAGGAATCGGCTATAGATATATTTATAAGACATAAACGAATAATACACAGACACTTACACGAGTTCTAAACTTGGGTTCTCTTATTTTTACAGAGTAAAATGGGCGACAGCGCCTGACAGTCAAAATCAACGCCTGACGATAGACGATGAAGAGTTTTTCGATAATATGCCAGATTTAATTCAGGTGAGTTTCATATTCATTTCCAATAAAGTAACTATCATTGTAGCTAAATAATTAAAATTAAATGTTATGTTTGTCTATTTTTGCAGCATTATTTAAAAGATGCAGATGGGCTTTGTACAAAATTAGAAAGATGGCTTCCCAAATCATCTCCAAATGGTGCCAATAATAACAATGTTCTTCAACCACCGTTTTCCCCACTGCCACAGGTTTGTATTTATACATTGTCACATCACTTCTTAAAAAAGACATAATTAATTAAAATAAATGCCTAATTTTATACTATGTATATTATAATAATATCATTATATAAAAAAACTTATTAGAATCTGGAAATGTCTTTTGACTCAGTTCTTTTTAAATTTAATAAGACTTTATTATGAAATCAAAAATAACTTTATTGTTTTAACAAAATATGTAGAAATTTTCTTAATTTAGTATATAACAAATTTTACAGCAGCCACCACCGTACCCGCCCACGCCGAGCGTATCGAGCGCACTGAGCTCGGGCCACTTCCAGCACGCGTTCGGGCACCTCTCCGCGGACCAGCCCGACGGCGCGCAGAAGTTGATGGATGCACGTGAGTACTCGACACCAGAGATGATGTGTGTCCGAAGACACCTTTAGGGCGCTAAGAAGGATCTTGAGATCTTGAGTCTAATTTTATTACTAACACAGTAGAGAACTGATTACATTTTTATTGTTCAAATAGTATTATATCTATTTAATTTGTAAATAACATAAACAAACCAACCTCTTCTAAAAACTATGATTTATGAAAAACATTTTGTTAATACAAATTGGACTAAAATATGCTTGGTTGGGTTTATGAGGCTAAGAACGGCGCAATATCCAAAATGTATTATTGAATCTGAATATTACAACTATTCATAATTCCAAATTATTTTTAGGTTGGATAATAGCTGAACGAGATTTGGAAATTCGAGAAAATATAGGCAAAGGCGAGTTTGGCGATGTGATGCTCGGTATTCTAAATGGTACTCAAAAAGTAGCCGTAAAGATTTTAAAGGATCGAGAGGCGGCCAGCAAGTTCCGTGCGGAAGCGAGTGTTATGGCGTAAGAGTTTATTATAAATAAAAGTAATAATACATTTACTATTATGTTAGCGTAGTATTCTTTACTACTACAATTCAATTTACTAGATATATTTATGATAAGTAATTACAAGTTTTAATAGCTAGGTCTGTGTTTTTTTAGATCTCTTAAACACGAAAATCTGGTTCGATTGCTGGGCTGCGTGGTGTTCAGTATGAACGGCAGCACGTGCATAGTGACGGAGCACTGCGCGCAGGGCTCGCTGCTCGACTATCTGCGCTCGCGCGGCAGGCACTACGTCACGCAGCTCAACCAAATCAACTTTGCGTAGTTAGTGAATTTTTGATTTAATATATTTCATTTTTAAAAATTGCCAACATCTTAGAATGTTTTTATACTAATATTATAGAACTGGACAGTAATTTGTATTGTTGGTCCAATTTGAATTTTGTTAATAAGATGCACTCAGCTATTTATGCATAATTAGTATGATGATTTGGATGTATAATATGAAGTGCATCGTTCCAGCGACGCGTGCTGTGGCATGGAGTATCTGGAGCGGCAGCGCGTCGTGCACCGCGACCTGGCGGCGCGCAACGTGCTCATCTCGGCGGAGGGCACGGCCAAGGTGGCCGACTTCGGCCTCGCGCGCACCGACGCCACGCCCGACGACCCGGCCGACGCGCTGCGCGTGCAGGCCAAGCTGCCCATCAAGTGGACCGCGCCCGAGGCGCTCAAGTACAACGTGAGCTCTCCTGTCCTACTGTATATACATTACGACTGTTATTCCATCGTAAATATTCATTTGAATCCTTTTCTTCTCAGAAATTTTCAAATAAGTCTGACATGTGGAGTTTTGGTATACTTCTCTGGGAAATATATTCATTCGGGAGAGTTCCATATCCGAGAATCGTAAGTGCACGAGTTTGACATATTATAATATTTGTTTTAAAAGTTCATGTTTATTTTAATCTTCCGCTGTACTTATTATTAGTCTAAGATTATTTTACCTCGATTTGACGAAAGTAAATAATAACTATTTACTACTAAAAACAAATAGCTAAAAAAAATGAATGAGTGACATCAACCCTCCTGTCGCAGCCGCTGGCGGACGTGGTGCGGCACGTGGAGCGCGGCTACCGCATGGAGGCGCCGGAGGGCTGCCCGGCCGGCCCGTACGACGTGATGCGCGCGGCGTGGCACGCCGACCCCGCGCAGCGCCCCACCTTCGCGCACACGCGCCTGCGCCTCGCCGCCATCCGCGACGCCGCGCACGCGCACCAGGTGACGCCGCACACGCTTTTATAGTGCACTCAACATTTACTTCGACGACACGAGGTGAACCGTTGAACTTTAACTGATCATCAGCTCAAAACTAGGCAAGTACCACGGAGGTTTTGTGGGCTTAAATTGTATTAAAAAGTTATTGCATTCGGAGCTGTTGACAACTTTAGGGTGAACATCAGTGTGGTTGAATAACCTTTTCCTCTCGAAGAGAGCTTCGAGAGGAAAAGAGGCGTTGCCCCAGTAGTGGGGCGTACATTTATTTAATGTCTGTGTAAAATCTAAAACAAATTATTTTAATCGGCCCGTATTTGTAAAATCGATAGTTAAAAATAATAGTTGATTTTTTTTTTGTTTCAGTGAATGCGGTAGTAAAGACGGTGAAACTTTTAAGTTAAACTTTGTTACATTAGTGGCCGCTGTGAAAATGCAAGCTGTATTTTTATTATACAAGGTTTTAATCTTTCGTGTAAGTACTAAATTATTTTGATAAAGTATAAATACTTCTTCCTCGCTTAAGAAGTAACCATAATGCAGGATAGTTAAAATTGGTGTGTTATAGAGGAGAATTTTATCTCATGTTGTGTATTTTTGCTCTCGCGGGCTTTTAGTGGCCTCTCAGTGGCGTGAAGTATATTATTTAGTACTAGGATAAAATCACTATGTCTCGCATTCTATTGCAAATTATATTGTTCAAATTATGCACAAATTTTACAAAGCACAATATTCTTGGCCATGGACCATCATTTTTGAAACCGACATATGAAATGATATCTTTTTATAATTTTCATATAAATAAATAATTTAGGAAATATTTTCATGATACATATAAACAAAAGGCAAAGTTGATAAAAATATTGTGATAACGTTTTTATTAAATTATTTTTAGTACGTATATTTCGAGTATTTAGTAAATTTCTACCAATAGTCCACGGAGACATAATTGTAACTTAACAATAACACTGCGAATTGTAATAGAAGTATGTTAAATAGCTGATTTGTATGCATGTATAATTTTCTATCGAAACTCTGATTCAAAATTTATATTCTATTGTAACTATTTCTAAAGTTGATGTTCCGATATTTATTTAAAAAAAAATACAAACGATTTGATTATTGTTGGCACTAAAAGCCCTCTTATAATTTGTAAGGCCTAAATAATATAATGTAAAATTCCTCAATGAAATAACGTGACCGTATGTCGGTACTATGGTACTGTCTAGTCAAATAACATTTGTAGTTTTCTTTGTATCATATTTTTTTTCCTCTATTTAAATATAAATATGGTGTCTGATCACACTGTAAACTTGAACATTTATAATGCACATAGAGAAATATATCGATAATTTATGAGTACCTACTATAAGTTAATGCGCATTTCTTGTCTGCATGCAAGGAACTCGAAATGCTATTTTTTAATAATATTTACCGATGTAATTGAACACACAAAACAATTCCATTATATTTTTTATTATTATGCGAAGAGACCACGTAAATTAGTAATTCATTCCTTTACAATATTAGTGTTAAAGTCTGATATTAAGGTAAATCTTTGAATTTTTAGCTGATCTTCAATATTTTTGTTTTTGTTTAAGATTGGTATTAGCACTGTGTTGTAGAGTAATCATGTGTGCTTAGATAAAATAAGGAATAAAGTTGTTTAACCAACTTCCTGGTTGTGTGCTAAAACTTAGTGATTACCATTGGTAATTGAAAGTCGTAATGTACGATTTAATATTGTTATTAAAATAAAATGAGGTTGTAATGGTATAAATATAAAAAATAAATTGTCATGACAAATGGAGACAAAAAATGGAATCTCAGTCGGAGAAGTGTGATGGTATTTCGATTTAATGTTTGTGGAACTCTTCTATGCTTGTCATTGTAAATTTTAAAATTGTTTATTTGGAACATTTCATTCAAAATGTAAATATTTTTATTTTTTTTATCGTTGCAATTACAAGCATACGAAACACTACCCGATTATGTTTTAAATGCAATGATTTATTCAAAGGCTACACGATGGGAAAGTCCACTTATTTTCCTTATGCAATACTAGTTATAAGTGTTACATTGTTTTTTTTTTTTACGATTAATTTATAAATTTCTTAAAAATTGGTTAGTAATCCGAGCCGAACATGGTCTATTAGCGTGTCGCAATGTATTCCATATCGTTCTATCTATTGCTACGTTTTGTTTTTATCTAAAGTTAATAGACAAATGTAGATAGATAATTTTCATGGTAAAAATTCATGTAAAACAATGATATGATATTAATTTGTTCCTCAAAATGTAAATTATTTTTAATCGAATATGTAGAATTATTGTAATTTCCGAGCCATATATAGTATGAATTTTTCTTATGAAAAAAATAATGAGACTGTGCGTTATACAAATTTAAATAAATATTTATTACCCACATAAAATGTCTACTTATACGTGTATGCATTTTTGCGATCGCTAATAGATCCTTACGACTCCACGCAAGAGTCATTTTTTACCAAAGTAATTTCTTCAAGTAGCAAAACCTTATTATTATTTGCAGTCTTCCTTGTTCGATAAATTGTAATAACACACAACTTTAATATTAACGAATGCTAGTCTAAAGTTTGTTAACTTAGGACGAAAAAGAGCGTATCTGAAATAAATATACCCTGTAATATTTTAAAGGTAAAAAATGAAAATCTCGTTTTTGTTTTTGTTTATTATTGTACTATTTTCAAAATGTAAATACGTGTAACAATAAGGAATAAATGTATTATAAGAAACTATGAATATAATGTTTTATTCATTGACTGTCAGTATCCGTACAACTTAGGCACGCGCAATCGTCACACGTCGTCAAACTGAATGACTGGTCGATTGTGTTTGTCGACGATTTTGGGCTTGTTGTACTCTTCCTCTTTATAGGTATCCATTCCTCGGGTTTAATGTCGTTTCTTTTCGAGTTCCGTGACGTCTGCGTATCGCGACCCTTACTTTCGACGTTACCACTAGCCGTGTCCATGTAAGTCGTCACAAGTTTGTCTGACGTTTTTTTCACGTCAGCACCACATTTGCAAATAATACCTCTACGTTTACTCGTGTTACTTTTGCTTTTACGTTTCGAACGTACATGTTTTTTTTTACTCTTAATGCTATTTTCACTGGGTGTACTTCTCACACTGTCAACGGACATGGAACTGGCACTTTCTCGACACATACATTCATTACGGATTTCTTTTTCTACTCGAAAGCTCACTTTACACGGACACTTTTTTACTCCGTCGTAAGAAATGTTGTCGTTTGCAGAGGGTTTACTTGTTTGAACTAACGTACTGTTGTGCGAAATCCTCTCTGGACGTAGACTGGGGTAAAAGTACGCGATATCCGTCGTCGATGTTGCGTTATCGTTGTGGAACTGTAATAATAAATAGTTTTTTGTTTTAATTTGTTGCATAGAAATAAAAACTAACGTATATTTCGCTTACTTGACATTGTTAAAAGTAGTTCATAAATATTACCAATGTTCCTTGTGTGAAGTGTAGTGATGTGCCGGATGGTTAAAAATATACATCACCGTTCAAGTTTGGAAGGAGGAGGCAAAATAAAAAAATTAAGTATGCACAGCACATAAAACACGTGTTTCGTCAAAATCAAGTAATTTGTTAAAACTTGATAAATATAGAATGATATAATCCCTTTTGTTTTTATGTAAACAATCGTAAAATTTAATTTTACCGCAAATTGTCGGTGATGTTTGGTTTTGTATAATAACATATGTGCTTCCAAACTTTTGGACGGTAGTGTATATCCGTGGATACGGAACCCAATACGGATATTTGGTGTCAAGATCAAATACGGATCTCAACTTTCTTACTCATTCGGTGTCGGTGTTGACGACAGACAGGACATGTGTCGACTTGCATTGCGCGGGTCTTTCTTTTGTTTTGTTTATAGTTTAGTACAAACAAATATATCAAATATTTAATTTTAAGAATAAAAAATCACCTATACATAGAATTTCATCTATGAAATGAAAATTAATAAGGCAAAAGATCCGCCAAAAAGGAACGGATATGGATCTTTCTTCTCCCTCGGATATCCGCGGGTACGGATACGGATACTCGGCACAACACTAGTTAATTGCAATTATAACATAACATTTCTAAGCTACATAGTATTAATATTGTTAAAAACGAAAACAATTAAAGCTTTTGTAAGATCAATTGCGAGATTTTCCAATTAATATGTAAGATATGAACAACTAAGTTAATCGTAAAACAAACCTTTTGATAATATTCAGTTTGACTTAATGGCAAGTTCGTATTGTAATTAGGAGTAAACGGTTGTGTTGATATAGTATTCCCACATGAATTTGGCAACTGACTGTGAAAACCCGTTGATATCCTAAAAATGAATTATTTGAGGATGCGTTTAAAACGATAACGCAGTCATTTCTTAACTATTTTTTAACTATGAACTAAATAGAATACATAACCCACATAATGTTTATTATAACTTTCACAGTTTTACAATTTGACACAGAATTATATATTTTTATAATACTATGTTCATATTTCGTACTTCGTGAAATACTATTATATTATTATTATAAAAAAGCCGAGATGGCCCAGTGGTAAGAACGCGTAATAAGCTCCAAACGTTCTCAAAAAGGGAGAGGAGGCCTTCAGCCCAGCAGTGGGATATTCACAGGCTGTTACGGTATATATATATATATATTGACAGCTATAACTCTATCGTGTTTTAAAAAACAACAACATAAATTACCTTAAAAAGGATGTATTATAACTTTTGTATAATATTTTTATATCATGTTCTAAATATTTAAAGTAACATGAGCCAAGGGTGGAATATCATGGGCTATGTCGCATTGTTAAAATTACGAATCACGACAAAATGTCCTAATGACCGATTTTGTTTACGGAAGCCTTTTAAAGAGAGATTAGCTAATTACTGTTCAAAGGGCATTGTACAATGTACATTTAAAATATTTTACACAACTTCTTTCTTTTTTATAATCCGTTGGGACGGCAAACCTTACAACCGGAAGGAGTTAGCACATGACCAATGGTTTTACGTGCTTTTCTAAGTACAGAAATGTACCTAAACACTACCAACTTCCAAACTCCAATGCTGAGAAATTCTAGTCAGAAAAACCTTACAATTTTTTATTAGCTCGACCCAGACATTTACTAGAGAATATTACTAAAAACACATTATAGGTAAATATCACAGAGCCGAAGTACTCAAGCAAGTGAATTAAATGAATAATATAGGCAAAGTTAGGACACAAATATAACTTACGGGAAAGAAAGGCTTCTTACAAACCAACATTCAGTACTTAAATTCTTGTGGAAGTTATCAACATTTGGAAAATTTATATTATATTGATAGGGTGACCAACGATCGTATCTAGTAGTAGGTATAAAGTACATCTGCGTACTGCCATCTGGAATATAAATAGATGTAACTTCACCCTCACCTATTGCTCGAAATGGTGGTGCTGGAAGAAAGGAAATTACATATACTTTAGATATTACCACTATCATTTATTTCTACAAAAATAATAAAGCTAAATCTTTATAAAAAGAGAATCGGCAAGTTTTGTATTGTGAACTTGTGCATTTGTCACCACAAAACTTTTGGAGTATATTTTCTTTTAGTGCAAGTAAAAATGTATACAATTGTGTGATTATTATTGATGACTACGGATTTGATACTTTGACTGCCCTAGGATTATGGAAAATTGATCCTTCCCTCCTTACTCCCTGAAACTTTTAATAATCGGAATCTCCATTCGGGCAATTTTTTGTGCTATTAAATGTCGAGAACGTTTGATTTTGTTGTCGTAGTTGTTGTTGCTTACAAACGGCGTAGCAATATTTTTTTCTAATCTTTCCAATTTTTACCACCCCTAAAATATGCCGCTTTAGGCCCAGGTCTATTCGACTTCTAGGGAAATCCACCCCAATTGCTACTATACAATATGCCTACAGTTAAATTTCACTGAAAACACACCATAGTACTTATTGGTTTGATAGTAAACATTGTTAGGAATGTTTTCAAACGCAACTTGTCCGAAGGGCTGATTCCACTGCATTCTATAGTTTTAATTTATAAAGTTATCGTTTGTAGTTGTCTTAATCATGATGTTTAATTTATTTATAATTTTTGTAATGAATTATGTTTGATTCCATGATTTATTTTTACGACTTGTCACCAATGACAATATATGCGCATACTTATTTTTCATTGTATCGCAAAATACTGCTAGCATTATTCTGATGTTTTATGTTGTCATAATTAGTAATTATTTTTAATATAGATGTTTTATAACAGTGTTTAATTATGTATTACGTCGTTACATAAATATAATATAAATCGTCAATTTTCAATAACAAATCGATTTTTTATTTAGTTTAAACTGATACTATATAATGTATAAAATGGCTCTAAAACCACCACCACAGTCATCTAGCCCAGTGGCTAGAACACGTAAATCTTAAACGTATGTTTCGGGATCATACTCAGTCAAGCACCACTGAATTTTCAAGTGTTTCATATGTGCTTTTAATTTAATTCGAGCTCGGCGGTGAATGAAAACTACAAGTGACGAATGATAAACCGACACACGACTCAGCATTGGAGCAGCATTGGTGTAATATAATAAGCTCCAAAATTTCTTTTCAAAAAAAGAGGAGACCATAGCCCAGCAGTGGATCATACCGGCTTATTCTTTACTTTTACTTTTATACAGTGCATTCATATAAAAAACATTAAAGTAAATGAAAAATATTGTATCTTGTATAAAATTGTATAATTTAATATTCGTACATATAAACATTTAGTCATCAGACAACATCATCGAGTTTTCAATAATACAACATAGGCTTGTAATTGTAAATATCACGGTAGTCAACTAAAGACTGCATTTCTAATGTGAAAATTGACAATATACTCCGAATTGGTCCTCTGAACGCTTATGGCGAATGGGTCGGTAGGGTGAAAAGTGAACGCCACAAGCCGTCGCGCACTCGCCGGTACAGACTGGCCCAAAACTCCGGCATAAATCTTAAACTTCAAAAGTCCTGAATCCCGAGCATAAAAACTGAAAACAAACCCCAATTAAGAAACAAACAGTTTACTTACGTAATAGAATCTACTGACAATAACGAAAAGTACAACACAAACCGTATCGGATACTCTCCATAAGCCTTCGGTCTTTCCATAACTGATACCCATTTGTCGTCATAACTAAAAAGACCCAAGTCTAAATATGGTGATCCACTATAAGACTGAGCACTAATAGGCAACTGTGCCAATATTCTTTTAGTCGCTTCAGTGCGCCCGCCGTAGATAGCCCGCACTATTGTCTGTTTGAATCTTTGTTGTGTCAACCGAGCATATAAGTTATTGGAAGGAGAACAAGTGAACTGTGAGTCTGCACATAGTCTGGCATTTCTAAAGCAGTCGCAATAATTTTCGAACAATTGCAGCAATCCCTCTGAAGTATTTTCATACACTTCTAAAATTTTGCTTTCACTTATATTATATATAACGAAGAACGATGATTGACTATTTGGTTCTGCAACCCTCAATGTCACCACTTCCTCACTCGCATATTTAATAAAAAGGTGATCTTCATCTAATAGTTGCATTTTCCACATTCTTAAACTTTTAAACATGTCAAAGTATTTATAAAACTTTCTTAATTCCAAAGGATCATTTGTTTCATCACTTATGGACTTGGCCCTTTTAAAAAGAAATACAAGGAGTCTATGCTTCAAACTATTTATAGTTTCCTCATAAAATGGCCTTTCATTAGTCATTGGTGCAAATACTGAACTAACAGTATATGGATCATCGTCGTAGCAAAAACGTCCAATTTTTCTGATTTCAACAAGCATTCCATCAACTATGTGGAATAAATGTATTGTTTGGTGTTGAACAGATAACACGGCTAAAACTTCTTTGTATAAATAAATGCCTTGATTATGTGAAAGATATATTTTGTCAGTTCTAAAATGTTTCGTATCGCACAGTTTGCCATGATGTAAGTCGACTAAGTGAAGTGAATAATCTTCAAGTGCAGATCTGTAAAGTTTACGTTAACAAAAATTTAATTTAAAAAGAATATATTAACAATATAAAATAACTTCAAAATGGTTTACATTAATAAACAATAATTGATTATTTGAAATCATTATATACCTGATAGTAGGGGTAACCGCTTCATTATTGCTATGTATATTGTAAAAGTGAGGCCGTAGGTCATCGGGAATATGTGCTGCAGAGCCAACAATGACATATCTACCGTCTTCAGTAAATAGACTACATTCCCTATTTAGTTGTTGTTCCATCAAAGGTATTTGACCAGAATTGCGTTCTGCTCTAGAAACTAATCTTTGCTGGCAAACATTAACTGTAAATTTTGGCTGAAAGAGAATAATTTATGAGAACAACATCATTTAAACCATTCATCTAACCAGTGCAATACATTATAGGTGTCAAATTTATAACATTAGTTAAACAATCTAGTATTATTTGAGTAATATAATAGTGTTCAGTAAGTTCAGTGTACAGTGTACATTCAGTTCAGTGTACAGTCAAAAGAAAACATCCAGATTTAAATTTATTATAACCGAGAGGAGTTCTTGCTTGTTCATCCTGTTTAGTGTTCTTGATTGACTTATTGAGAATAATTAACGGTCACTACCTTGGGCAAGACCAGTACCCATTTAATATAATTAATAAACTTTACTTTTTTATTGGACTTTTGTATCATATGTTCATTCGTTAAAAGTTGTTATTTTTTTGTTTATTTATCAAAATACAATATTTAAATGCCACCATAAATTAAACATGTGCCAACAACAACTACAAAGCACCTCAATCGGATTAACCAAACTCAAACACATAATTTAGGAACAACAACTAGCATTATTTGCTACATAATGTAAAGTATTGTTATAAAAATGTATAATTACATGTAATATATTAAGCTAAAATATTTGTACCCAATTATATACCTTAAAAAATCTATAGAATATATGAGTTCTTATTCTATGATGAGCATCTGCATCAGCATTTAACAAATCTGATGGGTATCCTGCCACAAGGTCTCCAGCGGCTGATGCTCCCCTGTATTCATAAATCTATAATGGAAGGTCAGATTGACATTATTATAATCCCAGTAATCCCAGTCTGGTCAATAACGTTCATCATTTTCTTTCATTATTCAACAGTGTTTTTAAACTCCAATCCAATATCTTATTGGATTTGGATTTTAGATTATTCAGCCACAGACATAAAATAAAACTAGTGAAGTGGCTTAGTAGGAACAATATTTGAGTAAATGTTACTGTTTGTGAGAACCATAAAAGTGATGTATTTTCTTTTTTTTTAATATAAAATTGTTACAAAAATATCTTAAATGAGTACCTCTAAAGATGTCTGATCAGCAGAAAATGCTATGAAATGTTTTCCGTCTGGACTAAACTTTCTCAAGAAACATGGTGGTTTTTCTACATTGACTATAGTCAAATTAGGAAAGACATTTTGATAAAATTCTCGAACAACATGAAAATGAGATCCAGGTTTGCGAGAACCATAAATTTCTCGATCCATGAGTCTCATAACAATATTTTGCGGTTTAATTTTCCTGGGCACGATCTTTTCAGTACAAAAAAAACCTTCATCGTCAAGGGTGCCAGGGGGTATATCTTCATAATAAACATTTTCAACGTTACTGCTTGTGTTCATTTTTTAAGTATTTTATAACTTTACTGTTAAAAACATTATCGTTATTCAAATTTATAACAAACCACAACAACTTATAAGTAAATTAATAAGGAATTTATTTTGTTAGGTACATTATTTTTATTAAATTATGTCAACAAAATCTCCATAATATGTATCATCTAGACATTCGACATTCGACATTCGACAATAATGTATTGACTTTGACAATATAAATTTTGACAATTGTAATAAAATACTGTGCAACAGATAAACGATTGTATTTCACGTGATAAAACCTTGATAAACCCCATAACTAAATATTGTCACTTTTGCAACGTCACGTCGCGTCGTGTAAAAACCAAGAGCTTACCTTCATAGACATTCTGTTCATGGTGAAAACATACTTAGATATATCCTTTTTTTTTGTTTTTCAACATATTGACATACGCTGTATACTGTTTTCCTAGCCTTGAAAAAACTATAACTATAATAGAAACAAAAAAAACAATAATAAAGTGTTTTATGGCAATTCACAATCAGTGAGCTATTTAAACACTAATAATAATCGTTAGCAAAGACAAACAACTGTTAAATAATTTAATAACCATCATTATAATAAATTTGAAAAATTACATGGTCGATGGACATATCCATGGCATGTATGATGGTAATACCTTATGCCAGACTTGGATAAAATGTAATCAGATTAATGATTGACTATTACAATTACAACGTGTAATCATCAATTACGGATAACTTTGATTCTGAATTGATTCTGAAGAAGCCGCGCGTGGAAGCTCTGGGGCACATGACTCACTCTCTTTACTTTTTTTATGACTTTCGTATAATTCATATCGTCATATCGTTCAAATTATAATCATTAATTTTATTAATCTAATAACATTTTGCCCAAGTCTGATTCTACTTTATGTTTATCGAAAATTGAAAATGCGTTTTTTATTAATATTTTATAGAAACGTGACCTTGTCTTATTGCTTCCATTGGTGACAAGTGGTTATTTATTTATTAGCGATTCAGAAGGGAAATCCTGCAACTTTTGTCGCCACCATTCCACACGGTAATTACTCGTGCAGTGGTTTTTTTAATGTTGATTTGTGTATACTCATTAATGCCTTCTGTCTCAATGTAATATATATACATACCGATGCACCTTAATAATGTTTTATCGAATTGAATGATTTGAAAAAGAAATAAGTTGTAAAGTTAATTTACAGTACAAATTATTGCAGCAGATTTGATTACAGACGACTGCTTCCAGTACATGGATTAATTATTTACCATAGAGAAAATAATATTACGATAAGATTCTACAACTCCTGTCTTAACTCTCAACCGTAGACAGAGAAACTAATAGACGCAATGACGGTTTTCTTCTCACTTACACAAGAAAGAGAACGAAAATTACGTTACCTATGGTTTAGACAGAGATAGAATTATCAAATCTTTTGTCCCTTATCGCGTAACCTGTTTTGGTGTTTGTTTCGCTACTCAGTAGCGAAACAAACTTGACAGTTGGTGCATTAATTGTGTTTTTTGTTCAATTTTCACTTATTTTTATGTTAAAAAACGATTCTGATCCAGTGAAAAGGCCGAGAAACAATCCTTTTATCATATCGAAGGTTATACAATGGTGCATTGTCGTATTATTTCATGTTAAAGCGATAGTAGGAAGAAAATTGCCGACGTATGTATTCACGCGTAAGTACGACTGTTTTGTCCCTAAATATAGTTTCCCAGTAATAATTATGTATGTTATATCATGATGGAAGGTTATGTCATCTTAAAATCCTGAAAATAATAGGTTTTGTCGAGTTTTTATCATTCATAACCTATAATTGTTTATCAGGTAAATGTTACCAGTGTAAGCGAAAAAATACCCCGATTTTCGATGAAAAAAATTGACTCGACAATGTAAACAAATAAAGACGGAGTCTAACAAAAGCCTATAATGCTTTTTTATCTTTATATACATATTATTTTAATTTATATTTAATTATTTATTTTAATTTATATTTATTGTATATTGGTGATCGAAGAATTATATAATAATATTTGTGATTGAAGTATTACACATCTGACATGATAGAATGACTAAAATACCTGTGAGTACTTATTAATAATATAGCTAAGTTTATCGTTAGTTTTCCAAGCGATCCAGACCTACGTAAAATGGATTGAAGCAACTGGAAGAAAAGATTGGACTCCCGCAATATATTCTTAAATATGTAGCAATCATTTCCCAGAAAAATTGCTACTAAAAAACAAAAACAAAACAGTTCTACACCCTGATGCGGTACCAAATACTGTAAGAAATTATTAAAATATAATATTTAATTTTTTTTATTATTATAATATTTTGATTTGCGTAATATGTTAAAACATGTAAATGCACCAAACTACTGCCAGCCTACTAGCCTCTCCTACAACGTGCCACATATCTTGTGCTGCGCTAGTGTGGTATTACAGCACAACATATTAAATATCTAGTGAGTAATAGTGCAAAAACTTTTATCAAAAATATTACACCCCGTCTTATTGCCTCTATTGGTGACAGGAGGGCTGGTTAATTTTTCGCCCAGTGGGCGTTCAAAGGAGAAATGCTGCTTACATACTTGCCACCATTCTTCGCGGTCATTATTTGTACAGTAACTACATTTAATTTTTATTTGCATTTATTTAAAGCATATAATATGTATATAATTATGTAATTATTACTGTATGTCATATTG
This sequence comes from Nymphalis urticae, assembly GCA_905147175.2. Lineage (NCBI taxonomy): Eukaryota > Metazoa > Arthropoda > Insecta > Lepidoptera > Nymphalidae > Nymphalis > Nymphalis urticae. The sequence goes on along the minus strand of LR989998.1, from coordinate 5,162,939 downwards.
GTAATTTTAAATAAATAAAAAAACATTTCACTTTGTTTTAAATCCTAAAAATATTTTTTCCCGAAACAGGGAAATGCAGTTACTATGGCAACATTATACACACACATTGACAAACTATCTCTGTCTCAATCGCGGTTTCACGACCCCTTGGTCTATTTGTTTCTCTGTCTACGCTCTCAACAGTCAACAGCGACCAATTACGTTAAACGTCAAATTTTGAATTTCATGTGGCTGGATAAGGATAACTAACATAGTGGCAATTATAATAAAGTGAAATAATAAAAGAAGTTATTCAAAATGCGAGCAATTTCTGTTAAACTAATATTAATCTGATATGGCATTACTAAATTACAATTAAAACAAAAACGATCATTAATTACAAGTGAGCAATGGAAGAGCCAACATTACGTTATGAAAAGATAGATTTTTTGGGAGAGGGTCAGGTATTTTATTTGTTTTTTAATAAGAAATATTTTTAAGACTCAAATTTATTTATTCTAATAAAAATATTTTTAGTTTGCCACCGTATACAAAGCAAGAGATGTGAAAACTGACAAAATCGTTGCTGTAAAGAAAATTAAAATTGGCTCAAGACTAGAGGCACAAGATGGTATTAACAGAACCGCTCTCAGAGAAATCAAATTGTTACAAGAGTTACAACATATTAATCTTATTGGACTTCTAGGTATAAAGTTTTTTCGTTCAACTACCAATTTATTGATAGTATGAAATTTGTAAATATCATAACTTGAAAATATGATGTATATTTTGTTGTATAGTAACTTCAATTAGTCAACATCGTCAATCATGAAATATACATATGTTTCTTACATGAACAATCAGGTTTATTTATAAGTAAAAAAATTGTGTTTATTTGTAGATGTATTCGGACAAAAGTCAAATGTCTCCTTGGTGTTTGACTTCATGGACACTGATTTAGAAATAATTGTAAAAGATAACAATATTGTGCTTACTCCAGCCAACGTGAAAGCCTATATGATAATGACTTTAAAAGGTAAGTATCTATAACAGTTTTGGTTATTTTTTGTGTACAATGTGTATGAGGTACAAAAATTAAATTGAACAAAGGCATGTTTAAAGTAATGATTAATTAAATCAGGTATTGCTTACGCATGTATAACACACTATTTACAATTAAAAATGATAAGCCTCAGCTATTGTTAGCTACTATGAGTATTATTCACTTATTTTTTATTAAACTTATAGGTTTGGAATACTTACATCAAAATTGGATATTACATAGAGATTTGAAACCTAATAACCTTCTTATTAATAGAGAAGGAATTTTAAAAATTGGTGATTTTGGTCTGGCAAAAGCATTCGGGTCACCCACCAGAATAAACACCCATCAAGTGGTCACAAGATGGTACAGGTAAAAGTATACTAAAATGATCCTTATGGTTAAATATATATTGGTAAATTTTATTTTGATAGTACTCTTTTTCTGTAACTTTATTAGAACACTATGTTTTCTATGCAGATCACCAGAGCTTTTGTTTGGAGCAAGGCAATATGGCACTGGAGTGGATATGTGGGCAGTAGGCTGTATACTAGCTGAACTATTGCTTAGAGTGCCCTTCTTACCTGGAGAGTCAGACCTTGATCAACTGTCTCGTATTTTTCAAGTATTTGGTACACCAACAGAAGAAACATGGCCCGTTAGTACTGATATACTGTGCATTATGTGCAATGATTAAATACAGTTGAATATTACATTTTATTTTTTGTTAGGGCATGAAGACTTTGACGGATTATGTTCAGTATAAACAATTTCCTGCACAACAATTGCGCCATATATTTAGTGCTGCGTCAGATGATCTTTTGCAATTGTTGGAGAGTTTACTTGCTCTGTATCCACCTCGCCGCTGTGACTGTACACAGGCTCTTCAAATGTCATACTTCAGGTACACACTGAACATTTACTAAAACTACAATTTTATTTTTAAAAGGTAATTAATGGATTTTATATATTTCAGTAATAAGCCGGCACCATCATTTGGCCCAAAACTGCCAATGCCTTCAAATATAACAAAGATAGAAACAGAAAAACCATCACTTAAAAGAAAATTACTTGACAATATTGACGGAGGCTTACTTGCAAAAAAACTTCAATTTTAATATTATTCATTAATAAATTTGTAACTAACGTAGGTATACCAAAATCTTTGATTTCATGCTAATAATGCTGGCATAATGACACTGCCAAGTGCATAAGATAAAAGTGCAATTATAACAGAGTTATTGTTAATGAATTTTATAAATGAGACTGTGTTTTTGTGCATATATTTTAATGGGTGAGTACATAAAGCCGGACTTTGAACATCCAGCTGACTTTCATATGTTAAGATTTATTGTAGGACAAATGATATGGAATTATATATTTGATAATAAAAAAAGTTTTTTATTATGGTTTAACAACTTCATTTATAAAACTCTTCTTACAGATTTATTTATCTCTTACACAAGGATTTAAATTGACAATGTTCATAATTTTTAATGTCATAAAATTAAAACAAATTTTAAATAAATAGGATAAGAAAAAAATTTGTGCTTAAAATCATTTTAATCTTGCCACATATTTTGCTTCAGTTACGATCTAGAAATGAAAGTTTTAAAGACTCATTTCATGCAGAAAAATATGATGTTGTAGGATTAGTGTATGTTGAACAGAACAAATGGTACATGTTTAACTACAAGCGCAGAAACATTTCATCAGTATGCTCATTCAGTGATGATTTAAGAACTTTTGATGACTTTATATGTAGTCATTAGCAATTTTTTTTATTATAGATATGTTTCCTTTTTATCTATGTTAACTAGTGTAATTTGTTTTAATTTATAATAAAACTACCTACTAACCGTGCGGATTCTTTGTCTCATATAAGTCTTTCTAGAAATTTCTTTATTTTTACACGAAAATTTTCTTTCCTCTTTACGTTTGTCCATGGCCTTTTTTATTTTTATAATATTAAAATTTCTGTATGACATCATAACTTCTATAAAAAAAATTAAACATATAATGGTTGTTTCTTTTCTGAAACGACTAGGATATTTATAACAATAGGAATTTTCAATGATACCTTTGTTGAATTGGACACAACTGATAGGCGCCCATAAACGCCATACTTTCTTTCGTCTTCGGGTCTCAAAGTACCCATTTTCTTCATTACCAAATAAATCTAGAAGTAACAAAAAGTTTCTTGATATAAGGGTCATTGTGAATGACATTGTGATGATGTGTGATGTGAGGGATATTTTTTTTTTTAGGATCTAATTAAAATGTATCACTCAACATTTTCTGATAAATAGCTTAGAATAAAATTGAGTATAAAGGAAATTTGAATAAGTTTTGACCTGTTCCAACATGCCGTAGCTACGGATGAGGAAGTCTCGTTGTGCAAGCAAGTTCACGCGTTCCCGTTCCTCCTTCTCTACGATGGGATCCGGTTCGTACGAACACAGTACGTATGGAGGTTTCGGTTCTTTATTTTTTTCATCTATTGTTGTTATCTGTGTAGGATATACATATATAGGTTCGATCTCTTTCATTCATCTATGTGACAAATACTCTGTCTTAAATATTCTTTAGTTATTCGTTCGTGTGTACTGACCGAGATGGCCCAGTGGTAAGAACACGTGAATCTAAACCGATGATCGTGCGTTTAAACCCGGGCAAGCACCAATGAATTTTCATTTGTGATTATATTTCATCTCGTGCTATACGGTGAAGGAAAACATCGTGAGGAAACCTGCTTGTGTCTAATTTCACTGAAGTTCTGCCACATGTGTATTCCACCAACCCGCATTGGAGCAGCGTGGTGGAATAAGCTCCATACCTTCTCCTCAAAAAAGGAGAGGAGACCTTAGCCCAGCAGTGGGACATTCACAGGCTGTTACAGTACCGACAATAAAGTTAATAATAAATATTGGTAACATATTTTTGATTAAACAACGGGGAGATGTTAGGTATATTATTGTATTATTATTACTAAATACATAATATATTTTTAGTCTCATTTATCTATCAATTCACTATGTACGTACGTTGGTATTAAATACTAGAGGTATTCGGCATAAACCCTAATAACACGTGGCCTATTAACGTAATAGCAAAACTAACCAATCAAACATATTAAGATTAATCCATGGACAACTTACTCAAGCAAAATATTATCAGATTACATACGTATTGGTAATCATTAATCACCAGTAACAATTAGCACACGTTTGTCTGTGTAACCGCTAACACCTACCTATGTCCTGTTCTTTAACCCCTCGTGTATGCAAGTTTTAAATTATTGTATACTAGCATAAGTTTTTGAGATAGTAATAAACTCGTAACCCATGTGCCACATTATATAAAGAACTATTCTTAATTATCCAACTTTATATATAAACTGTTTATATATTTTTTTCAATTTGAAACATTTATATAATATATATGTAGCTATTCGTTACCGATTGTTGCGCTACAGACGTCTTCGCTACAAGCTTTCCCTTCTCGTCTTTATCCTTGCGTTTGGTATCTTTCGGACGCGGTTTCATTTTATCTCCGGTACCGTTAGCACTAACTCCGGCCTCCTCTCCCTCTTTCTCCTTCTTCTCAATTTCCTTTGGTTTCGGTTGCGACGGCTTCTTCAAGGCCTCCGCCTTTGCTTTCGTTTGCTGTAATATTAGTTAAAATTTTCACTACATATACGCTAATCCTATTTCGAATTTAATGGTCCTCATTTTTTAAAGCCACATGATAGTCATATTTTCAATAGAACGCCGTTTAGTTTAGCGAGGGAGGTTTAGTTAATGTGTCCAGTCCTTGCGTGTTTATTGTTGGTAAAGTGTGTACTGGTCGCACGGACAGTGGTAGTGTGGTGACCTGGAAGTCGTCGCGCTGCAGGCGCACGCAGTCGCCGCGCGCGCGCGAGGCGGCCGTGCCCGCGTACAGCGAGCCCGCCGGCTGCTGGAACAGCGCCGCGTACTGCGAGCCCGACGGGTACACGCGTCTGCAGACATCTCGTCACATTCATGCCTTGTCTACTTTATTTATAAGGATATTCGGCTAAAATCCTCCACTAAAAATTGCATTATAAAATTTGCATTTCGAGTGACTTAATACGGGCGCCGCACGAACCTGCACCAATTACGAATCAGTTCCGCACTACCAGCTACTACAAGCACTGAGTGCAAGGCGCAAATTCCACTTTGAACAAAATAGAGGAAATAGGCTCTCCCATGGTAACTTTATATGAATTTTATCTATACGAATCCAGGATGGACAGCTAGTTTATTGTAAAGTACGTAATGTCAATCTTATGTCGTTACCTAAAATTGCCTAAATGGGTCTCTTCCCACTGAATTTGCGTTTGCCAGGGACTTCTTTCCGACTCTTTCTCTTCTGGAGTATACTCAGCAAATCTACAAAAAGTATTATCTTTGAACTTCTCAATGATTTTTTTTATTATTTATCACTCTTTATTTCTATATTGCTTCTCTGCACCACAATGAAAGTTCACTAACTTGTTGGTTTGAAGCAATCTGTCCCGTATTCTCTTACGATCCTCCTCCAGAACTCGCTTCTTGTCGCACTGCCAGATATTTAACATTGTTAACGTGTCTGTTAGCAAACTTTCCTTCACTTCCCGATCGAGTTGAGTGTCCGTGTGGAAACTAGGTGAGTGGTTCACCTAAGGGCCGAATAACATTAGTGTAATTAGTACAGCGTTGACTGCGACTCAAGTTGACTGACATTAAAATCCAAAGAGTAACAGAACGAACGCTAAAAAAAAAAGAAAAGATATAATAGGTTTATAATTTTGCCTTAATACAAACTTAAGTTTTGTTCCAAAGCTATTTATATAAATATGTATCAAAATAACCGCCCAAAATTTTGCGTATTATTATGGTAAGGGTACGATATTCTAGAAGTTTATGATATGGAATCGAAAATGTAAAAAAAAGTGTAGAAAAATCTGTTATTAACATACTTCTAAAATAAAAGGATGTAGCTTGTGATCCAGAAGTATATCAAAGCCGAGTATCTCAAAACACGCATGGACCTGTAAATTAAAGTTAATGAATTTTAGCTGCGTGTAATTACCAGATAAAACTTTAAATAAACACAAAAAAAAACAATAATATTTAAAATTTGTTATTCGAAGAACTCACACGAATATAGAAAAATCACAATGCAAAACTCTTTCATATCGTTAATACTCTTTTTTTTTTGAAAAGGAAGGCGGACGAGCATACAGGCCACCAACTTTGCGACCTGAGATTTTATGTCCCTTATGCCTGTAATTACACTGGCTCCCTCATCCTTCAAACCGGAACACAACAATACCAAGTACTGCTGTTTTGCGTTAGAATATCTGATGAGTGGGTGGTACCTACCCAGACGAGCTTACACAAAGCCCTACCACCAGTAAACCACTCTATAATAAAACAGAAGAAAGAACCATATCGTGCGATGGGAAGCAGGCGTGATAGCTGTGCTTGAGTATGGGCCAGGCGGATATTATGGTCTTCACGATCACTTGGTCTATTGAATGCCACAGCCGGTCGAGGTCCACTCCTTGCGACAACAGGACCTTGTTCAGCGTCGATATTTTGCTGATGTTGGAAAATATTTTTAATGTATATTTTTTACAACGAGCAATTTTATTTGATACAAAAACGTAACAGAACAGACTTTAAAAATACTTGTTTATTAATAAGCTATTTTTTTACTTTTAAATTAAATTTTTATTTTGCTTAGTTGGAAAGGAAATCTATAGTGTAATTAATAAATAAAATCGAGACCTTCGTCTAATATAAAACTTGTATAATATGACATCACGATTTAAACCAAAAACTAAATGGTTATTAAAAAATTTGTTAAAAGGTACTTCGATCGTAAGCGTTAAAAAAACACTTGAAAATGAGAAAACAAAAAAACATTACCTACATAGTGCTCGCACGAGGCTCATGGAATAGGACCATGGTTTTAAGAACGTAAGAAAATATAAAGAATAATATACAAAGGGCATAAATGACCAATTATCTCAAGATGAGTCATCTGACTTCTTATAATAAAAAAAAATTAGGAACGTATCAGAACTATAAAAAGTACTAAAAATTTTGTACGATCTCATCTCGATATCTTTCATAAGATAGTATGGACAATCCGCCTCAAGGCTGCGGGTGAGCAAGGTCTATGTAACTGAGGTGACAACTAGTAACAGTGTATAAATAAAGACTAATAACAATAATGCAAAAAAAGATTAAAATGTAAATAAGTCAGCAGACCGCTTGCTCCCCGCTTCGGAGTCGTAGACGTATGTGCGGCTGTGCTTGTTCAGCGCGTAGTTTGTAAGATGCATGAACACGTTCGTCGTGTTGTTCGCGTTCGGGTCTGCATACCGACTCGTCGCAAACCTATAATCAACCCGGGCTAAGTGTGATATAACTGTAGACGTCGCCCTACATATGACAAAGATTTAAGCAACATATCTATTCAGATTATCGTTATTTAAAAAAAAAAAACCTGAAGGTTTTTTAATTATAATAAACGATCTAGGTTTTCCGAGTTCATTTATAATTTTATAATTTAACTTAAAAATGAAATATGTTTAAAAATTCAATAATTACTAATTTTGTTACTATTAAATTAAACATTCAATCACAAGAAGGGGAATCATGTTGTTAAAAATCGCCTTTTAGTAAAATAAATATCAACGATAATATTAGCATAAAAAAATGTAGTACTAGGTATACCTTTTAAATCTGAATTTATTATGAGAATATAAGTGGTCAAATGCTTTAAACTATAATATAAGTTACCTGACAAGGCCTTCATTATATACAAAAATCCTGAGAGGATCGCAAGACGTAATAAGGGTATATACTCTAATATCAAATTTGTACCCATCCACAAGATAAGGTTTCGACAAATAAACCTATAATAAGAGAAATGTTAATCACACATTATTTATATTTGCTGTTTTTAAATACACGAGTAAGCAGCTTAGTTATAAACTAGTCGTCGCTAACGCGACTGAAAAAAAGGAAGAAATTACACGGATTGATATAACTTTTAAATTCGTAGAAGTAGGGAATGTGCCTATATAAAAAGATTTTTCACCATAAAAATCTTACTTTTCATTGATAGATAAATTATTATCTTATCAATTAAATAAAGCCCTACACTGGTACAAATAAATTTAAAAAACAAAAGTGGTGACGGCAACATTTAATTTAAATTTTAATATTAATATTTTTCATACTTAACAATTTATTGTCAATGATTAGGAAAATGCGTTATTTAAACAAACAATACTTAATTTATTTCAAGTGCTTGGTTAATTTACGTCACAGAATGCAATCGTCGACTTTTTTGTGTTTGTTAAAATATTCTGACTGTCTACTAGTAAAGGGCTACTAACGAAAACTGAAGCTACTTATACTATTTTATGGATTTCCAGATTTGTATTCTAACTACTATGTTTTCATTTGCTAAAATAAAATACGAGGGTGAATAAAAAACTTCTTGGAATCATATGAACAATTTCAGTTCCACGAAAATTATTTTTTAATTTTGCGAATAAGCGAAAATCACTAGGGGCTAAGTTGGGAGAACACGATGAGTGCGCCAGCCACAAGCCAGCAATGCGGATAGCGTTATCATGAAGAAACAATACGCCCAATGACAATTTCCACGACGTTTTCTTTCACGCTTCACGCACTTCTGGGTCTAGTAATAGGCTGTTGTTTTGGCATGTGTGCGTGAATCAATGAAAAATAAAGCGTCTTCCCGGATATTTTTGTTGCATGTCCAAAATAAATCTATAGTTTTTTCTTTCTTACAAACGTTTTTTATCACTGTACGTTTTTCTGCATTAGATAAACTCTATAACTCTTATCTCTTCTTATTGTTTCTAAGAACCATTAAATTCAACCTCGTAAAAGAACAATAGTGACATATCAATATGGATGGTAGATAAATTAGTTCTTGCTTAACGTTACAATTTATGCCACACGAAATTTCCACAATCAATGCTTATAAAGAGCATCGAAGAGGAAAAATTTAATAAGCTACTCTACTGATTTAAACCAAAGTTATTAAAATACCTGACAAATAAGTTTATCAGTAGGCTTGATGTCTTTCAAAGACTTGGTAAGATAAATGCCTCGACCTTGACTCCCACACTCCGGCTTTATGATGAACGTCTTATTTTTGCGCGACTTACTATAAGTCAAGACTTCTCCAAAACTACAAATAGCATGAAACTTATGGAGAGATTCGTGAGTCTTGTATTCGTATATTGTTTAACAAGTTAATACATTAACTTATCGTTAGAGCGAGTGTAAAATAAAAAGTAAAAAACTCTATGTACTTACTCAGCAGGCAAACACCAAGTTTTTGGAAAGAAATTATATTCTTTTGGATAGATCTTTTGCATTCTATTTAAGTTTCTCGCCAACAAATCTTTTCTGTAAAAAAAAGATCCATATAGAGGGCGAAAGTAAACACACTTTGCAGCAATTTTTCTGTTTAAGCCGTGCACCTGCAAATTTCAAGCATTCCAGGAAAGTGGTTGATACGTTGAAATCTCTTCATCTCTTTAGCTCTTTCCACAGACACGCTCATATCTGTCCAATAGAAATTCCAGGCTTCTTCTTCAGAAACTTCACGCATACCAAACGCACTAGCTACTTTTCGTATAGATTCGTAACGACAGTTGGTAAGACAAATTGATATTTGAGATCTATAATATAAAAACCGGTTTTTTAAATGTCGTGTGTGAAATTATTAGCAAAGAAAAATAAACTTAAGTAAAATGTAATGAAATGTTTCAAGTGATAACTTATTTTTAAATATATATTTTTGCTTTAGCTTATACGAGGAACATTACCTTTTTCTTTTCTTTTTCTTGCGTGTCACCTCAATAGGTATTACAGGTGCTGAACAAGAGTTTGGCTGGGAAGTATCATCTTCGTCATACAGCTTGCTGTCATAATTCGGCAAAAGTATTGATGTTATGTTATCTACTACTTCTTCTTTAGCTATTTGTTCGGCCATTACTATAATAATAATAAACGTTTTACACTTAACGGCCAACGGGGCCCATTATCAAATGTCGTAGGACACGCATACCATAAATTCTCAACCTCGCCAACCATCCGTAAGGCATAATAAAGAAGCAAATTTTTGATCGAATTCGCTATCGTTTGCACAGCAACCAATTATTTTTTATTGGTTTAGCTTTTAATGCACAATGGAAGTACAGGCAGCTAATATTTAAAAACTCCCAATATTTTAAAATCACCCAACATTCAAATGTTTGCAATGCAAGTATTACGTTTTTCTACAATTAATCGATTAAATGTGTAAGTATCAAAATAATCTTGAACTAACTCGAAACACTGAAATTAACTTACGATTGAATGAAATCACAAAACAAAACCATACGTACTGAAAGTCCTAGTACTTAATACTGCTAACTGCATATTTTGGTTATTATTATTTATTAAATTAAGCGATAAAGATTTACATAGTTTATAACTATGAATACTACAGCAGTATTCATTGTTTTAAATTTTATATTTAATTTTTAAACATATCTCAGAAAAACTTCCACTATCAACATTGACTCGTAATATTCGGGATGTTATTTACATGTAAATAAATATGACTAACCTACAACTTTATCGCTTTTTCGTGTAGGCACATTGTATGTTTTTTAAAAGCTACCAAGTGAACGTTTTTCCTCCCCGTGTAAAAAAGGTTCAAAGCCCAGCTATAAAATTAACTATCAAAAGATATTTATTTTTAATGATTATACTACAGAAATCATAATTAAACTAACCTCCATTTATTATATAGTACCTATTTAATATTAATAAGCCTACGATTAAATTGTAAAAATATTTGCGCAAGGCATTCTCTTCGCTGAAATGACAAAGTTCGAAGTTCCGAAATCAGAAACAAGTCCTAAACAGGATTGTGTTGTGCTAGAAATAAAATGATTTAGTAAAACTAATTTATATTACAAGTTCAATCATAATTAAATAATACCAAAAGTAGGTACCAAACTTTGTTTGGACAATTTCATTAAAATTTTGTTAGTAAAATTGCATTCTGGTACACTGTTTTTTGTTTTGTCAACTGTCGTCCAATGATTATAGAATAATATGTCTTCTACGAATTGTCGTCGGTCATACTATCAAAACTTATACACGTTACATATTTTCATTTTGTAAATTGTATATTTCTATGATAATCGATAAGTTATATTGTTTTAATGTCAATAGAGAATATCAACATGAATAAATAAATAAATGCAAAAAAAATATGTATTTTCTATATGAGCAAATTATTATATCCTGAATGAAACCAATAGAAAAAGCTAAAAAAATTTTATTGGTATGAGTTTTGTACTAACTGTAGTCCGTTGAATAAGTAAGGCGCAATATTTTACCGCACCTTTATCAGTAATTTTAAATCCAAAAAGGTTTGAGACTACTTATAGTTCAATTGAAAATTTTTACTTGGCAATATTCTATAAATGTCACTTTTTGACACCAGGCATAAGGGCATTTTTTTAAAAGTTTGCATGATTTTAAAAAATGGTATTTTCTTTAGCACATATGTTTTATGTAATAATATTGACATTAATTAAATCAGCGATGTCTAAATTGTCATAAAAACACAGAAATCACGCAAAACACTGTGTTGTTTATCATATATTACGAATTAAATACGTCCGACCCTGATATTTTCTTCCACTGAGTTACGTACTATTTTGCCATAAGTTTAGGGTAAAATAATAATATTCAAAACACATATATTTATGTAACAAGATAAAGTAATAATCACAAATCTTCTCCTATATTTTCATTATAAGCACTTATCAAAATGTGATCAACAATTGTACATCCTCTGAGTTACAAAACGACAAACACTTATATTTCATCATTTTTGGAATTAAATTGAGATCCAAATAGTATTATAAGTAAATGATAAAACTAATAAAATTACATAACAACAAATGTAAAAGATACTATGAGCTTTGTCCATCATTATTTGGAAATATTTGACAGTCAATTGTGCCTTCTTTGGTGGACCGTCACTCAACGGAACGGGGTGGAAAATGTAAAGAGTCGTACTCATTTTTATAAAGCATTGAATTTTATTCTAAGCTACCTAACTAAAGTTCTATTTATTAACTTTCTAAGACTTTGGCTTTCATTTTATCCATATTTTCTTTTAGACTTTGTTTTTTTTATGTTACTATTTTGTAACAATACAATTGCTTTCTTGCTAGTCTAAAGTGCGTGTTTTAACACATTTTAGGGCATTATTGTAGTTTCGAACGAATCTCTTCCTATTCGTTTTTTGTTTTTTTCTTGTAGATTTTTTTTTGTAGGTAGTGTAGTATTTTGATTACTTAAAACTTGTTTTTCTTTCTATTTTCGTTTCTGTTCTCACCACTTCTTTCGCTTCTTTTCTTTTTTATCTTCCGTTAGCTCATTTATTTTCTTACTCTCGCAGTAAGTGCCATTTCAATATCTACAACAATAATATGTTAGTATGTGTCTGAATAAACATTATTTAAGGCTTTATTTTAAATTGATTTATAAAATTTCTAATTTAATACGGCTCCACTTTCAATTTTAAAAGATTATAAAAATCTTAATATATTTATTTTTAGGAAAAAACTAAAATATCCGACTGAATAGAAAAAAAACAAATACTAAAAACCATCAAGCTGTTTAGGTTACCGAGTGTGCCAAAGATACATACGTATATTATGTATGTATCGAAAAACATTACCCTTATTCAGGGCAGTCGGGTAAATATATCATTTTAAGGATTAAAGTATTTTAGCAATGTAAACGCGGATTTAGTTTCTACTGAGTTACGAAAAATGCTCCGCTGAAAAATGATTTCTCAGCTGACGTAACGGATTTTACGTATACAACAATACTTTTGCAAATTTCTGAGAACGAGTTACTAAGTTCAATCAAATTGCCACATTTTAGATAAACAGACAGTTTTATTGTTCTGAAAATGTACAATTGTTATAGTAATATAAATTACTTACCGAGTAATCAGCGTAAATCAGTGGAAATCCATAATGCACGCTACTGAGACGTGGTAGCATTTTGCGTTACACGAAACTAATGCAAGCTTGCACAAAATAGCGGCCTGTTGAATGTTACCGTAAAGTTGTTAGTCTAAAATATAAACCGGAATCGCAGTAATATTTTGGTATATTTATTGAGAAAATGACGTAACTCAGTTGCATTTTCCATAGTGGGCGGTTTTTTAGGTTGAAATTTAATAATTAATTTTTTTTTTTTAATAACTAATGGTAATAATACATATATCACAATCAGAAGAACGTTTAATTATTTCTTCAATAAACAGTTGATGGTAATAGAGCCAGATTTTAGACACAATGGTATTCAAACCTGACAACTATTGAATGGGACATGCCAAAATATGGGTTCATCGATCATAAAATACTATTTTATTTTTAATATAAAACAATAAAATAATTTGTTTATATTATCAATATAAATAATAACAATTAAACTTTCCAATTTATTAACACAATACTCGTGTAGATACTACAATTTCACGTAATCTTTTATTTTAAACAAAAAAATGCCCATAAAAGGTGTGAACAAGTTAAAAAAAATAGTTTTATTTGAGATAAACTAAAATCTTTGCGGAAGAAGTGCTAAAAGCTATTTTTTATATAGAATATACGAATATATTCTATGCTTACCCGAGAATCTTTGTAAACATGAATAAATAAATCACTTTACTGTTGTTAATTATATTCGAAAAACATTTTGCAATTTACGAAATTTTTACAAATATGTAGTGTAAAGCAAAAGAAATTGAACTATGTGACAACGACAAAATATCTACGCTCCGGCATACTACGGGTACAAAATTGGGAGCGCTTATATGCGCTCCTGCATACGAAGGATTGAAAGCATTATATATAAAACTAGTAATAGAATATAATGAGATTATGTTAATTTAAGCTCGTACGTGTTTTCCTTAGGAAAATCAAACCTAAACTTAATATTTATATTATTTTTTTGTCAAGTATGAAGACAAATATTTCTACTATACTTAGTGATGCCACATAGTTTTTTTTATTTTCCCGCTCTTTTTCAGACTACCTTCGTGTGTCAGACTTTATTTACGTTTTTTTAACAAAATCAATACCAGATTACTGCAACAGTAACTAGCTAATAATGATTATTATGATCTTTTACATTTACCTTAAAATAAAAAGTTTCTATATTTTGGAATATACAAATGTCGGTCATTCGACTTTTAAAATATTTTTTTATGTTTGGAATCGCACATTTTATTCGTAACAGTATGTGCTACAAAAACAAAAAATAAGGGCTGTGGTAGATAATATATTTACCCATTCTTATCAGACGGCCAATGTCGAATAATGGTATAGCATACATTTTACTTACAATCAAAGGATTTTTTTTAATTATACTGTACTGCGTCCTATATTGTTAAACATCATTATATCTAATTAAACATATAGGATATTCATTTCATATTTGAACCCGTTTATCACAACTTTAACTCGTTTATTCAACTCTCTAAAAACTCTTTTAATATTTATTTAAACTTGATGATTTTAATAAAAAGTGTTGAGAGTAGATTACAAAATTATTGTGATAACATAAACGATGACAAAGAAATTGTTAGTATTTTATTCTTCTCCTCTTATAACCTGGGTTCTATCAAACGAGGCATCTTGCGGGCATAGATGGGGGCGGCTAGTGCAGAACATTCTTCCCGACTGGCTGTCGTCGCGTTTGGACCCCACTACCACTTACCATCAGGTGGAGTGGAGTCATTTGCCTTCCGGGAATATATATGTATATATACATATATACACACACGCACACTCCATGTGTGTGTATATTTATATATATGTGCCGGGTTGTCTTTAACCTAATATAGGCCCTGGGCACATTAGGATAATGGGGGATAAATAATCACATATAACCGTGACAGAGCACTATTTTCTTAGAAAAGACAAAGTAGTAATTTTTATAACAAATATTTTATTATTTTATAAAATAATAAACAATAAATAATCAGTATTGTTGCATTAGAGATTGCATCAATTCTAATATTTAAAACGGTCTAGTAAAATAACACTTATTTCATAAATTTTCTATGTATAGTGTGCACAAGACCGTTTTAATCAAATATATATTTTTTGCTTTCTTAATTAAATTTTGCATTTATTTTACAGGTATTTTTGTATAAAACGTGCGAATAATCAATGAAATGATAAATTTTAAATGTAACGAAAAACACATTTTAAATCACTTTTTTAATTAAATTGATTAATTTAAACTGCTCCGTAGCACATGATGACAAAAAATATTGTATGAAAAACTAGCCCAGTGATGACTTTCCTATAAAACAGTGTCCTTAGAATACCATAAAATTATAATTTCATATCGGAAAGCCTGATTTTCAAACGAGTATGGAGTAGATTAGAATAATACTCTGGGCTATTATTCACACACGGCCATCTGATCCCAAATTAAGCAGAGCTTGTACTTTGGAAACCAGACAACTGATATACTATATATACTCCTTTCCTTTTCTAAATACATACTTATATTAATTACACCCAGACTCAGGACACACAGACATGTTCATGCACACAAATGTCTGTCCTGGGTGGGAATCGAACCCACACATTCGGCTTGAAAGGAAGGTAAGCCAACCACGCCAACCGACTCGTCAATTCGTCGAAGCTCGTGTGTTCACATATTATCGTTTGATTTTTTCAAAATATTTTTTTCGGTAATTAATTAATTAATTTCGTTATTATTTTTTTATATATATTTGCCTGGAAGGCAAATGACTCTACTCCTCCTGATGATGTGGTAGTAGAGTCCAAGCGCGATGACGGCCTGTACAGTCGAGAAGAATGTTCTGCACTCCTCCCCCGTCTTACCTCTTCACGCCACGTTTGAAGGAACCCAGGTTATAAGTTTCGTGATCTGGCAGGTGCTATGGCCTATGGGCATATATCGATCCCTATCGATCGCGGAACCCTGGACACGTGCCCAGAGTGCCCAGTGGGAACGATGGGCCTGGGAGTGTGATGAATACGGCATATATAAATACGATATATAATAGTAGTACTATACAAAATTACGTACATTAAAGTATATACATACGATAAGATAATTTTGAATATTTAATTGCTTTTCATTCGAGCACTCAGCTTGATACTCAAAAGCTTGACAGCGTGCGTATGTACCTATTGAATAAAAGACAGGAATTTTCTGCTTGAAATGTTATGTTGTTGACAAATAAGAACATAATATGTATATAAAGAAAGACTATTGAAATGTTTGCCTTTGAGAAAAAAATGCTGCCTCTTTATAAGTTAATATGGCTACTAACTACTTGCCGAGTTACCAAAACAAAACAATAATTTTTTTTTAAAACTATTAAAAATGACAAATGCAAATAACTGAATTATTATAACTATTCCAAGCGAAGTTCACATACGTATTATAGATATATATTTTATCTATACAAATAAATAAAATCAAATTAATTACCTGTCTGGGATTTTAAAATAACTTATAAATTTTAAGGTAATATGGCTTTTTGCAAGTTACTAAAACAATCTTTTTTTTCAAATAGGCATTATATACGTTAAAATGGCAGATTTTAAAAGGATCTCATCTTCATCACAAACTGTATTCATGTTGGAGAAGCGCTAGTAATTAATATAGCGATATTGATAGCCCAGGTAAAAAAAGCCTCTTAAGCGTTTTCAAACTTTATTGATACATATTTTTGTATTAATATAATTCTATATAATTCTTGGAAATTTAACGAAATCCCAACAAAAGTGAGCATGTACTTACATACATGTTTTTACAAATTAATTTGCTACACATTAAATAGAAAAAAGCAAAAGCTTAACGCCAATGTTTTACACCTCAGAAAAAATACAAAAATAACTGTACAATCATTAACGCCATTATGGATTTAATTTATACCCACTCAGAGAAGTTTAATATGCTCCTAACCCATATAACAAAGAGACACACAAAAAGCGATTTATTTATGCCAATCCTGTTCAATATTTAGAAAGTCCAATCAATCCATATAAATTATAGTCTAATTCTTCAAAAAAAAAAACTTAATTCTTCTTATATGTTTTAACCCCTTTTGCATTTTATACAAATTATACATTTTAAGAATTAGCAATTAAAAATATTAACAAATTTAAAGATACTGTATATAATAATAGCACAAATTAATTTTATATGCTTTGCCAGGACTGCCTTTATCACTCGTTTTTAAAGCAAAACTATTTACATAACCCTACATCATTTATCTAACTTTATGAGAACTAAAACTATGTATGTATCTTTATAGCATATGGAAACAGGAAAAATGTTTAAGTAATAAAATATATATATTACTTTAAATATACTAAAAAAGTCAATTAAATGTTAAATATAATCTTAGTCCAAAATTTAAGATTACTTTTATTTCAGAATTGAAACAAACTAATACACCTAAAATAAGAAGGAATGAATTTAAATTATTTAATTTAAGAAACAATCTGTTAAAAATACTAGACATTCAGATAGATATATTTTTAACTGAAAATGAGTCTATACCGTGACGATTTTCTATCGTTTTATTTATAACACACTTGCACCACTTGTTGCAATAAACTTATTTGTAGTATTGCTTTTTATCTTGTTAAACAAAAATATAGATCGAATTTGTAAAATTAAAACCACGTGTAAAATGTTGATAGTTATATAACTGAATTAAAAATCCGTGATCAATCCAACTTTGCGGTACAGCGGTACAAGTGAGTACAGGTTACGATGGGGCACCCGCGCGAATGTTAGCTCATAGACAATTGTCCAAGTGCCAGTAGCCTTTCCACCGCTGCATTTACATCCCCAAATGTTGCAATAAGAGCTGAAATGTAATTATTCATATTAATTAAGTACACCCAACACAGTTAACTATTTTATTGATGAATTGTTGAAAGGCAAGCACATAAACTTGCCACCCTCTATTTATACTTATTTAGGGCATTATTGTGCCCTGTCTATAAAAATTCTGTCTATAAAAATTTAAAGAGTAGTTACCATCACTTCAACGGCCAAAGAAACTCTAACAGTAATGTTTAGTTTTTTAAAAATAATTGGTTACACAATCCTCACGCCAACTCAGCATCTTTTAGATTGTTTCAGAAGGCGGACAAGCAAGCAGGCCTCAGGAGAAGGTGTTGTGCTTGTAATTATACGGGCTAACACTCTATTTAACTAAAACACAATAAAACAGTGTTGGTGTTTGGTGATAAAATAACTGGCAATAACCAATAATAGAGAGCCGAGATGGCCCAGTGGTAAGAACGCGTGAATCTTAACCGATGATCGTGGGTTCAAACCCGGGCAAGCACCACTGAATTTTCATGTGCTTAATTTGTGATTATAATTCATCTCGTGCTTTATGGTGAAGGAAAACATCGTGAGGAAACCTGCATGTGTCTAATTTCACTGAAATTCTGCCACATGTGTATTCCACCAACCCGCATTGGAGCAGCGTGGTGGAATAAGCTCCAAACCTTCTCCTCAAAAAGAGGAGAGGAGGCCTTTAGTCCAGCAGTGGGACATTCACAGGCTGTTACGGAACCAATAATAAAGTGTTATTCAGAAAAACCACAAGGACCTTTTTACCAGTGAGACAATACTTTATACATTTATATTTGGTAATGTACATACCTTGCAAATTAGCATCACGGTTAAGGAAACCCATGGCGGTAAGCTGTTCCAGTTGTTGAGAATAGCGTTGTTCTGGCGGTTGCTGTGAGTTAGTCTGATTGTTGGCCATTGCTGATACCATTCTTTGCATGAACTGGAATAAAATGTATAACACATAAATGATTGGACAATTAGGGATAACTAACGATCAAATTAATTTATTACATCTATTGTATTGACATTAAGACAAACTTTTCACAATATTAATGATAGCAGCTATACACTACAGACAATAGAAGTTATATTTTACACCAATGCCATTACTTCAGGTGCTCATGATTTTTCCAGTCAAGGTCATTTTGAAGTAGTTTATGAAAGCAACAGACTGAGATAAGGTAACGCATACCTGTGTGAAGAGCTCCGAGTTCTGTTGCTGGCGGCCCTGCGGGGTGGCGGCGGGCGTGGCGGGTGCGGCGGGCGGCTGGCCGGCGGTGGGGATCGGCCCGAAGCCGGGCGGATGCGCGGGGGTTGCGGCCGGCCCGAAGCCGAGATTGTTTACGAGACTGGGTGCGGCTGAACGCAGTTGCTCCATGCCCTGTTGTATCTGCAGTAGCGCATTCAAAGCCTGCAAAAAAATTGACTAGAATAAAATCTAATGTTTTTATTTTTATAATTAGTATGGTAAATAGTATTTTAGTTGTAGTGTTATCACTTGTTATGCTAAGGTGTTTTTGAGCTTGATTTCGTCTGCACGTGATTCCTTTTAAACGCGCTTCGACCACAGTTCGCGACACATGTTTAAAATGCCAGTTTGTAGGGTAAAAATAAACACAAAGTTCAATGGATTCCTTGCTATATATAAACAAGAAAAAAAAACATAATTACGTAATAAATATATAAATTTAACGTGTTGTGTGTCACAAAGTAGAATTTTATTAATGAGAATTTAATAGGCATAAATTAAACTGATCGCAAAGTGACTGTAAAGTTTTGCGGTCAGTTTAAACTCTTTTTAAGAACAAAATGCATCTATAAATACGTAAAGTCTGTCTGTCTGTTACATTTTCACGGCTAAAATACTGAACTGCTTTTGATGAAATTTGGTATGAAGCAAGCTTGAAGCCCCAAAAAGCCTTTCCTTTGTGACGTACATAGGCTACTTTTGTTACCTACAACCTGACACGCGGGAACAACTATAAGATAATAATTAAAGGGACCATAGGTTAAAATTTCGGTATTAAGTATTAGTTAAAGATTTTAATTTTCATGAGATTTGCAAATCCAAAAGTGAAATTTAAACAATTATAATATTATTTGGTTTACTTGAAGTACAAAACATATAATAAGATTATAAGCTAATTAAAAGAACTTAATTGTTTATTCAGATCAAGGATTTTTATTGATATTATTCATTTAATTCTGAGAAATTTTTGACTTTCTTTGTTTTTGTTCTACTTTTGAAGTAGAGACGTTTTGGAGTAAGACTTTTTGGTTAATGAATAATTAAAAATTCCCACTGACATGAAAAAATATGTTATTTATAATACAATATCAATAATACTATTTTGGGTCTCACCATGATTAATTTTATAAAGTATATGATTTATGTTAATTATTATAAAGTAAATTAGAGCAACTACATTTTTAGAAAAAAAAAATACATTTTAAAGTATGTACTGATAATAATTATTAAATCAAAAATTAAGAGATACTTGCCTAAGTTCGTCCCGCCATCTTCATTTAAAATTCACATGTTCTAGCCATTGGGACATAGGGCCAACCGGGCTCTTAGTCAATTAGTTTTTATAACTAATTACACTATGCATTTCCCTACGAGACATTGTGAAAAATTAAAAAACTCACTTGCGGATTTGACATCATTTGTTGCATTTCAGGATTTTGTAGTTGAGCAAGCATCTGTGGCATCATAGTACGGATCTGTTCCTGAAGTTGGGGGTTGTTTGCAAACATTGGGTTCTGAAATAATGTCATATGTATGTAATATAAACAAATTCATATTAGGTGGTTTTTGTAGCTTACTTTATTCTCTGTTTGCAAATACTACATAGCCTATTATCAAATATAATATATTAATTGTTTAATTTACCTGGTTAATAAGCTGTGATGCCATTTCAGGGTCAGCAGATAGTGCCTGCAGCATGCTGTTGGTGTATGGAGCAGAAAGCATTGACTGTACAAGACGAGGATTTTCTGACATCTGCTGCAACAGAGACTGCATGCCTGGAGTGTTGATGAGACCAGGGCCAGTTCCACCTCCAGCACTGGGTGCAGTGTTGGAACCACCCCGCTGCCAAGGATTTGGTAAAGGCTGTCTATTCTCTGCACCCTGCTGTGGATTTGTTCCATCTAAAAATACAATTTTATCCAATCAATCAACAAATTATGTGCATATGTTCTTATTATATTATGAAGTTATAATTACAATTTCATATAAAAATAGCATGTTTAATATTTCATCAGTTTTAAACACACTTTAATTCAGATGTCCTCCATTCTGATATTTATAAGGATTTGTTCCATGTCCACTTTGTAATAACTAAACATTGTAGTAACACAATATTGCAACATTATTAATCAACTTATAATAAATTAAATACAGACATAGATGTATTTATTAACAACATAATCGTCACATCATATATAAAACCAATGAGATGTTGCTTAATGTACAAGGGTTTATTCAATTTATTTATTAAGACACAATACATGGTCATTTTCCTTTTCAACCTTAAATGATTATAAGAGTCATAGTCTGCAGTAAGTGAGAAGTTGGAATGACCAAATTAAACATGAGTCATATTTATGAGCTTTAAATTAAAGCTTCATAAGAAATGTAGTTCTTAATTAATGCTTAATCATTTTCTTCAAAGACTAATTTACCTGAATTATCAACTAGCCCAGAGAATGGATTTCCTGCCATACTGCTGGCTACATTCAGCATTGGTTCCTGAATGTCACGATACATGCGCTGTAAAGCATTGTAACCACCTAAAATAAATTAAATATGCATTATTAAATATATCCATTGCTTATTTATTTTAACGTTTGCTTTTGTTTAAACAAGGATTATTTATGTTTTATTACCAGGAATACTCTCTAGGTTAGACAGTGCTCTATCATGAGACCTCATCAACTCTTGCAACATTGCCGGGTTCCGTGCCAATTCCATAGTTTGGCGTAATAGTTCAGGATTGTTCAACATGTGGCTGATTTCTGGGTTTCTCTATAAAGGTATCAAAATATATGGGATATATTAAAAGGTAAGTACTAATTTGTTAAAGTTACTTAAATAAGGTTATAAATATATTATTAGTATTATTAAATATTATCTAGTAGTAAACACTGTGAATACTGTAGCAATTTTGAAATAACAAATGACATGAGATTAGCTCCAATGTCAAAAATACATAATAGTAAAAAGTGGTCTGGGTGCGACCTAGGTGGTCCACATGAATAACTTCCCTGTGGTAAGGATGAAGTTACTATATGTTTCTCCTATTATATTTATTATCATCATTATTTTAAATTTATTTTGACTCAATTTTCAATTTAAATTGAGTATAAAATTGAATAAATAATTTGATTTATTATAAACAATTAACATATTTTTTACTTGCTTATGTAAGTGTTTTTGTCAAATTGACTTATTCTTACCATAATACATCGGTTATTCAGCTAATATTCTTTTTTTTTTAGTTGTTTCTCTCAACAAAAAATGTCTTGATCGATTTTACTCAAAATCAAATCAGCACTAGAATTTTTAATTCTGCATTGAATGCAATTGGTCCCATCTCAACATAATTTTTTGTTCTCGAGATAATAGTGATGAGAAAAAATGCCGAACTTATCTACACACACTCGTACATACACACACACACACACACAGATATCCTTTTAAAAGCTTTAGCAATGTCAAAATTCAAGATTCACAAAATCGGATACATACAATATTATTATTTTACTTACAGCCATCAAGTCCTGCATCTGTGGATTAGATGTAATGAGTGAACGCATGTTCTCTGGATCATTCATCATCTGTTGTACCAAAGGATTGTCCAAGACTTGCCGCAACATTTCTGGATTGGATAAAAGTTCTTGTTGCATGCGAGCCTAAAATGTTTAAATAAATTATAGCATTGTTTTCTAAAATAAATATATACACTCACATTAGCTTTTCAAATATTCTCATAACAGTGAAGTTACTTTAATCTTATATGAATACTTGCTTTTATGGTTATTAATTTACCTGTAAATCCATAAAGGTGCTTTGACCAAGACCCAAGCTTTCCAGTCCAGCAAGGCCACCAAGAGAGTTGAGTCCAAATGGTGTTGCACCAACATCAGCTAAAAGTTATACATTTAACCTATATCACTTATTTGATGATTAAAAATTAATAGATTGGAAGCAAGAATTAATTTAGAAGTTTTTATATTATAGTAAAACAGGCAGTAGAACTTTTCTCCACTAAATTTTCACTTTGATGATGATTTTCACAATTATTTTTCACAATATATGTCACACACGATTTATGTCATGTCTCCTCGAATTTACCTGGAGGGCGGCGAGTTCCACCTTCGGGCTCAGGTCTAGGAGGCGTCTTGATAACAAGATGAACTGTCAACCCATCTTTAATGTTGTGCTGCTTAAGTGTGTCGGAGTCATTCATTATTTTTCCAGCGAAGATGAGACATAGCTGTTCCGGTTCAGCGTTGAATTTAGGAGACAGTACTTCTTTGAGCTAAAATAATAAATTAATTTATTTTCTTGCCGAATAATTAGAGAAATGTCATCACTGATTGCGTATGCAATATCTATGTTATTACGCCATGAAAAAGTAGCATAGCGTCTCAGTACTTACTTTTTTAATGTCTGCATCTTCTTCGATTTCTACTTGCTGCTTTTCTTTTGGGGTTTTTACGGTAATCGTGATCTTTTTGGGTTCGTCCTGGCCTTCTGCCATTTTATCAATTCTAGATGACTCTGTACTTTGGCGGAATAGCAAATAGTAGCACTAGAATTTGACGACTATGCGATTCAAAGCAGATAATACACAAAATTGCGTTCTAAAACCAACGCTTCGAAACATTGTGTAATTGACAGTTTAAGCAAAGTAATTTTGTCATTGTAAGTACTTATTTCAATGAATTTCATATACCTGCCTAATATGTTGATAAAGTCGAGTTGAGATGACTTTTTTTAGTGAAATATTATTACTATTTATGTTAAAGAATTTATTTACTAAATCAAAATTTTAAAAAACTTCAATAAAATATATTTTTATTTTCTTAGTAGTGCCAATCAATGATTGTAAAAAGTATTTCTGTAACATATATAACATTATTAGTTATAATGATTATAGATATCTAAATGCAGTACAGATCAAATAAATGAACGATGTCCTTTTGCGGTGCGCATGGCAGTAACATCAAAGGATTGGAAAAGCATGACACACAACACACACACATACGTGTAGACGGGTGCCGAATGTTAACAATATACTGTGATATTTTTATTAAATTTTTAAAACTTTGGAATACAATTCTTCTAAAGACATCAAACTAATTTTCATACATTCAAATTTGTATAATAACTAATATACTTACAATGTACTAATTTATATTTAAAAAATATTTGTTACAACCTCGGATAGAAATGGTATGTTATAAATAAAAATCATCATCATCATGTGTTCTAATTGCTATTAATATATTGTTCTAATGCACCTGATTATATATATATTTAGACAACGAACTAATAAACCAAGAGACCGTGTAACTGCGTTTGAGACAGAGATAGTATGTCAATGTTTGCATCTAGGTCGTAGACAGAGAAACTAATAGACGCAATGACGACTTCACTTACACAAAAAAGAGAAGGAAAATTATGTTACAAATGGCTTAGACAGAGATAGAATTATTAAATCTTTTGTCCCTTATCGCGTAACCAATTTTGGTATTTGTTTCGCTACTCAAGAAGCGAAACAAACTTGACAGTTGGTGCGTTCACTGTTTTTTGTTCAATATTCGCTTATTTTTATGTTAGAAAACGATTCTTATCCAGTGAAAAGGCCGAGAAACAATCCTTATATCATATCGAAAGTTATACAATGGTGCATTGTCGTATTATTTCATATTAAAGTGATAGCAAGAAGAAAATTGCCGCCGTGTGCCTCAATGATGTTTATTTATGCCATAGCATGACAGAACCTTACATTGCATTAAAAATAAAGATAATAGGTTTTTTTATCAATTACCTATAATTATTTATCATGTAAGTGCTGCAGCGTTAGCTAAAAAAAATGTCCCGATTTTTGATAAAATATATCGTCTCGTTGACAATGTAAACAAATAATTACGGAGTCCAAAAATAACCTAAAGTGCTTCGTTATATGTAAATATGTTATTTTAATTTAGTCGTTCTCCTATTTATAATTTCCTAACGACAACATTATTTAAAATTTTTAATGATATTTTAAATTCATATTATTAGATGCCGAGTCAAGAGGTTAACATAGAAATATATGTGGCAACAATTCTTTATTAATAATTTAATCGAGTGTTTTAGATTTCAACATCTGAGGAAAATGCTAATCCAGTACCATATAAAGATGCTGAAGTACTATTGATCACGGAAACAAAATGAACAATGCAACGGTTTTGGGTGTAGTGGAAAAGAAAAAAATATTTTAATTAAAAAATGTATAATAAATATTAAAAAGTAAAATTTAATAACCTTAATTTGTTTTAATTAAATCCTGAAAATTGTTTATCTCCCAAAACAGGGAATGCAGTTACTATGGCAACATTATACTCACACATTGATAAACTATCTCTGTCTCAATCGCTGTTTCACGGCCCCTTGGCGTAGACAGAGAAACAAATAGACGCAATGACGTTTTCCTTTTCACTTACACAAGAAAGAGAACGAAAATTACCTTACAAATGGTTTAAACAGAGATAGAATTATCAAATCTTTTGTCCCTTATCGCGTAACCAGTTTTGGTGTTTGTTTCGCTAGTCAGTTGCGAAACAAACTTGACAGTTGGTGCGTTAATTGTGTTTATTGTTCAATTTTTGCTTATTTTCATGTTAGAAAACGATTCTAACCCAGTGAGTACAAAGAGAACTTATCCGTACATCACATCGAAGATTATACAACAATGCGTTGTAGTGTTATTTCATGTAAAAGTGATAGTGAGAAGAAAGTTGCCGGTGTGTCTTTTCACACGTAAGTACGACCGTTTTTGTTTCTAAATATAGTGTCCCAGTGATAATTATGTATGCTATAGCATGATGGAAGGTTATATCGTCTTAAAATCCTGAAAATAATAGGTTTTGTCGAGTTTTTATCATTCATAACCTATAATTGTTTATCAGGTAAATGTTACCAGTGTCAACGAAAAAATACCCCGATTTTCGATGAAAAAAATTGACTCGACAATGTAAACAAATAAAGACGGAGTCTAATAAAAGCCTATAATGCTTCTTTATCTATATATATAAATATTATTTTAAATTATATTTAACTATTTATTTTAATTTACATTTATTTTATATTGGTGATCGAAGAATTATATAATAATATTTGTGATTGAAGTATTACACATCTGACATGATAGAATGACTAAAATACCTGTGAGTACTTATTAATAATATAGCTAAGTTTATCGTTAGTTTTCCAAGCGATCCAGTCCTACGTAAAAAATGGATCGAAGCAACTGGAAGAAAAGATTGGACTCCCGGAATATATTCTAAAATATGTAGCAATCATTTCCCAGAAAAATTGCTACTAAAAAACAAAAACAAAACATTTCTGCATCCTGATGCGATACCAAATGCTGTAAGAAATTATTAAAATATATATTTTTTTTATTATTATTATATTTTGATTTGCGTAATATGTTAAAACATGTAAATGCACTAAACTATATAATGTAATCTCCTTTTTATCTCCTTTTTCATTGCATGAGGTATACTCCTTAATAGGTAATGATAATATTATTATATTCTTTCATGGTATTTAGCTTACTGACAAGTTAAATAATATTTTATATGTGTCATTTTATTTTTTGACATGATTATCTCATTACATTGCGTTATGCTCGAGAACGGGTGCTGCTTGTAGTGTGTGGTCGTCTTGGTGGCCATGATTTTGTTAACGTTTATTAATTTTACAAATAACTTAGTCAAATTAGGACCATCATAATTTACCATTGAAAAATTGATTTGATTTGATTGTTGTATTAAATTGATTCTGATTATTATCAAACAAAATTTTTTGTCAATTTATAAACTGATTCTACTTTTTATCCTCAGAAGTAGAAAGGGGTGTGGAGTTCCTAAGCTGAGGCAGAGCCAGCCTACTAGCCTCTCCTACAACGTGCCACATATCCTGTGCTGTGCTAGTGTGGTGTTACAGCACAACATATTAAATATCTAGTGAGTAATAGTGCAAAAACTTTTATCAAAAATATTACACCCCTTCTTATTGCCTCTATTGGTGACAGAAGGGCTGGTTAATTTTTCGCCCAGATGGCGTTCAAAGGAGAAATGCTGCTGGTTCTTGCCACCATTCTTCGCGGTCATTATTTGTACAGTAACTATATTTAATTTTTATTTGCATTTATTTAAAGCATATCATACGTATATAATTATGTAATTATTACTGTATGTCATATTGGTAATTTTAAATAAATAAAAAACATTTCGTTTTGTTTTAAATCCTAATAATATTTTTCCCCGAAACAGGGAAATGCAGTTACTATGGCAACATTATACACACACATTGACAAACTATCTCTGTCTCAATCGCGGTTTCACGACCCCTTGGTCTATTTGTTTCTCTGTCTACGCCCCTTGGTCTATTTGTTTCTCTGTCTACGATCTAGGTGCTCATAAGACTGCATACAACAAATATTATGTCTAAAAATCACGAAATGACATTGACATATCTTAAACATTAATTCTCATTGATAAATTAAACGATAATTTGTCTTAAAAAATTGTAAATATTTTGTATAGATATTTAAAAAAATATATTTGATACGAATGTAATGCATATTCTTACATCATATTTTAATAAATGCTCTGTATATGCAGGATCAATTCCCTAGATTTATGATTTTTCATAGGTTAGTTAAAAATCAATAATTTTTAAGTACAGTTTTAACGAGCTATATTTAACTTTATTTCAAATATTTTTTCAGAAATAATGTATACTCCGAGACAGAAAATATTGTGGTTCGCATTCAGTACCAGAGTTTTTATCATTTTTCTTCAAGCTGTTGGAAATGTGATTATACCAGACCATGATGCAAATGTCTTTAAAAGTCCAGAAGATGCAGCATTGCGTAAAAACAAAGGGGATGTGATTATTAATACTCTATTAGGCGGCTTTAAAAGATGGGATGCTCAATATTTTATACACATTGCACAATATGGATACACATATGAAAATTGTTTGGCATTTTCTCCATTATTGCCATTAATAACAAGGTATGTCGCCTTCACTCTAAATAGTATATTAGGTTCCTTTCTAAATTTCCATAGCACTTTATTATTATCTGCAACTATTGTTAATTTATTAATATTTATAAAATCAGCTGATGTCTTACATAGGCTAAGCTTAAGAATATTGAGAAGTGAATGCAGAGCATACAAATCAGTTATTTTGTACTGTGTTAATCCAGCTAGTATATTTTTTTCAGCACCTTACTCTGAGTCATTATTTGCATTGATGTCTTTTTATACAATGTATAAATGTACTGAAAATGAAACTTTAAGGTTTGCTAATATTGATATTACAGCTGCATTACCCGCTGGATTCTCTATGATAACTCGATCAAATGGTATTGTAAATTTGGGTTTCATATTGTATGCAAGCTTCAAAAATGTAATAGAAAAGACATTACCAGAAATTATGTACAAATATAAAACTTTAAAACATAGATTAATTTTACCATTTTTACTTTTGCCGTTATTTACTTCTTGTGTAGCATTATTTTTGACTGTGGTTATTGCAGTAATTCCTTATGTATTAGTACAAATTTACAATTACTTCAAATTTTGTGTTTACAGTGATCATAATTTACCAGAATTTTTAACTAATACAGAATTTATATTACCAGGGACTGCTGAAAGTCCTTGGTGTAATAGTTCATTACCTATGTCTTATTCTTACATTCAGAGTCATTATTGGGATGTTGGTTTTTTAAAATATTATAAAATAAAGCAGATTCCTAACTTTATTCTTGCAGCACCCATACTTCTTATAATATTATATCACTGTATGTCATATATAAAAAACAATTTCAGATTATGTTGTCGTTTAGGATTAAAAGAAATTGTATTTAATTTTGGATATTCAAGCAAAATAAATAAACAAAAACAACATCCCAAGGGTTTTGGAGCCAACGATCCTAACCTTTTTGTATATGTAATACATGTGTTATTTTTAACTATATTTTGCCTTATGTATGTACACATACAGGTATCAACCAGACTCCTAGCCTCTGCTAGTCCAGTTTTGTATTGGATATGTTCTAGTAAAATGAATGTTGGTCCTACACCGACATCGGACCAAAATACTATAAATGAACATTTTCGTCGAATTGGTATAGGGAAGAGAATACCCTCTCACCATTTATCAATAGCTAATTTAGAAGGTGTTGACAATATGTATAGTAAGTGGAAAACATTTATAATATCAAGACGTATGCCAGACTTTCAGTCTAGACTGATACAATGTTACTTTCTGGGGTATCTTCTTATGGGTACAATTTTATTTTGTAATTACTATCCATGGACTTAAATATCTAATTCACAGTTTTACATTGATCTCACGACATATCATTATAATTCTATAATTATTCAAGTATTAAAACATTCTTTCATAAAATTTCTTACATATCATTACATATTTAGTTAATTTTTAGAATAAGACATAATGAGTGATGTTTAGTGTAGTAATTTTAATGATAGTAGTACAATTGTTAAAAATCTCTTTGCTTGGAGTTTAATAATGCATGGGGCCTTTTCAAATGAGTCCATTTTACATTTTGACCTGAGGTTGTTTATTATATAAAAAAATGCTTAGTAAAATTTTATAGATAGATAAATGGAATATTGGCTTTATTAGCTAATTTTTTTATTATAGATTAAGTATAAAATTCTAGTCATACTTTGTTCTAATAATAAGATGTGTAAAACGAGGTGATAAAACATTTTAAGCATGTTAATTAAAGCACAAAGTCATAATTATGTAACATTAGCATAAAATGTAATTTTTCACTGTGTATTTTTTTCAAATGTATCCAAGTGTGCATCAGAATGACTGCACAAAATGACAGATTAGCTTAAAAATACTACCATTTAGTACCTTTGTTTAAATACTTGGTATCTAAATCATAAACAGAAAAAAATATTATTTAACTAGTACTAAATAGGTGCTAAATGCTGGTAATATTTTAAAGCTGATCTCTCTTTCAGTTAGTCATTTTGATGCATGCCATATCCAATTATATATCTGCTATTCCTTCAAATATGTACATCATAATAGGATTTCTCAATTTATTAGACTACATTAAGCTTTGTATTGTATCTGATTAATATATTTAATTAATTTTATCATTATTATTTATAATATGTATATTATTTCCGTTTTCTAAATTATGGTTGTGATTAAAATTTTAAATCTATTCACTATTTCACAAATTTAGCTTTGAAATATTACTGCTTAATTAAAGAAAAAATTAAATTAAACGCAATTATTTTTATCAAACATATTTTATTATCATTACTCACTTAGAAATCTGTACACAATACATAAAAACACAATCGACTTTCTATCCTAAGGTTAATTTTTTGTTTACATTTTTATATCACAAATTATTTGAAAAATATTATAAAAGTAAATAATGTCCTCCACACCGATTTCCGAGATTAGCCAACTACGCAGGATAGAACTGTGTGCTCAAATACAGGTGCACTCTGTATTCCCTAACTCTCATAATCCGATGGGACGGCAATCCGACACGACTGGAAAGAGCTCAGGCGCAGGACCAACGGTTTAACGTGCTTTCCCAGGCACGCGAGTGTAACCAATAAAAGTAAATATTTAATATTCAAATGTTCATTTTCAATCAATTAATTTTTTATCTTTCTAAACATTTGTCTCCTCGACTATTCGCCTTAAGTTTAAATCTGTGTTCTAGTTTTGAAAGTGTAATCTCAAAAATGAAAATATTATTCAAGATAATTTCGACACATATTGTTGCTTACTCACAAGAAAATCGTTTTCATTCTTAAATTAGGAGGGTCGTATATTGCTCTGAGGATTCATGTTAATATTGCAAGTGACATACAGATAATTTAATAAAATATTTATTTCTACACCAATAAATGCTACAAATGCTACAATATAAATAAGAACGAAATATGATAGTAAAAAATTATTGCTAAAACTTATGATTTAATTTTAGCACTTAATAACCTTATAACCTAAATAATCTTAGCTAGTACTATCGACCACACAATCCGAATTGGAAGGTTTAGGTGAGTCTGCGGTGGAATCTGGCAGCATCTGTTCGACGGGGTCGGCTTCCTGCGAGTCGGCGGCGGAGGTCAGGTCTACCCCGTCGCCGGCGTGCCCCTATGCAGCCACGAGAGCCTCTTGCAGTCTCAGGCGAGCCCGCTTTACCCGCTCTTCTTGACGCCGGAGGTCCTCTTTTGTTATTGTTACTGCCGCTATCAAAGGTTGATCAGGGTTTAAAAAAACACCTGGATTCTCCATTATTGTTTGTTTTGAACCAGACTGACCTGTAATTGATTACAATTTACCTGAGTTCATTTAAAAAATAGAATATTATTTTCTCTTGTAAATGTGGGTAACACATTAAAATTAATACATGTATCAACCAAGTATTTCAAAACATTAACCTACTATAATGTTATTTGCATGCCACATATCAAGATAATTAATCATCTGAAAAAAATATAGATTTAGATAGTGATTATAACGGGTAAATACTTACAATAACAATTAAAGTTCGAGTAAATAAAGGTTGTAAATAACATATAACTATGACATTAACACCTGGTTCAAACCCGGGCAAGCACCACTGAATTTTCATGTGCTTAATATGCGTTTATAATTCATCTCGTGCTTGACGGTGACTGAAAACATAGTGAGGAAACCTGCATGTGTCTAACTTCATTGATATTATGCCATATGTGTATTCTACCAATCCACATTGGAGCAGCTGGTGGAATAAGCTCTAAACCTTCTCCTCAAAAGGTGGCCTTAGCCTAGCAGTGTAACATGAACAGGCTGTTACTGTATAACATTACACTGTAAGAAGTATACCTTATATTATACTGTCATTGAGCGGTACGGGTTTAGATACTATGCCCAGACAATTAACTAACTAAAATTAAAATAACCATTTCTCAAGTCTTTTAACTACTTATTTAAACAGATTGATAAAATTTATTTAATACTTATTTGCTGATGCTTTTTGAATTATATATACCTGTTATTGGTTGTGATGAAACATGTAAAGCTGTAGCTAGAGACTGTATAGTTGTAGCATCAGATGTATAAGGACCCAAGGGCTTAATATACTTGGGCAAGGATGTTGTGCCAATGACTCCATTTGCATCACATGCAGTCAATCCCTGTAAAATGTGCCTTTAGTAAGTATGAGTTGACATTTGAAGTAATTTTTTTGGTAAGCAAACAAAAAACTGATTTGATTATTTTTCACTAAGTAATATTGTAGTAATAATTGTCATCTATACAGCTAAGTGCATTTATTATTGCATGCAGTGCATTAGCGTAAGTGATTTTATTAATTGTTTGTCAGGTAAAAAAAAATACAAAAATTACTTCTAATCGCTTTTCCCAAAAAAGTTGTTTAGGTTTTTCTTGAGTACCATGTTTCAGATCAGTTTTGACTTTACTCTCCTGAGTCTTGTACACAGTCACCGGCTGTTTAAATATTGAAGCTGTTTGACGTATAGGTGGTACAAGTGAAGCATCCGATCGAACACCCCTGTTTAAATTAAAAATCAATTACTAAATAGGTTTATATATGAGACTCAATTTTTTTGTATATAAAAAACACAGCAAATATATTACTTTTTAAAAAGCTCTCAGCTTTTATCTCTATATTTTACTAACAATAAAACAAGTCACACAGGGCACTAACACAGAATGTGCCTACTTAGCAAATGAAAAAATAAATGAATTTATTAATTCTCACATGCAATATTAGTCATGCTAAATGATATCTAGGCACTTTAGGTTATATACAGTGAAGGATGAAGACAATAAATTTGGAAACTAAATTTTTAACTCAAATATAAATAGTTGTGTGTTTGTTTAGTTTCAAATTAATTTGTACAAAATAAATGAGGTAGCTAGAGGTTTCCTTTTATTTTAAAGACATTATTATATATTAACAATTTGGGTTTGGTTTACTTTTGTACAAATCAGATTTGAAGGACACCTTTTTTTGTAGAATTTAAAAAAAATACTTTGTTTTTATTATACTAGTATACTAGTATACTATTATTCAAACAAATATTCCTATGATTTTTGGAGGATATTTAAAGTCACAATATTTTTTATAAATTAAAAAAATATTTATGAAAAGCTCGCATAAAAAAAAGCATTGTGCAATAAAGTTGAAAAATAACAAATTGGTGATTAAGCTTTTGAAATTAAGCTAGCGTTTTAGGGATTCAACTACAAAAACTTCATAACATCATTGTGAAGGTTAAACCTAAAATGTAGGAAGTAGGTTCAATATATTTCTAAGGTACACAGACAAAAGCTATTGGATAAAGAGCATGTACAAATGTAACACAAAGCGGGACTGCACTAATGAACACAACAGACACAGTGAGAGAAGGTATGACACATGTGGCAACCTGTAGTCAAACTGCGCTCGAGCCTTCTTGACCTTGCACAGGAGCATTGTGTTTATTTGACCTTGTTGAAAGTCGAAACACGACAAGTCCACACTATCACCGAGATAACGAACTAGCTCGGGTTTACTGCGAAACTTTTTACCTGTTGGGCTGCAGAAAATTCATTGTCACCACAGACCGGTCAGCTATAAACAGCTGTTATACTGTTAGTCATGTTAATTATTAATAGCAATGAATGTTGTGAATGTTCAGATAAATATTCGACTAGAATGGGAATTTATATGTGAATTCTTATATTATGTATGCATGAAATTGACTTTGCTATTTTTGTTTTGGTTGTCTATATCAGATTATAATTCACCCTGTTATTTAAATATACAGTTGCATCTATTTACTAATTAATCCAATAGCTGTGTGACATCAGCCTTTGTGAACCAGTCAATTATTAAATAATAATGAACTACATTTAGAACATAACTTGAATAACAAATCAGTTTTATGTAAAAGGTAGCAGTTTTAAATAACAAACTAAGGTATTTTTAAAATATAGTATGCTTTGTCAAAAATATAAACTTAATATGGTTATAACTATTGTTAAGCATCACTTTAGATTTATTGTTTATTGTAGAGTATAGTAATTACAAATCTCGTGTTGGTGTTCTTTGTGTTAATAAAAATATATAAATTACCTATAGTAGTATACATCGACTTTTCCTGCTGAAAGCCCTGTTTTTCTTATAACTTCTTCTCTTTGCCAACCTTTTGGTAGTGCTGCACAATCAGATCTTTTCTTTTCTATTGAAATATTCATTATAAAATATAAAAATACTAAACCTTTATGCCAAAAATAAATGCAAAATGAAGATTTGCTTTTTAGGTATTATTCACATTTCACGCTTAAGCATTTTTATACAGGTAAGTACTTCATTACAAAAAGTGTAAAAACGCAGATATAGAATAACTTGAATAAGTAAATGTAAAACTCTATATGTTATAGCCTATTGGTATGTCTTCAGAAATTTAATGACACCAAACTCCAAAGATTAATCAAACTTAGGAAGAATCGGGAAGATGTGACATTTGAAGTTGTGACTTGTGACAGTCGTGACTCGAGGTATAAGTGATTCTATTATCTTTGATATACAGAAGTAGTATG
Source organism: Nymphalis urticae (assembly GCA_905147175.2). Taxonomy (NCBI): domain Eukaryota; kingdom Metazoa; phylum Arthropoda; class Insecta; order Lepidoptera; family Nymphalidae; genus Nymphalis; species Nymphalis urticae. Next base: position 5,128,015 of record LR989998.1, on the reverse strand, counting down.
AATATGTTATATGCACTTTTCTTCTGCTATTACTTCTATATACTATAACTTCTTTTCTTTTCTTGTTTAGGTTTGTTTAAAGATTTTGTCAGATTGGGCAAAAAATCCTGAAAAAAGGTAATAACAATGCCCACGGGTGCTCCCGCTATGATTCAGGATATACAAGCTAATTAAAATTAAACATTTACGTGTTTAATGCGTTTCTTAAAATATAACATCAAATCTATACCAAGGAGCATCGTTAGTAGGTAACCGTTAAATGTTTCTGAGCGAGGCAGTTAGTAGTAGACAATTTATGTGTAGTCTAGTCTCTACTCTCTATGGCTTGCTTACTTCACACTTGTCATTTTTTGTCAGTCAGTTTGTGCAAATTGTGGATTTGTGATTGTGGATTTGTAAGTTCGTTATAAGTGAATAAAATAATATTTGCATACAAGAAAATATAACTATTGTGGTAGTGTTTATGGCGTGAAATTCAAAACAGTATGTATCTTTGATTAGAAAATTTACTAGCTAAAATCAAATTGTTTTCAATAAACACAGGTGTCAACTTTTGCCTCTACTTTCACTTTTAAAAATATACAAAATCACTATATACAACATGTAGTATACGTAATCATATTATATTGTAAACTTCAGATTTTAACTGAAAGTTTACATTTATCTTAATATGACGATACAATATGTCTATTTTTAGGTCGCCAAAATATAGCCACCAACCTGTTGTGACCGGGTGTTCGCTAGAATTTGAAGCTTATATACTCTCATTAATTTATGAAATAACTTCTATTTTTGGCTATACGCATATTATTTAATTTTGTATTGTAGCTGCCATATACAAGTTAAAATCACAAGTGACCAGACATTACATTGTTATGACGAAAATTAAGAATTTTAGATGGATTTATATACTGAGATACTTAATCATTATTAACGACTATCTTACAACAGATTTTCTAATGAATTGGGACTTGCAATTTACTAGAGTCCCCATTAATTGTTCCTTACAGGTAGACTTATGTCTGCAGCATATGCACTTATAAAAGTTAAACTATTAACTGTTATTTATTATGGTTGATGTTCACACTTATGTCTTACGATATATTAGCTTGTGATACTACTATAGATACTAAAAACGTTTTCAGTGTACAAAATAATAATCTATGTACAGATTATAAATATAATTTTGTACCTCGAGATTCCTTCAGAATATTTTAACATTTTTTTATTTATCTAAATTTTTTGTATCTTTTCTTTTGTAAATATGAAAATTTACCATTGCATTACAATATGTTTGCAATAATATTATTTATGTATCTAACAACAGATATATTCGCTAAAAGTTGAGAAAAGAGTGTATTCATTCCTTAAAGGCCAGTAATGCACATGCAAGTCCTCTGGTGTTGCAGGTGTCCATTGGTGTTGGTAGTCACTTTCTATCAGGTGTGACTACTGCTCGTTCCCTCATTCATAAAAAAAAATACATTCATTGTATAAACATGAAAAGTCCAGGTTAACTTATAGCACCAAATTTTGATAATTTTATATTTGATTTTTAATTTTATGTGTCTAAAACAATAGTTATAGTAAAAATGGTATAAGATTAATAGTTCTGATTAGTTAACTTTGTAATTTCATTTCAGAAAAAGTGTAATTACTGACTCTTGTTAATTATTGTTAGTAGAAGTTAGATATTTAGTTTAATTCTATAACACAAAAATTGAAAAAAACGCTAAAATATAGCATTTTTTGTCTTAAAGAGTTGGCATAGTGAATTATTTAATAATGTTTGGAAAAAAAAAAACAATATGTTTTCTTGCTCAAACTGTGCAAGGTTTATCCATATATGAATTACATTACTCTTACCAAATGTGTAAGAAAAAAAATACTGTTCCAAAACGAAATTGCAACTAATACATAAATATACATATGCTGTCTATTTTAAAGTTATATGTTTATTAATGTCCTCCAGACTGATTTCGGCCACGGCGGCCAATCTCAAGAGAGATTAGCCAACTACGCAGGAGATATTATAGTGCACAAGTGTGTGCGCAAACACAGGTGCACTCTCTATTCCCTAACTCTCATAATCCGATGGGACGGCAATCCGACACAACCGGAAAGAGTTCAGGCGCAGGACCAACGGCTTTACGTGCTTTCCGAGGCACGGGAGTGAACACACTTCCGAATTCCAGACTCCAGGCTGCTACTGAGAATTTTCTGACAGAAAAACCCAATAACATTTTATTGGCTCGACCTGGGAATTGAACCCAGGACCTCCGGGTCTGCGGCCTTACATCAAGCCACTAGACCAACGAGGCAGTCATTGTATAAGTATAAGTATGTTTATTATGAAGAAAATAAAGAAAGTAATATACTAATATTGTAAAGACTGTTCAAAAAATACTTACTGTACTTTCAAATAATAATAGCTTAAAGCTTAAGATATAATGAATGTTTGTCTATACAAACATTTAGTATTTCTAGACTAGATCTTGACAATAAGTAAATCTCCAAGTATATCTATAGTACAGTTCATATATGCTGTTCTTAAACAAGACAAGACAAAAATCATAAAAGTAAACACTACTTTTAAGTATAAAAAATAATTTTAACATTAGCCCAATGAATATTTTCTCACAACAAATTATTAAAGAAAGTGGGAATTCGAAATTTCTTTCTAAACATAAAACTAACTCTGCTTTTATCTTGTTTTACATATTTTTACATTTTCAATTTTGCAAAGAGACAACTAAATCAAGACTTTTTATACAGCTCAATAATACAATTTAAAATTATTTTAAAGCGAATTTCTTTAACAGGAATAAATATTAATTATCACGCTAATAACCTGACATCCAATATGTTATGACTATTTTCATCAATACTTAAAATTAATATCAATTGAATAAAGTATTGTTTTAAAGTGTTACTTGTATGTCATTTAATGTTTATTTATTAACAACTTTGTTTATAAATGTTGCTTGGCAAATGGTTGTTTAAACAATGCTGTATCTTTTTCTTTTGAAAATCACTAATGACAGATAGAGTAATTCAGTGTTTAACTAAAGAGCTACTTAGTTAGGCCAAATATGTACAAAATGATGAAGTTGTCTTCTGTAGGCCATTCTCAGGGGAGATTAGGCATCTGTGTATCTCACATATTGTGTGCGCAAATTCAAGTGCACTCTTTTTGTATAGTGATTTGTCTGAGGCGACTTACTCTGATTAGATGACAAATCTGACACAAATAGAAAGAGTTCAGATGCAGGACCAGCAGCTTTACAAAGGCTTTCATTGAGAATTTCTCGAAAAAAAACCTAATAATTTCTTTATTAACCACACACAGGATGTTCCAGTATACGGTCTTATAAGCTAGACACACAATGATGATGTTACAATGATGATATCCATAGATATATATTTTTAATATAACATGCAACTGGCATATTGGCTATGAAATAGTGGGGTTTGAATGAAGAGGGTTCTACCAATTCTGCATACAATCACAACTAAGATTATTGTCGTAACAGTTATAAAAATTATGATAACCTCAAATACATGCAAATAATTAATGGTAGACAAATAAGAGGACCGAGAAGACATGGCATAGCATGGAATGTGGCATACCATGTTCTGTTAGTCATGTTAGTAATTTTTTATAATCATAAATGCAAATATACTGGGCGTAATTAACAATTAATGATGTAAATTTCCATGAAAAAATATACAATACTCATCATCATGATGTGTACTTTTTAAAAAGTAATTAATTAATAGCATTTAATATTTTCTATTAATTTACAATAACTTTATATAAAATATTTTTGGTTTTGTGTCGGCACTATAAACACTTTTATTAATTAGTTGTATAAAAACACATTTTATAAAAATACATATGTGTATTATTAATAAAGTAATCTCACTACATAAATATAGTTAAACAGTAAGTAACTAGAGCGACCGACTTATGGAAACAGAATATATGTGTATATATTCTGTTATTATAATAATTCCTTGAATCAATTAACACATAACGAAGCATAAAAATAAATATTGTGTTCACCGCAGCGTCGCGCGTCGTCTGTGCCTGTCTGTCAGTGTCCTGCCCTGTTCTGTCAAAGAAAAGAATTTGGATCCACTTCCACTGGATTTGGATTTGCACCATGCTTCTCATGGTGGATACATGTTTTATAAAGTATACTAACAATGTTTCCTTTAAGATGCTTTTCTTAAGAGCGCTATTACATTTCAAGTATTAGGTCCTTACATATGAAATTGGCGTTTTGTACGGGAAGAATATAGTCTATTTTTTTTTGTAAAATATATTTAATTAATCAAAGTATGCGCCGTTGTTATCTGTGCACTTTTGCCATCTCATAGGTAGTTCATTGATCCCTTTACTAAAAAAACCATGGGGGCGAGAATCAATAAACTCTTTGACAGTGGTTTGGACTGCCGCATCGGAGTTGAATTTTTTTCCTTGTAAGAAGTTGTAAAATTCCAGAAAAAATGGTAATTTGTTGGAGCAAGGTCCGGGTTTTACGGTGCATCGCTCAGACATTCCAATTGTAGCTCATCTAACTTAGCGGTTGTTTGTTGTGTAGTTTTTTTTTTTTGTAGAATAGGAAGTTGGACGAGCATATCGGCCACCTGATAGTAAGTGGTCACAAAACGCCCTTAGACATTGGCACTGTAAGTAATGTTAACTATCGCTTACATCGCCAATGCTCTACCACCCTTGGGACCTAAGATTTTATGTCCCTTGTACCTGAAATTACACTGGCTCACTCACCCTTCAAACCGGAACACAACAATACCAAGTACTGCTGTTTTGCGGTAGAATATCTGATGAGTGGGTGGTACCTACCCAGACGAGCTTGCACAAAGCTCTACCACCAGTAAACTCAAATGTACCAGCTAAATGAACTTATCCAAAGATGAGATATTTCAGATCAAAGTGGTCAGTACGACAAATCGCTAATTTCATATGTAAGGACCTAATAATAATATTAAATTCATTAAAATGTTTTTCAGATATCTTGAGAGAGTTAGAGAGATATATTGAGATAATAAACAATATTATAAGAACTTTAAATTTTTTTTAAGTTTACTTTTTAAACCAATAAATGAAATAATAGAAGACTATCAAGATTGCTGAGTTACAGCAAACTCAAGAGCCCGATCGAGTCGTCGCCGTGCTTAAATACCTAATTTTGACATAAGTAATTTTGTGATAGGCCTCTTAACTTTTTTTTATAACATAGATTACTCCGTGTGTTTTTTATAATGTTTTAAAATTACCAAGAAGAGAGCCTCCAATATCATAATGTGACGATTTTGTCACAACTGCGTTAGTTAAAATATTTAAAAAGTATGATGGCAGTTAGAACTTAGACTTAAAATGTTTTATTTCTTTCCTAAATTTTAAATTAAACTATAGAGGTAATTTTTTTTTACTATTTGTAATTACAGATAAATTAATTAATCTCCCATTCTATCGAAAATCTTTAGTGGAATTCTTTATCATGATTCATCATTTGTGTATATATATTCGTGTATATAGCGTGAAGTTGAACTTTGACTTAGTATTATATCAGCCAAGTTACAGGTGCAAGTACTCTCACGTAAATCAATTAGATTGTTGAATAATTTACTAAGATTGAGGAGCCAATGTCATAGTAGAACCTTGAACTTATTTTCGCCAAATGTTGAATGTAGCAATGAATAAAATAAATGCGACTTGAGAATAAAGAGTATTACAGTTGCTAAACCGTGACACCACCGTGTTTTCCCTCGCTGATGGAAACTGTCTTAAAATAAAACTTAATTGTCCTGGTTAGAACCTGCTACAATTAAGATGTTATATATGTTATTTGAATACTATAATAACATCTTTTCGCGTCCCTCTAATTGCTTGGTAACTTCAAGAAGTAGTTCGACTTTCATGCGGATTTCGATACTTTAATTTTTGGATATTTTAGAATATTATGTTACTTATTCTGTATTAATGCTTTCAAAAATTTTATTTAAGCATAAAAAAATACTTTTTAAGCAATTCCCAGAACCAGTAACCATCTTTGTATTTAAAAAAAATGGGAAAAATAAACGGTAAGATGAGTTTAAACTTATGTACGAGTATCACGACCATTATTAATCCATATCCATGTACACCTTAACATCGTACAAGTAACGTTCATTACTCTGTTTTCCCTTGCTCAGTTTGAGATAAACTTTGAATAAGTTTCATCTGAAGGTTTTGTCAAATTAGACCAGCTTGATAACAACTGGCTTACCTCGAGGAGGATGACCCCCAATAATATAAGAGATATTACAACATATTTGAATGAATTGAATCGCTTATGAAATTATGCGACATTCAGAATGACTGTACAAAGTGACAGATCAGCTTTAAAGTACTACCAGCATTTAGTACTAATTAGTTCCTTTGTTTAATTATTTGGTACCTAAATCATTAACAACAAAATTTAATTTTAAAATGGCCTGTCGTTCTGACGTCAAGATGAAGATGACCGACCATCTTCCGACCGTTTATAATTTCCGTACAAAGGCTCCGTATAGTGCAATTGCTTATACACAATAATTAAGTACCTATTTGGTATCTCACTAACAACTCAAAAAATAAAGATTATATTAGCGAAATCAAAAAAATATAAAGGTGCATACGTAAAGGCGTACCTACTGTGTGTATTTATGTATATCTTGCTGCGGAGCCCACGTTTATTCTTCCCATATGTTTATGAAATTATCATATCAAGTTATCAGCAAGTGATCCAATATCAGTTAGCGTTAATATACGCCGTATAAATCGATTTCGATAAAAATACGTAATTTTACCTGAATTCATATAACTATATTAACTTTTTTTTTTAAATAGCGATGTTAATGTTTCGTGATATTTTTTTGACTTAGATTTTACGTATTTGCGGAAACTAATTGCTCGATGTGTCGTGAGAACACATATTTTGGACTGTTAATGATACCATATTTTAAAAAAGCCTTTTAAAAAATATTTTGTTTTTAACGGCAATTTTACAATTATTATGATAAAAATGTAACAAAAAAAAAGTTTGGAGAAGAAAAAAAAGAAGCCCTTTAAAAAGTTGATAAGTTCTTATGTATCGTTCATTTGTATAAAACAATGTCACATAACCAGGACGAAGGATCGTTATATAAGTAAGAAGTTGTAGAAACACCTTCTAAGTGTCTACTGTCTCCTGGTCTGCCCCTCTTATTCCAACTTGCTCTTCCAATGTACCCTCCCGGTTTTGAAGTTTGAATCCTGAATCTTCGATTAAGTTCTAAGATCGTCCTTAAAAAATAAAACGTGTTTTACGAGTACGATGGTATTGTAAATTTTAATTTATAGTTTAAGTAACTGTTAATGTTGTATGGTTACAAAAAAAAAAAAACGATCTATAGTAATACAGAACATATTTAGTAGCTATAAGATATTAATGATGGTTAGAGGATCGTGAAAAAATGAATATGAGAAGTGTTTATCAAACAAAAACAAAGAAAAACTTCAAGATTTATGAATTGTAATCGTTGGTGACCTACACTACATTAGGTAATCCTGTATCGTGGTATCCTGTATCCTGTATCGTGTATGTAACCATGTATTGTTAAATGCTAAATAGGTATATTTAGCATTTAACAATACATGGTTTGAGTTATCGCTCGGTTTTATCGTATTAAAAATTTTAAATTTCATATTGTGTATGTATAAAAATAAAATAATACCCTTCATTATATTCTTATACGCTCTGATGAAATGGTATAAAACAATTAGGAAATAGATTACCCTAAAGTACACCAAGTCGCGAGCAGTTTGCGAGTGGTACGTGTCTGAATCCTTATTGCTTACTATAGTAAGATAATATATATATGTTCATGTTACTGAGTAAAACCCTTTCTGCTATATAGTATTGCGTAAGTACATACGCAATGCGTAAGTAGCATTAATATTATGCAAGTATTACACATAGCCCGTATCCGCTTTGACTTTTCTCGGGTACGATACGTGTTTGGCAATTTTAGATTATAGTGAGTAATTAAAATATATATTCGATTTCAATATAATTTTAGACGTAAAATTGTAAACTTTACTCATAAGCAGTTTGTTATAATCAACGAATTACGCTACAAAATGACGTAGGCGCTGATGTAAACTAGGCAATTTAACATTTATGGGACAACGCCCAAATGTTGCGACCATTGGTCATGCCACCTGATTAAGACTTTCTTTCAAACGAGGGCATTACCTGTAAAAATATACATTTACAAAGATTTTGCTTTGTATTCGACAAAATATTTCGACACAATTTCAGAACTACTAAGGTTTGTAAATGCCAAGGTAAAATAGGACGGCCAAAGCGCCGTGGTGCGCGATCGTGTGCAAATAAAGCAAAGAGCTTGAAGTTATTAAGGTTTTTCAGTTATCAGTAGTGAGGGAAGGTAGGGCTGCTTTTGTTGCTTTAGTCGAAATGTCAGGAGTGGCCCGTGACGTCATCGTGCGGTAAAATGGCGCGACATTTCACGGTGCCGACACACCCTAGTCCACCCTAATCTCTGTCATGACAGGGTTGCCCAAATCTACCCCCAAAGCACCCGCTGAGGACCGACCTAATTCTTTTATGTTTGCCATTAATCTGGATTTAACGATTTCACTGCCGCTAAATGGCGCATCCATCTATGTTCATTGATTTGCAATATTATTTAAGTAATTATTGTTTTATTTAAATATAAATAAGTAGCTCATAACTTTAAAAATATTTTAAACAACAATTTTATATACAATTCTAGTCACGCGATTTTCTACGTTTAATTTATGCAGTGAGAAATATGTAGTACTGATTTGATGGCACAAAACTGTAATACTGTTTACTTTGAAAGCCAAACTCATCATGACAACATCCATCGCTACTTTGTATACATATATAGTGCTCTGCAGCATTACACAAGCTTTGATGATAATAAATAGAATTAATATACAAATGTATTAAAAAAGGAACACTTGTAATTTAGACTTTGCGTGATTGTATGTATTTACTTCTTATTTGTTTAATATTTTTTTCCTTTTTGGGTGTGCTGGAAAACATCGCTTCATCCATGTTGCATGATTGCATGTATAACAGCAGGCTATTTACACGTAGTTCTCTTTGGGAAATTTTAATGTATCTTTTTTATTATTAGTACGTATAATTAAGTGTTAAACAAATACTATTGACATTTCAAACTTTAATTGATACAGTAAATGTTGACGAAAATTTCTTTAAATGTACTACTCAATCAAAAATAAGAAAAATGTTTGAAATACATTGATATGTAATGATATATATAATGTTTGTCTAAGTAAACAAAATTACGGCCATGAAATAGAATAAGTTAGAGAATTATGTCAACTTATATTCTTAATATTTTTTTTAAGATAATCACAATGGGCCCAATATGCCAGATCAAAGACATCGCAGATCATTCGTCTACTTGCATAGCAACGTCAGGTCAGTGTGATGGTTTTATCGCATACGGCGTTATGTCACCGGTCACCGATTTAAATCGGAAATTTTTAACAACTTATCATTTTTCAATAATATTCTTAAATTTACTTTACATGTTATGTATGGAATAAAATATAGTATACAATTGGAAACGTAGTCGAAGACAAACTATATATACAGATATTTATTATAAAACATTGTATGAGAGTTTTCACAAATAAACAACTTTGCATTGAATTGATGCAATATCATTGGCTAGAATCGAGATCTTGAAGAATAATCTGTGGTATTCATTATTGACTCGAAAAAATGGCGATTAGGTCTTCCAAAAAACTTGACTGACATTTTATTATAAAAAAAAACTGATTTTCCATTTTATCTTCTTTTGACCGGCATCAAATGAATGCTTATTATGAATAATGGGTACGTTTAGCGAGAGATATAACTAAATTTTTATACAACGTTATAAATTGAAGAACTTAAAAAAAGACTGGAATAGAATATTTCGTAATTATTTATTTATTAAAGGTCACGAAATGATCACGTAGGTTTATACATATTTGGTCAAACATCTTAAAAAGTAATAGCGATTAGGTGATATATACATCGATTAAATACTCATATCGCTAAGTAATATAATAAAATTAATGGTACAATTATCTACGGTATCGTCAGTACCTACGTAAATGGTTCTGTGCTTCAATATTTTTTGTGTTATAAAACAATATTTAAATTTAATTATTTGTGAAGACTTGATTGGTATATGTTTTTTTTTTAATGCGATAAATATTTTTGTATATGTTATAACTGTTTGTCTTCCTAAGATTAAATAAATAAATAAAAGAGGTATTTACAAACAAATTCAAATGCAACAACTTTTATCAGATGAATAAAATCGATGATGGCAAATGGTCTATACAAAACTGTCACAATTACTTTAAAACAAAGGAAAGACTTGAACCTGTTTTGATATTTGTATCTGTTCAGGTTAATACCACGCAGACCCTAAATCAAGCTAATTCTATAAAGTAATGTAGTCACTGTGAATTACTTACACAAATCATATCATTATCAATAATTAAAAATAAAAATCATGTTAAACATGATGTTGATTTATTAAACGAACATACACGCTTTGTTAATTTTGAAAGTATATAAGTTATTATTTTATGAAAATGTTATGTCAATAGGTTTAACAGTTTTTTTAGGAGTCTAAATAAATTAAACATATAAAGGTATGATTATAAATAAATATATATATTTGTTTTATAAAATAGGAAGGTGGTGGTGGTGCATATGGGCCACCTGATAGTAAGTGGTCACCAACGCCCATAGACATTGTCATTGTAAGAAATTAACCATCGCTTACATCACCAATACGCCACCAACCTTGGGAACTAAGATGTTATGTCCCTTGTGCCTGTAATTACACTGGCTCTCTCACCCTTAAAACCGGAACACAACAATACCAAGCTGCTGCTGTTTTGCGGTAGAATATCTAATGAGTGGGTTGTACCTACCCAGAAATTAACCATCGCTTACATCACCAATACGCCACCAACCTTGGGAACTAAGATGTTATGTCCCTTGTGCCTGTAATTACACTGGCTCTCTCACCCTTAAAACCGGAACACAACAATACCAAGCTGCTGCTGCTTTGCGGTAGAATATCTAATGAGTGGGTGGTACCTACCCAGACGAGCTTGCACAAAGCTCTCACGGTAACGATCACGGTAACAGCCTGTAAATGTCCCACTGCTGGGCTAAGGCCTCTTCTCCCTTTTTGATGAGAAGGCTTTGGAGCTTATCCCACTACGTTGCTCCAATGCGGATTGGTGGAATACACATGTGGCAGAATTTCAGTGAAATTAGACACATGCAGGTTTCCTCACGATGTTTTCCTTCACCGAAAGCACCGAAAGCACGAGATGAATTATAATCACAAATTAAGCACGTGAAAAACTTCAGTGGTGCTTGCCCGGGTTTGAACCCACGATCATCGATTAAGATTCACGCGTTCTTAACACTGGGCCATCTCGGCTCTACCACCAGTAAAATTATATTATAAGAGAACTAACGAAAAGTATAACAGTAATGCTATCTTTTGAAAATGTATATACTCAAGAAGAAATCATCAATCATCATCATCAACAGCCAATCTATTTTGTCCACTGCTGAACATAGGCCTCTCCCAAGGTGCGCCAAAGCTCCCTGTCCTCCGCCTTCCGCATCCAGTCGGTGCCCGCCACCTTCTTAAGGTCATCGGTCCACCTGGCTGGAGGGCGCCCTACGCTGCGTTTGCCGATCCGCGGTCTCCACTCTAAGACACGTCTGCTCCAACGGCCATCGGTCCTACGACATACGTGACCAGCCCACTGCCACTTCAGCCTACTAATTTTGCAAGCTATGTCGGTGACTCCGGTTCTTTTCCGGATAATCTCATTTCTGATCTTATCCTTCAAAGATACTCCGAGCATAGCTCGCTCCATAGCACGCTGAGCGACTTTGAATTTGTGGACTAGTCCCGCAGTTAGTGTCCACGTTTCGGCACCGTATGTCATGGCAGGTAAGACGCATTGATTGAAGACTTTCGTCTTCAAACATTGCGGTATGGACGACGTGAGGACTTGACGAAGGTTGCCAAATGCTGCCCATCCCAAGCGAATTCTTCGATCGGCTTCCTTCTCGAAGTTGTTCCTACCGACTTGTATAACCTGTCCTAGGTAGGTATATTCCCTAACAACTTCGAGAGGTTTCCCTTCGACGTATATCGGTCCCGGCACAACATGCCTATTGAACATGACCTTGGTCTTGTCCAAGTTCATACCGAGACCGACACGCCGGGAAGATTCACTAAGGCTACGCAGCATTCTGGTTAGTTGTTCCAGCGACTCCGCTATGATGACGATATCATCGGCAAATCGAAGGCGTGAGATGTACTCGCCGTTTACATTGACTCCACATCCAGTCCAATCCAGCGTCTTGAACACGTCTTCCAACGCGTTGGTGAACAGTTTCGGAGATATTACATCCCCCTGTCTCACCCCTCTGCGCAGTTGGATCGCCTTCGTCTTACAGTCCTGGATGTGGACAGTCATTGTAGCGGCGTTGTATAGACATCTCAGTACCTCGATGTATCTCCAGTCGATATGACATCTCTGCAATGAGTCGAGCACTGCCCAGGTTTCGATGGAGTCGAAGGCTTTCTCGTAGTCCACAAATGCCATACACAGCGGCTGATTGTACTCTTCGGTCTTCTGCACAATCTGCCGAACAGTATGAATGTGGTCCACGGTGCTGTAGCCTGATCGAAAGCCGGCTTGCTCTGGGGGCTGGAACTCGTCAAGTCGTCTGGCGAGACGGTTCGTGACGACTCTTGAGAACAGCTTATACACGTGACTCAGGAGAGAGATTGGTCTGTAGTTTTTCAAGAGGGTTTTATCACCTTTCTTGAAAAACAGTACCACCTCACTCCCGCTCCACGTTTCCGGGGTCTTGCCATGTTGGATGACGGAATTAAAGAGGCTTGCTAGCTCTTTCAGGACCGGAGTCCCGCCTGCCTTAAGCAACTCTGTTGTGATTCCGTCATCTTCCGGAGCTTTGTTGTTTTTAAGCTGTTCTAGAGCCGCCCTAATCTCGCCTTGGTCAACGACCGGGAGCTCCTCGGAGTAATGGCGCGTAAGAGGGGCGCGCTGGTCATCAGGACTGATTCCCACAGGTTTATCCGATCTTGAAGAGAACAACTGCCCATAAAACCTCTCTACTTCTCCGACAATCTCAGGCCGAAGAAGAAAAATAAGCTAATAATATGATGGTAGACACGAACAATCATATAAAATCTAAATTACAATATACAATAAGAAAATCATATGCATATATCGTCAATTCTATTGCTTTGTAATGTAAAAACAAGTACACAAATACTATAAAAGTTAAACTAACAAACAGAAAAATGGACACTTTTTTATGTTAATCAATAAAATGAAGAAAGAGTTTTCGGCGATAATGACAATGAACATTAATGTTAACAGCTCGAATTCAGTCGTATCTATTGATCCAAAACTACGAATAAATGGCCACGGGCGGTATTCATAAATAAATTTCATGTCATGTATTGACAGGCAGGAAATCTGATGGGCTGTTAAAACAGACGACTCAACCAAGTCCCATTACTGTATCAGTGTGCCGTTTTCCTTCTGATTTTGTTATCGGTATAGCCCTATTATCGTCGAAATGACCGCATCGTCGCAGCGGTACCGCGCCTTATACAATCACGTAACAAGGAATACACATCTAATGTAGCTGAAAGTAGAATGAAAATGTGTGTCATACTTTTTTTTTGATTTCTACCCACGTATTATATTTTTGATTATTTTAAATAAAAAATATACTTTGGTGTGACAAATATAAACAGTATAGAATTTTATGTTTTAATATGAAAAAACTATAGAGTACCTATAATACTTCTCATTCGTATGACTATTTGCTTCTTGCGCTTTTATGTATACATACATTTCTTTGACAAGAATGCTTAAATAAGGAAATTATGACCATACTTTTTTAAATTTAAAATGGTATACGGACTGGCAAATTTACCACCTAATGAAAAGCCACTTTGGTCCATAGACATTGATACTGTAAAAAATATTAATATCCTTACATTGCCAATGCACCACAAACCTTGGGAACTAAATAGTTATGGCCCTTGTGCCTGTAGTTATACTGTTAAGATAGAGATCAATGAAAGAGAAAAGGCACAGTCCACCGACTCCAAATAAGTGGGATGAGGGATACAATATTGTAACTACAACGCATAGTAAAGAAAAAATAACTGTTTTAAATTAAGTAATTTCCGTTATTAGTTACAAATTACCTTATTTCAATAACATTAATCCAATTAGCCTTTTAATAAATTTATATAACGATTATAAATATAGTAGGTTTTCATTAAACCTCTTTATATTCAAATCACGTCGGAGGTCGACAATAAAGATGGATCAGAGTTTATTTGTCCTTTAACTGGTGACTATGTTCGCGTAGAGTAAGTACTTGATAGTTTATTGCATTCGTTTTCGTGATCGCAGTGTTAAGTGCGTCTGATATGGATAAATATGTTTTAGAACATTGTAAAACTTTTTACGGTGTAGATGTAGATAATCTGTACCAGAGAACTGATTTCACAACGTTTTTTTAAATTTTTGTTCCTAGTTTAAGGCACTTACAGAAACATTTGTGACCAATACTTATTGTTGACAACATAAAAGTTACCCATTTTCCTTTCGTGTACACTCAGCTTTAGCTGTGAATCATCATTATACTTTAATATTCAAGTTGACCAACTTATCGAATAAAATAAAAACTAAGTTTTGAAAAAACTTTTTATTTCAACTCTTGTCGTTTTCGACAGCTTACCCAGCTATATAATTATGTAAGTATATTATAAAGAATATTAAACTGATAATGACTCATCCATAGGTATATACATATAAAAATTGCGTACATTCGTTGTCGTGGGTTTTTGGCAAAAAGACAAATTTTGTAATGTGAGCTTCAATTGTACGTCGCTACGTATACGATACGCATACATCGTAAAACTGTTAATCATCTAAAAGTGCTCAGATTGTTGTTCGGGGCATACGGCCCGGGAATGAAGTCATGGCCATCGCGTTGTTTATAATAAATTGTGACCTGTGTGAATTTCAAACAGAGTCGGGATGATGAGCTAGCGAAATATTTACTTTGTCGATTTTCATAAACATTTTTCGTGTAAAAAGTTATCATATTACAGAGTTTGTTAAGTACTTCATTACACCAAACCGACAGCTCTCAAAGGAGTAGAGGTTGTTCGCGTAGTTTTTATTTTAATGTTGTGGAGATTTAGATTAATGAGTATTTTCTTTCGCTATATGCTTGCCATCAATTCGTACTGTTGCGTATAAACTCCTAAAATGTATATATATATATATATATGTATATATGTATATATATATATATATATATATATATATATATACATTTATATTATATATAATAAAAATTGGGCTTTTCACAGCTGTGAGACATTTACACGCTGGCAGGTACAATTGCTTTATTTATTATCATACTATTATTATAAAGGAATCCAATATATTTTTATTCGACTACACGGAAAAATGACTATTTGGTTTGTATAAGAACACTACTACTCTACGATGTTGCAAAAAAAATAATTTAAATAAAAGATATGTAGCTGAATTAGAATCTTATCTGGTGAATCTAAAACTAGGAATATAATATAGCGAATCTTCTTGTAAAGAGATTTTAGGAATAAAACCTAGTGCCTAGGCGACCGAGTTTTGCTTGGCTAAATAATATTAGTAACTATTTTGTTGTGAAACATTGCGTTTTTTCAGGAAATACATATATGTAGATAAATTTATAAAATTCGAATAAAAAGAAATGAGTCAAATCGTTAGAGCCGATTACACGAAATTGATTTATTTGATTACAAATAAATATTATAAGATTTGATTGAAATGCTGATCTATTATAATTATAAGATTTGACCTATAACCTAACAGTAAAAAATGCCGTTGGACTTTGAAATTTACAAAAAATTTCAAGGACTCACCTATGTGAAAAAATAGATCGGACAAAAGTATATAGGGTGAGATGGTTGTTTATATCACATGTGTTCTAATTTAAACACCAGCAAGTCCAACCTACCTGGACTTGCTGGTTAGTTACGTTAGTTAGTGAATAACCTAACCTAACCTAATTTGAGTGACGCAGAGATTAGAAACAAGTTTGACCAATACCTAATCATTACAAAGCTGGCTAGGTTTGTCACTATTAGAATAAAGCTTCTGTGCCTTTAGTTTTTCGCAACAAAAGTATAATAAAACAAAATTAGTTTGTTGTCCATTACTTTTCCTTCGTAAATGTATTTTTTTTTTTAATTTTAAATAAAGAATAATATAGCATAATTTAAAATCAATTATACCTGCTTTTATAAGAATATTTTGAATATGATGCTACGATTACCTGCTAGTTTAGAAAAATAAAATAGTTCAAACAAAATATAATCATTGGTTTCAAGTGCACAGACGAAGCTATACTTGGCACGTATGAGCTGTTGAACCATCTAACTAAGCATTAAACAATGTTAAATATGTTGATGACGTAAGGCTTTCCGTTAGAATCAAGCATTATCTTGTTCAATTATTAAGGTTAAAATAATTAAAAAAAATGATTTATTAAGTTTACCTTGTTATGATAATCGTATAATTTTCTATTTTCAATTAAATCGTAAATGATTGTTATAAATAATAATACTTTTAGTCATGTACCAAGTGCTCGTTATATCGTGCAATTGAAATTTACTCGACAAAGTGCATTCGACAATTATTGTCGAAGTGATTTCGAATATCGCTTTCGTTTATATTATTACAGTATAATACGTCAAGTAATTCTATAAACGATTTCGACTTTGTCTAGGTCCGTAGTTATATTTTATATTTTCGCCAAACCGAGTACTCCGCCGAGTCATTCGGTTTAGGTTTATCCGTGATCACCAATTTTAGATTAATTACTAATGCTATTTCAGAATATTTACCAAATATTTTATGTATCGCCATAAAAATCATAAAACAAAAACTACCAGATGGTGTTAATCGTTTACAAGGCACTTTGATCGTTTTGTTCGGGCGAACATAGCCGTGCGAAAATTACCTAGTATGCCGAGTAGTCAGTAAAAAAATAGTACAAGGCTCAGAACTAAAATAATTGTAAATATAAGATGCGATTAATTAAATATTATTAATTTAAATTAAGTGAATAGTGTTAAGCAAACAAAAACTTTTTACAATATAATGTCACATTTTCTGTTGTACGATACCATCTTTAGAATAATATGCTGCTGTACAAAGTGTTGGCAAGTGCACCTATGTTTAAATAATTTTACTGAACATTCCAATTGCATTGTTTCTATTCTAGTCTTTTGATAATAAACGATTTACGACATTACAGTAATTAATACGTATAATAATAATTATGTCCTCCAGACCGATTTCGGCCACGGCGTAGTTAGCTAATCTCAAGAGAGATTAGTCAACTACGCAGGAAATATTATAGTGCACAAGTGTCTGCGCAAACACAGGTGCACTCTCTATTTCCTAACTCTTATAATCCGATGGGACGGCAATCCGACACGACCGGAAAGAGTTCAGGCGCAGGACCAACGGCTTTACGTGCTCTCCGAGGCACGGGAGTGTACACATTTTCAACTTCCAGATTTCGGGCTGCTACTGAGAATTATCTGACATAAAAACCCGAAAACTTTTTATTGGCCCAAACTGGGAATTTCACCCAGGATAAATAAGTATAATACTAGAGTGGCTATAAAATATAATACTAGGCTTTTAATATCACACACAAAAAAGCTAGGAGTTTTTATTTATATTATTATTTGTTTGGCACTTTATTTTGATAAAAGTTCTAAAAAAAATTAGTTTGGGGTCATCACAAATTATTGAATATTAATGAATTTTTACGTGATTTTATTTAAACCTTTCGATGCGTAAAATTGTATCGAATGACTGTATGAAATGAGTTTTCGGTTCGGCAAAAATAAAACCAAATAAAAGTTGGTCTGATTAATCAACTAACGATTATTAATATTCATATTTGCAACTGATATGGAACATTAAAACGTTAAATTGCTTACTTAACAGCATCAGTTCAAATTGTTGTAGTAATATTTAATCATCTGTATTGCCTGTTATGAGTTGTTACTTTGTGTCGGTGTACAATTTGCGCAAGAGTCATACATTCCGCGTACTCGTAGTACGAATGTACGCGATTTGCACTCGGCAAACTGTCATCGTCGATACGTATGTTTGATTTCCGCTTGTAGCTAACTTAAGTTGTAAGTTTGTTTAGTTTTACTATTTGATTGATACAAATCTATCATTTATGTGGTCTTGTCATTGGATTTAATTGAAATTGACGATACAAGATTTTATTTTATAAGGAATATATAGGAATAAGGAATATTACTAAACTTAATTACTTACTAAATGTTCACAAATAATAACCGGCGTTATATTAAACGTTAAAGGTAATTAATATAAATTAAGTGTCAATTTCGATTTTTTTGAAGTAATTTCCTTATTTTGAATTTTTCCTTAATTGTGAATAACACAATGATTATTTATATAATTATACAAGTATATATAAATATAATACAGCATAAAATTCTATACTGTTAGTTTTATATAAAGCTACCGCAAGTGAAAAAATACGAAAATATATTTTACAAGAACATTACTACATTTTATTACATAATTGATAAAGTAGTTTTAAAATAAATTGTCGGAATACGTCTGGCATGAGAAACAGTGAAACATAATAACAGAAAAAAGGAAGGAAACTTAAGAAAAAGAGGTATACGTCTGTATAGAACTCCTACTCACCTTGGGGCTTGATGTGTTACGTACGCAGAAATATATACTCAACTCTATCAAAACAGTTTGTCTACCGCAGCGCCGCGAGTCGCACGCCCGCAGTCCGCGCGCTGCGGACTTTGTTCATTTATCCGAAAATTCATATCAAACCGAAACGATATTAGTGCCTTTTATGTGATTTTACTTATAGCTCCACAGAATATATCTATGATTTCAAGGTAAAACTGACTAATATTTCGCCTGAGGTCTAAATATCTTTTGATGTGACTTGCCATTTAATTTAGGTTAGCGTCAATACTTATTATTTTTTGACGACAATTAAATGCTATGTGGCAAACACGGTTACTAGTTAATTTATTTTATCACATGTTTCAAATATGAGTCTACTTTATGTCTTCGGATAAAATTACTTTTATAATTGTAATTATCGTTTTTTTAAAGCACGATTTTTTTTTTAATTTTATTGCGGATCATTTCTATGGATTTACGACACGGACCAAAAATATATTAATCGTAATTTATAACTGATAATTAATGAAAACGTAGTTCGTTTTTTTTTTGTTTTTTTTTTTTACGTTAGTCGTTTGTTTGTATTTTCAAACAAGATTGTGATTTATATTCTAAGTGTGTTATATATGTATTATAGGTTCAGTTCAGTTATTAATTTCAGGTAATTATCAAGTATTTTAAAATATACCGATAGCTAACGACTGATATCTGAACAAAGCTGAGAGTTTTTGTATTGCACTTAACAAATTACAATAACATTATAATAATCGATTTCTTTACTATTCAACAACGTAAACATAAATACAGCGTACGTAATACGCAATCATTTTTTCTGTAAATCCTTTTACCGCCGTCGTCGTGTGTTTAGGTAGAGGCCTTGACCGACAAACATTAAAATACTTTTTATATTTGCCAATCCTAAACAAAAGAAGTAATATAATTATGTATAAATCTATTAATTGTTTGTACTTTTATCAAAAAAGACAAGAGTGCATTTGTATATTTTTAAATATCTTTATAAATAACAAGCGGAAACGCGCGATTTTATTAGCGTTAAATTATGTAAAAATAAAAAATTATAACGGAAGGAAAACAACACATTTTATCCTATAGGATAATAACACGTCATAACGGAGGAATTTCGGAGGAAGATCCTGCAAATGGTTTTTAATTAATTTAATTTTAATCAACCAATTTTGATGAAATATGAACTAAACAGTACCTTAAAATATTGGCTGTAATAATCCACTTATTTACACATACAATATATTTTGATGTCCGGGGAAACAAACAGACAAAACATTAAATAATGTTTTTATTATTTTGGTAATATTTAATTGTCGTTATAATGTTAGTTAGGAAGGCCGTTATTTTGAAATTACTTTAGACAGCTACTTCAAATACCTTTATTTGTATAGAGTATTCATTTTCTAGCTCGT
The DNA here is from genome assembly GCA_905147175.2 of Nymphalis urticae. Lineage (NCBI taxonomy): Eukaryota > Metazoa > Arthropoda > Insecta > Lepidoptera > Nymphalidae > Nymphalis > Nymphalis urticae. The sequence goes on along the minus strand of LR989998.1, from coordinate 5,107,603 downwards.
TTCGTATCTGCACGGTTAACGCAAAAACAATTGCTTATATTAAAGATGGCGATTTTAATATTTCTGTCAAGCTTAAAATTGTCTAACAATATCTCTGTATAGGAAGTAACCTCAATATGCAGTAAAATAAACATATTTGTTAATCGAATGCTGAACCTCGGTTGTTGAACGTGTTCCTACAATATTGTGAAATAATACGCAGACGAACTAAGAAAAAAATAAATTTAATATTTAGTCTACTTAGTGTCGAATCATGAAATAGTAGAATAGAAGTAAATGAGTGCTAGTAATAGCTCATATAATGAAAGGCAAACTAAGAATAGGTCTAGTCTAGACTCATATTATTATTACATTTCATTGTATTTTCTATTGTCCTTTGTCTACAATAAAACTTATTCCAGGGTTGGTTTTAAATGATTATTATCTGATTGTTACGATTGTATTGAATTTGTTAATTACTTTGAAGCAATTATCTAATATAAAATATTAAAAAATCTCAAGTAATTCAAATTTTCACATATAATTAAAACAATTAAAAGACAAAATGAAAACAATAGTAATCGATTATTGGTTAACAGTAAGTTCACAACTTTATATTTGCAAGTTATTGTAATGTGTTGGATTTATTAATTGAGTGAAAATCTTATAGATGTTGTATTTCAAAAAACGATAATATCGTTTAAACAGTGACACTCGCCGCGTATTAGCATAATGAACACCAGATTAAATATTAATGCATTCATTAAATTCCATTTGTTTCTTTTTTTTAATTATAAAACAGTGAAAGAAGAAAAGATTAGTCGGTATTCATCTTATGCAGTTTTTATCACTATATGACCATTATAGACGAGTATCTAATGATAAATAGTGAAAGTTAATTGTACGAGTCGTATCTGAAAAAAACAAATGACGAGTAAAAGTACGACTTCGTTTAGTGTTGATTTCTGCACATAGAAAAATATCACTCATTTTTTACATTGTCGATACCAAACATGGATTTTGAGATGTTTTGACCCATTTGCTTGTAATTGTGACTTCGGTTAAGGCGGCCAATATCATAGAAGACGCATTATGGTTTACAATTGTGCATAAGCACAGGTGCGCTCCCTATTCCCTCACCTTCCTAATCTGATTGGATGGCAATCCAACACGACCGGAGAGTGTTCAAGCGCTGTACCAACGGCTTTACGTGTTTTCCGCGTGTAAACTCTAACAACTTCCCAACTTTGGGCTGCTACTGAGAATTTCTTGAATGAACATCCTAATAACTTTTAACAGACCTCGGGCCCTTAGACCAATCATTTTACCGACTCATTCGGTATTACAAGCGGGAAACGGCTTAGTATAAGTACAGTATCAGTTTTGGCGAACCTTTTGTGAGTGACTACCGAGACGAGTCTGCCACATTCAATGCGCACCAAAACAGCATGTGTAACACATACTCCTTTTAATATTGTTTAAACTATTATTTCGCAAAATTTGATATGTATTTAGCCAATCTTACAAAGTAACAGGAAATGTAATTGTACGAAGTTTAATAACATGATTAGATATTAATATTTATCAATTTTTTTACAAGCGCCGAACTTGCTCCAGTCGATAAACAAGCCAACACGATTAAGACTTGCATAATGTAATGTTTTCAACGTTGGAAATTCGAACTCGTAATCGAGTCTGAATAAAAAGTTCGTTGAAAATCTTAATCAAAATTAGAACTTCAAATTCTTTTTAAATTTTAAAACCAAATTGGAATTTCATCTGGAACTTATGTAACTTATTTTCTTTTGATCAATAAAATATTTCATATTAAAGATAATAAGGAAAATATACATGACATAGCAATCTCAATTGATTATTTATTGTTGTTATAATGATATTACGAGGAATATAAAGATTAGCCTCACTACAAACGATGCCACTCAATAGATAACATAACGTTGTTTTAATTATCACATTAGTATGTAATAAAATATATATATATAGATGGAATATATTTTAAAACTTTCTTGTCCACGGAGGTATTATTGAATAAAAAATAAAAACTGACTAAATTTAAATAATAGTAGATTATATACATAATCTAATCGTTGACCAATAAAAGATAATCAATAAGAACCGTTCCTAAATTCTTGTATCGTTTTATTTGATAACTATTTTTATGTTGAACGTAATTATCCATACAAGAGCAACATTAGACAATGATTGAACTCATTATATTTATCAAATCAAATATTTTTTTTGGTGGTAGAATTTTGTGCAAAGCTACCTGGGTACTACTAAACAGCACTTCTTAGTATTATTGTGTTCCGGTTTCAAGGTCGAGTGAGCCAGTGTAATTACAGGTAAAGGGATATAACTTTTTACTTTCCAGGGTTGGTATGGTAAATATTTCCTACAGCGCCAACGTCTAATGGCGTTTTGCACCGCTTACCCTCAGGTGGCCCATCCGCCAGTTCGCCTATTAATTAAATAAATATACTACACTAAATAGTGGTTGGTTTACCGTACATTACCATGTATTGTGTAACTACAATGCGCATTAAATTTAGTGGAGAAAAACACACTTACCTCATTATCCCTTAAAGCAAAAAACGCCGGTATATCATTATCAAGGTTGCATTGCGTCGGATGTTATACATGACGTAATGACACGTTAGTTATCTAGGATTCTAGGTTATTCCGTATGTTCTATTAAATTTGAAACACGAGGTACATTTCGATGACTTAATATTTTTATGTTGAATGTATTTGAAATTGAGAATTAATATTGTTAAGGATGCAATCGATCGAACGAATCAATATAAGTTCCTACTTATTTATTAATATTTTATATTACCGTTTTCAAGTATGTCTTCGAAGAATTATTTTATACAGTATTGTTACTTCTTTATTTGTTTCATTCATAGCTTTATAGTAATACTGGAGAGTTTGTATGTCATTCGACTTATCTCAGTAATCACCATTCCGATATGAAAAACATACATAGCCCTTTGTTGCACACGGTATATCTATTATATAGTCTATATAGCTTTACGCGAAACAGTAACCATTAATATCAAACATTTTGGCAAACTGTAGGCAAGTACTTATCAGTCCTCATCTGTATGAAACGAGCTTGCTTGCATAATCCGAATTTAAAGCTGGTGCAACAGCAGGGCACGGCTGTGCCCGTTGTAATATTAAATTCTAGAACGAACGATTAACTTTTTTAGCAACGAATATTCGACTCGTTATTGAAAACATGTCATTTATGTATATTCAATTCTTTTTGAAGAATTGGTTCATTTTGTATGTATTAAATGTGTTTTTATCAATTAAACATTTAATAATTAATTTGCATGTAAATGTATGTTATATAAGTAGGTCTTTATTTATCTGCAAAGAAAAAACATTTAAGTACTTTTTGTTCTGTTTGTTAACCGATTTTATTTTCCTTTTGTTTCATTGGCGGGGAATATAATTTGGAAATAATCGTAGAAGAATAATGTTTATGCTAATTAATGTGTTTAACGCAAATTTTCAATAATGATGGTTGAATTTCGACCACTGACAAATTTAAATGTTTCGCTGTTGATGTCATATGAGTTTTTAAACCAGTAATCCGATTAATTTAAAACTTTGTACATGTGCTGTTAACACTTACAAAGGGTTTCTGGTACATTACCATCAATGTACAACAAGTTGCGAGAGAATCGTATCGGATATTTAATTGTTATAAAAAAAAATTGCAACGCGTGCTCACCACTGGCTAATAATACTAAATCTATACAATGACAATTTAATTACGTTAACATAATTTAATTTTGCTCTAATCTCATTTATAGTTTTAAAGTTATCACAACAAATGTGCGGTAAGCCATCAACTCGAACCAGGATGGTGGGCTTATAGTTTTAATTGCATATGTTGTGTTGCGTTGTGGTTTACAATGATAAATCCAATGGCGTGTTTTACTTACTGAGGTTTAGCAACGATTATAACATACAATAGACACAATAAACAAGGAACTCTACGTTGCAAGGTCAAGCCGCTAATCGTTAACACATGAGTTGATGAAATACCTTCTAAATAACTTACTCATAATGTTGATATTACACACTTTCATCTGTAAATATTTGATGTCATTAAAATCCCATAAAAAATATTTACGACAGCAGACACTTTCTCTTTTGACACTTCCTAAGAATAAATAGATCACATAATCAAAACATCAAATTAATAAAAGTAGCATAAAAAGCAAGTTCTTAGAAGCTTTAAAAAACTGTATATGTCATTAAAATTCTTATCGTTTTTTTTCTTTTGTTCTGTTTTTTAAATTACTTTTTAATACTTTACTTTATATATTTTAATTAATTGCTAAATAACTTGTTATTGTTAGGTTCACTCCGTGTTTGTATGTAAAAGTGGAAACTTTGTTGGCTTATGTGAAACTTATTTTGTTACCAAATGTTTATGTATTATATTATGCTGTATGTTTCCCAAAATAAATATTCAGTAAAAATCATTTTCACCGAAGTTTTTAATAGCCTCGCGAACTAGAAACAGATTGCAGTTCAAGGTTTGAGCCTCGATATATGATGTCACCGTGAAATATAGAGGATCCTTGTTCCGCATCAATTAGGCTAATTTGCGATACCGACGTACGTTATAATATAAATGAGATCAATTATTTTAATACTGTAAGATGTTTTTTATTTATTGATATAGTAAAAATTCGGTATTTAAAAGAAGAATCAATATATTGTATCCATTTACTTTTACCAACCTTCTATTATAATTTATTAATTTATGCACCACAACAATGAATGTTACTCGACAATAATAATACAAAAATACAGAAAGACATTCAGATGAATCGTATGATTGCTTTGTGTGCAATATTACATTTTGGTTGAATATTGTTTAGATGTATTAATTTGTCAAGAAAAACGTAAAATATAACAATGAGTATTCGACGTATTCAAATGAACGATACAATCCTACTTTATTGTATTTAGTAGTAATCCTAATTAATGTTACTTCCTAATTTCACGAACTCTAATATTTAATGTTATAAGCTAAAAAATATAGCCTATATTTCTGAAATATACTTGTATTGATTTAAATGAGACTAAACTTGTTATCACGCAAACTTGTAAAAACACAATCTTAAACACAGAGACAAACACACTAGTTCCACATAAAGGTATAATAATAAAATTTGTTTTGACTTTAGTTTTATGTTCTTGTCAGCTTAATTTAGTTGGTGATAGCGCTTTGTGCAAACCCTGTACCCTGTGTTGCCTGGGTTTGTACCATACACTCATCGGATACTCTACCGCCAAACAACAATACTTTGTATTTTTATGTTCCTGTTTTAAGGGATATAACTTTTTCGCATATGAGTAATGTTTAATATTTCTAAAAGCGCCAATGTCTACGAACGCCTACCGATTTTATATATAGAAAAATATATTTTACTTATAATGCTATTTAATGTATCCCACGATTTGACGATATACGACGAGCTAGTTAAATCACGATGCGGATTAAGCACTGTGATTATGTTGACGTTGTAAAGACTCGCATAAAAGACGTCAGTCGTCACCTGTGTGCTAAGGTATAAAACTAAACCAGACGTAAAGTGCTATCACCAACGTAAAAGGTTTCATTTCGTTTATATAACGAGTAATTTTATTTCGTGTTTTTGTTGTTTTGAATTGACATATTATTTTCAAATTATCTATCTTATATAATCGTTTTAAGTATGTTTTTGAATTTATTTACATCGATGTCTACATAATATATTAAAATGTTCTCTTATAGACAGTTGTCAACTATGTATCGAAACTATATAGTTTAATATAGCTGTGCAGCCCTTGCAACACTAATTCAAGGATACAAGTTCAAGTTAACTCCGATCTATCCATTCGGATTTTAAAGTCGCTATTATGGATTCTATACCATGACACGATCAATGTCATATAAAAAATACATGATTGTTGTGCCAAAATTACCTTAATGCCTTAGTGGTAATAAGAAATTGTCATTCAAATGTAGCAACTCCTGTCCGGGTATAACACCACTTTAAATAACGGTATCACGGTAATAATCGTATCTAGAGTAAACATAATAATTGTGGCCTTTGCAAATTAAGATGTGAATAATATGTAAAGCTTAATAGTCTGTTGTTCATCGTGTTATCAGTTTCTACCGGGACAATTTAAAAAAAAAAAACGTTTGTATATTGCGTCACATTACCTCAACCACCACCACGGTGGCTGAGTAGTAAGGTTAAAAGCGGGTGAAACCGCACGGGGCAGCTAGTATTCTTATACTCCTTAATCATCATATCGCTACAGGAGCGTCTACTCAGTAATTTACTGAAGAGCACTTATAGGACGTGCGATTGTGACAATATCAAGCAGCGCATCTCAATTCTCTCAATCAAGTTTAATTGTCTCATTAGGAACTGGTTGACGTTCTCTGTCGCTAGGCCTCGCCACATTACTGATTATTTACCTACATCGAATTTATTGTGTTTGTTTTATAACTCGCTACTATCGGTTACGGTGTTTTTGTTACAATATTAAGTATAATGCTTGATAAAATTCCTGTTGAAACATTAAAATACGTATTTAATCAAATATTATAATAATATGAAAATATCGTTGTATGATTACAGGGATAATTAATTAGGGATAAATAATATTTGTGTTAACTGTTAATGTACATTATAAATATTTGCCGTCGGTTTTTAATTAAAAAATACAATCTAATATTACATAAACAAATAATATAACATTTTGATAAATATTTAATTTCTTTTATGTAACAATTTATATATTTCTATCATTAGGCATATTGTACTTCATGTGACGTTCATTTTGGTGACTTCACTACTTAGTCGTCTGGATAAAATATATAAACAGTAAAAAGAACGAAGTTTAATTATTATTGTACATTTTTAACTAATTTAATTTTCATATAGATCATTCGCCTTTTGTTAACAAATCCACATCTAACATGGAAACAATTTGTTGTTCAAAAAAAAATATAGCATAATATAAAAGATATCTAATATTTATATAAAACCAACTAATTTAAATTTCTTCCAATTGTTTTTTTAAATGATAATGTACATTTTTTAATATAAGGATTATAAATAATATTATATATTTTTATTGCAGGAAATTGAAGTGCAAGATTGGTTCGCAGGATGCCGATCGCACCGCGCGGCCCTCCGCACGTTTTGATACCACCCTACCGCCTGCGACTCCATAGGAGACCTATCTCAACCCTCAAGTGGCCTTAGATTATATAAAGTTTAACTTTTGTACGCCTCTTTTACACCGACCTAATAAGTTTAAGTAGATACACAGTGTTTAGTGTTAAGTGTCGCGTGTGTAAGTTTATATGTGTGTCGATGGTGCGGCCGACATGGGAAAGTCCTCGGCGAGAACACATGGCCAAGGTGAGTGTTGCCTAATACCTATTTCTAACTGTACACCTGGCCTATCTGAGGTCGTTCTAGATTCTTGAATACCACTTTACGTTATTATAAGAAGCTAATGTTAATATAATAGAGTTACGATATATCAGCTTAATAAAATATGCATCCGCGAAGGCCTAGTGAAGAATACGTGTTCAAACTAAACATCACTGAATTTTCATGTGCTTCATTTGTGTGTATAATTCATCTCGTGCTCCGTGTTGAAGGATTATCGTGAGAAATTCTGCATGTGTCGGATGATTTTCTGCCATATGTGTATATAGCTTATTCCAATGGCAGAACGAGAAAATATAAACGAACCAGAAATTTACGTGTTTCATGCGATTTTCTAATAACTCTACTGTATTATGGACATGCAAAAGCAAACAGTTCTTACTTAATATACAAGTATCTTTATTTATAATTCGTCACTATTCAATAATTTAATTATTTAAATTCTCTTTAATTTTATTTCCACAGTTCCAATAGCAATTCGATATTCAAAATGCTATTTTTTCATGGCTCCATAATATTGACTTCGCATCAATTCAAAGTCGAGTTGATTAACTATTATTTAGCTTTACTTCTCCTGTCATTGAGTAGCTCTTTGTCCAGCCGTGGGCCACTGGCTGGCTGTTACATTATTTTACTTCATATAGATAATTGAATAATAAATAGATAGTCAAGTAAGATTTTCTTTCAGTTTTAATTAATGATAAAACACTATATTAACTATTGAAATGAGATATACTGTTGATGCTGTACCGTTTACGTTCATTAAAACCTAAGTAATTGTTAGTCTCAATTTTTTTTTTTTTTTATATTACCCGGAAGGGCAAATGACTCTACTCCACCTGATGTTAAGTGGTAGTAGAGTCCAAACGCGAGGACGGCCAGTACAGTCGGGAAGAAGGTTCTGCACTAGCCGCCCTCGCCTTGCCGGCCCGCAAGATGCCTCTTCACGCCTCGTTTGAAGGAACCCGGGTCGTAAGAGGAGGGGAATACGTGTGCTGGTAAGGAATTCCATTTCTTGGAAGTGCGACAAAGAAAGGAGTTGCCAAATTTCTTTGTGCGCGATGGAATTGATGTCACAGTTAGTCGGTGACATCGAGAGCCAGCACGCGTAGACTTGTGAAGGAAGGGGGAAGCTGGAATTATGGAGAATAATTCCTCGGAACACTCGCCGTGATACAGTCGATAGAAAGCGCTCAGCGCTGCTATCTCTCGACGCAATTGTAAAGGCTCGAGGGTGTTAGTGATCTTTACGTCGCCAATTATGCGGACCGCACGTCGCTGCAACCGATCCAAGGCCTGAAGTAGGTATTTAGCGGAGCCATCCCAAAGGTGCGAGCAATATTCAACGCAAGACCGTACCTGTGTTTTGTACAGCAGGCACAGTTGTTGAGGCGTGAAAAAACGCCGCACCTTGTTCAGAACTCCGAGTTTCCGTGAAGCTGTTTTTATTACAGCCTCGATGTAATCCCTTGGACTAAGGTCGCAGCGAACGTCCATCCCCAGCATGGCGATTTTGCTTTGTATCACCAGCGGAGTGCCACAGAGGGAGGGAAAAGGGGAAAATGGTGACTTTTTTGCTGTGAGAGCGCATACCTGTGTTTTCTTGGCATTAAACTCAACAAGATTATCTGAGCCCCATTTGGCGATAAGCTCTAACGTCCTATTGAGTTCAATGACAAGATCCTCCCGCCTCTCCCTAATTTCCGCTCGCCCAGCCACTGCGCGTCCGTGGTATCCACCATGCACTGTACTATCGTCTGCATAGCAATGAATGTTCCCGAGAGAGAGCATATCATTGATATGCAAAAGAAACAGAGTGGGAGATAGCACAGATCCCTGGGGGACCCCAGCATTCACTACATAGAATTGTGAAGCGCAACCATCAACTAAAACACGAAGGCTGCGCTTGTGTAGAAAGCTGGCAATCCAGGTGCAAAGCTGAGCAGGCAGACCATATGCCGGCAGCTTGGAGAGAAGACTTCTGTGCCAGACCCTGTCGAAAGCCTTGGAGATATCGAGGCTGACAGCCAACGATTCCCCATGCTTGTCGATAGCTTCACCCCAGAGGTGTGTTACGTACGCTAGAAGATCACCTGTAGACCGTTTTGGTCGAAATCCGTACTGACGATCATTAATTAAACAGTGATCTTCTAGGTAATGGATCAGTTGGTTGTTAAGAATCCGTTCCATCACCTTACAAAGTACTGAGGTGATAGCTATTGGCCGATAATTTGCCGGGTCAGACCGATCCCCTTTTTTGGGAACCGCTTGCACATTAGCTCTTCTCCAAGCCTCCGGCACACATCCCGAAGAAAGAGACAGTTGGAACAGGCGCGTTAACACGGGAGACAGCTCCGCCGCGCACTTCTTCAGCACTATGGCTGGTATTCCATCGGGACCGCTAGCTTTCCGTACATCAAGTGATTGCAGCTCCGCACGCACATCACGCTGCCTGATTTTGATGTCAGGCATCGTGTGGCCACAAGAAGGTATTATTGGTGGCAGAGCACTACAATCATCGATGACGGAGTTGTCAGCAAAGAGTTTAGCCAGGAGATCAGCTTTCTCTTGCGGACTGTGAGCTAGCGATCCGTCCGGACTTCTGAGCGGTGGCAGCGAAGGTTGGCAGAAATTGTTTTGCACAGACTTGGTCAGACGCCAGAAGCTACGGGAGCCCCTAGGATGTGAAATAAGGTCATGACCAATCTGTACAATACGCTGTGCATCCGCTCTCGTGTAAGCCTTCCTACAGGACTTGGAGTTTTTATTGTAGATTGCTTTCAGTGAGTCAATGTTAGATGCCCCGCTAATGCAGCCATTGATCCACTCGCGATATGCCGCCTGCTTAGATGATACAGCGTCGGCACATTCGCGAGTGAACCAACGGTTACGCGCACCCCTACTGTCGAGATCTGAGCTAGGAATGTAGTATTCCATTCCCAACATGATCTCGCCAGCAACAGCAGCGGCACTAGCTGTCGGGTCATTCCCACTGAAGCAACGTTCCTTCCAAGGGACTGACGCATAGTAATCGCGCATACCGTCCCAATCTGCCGACTTGTAGTGCCAAACGCGACGTTTGCATACCGCTGGTGGCGGCAGCTTGGCCTGTGGCACTTTGGTAGATATGAGGCTGTGATCCGAAGAACCAAGTGGAGCTTGAACCACAACCTGATATTCCACCGGGTGAGAAGTCAGCAGAAGGTCCAGTAGAGAAGGCGCTTGCCCATCAATGTCTGGGATCCTGGTGGGCTGATCAACCAGTTGGGTCAAGTCATGTGTGAGAGCAAAAGTATGAGCAGTCCTTCCAGCATGGTCAGTTTTGAGGGATTTCAACCATGATTCATGGTGAGCATTAAAATCCCCCAAAAACACCAATTCCGCGTTAGGAAACTGCTCTTGCGCAGCATCTGCCACCCGACTAAGATGGTCAAAGAGTCGGCTTGTCTCCAAGTCACCATTATGGGATCTGTAGAGGCACACGTAGACCCGACTCTGACGAACCAGATCCACACGTACCACCAACATGGAGAAGGAGGGGTCCTCCAAGCAGCGCAGTCGGTGACAGCAAACATCCGTCCTGACGAACAAGCATACTCCGGCTTTCGCTTTGAAGGATTCTTCAAGCATGTAGCCGGGATAATTAAGGTAGTTGGTATCGGTTTATTTGTAATTTGTAAATTTTTATAAATTGTTTGTAACTTTTTATAAACTAAGTCTTATGTAACTTTTTATGGATGTCACTAATTTTATATGTATATTTATATCTTATTTTGCACCACAAGAAATTACAGAAAAATGCAGCGAACGAATTATTGTATTACACAATGGGCGGTCTTATGGCTAATTAGACATACTTTTAAATATTTTAATTATATCGATTTCTTATATAGACGAAAATTCTTTGAATATAAATAACACGAAAACATACCATACGTTAATTGTATTTATGACAGGTATTTATGATAAATACTATAATCTCGACGAGTAGGTACATCTTGTTCATATCACAGCTAGTTCGCAGTTTCCAGTAAACAAAAACGTTATCTTTCATAATATATGCAATTAGCAAAACCTTGCACACGTTGTCCTGTTTCAGTTCAACGTGTTGGTCGGTTTAACGGTATAAACAAATTAAAATAAAGATGACGTGCTGTAGCGCCAATTAGCGGCGTGTTCCCACAAAGTTGAAATGAAAATCTTCTTCGTGAAAAAATACATATACGTGCCAAGTTTTATGGTTATCGATTAAATAGTATCGAAGTCTATCAATCTGAAATAAGATACACCAACAATCATTTTTAAATATAATAAAAATAAGATTCACGACATCCATTCATATGTATCGGATTCACAATTTCTCGGTCTGGTAAGATTTTTTTCTAAATAATTTACCTTAGGTTAAATTTAACAAAATATAAAAATACTAAACTTATTAATCATTATCATTGATTAATAAGAATAAATAACATAAAAACTTTTTTTTAAATAATCTATGAATTATTACATTCGTTTGTAATTACATCCTACATTTTGACTGTTTCATTGGTCTAGTGTAACTTAAATACGGCAAACTTAAATAGTAACTCACTAATTTTGGTTACTGTTTTTACAATTATTTGAAATAAATTAAGGTCAAACTAAAAAATCTGCCGTAATTGTAGATTTTCTAATGAATCAAAATGACGCAACTGGAACCATGAGTAAAGCTTTTTTTTTACAACTACGTCCCGTAATTACACAGAGCCCTAGATGTGTTCTCGTAGATTTTCTTTCGTTCTCAAGGTTTTTTTTACTATTAGCTTCGAAGGTAGACATGATTTAGTACCCTTTTTTCAAGAACTTTTAAGTGTAGTAGACACAAAAACACCAGCGATCTTCATAGAGCTAATAGAATTAAAAATTAGATTAAAGTTGTGATCAATTTCAACAGTTGCTGTCGATATGAAAATTTAGCAGACCGTACATTTCCTTCCCAGATCCCTAATTAAAATGCCGCTGTGCTCGCGAAGCGTTCGAGAGCTATGTACATGTTTACTTGAAAATCCTTATTTTTTGCAACGATACATCGTCTTATGATCTTATGGAGATGTCTGACATGAGTGCGTAATCACGTTCGTATAAGTGAGGTCTCTTGCTTCATGTGTGCGTGCGGGTCTGTCCGCTAGCCGCTTAATATTTATTTTTTCTTTGTGAATTTGATGGCTTGCAATTGTTTCTTAAAAAACATTTTTTACCTTAAAAATTCAAACACACACACGCCCTAAATGAATGAATTTAGAACAGTGTCACTCGGAAAGTAGTAAACTATTCTAATGATAGCCCATAATTACAGACAAATCTTTTCAGGCATTTAAAAGTTATCTCTTCCATCGGGTTATGTTAGTGAGTGCACTATAACATCTCCTTCGTAGTTGGCTCGTCTCCGCTTGGAACGACTGACCGAAAACTGTCTGTAAAATATGAGCTTCATAATAATTAATTCTTTAATAATATTAAAATAATAATAATAATAAGTATGTTGTTTTAAAATTCAAATATAACAAATGTGTTTTTTTTGGATTAGGTATACGGAAAAAAGAGGGAAAAGTGATGGTAAGAGGATCGCCCATAGATATTGGCATTGTATGAAATATTAACCATTCCTTAAATTATCAATGGGCATCTTGAGGACTATGATGTCATGTTCCTTGTGTAGTTACACTGACTCACTCAGCCTTCATATCGGAACACAAAAATACTAATTGTTTGGCATTGGATTGGTAGAATATCTGATGAGATAGTGGTACCTACCAAGACTTTCTTGCGCCAAGCTCTACCGCCAAGTGAATGCGGCGTAAGTGTTAACTGTGAAGTAAGAATTCTATAACATGTAATAACGACGCATAAAATAAGGGACACATTTTAAAACATGGTTTTTAACAGTTAAAAATATTTTTTTAGTTCATTAGACTCAGAAAATCCATAGCAAGTAAACGCAAAATTAACTTATTTTTTTAGGTGTCATTTATAATCTATATATATAAAAGAAAGTCGTGTTAGTTACACTATTTATAACTCAAGAACGGCTGAACCAATTTGACTGAAAATTGGTAGGGAGGTAGCTAAGAACTGGGAGAAGGACATAGGATACTTTTTATCCCGTTTTTTTTTTTTGTTTTTTTTTTTTTTGGTTCCTGGTTATCCGGATGTGCGTTCCACTGATGCTCTTGGTCGTATATATACAGTTCATCATAAGAATGATGAATGCTTCTATTTGCGATTGTTGTTGGTTAATGTGCATGGGCCAACGTCATTTGAGTCACTACGGACTGTTAATGGTACAATATTTCTAACATATCGTACTGCATGTGAAGATCTCAAGTTACTAGAAAACGATACCCATTGGGATACTACAATCGTTGAAGCCATTATCTCTGCATCTCCAAGTCAGATACGTACATTATTTGCTATCATCATTTCGACATGCTTTCAATCGAACCCATCTAACCTGTGGCACAAGTACAAGGACAATATGGCAGAAGATATTTTACATCAAATTCGTGTCAGTTCAGAAAATTCCGATCTTGAAATGAATGAAGAGATACATAATCGGGCCTTGCTCTTGATCGAAGACATGTTTTATCTCATGTGCGGTAGTTTATTAGTCAGGTTAGGAATGCCAGCGCCAAATTGTGAAATGAATGACGCATTTAATCGAGAATTGGAACGGGAACCTGAATATGATCACCAGGAATTAGATTTAGTAGTTCAAACGAATGTACCCCTGATGAATCCCCAACAAAAAGAAGTTTATGATACAATAATGAAGGCAATTGATGATGGAAACGGTGGTTTATATTTCCTGGATGCCCCTGGTGGAACTGGTAAGACATTCCTCATGTCAGTAGTTTTAGCCACTGTTCGTGCAAGATCCAACATTGCGGTTGCAGTTGCTTCTTCTGGTATAGCAGCCACATTGCTAGAAGGATGTCGTACGGCACATTCTGCATTGAAATTGCCGTTAAATATTCAATCTATTGAAGAACCAACATGCAACATTACAAAGCGCTCCGCTACGGCCAAAGTTTTATCAGAATCGAAGATCATCATCTGGGACGAATGCACAATGGCGCACAAACGTGCATTGGAAACACTTAACCGAACGTTGAAAGATCTACGTAATGACTCGAGATGTTTTGGAGGAGCAATGATTTTACTGTCTGGTGATTTCCGCCAAACATTGCCAGTAATTCCCAGATCGACTGCTGCTGACGAAATAAACGCTTGCCTTAAATCATCGAATCTATGGCGCTATGTTAAGAAACTTCAGCTAACAACAAACATGAGAGTTGCATTGCTGAACGATACATCTGCTGAAGATTTCTCTGAGGAATTGCTAACTATCGGCAATGGTCGAGTACCCGTCGACGAATCGAGCGGATTGATTTCATTTCCTCCGAATTTTTGTAACTTTGTCTCATCAAAATACGAACTCATCAACAAAGTATTCCCAAACATCATGACTAACCTCAAAAATAATGAATGGTTGAGTGAGCGAGCAATTTTGGCAGCTAAGAATAAAGATGTAGATGACTTAACTAACATAATTCAGGTTGACATCATTGGTACACTGCATTCTTTCAAATCTATTGACTGTCTAACAAATGAAGATGATGCCGCCAACTATCCCATTGAATTTTTAAACTCCTTGGATGTACCTGGCTTACCACCGCACAATTTACGACTAAAGATTGGTTCTATACTAATCATGCTTCGAAACTTAAACCAACCAAAATTGTGCAACGGAACACGTTTGGTGGTAAGTAAATTGATGAACAATTTGATTTACGCCACAATTCTCAAAGGAAAATTCAAAGGTGAGGAAGTTCTCATTCCGAGGATCCCGATGATCCCAACCGACATGCCATTTCAGTTTAAACGGCTTCAATTTCCGATCCATCTAGCATTCGCCATGACTGTAAATAAGTCACAAGGCCAATCGTTGAAAGTTTGTGGTCTTAATCTCGAACACCCATGTTTTTCCCATGGTCAATTATATGTGGCATGTTCACGTGTCGGAAGACCTTCCGCGTTATTTGTTTTCGCGCCTAATGAAAAAACAAAAAATATCGTTTATCACAAGGTGCAAATAAATATAAATGGCAAATAAAGAATAATTTAATAATTATATCTTTTTTATTTACCCTGAGTTAAAAATTAAAAAAATGTGATAATGTGATATTGCCTTTAAGGTGGAACAAAGTTCACCGGGTCAGCTAGTATTTATATAAATTAACAAAACAAATACATACAATATAAACAATTGTCAGTTTTTTGTTTTAATTTTTCCTATTGATATCGAATTTAAAGCTTTCGTAGGAAATTTTCTTCATTTGCTGTTAACACTGGATTATTGAAGGCAACACCATTTCGTATTGTGCATGCGCGCGCCGTTGTGAGGGCGCTAGTGTATTTCGAACAGGAGTATCGGTTCCGCGGTGAGTCGGAGCGCGCGTGTAAAGACCGTAACGATTCGTGAGGCGCGTGGTGCGTCCGTGTATATCGCTCGCTGAGCAGGCGGGGTGGCCGCGCGGAGTGGAGCGCGGCATGGCGCGGCGGTAGCGGCGCGGATGTGCGCGCGCTCGGAGGCGGTCGAGCTGGAGGTGCTGGGCGCGGAGGGTGGCGAGGCTCGTGTGCCACCGCGCCCACTGCGCCTCTCACTCCTCGAACTGCTTGGCAAATTGGTACGCCGTGACCAGCCCACCGCGCCGCGCCGCCGCACCAGGCACAACCATCGTTTTCGCACCTTCGTAGCCTGTGGTCCGTATTTATAGATTCGATCCTCTTTCGATACGTAACATAAAACAAAGAGTTATCGTACTGCATAATATTTGATTTAGTATCATTATACTGTGCCTAGGTCCATGCGGCAAACGAACACACATGTATTAAATTTGACTGTATGCGATACAGTTAACTTGTTATGGAAGTAAAAAGATAATTTCCTGCAAAAGATTGCACAATGAGCAAGGTCGGAGTCGGCGCGCCCCCGCGCACGGTCAACGGCCGAGGCGGCGGCGCCGTAGCACTTCGCGTATGACCTAGCGTGCTCTCTTGTTATTGATTAACTGTCAATATTTTGCTTTTTTAACGGACAATATTGTATTTATATGACTAAAATCTGTACAGAAGTAACAAACAGTTGCCGATTACAATAATAAAAAAACTAAGTCAAGCTAGATAGAAGGTGGATTTACAATTTTGAGTCACGAAACTGTCAGTTTTAACAAAATGGATGTATATAACCTATATCAATTTTACTCGTTGACTAACTAGTCGAGTGCAGTTTGATCCGGAATGGATAACGATAAAGATTAGCATCCAAAGAAGCCCTATAAAATATATATATCTACGAGTAGTTATGTATGCATTTTGTGGGGTTTTTTTCTAGATAAATTGCTAACTCGGTGTTAAGCTCAGCTTGTAACTAAATTACGACAAGTTTCAAGCAATCGATTCAATCAATTTTAGCATGGTAAATATTGTAGCATTGTAGCGTTACTAAAGCTTTTTTCTAGAATTGTCAACACAAATACTAATTTTGACATTTATAAAAAGTATATTAATTAATTACAAAAATACGTATACCTTTAACGTATAAAATATGAATAAATCTCAATATTTATTCATTATATTGAATGAAATATAAGTAATTAAAGCACATCGTAGCGGTTTGTATTTGAAACACGGAGTAATTGATATTACGTAATTTAAAAAATGAATGAAATCGCATAAAATTTCTGCATAGTTGCATTCAATGAATGAACTTTAGGCGTGGGAGCTGTGAGTACATTTCGTTCCACCAATCATTTTGCACGGCGCTGCTAAATTTAACAAACAGTTGACGTTTATTATCACCGTCTGCTATATTCGATTAGCGAGCTGTTCCTGATCGATGAGATGAAGATTGGATGGAAAATTAAGTGTTTCATATATCTTTATTTTAGTGTTCCTGGTTAGTACGGTTCGATAAGAAATTACTCTCGTAGTCACATAGAATCGTCAAGAAACTCGCTATTTTTTCCATCAAACAATCGTGTATTGGAATTCTTACTATAAAAAGAATCGAAAACTACTAATTTAATTAGCATTCAACGTTCACATTATTTTTGTTTGTCACACTATTTATAATAGTACATTTAATATATGTGTATAGGTGATACGACTATAATATTATAAATATTATCGAGATCTGATGTATGGTCATTTGTCTTTTTATCTCGCTCGAATTCGAGTGATATTCGGTAAAAAGGCGATTATATCGTCGAATAGGACATTGAATTCTTTTTAAATTCCATAAATAAAAAGGTATAAACTGGGTTTGTCGGTACTTAGATATCCATGTACACAGGCACAGATAGATTTTGTAAGAATGAGGAGTATATAAAAAATATATCTTTTATAAAATAGGGGAAATTTAACTATTTCTTTCTTCAATCGATAAGTTATAGTGACAGTTTTTATTTGAAAAAAAAACGGGAACTCTTACTTCATTAAAGTTTAAATATTAAACATTAGCCATTATATAAAATGTTATCCATTGAACTTTGAGTTTTAAAACAAAGCTTTAAAATATTACAAGGCTGTAATTTACACGTAATAGAACTGTATATGGCGTGCGATTTAACGTTTCCCCACTGGGGTAGCTGACTGACTGTATATTAGTTAGGAACACTTGGCGCGCGATAACTACGACTGATTAGTAAATTTTTAATATTATTTTAAGAAATAACATATTTTGAAATCTGTAATTATTCTGAATCATGCAAAATCAAGTCAGAAAGTAATTTTAAAAAGTATACGATTAATTAAAACGTTATATATTTTATTACTTATCTTCAACCAGGTCGTAACGTTGATATAAAAAAATATTATAAAAAAAATTGTGTTATCATTTGGTGCACTAAGTACCACGGCTTGTTTAATAATAGAGGATACAAAATTACAATGTATAACTGTAATTAAATAATAAAAATGTAATTAGTCCAATTTGTATGTATAGGCGACGTCTGTGTGTGTGTCACAAATTTAGTTTATTTTCGAGATAATAACTTACTTTTAGTTTAGCTCCGCTTTTGACGTAATTCTTTACGCAGTATGAGTTTGTATACACGATGATTATGATTGCCTTCGTGGTTACGCTATATCCGTTCGTAACGACGTGTCTTTACATTAGGTTAGTTTCATATGAATCCTCAGAGGATTTAAGCGATATAATTGCAAATA
Organism: Nymphalis urticae; assembly: GCA_905147175.2. NCBI lineage: Eukaryota > Metazoa > Arthropoda > Insecta > Lepidoptera > Nymphalidae > Nymphalis > Nymphalis urticae. Next base: position 5,088,851 of record LR989998.1, on the reverse strand, counting down.
TAAAACAATTATGTTGCTTTAAATTTATTTATGAGTTAAACTTTACTGTCAATTAAGTAACAGGATGTAAATATCTCATTGTTGGGCCTTCTCTCTCGTGGGGTTTTGGAGCTAATTCTACCACGGAGTTTCAATGCAAGTTGGTGAATACACAAGTGATAGATTGTCATCCAGCACATGCAGGTTTCCTCACGGTTCTTTTCTTTACAGATTAAGCACATGAAAGTGCAATGGTTCTTGCTTGAATCATTTAAGTTTCAAGATTTTAACCACTTAACTTGTCTATCTCGGCTCAATGCAGTAAAGTAGAGCAGGATAATTATGGAATGTGAAGTCCCTGAGGGTGTTATTAACCATAAACGAGAGCAGATCGATCGTCGTCTCCGCGGCGCCCACCCGCCTAGACTCTCTAATAGCTTCCATCGTAATAGTAAACACTTAAAATCGACCCTTAAATACCCTTTCTGTTCTAACTGCTGAAGTGGAAGTTCAAGTAGTAACTAACATATCGTTTGTACCAAACAATTCATAGGAGTACTTCAGCCGTGGTTTTATGGTTGAACAAGATGGCTTACTAAAACTGTAGAAAAATGGAAAATTCACTACATTATCTCAAATCTTACGTAAAGTGACTAAGTCATCGTTAATTGAAATTTAGTTTAAATTGTAATTTAGAAATTATATTTGCATTTACACATACAAAATTTAAGTTAAGAATAATTAGTAACACCTGGAGGCGTTAGACTTTCTATTTTCAACAATGATAATTGACGTATATATATATATATATATATATGTATATTTGAAGATACGTTCATTCTACGTCCAGGAAACCTTTCATCTTGTGAACTGTTGCAAATAGAGATAATAGATTAGAGATGAAAGTATAATATTACAAATTTACAAAACTTTTGTGTATGAAAAAAGACGATAAATTTAAAAACGGAATATAACATTGAGACATTGTGTAGGCGAACGTAATTATATATAAACCTCCACATGACTGGACTGACATGGAGATAGTCACTTGTCTGGAGGAAATTGAAAAATTAGTGCATCATTACTGTATTTGCATAAATAAAATACTTTTGTGTGTCTTTATTACGATAATGGACAGCTGTTCTGTGTATCCGTCTTTAGCTTAAGCAATAATGTCTTCGTTAATCTCGTTCATTCACAGATGGACACGTTTGATCGTTATTTATATGATTTTAAATCTCTTATGTTATCCGGCTCGCATTTCATTCACATTTAACGTGCAAGAAGTTGCATGAGTGTCCTTACAATATTAGATATACCCGTATGAATATATTTAGCGTATATTGATTTTCTTTTAAAGATCGTTTATATTTAATAGATGGAGCATTAAGATAATACTGTAATTAATCAAAATAATAAGACATATTGACATAATTATAAGTAGTAACTAATGTAAGTGAACTTTTATTATTTTATTATTGATACTTGATAATTATTGGTACCGGTTTCGAGGTATTAATGATGTAACATGCTGCAATTCTTAAAATTTTGTTTCAAAAATTTCTAAAAACATAGTAGGGCTTTGTGCAAGTCCGCTTGGGTTGGTACCACCCACACATCACTTATCGTACCTCCAAACAGCAATGCTTAGTAGTAAGCGAGCCAGGGCAACTTCAGACACATCGTATATAAAATCTCAGTTTTCAAGTTTGGTATCGTTTATGATATCATTTACTTATTACCACCTTCACTGATTTCTGTTTTGCCTAAAGGATGAGTGGCAGAGAATGCATTTAGGTATTAAATCCGCCTTTTGTTCCAATTGCAACTACACACCAGGGCTGTCCATGGCCTCCTCTACTATTAGACGGAAGGTTTTGTGGCTTATCCTATCACGCAACTCCACTGCGGGTGTCTGAATACTCTTGTTGGCAAATTATCAGTTGCTAGTTTTCTAGTGCGTTTACAGCCTGTATTTTGATCCGAATTGAAGTCGTTCGCTCTAATTCACATTTTGATGAATACAATAGACTCGATTCTTCTTCGATTTTATCTATATACACTCGTTAATTTCTATTTTAATAAAAAGGACAGCAATACAATAATTGCAAACATGACATTATTCTATATTGTGTAGTTTGGGCTTGATTCTTCTGGTTACCCATAGTGAGTCATCCATACATTGTTTTCTTGATACGTCATCAAGTTAATATTTGGCACTTGGCAGTGTCTTTACTTTGTATAACTATAATTCTTATGACGCGTTTAATAACATGGATTTTATACAATGCTTACTCTTTACGAAGATAAGCGAAACCAAACGTACGGAATTTTAAACTGTTAAAGTATTTACGATGACGTAGATTTCTTTTTACAATACATTTAGCATTTCATGATGAATCTTAAAAATGGTTTGTGTTTAAGATGTCAAAACATTTTAGTGTGGAGTTTATAAAAGAAGATGTGATCGGAGTGAATTTTATTTCTAACAATATAAAACATCTAACTCGGTGAGAACTTTCTCTCATTAAAAGTATTTATTTAATTATTTGAATAATTTTTACAAAAATACTTAAAAATGCAAAAAGGCATTCTCTCCAAGTCAACTTTGAATTGAACAGAGAATATATGGTGTAAATAAAGTAAAGTAAACAAAAAATTAATAACGATAGCAACAATAAGTATCACACACAATTAACAAACTAATTAAAAATTGTTGTGACAAAAGTGAACTCACGTATTTTTTATGAAAAAGGGAAAAGTAAAAGAAATGGACACGAATTAAGGGAAAAACTTAATTTAATTTTGAGACTTTTATCCTACACAGGTACGTAGGTAAATAAATAAAATAAATAGAAAAACTAAATGAGTTGAGGAATATTGTACCCTGAAATTGTCATGAACGCTGCAGCGTGAAAAAAATAGTAGTACAATTATTATCTAAACTAGTTTTGGTGTTTTTAAAAAGTTGCAGCTTGTAGATAGGTTTGAAAATATTTGATTGTTATTATCACAAGAATTAGAGCCAGGGACGTGCAGTCAATTTCGATTAAATTCGATATCTTTAGCTTCACGTAAAATAGTGTCGACCGATGAATCAAAATATTCGAAACATTTCGCGGAAACTGCAATGAAGAATACTTGACCAAAGAAAAAAAAGATAAATATCTCAAGGTGGCAACTAAGCGTATTTTTGGAGAAATGCTGCCATGCCTCAGAGTATTTAAATCTATCTTTCTAAAATAAATAATAAGGACGGTAGTAAAGATTATTCCTTGGGAACATTCAGAACCCAGCCTCATCAGATTCTTGCTATTTTATTGGATTATTGATGCAATAACTAAGTTAATTCTCGCTTTTTGAAGATGCTCGTGGGTTCGGTTGTCTCATGACTATGGTAAATTTTTACGACATATCAAATAGACAACAGATTGAATATGAAATTAAATAGTCAGTAGGCGGCATATGACAGTGGCATAGGGCGGCAGTGACATCATTGCTTTAATGTATATAACACTAGACGAAATAATAAAAGAAGTTTTTTGAAACAATCATCAAAAATAAATTTAAAAACTAAAAAGACAATCCATAGACAAACCAATTTATTTTAATTTATTACGTATAACTGCAGCATAATGAAGTATTTACACTTCATTATGCTGGAGTTAATTTAGTATGGTCGAATACAAAGATATGTTTAACAGAAATATTTTTAATGTATCTGAAGATATATATTCTATGTACTATGTCATTTCGTTTCGAGTCACTATACACAACATACAATAATGTTATGTATAGACAAATAATATCTAAATTTCTTACGCTATTTTAATCAAATACTTTAAACCTAACTTTACTTGATTATCATTTACGACTTAAAGCGTCATACAATTTAGCGACTCGACTTTATGACTATGATATAATATATCTGAAGGTACTAGTTGAAATTACGAAGTGTAAACGGTAATTTATATTAACAGAAATCGTTAAAATTAGCATATTATTAATGTTAATAATCATTAATATTATGTGTCAAATAACTTGAACTATAGGCAAGTGGGCGACCGTCAGTAAGTGAACGTTAATGGAAGCGTCATTACTATATATAATATGAAAACTACTGAATCAATTGCTTTAAAAAAATAGCCTACTGAATAGCCTATCATTTAGCCTACTTGCCATATGTCGTTTTAAGAAGAAAGTTTGGAACTGATTCTAAGCTTGAATTAGGAACATTGGTGGAATTTCCTATGCCGCTGAATACTAGATGAACTATAAACACAAATTATGCACATAATAACTCAATGGCGGTCGTTCGAAGGCTTGAACCCGCGATCTTCCAATTCAAATAATCGGAATTGGATGTAACGTTATTGATGAATAAAACAAAATATTTGTAAAGCACATTGATGTCGTCCCGATTTTCTAAAAATGGTACGTCAGAGAACTATATACAGTACAGTAACAGCCTGTGAATGTCCCACTGCTGAGCCAAGGCCTCCTCTCCTATTTTTGAGGAGGTTTTGCAGTTTATTCCACCACGCTGCTCCAATGCGGGTTGGTGGAATACATATGTTGCAGTATTTCAGTGAAATTAGACACACGCAGGTATTGTCGATGTTTTTCTTCACCGTCAAGCACGAGATGAATTATAACACAAATTAATCACTTGAAAATTTAGTGATGCTGGCCGGGCTTGAACCCACGATCGATCATCGGTTAAGATTCACGCCATCTCAGCTCAACGAACTTTATATGGAACCATTTTAATAAAAACAAGTTAATTAATCTAAATCGGCTTAAATCTTACCGGTTACTAAAAGAAGAATAAAAAAATACACAAACGTTAATTTATTTGAAGTCAAGAACTGAAAAATACAATATATGAATTAACAATTAGTGTATAATATCCCAATTGAAAGTTATTTTTATAGTGTAGGTTTTATAATGATGTTTGAATTAGTATTATAAGTTCCTCGTCGGAAGCCTTTAGATCGTGCGATCAACTTGTTCTGTATTTATAATAATATAGCTGCCGCTAAGCTACTTAGCTGTCAGCCTATTCCGATGGTAGGTGGAGTAAAAAAATAATAAACAACATAGCCCTTGAATTGGCATGACATAATTTGTATAAAATAATCTATGGTATTCATGAAGGGTTCTCGAAAAACAAACTACGTTTTGAATGTCTGCTATTTTTCCGGGATCGGAAGTGTAATTAAAGTAGTAATGTATTTAAGTGGAATAGTGATTTTGTATAATAATGAACTGTTTGTAGTGCGTAATATAGCTATTAGCTCATCGCATGATATGTCAATCTAAAGTTTCGATATCTCTACTTGGTTTGCCGCTGGAATTGGCTTTAGTTAAGAATTTTAGCTCACCTGTATTATTATAAAGTTAGTTGCCTGGAAGAGATCGCTATGTAGCGATAAGGTCGACAAAATGCTACTTTTATTTAGGCTGTGTTCATGTTTTGTATTTTTTTTTTCTCTTTGTGGTGTACAATAAAAGTATAAAGGGAGAGTAAAAGTAAAGTATAATTACAGAACAATTTGATCTCACTATCTTAAGGTTTCCGACTACTATACTTGGCTCGTCTATAACTAAAGTCTAACGATAGTTTATTCCTGGTAAGAAGAAATGCGAGTCGACAAATTGAAATTCTTAAATAGGCTTGTTCGTCGTCTTAATAAAATTGTCCACCGTTTTATTTTTTCTTAAATAACGTTATTTCATACATCGTAATCGGTCCAGTGAAGTAGAACGTAATGCATGTTAGGTCTCGCTGTCAAGTGTGGAGCTTGAGGAAGCCGTGTAACTACGTTTACGTTGTGAGCACGCTTCAATTGAATGCATTGTATTTTAATGTGCCTTACTTCTATATGAATTATATTTTATTAACGTGACTCAAGCAAGCTTTATATTCATGTTTTATTGTAACGTTTCGTTGTGCGAATGTAATACGATCGATTCGTTTGCAGTGCACAATACATTCATAGATATTGTATGTATTAGCAAACTGATATAAAGTGTGCCTTATTGTATTCGCGTATTGAACTTTATATTATTTACGTTTCGAATTTCCTATCCGTATTTGTAGATAAGTATATGACTAGGTCATGTGCACTTCGTCACGATTGTACAAGTTCAAATATAAATAGAAATATGCATTCTGTAAACAGTAACATAAGTCGATAAAATAATAAGCAAAAAGATTTCTTTGGTTTTGATAACATTTATAATTATAAATGTAATGTTTTTTATCAATTTGAAAATATTTCACCGAGCCAATTATGGAAAAAGGTTTTCTTTAGTCCGCATTTATTAAAGTACGATTTTTATAAAGTAACCATCGCTTTAATCGCTCGAGTTCTTTGTTGCAGAGAATGAACGGAGAATCAAAGCCAACAACCGAGAGTACAACGCGCAGTTCCGCTACGCTGTAAGTTAATGATTTTTGTATTCCCATTACATTTCACTTCGTTAAGATTAATAATTATTAAAAAAGTATTAAAAACCAAAAAAAAAAATAAACGATGAAAACCTAATTTGATTTTGTGTTTTAGTAGAATATTTTATATTCAATGTCTAGTTGGCAAAGATTCCGTTTGTTTATACATTCATGGAATCGGGATTTCTTCAATAACAGCGATTTTTACTATTATAAATAAGTTGTAAAAGACGTACGTTGGTGTTGTCATGTGACTAGTTTTGAAATTTATTTATATATTTTTTTTTTATAAAAAATATTAAAATGTTAATGTTTGCATTTTTTATATAAACTGTTTTATTTCAGAATAACTATATCAAGACCTCGAAGTACTCGATCATCACGTTCCTGCCATTGAATTTGTTAGAGCAGTTCCAGCGACTGGCCAATTTCTACTTTCTTTGTCTGCTAGTGTTGCAGCTCATACCTGCCATATCCTCCTTGACACCCATCACTACTGCGATACCCCTCATCGGTGTGCTCGCTCTCACTGCCGTTAAAGACGCATACGACGACTTCGTAAGTAAATTGAATTCCTTTGTTGCATTTTTGAAATTATTTATCTATTAAGTAATAAATGATATATTTATAAGCTTTATCAGTGTAAACATTTAAAGATAAAAAATAGACTGAAGTGACACATCGCGTGTGTGTCAGGCGGACTGTTCGTGTGTCACGGTCGAATACCTCAGAAGTTATTCGTTTCAATATTAACAGTGGAATTCTTTTGTATAATAAAGTTACAAAATATATCTTTGATATCTCTGAAATTTCATGGCCACCATAATCAGAATATTTAACCGATGACATAATTACATAATGTCCTCCTGTGTAGCCAATCTCAAGAGAGATTAGCCAACTACGCAGGAGATATTATAGTGCACAAGTGTATGCGCAAACACATTCTCTATTCCCTAACTCTCATAATCCGATGGGACGGCAATCCGACACGACCGGAAAGAGTTCAGTCGGCTTTTTCGGCCAACGGCTTTACGTGCTTTCCGAGGCACGGGAGTGTACACACTTCCAACTTCCAGACTCCGGGCTGCTACTGAGAATTTTCTGACAGAAAAACCCAATATTTTTTTATTAGCCCGACCTGGGAATTGACTCCGGGTCTGCGGTCTTCATCAAGCCACTAGACAAACGAGGCAGTAAATTACATACAATACTGATGATATAGTAATATACCGATAGCTATGGTGATCGCTTGAGAACGCTTGAACGATACATATATATGCATATTGCCAATTTCCATGTTAATCGATCAAATGGCGTCGAAGTCTATTAATCTCAAACGGATATACCAACATATATTTTATATACAAGATAGTACTATAAACCTACTTAATAAATTAAAAAAAATAAAATTTTGTTAACTATTTTTAATACCGCGTTTACTCTCAATATTGTACGGAACCCCGACCCGAGGCTGACCCACCTGTTTATTTATGCGTTCTCGCTTTTTAGAGCTTTCGAAGGCAGTGGTGTTTGAGCGTCTTAATACGTTTATTATTGATCCTTAAATTAGTTTGATACAAAATATTAAACAACCTTAAAATCATTCAAAGTAAATATATATATATATATATATATATATATATATATATCTTTCATAATCAGTCAACAATAACATAATAATGAGTGATGTCTGAATCATATTCATATCATCCATGTTACCGACATTGACCTTATCAAGGCCTTCTAATAAACTCCAACAGTAATATTCTGTTAGTTGTATGAAGAAACTCTGTTATTACTATGAATTATTTATTAATAAGATTGTTCTTTCTACAAACACTGCGGCTTACTTAACAAAGAAATGATTTATACTGTAATATTTTTGATGTATAAAATTCGAACTAAGTTCTTAGATTAAATCTAAGTTTTAAATGTTTTTATGACCTATAAAGCGATAATTTACTTTAAAAAAAATATTTTATAGATACCCAGTTTTGATTTGATTTCATGTTTAATTGACACCTAATTAGAGTATATAATATAAAGAAATTAAAAACATTTTAAATTTTAACGAATACATTTATTTACACAAAATATTGTTTCACAGAATGACGTTTAGAAAATTATTACTTAAATAACGGTATACCTAACAAAGGATTACAAACATTTGAAACTGGTCACTCAAAAGGCCGAGTGTTTAAATTGCAAACGGCACACGGAGACGAATATGTGCCGCTTCGCTTCAGCAGTTTTTGCGGCTCCCACCATTAATAGTCACTCTGCTCATATAAAGTAGCCTATATCATTTCTTGAAAACCAGTGTCAGTCACACCTGATTCCAGTGACGCACGATAAGAAAAAAAGGTTCATTTCTTGGTTGCAAGTGCCCTTTTAATTGTAATTAAGGATACAATCTACACGAGTCCATTCGACGAGGAAGATCGTGTAATCCAAAAGAATCCACCTCCTTTCGACACGGATATCTGTTTTCAAAGCACAGCATTGTTCCGACTGAAGGCCTATTGTTATCCGAAAATATTCATAGTCTCGAAAGTGACGACGACCAAGATTTTTAGATGGTATTGCATCCAACCAGTGGCGTGACTCTTTATGCCTATGTATTAAAAATATTCTATTGTTTCCAAGAAATATTATATTTACTCGTCTATTCATTCCATTAGAGGTACATATTTGCTTGTGCGGATATGAGTAACGTAAGATAACGGATGATATTACACGTTAAGTGAGAAAAAATAGTACCACATTTGTATGATAGTACGATGTTTGTACATATACGTCATAGTATTGTAGTTACCCGAACTGTATAACGTCAGCCTTCAGGCCAAAATCGGTCTATGTGCTAAAGCTTAACAAGAAATGTCCTAAATATTGATTTAGCAGTTCTTTGATCATTTTTGTTACTTACGGCATATTACCAGAAATAGTTTTTTAATTATTATTAATACAGAATTTAAATATCTGAGATCAAAATATCACAAGAAAATGTCAGTCCCATTAAAAATAAGCTATTCTTAAGTCATTGAGTTCATATTTTAACGAGACATGTTAATTACAGCAACGTCATCAGAACGACTCTCAAGTGAATCACAGACGGGCGAAGACATTGCGTAATGGCAAGCTTGTGGAGGAGAAGTGGGCGTCTGTTCAGGTGGGAGACGTCATCCGGCTGGAGAACGACCAGTTCGTCGCGGCTGATATTCTGCTGCTCAGCAGTTCGGAGCCTAACGGGCTCTGCTATATAGAGACTGCAGAGCTGGACGGGTATGTTTATCAACCTTGTTAACTTTGTGTTATCAATTTATCATTCATTTATACCTTACTCGTTATATTTCTTTGTATGTACATATAAAACATTTACATAAGTAATGTCAATAAATACGGTGTCTTTAAATTCTTGGAAAAATCCTGGGTGTTATAACTTCGTCACGACAAATATAAATTGTTCACGGTTCAAGTGAAGATAGCATTTTTTTTCGTTTCTAAAACTGATTTGAAATATAAACAAAATATTATGTTTTAGTGTATAAGAAACCGTTTATAATTTTCTCCAGTTAGCACTTACCTATTTTGATGTCAGTATTTACGATTGAATTAAATACAACATGGCAGATGGCGTAAAGTAAATGCTGCGGTTGCCAAAGACGCCGTCATAAGAAATGTCATGGGATATAAATAACTTAATTTTTAGCGCGGAATTTTGAACGTTAATGTCGCTGACGTCATAGGCCGTTGTATTGGTAACCTTTGATTACGACGAAATTTTCGTCATTTCATCACACCTCTTGATTTAGAGTCAAAATTTAACTTATTATATTTAGATTGCGTTTCAGACGAAATTCCCATAATTTATAAGTACCTATATCTGATAATAAAGCCTTATGCGATCGCTCTCGCGTTTGTCTGTCTATTCGTCCACATATCGCCGCTATTTTCAAAGGTATCCAGGATAAAAAAGGAAAAATGTCATACTCGTACAAAGCCACGGAATCCAATCACGGGACCGTATACCATGGTTAAATGAATTCTGATGTTGTAGGTACGTTTTGGCTAGCAATTAGAAATATTTTTTGATTGGCGCTTGTGACGTATGAAACGTTATGTGAAGCACAAATAATTCTGATTAGGATTTTTTAACGAAGTTCGACAATTTTATTTCTTATAACGTTTTGATATATATAACTGAAAAAAATACGTGAATTTTCGATGCTTACATATTAGGACAATTAAATCTATAATAATATTATAAAGAGGTAAAGTTAGTGAGGTTGTAGGGGGTAATCTCTGGATCTACTGAACTGATTTTAAAAATTCTTTTACCAATAAGAAGCCACATTATTTGTGAGTATCATAGGCTATATATTAACCCGAAACATTAAAAGACTTTTTCGTGGTAGTCGGATGTCGTGGCCAACGCGACTTTTGTCAGTCAGGAAATAAATCATAGCACTCAGTACTAACCGAACCACGATCATAATTTCATCACAAGTAAAAATGTTTACCGCCCAACGAAGTGGCCACGGGTCGGCTAGTTATATATAAACAAATTACAAAGATGACAAATTAGCTTTTACATCGTGACTTTATCTGCCCGACGGAACCTTCTGAATATGAAGTTCTTATACAAACATTTTTGTAGTTTTACATGGATTATCCTAACCTAGTGGTTCATATTAAAATACCTTTCAGAATACCAAGAAATCACTGTAATCTATTTAAAAAAAAAACAAAGAACGAACTTAGGAAAACATGCGCCATTAAAGAGATTAGCACGAACATACAATGAGTTGGGGTTAGAAGTCAAAGATTTAGATATAGATTTTGATATAGATAAATAACCTTCTTTCTCACCGTCACATTTTCATTGTTAACGGTTTATATTTATTTATTTATTATTTATTGTCTTTTAGTGCACACAATATACAAACAGTATATAAAACAACAGTATATAAAGAACAGGTATATAAAGTATGTAAGTTGGCCTTATAACTTCGAGGCAACATCTATTAAAGAAAAAAAATTTGATAGGAAGGCAGGAACAATAATCTGGCGTAGTGTGCACTTACAATCAACTTAAAAATACAATTAATAAAATCATTCGATTGAATAATCTTCCATAGATCCATCCATCCATCCATATAATATACAAATTTGTTTAAACTTAGTTTAGTATTGACTGTAACTTTTTCTGTCTATATATTTAGTAAATAATAATTTTGTCATGTCGTAGTATTCTATAATTAGAAGACACTATCGGTCATTTTAATATAGGTTTATGTGTTTTTTCAAAATCAATAAGTTCGATTTCCTAAGGTGGAATAGAAAAGTAAACTTTTCCAATGTAATCATGCAGTTTTGTTTTTATCCAAACCGGTCTCAAGACAACATTGAGTTTTTTTAGTTTTTCCTTGTAATTGTAGTTTAGGTCTACTAACTTATAGGAGAAGTTTTAATAATCTCGAATGTATATTTAAATATAATTTGGGCCAAATCATAATAAATTCGATGTCGAGTAAGGTCAAGTAGGTTGCTCCTGGACTGCGATCAATTCATATAATGATATACATATATAATTTTTCTGAACTCTTGACTTATGATTTCTTATCATAATATCATTATTGACCTCGATTATCATTAGGTCAAATTTTATGTAATTAATTATTAATTTAATAAACAAATAAAATCATAAATGAAAGTCGTCTGCTAAAGTCTAGTTTAGGCCAGGAAACATAGCACCAAATGTGGGCTAAACAAATACCGACTAATGCCAAGGCCGCATTGCGAAATCACACCTCGCGATTTATAGTGTGCGGCTTAAAGCTGCACCTCACGTTGTCAAATTTGTAGCGGCCTAGCCCCTAGCAATGATCCGCATTGCGAAACGTGTGGTTTTATATTTTTCGCCATTTCTCTAACACTTCTATTCACACGCACGATCGCGCAATCGAGCTTTAAAATTTGCTTGTTAAAAATATCGGTGGTTTAATACAAATACTCTTATTAGACAAGCTTGTTCATATTAGACAAGAGCTGACAAGAATCAAAACGAATTTTATTTCAAATTCCGTACATGTACAATGCTCCGTAATTTCATCCGCGAAAATAAAAAATGCGTCTTGTGATTTTGCAGTGTAGCCTCCTAATCAATAACCGATTTTTCAATAAAAATAATGATTATATTAGAATGGCGACCCTTAGGTGTAAATTCCAGTTTTCGTATCGGGAGAAGTTCAGCCGCAATTTAACTGTACAATATAAGACTAGCCTGGTGATACTATACTTCCTTTCAAAGCATAATGTTTGACATTTTAATTAGGGGTAATGCAGCCGCTATCAGTTTGATTAAAGTCTTGTGAATGCGAGCTATTCGCGCTATTTATAATCGAACGTTTAACTTAGTAGTAAAATTTAGGAATTAAATATATTGTTAAAATGTTGTCCATAAAAACATAAAGGATTTTTCTAGAAACTACCAAACGCCTCAATAACGTTTTTTTTTTTTCGAAAAAATAAATAATAAAAATGGTACTTAAATTGTTTTTGGATTTATGATATATAGACGTTTACCTTTTTTATAGTTTTTTTTACATTTGAATCGTGAATATGTCGTGTTGTATTTGTTGCGTTGTTATAAAAGATTATTATCAAACATATTTTGTTCGCTTACAATATTTTGTAAAATAATAATGTATATTGTTGATTTTTAGGGAGACAAATTTAAAATGTCGTCAGTGCCTTCTGGAAACGGCCGCGATGGGCCAGGACGACGCACAACTCGGCGCGTTCGACGGCGAGATCGTCTGTGAAACGCCAAACAATCTACTTAATAAGTTTGACGGTATGTTAAACAGCAAATTATATAACATATTCTATATATTACTGGTGGTAGCGCTATGTGCAAGCTCGTCTGGGTAGGTACCACCCACTCATCAGATATTCTATCGCAAAACAGCAGTAATTAGTATTGTTATTGTGCCAGTGTAATTACAGGCACAAGGGACATAACATCTTAGTTCCCAAGGTTGGTGGCGCATTGGTGATGTAAGCGATGGTTAACATTTCTTACAATGCCGATGTCTATGGGCGTTGGTGACCACTTACCATCCGGTGGTCCATATGCTCGTCCACCTACCTATATTATAAAAAACATAGGTTGTTTTGTAATTTACTATATAAAGTACCAAACGTAACAGTTATTTAGTATATCTGTATGTATAATCTGATATAATAGTATATCAGATTCATTACTATTACAATAAAAGTTTGTATGAAATTACGTGTTTAGTGTATTGTAGTGTAGTGTAGTGTCTTTGTTAATTTAGCTTAAAAACGGATAATTTATTTCCTTACTTTTTATAAATAAAAAGTGTTCAATTACAAACTAATCTTTCCATCATCATTGATTAGACATTCTAAAGAAAAACACAAAGTATTGTTTAACTAATTAGCAACTAACAGTTATAGCTATACGGTAACAAGTTTTTTTTAATCAGAACTTGTTTTGTAAATACAACCTTTTACACGAACAGCAAATTCTTGTAAATAAATTGTAATTCGACGGATACGTAAAACTAATATGCAATCGAAAATTTATTAGTATTTATCATAAATGGCGCTTGCGAGTCGCTCCGTGTTATTGTATCGATAGGTACATACAATCACGTTACAGAACACCGCGCGCTGCAATCTGCGGTTTCGTAACTAAACGATGATTTTGCTGCAAAATTAGATAGTAATTGACGAATGAAATTGCTTTTTACCTCGTTAACTAAAATTGCCGTACCCCGTCTATGCGCCAACACTTCACTATGTACACTAACTAACACTGTACAATATATAAATATATATAAATCAAATCAAAATACTTTATTCAACATAGAATCATCACATTTACTAATCGATTGTCGGAAATTAGAAACTACCACTGGTTCGGAAAAAATAGTCTAACTAAAGAAGAACTGGCGAATGAAACTTAGCGGGTAGTATTATTACTATCCAAAAGAATACCTCAAAACATCATGTTTTTTATGTTTTAAGTATATATTTTTTAATTATATAATGCATAAGTACTCGTATCTGTGGATCCGAAATGGCACAGTGGTTAGAACATCTGCATCTTAACTGAAGATGGTAGATTCAAAATCAGGCAGGCACCACTGAATTTTCATGTGCTTAATTTGAGTTTATAATTACTCTCGTGCTCGGCAGTGAAGGAAACCTCCATGTTCATGTTTTCAAACCTGTCACATTTAGATTTACTAACCCGCATGGGAGAAGCGTGGCGGAATGAGTTTCTAACCTTCTTTTTAAACGAATAAGAGGCCTTAGTCGTACATGCCCTTAGAAACATGCAGGCTGTTACTTTATACTCTGTTCACGCGTTAGCACAATTTGTTCCGTCTATGTAATGTTTGGTACAGTACTGGGTAATTAAATAATATAATTGTACCGAAATAAATTAATATTAGCAATTGTAAGTCTGAGAACACATGAAAGTGTATTTAGTTAGTTGTTATATACATACGAACAGTGGCGCGGCTATCGTAGGGCCAGGTGGTGCAGTGCACCAGGGCCCCCGAGCTTAGGGGGTCCTCTAACCTCAGCTTTGAAAAGAGAGGAAGGAGCATAAAAGAAAAAAAAGTTTTTTTTCAGAAAGAGGTTCTGCGAGGGTAAAACCGACGTATGAATTTAGCCTACTAGGGATAAGCTGAACTCACCGTTTCCTATTCTTGTTCCTATCTATAATTTTGAAGGCCAATATAAGTTCTTTTTCTTTCCTTACGCACCGGGGCCCTTGTCCACCTAGCTACGCCACTGCTTACGAATGTAACAAAAATAAATTTTGTACGACTACCGCTATAAAAATACTCTATCCTTATCAGTGTTTTATTTTATGTGTTAAAACTTGTTATTTCTAAATACAAAAGTGCAACAATGATATGAGTATATCCACAATGTTAAATATATAAGCCGCGATTATCTTACAAAGTTGAACCGACCTTAAAAATATCTTTTGCAGAATAATTAATATTAGAGTTCTCTCAGTGGTCGGAATTCGACTCCAATAATTATTTAAAATTTGAGGAAAACATAAATTAAATAAACTTGAATGTTTCCAATGATTTGTTAAATTACTTTAACGATAAACATAATACGTCAATGGAAATCAAACAAAAAGAAAATCAATTGAAATATAAAGGGGATAATAATAATAAGGTACTGTACTGTTTTGTCTGCCTATTTTTTTACACTTAATAGGCAAACGTTTGATCGTTGACTTGCCTGATCTTAAGCATCGACACGGTCTAAGATGTAGCACGCTTACCTAAAAGAAACCTGTTCGCTCTGGACATTAGATACTTACTTGATAACATTATATAGCTAATAGTTAAATTTGTTATTAATGACTATCATATGTAAATTAGGTTTCCTAACATTGAATACAATAAATTAAAAAGGGCGATGATTCAGACGCCGTTTGTTGGGAAATCCAACACTTTGAGATAAACTTGGACGTAACCGGTAAGCCCTGTCGTAAAATTCAAGTGGTATACGAGTCATTTAAGGATTAATATGTTACGAGTATATTAATGAAACATTCAGAAGTTTGCACAGTTTAACAATTTTGTTAATATTTATAAAAAAGGCGAATATATTATAATGTGTAATTTGGGCGTAAAACATAAAAAAAAAGAAAAAGAACAATAATTATCCTACTGTGGTTATAAAGTATATTCTATTTCTTATGCTTATATTAACTGCCTCGTTCATACCACGAGGTCGTAGGCTCGAATGCAGGATCGCATCAATACAGTTTATTGGATTTTCTGTCGAGAAGCTAAGCAACTAGCCGCTTCAGTTAAAATGGTGTTACACAACCGCGCCGTAGAAAATACGTAAAAGCCTATGTAAACTCTAAAAAACTTAATCGATAATAACCTATACAGGTACGCTGAGCTGGCGCGATCAGCACTTCTCGTTGGACAACGATAAGATACTGCTGCGCGGATGCGTGCTGCGGAACACGTCGTGGTGCTACGGCGTGGTGGTGTTCGCCGGGAAGGACACTAAGCTCATGCAGAACTCCGGCAAGACAAAGTTCAAGCGCACCAGCATAGATAGATTACTTAATTTTCTTATTATAGGGGTAAGTACACCTTGCTTTTAAATTGTGTACGAGAATATTTTTCCGCGTATTCTTTATATATTTATAGTTTTATTATAATAGACAGTTTTGTTTTCTATTTCTTACGAATTTGTTGTTCTCGGGGATTAAAAGTAGTAATAGATTTCTATTCAAAGTATTAGTTAATACTTTTGTTTACTTTGAGTTTCACTATTTACTTTTACTGTAATCATTGGATTCATAAAAACTACGCAATTCTTCACTTTATGCTACATTAATTAGAATATGGAACTTAAATTCGCTGAACGAAAGCGACAGTGCGATGAGATGTGCGCTGGCTCCTCAGATAGTGCTGTTCCTGCTGTCGATGTGCGTGTTCTGCACGGTGGCATGTGGCGTGTGGGAGTGGCTAGTGGGGCGCTACTTCCAGGCCTACCTGCCGTGGGACACGCTGGTGCCGGCCGAGCCCGCGTCGGGCGCCATCGTCATCGCGCTGCTCGTATTCTTTTCATACGCGATCGTCATGAACACCGTCGTGCCCATTTCGCTCTACGTCTCAGTCGAGGTATTATATATTATTTATCATTAATTATTTCTATTTGATGTAACTTATAAAAAATGTGTTTAGTGGTTTCATATAAATATGCTTGTGATGACTTTGAAACATTGTGTATTTTTGTAGGTCATAAGATTTGCGCAGAGTTTTTTAATAAATTGGGATGAAAAAATGTATTACGAAAAGACTGGGACTGCGGCTAAGGCGCGAACAACAACGTTGAACGAGGAGTTAGGTAAATAAGAATATTTATAACAAAGATTACTATTGTCATATTCATTAATGTTTGATACATATTTGTTATCTTGTTTTTTTTTTTTTCAGGTCAAATCCAATACGTATTCTCAGATAAAACCGGCACCCTAACACAAAACATAATGACTTTCAACAAGTGCTCGATAGCCGGCGTTTGTTACGGCGACATCGTGGACGAGAACACGGGCGAGACGATCGAACTCACAGACGTAAGTTACACGAGTTTTAGGATATCAGTTTATCGAATACTTCACGAGTAGCCAGGCACTGATGATTATTTAGAGATACGGCGTACTTGCATGTAGGCTGTTCCTAACATGATCAGCACTATGAGTTGAACATGCGAATAGTTTTCTACAGATTAAAAATAGCACGTATCAGATTCGATTTATTTGCATGTTTTAAATTTTTGCGGTTTAATTGAGTTTTGAGTGGTGATAAGAATATGTTCGGATTGTACCAGCTTGTTTGGACATCTTGTGTGTGGTCCATTTTTATGTGATTCACTGACAAACGTGTTCGTTTTTCATCTTGTTTGATTAATTTAAATACAAAACACACGTTTGTACCTGATTTCATGCATTTACCATCCATTCGACCAGTTGGACCTAGTTGACGACCCATTGTCATCGAACGTTTGTAAAAACCGATATGTGCGTCCTTGCGATTTTTAAAATGTTGTCGTAAAAATGTTTTTTTACACGTTACTACCATCCATTTATATCGATTTACTAGCATATTAGAATTTTTCGCAATAGCTTGCATGCACAATACCGCAACGCAAAGAACTAAGATTAAATTCGCAGTACTTTATAGAACAAAACAATATTTAAGATAATGAACTGTAAACATATCCATTGATCACTTTTCCAACGAGGGACAAATTAAATACTAATATTGAATAGGATGACGATTGGCACGATATGGCACGAGAGCAATACTAGGTCGCGGCGGTGCCGCGGGTGGTAGGGCCGTGTGTGACGCGTGTGTGCGCAGCGCGGGCGGCGGCGCGCGGGCGGCGCGGCGGGCGGCGGCGCGGGCGGCGCGCGGGCGCGCCTGCTGGAGCGCGAGCACGAGCAGGGCCGCAGCACGCCCGGCGCCTCGCCGCACGCGCACGCGCACGTACGACCTCTCGCCTCTCCCGCCTCCCCCGCCTCTCCCGCCTCGGCTTATGCGAACCGTTCGAAGCGTGCTCTCGCGTGTCTCTGTGCACGCTGAGTACCTTTTAAATTACGATCGAAACGGTTCGTATAAATCGAGGTTCTATTTGTAATCTAGCTTGGTCTCTTCGTAGTACGATGTGTCGGAGCCGTAATATGGAACTTTTGCTAACGCTAGTAACATTCAATAATTTAGATCAATCTTTCAGTGAATATGCTATATATGGTTAAAAATATATATATAATAAATACATTTCTTCCTGTAATAGACTAATAAATTATGAATCATTGTAAATCAGGCTATCTTCTTAAATTTTTTATTCTTCGTGGTATTTAGCGGTTAAGTCAATTTAATATACTACTAGAAGTAATGAAAGTGATACACTAACTAACCTTCCAATTTGAAGTATTATGACGTCAATGGATTTAGTGCTGACTATTTATGTGACTAATTATACACATATTCGTTTTCTATGTACACAAATAATCATTAACATACTCCACAGAGCTGCATGGTGTTTGTGATTCGCATATTATTGTATTGCATGGTTTTGCATGAAAATATTGTATTTTGTTGTGGTTTTGTTTTAAATCATATATATGTTTGTAATCAATATTTACCAAAATAACTTTGTAATCTTCATTCATAAATCAAGTCATTCTGTATCATCTTAATCTTATTAAAAAAAAGGTTTCGTCGAAATTTTTTTAATATATAGCCATATAATAATAAATATAGACCAAAGTATAATACCTAAACGAATATAAGAAAACGAAAATCATACCGATGACGTAACGTTACAAAATCTCGTACAGAGCACGGAACCCCTCGACTTCTCCGACAACCCCGAGTACGAGCCGGAGTTTAAGTTCTTCGACGCGAAGCTACAGAAGGCAGTCCGTCGCGGCGACCGGAACGTGTATGACTTCTTCCGGCTGCTAGCGCTCTGCCACACCGTCATGCCCGAGCAAAAGAACGGCCGGCTCGAGTACCAGGTCCGGTATTCTTTTAACCATTTATTTAGCCGCACTTTAATAAAACTCTAGCTATTAAAAAGATATCCTTTATCGTGACAAAATCTACATATAATTTGCTATTAATCTCTATCTGTAGTCATATCCCGTTGCTACCTTCTTCATCCACCCATCACTCATTTTATCCCTTTCTTCGGTCTTCAAGTCAAAATTAAAGTCTTAACACTATTTTGGTTTTATAACATTTATTCCTACCAACATTCCCATACCAGGCTGTTCCGTAACGTATTCATTTCGTTCTTGCCAGCCCACACAACATTTTAATTCATTTGTCAGTCAAGCGATCGAACTCATGCGGTAGATGCCAGTTTTGTTTATATTTCCCCTTTAGTTTTGGGTACTCAGGATCGCAACTCCACTATGTCGCCATTTTATCTTCCATGTGTTCATTTTATTATCCACTTCTAGATTTAATTCGCAAAAGTTTGTGTGAGTAAACCGAGGTACCTAAAGTCTATAAATATATAGATACAAAAACATGAAAAATCTTACTTTACTACTGTAAGACATAGATAATTTGTTGAGTCCATAGATAATAAATTGATAAACGATTACAGGCGCAATCACCAGATGAGTCGGCGCTAGTGTCGGCGGCGAGAAATTTCGGTTTTGTGTTCAGAGAACGCTCGCCCAATACTATTACTATAGAGGTTATGGGTAAGACAGAGGTGAGATATTTTATTCACACATAAATCATTCTTAATATATGTATGAAGTACACTCTTCTATAACGGTTGTCAATTTTTTCCAGGTGTATGAGTTGTTATGTATATTAGATTTTAATAATGTTAGAAAAAGAATGTCCGTGATATTGAAGAAGGATGGTGAAATTAGGTTATATACTAAAGGTGCTGATAATGTTATATACGACAGATTAAAACGTAGTCATCGAGAGGAAGTGAGAGCAAAAACACAGGAGCATTTAAATGTGAGTATTACATATTTTTGTTTCATGTTATTCAATTGAGTGACATCAAATAATTGGATAGCTTAAACAATCATGGACAAAAGTGAGCAGCACGTTACCTGTATGCAGAAATTCGCGGGCGAAGGTCTGCGCACGCTGGCGCTGGCGTGGCGCCCGCTCGAGGAGCGCGGCTTCGCGGAGTGGAAGCGCCGCCACCAGGCCGCCGCGCTCGCGCTGCGCGACCGCGACGAGCGCCTCGACGCCATCTACGAGGAGATCGAGACCGACCTCTGCCTCATCGGTCAGCGCCCCTCTGTCGCTAGCGGCGCCCCGCCGACTTGTATACCTCGTACTCATTCATGTCTCTCTCCTCAGGCGTTACGGCGATTGAGGACAAATTACAGGATGGAGTTCCGGAAACGATAGCAAATCTTAGCATGGCGGGTATCAAAATATGGGTTCTGACGGGAGATAAACAAGGTGAGTAAAAAACGGTAGGCCATCCACCTATCGATGTAAAACGGTTAAAAATACATTTTGTCACAAGAATGAAATAGTCGCCGTAAAACGGTGACGTAGCTCGAACTCGGGACAATAACAATTATTTGCGTCATCCGCAGAGACTGCGATAAACATCGGCTACTCGTGCCAGCTGCTGACGGACGACATGGCGGAGGTGTTCGTGATCGACGGCGCCGCCCACGACGACGTGGAGCGCCAGCTCGCCAAGTGCAGGGACTCCATACGCGTCGTGAACACGTTCCTCCCGCACGGTACGTCGCCCCCTCGCGAGCCGCGGCGGCCCGAGTCCCGAGCTAACCCAGCGACTGCGCAGGCCCGGCGGACGCGAAGGGCTCCCGCGACGCGGCCAACGGCGGCGCCGCGGGCCCGGGGCCGCGCCCGTCGCCCGGCCGCGCCGCCAACGTCAAGCTCAACGCGCCCGCCGTCTCCGTCGTCACATTTAGGTGGGAACATAACACACTCGCACACGACAGGTAGACACCGCCCACTTACTCGCTGCCTGCCGCCTGCCCCGCCCGCCGCCCGCCCGCCTCCTGTCCGCCCTGTTCGTAGTTGTGTGTGACGTGACGTTGCTGACTTGTAGCTCGTTTTCGTTACTTTGCTTTGATCAGATTTTCGCCTTCTTATCTTTACGTTTGTGTACCATACGAACGTACGTCGTTAGGCGTATTATATTACGTAAGCCTTAAAATCATAGTATGCTCTGTTTATAAATCTATCGAAAATGTACAGATGCCTTATTTGTAAAATGATGTAAATGAGTCCTTATCGGGCGAAGACGTTCAGGGCACAAAGCAGCCTTTATGTCTTTACTGATGGCAACAATTAATAAAATAAGCTTTTAGAATGCTTAAACAAATACATTACTTTTCTTTATAAATTTAGAAAAAAAAAATTCTAAACAAATAGATGTTCATACTACGAGTATGTAACACATAATTATTCTACTCCTAACACCCACTCTGTTTCTTAATACCTTCTTGCACTTATTCTAACATAGGTTTTCTTCTATCTATATCAGTCAATTGAAATCAGACCACAGACCTGTCACTATTTAATAAAGCCTCACATTACACAAATAATATTAATACCCTCTGTAGCGTAGTGACTTCATGATTTGTTCTCAAACGGTAATATTTTTACTAAAAACCAGATGACGATATGATTTTTATTTATTACCCTTTGTGATCTTGCTATTGCTGTTTTGCCATAAATGTTTGTGTGCGAGTTTATTGGAATTTTTGTTAATTGAAAAAAATTATACACTAGTGAAGTTATTTTAACATAATAATTTAATTATGAATGTTGTTTTCTTGTTTAATAGTTTAATATTGTAAAATATGATTTTCTGACTTCGATCACTTATAAGAACTAGATACACAATCCCGTACAAAAATCATTTTAAAACTGTCCCTTAATGTGTTTATGTAGTTGTAGTTGAAACAAAACCACATTAATGCAAATTCAATCTTAAGATAATCGCTTAAAGTTGTATTCACAACTCATACTCATATTTACACACACATATTTAGATCGACAATAGCTGGTCTACACATACATTACAAATTCAACCTTACGTTGTTAACTTAAAGTAGAATTTAAAAACGATAACAAAAGCAATATAATAATAGTAATAAAATTTTACGAGGTAGGCTCGCCGCTAGCACAAGGCATGAATGGAGCCGAACTGTACACTATATTTATTTTCATACTTAAATTTGAAATGGATTTTTTTTTGTAATTAAGTCAAAGGTGAAAATAATTACTTGAATAGTAAGTAGTAAAAGTAGGTAATATGTTTTTGTATAGGGAAGGACAATAAAAAAAAGGATTGATTAACTTTATTAAGACGGAAGCTTGGAATGATTATTTATTTTTATTTCTATATAATACATTTATATATTATTTTAAATTAAATTACTAGTATTAAGTTTATATCAAATATAAACATATCGAAACGCTTTTACGTGCAACGAAATATTTTTTTAACAAAACTGACTAAGCAAAAATGTTGCAATAAATCTTTAATTCTCGCTTTGGAGTCGATGCCAAGCCTTTAGATGGTCTAGTATAAAAAAGAACTTGGCTATAGTCGGTTTAGTTCATATAAGTCTAATTTCAGAGCCTATTATAATCTTTCAAAAATAAATTTGAATGATTCAAAACTGTCCATTAATCACGGAATAATCGGTATACATAAAATAAAAATCGATTCAAATTGAGAACCTTCTTCTACTTAGTCAGTTAAAATTTAAATCAATAATATTTTACTACTATAGTTATAGACACAGTAAAGAAGTTAATTTAACAATAGAATGCATAATCATATTTTTCATTAAAACAAAAAAACAAAAACTAACACCAGCGTCTCCACCAACTATGTTCCATTGTTGTTGACACAACCCATGTAACCCGAACAATTTAAGTGGGTACGCGATAGTATGAATAACACGTTTATCAAGAGTCTTTATAATTGTCATGCTTTATATCACGTGGTGTTTATTACGCTTTAGTTTTTAAAAATGTTTTCCTAAAGAAATACCAGTTTTTACAATACAGTAATAACAATTATATAATGGTAATATTAATACTTACCGAAAATATGACACTCCATCCTTTTTCAGCGTCCTAGACGAATGATTTTTGCAATTTTTGAACGAGCACTGAGGCGTGTTTACTGTCGGCGCGTCCGAACGGTACTAAGTTAAAAGAGCACCCAAATGTTCAAATGGGTGCTCATTCGGTGAGGACGTTTTTTGAAGCCGATTGTGTATCTAGTTTTTATAAGTGATCGAAGTTTTCTGATCATATATTTTTAACGATGTGACAATCAGTTACACAAATGCATTTTAATGAAATATTATAATGTAAAAATTTGCAACGCCTCGAGCCAAGCGGCGCGCACAAGTAGAAGTGTCCTCGTGTGGCGCCCCGCGCGCCGTGCTCACGCGAGTTGTGTTGCAGCAACGAGTACGCGTCGGGCGGCGCCGCGCACGCGCCGGACTCGCACGAGCACGGCGACGACTCCAACGGGTTCGCCATCGTCGTCAACGGACACTCGCTCGTGCACTGCCTGCACCCCAAGCTGGAAGAGAAGTTCGTTCATTTGTCGGCACTTTTGTAGTTTCAGGTTAAATCTAAACATGGAACTGTAATTTCAAATTATTAAACGAATTTGTTCATTCTCGTACCGGGCTGCTTAACTTTTCGTCCGTATTTTCAATTAATGTATAAAATTATTCTCTGTGCATTATTAATTTTTTGGTAACCGTTTTCAGATTTCTTGATGTAGTTCTCCATTGTCGATCGGTGATATGCTGTAGAGTGACGCCATTACAGAAGGCAATGGTCGTTGAACTCATTAAGAAAAGTAGAAAAGCGGTCACGCTTGCTATTGGCGATGGTGCCAATGATGTGTCGATGATAAAAGGTACATATAAAGGAATATTTAAAATCATTTAGAAAAATTGTTGTCTCGCTATCCATCCCAACTAAGCTTAACATATTGTAATAAAATTTGCCCTACATTCACAATGAATATGTATTCCAGCGGCTCACATAGGCGTCGGTATATCCGGCCAAGAGGGCATGCAGGCGGTGCTGGCGTCCGACTACTCGATAGCGCAGTTCCGGTTCCTGCAGCGCTTGCTGCTCGTGCACGGCCGGTGGTCGTACTATCGAATGTGCAAGTTTCTGCGGTACTTCTTCTACAAAAACTTCGCATTCACCGTTTGCCACTTTTGGTTCGCCTTTTTCTGTGGATTTAGTGCACAGGTACGTTGGATTCATACATATTTCATTATAAGTATACTTGGTCTCGTCTGAAATATCTCCGAATTTATTTATCTTCTTTTTTTTATTCTTTTTTTAAGGGACCTTTGTAGGCAGACTATATGTCGGCCCCATCGTTACACGCTAAATTAAAACAAAAAAAGACTCAAAAACGAAGACTAATTCAGTTTGAGAGAATCATTAATAAATTCATATACTTTTATTGCCGAAATACGCGAAGGTTTACTAAGAATAGAATTAAAAACACCAATATTCATAAAATTTAAATTTAGTTCATATTTTAGTGTTTCTCTCAAGTTGTGGTTACGAACGTGGTGGTGGTGCCAAGAACAAGTGTGAAACATCATCTAATACACCACATACTTGACAATTGGGAGTGTCACTTTTCCTCATTAGATGTTTAAACTTGCCCAGTGGCATGTGTCCGGATCTCTAAGTCTAAATGCTATAACTTACTTACTTCTATTAATGTTACTATTTACAAACCATGGTATCTGAGTAGGCTCGGATTGCATCGTTCTATACCATATCCCCTTATCAAGCGATCTCTTATTAAAGTATTCGGTCCAAATTTTAAAATAATTAATTTTGAATTTTGCAAAAACTTCGGTATTGAGTAGTTTAATATGGTTATCATCACCAATAGCAAGAGCTAAGTTTGACAATCGATCCGCTTCCTCGTTACCAGTCAGACCGATGTGGGATGGAATCCACTGAAGCTTTAAAATAAGGTCCTTGCCTCGATATTCTTGTAACAATGTAAGGATTTATGTTATCGATACTCCATTATAACTGCCATAATACACCTACTACTATGTTGTAGTGCACTTTTGCTATCAGTGAGTAAAACCACATTTCGCTCGTCAGTAGCGGAAACATACAAAGGCGCTTTATAAATTGCTAATAATTCAGCCGTTAATATTGATACCGACTCATTCACCTTAAATATCATATTGCATAATGCGACAATATTAACACCGCAGGTTACTACGTATGAAAGATGATCGTATCGAAAGATGGCATGACATGACAAAATTTACCAGATTGTACCTTTTAGCAAATTGCAGCTTGTAGTTAGAGACTGTTTTCAGAGGCTGGCGTCGTATACGAAAACAAGCGAAAGCGTTTGATGATTGATTTGATTGACCGACAAATGATGGAATTTTAGTCTTTATTTCAGAAAATTGAAAATAGATTCGCTTAATTGATTTTCATACTTTAATGTTACATCGCTGTTCTTCATGAACGTGAGTCATATTAGCGGTGTCTCCCCAGACCGTGTTCGACGAGATGTTCATCTCGGTGTACAACCTGTTCTACACGTCGCTGCCGGTGCTGGCGCTGGGCGTGTTCGAGCAGGACGTGTCGGACGCCACGTCGCTGCAGTTCCCCAAGCTGTACGCGCCCGGACACACCAGCCAGCTCTTCAACAAGACGGAGTTCATCAAGTCCACGCTGCACGGCTGCTTCACCTCGCTCGTCTTGTTCCTCATCCCATACGGTGAGCTATGCGACACTAGGTTTTATGTTATGTGTTTCAGATTTAGTTTTATTAATATAATTTAAATAATATATAACAATAATGTGTGTATTTATTCTAAAAAGTTATTTTCATTCGCCATATTGACTACTGTAATTTTGGGTTTTTACCCCAATATTTTATACTATAATTATAATAGTTACACTTTTTAATCTGTTCAGGTACTTACAAAGATGGACTGGCACCCGATGGCAAGATATTATCAGATCACATGCTGTTAGGGAGCGTCGTCGCCACGATACTGATCATTGACAATACGACGCAAGTGAGTATCGCCTTAACACGGCTAAAACGTTCAATACTCATATTTTTCGTCACAAATCAAATTTTCTATGAGTGCTGTTTAAATTATGTATTATATAAATTTTAGATCGCATTAGACACTACATACTGGACAGTGTTTAACCATATCACTATTTGGGGTTCGCTGGTGTCCTACTTCGTGCTGGATTACTTCTACAACTACGTAATTCGCGGCCCCTACGTGGGGTCGCTGACGGTCGCGCTCACGCAGGCCACGTTCTGGTTCACCGCCGTGCTCACGGTGAGTCCCGCGCCTCGCCTCCCCCGCCGCTCGTCCGGCTCGCGACCCGTACCAACCGCCCCTCTGCCGCAGATGATGATCCTGATGGTGCCGGTGGTGTCGTGGCGGCTGGCGTGGTCGCGGCGCCGGCCCACGCTGGCCGAGCGGCTGCGCGCGCGCACGCGCTGGCGCCGCGCCGCCGCCGCGCCCGCGCCGCGCACGCCGTCCGCGCGCCGCGCGCGCCGCTCCGTGCGCTCGGGGTACGCCTTCGCGCACCAGGAGGGCTTCGGCCGCCTCATCACCTCCGGCAAGATCATGCGCCGCATCCCGCACGCGGACGCCGCGCTGTCGGCGCTGGCGTCGCTGCCGGGCAAGTTCCACCCGCGCACGTCCACGCCGCCGCCGTCGCCGCGCTCGGCCTCGCCCTCCGCCTCGCCGCCCTCGCCGCGGGCCCCGAAGCAGGACCTCGATTCCGTCGACTTATGAGCTCCCGTGCGGCGCGGTCGGACTGAGTGAGTGTGCCGTGGTGCGGGACTCGTTCGTCGCCGCGTCGGGCCTGGAGGACTGCTCCCGGCGCGGAGAGGTGTTCATTTCTGAAAAAAGACGAGACGTGTACGATATAAGAATGAAAGTAATGTTTGTAAATAATAAAGTGGTTACAAACGAACCATAATTTTTTATTAGACGGCATAATGTCGTCGCAACTCGTATTGTGATAATGTTAATAGATTTAAAAATTCGTATTATATATATTATTGCCTATATTAAATTATATTTGTTGATCGAGAGTATATATTGATAGATATTTATTATCGTACGTAATAAGATTACTCTTTTATATCGGAAAAAGCGTAGTTTTCTCCTAATGTTCCTTTGTATGTATAAATTATAAAGTTCCGGTTACTGCGAGCACGACCCATCGACTGTATTCTTTAGCTCATTGTCGCCGTAAACGTAAACTTGGCAAAATGATATCAGAAAAACTTGTTACCGAGATTTGTATTATTTGTTCTTATGACATAGAAT
The DNA here is from genome assembly GCA_905147175.2 of Nymphalis urticae. NCBI lineage: Eukaryota > Metazoa > Arthropoda > Insecta > Lepidoptera > Nymphalidae > Nymphalis > Nymphalis urticae. The sequence continues at coordinate 5,060,958 of LR989998.1, read as the reverse complement.
TATATTAGAAATTTTCTTCTTTCCAATTAGTATTTTATTTATTACTTTATTTATGAAACAAATGTTTTTATATGCTTTTTAATTGTCGTCTGTGTCGGAGACCTTAGTAAAATTTGCATTTAAATTTATGTCAATATGGTAAGCAGTTAAAATAGACAAGAATTGAAATAGATAACTTTAAATGTTATCTTAACATTTTTTTTTATATATATTTTATCTCTTTAAAAAAAGCCGAAATCGACTTAATGTTGTGTTTCTTTTTACAGATATTAAATCTAAATTTGTTGAAATATTAAATAAAAAGATACTAAAACAAATCAAAACTAATTTTAACTGCATACAATATTCATTTGCTTTGGTATCAAATTTTTAATAAAAAAATACTCTCTTAAATCTATTTTTATTTTATGCCTTAACTGATTCTGTTTCTAATACTTGAATTATATGTTGTATGTTAAATATTGTGTATTAAGTACAAGTACGAACAAAAATCGGTAAAAAAAATTCCCGCATTTCTTCATCATTGGAAATAAATAGTAGCTAGGGAGCAGGTCTGGGTAGAGGGTGGCGCAGTTGTTCAAAACCGTATCAATGAATGGCAACCGTCTCAATATGACGAATATCGTACATCAACACCTTGGCTTCATGCCATATTTAAAATGGTTGTTTCTGATACTCCAACCAATGGTGCAACCTGTTTCTTCTTTAACCTTGCGATACAAGTTTAGCTTTTTTTTATTCTTTTCTAGCGTGGTGGACGACTGAATAAGGCCGTCCTGGTTAAGGGTAGTCTTAAACTGACTGAAGGAGTCCAAAATTCCTCGCTTGAAAAGGTTGTGCCACTAATAGATCAGTTTTACCAGAAATGAAGTCCCAGTAAACAGGCAACATCACTTTAAAAGAAGGTTTGAGGTGTCTCTTTCCTTGTTTGGAGTAGAACTTAAAGATAAGGGATACGGCTAAAGTATAATTTACTTTGAAATACCAAAAAATTCAACTACTTTTCCTAATATTAAAAAAAAAAAAACAAAATTTTGAGTTAATATTGTAATGTAATCAATAGTGATCTTAATGTTTCACCGATGTTGCTACTTCGTGGGAGGGTAAAACAGCAATACTTAGTATTATTGTAATAACAACACCCACATCTTAGTTCCCCAGGTTGGTGGTGGATTGGCGATGTAAGTAGTTTAAAATTTCTTATAGCACATAGACAGAGACCAAGGTACCGTGAAATCGCGATTGAGGCAGAGATAGTTTGTCAGTATGTGCGTACGTATGTATATAATGTTGTCATAGTAACTGCATTCCCTGTTTTGGGAGATAAATAATTTTCTTTGGATTTAATTAAAACGAGGTTTTTAGAATTTTACCTTTTAATATACTATTACTTATACATTTTTTAAATTAAAATATTTTTTGTTTTCCAACTACACCCAAAAACTGTTGCATTGTTTGTTTTTGTTTCCGTTATCAATAGTTCTTCAGCATCTTTATATGATATCAAGGATTTGATTAAGTTCTGGAATAATATCTGATAATTGAGTATTTCGTTATGAGGCGCCAATTTATTTGCCTTAAAAAATACGCGTTAGTGTGCACATTTAAAAAAAAATTAAAAACTAGTATTTTTATAAATCAACATTTAAGTAATTTAGAAGTTGCTTTGTATATTAGTAAAAATAAAGTAATGTGGTGACTGTCAATATACAATATGGTATTAATATTCATTATTATATTAAAAACCATACCACCACCGTCCACGTGTCCATGTCCAGGTATCAATTATCGAATCGCCGTGGGTCGGATACTAACTTAGCTCGATTAGTGCTTGACTGTTTGTTATATTTTTTCTTATGGAAATAAAAACTGTAACTGTCAATTTTCACATGTAATTTGTCAAATTGTCAATATATTTTGACTTAAAGTTGTTGGTTATTAAGATTTGAGAACAATAAAGACTAAAGAGGTTAATAAAAAGGTTATAAAAAAAAAAACAAAAATGTTTGCTGCCTTCCAGGTAGTTCCGTGGTATAACATTAAAGAGTGGCAAGAAGTTTATGACAAAATATATGCACAAACTTCGACAGTTACATCAAGACAAATAGCACTAGATCATTTATTAATTTGGAAAGCCAGGTGTCCCTCTTTACCTTCCGGCATAGAATCAACACTGACTTTGCTTGAAGTTCACGTTCAAGATTTAAATAATAAAAACATAGAAAAAAGTAGTGACCATTTAATACGTTTAGCATATTCATCTGCTCTGATGCGTTTTGTAAATCATATGCTTGATAAAGAAACAGCAAAAGGTCTTACATTATATCAAGCTGCCAAGAATTCGGGCATCCCAGATTGGATTATAGAATTGCGGCATGATACTGCACACAGTGATAGACTTCCTCCTCTAGATTTGTTGAGAGAGGCTACTATTACAAGTATACAATGGCTACAAAACAATTATTGGGATATGCATAAACAATGTATTGATAATTTAGTAATTGGCAAATTACAGGACGGTGGTTATTTACAGGATAAAATATCGATCCTCATTAATTTTTGCATTTCTTTAAGCATATGTTCTCATTCTAAATGCAACATAAAATTTATATCTGAAATTAAGGATGCTACACTCCGAGAGTCATTAATAAACGATGCTAAAGATTTGTTCGATGATAGTATAGATTTTAATAATTTGAAGTTAATTTCTATAAATTTTCTAGTTGAGACTATGAATTCAAAAACTAAGAAACTTCTGAATAATGATTCAGTTTCAAACTATGTCAATAGGGTGTTGATGTCTAATGAATCTTTGTTTTTATCATTGGAACTTCACAGTTTATTAGATAATTATAATCTTGATTGTTCAAAACCACTCTGTAAACAATATGTGCAGTGTTTTGAAGGACTGCTAAATTTTCTACACACAAATGATTTATTACAAGACTTTGTATTAGAGTTAATAAAATTTACACACTCTGGTGAAACCAATAATAGAAGACGTAAACTTGCATCACAATGGGTATCAGTTATATTAAAAGCTTTGAAGAAAAACCAACTGTTTATGGAAAAAATATATGAGTAAGTAAAAATGAATAAAAAGTATTAATACTAAATGTTATAATGTTGTAAAAGTTATATATCAATTTGAAAATATAATGGGTGTTTCTCTGTAAATGGGAAAATTGTAAGCAAAATCTGTCCTGTTAATTTTTTTTTATCTTCAAAAATGATTAAAATGTATTGTGAATGTAAATTAAGTGAAAGTTCAGATTCACTATTTTGCAATTTATAGCCATTTGTAAAACTGACTGCCTATCCAGGGGATTGGTAACTCCAACTGCTGGTTTTTTAGGGAGGAATACCCACTACTGCTGGTTTTTTAGTGGAAATATTGTAAGATACAATATTCGCCCCACCTCATGTGGGGGACACGCGTAAAATTGTTTTTCCAGGGGACTGGTAGCTCCACGACAGAAATGCTACCGCCAAAGCTACTCCTGCGCCTGGTTAGGGAACTATTTCCCAACCCAAGTGCATAATATAACGAAAAATATTGAATGATAAATACTTCTATTTTTTTTCTTAGAGATTAATAAGGCTATTATCACATAAACTATTAACAAATAACAAAATCAAGCTTTAAAGCATGTTTTTTGCTGGGGACTGTCTTTTCTATTTTACAAAGAAATGCCCATAAACATATATATTTCACTCATGTTGTCAAAATAACTATTTTTATTTTATACATGTTTTGGAATATGCTTCTGAAAATGAAATATTTCAAATATTTCCACTGATAAATAGTTCTAATCTCTATTATATATAAAAGTGAATTGTTTAATAAAAGAATCTTCTATTTCAGGACAGAAACAAAACATGTGAGCTTAAAGAATAAAAAAGAAATAAATTCTTTGTTCTATCACTGGTTCCCAAATAAGAAAAAGTCTTTACTTTTAGATTTGCACAAACCTGTACCCAAAAACTTAACAAATATTACTTTTATTCAGCCAATAATATCAACTTACAATCCTAATCTTATATATTTCATTAAAGACTTGCTTTATTTAGTACAACCTTGTCTACCAGTTTCTATCATACGCAAAATATGTAAATTGGCCGAGGTAGTTGCTTCTCCAGAGAAGTTTTCAGCGGTACCTCCAAGGATCTACACAGTAGAAGATCTGAAGACTACAGATGATGCAGATTCATCAACTATTATTATTAATGACGTTGAAATGTTAGATGTCAATACTACACATGAAAATTCTATAGAAGAATGTGATCAGATGTATGGCATTTGGCAAAGTTCTTCTAAAAATCATTCGTGGTCTACATGTCCTATAGGGCAGTTGCCATGGCAATTAAACCAGCTGGAAGAAGTCATGGAAGTCACTAGTAAATAAACATTTTTATCCACAGCAATTGTTTATTTTATTTTTTATCATATTTTGTATACACTTTAATATTTTGGTTACATTTTATTAAAATCATTATATTGACTTATTACAGGACCCTTAACACAAATTGATTAATATACATATCGTTAATATATTACAAATTATTACCATATTAGATTCAAGGAAATATCTTTGCAGTCTATGAAGAGACAAAAAATCATGTAAAATCATGTGAAAGTATATTGGTCCTTAAAATTAAAGTTTAATTAATGTAACATTTACTGTATTAAATCACTGCCTCATTTTTATTTTTTTATTTTAAACAAATTATAAAATATCAAATTAATATCTTATCAAAAATTTGTTTGAGAATTTGTTAACTCTTTTTGACTCTTAATAACTTCCAAGACAAAAAAATCACTGTAATTATTTTGTATGGTTTAACATTTACATACAAACTGTCAATTTAAGCAAATAAAGCGCGTTTGTGTTTAACAAATTAATTTAGGCACCAATTCCAATTTAAAAACACCATGAATCACAAAATACCCTAAGTGTTAATCAACTTAAAATAAATTTGTATAATATGTATAATAATATAGTAGTAACTAAATTGTAAGGCTAATAATTATTTACATAAACTTTACAAGGATTTTTTTATCTACATGGACTTGTAATTTAATTATCCTAAAATGGAGTCACAATTATCAAAATTCTACAACATACAATATAAGCAATAAGTTTGTATGGATCCAGACTAAAATATTTCAAAGGTATATTATATATAAAATATTGTTGTAGAGATTTAAGCAGTAAGTGGCTAACCGATACTTAACTCTAAAAATCTGTAATATACATAATATGATAGGATAGTTAACATTTATTAAAATACAACATTATCTAAACGCTTATAGACTTGAACTGCTGCTTGCTGAAAGCAAATAAGTTGAAGGCACAGAAAGTACAGTACAGTACTGCGACACAACCCCCAATAAAATATTTATATATTTTTTTGAGATACGAGAAAATTGTTCGGCACCTTTGCAACATATTTCAAATTAAGTAGCATTATTATTAATTTGTTTGTATACCTGATAAAATGTACAAAGGTTTAATTAATTGTGAGATTCAAATAATACAAGTATAAAAATGACTACGATAATAACCTATATGTTTTGTTGTGAGTTTTCAAATTATACAATATCTTGATATAAACTTAATGCTACAAGTATGCTTTAGTAGATAAAGTTACATTTCACAGAGATATTCGTTGTTTGAATAGTAAGTATAAATATAGTAACTAATTAAAAGCAGATAAAACGTTTGTGACTTAACAATATTTAAATTCAATAGCTTAACAATAGACAGTCTTTTAGATTATGAAACAAATATAATATAAGCAAGGTACAATCTATAACACTAACAGATATACCATGCATGAAATTAATATTAAATGTTCCTAACATTTAATTTTATAGAAAAACTGTACACATACTAGCTTTCATGGAATACTTTTTGATGTCTTTCAAAAAAATAGTATTTTCTATTTATCGTTACATGTGTTCTTATTTCAATTGCAACTTTAAAGTTGGTAAACATTCTCTTAAGCCTCTACTAGTAAATTATTTTAAGTAAATAATCTAAGCCGTTCTTTTTTTATTAATTTCTAGAAACATCATTTTATTTATCACAATACCTTTACCTTGATATCTAGATTATTAGATTGAATATCAATCTGATTGAATGGGTCATCATGAAAACAACCAGAAAGTTTTAAAATAATTAAAATGCACCATAAACGAATGTTTTTAGTTATGTTATTAAAATATTTTTGTAAAATTCTATAAACTTGTATTGCAACTGCACGTAATCAAATCAAAGCCTGCCATTACAAGTGGCCTATAATATTTAACACTTTTGAAGTCAACAATACACACTGAATGATGACATTTAATATGAACATTCATAACAATCAATGTATTTCTATAATTATAGATTTTTGGAATTAAATACAATTTTGAAGTTAGATCAAGTAGAATAAAACATTTTTATAACCATTCTTTGTACATTAAAACTATATTTGAATCAAAGATTCAAATTTTTTAAATAGAAATTGCCATTTTTTCATTCACAAACTCAACTAATTCTTAACAGGCTTTTAAAACTTAACGTCAATATATTTGATTAAAAATTCTTGAAATATTATAATTAAAATAAATGCTTAAAAATGTACCTTTTTAGAAGTATAACAAAGTAATTTTTTTGTTGTTATTATGTAAAATTGAAATATTAAATATTTATTGATATTTATACAATATTATACTATAAATATAAACGCTGAAATTGGAATGATTTTATGGTTTGAATGCTTTGTTTCGTTTCTTTTTTTTAGATCATTTGCGTGATTGTCATTAACGATTTTTAAAAGTAATCTTCGACATTATATGAAGTGTAAAGCATTTAGGTTCTAGTTATTATTTATATATCTAGTTTTATAGTCGCTAAGAATTTAATATATTTTAATGAATAACAAATGTTACATAATTAGGTTTACAAAAGGTATTTTTAACTACTTAGTTGTTCTATTTCAAAAGATTTTTTCTAACATTTTAAAAAATAAACTGTAATTTTTTTATCAGTTATATATAATAAATTCTGTTAAAATTATGTATCATGGCAAGATATAAATACTATAAATTTAAGTATTGTTTTTTGTTTGCTTGCGAAAACCTGAATGTCATTACTGGTTAATGATCACGCTAACAAAAACAGACCAACGACCTTCAAAAGTTAAACAATGAATGCGTCATAAGTATCCTTTGGTGTTTGCCAAAATTGCCTTTGTTTACACCATGATGGGGTCGTCTGATGAGAGCTGGCGATGCAGGAGTCGTTGTGAGCGCAGCGAGGAGGCACCGGTGCTGACGTCATCGGTGCTGCCAAACTCGCCGTCGTGGTCCGTAGTTGATAGCAAATCGTCGTCTGATGTCGCCCTGAATTGGTTAAATTGAAGTGTAAAAAAAAAAAGAAAAACTTTGTATAAAATATTTGAGGTTTAGTTTCTTAATAGGTTCCCATCGGAAGTTCTCAGAGCTCTTAAAAAGTATTACTAAACTAAACTATTTATAGTTTTAATTATTACTTGGTTTTGTTTGTTTTGAAGATGATTTTACTTAAAATCACTGTAATTAACGAGCATAGGGTCCTCATACCTAATAAGTGTGGGCAGGTTGAAGGTAAGGTTCCTCTTCTCTTTTTCGATTTCGTGTATGTGTCCCTCGAGGATTTGCTCTTCCTGACGCGGCGCGAGACTTCGCGCGCGGATAATGGTCAGTCGATTAGAAGCCGTCTCGCAAGCTTTATCCAAAGTCGCGATGTCCTCCAACGTGCCGCGAGTCTGCAAAAGTTTACATATATGTTATTTAAAAAACGAAAAAGTTTTATAAAAATTTAAAATACACTATGTTAAAAAATATATAATTTTATGTACGTAGTTGAACTTACATTGCTTATTTTATCGATGAGAATGGCTTCGAGGCAGGCGGTTTGTCGCGCGATGTCATGTAGCGAATCCTGCGCTGGCTGCACCTTGTGCGTGCGCAGGATACACGGGGCGAATACGATAGCCAGCGCGTTGGGACCCATTCTGTAATAGTAGGTAATTTTTAAATTCTTTACCTATACCCATATAACAATATCTAAGGTTTAGTCAAATAAATACATACATACATACATTTGTTTGTTATGACTTTTTTATAGCAATTGCATTGCAATTGATGATGTTAGAAAGTATAATTTTACTTACCTATTGTGATTTTCTCCTAATGCTACCCTTGCCAGATGAAATATTAATCTTTCAACTAAATCATAATTTGGTTTAGGTAGCTTTTTTAATATAGTAAAAATACTGGACACTCGTTCCTGGAATAAGATTTATATATACTATAATAAGAATATTTTAATTCATGGAATTATATTTTTTATAACAGTAACATCAATCTGCTTTTTATGTTTGTGTTACCACAAGTTCATGGGAAGTTACGGTTTAAAAAAGTAAAATAATTATAACAATTAATAATAAATTTGCATATTAGTCCACTTGTAAAATTATGTAAAATAGTTACTAATACGTATTTTTATAAGTACCTGCGGGTCAGAGATCTCTGCGGCAAGAATTAAATCATCGTAGAGGTCGAAAGTAAGCAACGGTTCGGGTAATTCGCGGAAGAATGTTTTAAGAACGGAGGCGCGCACGTGCACGGCGTACGCGTCTAGTCGCTCCACGCCCTCCTCCGGCCGCTCATCCAGTAGGCGTCGTAGCTCACGCACCTGAACGAATAAGACCAATCAATAAACACATTCCATATTAATAAATTTCTTTTCTAAAATTCTAAACAAACAAAACTATTTATATTTGAAAATATTTTTTTTAACTATATAGTACACTTATTTGTTTGCTCTGATTGCTTATATTTAGATAAATTTCTTACCTTAGAACTAAGACCACTCTTTCTGTAAAGACCTTCAGTGTACAATCCAGTCATTTCAATGGTTGTGATGAGTCTGTCGACAACGATCGGTATGTTTCCTTCCCCAGTAGGCAGCTCGCTTAAAGGAATGCCAAAGACCTGAAAATGTTGAATATGAATAAAGTAATTTCAGACTAATGATAAAACTGCAAAAAATATATAATATCTTGGAGAATTTTCTAGTTATTTTATATTTCGTTGTAACAAAAATAACAATTGAACAAAAGAAAATCGCTCAAATAACTGAGCGGTTGAACGATTCGTACCTTTCCACGTTTGAGCACGCCGAACTGTTCGCGGCCGCCCGCGTCCACGGCGCCGACGATGGAGGCCGACGGAGTCACCGAGTCCTTGCGGCATTGCGTCGACACCTGCGTGACATGCACCAATCATTTTGTATCCCCGATGATATATCGCTATTAATTAATTCAATTCGTATCTTTATATTTATCTAAACTTATATGTAGCATGAACGCATCACACAACCTTTATCGATATGGCCATCAAATTACATATTATTTTGTTTAATTTCTTTTTACTGTAACAATTTTGTCTTGGTATGCATTCAAATGTTTTTTTTTTTTAAATAACATGAATGGACAGTACTGAGTTTAGGTACTTGAAAATCTAATTGTTATTGTAAAGTTTTACCTTCATATAGCACTTCTTATGTGAAGCAAGTTTGCAGGTCTGGCAAATCAGAGAACGCTCGATAGGCCACATGAAGAACGTTTTACAGATCTCGCATTCCGTTGGGATGTTAATCATGGATAAGATGAACGTGTGCCCCTTGTACTGTATCGGATCGTCCACCTGGAACCGAAAGGACAACTAACCAAACGAATAAGTATTGCATGCACTAATTTACTAGCATTAGTTTCAAACTACATAAAACTACTTTTTATTAATCATTACGTTGCATTATTGTTTATTTTAGATCGAAAAGAAAGTTGTTAATAGTAATAACAAAAGTATGTTAATAAAACACATAACACACTTACTTTTCTTTTCTTATCCTTTTTTCTCTTCGTCCTAGCCTTATCTGTTTCGTGTTGGCTCATAAACTCGTCCATAAAACCTCTGAAGGCGTTAACTCCCATCGTAATTGAAAGCGTTGAACCTTCTCGGGCACAAACCGTTTCCATAACGTGAAGGAAATTACCAATCAAATCTTTGTACTTAAGTGCTGAGCCTCGTGTTTCTACAACGCTGTAGGTGGCCACTAGATTGTCTTTGAACTCTCTCAATGCGTGTTTGAATACCCTGTCCACCTATTACAAAATACAGGAGAATATTCCTTAGTGTACTTTTATTTAGTAAATTATAACCTATGTTAATGTAAAAGCTTCTAGTAGTCAATAAAATAAATTGTATAAATGTTAGATATACTTACTTCCGACTGTTTTTCATTTTCCGAGGACTCCATAAGATATATCTTCTTTGTGATGAAATTTTGCATTGCTTGCAATTCCGTGGCGTCTGATATGATTTTGTCTGTTCTATCCATAAACTCAGACGTACCGGTCAAGTTAAAATTAGAACTAACGGGGCCCTTGGAGTGGTCCGTCGTTAAGCTGTACGGGGAATCTTTATTAGGCATAATTCTCTTTCTGTTTTTATGCCGTCCTCTGGACGCGACTGTGACGGGGCTGGGACAGGGCATCGTGATCACTCCCTTATTCTGTATACACTTTGTATGATAAAGCTGTTTGCAGTCGATACATCGTTGTCCTTGAGTAATGAACGCATCGATCGCTTGATGACAATACACGCACTTATCGCCTTTAGCGAATCTTGTACCTTTACGAAACCTGGGGAGTGATTTAATATTTTTTTTGTATATTCAATTCCATATAAGCACAGAAATTCAAGCAACACTACTGACTTTCTACTCGAGTAGGCGCGGGACCGTTCGTGAATCAACGTAAACAAAAAGCAACCTGTGGCCGGCGATGCCGAAGAGCCCGTTGCCGGTGTGGCCGATGTAGTCGGGCGCGGGCGCGCGCGGCTCGGGCGCGGGGTCGGAGTTGCGCCGGCGCAGCGCGTCGCCGCCCGCCGCCTCCGCCGCGCAGCTGCAAGGGGCATTCGGGCCGTTACGACTTACGACCTACTGCATCGTTCTCCGCATAGATTATATTTACCACCTAAATGTATGTAAGGTTTTGCAGCTATGTAGTATTCGTTGGAATCGAATATAATATGATGTTTATTATCATTGTATCTGTTTCTTACCTGAAATGGACCAATGGGCGAAACATTATTGATAATTCCTTCGCCGTAATGATTTCGTTTCGTATATAAAAGACGTAAAGTGAGAACATGAACATTAAAATGAAGTGTGAGAATTACTACAATGCTCAGTGTTGTTACTTTTTTGTATTTGTTTAACTTGTTTTATAATGATTTTGTTAATTTGTTGATGCGGTTTAGTAAATAGCTACCGTTTAATGTCCAAGTGGTCGGCGGGCAGCGCGGGCAGCGCGGAGAGCGGCGCGGCGTCGGGCGGCAGGCGGCGCGGGGAGCGGCGGGCAGCGCGCGCGGGGGGCGCGGGCGGGCCGTCGGCGCGCGCGGGCGGCGCGCTCGCTGCGGGGGACGCTCGCTTCATTACTTTGCTCATATAAGGCTCGTGTGTGATAGATCGGTATTTTATTTTCAAATTACAATTATGTATTTTCTGCAAGGTTAGATTTTTGTAACTTACCAAAGTAATATAGCACCAGTGGTAGTAAAACATTGTAATAGCTCATTAATAAAAACCACACTGTGACACCTAAAACACTTATTATGTTCTCAAATTTCTCTTCAAGTTGATAATCATGATCACTTATTTCAGTTAATATAACTGAAAACGAGCACATCCTTTTGGTATAACTTCCTACTACCAAATGTCAAACACGAATATTGAAAAATAGTAAACAATAGAATCGCCATTAGAATAAGTAGTAATTAGTATAATATAAACAATAACAATCGTAAACACCGTCTTGATGACATTACTTGAATACCATAATTACAACATTAGCGATCGTTAATTCAGTTATGGTTACTAATACAGTTAATTAATAAATGTCAATAATAAGTAATGTAAGCAATTCTCAAAAGAAGTTTTTAAATCAATATTATGTCTTCGGAAACACTCGAGCTTTAAATTCTAGTTGAGATTAATTCAGATTATTAAAGAAAGTATTAAATACATTAAACATTAACGCTAATCGATAAGACATGTACCCGGCTCAGTGCTATTTTCAGTTCGAATGGCCGGAACCGAGTCCCGGTGGTCCCGCGACTCCCGCTGGTCCCGAGGGTCCCGGCGCACGGGCGGCAGGCTGTGCAGCGTCCGCACGGGCGGCTCCAGTGTCGTGCTCGACAAGCTGCGCTGGTACACTTGTGGTGATGTCCGTCTAAACATGCAACACGATAAAACATTAATTATACAATACGTTTAAAATATATAATAATAAGACAGATATAAAATTAAGTAATACTAATAGTGAATGTGTGTGTTTATACAAGTATTTGGACAGACTACTTTTGTACAAACGTGTTTGGATAATAAAGTAAGTGAGCTGATAGGCAGTACATTACATCTTAGTTACAGACGCATATGCAATTATAAAAAAATAGTTTGCTTTATTCGTGAGCGTAATAGCGTGTTGTTTGTTAACCTGAGAATCTTTAGAGTCACATAAGCGATTATTATTTAAAATAGGTAATTACAAAATTCTTTAGCAGAATAATTAAATTAATCTTAAAAATCTTGAATGATTTAAGATAACTTATTATAAATTCATATTGAGTGAAGAAAAATTAGAATATTAAATGGAATAGGTCTACAATCCGCGGTTGTCGCAAGCAGCAAGAAAAGCAGACTAGAGTATATTTTATTAAATTATTACACATATCCATCAATTGAGCAAGTTGCTAATTGAGCGTTAAATATACTTAGTTTAAGGGGATATAATCTGACCAATGTCACCCACGCTGACCTCAAAATAGGATAAGAAGAATTGTATTACAACAACAAAGACCACAATATTTTTTAATTTACAGTGATTTCATAAATTATCTTTGTGGATACTTCTTAATTCTAAGAATTTTTAATTGTCTCTGAAAATAATTTGGTCATTATGACCTTACCTGAACAAAAATGTATTTTTATAATATATATTATACACGTACCTCGATCCGCTTTTAGTAGTATCGGAACTTTCAGCTGGACTCCAGTCGCCAACCTGCCGAAGGTACTCCTCACTACTGCTAGCTATCGACTCAGCCAACTCCCGTTCTCGTATCTATGAATGTAAGTGGCATTTATTGTGGTTGTATCTTTAATATTAGCTACTAAAATATTACATCAATAGTTTGCTACTTAACTAGCCCTCATTTAGGATAAACTTATAACACCTACTATTCGACTTTGAAAAGTCAATAAATTCTTCCTGGGGGACGGTATTCGTTTCTATAATACGATTTCATAGTTATTTTTAATTTTGCCTATAAATATATTTTAAACTCATGTCAAAAAAACTATGATAAATAAGGCATATATATACGATTATATAAAGGCTAAAAAAGCATCGAGTAAGTATTTGTTGATTTCCAAGCAGGATATGCCCCCGTTAAATTATATTTTATTGACTGAAATAAAAAGTTCTTGCCAGTTCTTCTCAGTAGAATGTACATTCCGAACCGGTGGTAGCTTTACTTTTAATTAAATCCTGATTTAAAAGGGCATGCGTGGGCCTACTTAAAAAAAATTAATTGATTCAAATGTTTGGACAAAATTTACCTTGTTCTTTTCGGCCATTAGATAGTTCTGATCTATCCTGAGCCAGAGCAGTTCATTGGCTAGGTCTTCTGCTGTAATTTTGTTCGGCCAGGCGACTATGCCTTGTGGATATTTGTTGGAGTTTACATTCCAGCTGTCGTCTGGTGACGACTCGTTCGTTTCTTGACTAATCAGACTGAAATCGTAAAATAAATATATCAATATGAAATGTATTTTATATTAACACGTGAATTCCCTACGATACTAGACTTAAAAATACTTAAACTTAACTATAGTATTTCTCTTCATTACTTCACAAGTTTAACAATTATTATTTTCTTAACTTAAGAAAGAAACAATAAGCACCAAATCTTTGCCTGATACATATTTTCTATTGAGATATGATTGGGTTTAGATCTATTTATATAAATCGAATGGAATATGAAATATATATTTTGTCAAACCTCGGATTCGATTGCTTAAGAGGAAGTTCTGTTATGTTTTGTGTTTTGGAAACTCTTCTTTTATTGTATGTCTGCGCGCTGGAGCTCTCCAATATATTATCTCGTTTTTTCTCTAAGCTGTAAATGACAATCATTGTTCAATGTAAAATGCATGAAATATATATTTATATAAAATATATTTTAAGACAAACAACATTTTTATACAGTTTTACCTTGCTAATGGCAGTGATTGGGTCGCTCGCAGCTGTCTCGTTTTCTCCGCCTCTTCTTGTATAAGCATGTTTCTGTAAACATATTCATTAACATTACGCTACATACGAGTATGACATATGAAGAGATTCGTATACAATTCTGTATTTCCAACGATAAACCAACAGAAGGAGCGGGGCACTCACAATTGTATGTCAATAATATTCTTCAATTGCTCAATACTGGGCGGCCGCTTCTGGAAGACGCCAGTTTCGGGCACGAGCGCCGCTTTAGTCTCATGCTGTCAACACAAATAGCAACCACAACTTGTAAATACAGATGTGTCCCACAACACTTTGCCTGCGCACACACACGTTAGTAGGAGCGGTACCGTGGGCAGCCGGCGGGCGGGCAGCGAGCGGCGCAGCAGCCAGCCGCGCGCCGCCGCCTGGAACAGCACGGCCGCGGCGCGCAGGCGCACGAACCAGCGCCGCACGCGCCGCCCGCGCAGCCACGCCTGCACGCGCAGCGCCGCCTCCCGCCGCAGCGCCAGCCACTGTCTGCAACACAGCCGCGGTCGGTGGGGGGCGCTCGCCCGGCGGGCCGGGGGCGCGACGCCGTACCTGCAGTATCCCTGGATGACGACCGAGGCGCGCCGCAGGGCGAGGAAGCGTCGTCGCTCCAGCACGGCTCGGAACCACCGTTGGATGGTGATAATTGAAGCCATAATTTGCTGATGTAGCCGGTATTCCAACTTTGTCTGCTCACTCTCGCGCATAAAAATCTTCGTTGCACCTGAAACATTCAGCGTTGCCACGTGAGTTTCGACTTTTTGCTTCATAAACTAATGATAAGTATAATATATAATATACAAAATAGTTTACCTAATTGATAATTATCCCTATCCAAATTCAATGTAGCCAGGAAGTGCCGGACGTCCGTCTGAGAGCTTAGCAATCCTTTGGGCAGAAGTATTCTGTACAATTGAATAAACTCCTCGTATGTGAGCCGCACGTTGTAACCCGCCTGTCTGATCCGAACGGTCTCCAACATGCCAGTGTAGCGCAGTTGTCGTTGCACTGTCTCCTCGTCGAACACATTTGGCACTTTGTCACTGTTCGATTTAATACACCTATGTAACAAGAGATAAGACTTAGTATTCGTTAGCTCATCCAGACATATTGTGTACCTTTGTTTTAATTTGAGCTCGATCGAGTGACGCCTTGTGGTCGTCTAGTGAAGTTACCTGATGAAGAAGGGGTTGGCTTGGTTGAGGGTCTCCATGAGCGCGGCGAGCGAGTGCTGGAACTGCGCGGCCACGGTGAGCGGCTGCTTGCGCTTGCCGGCGGGCGCGGCCGTGCGGCCCGCCAGCGTCTTCACGCTCTGCAGGTTCTTTAGGCCCTTCTTCGCGCGTTCTCGCGGTCGAAACGATTTGTTTTTCCTGTCGATCGACAGACTTTCAGAATTTTTAACGATACGGCGGAGGACTCCCTTTACCAAAAATAAAACATTCATGCTGCTAATATAACCCTGTTAAATTATATAAGCTAGTAGACAAAGAACAAAAATTTGATAATACATAATAATTACGTGTAACATCTTATAAAAGAATAAAAAAATACTAAATCATAAAAACGAGTTCCCTGTAAATCCAATTATTAAAAAAGTGCAAAGAAAGTTATAAACAAAAGGACCATCACCGTAACCGATCAACCCAATAAATTTGCCAAAATTCATCAAACAAAATCAAAAGAAAAACAAAAAGGATTATCGTTATTTCTTCTCTCGATAGGACTAAGATAAGCTTCTCGATTACACTAAGTAACTATCAACATGCACACATATGGATGATGATTAATATACTTAATGAAAAAATTAAAACAAAATCCACCCAAAAGTATAAACGTTGTCTTTCTTCGAGTAACTCCGTCCTATTTCCGAGATTTGTTTGATGAATGTAAGAGCCAGCGGGAGAGGGAGAGAGAGCGGAGAGAGAGAGAAAGAGAGAGTGTAGAGTAGAGCTGCGGGAGAGGTCGGCGCGGGCAAGCGGCAAGCGTGCGCACGTACATGACGATGAGGCTGGCGCGCTGCAGCACGTCGGCGTCGTCGAAGCGCTCGTCGCGCTCGAGGCGGCGCGTGCGCGTCTCCGCGATCCTGTAAGGTTTGCCCGCGACGCGCTGCTTGCTATCGGCCCGCGCCTTGCCCGCCCTGACGCGGGTGGCGGAGGAAACAAGGCATCCACGGAAACAAAACAAAAGTCAAGTAAACCGGCGCGGGCGGGCTGTCGGACGGCGCGGCGGGCGGCCGGCCGTGCTTAGATGTGGGCTCGTGTGAGAACTTTATGTGCTCTCGCAGAGAGTCCATTACACGATCAGTTTAAAATACATCTAAACACAGCCTCGTGAACGTAATATTAAGGATGATAAGTCGAGAGAAAAATAAAAATAAAAAACATCAATATCCATGCGTAAAGTGCACATAGAACTGAAAGCATGCCATAAACGGTGACTTACGCAATGCGGTTGATTGCAAGATTGATTGACGATACTGTCACCAGTTGGCTGAGCAACAAGACATTTTATTACGTCACATTACAGTATTAGCAAAGCTTATATTATGTAACATATGTAATTCGAGGTATAATTAAACAATTTGGGAATATCAATATATAGAACATTTTCATGCCTCGTTCATGTTAATGGGACATATTTTTACACTTAATTCTGTTAACTGTAGACAGGCAATTTATTTTTACTATTGATGCAATTTCGAAACAATCACGTAAGTGGTAGGGTACAATTTAACATCGACTGCGAGTCTCACCTGATAATACTGTCATTCGGCGCATGTATCGATGCCCGCTGTACCCGAGACGCACCCTCGACTCTGTTTACCCGATGTCTTCTCCCAGCTTCTAAGAAGGCAAAATACCCCCTGCAGTAAATAGAACGCATTAACGAATTATACTTTTATTATTTAAATCACATTAACGTAGCCGTTACTATACATTATATTGATATAGAAATAACAAAATACACATTTACCTAAAGAAAGCTCGTACAATAGCCCATCGGAAGACAGCAACTGGATCTACACCCACTAATTCCCGTACAAATGCCAAGGAAGAATTCTTTAGAACGCTTACTATGTCTTGTCGCATTAAGTCTAAGTTCTTCTCGCGCATTGCTGTCACCTGAAATTTTTTTATAAATATATTATTATATCAAACATCTTAATCCACCAACCTGCTTTCGATTCGAATAAGTTCTAAGCCTTCCTCTCAAGATGTAAGAAAGGTCTAGGAATGAAAGATGTTACTTATAAATGCGATTTAAGCAGAGATGGCCCAGTGGTAAGAACGCGTGAATCTTAACCGATGATCGTGGGTTCAAACCCGGCAAGCACCATTGAAGTTTTTCATGTGTTTAATTTGTGATTATAATTCATCTCGTGCTTTTCGGTGAAGGAAAACATCGTGAGGAAACCTGCATGTGTCTAATTTCACTGAAATTCTGCCACATGTGTATTCCACCAATCCGCATTGGAGCAGCGTGGTGGAATAAGCTCCAAAACCTTCTCCTCAAAAAGGGAGAAGAGGCCTTAGCCCAGCAGTGGGATATTTACAGGCTGTTACCGAGATTTAAGATACAATGAAATAAAGGTTTAACGCGAAGGCTACCTGATATTTAACCCTCCCTGCGTAATGTCGAACTACGAATGCGGGCTCTCGTCGCTGTGGTTTCTCATAAAAGGGATTGTCTTCATGCACCGAATTAAATTTTTGCAGGAGTGTCTCGTTTGTTGCCCATGGGAAGCTGTAAAAATCGAACATTACCTTTAATCTTTAGCACTTACACATTGTAATAATGTAATAAAATGATTATATTTTGTTTATTTTTATTCGGTTAGCCTGCAATAAATAAAATTAATGTCCTAATAGAATTCTGACCACGGCGGTCAATCCTAAGGACTAACGCAGGACATATTACCGTGGTCAAATGCGTGTGTAGTCAAAACAAATACACTAAAAGTCACAACCGAATAAACTGGATACTTTAATCTTCGGAAGTTTTCGTTACAACATAAGCAATCCGCTGCGTCTTCCGTACAGAACTCTGTTCGTGTTTCGACGGAACTTTCCTCGTGTTACCAAGAGCAATCTTACACTTCCCACTTGTGCGTACGGGAGTCATCCAGTCAGGTACTAAGACCGAGTAAACTCACTTGCACTGGTCGTCCAGCAGACACAGCAGGCCGCCTGGCTTGCCCTCTATGAGCTGCAGACAGCCCGTGTTGTCGGAGAAGCCGATGTCTGTCCAGCGGATGCCCTCCCGGCGGTACTCCTCCTGCTCGTACTTGAACACGTGCTGGTTGAAGTAGTACTGCAGGTGCTCGTTCGCGTAATTGATGCAGAGCTGCTCGAAGCTGTTGCTCGGACCAAAGTCCTCGAAGCCGAATATGTCGAGGACGCCTGGAATGTTTATTATATAATTAATATTTAATTTCTCGGTTACAATTCCTAAATAAATGAGAAGAACCGAAATTCATGTCACAATACTCTTTTAAATAGCGATTGAAGCATTTAGTGGGTTAAGTTTCTCCTTTTGCTCCCTAATGAGAAAAAAATCCCGACTTTTTTCCTGTTACTTATTCTTAGATTATTTTATAATAAATGTTATTTTTTAATAAAAAGTACTAGTATTACCTATACTATGTCCTTGGTGGTCTCTGAGCGTATCTTTTTTTGAAAGCAACGCATGATTGACCTGCATCACTATCCAGTCGAACAGAGCACCATACAGACATTTAGCCATCGCATCTCTTGTGGCAATCGCTTCTGGCAACCTAGAATGTTAAATAAAACGTTATCGATAACATTTGAATATTGCTGTTGCTTTTACATAATTTACAAATTATTAAGAGAATAAAATGATTAAGCAGAGGGATACGGTAATATGTATATACAAATTATGAATAATATATAATTTTACTTCTTTTTGATTTTGAGGCCCTGATCGACCAGAGGCCTTAAGATTGTGGCAGTTTCACTTGCGGCTCGTGGTCCCTGACACAAGAGCCGAACCGTTTTTTAAAACCGTATAGGTATAGTTTTATTTTGAAGACGTCAAGTCAGCCCGTTGATTGGCAGTAGATGTTGAAATTATAAGAAACATTGGCTATTTCTTAAAGAATGTCAATACGTCTTATTGACTTTTGTACTACTAGAATACCGAAATAAAAGAACTTGCTGAGAATGTCCAAAACATTAGAATGAGCGGTTAAAGGAACCTAACATATATATAATGGTAAGAGTAGTATAATTTTACCATAGACAATAAAATAATACAATTTCTGTTACATTTCATGAAACAGCGTAGAGCAGTGCGGTGGAATAAGATCATTAACAAGTCAGGACGCCGTTGGACGGTAATACGAAGTTACCAGGATGTTACTTGTCATACATACCTATAATTAATGACAAGTGTTTCCCCAGAGGCTCTGGCCCGTTTGGATGTGAGCGCTGCTAGTAAAGTTTCTTGTTTGACTCGTAAAAGTGATGATATGAGTGATACCACTTCTGGGTTCCGAACACCCACCGCTTCGTCGTGATGATATGACTTCCTTTGTGGTTGAAACTCTACATTGCCTGTTTAAGAAATAATAGAATTAGAATATTGTTCTTTTTTATTCTTAATTTAATTGACATAACAATAAACAAATGTAGAATTTGATGTTTAAATTAGTAATAAAAAATCTAATCAATAATAGTTTTTAAAACACTTCATACATTCTGATTCTGATTTCTTGATATGCTATTCGTTGGGAGTTCAACCCATGTTTTATAATATAGCAACTTTTGAGCAATTGCTCACTTCTCCTCAAAAGGGAGAGGGGCCTTAGCCCAGCATTGGGATATTAACAGGCTGTTACTGTACTGTACTGAGCAATTGCTGTATGCAATGATTAAGTTTATGTTGTAAAGTTTAATTTAGTTTAACACATATAAAAAATGTTTTATATTGACTACATATATTTTATTAATATGAATAAATTTTCAATTGAATTCGTTACAACTAAATTTAAATAAGCATACAAAAATATAGTACTTCATTTAATTTTCAAATTTACAATAGCATACTATTTTATATTTTTCTTTTAATACCCATTCGCCATTTTTAATGTTGTAGCCCAAAAAAACATA
Source organism: Nymphalis urticae (assembly GCA_905147175.2). Taxonomy (NCBI): domain Eukaryota; kingdom Metazoa; phylum Arthropoda; class Insecta; order Lepidoptera; family Nymphalidae; genus Nymphalis; species Nymphalis urticae. Next base: position 5,040,406 of record LR989998.1, on the reverse strand, counting down.
CATTGAGTTATGATGAGAAATATTATGAATAAGTAACAAACAAACAATTTAGGACAAATAAACATACATACATACATGTATTACGACTGTAATCGAGTTTACTTTGATCCTTCTCTGTTTATTACAATTAAGGAAAACATTACCAGAAATGAAATATGTTTTAATTATTTATTTCTATTTCTGAATTGAGGTTCAACTGCTGATTGTTGATCATTGAATTGACAATTGAAAGATAAAAAGGGCTTTATTTTTATAGAAAGAAGGGTAATTGTCTGCATTTTGTAAATTTTGGTTTTTAATTTATTGTCTTGTCCTCACAGAAATAATTTATGTATCATTAAAAAATGTTTGTATTATTAGTTCTAATATAGTGGTGATTATAATGGGCAAAATTTTAAAAAAATGCATAAATTTTTAGATATCATAAAATTATCAGTAAAGGGTCAATTAACTGTCTGATAGTATATTTTGTATCTTATCATAACTTTGGATTAGCGATTTGAAAACTTTCACAAGTACTTATCATACATTTTATGATAAAATTATATCATTTATTTGATAATAATATACATAGACAAATAAAACGAAAATTATTTAAATTATACAATATTTTGATTACATAGTTCTAATTTATAGATTTCTGGCTGTATCTATAAATGGTGTTTAGAGGTGATTAGTTAAACAATGCTGTCTTGTTTTTTTCAAATATCAAATCAAAATGATAGAAGTCAATGTTGAAATAAACAATGAGTATGATTAAGACCAATCAGGTTTATCACTTACCTAAAAGGAGTACCGCAGAGAGAACAGCAAACAATCGTCGCTGCTTGTCCAGGGTGAAACCAACCATGTCCATGGATTGTTTCAGCCGTGAGAATTCATACTGTTCATCGACACCAGGCACTACACTACAACCAGTTTTTGATAAATAATTGTATTTGTCCACACTGAGCAGGTGTAACTGTTCCTTTTCTTGTTCAGAAGCCCCCGCCAACAGATAGTAAAACACATGATAGTTTCTTTCGTTTCGACCTTGACTACATATTCGGGATTTCTCCAGAAGATATTTCTGCACAACAGCACCGTGAACCATACCATTTTCCTTATAATTCACTTGTATAAATTTGCCAAATCGACTGGAGTTATTGTTGTGTGCGGTTTTCGCATTACCGAAAGCCTCTAGCACTGGTCCCGCACTCAATATAGTTTGTTCCACGCCACTTCCATGAGATCCCTTCTGACTGAGCGCGGTGAGATGGTGGAGAAGAAAATTTGTACTCTCTGTTTTCCCTGAACCGCTTTCGCCACTTATCACTATACATTGATTCGTTCGCTCTCGCAGCATACAGTGGTACGCCGCGTCAGCAACTGCGAAGATGTGTGGAGGAAGGCTCGAGCCTATCCGCTTATTTTGATACAGCTTAACATATTTTGGGTTGTAAATAGGATAGAACTTGAAGGGATTGAGGGCTATTAATATAGATCCCACATATGTGTAGATATATCCAGCGGCGAATCGAGCCCTCAAGTTATCCAGGAGGGTCTGTTCGTTCAATTCCGGCAGCTGGCACAAGTCGGGATACTCTCGATCCTTCGGCTGATAGAGAAACCTCTGGAAGTAATCCTTTATGAGTTGCGGGTCCACTGAGAAGTTTTCCATCCATGGTTCGTCGGGAATCTTTTCTCGCAGATAGAACCTGCACAAACAACATTGACATAAACTATTCACACACATACAAAAACAATATACGGATGTAAGATTTTACATTTGTGTTATTTTTAAAATGTCGAATATTATAAATTTACCAAAAGGCACTTTCAGAGTTCATGTTTACTGCGAGTAGCAAAAATTTCAGTTTGATTTTGATTGGCAGGATGGTTGTTATCACGCCGCGGCGGCGGCAGGAAGAGTGACTCACGCGCACCAACAATATCCCTAACCACTGTCGTAATACGGCCCTTCATTAAATCAAGTTTATTTGAAATACGCTATTTAGTAAAGGCACTAGTTTGTAATGGCAGATATAATGAAATAATTAAAATAACCACTATCAAACACAATTGACTATGCCCAAATATACATTTTAAATTAATATTGAGGAAACGAGAGTAAAATTACAATAATTAAAATAGACGCAAATAATTATATATGAATCACTGTATATACAATTATTATAAAGAGCATTGTAGTCTACAAATAGTTGCTCAGTGACAGGATAATTTAATGAAGCAGAAAAAAAATATGGCACGGTTACATACTACGTATATCAAGTGAGTAAACATCGAAAATTGCCGTACACTTATTGTTTATTGTATTGGAAGATGAAAAAATAATTCAAATGCAATATGCCATAGGTATGTACGAAAATAAAATCCGAAATTAGAGAATTATGTCCGAAAAAGCGCTTCACTTAACCCTGACTATTTAATATATCAGTCAGTGCGGAGCGTTTAAAAATGTGCTGTTTTTAAAAAAAATGCGTGTTTATATTCTTTATTAATTAATTTTGTACAGTTTTCTGTTACTGGCAATATATATTTATCGTAAGAACAATATATTTTTTTAAGATTAGGTTTCCGTTTTAAGGCCTTTTATAAATTGACGTACGTCAAAATTCCTAATAATGGTGTTTAGTTTTTTATTTCCCGGAAAACCATTTTAAATGCAAGTGAACAGCTAATTAATATTAAGAAGTACAGTCGATGTTTAAGGGATTCACAACAATACTAACTACTATAAGGCATTGACACCGATAATTAAAATGTGTAAGTATAATTCGCTTTTACGAGATACTAGCGCTTTAGCCGCGACTGCGTAATAACGTCATGTCACTCAGAATGTAATTCTAATTCATAAATTAGTACTTAGCGTTCCAATTTTCATAGCTATTTCTTCAAAAAGTAACGATTTTTATACGAACTTTCATTCCCTTTTATAACGAACTTAAAGGTTATATTTTCAAAAAATCCTTTCTACATTATATATTAAAAAAATAACACAATTAATAAGGTTTAAATATACATCCAAATGACGAAGTACGACGCGATAGCTCGCTTGTATAAATAAATAATAAGGTAAAAAGAGGTTTAATTTAAAAATAATCATTAAGCTTTTCCTCTTAATAAACATTCTTATTCACGCTTATATAATTATTCAACACCAGATATACGTACAAACAAAGCGACTGAGAAAACCTAGTTTGTATCGTGTTCGAGTCTATTGTAGGTAAAGATACCATTCACATATTGAATGTAAATAAATATGTTAGCAAGGTTATACCTGTAACGCTGTACTTCGATAATTACATAGCGGACCGGCTACTATGCATTGTTGCTAATTAAGTCGTAGAGGAAAATATTTATGATAGGATACATTTATAACATTCCGAACGTTTGTAATTTTGTTCTGCAATCGTTTAACAACAAAATGTTTTTTGTCTTCAATTATTTTTGTCTTTCACGCTCGATGAGTCACATTTTTTTCGGAAGGATGTATGAAAGCCAGCCTGATATCGACTAGATGTCTAGCGTATTTCTATTCGTACTGAGCCATAGGACACGTAATCGAAAATTCCAAATAAATAGAATATAACAAACGTGAATAATCTTTCCCTTGACATTTTTGCGATTAAAGAATATTAGTCAGTTCTTTGTGAGGCATGTCAGTCATCGTCGCCGGGGCGATGTTTGTTTTCAAAGCATTACTGGAAATAAATGCCAACGTGCCGGCAGATGCTCTAGTTATAGAACGAGGAATATTTTCATGCCATCAGAATTTATATAAACACGTTCATGAAAGACATCTTTATAAATATTTCTAGTCTTCTAAAGCTTCTAGATTATTAGTGTTATAGCATTATGTATACCTGTAATATTGGCCGGAATTGTTGTTAGGCCACAACATCATTACGGCGACCGGCGACTCGTTCGGTCCGAGTCGCCTTTCCTTACATTCTCCGCTGACCATGTCTCCCACCACCTAATTTTTTATACAATAATTACATTAATTAAAAACAATACATATACAACAACTATATCATAGATGTATGAATAATAAATATAGTAAATAACGATATATCGTTTAAATGGATTTCGCTGTAATTTTATTTCTATTAACGAAAAAAATATTCAAATGCTGAATGAATAGTATAAATATATTAATATTTAAGGATCGAGTTACAGAAATAAATACGTACCCCGATGGAAAAAAATAATGCGATTTCTTAACATTAATAACTTAATTTAATTTAGATATCCGTTATTTGTTAAACATTAACAGAAAAATAAAATATTTTATCGCAACATCTGTTAGGAAGTTATGTCAGTGTGGAATTCACACAAGTAGCTTCTAGTAATGCAGCAAAAAATTAATTGATGGTGTTTATCATCAGTGACTAATCTTGTCTTACGCTGAGATTGTATTACTATTGTTCCTTGTAAAACATTTATATGAACTTTTTGAATAAAATCATCACTAATATATTTTTATGAAGGTCACATTTTGTATTTAATTATATTTGTTGCATTGTTTTTGGTTTTTGTAAAGTAAAATTAATATTTAATTATATTTAATGAATAAATTACAACAATTTTTCAGAAGCAGGCTTCTAACCATGTTGTGTTACAAAATCACAACACTAAAATTTATTTACAGAATAAACATGTATGAAAACAACTTCTACCATTTCAAAAACACATTAATTATTCAATAATCAGCAATCTCACCAAAAAGGTCTTATGTGAGATGATTTTGTATTGTTATAAAATATAAACACATAATATTTTTTTAAAACATTTTCTGCTAATCATCATCCGGCAGATAATTCTTAGATGGCATTTAAGACTGCTTCATGTAACTTACAATTGTTTGGGGGCAATTAAGTTAAATGATATACTTGCAAGATTTAGATGCACCAGTCTGAACTAATCACAATCAGTACTCTATAAGGAGCCACTCCAAGCAATCTGTACATACCTCCGCCAATTCATAAGGACCTCCCGATCCATCATTTAAGTTGAGCTTATCAGCAATGCAGCAAACTATCTCTTCAGAGCTTGTTTGCTTAGAGGCTTCTACAGACAAGGCTTCATATTGTGCAGAAAGTGCTCCTACAAATACCTAGAACAATATTTTTAACATTGAATTCTGTGTGATTTAAATTTAACTGTAGTAGGAGGTTTGTGTTCCCCTTGTGGGCAAAGACTTCATCATGTAAAAATCGATATATCCTTTGAGACAGTTAGCCGAGATGACCTAGTGGTTAGAACACGTGAATCTTATCCGATGATCGTGGGTTCAAACCCCGCCAAGCACCACTGAATTTTCATGTGCTTAATTTGTGTTTATAAATCATCTTGTGCTTGACGGTGAAGGAAAACATCGTGAGGAAACCTGCATGTGTCTAATTTCATTGAAATTATGCCACATGAGTATTCTACCAACCCGCATTGGAGCAGCGTGGTGGAATAAGCTCCAAACCTTCTCCTCAAAAGGGAGAGGAGGCCTTAGCCCAGCAGTGGGACATTAACAGGCTGTTACTCTCTACTCTACTCTCTTTGAGACACATACATGATGAATTAAAAACCCAAATTAAGCACATGAAAACTTAGTAATGTTTGCATGTGTTTTAACCAGAAATCTTTGACTAAAATTCATAAGCTCCAGTGACAGTAACAAAAATAATGTCTAATAACATTTAAGAATCACAGTAACTTTTAAAACATGAAATAATACTATATTTAGACAACACTATATTGAAATATATTATTATAGAAAGGTGAAATTTTATGAATATAAAAGTATATTTTGTGTATGTTTGTTTATGAATGTATAAAAATAAATGTATTTATTAAGTTTGATTTTTTGTGAAATAAATTTTATGTAAAATGAAATAGTTTCAAAATTTACATATTAATGTTATTTATTAATAATGATTGAATATATATATAAGTTTGTGTATAGCTCAGGTCTCAAGTGAGGTGAGATTGTGCTTTATTTATATTTCCAGCTATTTTGTTGTAGAATTTAATTCAAAAAATATTATATAAAATGTGCAAAAAGCACATTTTACTATAAATACTATTAAATTATTTTTTTATGGAGTTCTTGGTGACCATCTTGTTTAAGTTTTAAATGTGAATAATGTTTTAACCATTTGATACATAGTAATTGTATTTAATAGACTTTCCTATATATCTTATATTATACTGTGTAGTGTTTATAGTTTAATATTTTGACTTTAATGTTAAATTAAAAGAACTTTATAATTATTTATTGTTTATATGTTAACACATTTAAAAGTAGTGATAAAAAGATGAACAAAGGTCAATTTAAAAGTGTACTATCAGTAAAAGTCAGCCAAATAGAACACCAATTCATAATAACATTACAATGATATATTAATTAGTTTTAGTAAATGCTTGTATGAAATTATATTATATACAGACAATATTTGGTTTTTTTACTGTTTTTTTTGTGAAAAATGAATGTATAATGTGGGATACAATAGTCTGCTAGACTAATAATAACTAAAAGTAAATCTAACTGACCTGCACAATATATCTATGATTTTCAGCATGAGCCATCCTGCTTCATTGTACACACTCTTGATACATTCGTAAATAATTTAATTTCATTTTGGTACACCACACACTTCGTTAAATGTATTTTAAACTTCACTTAGTTTTATTAATAACATTGGTGGATTTAATTTGTTACTTCTAATTTGTACAAAATTTTAAAATAACACGAGTAAACGTCGAGTTCAACGCTATTTTTTAGAAATCCTGGATTGTGAATATGACCCCCCGAGAGCTGCACAGGTTGTAGTCAACCGTGACAAGATCACAAAATGTCATGTCTGATGTCCATGTAGTTGCTTCCGTACGAGTTTAGGGTGAATTCCTGACTTTGTCTGGTGTGGCGTAGGTTTGCGTGAATTGAGATTTTAGTTTGAAAACAATATACAAGGAAGAGAAATCTCAGATGTGGGTCACATGCTGATTAAATTGAAGTCGCCCAGCTTGTTGCTCTTTTAACATATTGACATTTTCACACAACTTAATTATTAATTAAAAATGTCGCTTTCTTCACTTCCTTTTGCAAGTCTTTAGTAATATTTGAAACGAACAATGTAACTATACAAAATCGCAACGAAGTCGGTGTATTCAACAACCTGTTATTTGTCATACACAACTCTTGCTTACGCACCACGTAATCGCACCAGATGCACAATTACAATATAACTATCTTCAAAATCATGTACAACGTATGACAGACTTCTTAAGGTTTTATAACTTATTTCAATTTACTAAATATTCTATAGAAATTGAACCACCATTTTTATTTGTATGTAGAGTTGAATTGAATCGTGTATCTATTACCAACTTAGCCATGGCAAGAATTTGTTTCCTTCATAATAAATGCATGGAAACTGCTTACATTTTAATTTGGTCGCATTATATTAAAGCATAGACTTATCTATTCGCTTACCATAGATATTATTTTTTTTATTATATTGAAAAAGGCAACGATTCTCAAGTATACAGCCTCATGTTGTTTTTTTTTTGTAGGATAATTTATGTATGTATAATTTATTAATTTTATTTAAAAATTAAATGTCATTAGCCTCTAAATATAGGTAAATAAATCATCAAATTTCATATATACTACGTTTCATTTTTTTTAAAATTATAGTTACATATTAAAGCTGACCTTTTTTTTTGCTGTCGAGGAGGAATGTATAATACAGAGAAGCATTTGTTACTTTTTACTGTTATTAATTATTATCCTATATTTTTTTAAATATTTAAATATGCTTTTGTTAAGGTTAAGTTAGGTTAGCCTTTTAGGGTTTCGCCATGGTAGCATGCGAAAGCGATCCCGTGGCGCTCCTCGTTAAGACGGAAAGGGTACGGGGAGGTTTTAGTGGGTAGGACGGTGGCCTTCTGCCCCGTGAGTCCCACATAACCGTCCCGGTCGCGGACCGGGCGGTAGGCGTAAATGCGTTTCCTCCTCGACAACAAAAAAAAAAAGGTTAGCCTTTTAGGGTCCTGTCAAGGTCGAAGCGAATCTTTTTTGCCACGGTAGCATGCGAAAGTGATCCCGTGGCGCTCCTCGTTAAGACGGAAAGGGTACGGGGAGGTTTTAGTGGGTAGGACGGTGGGCTTATGCCCCGTGAGTCCCACATAACCGTCCCGGTCGTGGACCGGACGGTAGGCGTAAACGCCTTTCCTCCTCGACAAAAAACAAAAAAAGGTTAGCCTTTTAAAGTATCGAACCATATTTTTATAATATGTCACTTAGTCTTTAAACATAATTAATTATGTTCTTGTAATTTTCACACAACAATAAAATATAAACCTAGATAATTAAAATTAATTTAAAGTTTTTAATGTGAGCAAACAACGCTCAGCTATCTGTTCGTTTGTTTTTCCCGGATTAACGCAAAAATTACAAATCATATTTATTATAATATATTTATATGTATAGTTTTATGAGATTTTAAGCCGAACTCAAATGGCAGTAAGCGGGCACATTGTTCGTAGAACCTGGGACAAAATAATTTATAATAATTTGAGACCTATTCGTTTGCCCCACTCTTTAGTGGTGACCACGAACTGGAAGGCGCTCTACAAAGAGAACTAACGATCTTACGAGTCAGACGGGAATCCACTGGACGAGGGTTACGCAGGACCGGACGTCGTGGAGATCCTTGGGGGAGGGCTTTGTCCAGTATGTAGTAAACGTCTTCCGGCTGAGATGGTGACGATGATGATACTTGAGTTTCGGAAAAGAGTAACTACTGGATCTTTTGCCGGTTTTTCTCGCTAAAATATACACTACAAATCGATGTAAACTTTTTAAATTAATCTTGTAATAATTGAAGATCAAAAGTTCTTGTTGCTAAGATTTCTAATTAGTTTTTTGTTTTTATTTTTAAACATCCCTTACATCGCCAATGGGCCACCACTGGGCCTAAAAAATGGAATATCTAAAACGGGAACACAATTCTAAATATTATTGCTTTCGATAGAATATATGGTGAGGGAGTGATATCTATCCAAACAAGCTTGCACAAGCCCTACCATCAAGTAAAGTAACGAGATTAATATGTATAATGACCTTCCCCAACTTTTTTCTAGATAAAAACTATGTATCCTGAAGATAAAAAAATTAACTAATTTAACTAATACCTTAGTTTTAATAACGACGTTAGCCACTTTTTTGCAAAAGGGCTCATGTTCATCGCTAAGTAGCTATTTGGAATCTTTTGATGCTAAAAACAGCAAATATAAATTACGTGTACCTACTTTACAAGGGATGAACGTTCCCGGCACAAAACTTTGAAATAAGGATACATGTGCATGACGTGACGTCTTTTTTTAGGCAGTTTTGTATAAAAATAAACACAGATATACAAACACTCGCATCCTTTTCTATAAAATGATTTCTTTCGATATTTTTTCATTGTATCTTTATAGTTTATTTAATTGTTTTGTTAAAATATATTAGAGATGTTACGTAAATTATGTCCTATTATGTTAACTTATGTCACTTATAATGTTAATAAAGAAGTATGAAATGGTTTTATGCAAGACCGGAATATTTCGAATTTTCAGTAAAGAAGGCTCCTGCCATTGCATCCTGAACTTGCCCCTCTGCTCCTGAACTTGCATTCTATAAAGTTACTGAAGTAAAGTGTTTTTTTTTTAATAAATATTACCAGGAATTATATAGATCTTTATAATAAAGTAGATATGTATTGAAATATGTTTTTATAGGAAAAAACTTTTTCGTGCGCATAAACGTAAGGTATGCTCGAAGAGGTCGCGTAGCACGATAGTTTTATTTATTTTATTATAGTAATTTGCTTATAATTAAACAAAATATTTTACAATAGGTATAGCTTTATTGTATCCATGTGTCATGTGAAGTCAGGCAAGTATCTAGTCGCTTATAAAACATTAATTCAAATCATTTTTATTATGTAGGTTATTTAATTTACATATTATTATTTAATTATTAAGAATACCTTATCTAGCTTAATTAATCACACTATGCCTTCAGTTTACAATATAATAAAACAGCCTCTAAATGTTCAAAACTGCTGGGAAAAAGCCCCGTCGAGAAGGTTTGGAGCTTATCTCGCCACGCCGTTTCAATGCGCGTTGGTGGATCATTAAATTACTTAACCAATAAATATGTTAGTGAATAATACGAAAACACTTAACTATCAACCAGATTACCTAAGTTTTGTTTTGTGAGTGTTTTTTAGCTTGATTATGAATTGAAGTTCGTGTGATTTATGACAACAAAAAATATAGTCGAATATCTCTTATAAAGTAGCTACATTGTAGAGTAGGTAAACCAATGTTTTATTATTCCAGCTTATCTTAAGACTAAGTAACACAACAGTAAATTATTGTTATTTATTTCAACTTTACACAAAGTACAAGGTATAACGAGTAGGTACAACGAGAATAAAGTTAAAAAGAACAAGCAAGTAGTTTGTGTACTAATCAAAGAAGATTTCATAAATTAGGTAAAGCGCAGGTCGAGATTCATACGGTCAACGTATTCCAAGAGTGGCTTCATTATATTAAAGATAAATTACTTTAGTAAATCATTCTAACAACTATTTCACTTATAAACCTAACTTATTAGGTAAAAATTAATCCATGTCGTTGAACGATTCCGTAACAATAACACAAAATACGTACAAATGCTAAAAAAATATAACAAAGTTAATGTTACTCAGTACCTATCGCATAAAATGTCGTTAAAACTACAACAAATTTTAAGTTCTTAGCTCCACAAATGTTTTTCATATATTTTTTTTAAGTAATAAGTATGCTTAGTTGTACTTAATCGTTGTAACAACACGCGCCCGCGCGAATATAGTCAATCACACACTTTCATTTATTATATAAATTACATTTCACATCAGTCTTCTAGTTTTATAAGAATGGTTCGACGCTCGTTTGGCGGCCGCAGCGGCCGCGGCAGCGCGGCGAGCGTGGACACGTCCATGTTTTGCAAGATGGTCCGAACGTGCAAATCTCTTGCCACATTCGCTGCACCGATAGGGCTTATCGCCCGAATGGCTTCGACGGTGGCGCGCTAACTCATCTGACCGCGCGAAACGCCAACTGCAACTACCCCATGTGCATCGGTAAGGCTTCTCACCACTATGACGGCGCAAATGCGCGCGAACGTGTGACGCTTTTGCATATAGTTTACCACACTCCTCCACCGGACATCGAAACGCTCCGAGTTCCGGGCAGAACGTTGGTTCTCCCCATGTCTGTATTTTAGTTTCTGGTATAAAATTTAGCACTCTATCACTAGTTTTATTTATATTGTTAGACGAGTACTGAATGTCTTGCACACAAGTTGATTCCAAATCTATTCCAAGTACAGAAAGTCTACCGAGCGCTGTGTCACTATCAACATCTGTAGAATTTGGACTGGATTGTAGAACATCGTTCGATTTATCACTTGTTAATGCTTCTAGGAGATAATCGTCTAAATCTATATTCTTATCCAAATCGTCGAAATCAAAAAGTATATTTGAACCGTCTTCAAAGATGGAGTTCTCCCTGTTAGAATCATTCAATCCGTGAACAAATGCATCGCAGTGAAAATCTATATCATTAAGTTGCCAGTCGTTGAGTTCAGAATTCAAGTTCGACGGTAACTCGAAATTGATGAGACTCTCCGCTGGCGAATACTCGAACATGAGCTGGTCGCTTAGACCTTCATTGAGCACGCCGCAGTTTTCGCGGTACATTTTGAATCTAAAAGTAAAAAGAAAAATTAGTTAAATTCTTAGTAAACAATTTAAAAAAAAATGTTTTACTTACAAGTTCTTAATGAGCCTCGATTTTTATTTATTACATAAACGCGATATCGAAATTTGAAAGTTGTGCCGGAATAATATTAGGAATGACACGGACAGGCGCTTTCGGCGCGTCCTGTGACTAGAGTGAGTGATCGCGGCTACTCCGGACAGCGCCACGGACGCGCGATAACAGCGATCGACGATTATCGGCCAGCCTGCGCCAGCGGGAGGACTATGGCTGGCAGTCACACTGCATATAACACGCGCTAAACTTTTCACTCTATGATAGCAATGTTAATCTCTATTATATTAATACACCACAATGTTGCATATTTATTTGCACATGATGTTATATTTATTATATATACCTACTCGATGTTGCGCTACAAAACGTACATATTATTTAAATTAAAAAAGTTGTTTATTGAACATGACGATATGCGGATCATTCACTTTTATTCTTATCTTTTGTTTACCCGACCTACCCGACAGTTCTTTTACCTATGATAATAATTAATAGATATACGTTTAACTTAAAATGTTTTCAAACTCAATTAAAATAACATGTTATGTGATATTTTTTTCTCTTTTTATTTTTTTACTAACCAAACAGAAACTTTCAAATTATCGATAAATTATACAATCATGTGCTTTATATTTAACATTATGAATAAATAAATAAAAACTCATATTAAATAAAAGCTTTTACCATGATAATAATAATAAACGGTTAAGTGATAAATTCTTCAAGTGTATGGCTTAAGTTTCGAACTCATCGAATAAAATCACAACGGATATTCCGATTGGAGCGGAATAGATAGTATTTTTGCAATGCTTACATCCCCTGATAACCAGTGATAACATTCCTCGGAAGTGATGCTGAACAATGGACAACAACAACTAACCCAACCGTAATAAATAACGGAAACTTTCGCATGATTTTAATGACAATCGATGTTGTCACTTCGATTGTAGGTGCTTCAGGCATCAGCGATATTTAAATAGTTATGCTATATTTGTAAATTGTATTTAATATATATAACTGATATCTCTTATATATTAAAGATACATCAATTAAATATTATTAAATTTAAAGTTTTTTAAGGTGTTATTGGCGCAGTGGTCAATGTAACATGATTTAGCGCTTACGGTTGGATGTTCGAATGCAAACAAGATATTTTAAGGCCAATACGTTTGTTTTGTATATGTCCTGGGTGCTTGTTTTTATGTGTCGTGTTTCATCGACACGAGGTTAATCTGTGAGGGCTGGTAAGTGCTTATTTATTACTTATGTAGGTATGTAAACAAAATAAATCGCTCTTACACTTAGTAAAAAATACATTTTTTTTAAATGCACAAAATTTTACCATATCATATTAGAACAATATAATATAGATTCTATATATAATGTTTATTCTTATATATTAATTCTTAGCGGTGTACATAAAATTAATTGATAAATAATATCGAATAACTTCAGATGTGGATCAACTTGTGTGGTTTATCCCAATTAAACAACTAGTCCTGCGTGTCAGGTCCCAGCGTGTGGAGCTGACGGCGGGCGCGGCGGCGTGGCGACGCTATCATGCGTCGGTGGCTGGTACCGCCGGCATCTGGTGCGTGCGCGCCTCTACTCGTGTTACATGGCAGACTTTGACAACTACGCACGCATACCATTGTAAACTTTATCTAAAAATATTACTCACATTATTAGGGTTTTTTACCAAACCAATTATTCAATGACAGGGAAGTTTAAAAGATTAATAAGGTTTATGGACTAAATATTTTGGAATTAGTTTAGTTTATTTTATATAGAATAATAACAAGAACAGAAATATAAGTATGTATTGATGCGTCATTTTAACTCATAAGGCATTATTATTCCTTCGTGAGAAATCGGCACGTAGGACACGTGTCCGCATACGGCACAGGTAAATTGATAAGTTTAACGTCACGATCCTTAGATGCAAGTTGCATAATTAAATTAATGATCTTACGCGTGTTACAATTTAAATAGGTGTTGTATGTAAATTGTTACTCATACGTATGACGATTGCGATTTGTGGCGACCTATGATTGTATGAAGGCGATAACGTCCGGTGGCTGGCAGTGCCAGCGTCTGCTCATTAGATTCATTACGTATTGGCATTCGTTGTGTTGCTGTTTTCCTACAACAATGACGGAAAATACCTTAACAGTAAGCACATAGAACAATTAAAGTATGTAATATCGTTATTTCTTGTATTTTCATGTACCTACCTATTCACGAGGTGCCTACATACCTGTAATAGCGCTTTTGAGTTTTCTTTTGGATTCATATGATTATAAGAGTTACAACATATTTTACTATGCGATTCGTTAATTTTCTTTGTTAGATTATACTGGCATATAATTCACTTTTGTAAACTTTACGTAACTACGATTTGTTTTAGATATTTTATTTCATCTTCTCTCATCATCCATATATAAATAGGCAAACACAAAATAATTCTGCACTTTTTTCTCTTCTCTAGATTAATCATTTTTCTTTTATTTTATTGGTAGGTAACGTATTGTCAACGAAAAAAGGAAATAAGAATAGTAGATAAATCAGTTAGAAAAATGCAATTTCCATATTTTAGTTTAGTTTTCCTCAAATTTTTTACATACAGTTTAACTGCCTCATTAGTCTAGGGCCACATATAAGGCCGCAGACCCTGAGGTCCTGGGTTTAAATTCCAGGTCGGACTAATAAAGAGTTATTGGGTTTTTCTGTCGAAAATTCTCAGTATCAGCCCGGAGTCTGAGTGTTGGAAGTGTGTACACTCCCGTGCTTCGGAAAGCACGTAAAGCTGTTGATCCTCCCATCGGATTATGAGAGTTATGGAATAGAATGTGCAGCTGTGTTTGCGCTCACACTTATTCACTATATGATGTCCTGCGCAGTTAGTTGTCTAACATCTCTTTAGATTGGTCACCATGGCCGAAATCGATCAGGAGGACGTTATGTATTGTTGTTACATACATAGGTATTAATGTATGTTACGCTGTACATAATGTTCTCGTGGTTGATAATAAAGTGGTTTATTAGTCAGGTTAATGTCACCTACATTAATACTGAAGTTAGGCATAAAAGATAAATATAAAAAAAGTAAAAAGTAATTCTAATAAAACATGGTTTTGCCCGATTTGATAGCCTGACGCTGACGCATATTTTATAAAAAAAAAAACAATATTAAATAACATTTAACACGTCATAGATTTTTTGACATCTGTTTTTAATTCTGCAGGATTTATGCAGATTTATTCGAAACCAGCGAGTTCCCTATGGATTGAGAGATTAAACTTTTCTGGATTGCAAACCCTAATTAGACGAGTATATTTACATATACAGATACAAGTATGAGATATCAAAAAAGTAGATGATTTTTTTTAAATTTCGACGTTATATTTAATTCATACTTTTAAATGTCAGAAAAATATAAGTCATTCCATTGTCACAGTTGCATGAGGTTATTTCCTCGAGCGCTCAGATGTTTCATTAGCTTTGCGTCAGTAGAGAAATAGAATTTAAAACTAATTACTATTTCATTTGCATCGTCAGGAAGTTAAAACGCAAATTTATATTGCTCACATCGTCGTAAATTGAAGTCTAGATATTGCTTATTGTTTTACTTAAGCTTTTAATTACTTTTTTAAACTAAATAATGAAAGCAATACGGCTATTTTTACCTAAAAAACATAGTCATATAATACGCAATTTTTATTGTTTTTGTTTTTAAGAAATAGATAAATCAAACAAAATATTAAGCTTTTTATCAATGGTCTGGTGATAATATACTCGTTAACTAAGCACATGTGTTTCGAAAATTATTTACGAAAATATTTTATCAATAGAAATCCATTGTGTCAAATTACAAATATTGAAACTTGATGTTGATCGTATTGACGCAAAAAATGAACTTTTTATCAACGTTTTTTTACGATTTACAAAATTTGTAAAAGGCACGCAGTATGATTATCTGGAATACGAGCAGATGGATTCCATTAGGAAGAACAAATTAACAACTAAATGGAACCAAATTTTTGTGTCAAGAAATCTTACTTAACTTATAAATAATAATAATAATACGTAAATCTTCTTTGCTAAAATTAAATCCTTAGGTACTAACTGATATGTTGATTGTTGAGCCGGATACCATTCCTAGGACAGGTATGGTATATTGTTGAACAGACTACACATTTAATGAATTTATATTTTTTTCATTGTGTATATTAATTATTATATCTTTTTCTCCAAATATTATACAAATAATCTAGCTGTCTCCTTCTCTCTGTGTCCGTTTCGTGTTTTACTTCTACTAAAACACGAAACGGATTTTGATATGGTTTCACTAACTGAAAAAGTGATAAACAACGAAGATTTAAATATATAATCTATACATTTAAATAAAATTGAAGTGTCTTTCTGTTCAAAATAACCGCCTCTTTTTAAGTAAATATGGCTATTCGTGATTTACCAAAACCAAAACAATCATTTTTAAAATTTATATCTGTCTGTTTGTCCAGGCTAATCTTATAACGGTTGAAAATTACAAATTGAATTATTATTAGAAGTATTTCAAGGTTCTATTTAGTTTTTATTTAATCAAAATCATATGATATCAATGATAGACATACGTATTTTTGCTCACATATTAATTGTCCTGATTAATTCATCAACACAGAGCCTAAGCCACAGCGGCTAGAAACTTAAAATTTCGGAAATGTAGCCCCAAACGGGACTAATGGGGTAAAAAAATTAGTATAAAAATTAAAAAAGTGATCTGATCTGCTTGAAATTTACTATTTGTGTTTCTAGAATTAAATGATAAACATGAATTTAAAGTTCTTAGAATTCCACCCAAACGGGTGGCAAATTTTAATTTTTCCGTGTCAAAACGTTTGGTATGGACATAGAGAACGGGTACAAGAAATACGTTTTCTTTATACAAACTTTACTACCATAGTTAAATTAAATAAAATGCAAACGCAGTGAATGTATACTACCAGCCTGGTATGTATACTACCAGCTTATTTCTCTTGGTCTCTATCTGGGCCGCTATAGTTTGATCATGGGTCAGCAGCCTGAACACAATATTTTAGGGACCGTAAACAGAATTCTAAAGTACTTATATAGTTTCCTCTTAAAGTGTACTTCCCCATGACCATTAATAAATCCCAAGGCCCGTCGTTGAACATGGCTAGCATTGATTTTAGGGTGAACTATTATCACATGGACAGTTTTTATGTTGCATGCTCCAGAGTGAGCCCTGCGATTGACTTAGTAATTTTGACCCCAAAAGGAAACACCGCAAACGTCGTTTACAAAAAGGTGCTTCGATTATTAATTAATAAATAAAGTTTTCAGTGATTTGAATAGTTTTTTTTTATCTGAGTTTGATAGAATAAAAAATATATATTTGTACGCTTGCTCATTAACAGAATTAAGTATATTCAACGGCGTGGATAAATGGGGTATTTAAGAAACAGAATCGTAAAATAAATAAAAAAAAACCTTAATATACTTTTTTCTTATCAGAATGACATTTCATGTTTCTTTCTTCACAGACTTCTAAACAACCACTTATCCTTTACTTATATTTAAGCGCGAGCGAAGCGCGCGGGCATCAGCTAGTTGTTAAATATTTTTGGCTAAGCTATGATGTTCTTTTGTTGAAAACACTATTTTCGTTACGTACGTTTAAATAGCTAAGCCCTAGGCGATACAGCAAAATAATGTTCTAAATAATTATTTGTTTTTAAAAAGGCCTACAGATAGGTAAACAATAGCAAACGTCTATCTTGTAAGGTACATTCATAATAACTATTTTTATCTAGTACAGATTAGTAAAAACTACAAGATATTTGCGAAGCCATTTTCTACAATTTATTATTAATCCTTTTTCAAATTATTTTGTTAGTTCCCTTGGGCATTTAAATAACATTACCTTAGAAAATATCACCGATTCTAACTATTACGGCTAAAGAACAGGGCAGAGCCTGAAAAACATTTGAGATTTTTTTTTAAACGTTTTTGACATTATTTGATACCAAATTCCATCGGGCACACGGTTACTATTGCAATAAGTTCACATAACGATATTTTCATTAAATTATATTTTTGTTTGTGTAAGCGAGTACATCATATATCACAAGAGCCTTCGACCAAAATCATGTCCCTTCGTTTTACGGTCAAAACCGTCCAAAAATTGTTAGATAAAATTAGTCTGAACTGCACTAGGTGGGCAGTAACGGTCGGACGCTAAAAAGCTGTGCTCGAGTACATATCTGCTATGTTGCAAAAGGTATAATAAAAAGGTGTATAACTATATATTAAAATACAAAACAAATATAAAAAGAAAAGAATATCTATAGCATTGCACATAACAATGTAACTATATTTTAAAGCAAAGCTATGTGATTTAATAAATAGGTCTAGCTACTCTAGTAAGGTGCAACAGTAAATTTATCTGCTATAATTTTTCTTCATCTGGACAACTTATTTTATCACGTCCAACAGATTTCCAGACTGAAGTCGGTTATACAGAGCCGTAACATTTTTTAACACTTGTTATGGTTTCAAAATATAAAGTGCTCAACTGACTCTAATTCGGATCAAATATCGTGAAGCGAGAGTCCTAATCGTCTCCAATTCCTCCGCTATTAGCCGCCGTGCCTTTAACACACGTGTCCACACGGAGCCCAGTTCCACGTTTCCCTATTGCTCTTATCCTTATGGTGCCTCGCAGCCTCTGAAACACTGTTTCATGGACTGCAAAAGTTATCACTTTGTGGTTTGTTCAAGCTCTTTTGGGTGTGTACAACTCACTCCTCAGATATTGTTATTCTACCGTCAAACAGCAATACTTACTAATGTTGTGTTCCTGTATGAAGGATGTGTGAGCGTTAATTACAGGCGCAAGGGAAATAGCATATCAGTTCCCAAGGTTGGTATTGGCATATGCGTTGTATGTGAGATTTAATATTTATTAATAAAATATATTATAAACGTAAAATATGAATAATAGCAAGATTAGTTCATTCAAATTATACACATTGTTACTAGTGGTCATCTATCTATCGTTATATATGGATCATCTGAGCAATTTTATTCTTCTAGAAGTATGTATTACCCATTTGACGATATTGGTTTAGGTTAGTCGATTTCAGGATATAATATTTTTCAGTTTGAACATATATTATATGTACTTGAAAAACCTAATATAATTATCAAAACGTCGAAAGCATTAAAATTTGGAATCCTTTTTCTATTTAGTCCATTCTTATTTTTTTATGGATGAAGCCGTGATCGTGACCATGACCGCTGGTCATATTTGTAGAAAAGATGTTACTACTGTTTCACAGCACTTTGGGTGACATCACATCTTCACTGCAAGTTATGTTACCAGAAAGCGCGGCGGACACAACGTAGACGACGTATGGACGTGAGGAGTGCTTGAGATAACTGTTACCCCTGAAGACAGATCCGCTGAGCCACGAGCAAATAACAGCACGGTAGGATAACGGATATGTTGAAAAATTCCGGCCGAAAATCAGAGAAAAAAAAACACTATAAAAAGAATGCTTTAAGATATTTCTTCCGGTATACTCAGGAATGTATCGTATCATAAAAGAAAAAATTGCAGTAAAAAAAAACAATTTAAAGGCTTACGCTGTACATATACCTATCATCTAGTTACTTGAACATTATCCATCCACATATTATATTATCCATTAGGATGGGTCCACTAACCACAGCCATCACGGTAAGTAAAGAGTAAAATAAACCGTAATTTTAATATCAGAAATTTGACAATTTTTTTCTGTTGTTTTAATTATTATGTAGGTATTTGCAATAAAAAAGCTTGTAAATAATTTTCTTATCGGTCAACAAAAATCATAGAACAAGTGAAAAAGAAATATTAACGAATCGAAAATGATTTTTGAAGAATAATAGTAACAAGACATATCCGAAACAGAAGTGGTCTAAACGACCAATGGCAAAACTTATATTAATTATCTTGTGTCAAATTGGGAAAACTAGGAGGCTCAGTAAGTTGGTTTTTTATCTTACTGAACGTAAATAAAATTTCGCCAAAGTTTTTTAAGGGTATTTATTACGAATCTGAGATTTTCATCACATGTCACATATGATGAAATTCGGATCTTGTACGGTGATCGAGTCTGAGAACGGTCGTCGCAATAGCTGGTCTTAGAGGAGGCATACAAGTTAGGAATCAAGTTCGAATTGACTTTTACTTGTAACTGTATTACCATACAGTTCAAGATCACCAACCACGGACAGGGTGCTGATTTAAAATGCCACGCATTGAGAATATGCCAATTTGATCAATGATTATTTATCGATATATTTTTCTATGTAAAACAGAAATTTCGTAACTAGTAAACTTAACTTAAGCGAACTAGTAAATATTAAACTTATAACATAAGCTATTTCTAAGATCACTTACACACGAATTGCCGTGTAATTCCTAAAAATGAATATACATATATATATTCTGTATTTCAGATTTCTATCTTATTCGATCACTCTCAGTACAGTACAGTTTTCTTATTCTTCTTAATTCAGACAATACATTTCTATATAATTATATTAGGGTGAAAATAAAACGAGACATGTATAATTTGCGCATATTTTTTCTTTAATATGAGCATTTTACAACAATATTGAAACGAAATCATCATTTTGAGATCTGCTGCCAACATACACTACGGGCGCTCAACAAATAAACATAAACCGCGCTCACTAATCTATATAAACAAGTCGCATAAGTACATACAGGCTTCCCATATATTCTATACATACACTAAAGCTATATCACCACTTGCCACGCTACGTTCGCAGAACGTCCGCAATCACTAGTCACACGTCACTTTGATCTGTTTTGTTCGCTTGTTCGCTTGTCCGAGTGTTCAGTTCGTCGCACTAGTAGATCACTTCGTACACTGTGGCCTTTTTGTCGCCCGAGCCCGTCACTATGTATTTGTCGTCCGATGAGATGTCGCAACTGAGCACCGATGATGATTCCTTCGACTGCAAATATAATCGTTCGTGGTTAATATTGAACAGTTTAATTCAATATGTGTTTGATATTTCTTGTATACTGTATTACAATATGGAATAGACAGGAGAAATGAATAACATTATTGGAATTGGTGTTTTTACAGACTGAGATTAAATTTAGTAAGCAGTAAAAAGCTGTGCTATATAAATGGAATTAATTCTGACTGACCATTATCACTAAATCCAAATCACGTATGTGCAAATGTATTAACATTTGCACATACGTGATTCAATATGATATATCAAAATTGTGTGCAGTCAAAATGCTCTTAGCAAAATATAATAAGACGTTAAGAATAGCGGGCGACTTATAGACGAATACTCACTTGGAATATACTGGCGCCGTAGGGCGTGCGCCAGGCGTTGAGCAGGTTGTCCTTGCCGGTGGACACGAACCACTTCCCGCAGGACGCGAACCGCAGCGACAGCACGCACGACTCGTGCAGGTGCAGCTGGTACTTGTCGGGCTTCACCGCGTGCAGCACCTCCACGTTGCTGTTCTCCATGCCCACCGCCAGCCATTCACCTAAAATACACCAAAATATAAATAAGTCATATTTTTTTCTATTTTTTAATCGATTTGCAGTTTCGTATTTAAATTATTATTTTTTTCTATCTTAACAGTAGCTTTTTAATTTTTTTGAATAAAGTATTCAAATGATATCAAGGTTTTATTTGATTTGTTTATTTAAAGCATAAATTATTATTTTTTGTATCATAAGTAAGAGTGTACCTGTGGGACAGTATCCTAATGAGAATATCTGTGAACTAAAATCGTGTTGCTGTAATTGTCTTCCTTCTCTTAAATCCCACGATCTGCAAAAAAAGTCATCGAATTAGAAAAATAAATTATCATCGAAATTAAAATATAACGTAATTTTCAACAATTACTTTAGTTTGCATATTTCGATCGGTAAATGTCAACTAACAATCACGCGGGCAAACAAATCAGCGTAATGACGTTTTTGAGTTTATAGTAGTGCACCGGCACCAGATAAATAAATTAACGAATACTTTTTATACATTTTTTATTTTTGTAGTCTATTAAACGAAAATTTCTTCAACACGTTTAGTATTTTTCGTTCATCCTCGCTTTCATCCGATAAATCATTTATGTAACTGAGTATTTATTCTAATATCTCCTTCTCCTCTCTACCCTAAATTTTATTTTCCTTTACATTAGAATGTAGAGATACAATTTTCATTCCTCTACAGTTATCTTACTAAATTATTCCTCAACTAAGATGTTAGTTTTCACTATCCACCATATATTTCATTACGAAGTATTTAGAAACACAATATTAACAAACAAGATATGACACTTCTAACGCTACTTATGCGAGATGGAACTGTTTTTTTCCAAATTTAGTCTCTAAGCAGATTTTCTGTAACTAATTGTAATTCGTTCGTTATAATACGAGACGATATTAACGTTGACGCAAAATTGATTTGAACTAATAATGGTTGCTTTAATACCTGACTGTGTTATCGAGACCGCCGGTCCAGAGTTTGGTTCCGTCGGCGGAGATGTCGATGCAGGAAGCACCGTCTGTGTGTCCTTGGAACTGTCGTACCAGCGTCTGGTTGTGAAGGTCCCAAACCGCGATGTTGCCGTCGGAGCAACAGCTGAAGCACACCTGCAATCAAAACAAATTAAAATATTATTATTCAACCACATAACTGTTACATTACTTTTTTACATTTGTTTTTTAATTCTTTGTAGATTTTCGATACATTCCTAAAGTCAGAATAGTATGGGTTGAGCTTGCGTGCTCAATTGACGCTTAACAAAATTCCTTCAGTTACTTCTCTTTACTATTCAGTTAAGAGTTATGAATGTCGAGTAACCAAACTACACGGTATTTGCTCATTAAAAATTTATTTTATTGAATAATGTATCGAAAAAAAAATATTATGAAGAAAATAATCCCGTATTTTGGAGAACTTTGATGAGATTTATTTTACAAAGCAATACGCTGTCTTTTATTATGTTCAATTTAATTATTTAGCGAATCATATCGTGACCAAAAGAAATATACCTCTTGCCGAAAATGTGAAACATAGTATATCAATTAATATCAGTACCAAGATGCCATTATGGTCGCGGTAGTATAGAGCAGAATTTTTAAGGATAGAAAAAGTTCCAGGAGACTAGTAATGTTACCTTGGAGTCGGGGCTGATGGCGAGCGCGTAGCACGCGGGCGCGGACGACGTGAGCTCGGCCTTGATGCGCGGCGTGGGCGACGCCAGGTCCCAGATGGACAGGTTGGACGCCTCGCCGCCCACGATCAGCGTGCGGCCGTCCGGCAGCAGCTTCACTGATCTTATGTAGTTGTCTCTTTGCTGAAATACGATGAAATCGAAACATAAAACTTGATTCTATACTATCTACTACTATCGAGGGACGACATTGAAAGTAACGAATGTTATTTGGAAATTTTAATTAAAAAGGAGCACGTAATAAATGAGAGTCGCCGACAGTTACCCACTCACCAGGCAATCCAGCTGGCTGACGGGCGCCTTGCTGGGCTGGCTGATGTCCCACACCTTGACGCAGCCCTTGCCGCCCGTGTAGACGTACTTGGTGGGCGACGAGACGGTGACGGCGCAGACCACCTCGCCGTGCGCCAGCGCAGACACCTGGCGCGCGTGGCGCGGGATGCCGGGGCCCATCAGCGCGTCCGGCGGGAATGGCACGGGCTGCATCTGCCCCTCCGCAGACACGTGGAATGAGTACGCTCTGAAAGAAAAACGAATTTATAAGAATCTGAAAATCGCGCTTTAGTAAGTGTACGTCTTCTTGTTACGTATTATCTCATACATATTAATATAAATATAGAATAGATAAAAAAGACAAATATCACATTTCTACATTATTATTCTCATGTATTTATGTATCGAGTAAAACAAAACTTACGGTTTGCCACCGGGTATCGGTGCGAGCGCAGCCGGTCCGATGGGGGGACGCAACGGCTCGTACGCCAGCGCAGCTCTCGCGGAATAGCCTGCGAGACCGTACGCGTCGTGTGCACCGTTGCCGAGGTAAGGGTACTGTAGCGCCGGAGGCTTTACTGCAGCCTTTAGAGGCGCTCCTGCGGACCCCACCCCGCTAGCACCTGACGTGGGCGTTACTGGCTTAGATATAGGTGTACTTGGCTTCTCGTCCAATTTCTTTGCTGATGGTGTTGATGCGTTACTCGACGTCCCTGATCTGTAATTTAAATGAAAAAGATTAAATTTAAAAAATGTAAATGATATTCAGTAAGAAG
The DNA here is from genome assembly GCA_905147175.2 of Nymphalis urticae. Lineage (NCBI taxonomy): Eukaryota > Metazoa > Arthropoda > Insecta > Lepidoptera > Nymphalidae > Nymphalis > Nymphalis urticae. The sequence goes on along the minus strand of LR989998.1, from coordinate 5,016,187 downwards.
TATTGCTAAGTTTACATATTAATGTCACTATTATGTATATTTAAATGTAAAAACCTAGCACGCTCTTGATTATTAGCGAATTCAATTATACCCGCCCATTAAAATGTATTGAGGTTATTTACATATTCAATACTTTTTGCTACAGAAAGACCTGAATGTATTTTGTATCGTTTAATGGCAATGTCATATAAATGATGTATTTAGGTCGCGGATTCGTGATACTATGGTGAAACAAACATGTTTTACAATCAATAAATTTTTCCAATTCTTTATTATTTAAGTATATTTTAAATAAAAGTTTGGGTAAAAATGTTTTTTTTTTTTTTAAGAAATAATCTAGAGATCCGCGAAGTAATTTATGTTGTTATGTCATTTTAGAATGTAATGCTTATTATATTCCTAAAAATAACAATAGAACTAAATCATCGAATAAGTTTATTAAACTGTTTATATAATCCGTTTTAATTAGATTACACTTTATTAAGGCCCTACAAGGTTAGGCTGGAAGGCGTAACCATAAGTTTTGTAAGGATTATTATCATTGGTTATCCATAAAGCGTGTCTAATCTCATCGTCGTAACAGGACTAGCGCGCCGTTTCGTAATTGATTCAGAGGAGTAGATTAACTTTTGACTGTTCAATCGTCGCCGGCACATTGACCTTCCGCAAGAAATGTAACGGATAGTTTACAAACTATGGCTTCCCTTAAATGGATGGAGCGATTATCATGAATTTATCGTGCACAACATCGGACTAAGGCGCAACTGGCCCCAATACATGTTTGTTATACAGATTATCGAGCGCTATAAATGTTTTACGACTCTTTGTAATGATTCTTTTGGAATGTTAAACTTTATGGGTAATTGAACAGTGATCACGTTTTGTTTTCATCTGTTTTATATCAAAACTTTCAATGTGACTTTTAATGATCTTTGTAATCAATTCGTTTCTTTGAAACTACTAGGCAAGTTGACGTAAATGATACCTGGGACTGTGCGGTGGGTGTTCTTTCTTAGGTTGTAATTTGTCCAGTCCATTTTCTCGTGGAGAAGGTGCACCATTGTGAGGAGACGTCGGTTCTTCACTCGCGTCGTCTACTACCAGCTCCTGGTTATTTAAGATATTTTTTGAAAATTAGCACTCATGGTTTATCAACACTTTGGTATGGTTAGCAACACTTTAGTAGATAATACGGTTAATTTCAAAAATAAATATAACTTATACTTAGTTTAAGCTAATATTTTTAATTAATTACATTACTAAGTAAATATTAAAGTTTGTGCAAAATTTCATGTGCTTAATCAGTGAGGTGGAACTGGTTCAAAATTAACAATGTTTGACTCAAACACTGACTGATGAAGCTCAATAAATATTGTAAAAAAAAATAGTAACTCAAATATTAAAGTTAAAAATGTCAACATTTACAATTACAAAATAAGAAAACTTCAAAATATTCGTAAAAAAACTAGATAACTTACATGACCCATATCTTTTTCTTCCTTTTTAAGTTTCTTGTGTTCTGGTTCTGCTGGACTTCTTGTTCTGTACTTTTCTCTTTCACCGGGTGATATTGAATTTCTCTACGACAAGAAAAATAAACCAGTTAATACAAATCGTAGAATGTATCAATATACATGCATGCGGTATCTGGTCTTGTTGATATAGCAAATAAGAGTAGGTAAACATAATCAAAACGTTTACGGGCGAGCTTACGTACGTATAGCAATCAATCGATCATTGTTCGCAAATAAATCGGCGCGCAGCGATGCGAACGCTACAGTCAATATCAATATCAAAACACGCTGAGGCAGAACAAACTGACCGCATGATTAGCTCCGGGAGTGGTCATCGCCCCCCTCACGACGCGTCGGTGGGACGTGGGGCAGGGCGGATGCTATATTCGAATGAGTGCGCAAATACGAACTAATGAAATAATCATATACGTGTCGAACGACCGTCGCGCTTACTGATTCAGCTCGTGTTGACATTGCGATACGAAATATATTCGCGGATGTGCCCAAGCACACTTCAGTCTCAGTATGGATTCACGCATCAATTAAACAGATTATCAACATTTAGTCGAGTGTTCACGGCGATTTGGTTTAATGTTACCGTGTAAAACAAAAGTTTTTATTTGACTACTACTTACGTATAGTGAATTGTTATATATACTCATATTTTTAAGTGACTTATCGTTTGCTATAATATAATTAATCTAAAGTATAAATGCTTTGGATTAATCCGAAATTCTCCATGAAATGTGTATAATACAACAAGGTTTGTAGGCCTGGAGGGGTCTAGCGGGCCTAATTTTACGAGGTACTAAGTTAGAGGATAGTGGCAAGCTGTTAATTTGCTCGCCACGCCGTCAACCTGTCGCCGCCCGCTGTGACTTACAACCCTCTCGTACACAAGCAATATCGCTTTATGTTCAGATTCAAGTTTATTTGTGCTCAGAGCGCAGAGAGCATTACGAATCACGTCAGCAATTGAGCTCGTTTTATTGTACGTTTTATATTTCATTGGACAAGTAGCCGCTCTAGTAAGATGAACATTTAGTTTGTACACATTCACTATTTAATCTACACATCTTTTTTATAAATTCTTAAATTAAATTAAAATAAATTAGTACATGATTGTTATTTATTTTAACACGATGCTATAATTTTATGAGTAACCAAACTCCACGCCATTTGATATCCAATTTCAAGTAGGTAATGCTATTTCGAGAGACCCACGGTGCGCGCCATAAAGCGACGTGTCGGATTCGATTCAATGTATATTATATTGCCCCTACGAGTCATTCACTCTGGGGGTAAAGCTCTTGTGGCTAATCGTTAATTTAATAGACTTTGCGGTCGGTTGCTATTATAACATAAATGTGTAATATCTCTGGCCATTTGGCTGATACTCTTAAAGTAAACTTTAACTTGTAATATTATTTGTATTTATTATGTAAGGCAAAAACAGTCGTAAAAAATCTTAAATGAGAAAAATGTTTAGTAAAATTTACATCATATAAATAAGATGAAATTCTAAAGTGCAATAAAAATACCTTGAAGTACGAACGTGGAATTCTAGTTTCATTTATGTCAGTAAAGCGAATAGAGCTAATCTGTACCTACTTTACCCCATTACTTGGGTCGACCTCAAGAAAAAGGCAATCGAGTCGGTACAATGGTCGGCGGGCAGGGCGGCGCAAGCAACATTGCCGCTAAACAAGGCGCTACAAGCTCCGATAACACGACTTATCGGCTACTGTTCGTTTCGAGGAGGATGGAGGTCACGTCCTCCTGTCGCATGAGACACATGTGTCGAGAAGAGGAGTGCGAGAAGCGGGTGGTGAGTCGGGCGCGGGGATCGGGTCGCTCTGACGTAACATATAAAGTGGCAACACACAAGCGCGCTGTTAACGCCGCCCGGGCTTATTGTCTGCGGTCACGCGACGAGCCGTTTAGCCGCGCACGCCGCGCCGCCCGGTTAACCGGAAGGGGGGCGGTTAACCGGACGCTTGGGGGCGGAAGCGGGGGAAATAGATAAATAGACCGCCCACCGCTCGGAAATGTACGGATTGAGTTCGGACTATATTTCAGGCATAATAGTTTTGAAAAGTTACTCGATTTTCTACAGTTATCGCGTCAGCCGTATCAGAGATGTCTTAACGTTTTTATTTACCTTAAGATGTTTTTGAATAGTGTTTTGTTTGTTAATGCTAGTTTACCTCTAATAAAGAAGTTGTTATCGAACTTTGTAAGGCAATCATTTGCGTGGCATTAGTTAGTCGGAAGCGAGTTACAAAAAATTAATCGCCAGCGATCGTGCATACTGCGGTGCGCAGCGCGACTTTAAAATTAACTTCACCGGTTCATTCGTATACATAAATAATGAAGGAATTTCTGAATACACATTAAACTCCTATAAAGAATACATTAGCATAAATTTATGGTAGCCAGTCGGCATTTCGAGCGTGTTTTTACGTGACTCGTAAAGTTTATAGTCGCGAGTGGTGGATTGCGTTTACTGCGCTCGCTATCGGTTTATGGCCGACCCCAAATAACCAAATTGTCTGATGATCGTTGGCGAGCTGACGTGTTTTGCCACCCACTCAGTACTCATCGTAACCACTGCGCCATCAGCCCAACATCTGCTTGAACATCTAAAAACAGTTCGCGCTTATTAATCAATAAGTAGGTGATGTTTATTAAGCGTTTTTTCCTTTGTATTTTAAGTATAAAAGACGGAATTTAAGTTCATTACTTCAGTATAATTAATAAATAAGTAATTTATTGACGATATATATACGTTAATATATTTGATAAGGCCTGGGAAATGTAAGTAATAAATCTTTGGCGTGTCAAGTTATTTGTGAGATTGAACAGTTTATTCAACGAACTTGTAAGTTGTGTTAAATTAATACTCAGCCTAAAATACTCTCAAATATAACATAAATTCAGTGGAAGCCGTCGATAAGTAATCTCATTCTACCCTACACCATTTCAAAAGTAATTAGCGCAATTAACAGGGGGGCCGGGCGAGAGGCCGCGGGGAGCGATCGCTTTCACGCACGCAAACAAATGTCACGTGGCATGGCAGCGCCTTAATTAAAACGATAATTGAGTTGACTTGCGAAACTCATCCGCCATTTCGGAATTCTGAGAGAAATTTCATGGAACTCCCCTCGAAACTACGAAGCCCTTAAGTGTCGACGACTTTAATTTTGTGTTAGCGTCTACTTTGTGGTCGCGACTCCAATTTTAATACGATGTACGCGGCCTCACTTTGTTAAAATTGCCTAAATAAATTACCTCGAATCGAGTTACGTCGCCGTGTTGCAAGTTAACTCGTTCGGGAAATTGGTACTGAAGAAGTAAATCATCAAGTCTGTGTTACAGAAATTTTCATTCAATTTGTTCAAAGTGGAAACCAAATTAAAAGTAACTTTGTTTATAATATTAACGATAAATTAATACAACTACCTAATCATTTCAATATTTTATATCTTTAATTCAACGTATGTAAGGTACATAAAATGGTAGATTTTGAAGGAATCATTCTAAATAATTTGTTTACGTTATTGACGTAAGGAGATATTAATTTAATCGTATTACGGAATTTTTATGATCTCGGACGAAAGTTATACATTATTCTGAAAAATAAAAATATTGTAACTAATGCTTGCGGTATGTCTTTTCGGGTGACAAACCAAAATTTCACTAGGGTGAGCTCAAAGTTTATATTTAATATATAATAATCTGTCAGCATATCACGACCGTGTGTTGACAAATGCCAGCTCATTTAACCGTGATCCCTCGAAGGAAGGGCGCGTCAATCCCTCGGAGATTCCTTCGTCTGCAATATGTGCGTCGACACTCCCGCTACGACTTAATACCGGGGATAAACAATTCGTTCCACCTCTAACGATTCGCCTCCACGGAATAATAGATCGAAAAATTAATTTGTCAGGGTGAACGACCGTTCAAAATACCAGTTTTTCAAAAGTTAATCGCAATTGTTGACGTATTTTTGAGATATAGCTGGTGCTCCAAGTAATAGTGGTTTTAATTAGAAAAAATAAGTACTCTTTTTTTTAAACAAGAAATATTCTTTATTTAAAAAACATAATCTGTGAAGTTATCATATCATAGTGACTAATAAATAAGTCATATACCCATACAACATTATATATTGTAGATTATGAGCATAGATGGCATAAAACATAAAGTTAGTATTTAATAATTTTCACATAGTTTATATACTGAATAGTAGATAAAATGTATTATGTACTTTAAATAGTATACATTAGTAATTACGGAGTTTCATGCGGTCCCTATCAGCAGAATCTTATAATAGCTTTACTAGAACGAACTCTTAAAATGACAATTTAAAAGTGGTTGAAAGAGAGTACCTACTTGAAGTAATCGACAAGTGTTTCTTTACGAATAGGTTTAATGTTTAGAACATTAAAATATGAAATGTGCAATGTTGAAAATTTACAACTAAAAAATAATATTAAAACGTAAATTATAAAATTAGAATATAATGTATTTGTTTGTATAAAAGCGAAGGATACAGGCGGTCAAACCACTAGGTCATTGTTAAAAGGACGCGGATTATTCCTCTGTTATTTAAATGAGAGCTCTCTTGCCACCCGTCAATAAAACATTAAACACGTAACAAGTTTATGCGCAGCGACAACCCTAGCGGATTCCGCCACTTCGTTAATCCGGGGCGGGGGCAGCCCTAAATTAGGGTCGAGACAAGCCTTAATCCCCCGCTCGGCGCGACGGGGGATTTATATTGTTATTGCTCCGCGTCCGGAATTATACGAGGGTTGAGGGACTAATGAAAGGGGAAATTTAATTCCTAATGATTCTCGTCTTAGCCCGTAACGAGGAAACTTGAAAAAGGGCTACGAGTCGCACTCTTTTTATGACAAATCGTTTTAGGCGAACCGGAGATTGTTCGTTTCAATTCTTCATCGCCGCTGCCTTACGTCTAAGTCTGTTTTCATTAGCAATGACCGATGTTAGCGTTCCGTGTCGATCGAATAAAAAGTTAAGCTTGGAATTGGATTACAAATTTATTCATGAAACATTTTCAATGCTCGAACACGGCTGCGAGCACCCGAAGCATATGTAAATGTGTGATAAGCACGAAGGGAACGACGAGGCGTGCATAGGAGCCGGCGGTGCGGCGGCGGTGCGGTGCGGCGGCGCGGCAGTGCGAGCGTGTTCCAAGTACACGAGCAAGTCGTGTCGAGGCAATATGGGACATACCGCACGCCGCCCGCCGCACGCCTGCCGCATTGTTAAACACGCCGACGACTACCGCACAGTTGCACACTCGCATATTCTCCACTATACGGCGGCCACCTCCGCCTCTCTAGCCTTTGTCGTTTTGAACTAATATCATCGAATGCAGCAAGTGCTACGGGCGAAACCACAAACCGAAACTCAATATGTTCCTATACTCACAGCTGGATGAAAGGCTTGAGAAGAACAATGCAACATACTCGTAATAATAATGCATCATTCTGCTTATATGTGTTTACATTTTTTAATCGAAATTAATAATATCGTTCGTATAGGTACGTTTGTTATTTAATAATTAGCTGCAACTTGAAGGATTTTTTATGTACATTAAAGTTTTGACTGTATTTAAAACCAATTGTTTGATTGAGTTATTTCTCGTTATGTCAGTATATGTCATAATTATAAAAAAAACTATGTTGATAGAAATACAGTTAGGTCGTGGACTTGTGTGCGGTGTACTACATGAACTACAAGCACGAAGTGAGCGCGTCCGCCGTCCTTCCGCCCATTACGCTGCCAACTAATTGAGATAAATTATGAAGACGTGAGCCGAGCCGAGAGCTATCGCGCCCGCCTAACTGCTAATTACTTGCAGCGATTTCAATTACTCGAATGTTCTTTTTTTGTTTATTTGTTTATAAGATACTGGTTATTGGAAATTTGCGTAATGAGCGAAATAATACAAGGAATAATTAATTGTTCCATAAGCATGAATGCTTGCGTTGCATTATCTTAATAGCATGGTGGTCGCCACAGTGCAGGACCTCACACGTTGCGACGATGTAGTGCAGGCCGCAACCGCAAGTCCGCAACATGGGAGAGTACAGCGTGAACGTCTGTGCTCGAAGCACGCTCATTACACTTGTGGTCTAATGCTATCCACGCTGTTCTAGACATGGCTTTATGTCTGGACTATGTGTTGTTAGGCATCAACTATCAACGAAGTTAGAATTTTGAAAGCCAAAATAACTGTTAATTTCGATTGTGCGAAGTTATATCAAACTTTTGGTTTCGGATGTCGAATCGAGAAAACACGTCGTCTACTATTGAAAATAACTTTTCGGCTATTAAAAGAATAAAAGGCAGTAAAAAAGGCAATAGCTGCTTCAAGAATTTAAATTTCTGTCGCCTGCCAGCTACGGTATATGTCATGTACGTCATGTACATGACATATACCGTTGGACTTTTGAGATATATTATTATTATTATGTAGTAAAAAAGAACAATTTTAAAGTAACTTAATCATCGATGAAATATATTATTACATTGAATCATATTTGGTTAATACATTCCATAGTTGTTTTCTAGAAATTATCCTGATTTGTTTCGTATGCGTAAGTTTTTTTTAACCAAGTATTGTCTTTTTTCCGTTAGTGAAAGCAATAGGTATCTGCATATTCGATATTTAAGTGGGAATATTGAATCGATGGGTGTGTGAGAGCGCGCTGTTACGGCTACGGTCGGCCGGCTATCCGTGCAACAATGAATTGATAAGCCATGATTGCATTTACAAATGGAATTTTAGCGCGAAAGGTCGGACTTATCGTTGCGTGTTTCCAATTACAAGTGTTTCATTTAAACGAAATTGCGTTGATTTTAATTTTTAACTGCAAGCTTTTTTGGTTATTAAATGTATGTCTTATTAAAATAGCGATTTCGAAATAAATTTATAACTTTCATTTCACATTTACACTTTGTTTTTGCAAATTGGTTGCCTTTGGAACGTAATCAAGTATTTTATTTAATACCTACATGTTGGGGGTTATCATATAATATAAAAGTAGAATAAAATGTTTAAAAATAAATGAATAGATTAAGATATATTTAGTGTACCTACGTATGACATACTCGTATGTACTCATTACTTATTTACATACAAATAACTTATTTTAACAATGATGCGCTACATTATCGGATTGCAATGGAATCACATTAACATTATCCAAGACTGTAGGGTACAAAATGAAATCGAAATATATTATCGTGTAAGAAGCGAAGGTGCAGAGGAATGCAATATTCAATTTTGTCACGTGAGAGCAGCGGAGGCAGCAGGCAGTCGGCAGGTATTGTTATAAGAGCGGCGGTGGGCGCGATTCGATCAAGCCTGCATAAATCGATGCGATACGCCGGATCAGAACAAAGCCACACAGCTGAGACGAGCAGTATCCCAACACTGCGATGTAACTATATGTTCGACAGCTCTTATGAAAGCTTTACAATTTAAATTGGGGTTTCATCGCAACGATGTCTAGAGAAGGGCGAACGTTCCATAAATATTCAATTGTTTGTATATGTACCTAGTAAAAATTGTATTCGATTTTAGATTCCACTTTCATACTGTAGATAAAAAGGATTATACGTAACTTTGGAGCATTTTGGTGCCTCCTATTACTATTTGACATATAATAAATAACGAAATACATATTTTTATATCGGTTTACTCTACTCAGTTCAAGTTCAAGCCATCTCAAGATTACAAAATTAGTAGTTTATAGATACTAGGCAACTTTTTTATTAACAATTAATATAATATTACGATTTTCAGTTATTTTTGGACTTTTTATACATATTTATATAGGATAGACGTGTGAAGAAAGTAATTATATGTATTTTGTAGAATTTGTTGCAAAAATCCTTTAATTATTTAAAGTCCTTTTTAATATAAAGAGGAATTAACGCCTTTAAGACTACACTGTTAAATTTTATGAAATGAAACAATTTTAAGAAAATTATTACTCTTAATATTTTATACTTGTGTTAAACATTCCGTCAATCATGAATATTTATAGGTACATAAAATGAAAGTAGGTACATATAAGAATAAAAAGTGTAGTTTAATAAATGAGTTCTGCAAAATAAAAACCTATATAATTTCCTAAACGAAACCGCAACTTAAAATAATTTATATTTATCAAGACATTTAAAGGCCTCTTACACTTTATTTTTAGTCAAGAGAGAAAAAGGAAAACACAACGGAGACTACTATCGCGCAATCTGTTTCACTTTAGGGCGTCTTAATAATTACAAGTGGCCATTCTTTCCAATTAAGGGAAGTCTCGAGCGATAAATTGCGAGGGTTGTCACAGCGGAGCGGGTGGCACGACTCTACTACGAGAACGAGTACCGACCGCGCGCAAACATCTCTATCACCGTAACACCAGTGTAAAAACATTTTATATAATTTCGCTTTAATGGTTTAATGGCGACCTCACAACTCACCCGTAATAAAAAAAACATCGCGCAATCATTATTCAATTATTATCGTAACTAGTATCAATAAAAATTAATGTTAGTTTATAAAAATAGTTTCGCTAGTGTATAGTATTCGTTAAAACAAACGTTATTAGCCAATTTCGAATAATAAATATATCGAATTCCATATACTATATTTGCGAAGTGATAAATCCTCTTTCCAGTTTTGTTTATATATTGACTTATACAAGTAATGTTAATATTAAGCTCGTGAAAACGAAACAAACCAAGTATATCGAAATAAATTGCAAATTTAAAGTGATCGAATTTTTTGGGCATCTATTAAGCAAAGAAGTTGAAGAGAATGCTAAACAAGGCCGGGTCCTCGCTCTGTGAGTTTTCCACTTGAAGTGGTGAGCGAGAACCGGGCGGTTTGGGGGTTATGGGGGCGTTATTCAGAGTAGCTTAGATAAGGTAAGGAGGATGAAGAGGCGAGATGTGCGGCGTAATGAACCGGCTTCGAGCAGTTTTTGTGTGGTTTGGGCGCTAAATTGAATATTAGGAGTAATTCAACAGCGAATAAACGGGCGGCAAAATAAATCCGTGGTTATTATATTAGCAAAATGAGATCGTGAGAAGGACGGTTCGAGAGGCTCGTTCAATTTCGTGTTGGTGTAAATTGGCAGTCATAATCCCAGTTATATAGTGAAAATGGAAGTAGCTTTCGCAATTGTGAGTGTCTACATAAAATTGTTGGCGTTATTCAAATAAGACATTCAGTTTTGTTAAAAAAGTTAAATAATGATTGTAACTATTTTTTTAAGTCCAAAATATAAGAAACTCAACAGAGTATTTTTAGTATTAGAGTATTTTTAAAACATCACGTTGTTATGCATAAAACGGTCTGCGCGGTATGCGGTGTTGTCAAATAAACACACGACTCGCCTGCAACAGTGTAGCGCCTTCGTGATCCGCAGTGAAAACATTCGCCGGACAAACTAGTGAGGTACGAACAAGGAGTGTAACCTGACACCCCCTCGGCTTGCACGAAGCCGAAGCCAAGACGGTTTATGTAAACTTTATTAAGGCGTGCATTCTCCCTACGCCCCCTGGACCCCCTTCGCTTCGAATTGTAAGACGCGTCGGTGCATTACTCAGCTCGCCGCGTGTTTGCACAGATCGACGGCTTCGTGAACAGACTGCTAACATCGCCTCCGCTACTACGTATCGGTTTCACACAACACCGATTCGTATAGCCGGAGCGAATTCTTCGGAATAACTTACTCACTTTTAAATACTTTTTCATTGTCTTAGAAGAACGTTATTTCACATTAAACGTATAATTACAGAATATATATTTTGAGTTTATTTTATTCATATCTGTTTTCTATAACAATATAACATATAAGACGCTGTTTTTACCGCTAGTTGTTTTAAATTTTATAAATTGAAATGTCAAAGCGGAATTCATGAAACAGACTGGAAGTAGGGTAAGCAAGAAAGACATTTTGAAGCGAGTTCTGGCATGGATCCGTATGCATTTCGCTTGCAGGGAGCGCGCGGGTGGTTGCCGTAGCGGCAGCGGCGGAATCGACGGTGAGTGGCACATCTGTGCGGTGCGGTGCGCCGCCGCTGCGTTCAGCGAGCATAACAGGGTGTCGCCACCCACCGCCCGCGCTAGCACGATAGCCGACATTCGCAACACCTCGCGAACGACGCACTCGGTCGCGAGCTCACTTTAATATAGGGATGAAAATGATATTCGGTTTTGATTTTACCTAGATATATCCCAAACTACATAACATCATTCTTGTTATTTTGTTTCTAAGTATATGAGTTTCAAAGATTTTATTTATTTTATACTCATAACTCATTTATAGTCACATTAAAATTTTAGACTTGTAGCTAGTACTATACTATGGCATTTTTAATATTTTTAGTAAAAAAATAATAATAAACATGATAACTTAATAACAAAAGTATGTGCCGCAGCCCACAAGTAAGTTACATTCGAGTAGGAAAATATATATAAATGAAATAAACACATGCAAAAAGTCAAAGTTCATAATAGAGCACTGTGAAAAAGTTAGTTTAGTGACGAGGGGCAGCCCTACGCGGGGTGTGCCACTTGCACCACCCACTTGTTTCAGTCAGGGCCGTGTTATGAAATCAACGCGTTCGAGCACAACACTCCTCTCTACGTTCGCATTCCCAAATGGAAAAAGCAGAACGTGGAGTACACCTCTACGAGAATTTTTCAAAGCGAAATTTTGTTTGAAATTTTAACAACTTCAACTTTGTGAAATTGGAATTCTGTTGGTACTCACATGCCGTTCCTCTGCTGAACTGATACCTGCGAACAAGGAGCGCGATGTTAGAACGAATACATCTTTTGTTGTTTACATTCTATTAAAGCATTATATCTGTAGTGCTTTCACTTTTACGTAAAGATATTAAAAGTAATATGTACATGCCTGATTTATATATAAAATTACATTAATAAAGTAGCAACAAATATTTATTTTCTTTGAAATTTTTAAAACGTGAGAAGACGAGACAAATTTACTTTATACATTTCAGAATGAAAGGTAAAGCGTATAAACTTACTATTAAATTATTATAAAATAGGGACGTTTATTCGTTTGTGTAACTGCTCTGATCGGCAGGTGGGGCGGGAAATAAATATTGCAAGCGCTGTCGGCGCGTCACGCAACTCTACGAGGTGTAATTTAATTTGCGTTACTAGCATTTGAAAGGTTTAATATATGTATCAGAGCAAATGTTTTATTTTTTATAATAAATTTGTTCAGTAATGATAGTTTTATTGTTAGTAAAGTTTGTTCTCGACTTTAAAATAATTTATTAAGCCGTTAATAATTGTATGAATGACGAAATGTGCTAAAATGCTTTTCGAATATTTTAACTAACACCTATAATAACATACGATTATCTATTACGATACAAAGATATTTCACAAGAGTAGGTGGCTACTAAGTACTTACTATGTACTTATAATATGAAAGAAAAGTAAACATTTCAGAATGCGAGGACGTTTACAGTAATGAATTAAATTTTTGAGAATTTGTCTGTCATGTTTAAAATTATTCGTTTTCCCTTAGTAGTTAGGTACATAAGTATTACTTGTTGGTATATGTCACGAATGCTTGCAATACATTTAATTATCTTGGGTAAGCTAGATGCATATGGAAATAGGTAGCAAGGCAATTGCAATATCAAATGATAACACTGCTATTCCTCTAACGTACGCCGAGATTATGCAGCACACACGTCACAATAATTTAGGACTAACACAGGCGAGGCCGTGCCGCCCGTGCCTACTGCGACAAATTAGTCTTAGATTCTACTATTGTAATTTATTGCATATTGCTACGAACGAAATCAAGCCAATTTCGGATATAATGCGAGTGAATGATATTACCTGTTTCGTCAGTGACTGAATACGAATGATATCATAAAATACATGCACGCAGTCGACCGTTCCATATTGTATAATTATTCATAAGGTAAAGTAATTTTACACGGGGAAAATAATCTTAATAATCAAATTTAAAACCCAATTGTACAACTTGAGCACGTTTATCCAACAACAAGCGTTACTTCCACCGACCACACATTCATACTCACGTCTATGTTAATATTGAACATCAAAGGCATTATCTTCTATCGGTTAATTCGTCTAAGTTTGTGAGCAATAACCGAGCCAATATGTTTGTGATTATGTGCATATATTGCATACATATTAGGTTGTTAATACCTAGCATAGGGCGCGGCAGTGCATGAATTGCTTCAATTAATTTAAATGCAATAGCCTCAATTATTGGCCGTATACTCGCTATCTATGGATACACGCAAATTCGGAATGCGCGCATGAAACATACCACAACAATAGGCAAGCGATACTGAATGTGAAATTAATCAAATGATTATGGATATCTATACAGATTAAAATTTAATACAATTTGCTAAAATTGACAATATTGATAACCAGTCGTTAATGACATTGTGAAACGTATTAAAAAGTTTAGACTTTTGCTAAGTATAAGCAGCTTTTATTTAAAGTAAAATATCGTAGTAAATCAATTATAGCAATACTTTAGTGTAATATTGAGTATGTATTAATTATTATTATTAGAATATACGAATGTATGTGTAGGTATACATATGTACGTATTTAATTCAGTGAACGTTAAAACGTAGCGCTCGAGTCAGTCCGCGGTGAGGCAGCGCGACGCGGGTGTACACTCAAGTCACCCGCAAAATTACGTTACTAATTGACTAAAACACGCGACGCTCACACCAGCAAGGAATAATTAATTGGGCGCGGGCAAGGTGCGGGGCGACGGGCGAGGAACGGAGGGGCCATCTGTACGGTAACTCTTACATCAGTACACCGATAATGGCACAAATTAGCCAGGGAAGTGGCAGGCGGAGGAGCGGTTGGGGTGGCTGAGGGGGCACTAAGCCGGAACATCCCGGAGCGCAGATTACCGCTTGCTTTTGTAATTAACCGGAGCGACGGGCGGCTTCCAAATCCATTTCTGTGTTACATTTTCATTTGCGGCGCCCTCTTGTTCCCAGTTCGTGCAGAGTATTCGTTTAATGTTCGAACCCACTTCTATGTTTGTTAAGTTAAAATTGTTTAGATAACTATTTAAATATGAAGTTCAAAGTGACGACGACAACGAAAAACAAGCGTTTTATATGCCTTGACAATTTAGTCAGTTATTTACATGCCCTATCCAAACATTACGATAGGTAGACATCAATTCTTAGAAGTGACTTATTCATACTTGGAAAGTAATATCGGAGAGCTATAGCCGTCAGCGATCCGAAAACACGCAAACAGCGGGTTCAAAAAGCCTCTCGTAGGTGGTAAATATTGAAACAGAAGTGGGATCGGAGACGTCTGCCGTGGTAGCGGGGCCGTGGGTGAGGGGGTAGGGGGACTCTAATAGTCTCCAGTGAGTGGCGCATGGCAAACAAGACGAGCATCACAAACACACGACAGCTCTTAAAATATTCATCTTATGTATTGATCCGTTATGATATTACACTTCAACAGGTTTTTAGATATATATACATATGAATGTTATAATTAAATCCACATTAAGTAAGATAAAATACTTGCTATTAAAGATACATTAGACATATTAAGCTATTCTATTTCAAAGAAAAAAATATCATTTTTTTTAAGGAAATCGAACAATTTCATGACACTCGACTTTACACGACTTCATGTCTTGTTTTTAAAATTTCTATCGAAAATATGTACTTGCTTTAAAATCTTTAAATGCTATTGAGAAACGGACGAACATAATGACGATTCTTATGTCGATTATTAAATAAGCTTTGAAAGAATTTTGCTTCAAAAAATAGAATATATATTTAAAATTAATTATCATTTTTCATACCATTGCCTTTATCGTCTGGTCGGTGTATATCTGGTGGTTTTGCTAATACGGACAGGGGGTGATGAGGTACGCCAAGGCCTAGGAGGCCCGCAGGAGGTAGGGCGCCTTGCCCTAGTAGAGGTAGAGGTGGCGCGCCGTGCGCTGGCAGATGTGCTGCATGCATCTGCTGCAGGAGTCGTGGCAAGTCTGGCCTTTGTTGCTGGGGACAAAATTATATATTTAAAAAAATATTTTGGTATACCTGTAAGCATTTTAATGTGACTGTTGAGTATTCTTACCAGTGTTGTATATTATAGTCAATATAATATGGCATGTAATTCCCATTTAAATTCAAATCAAGCAGCACATATTACGTTGGTGGCATATCCAAAACGTCTTCTAGTTAATGTTTAAATCAATAGTCAAATATGCAGAATACATATGAGACAACACTATTAAGTTAAAAGTATAAATGTATAATGTAAAAGATTTTTATTTAAGACAATATGATCAATAAATAACATTTTGTTGACAGAAAAGTAGTTTTTTATCGAGTCAATTCGCGCCATTAACATTGTTTATGTTGTAACGAGATAAATTTATTCGAATATAAATTATTATATTTTTATACACAAATATACTTTAGTATTTTTTAATAAAATATATGATGTTTGAATATTTAGATACTAATTATATTGTAAGCACAGAAGAAAAATTTACATATTACATATATTGGTATACATATATATGAATAAAGTGCGACACATTTTAG